>JAREYC010000003.1:106878750-108212500 GCA_030015325.1 Cryptoblepharus egeriae | reverse complement strand
TTTTATTGCTTGTTTTCTTTCCGATTTATAATTTTCTCATTTATTTTCCTTTCTTCCCTATATTTTATTAGACTCAAATACTTCACCCAAAGTTTCCTTTCCTATCTTCCTTCCGCTTGCTACCACTCCTCTTTCTTATGATATTTTTATACTTCATTAGACATTATTCATGTACTTCATTCATTAAATCAGCATTCCACAAAGCAACCCCTAACCTTTGTCTTATTTCCTTTTTTCCTTCCTATTAAGCTATCCTTATTCTATTTTCCCATATATTATTAGATTCTAGTTCGCCATACTCAGCTCTCCTTTACCCTTCCTTTTTTTTAACTTTACATTTTTAAGCTCAAATTTGCTATGCTTATCACACTGCAATACAAAGCCTCTTCCCTGGACTCGCACAAGTCCTACAAGTCAAGCACTTCTGACCCACATTTGGCGGAGAAAGGCCAGTGCACAGACATCCACCTCCACCCGACAAGGGAATCATGGAACGGGTGAGATGTGCTGCCTGATCTTGAGAAGCCAAGAAATTTGAGGGGTTGGGGTGGTTGGGAAGGAGGTGTCAGGGAGGTATATTGCAATGGGACAGGGCTGGGAGAGAGCATCCCCAAGGGCTGGTGGGGACTAGGACCCCTGGAACTGGAGCAATACTCAAGCCCCATTCCCTGTGTAGCATGGAGGTTGCTCTGGTCTGCTCAGAGTGGTACCATCCAACTCAGTGGTGTAGCTCCAAATAGACCCACTGAGACTTTTGCAGTAGTAGCTAAGGAAAGGGAAAAAGTTTCCCCTTGCCCCGCCATAGAGCAGCAGCAGCATGAAGCTTGTGTTGAATACAGCACAGCCATACTGGGCCTCTCCAACGTTGACTTATCCCTTCATTTCATTTTTATATCATTATTTCATTATTTGGCCACGACTAAGTTCAATCATCCTGTTTTTTCTTAACTACCGATCTCTTCCTTATTCCTGCTTTCCCTCCAATATTATCAGGCTCAATTTAGCCACTGCTTTTTTGCCTGCCCAATCCTATGCAATGCTGAAGCAGTGGGGCAGCTGGGCTCATGCTGTATCCAGGACTGCACGAGTAGGAAGGAGGTCTCCTCCTCATTTGTTTCCTTACCCTGTTCAGCAACCCAGTTCGCTCAATGGGGCTACTCTCAGCTATGCCAGCTATTGAGCTATTGCAGCCCTGTGTGCAGGTACCAGATCCATGTAGAGTTGGTGGCAGAGGCCTGCTCCATCATGTTGTACCTGCCTTTGCAGTTGTCAGGGATGATGCGCCACCAGTGGAATTCTGCAGGCTTTCCTGCCAATACCACAGGAAAACATTGACTACCTGGATGGTGTAAAGTGCTGGTGTTGCCCAAACAAAGGATTGGGCTTTTCTTTAAGAGGAATGGCCCAGGAATCGGCAGCAATGTGATCCTGAAATTCATGCTGTAACAGGACAGGGAAGAGTTTTTAAAAGTTACCTGGGAGTTGCTGCGGTAAATTAACCTTCAAAATATCAGAAGGAATAAAATAAAGCAAGGTTTGCCCCAATTCAGCCTGGTACTGCAAGCAGGAAATATAAGAGAGCTAAGAAAGGGGCATCCAAAGGTATAAACGATAAATAAAAAGCATAAAAGGTACACCAAATTATAAGCCCCATAATGCAAAAAGGAGAGAACGAATAAAACAGACATTATGGCTTGAAAGGCTGAACCTCAAAAAATGGGGGGGGGGGGACACATGAAAGAGGGAGAGTTCAGTGGGTCACAAAGAAATTGAGGGATGATGGAAGTGGGCTTCCACTTGATGATGGAAGTATAATGCTTCTCAGTGCCCAGGGCTGCTGCGGTGTCATTATGGTGACTGATGAATGGACGGGGCTGGAAAGCAAGCCAAGTTTCCTTGGCATAAGAGAGCTTATGCTTATGCTCTCTTATGACCATAAAGCCCAGACAGTCCCCAGTGGGGAGTGTGAACAGGCACAGAGCCAAGGAGACCCAAATCATGTTTCTCAGGCCAGGTGGGTAGTTGAGAAGCAAAGCTAGAGCCTGCCTCCATCTCCTCCCTCCTTTGTCCTCTCCTACCCTTGACCCTCTTCTTCCACCTGATTTTCTCCTTGCCTTCCTCAGCCCTGCTTCACCTACAACCACCTCCCTTACTGTTATTCATCTGCACATGTTTAGCCTAATTTGGCCTCTCCTATTTCTATTCTCATTCCCCGTCATCTTCAGCCCTTATCACCTTCCGCCACCTAACTTTCTTTTATTCTTTCATTTCTTCCTCTTCTTTTCAAGCTCAATTTCTCCTCTGCTTTTTCTGTATCTCCACCCCTTGCTTCCTTCAGAGGTTTCAGCTTCTTCTTAGTGTTGTACTGTCTTCTTGTAATTTGCAGAGAAGTCAAGATGATGGTCCTCTTTTTACTCAAATATTCTGGCAAATCTGGACCTCAAGCCTTGCTCTCCACAGTTCTCCATATTCATCCGAAAGGCTAGAAGGGTAAAGCAGAATAGATTTTATAAAGATTTTATAAACTCTCCACCTTGTCAGGTTGTCACTTAGAGATCTCTTCTCAGTCATCCCCTTCCATCTTGGCCAGGCGTTTTCAATCTTTTCCCCTCACAGCATCTGACAAGGTGTTAGCATTTTCAGAGGAAACCATCAGTTTTGACAAATGACAGGGCACACCATGGCCCTACAGATCAGTCCCCAACTCTTCCATTGGTCCGTTCAGGGCACATCACTGTGGCACAGCACATTGGTTGAAAATGACTAGTCTTGCTTGCCTGAAAAGCTGGATGTTTTAACAACCAGCTTTTCAGTAAAAAAAGCCTTCTTCCTTTTGATTTGGTCTTTTAAAAAGGGGTCCTACCTTGCTTTGAACCATCTTAGGCCAACACAATCACCATCCATGTTGCAGTTCTCTCAGTGTGACAGCAAAGTATAGATCTCCAAGGTTGTCTGTATTATTGAGAGATAAGAGATGCCTTCAGAGTGTTGAATCAATACATAAATTACTTTTCAGGGTGCACCAGAGCAACCACCCAGACCCACCAATTTAGAGAAGGAGCAGAGAGGGTGGGATGGGATGGGGTGGGGCAGAACGGCCCGCAAATCCAAACCTCTCTCCTATCAACAGTCCTGCACCACAGGATGACGGTTCTGCACCAGTGACGTTGCTAGTGCAGGTCCAAGTGGCTGCACAGCTGCAACTGAAGCCAGTTACAACTGAAGCACAGCCTCCCTCTCACCACTCTGGATCATGACGTCCTTGCCAGACACTTTGGAACAGCAGTAGTTGTAGTCATAGTAGTCATAACAGTCGCAGTAGTTGTAGTCTCAGTCGTTGTAGTCATAGTCGTAGAAAGGCATACCAAGTCCATTGGTCACTGAACTGAGAGGAAAACAGCACGGAGTTAAAGCAGTTTGGGAAACACTGCCCTATAGGATTGTTGAGCCTCTGTCCAGTGCTCAGGCTGCATAAGGAAGTGTGGCTGAACTCTTGGAACTGACCTAAAGGAGGAGTTTCTAGCCCTGTTCATTGCATATCTGAGCAGCTGGGCCAAAATCAGAGATAAACCCTGAATAACAAAGACAAACTGAAAACTCAACCTACCCCATGGTCTGTTGAAAAAAGGGAGACCAAGGCTCAGTGAAAATGGTCTCTTCCTGATTGAGATGCGGGAGAATCACTGTCTGCTGGAGTAGAGAAAGGAGTAGCTGAGTGGAGCAACCATCTAAGCATAACTTCTGATGAAAGTCTAGACCATCTTTCTAAAGATTAGTAATGAAGAGACCTAGTAAGTTTTCACTTATGCCTTTATATTTTAATTGCTCCAGATCTGAAGATGATTGACCAGAATTAATGGCCGAATTTTTATTTGCCTCTGTATTTGCAGGCAGAAGATACTATGATCTATTTTTGGAAAATCCAATTCTGTGCCTTGAAAAAAATGTTGAAATTCATGAAAATGTGTTTGCGTTCACCTCTCCTGTCTTGTAGTCCCTTATACCAGTGGTTCCCAACCAGATGATATTGATCACTCCCCAAACTGGAACTGTTGTATTTCCCTCAAGGGGTCTGCTAATAGTGACAGTACCTCCGCTATGAAGTCCATTGTTGCTGTTTGGTTGCATCCCCAAAAGATCTTGTTCTAATTCTCAGAGGAAATTTAAGCTCTACTTTTAGTATGGATGTTAATTGGCCATTTATCTAATTCTCTGAGATCAGGATCTGCAAGCTGTTTTCTGACACCCCCCTTGTTTCTGCAAGCAATTTGCAGAAAGCCATTTTGGCAAGGGAGGCTGCGCAGTGGGAAGGGAAAATGCGGTCCCATTGGAATGATGGTCAGGCATTTAGGAATGATTACCAGAGAAAGCCCTGTTACTCCAACGTCCGCATCACCCAAACCAGCCATTTCAAAGTCAAACGTCCATCTCCTTCGTCATTTGGAAGACCTGCAAACTCTCCGACGACAAAACAGAAGGTAACACATGTTTGGAGTGCACAAGGGAAAAGTGTCAGGATTCCAGGAATCACTTACGTGGATGAGATGCCTTGCAGCCTCTTTCCTTGGTCTTGAGTGAAGCTACGGAGAGGTATTCTGAGCTGGAAGCAAAAGAGGACTTACCGTTCCTTGGTGGATCTTCTCCATTATTTCAAAGCTGTCCTTCCATCTCCAGGAAGTGACTGCAGAGGAATCGGGACACAGAGAAAGAACATTAGAGTGGAGAGCTTTCCATTCTACGCAGGATATACCTGCATAGGATATGCAGAGGATATGCCTTGTGATGGGGCAGAAGCACCCAGACTGCTTTGCTGCACGTAACCAGATGAGATGATGCTTGCTTCTTTTCTGCAAACACCATGTTCCCCGTTTGTCCATTAACAGGGGATTCCAGGGATCTTTTCACATGCCAAGCACATGCACTACCCCAACCACATGACAGCTCCTTGTTCATCTTCAAGCTTCCCCATCATCAGGCACACCCCCAAAAAACAAATACATACCCTAAAGAGATGCTTGACTTGGCAACTCTCAGTGGTGGGCCAGGAAGAAGACCAGGGGCCAGGAAGGCTGCAGCTGCAAAGAGAGCAAAATTGCCTTGGAAATACAATACCTCTCTCATCCCATTTGTTTGTGTGTGTGGCAAGGAAGCCATTGCAAGGCCATCTCATGCCATGGGTGCCGTGGGGGAGAAAGGCAAAGAAAAATGGAAAAATCAAGGCACTGAACATTTGGAGCGCGCCATTGTTGGTCTCAAAAAAATAGTAAGGAGGCAGCGTAGTATGATGGGAGAAGATTCTCCACAGAATCTGCCCCCCACTTGGATCTGCTCCCTTGAGGCCCATAGTATACGTCCTCTTCAGAGTTCAGGGTTCACCGAACTCAAGGGCCGTTTCCACATGGAATAGAGTCCTACCTGTCCAAAATGAAAGAATCCTCACAGGTCCAGTGGTCGCTGGTGGTGCTGATCCTTGACTCCTCTTCTGATGGAGACATGGCGCTGGAGGAGGACTCTGACTCATGCTCGGAAGAGATGGAAGAACCTGTCTCCTGCTCCAAAGTGATGGAGGACTCTGGGCTCAACTTCAAAGCCTGCTCTAAAGTTATCGGAGATATTACTCTTCCTGCCAGAAACGCCTCCCAATCCGTATCCTGGAAAAAGACAAGCAGGATTCCGCCTCTTTCTTAGCCAAGTGTGGCAACAACTGTGATGGTCGCTCTCGAAGCAGGGCGGGGGGTGCAGAACTCTGTGCTTTTGCCCCCAAGTCCTTGAGCATGTTGGAGTTCTGAAGTGGGAAGGGAAAGGAAGTTTTTTGAGAATCCAGCACATACCTTGAAATAGTGGTGATTTTTTACTTCCAGGGCGTTGTCCTCCTGGCCACCGAGGCGTCGCTCTGGGTCCTTCTCCAGGAGCTATAAAAGTTGGGAGACGGTCAGAAAAAGGCAGTTCAACTCAAGTATGGAATAAAGAATAAAATCCTTTTAGTAAAGAGTGAACCCTCCATAATCCCTATTAACAAGAATCTTGGCCTGCCCTTGGTCTGCCAGTGAAAGCACAAGAACTGAATTATGTTTCACCTCACCCCAGACAAAAGGGAGACTTCTTCTTCAGCCAGGTGTGGTGGAAAGATCACCTCAGAACAGACGATGTTAAAACTCAGTTCCTGGATATTCATTCCACCAAAAGGATACTAAAAAGGAGAAGGTAGAAAACAGAAAGGTCAGTGTTGGCTTCTAATCATGCTGGTGATGGGTTTTCCGCCTAGGTGTCTATTCAAAAAAGCATCTAGACACAATCCCCACAGCCTTGCCTGCTTCTGAACCCACACAGAGTCATCACATCCCAGGACATCTTTAGCAGCTCATGAAAAAGCGGAGAAAGTTGAGCACAACTGGTTTAAGTGGTCTGTGCTCAACACCTCTAGACTTAGATCAGTGGCACTTGGGCTAAGTCAGATCCCAGAGACCTGTTTCCATTTGCCCATTTGCAGAGGGAGGGGAGTGTTTGCTCTCTTAAGTGAAGTTGCCCTCACTCAACTAAAGGGCTTGGTTTCCTCCTTGTGCTTCTTATGGTGATCTTCACTGCTTTTTGAATTAGTCTGGAGGATTCTCCTGTACTCACCCTTCCGGTACTCAAACGGAAGAGGACAACACCAAAACTCCACCAGTCCACAGACCTGGTATACGACATTGCAGTGATAATTTCAGGGGCCATAGTCCTAGGGGTGCCACACTTCGTATGTGCTCTGTCTCCGAAACCGATGCCTGAAAGAGTTGAGGCAAAGATGAGAATGAGCATCCACTACTGGTCTCCTGGAAAAGCTATTTATGGACAATGTAATCTGAGTGGTCCTGAAAAGGACCGCCCTGCTTGCTCCTTATTCCATAAGAACCCCAGAGCCTCGATCCTCAATCATGGCATTACCTTCTTTGGAGAGGCCAAAGTCTGTTATTTTAATGTATCCAAAATGGTCGATCAGGAGGTTCTCCATCTTCAGGTCTCTGAACAACAGATAAAATTTAAAAAATATATGTATATAAAAACAAAAATGGGAGGCCTTGTCACTGAAAGACAGATGAGGTTGTCGGAAGGTCAGGACACCTTTGTACAGGATTTGGCTGCTAGTGGTGCTGTAATGGCCATAGATAGAAACAGCAAATGTCAAGACTTCCTTCCAGATGTAAATGTTTCTCTGGATTCTCTTCCTGACCCACCCCCAATGAAGTCATGAAAATGAAGTTCTTCTAAAAGGGGGGGGGGGTGGGAAAAGTCTGAAAAGTGAGAAAAAGCAACTTCCTTGAAGCTACAGATACATACAGATCAAGCAAAGGCCTACTGAAAGCATCTCCCGCTCTTCCTTTTTGTTTCAAGAAGACGAAGAAGGACAAAGAGGAAGAGAAAGAGGAGAACAAATCAGTAGTTTCCATCGGAGCCTTACCTGTGTATTATGCTCTGAGAATGGAGATACTGCAGCCCCAGCATGATGCATCCTCCGCAGAACCTTGCAAGGAAATGGAAGGGAAAAAAGAACATTTAGAGTCTTTTCCTCATACAACTTTCTTCAAAATGCAAACATTTCCAAGTCTCATCCTTCAGGAACTCCCAAGCAGCAGTATTGGCTGAAGCAACTGGCTGTGACATTTCCACTCAACTCTGCCATGAGCGAGTTGTTGCAGGGAGTGGATGTTGAAAGGGAGACTGAAGATGGCCCAGGATACTTACTTCACCTGTTCTTTGGTCAGTGATCTTTCCAGACAATATGCCTTCAGGGTGCCCCCCGGGGCATATTCCAGGGCAATCCCGATTAAACGAGGTGTTTCGAATGCCCCGTAGAACGAGATGATGCACGGGTGGGGGTTTTCGATGGTCCTCTCCAAAATGCTCAGCTCATTCTGCAACCTGTAAAGACAAGGTCAGAAGAACAGCTTTGGTCAACAGGGAAATTGAATGCAGCAATACTGTTACTTTCAGTGTGAGTAGCAATAACTGGGAATAAGGCTATGTGTTCAGACATAGAACTGTGAGCGATGACCCTGCCGACTGTTTGGACTCACATGACTCTGAATTTGGCTTGCCTCAGCAATGGCAAAATATTCACCTGCAAGGACCTCAAAGCAGGTCACAATTGGCCTGGAAGTGCACAAAGAAGCCAATGGGACCAGGAATCAGGAACAGAACCGGACCTACATGAGTTCCCTCTCCGGAAAGGAACCCGTGGCATGGGAGCAAGAGGCTGCTCACCAGGAAAGATAATCCAGAAATTCCCTGCTCCAGTGGACCTTGAGGGAGGGAGATGTGGTCAACCACTTGAGCTGGATTAAGCAGGAATAAATGGCGATCAACGGGATTATACAGAAACCTGCAACTTTTAACCTATTTCTCAGCTCTCTGACAAACTTTCTTAATGATCAGGGCAAAAATTACTGTAGATGACCTCTTCTAACTGCCTTCTAATCTCCTTCCCCCTTTCACTCCTTAAGAGTAACCCTCAAAGACTCTTTATCCGCTTACAAATTCTCGGAAATCTTGGCTTTCTGGAGGGTCTTCACCGCCACCAAAATATCCCTTGGTTGATACTGTGCCAGTATGACCTGAAAGAGAAGACAGGACCTGAGCCTCTGATATGAATGTGTCTTCCTTTCCAAGACAGCTGCTGCAAGTTCACCTCTCATTTACCTTGGCATAATGGCCTCTTCCAAGGACCTCTAGGAAGTTGAAGTCGTTCTCCTTCAGTTGTGTCCGTTCCGATCTGTAAAACAAACCAGTACAAATTCATCGTCAGAACATTTCCTGGAACTGGCTGCATTGGGGTAAGGTTGATGAAGAGATGCCCAGAAACATCTAGACTCCACTTACGTTGTTTTTAGCATGGTGGTGGTGATGGTGGCGTCTTTTGGTAGAGGCTCGTCTTCACTTGAACCTTCCAGATAAACCACATGGGTGAAAATCAGT
Source organism: Cryptoblepharus egeriae (assembly GCA_030015325.1). Lineage (NCBI taxonomy): Eukaryota > Metazoa > Chordata > Lepidosauria > Squamata > Scincidae > Cryptoblepharus > Cryptoblepharus egeriae. The sequence goes on along the minus strand of JAREYC010000003.1, from coordinate 108,203,548 downwards.
GAAAATGGAAAAAATATTTCCACTCCTTCTGTGCATAGAAATGTCCTCCTGTGCCAGGCCTACCCTCACTTTCAACATTTGGGGTCCTGGACTGTCTCACTGATCACAAGCATGCCTGCTCTAATTCCCTCTTCTACACAGTTGTCAAAGGTCCAGATCCCTAAAGTTGAAAGTTTGGACTCCCCTGTTCTATAATATCTAGATTTGTAGCTTCAGATCAGCCTACGCCCCAGAAGTTAAATCCCTGCTCGAGCAACTGCTTCAAGCCAGCTGGTGGGGGGCTAGCTGTGGACAAGGTGAAGGAACTTACAGCTTTCAGTGATGTCTCTCCTTCTCCTTCTTCTACATGTTTTCCTGGTGGAGGGCAAGCAGGCACAACAGCAGCAACACAAGATCTCTTTAAGCCTCTTTAAAAAGTTCATGGTTTCCGAATCTGACAAAGAAAACCATCAAGAACTCAGGGGCTTCCTTGTTCCAGGCCGAGATCATTCTGGGCGCTACAGTCATGACTGAAGATGCTCTTCAACGTTACAGCTTTTCTAGATTTATTCCTTTGAGACACTCTCCCAACCTTCTTGGGCCCTACACTATGCAGTATAGACTACACTATAGAATACTGTAGAATACTATATTTTATAAGGAAGTGGGGAAAAAATGAAATTGAAAGATCATATCATTGCCCAGGAATTCCCACTGAAATTAGAGAAGAGGTTCCAACAGTTAGTAGATCGACACAGAAAAGAGGAAAAAACTGGAAAGGATTTAAGGAAGCTGTCACAGAGCTGACAGAAGAGAGAGTTTCCAGAATAAGGAGGTTATCTGAAAAAGAAATGGCAAGTTGATTGGTGAAGGAAGTCTGCAAATTCTATAGAAATCAAGAACAGAAACCAGGGGAAGTTGGGAAAGCAACCAGAAAAACTCAAGAGTCCAACTGCATGGAAGGTAAGAAAGATCAGGTAGAGCAGAAAGGAAAGGCAGCCTCTGAAGCAGCCCTAAAGAACAGCATCAAAACACTTTTCACTTAACCGAGGACTTAAGTGGTGATCAGCTGAAAGCTGACATGCCCATTGGAGGGCAACACGTGAAAATCCTCCTTGGACAAGAAGATCTGGACAAAAGCTAAGCTGAACACTTCAAAGAAACCGGCCTCATCCAACTTTACCGCAAAAACTGTCCACCTCCTCCTAATGTGGTTTCAGACACAGAACCATCATCAAGGTTATTTACTTGGTTAACTTGAATGTATCTACAATAATTTATTTGTTTTAATTTGCTTGATGATGTCACTTCCAGCCATGACATCACTTTTAGTGGATCCTGGAAAAGGTGACCCTGTAGAAAGTGGATCCCAAGCTAGATGGTAGGATTTCTCCCCCAAATATTGGGTTTGAGAACCACTGCAATAAGTTGTTAGAAAGGTGGCCCCCTTGAGAGGGTGACACCACTAATGAAGAAAACGGCTGAAAATCATGGTTTTTAGGAATCATACCATCATTTTACATACTGATGGATGTGTAATATGCAGCAGAATGCAGTGAAACAAACCACTTTGAAACATATTTATTCCATCAAAACGTGTGGCCAGAAAACAGAGGCAGAGTAATGGCACATAACCATACCCACCAGCCATGTTGTTGCCCTGCCCACTGCCTGGGGGTGACATGCTGGCCTCCCACAGTGGGTGATGCAAACTCTAGTGACTCCCCTGACAAGGAGAACAGGACACACGCTGGGCTGAACACTTCAGAGAAACCGGCCTCATCCAACTGTACTGCATAATCTGAACAGCCCACCTCCTCCTGATGTGGCTCTGGACATGGGACCATTGCCAAGCAGAAGTGGAATGCTGAGACTGACAATGAGAAGTAGTAAAGGTCCTGGACTCGTTCAAATGTCCAATGAACTACTGAAGCACCTAGATGTCAAGCATCGTTCCTTCTATCTTTGTATGACTTTTATCTGCCAACGCCACCAGGAGAAAGAATGAAACCTTAGCTCTGCCAATGATCTATTATGGCATGTGAGGCTCATTGGGCAATCTGATGCATTGCAGATCCCCCACAGTGGTGCATCAGTCCCAGTGCAGACTATATTGCATCCTGAGTAGGAATATGTCAGGCTGAAATTTTTCTCAGTGGTGAAAGGGGACTTTAACCCTGGGGAAAGTCCCAGTGGCCACAATGGGACTACTCACCCCCAATGTTTTTGTTCTAGGCATGTCTACCTCTCCACCCACCCCCCCAAAGCCCTGCTCACACCTACACAAGCAGTGTAGCCGGCACAAGTGCACATTGCCCATGTAATGGAGTGGAACAAAGAGGGGGAACAGGATACACCATGCAGGGCTGTTGCTGATCCAAGAGAAGTTAACATCTTGAGAAGTCTTTATAAGAATTGTAGCTGCTGTGAGAAAAATGAAAATGGCAGTACTGACTTTTTTACAATTCTTACTGGTGTCAGGCAGGGTTGTATCCCCACCATTGTTCCTGTGTATCCTGGTCTCCCCTATAAAATAGCAATGAAGAATTTGGACTTTGGTGTCCGATGGATGAACCAGGCAAACTGATCACCTGGATTTTCTGGATCCCGCTCTACTTGTCAACACAAGGACATCTCTAAAAGATATGATGCTGGCACTGAAAACAGAGGCACGTAAAGTAGGCTGCAGAATGTGTGAAGATAATACCCAAGTAATGCAAGTCAGTAATGTTCAAGACTTAACCACCCCAGTAAGTCAACATCTCAAGCAGGAGGAGAGAACCTAAATTTTGGGGAACATCAATGACTTTCAGCAACGTTGTCTCAGAAATATCCTTCTCATGACATATCAAGATCAAATTCCAAACAAGAAAATTTTACAAAGGTGACCATAAATTGTGCCCCTCATAGAAGTAAAATATTTGCAATTAAGGTAGTTTTTATTATTTCAAAATAATATTTAGAAGTATAAATAAATGACTTGACAATGGGAGGAAAAAGCAATGGAATAATTTTTTTAATAAAACACAACCAATTTTATATATAACAAATGTTCAGTGTGATCCCTGAGCATCTTTAGAAACACAGGATTTTTGGAAACATGTTCAACTGACCCACAGCCTTAAATCATGAACTGCATTGAATTACATCGGTACGTATTATTTTTTCAGCAGAAGAAAGAAGAAAACACGACCAGAACATAGAAGGTCTCAGTCTACTCTGCAGATGGGGGCTTCAGACAGTCTTCATACAAAAACCCCAACTTATTTATTGATGGCTGAATTTTTTTAATTTTTCTATTTTTTAGACCAAATGGCTAGAGAGATAGAGTTGCCATATGTGCAGGAAGACCTAGGCAGTCCCAGTTTGGGGGGACTGAATGGACATACTGGCAAGTTTGACAGGGGGTCCAGTCCCGGTTTTGTGGAAGAGAATTATGGCCACCCTATACAGAAGTCCTGATAAAATCTTAAACTGCAATCCTAAACTCCAGTCAGGCCTGACTAAACTCCTGGGCTGACCTGGAGTGTCACAAAAGTGTTGTAAGAAACTCCTTTGCCACTCCTGGGGAAAGGTTAGGCCATTGCACAGGCATGCACTTCTTTCCCAACATGAGCCAGGGGTGGGCACGTGCCCACTCGCTCCGGTTCGGAAGGGCGGGTTCTTCCAATACCCCTGCCGCTGCCAAGCCGATAGCGGCGGGGGCCCCCAGACCCATGGGGACTGGTTCCTTCCTCCCCCCAGCCAAGGGGAGGCCAAGCAGGCATGCTCTTCCTTCCTCCCCCCGGCTGGGGGTAGGCCAAGCCGGCGCGCTCTTCCTTCTTCCCCCCGGCCGGGGGGAGGCCAAGCAGGATACTGTGCGGCTCCACTGTGCTCTTCCTTTCTCCCCCCTGCCGGGAGTAGGCAGAGCCCCAGCCTATGCAGATCTACTCAGAAGAAAGTCCCAGTATAGTCAATGGGTCTTACTACCAGACCAGTGTGGAGAGGACTGCAGCCTCAGAGCCCCATCCTATGCAGGTCTACTCAGAAGTAAGTCCAAGTATAGTCAATGGGGCTTACTCCCAGGTAAGTGTGGAGAGGACTGCAATTTAAGAGCCCCATCCTATGCAGGTCTACTCAGAAGTAAGTAATTTTATTTTTATTTTTTAATTTTTTTAATTTTTAAATTAAAAACCTCCCTGGCCCAGTCCCCTGACCCTGGCCGAGCCCCCTGGCCCTGGCCCTGCCCTCTGGCCCCACCCACTTCCAGAGAACCAGTTCTTGGGCCAGGCCAGGCCCACCCCTGTCATCACCATGAAAATGGGGGAATTGTGAGTTAGGCTGGTCTAGTTTAGGATTATTCCCTTAATAAGATCACATTCTGTTTTCTCTGCACTTTTTTACTGCACTGGTTTTCAATGACTTCTGATAAGGAAGTACATGAACTGATGACCCAGAACTAGCAATTAGAGGGTTTTGCAGCTGATGCCACAAGACATTCTAATAAAGACCATAATTCAATGATTCTTTGAGAACTTCTCAACGTCCTGGAAAGTAACCATGGACGTACCTGTCCTCGAGGTTGGGAACCACTGGCTTATAGGATAGAAATGGGATGGAAAGAAACCCTAGACAGAATTGCAAACAATGAAAAGCAACCTCTGATACCCCAAACCATCCAATCTTCTCAGTCCTGATAGAACTTTTGGCCTTGGCCACAGACTTTGCATAAGTCCTGTGCTGACACCCCAGAGTCATAATGCACTTCTGCTCCACTCCTGGAGGGTGGTGTAAGCCAGTAGACAGGCATATGTTGACCTCCTCACACCACTCTGGGAAGATATGCCTGGTGAGTTCTGTCAGCCTAAATGGGTTAGGATTGCACCCTGATTCAATCGTTCTGATGGGATTTGAAGGTTACGTCTGTGACTGTGCCAGAAACCATCTCACACTATGATGAGCCAGGGTGGAAATCACAACAGGGTGGAAGTAACAGCAAATCCTGAAATCCAGCACAAACTGATTTCCAGGAGTTGAAATACACCTCCTTATTCTTTCCGATTGGGACCCCTTGGCTGAAGCACTGACCCAGGAGTAAGTCCTATTGGGTACAGTAGGATTTTCTTCTGAAAAGACGTGCGTAGGCTTGTGTTTCCATGATTGTCACATCTTCCAGCCATTTTCTCTATTCACATCCCTCCCCTTCCTTTGTTGTCCCCCTTTTACAGCCTTCAGCAGAAGAGCCCATTTTTAGACCAAGATGGGGCCCCACTTGCTATGTCAAGTTAAGGTGGACCCACAAGACTCCAATAGGACTGGGAGCATCATCACCAGGCCACAACAGCCAAGACTACCATAGTTTCAGCCTCCCCAGCCTGTCCCCAATTCATAAGGAGGTGCCAGTCACTGAGCCACCTTCCTGGCACAAGTCATCAAGAGGGGCTTCATCAGCCTGCCTCTGAACCAGACAAGAAGCGCTTGAGCGGTCCTGACTTACCTCCTTTGCCAGGCACGAGAACAGCAACTAGCGATGCTGGAGCTCACGAACAGCGAGGAGACTCGAACACCCAGATATCTCCAACAGAGTCCAGTTGGACTAACTGACTCCAGGAGCAGGACTGGAACCCTGACTCTCGGCGACACTCTTGTCGTGGCAACTGGGACTGTTGGAAGCCAAGGCGTTGGACACGGTTCTAGTTCTGGGTCGGAATGCAGAGATCCAGACGGGGGCTGCAGGCCTTCTATTCCAGCAGGATGTGCAAGAATAGGAGGGACGCTTTCCAGTCTTGTGCAGGCCAAACAACAGCGAACCCCATAGAGCGACTTTTCAGTATTTTCAGGATACCGAATTGCTCTGCCTGTCACTTCTGAAAATGTAATTACCGGTAAATCAAATGTCCCAGACCTTCCCCTTACCAGTTTACATGATAGAAGTACTGCCACCTATAGTGAAAGATAGCCCAGGAAAGTTAAGTAAAAATGTTTATTATGTACCTTGTAATGTACATAATAAGGTACATAATGTACCTTTGGCCACCTCTCTGCCAAAGATGTACACCATGTATTTACCTGGCATAAGTCTCAAGATCCTCAGGTGGTTATAATGGCCAGGAGTGGGGGATCGGATCCCAGATAGATAGGGTAGATGATCCCTTCTCATCGTGATATCAAAATCAGTTCGCAAAAGATTCCTTTCATGGCTTTGCGAATCCTAGACAGATACTGGTAAATACTAGTCAAATCCTATCCAACTTTCTAGCACAGATGCAGCTGTGGTAAGAGGATGTGCACTGCAAGCCATGGTAGGGAGGCAGCCACACATTTGTTCCCTTATCACAGGGCTGCATTATCTGGAAAATCAGATAGGATTGGGTCCTTCATGTGTTGGACAGCCCTTCTGGTTAGACATTTTCAATTCAAAACAGAAGGGGTGAAAAGGGGTGCAATGTCTTTTTGTCTCTATACTTAATCCTGTCTCATCAACAACCAGCCCCAACTCCTGGATCACAGTTAAATTTGGACCACATTACATTTGGGAAGCCTATTCCTTCTTTGCTGTGACGTGATTTTTAGAAATTTAACTCCTACAGGGATGCATGTTTTTGTCCCTCTTCTTAACATTGATGACTGACTGATGGATATCCAGTGCCAACTCCTGGACCTAGACGCATGAATTTTGGGGAGCATATTCCTTCTTTGCTTTAAGTAACCACTAAGTACTGATTTGGTGCCAGTGGTGTCCAGTGATTGGTGGTGTCTGCTGTCCGCTGTTACCGACTGTTCAGACTGTTGCCTGATGGTGCCTGGTGGTCCCTGCTTCCCACTGCCGCCTGGCTCTTACAGAAGCCATTGAGGGATCTTGCCCAGACATACAAAAATAGTGTGAGACAATAGTGAATGGACGTTCAAGTGCAGTGTGCATTGTGACATGTCACTGGCATTATGCACTCGGTGTCTCTGGGCACAATCCTAACCAGTCTTCCTGCTGTAGGGTGAGGACAGTGCAACTCTGAGGGAAAGGAACAAGCATGACACTTACAGCCCAATCTGATCTCCTGCCAGCTGTGCAGATGATCCTGGGCCAAAAAAGGTGTTTCCTGCATTCAGCAGGGATAATGGAAGTATTACAATTTTCATCTAATTTCCCACCCAGCCGAATGGTTTTCTTTGAGTCTGTCCTGATATGTGCCTCTAGTATTGATGAAATGTGTCCAAGGAGAGGACATGGCTGCCTCTTGAAGCAGCACACTCAGAATGGCAGACCAACGCCTGGCATGTCAGTCCTTGAAAAGATTGGTCCGCCAAACAGAAGAAGTCGAGCTCCAGAACATTTCCCAAAGTAAAGATTGCAGCCTTCCTTTCTCTGCCATTTCTAGGTCTCCTTTGCCTCCCTCACCATCCAGAGGGTCAACCACTTCTCTGGCAGATTTCTTGCTTCTACCATATTTGAAGAAGCTTTGATTATTCAACCTCTCCTACCCCCTTTGCTGGCCCGCCACATTCACAAAATGATGCTCTACAAGCAATGCTATGGCTCTGCTGGGCTAGTGCACTGACATGTGTTGGTCCAACCTGCTCCTGACTAGTTTGAAAATACTTTGTGGCATGTTTGAACTCCCAGGAGCAGGAACAAGGAGGTGGCTGAGGACTTAGTAGGATTGCACTGTGTATCTGGAATTGGAAAAGAGTCACAGGACTTGGCTCCCAAACTCTGTTAACCACAGAAAAGTAGCCACACAGAAGTGTACGTTTGGAGGTGTTTAATCTACATAGGGATCAAATCACTTTATCAGCAAATACATGTTCAAACCTCTTAAAATATATCAAAGTCTATTATATATATTAAAATCAAAGACAAAATTGTAAACAAATACTTTTAACTTATATAAATTTTATTTAAAATACTTGAAGAAGAGAAATTAAAACATCAAAGAAATTTTAGACATACAATAAGTTGTTTCAATAGGATGCTGCTGGTCTTCATTGATAAGTAGTCATGACCGAGAGACAGTATAAGGTCTATGCAGAAATCTTGCATTTTTCAGTATCTTTACGTGTAAAATGGTATTGTATGTAAATGTCACTGTTGCTGCGTTCCTATCCATCTTTATCTAAGACGCACTGAGCACAATGGAATTCCCTTCTCAGTCAACGTATATTGCTCTGATGTGGAATATTTTGTCCATAGCCATCTTATCACCAAAGCTGCTGATGTAGTTCCAATGAAGTAGGTCTACCTTTGAGTGCCAGGATCTGTTGTCACAACTGCAAATGAGACAGAGAGAACATATTTACCAAAACTCCTTGTAGTATTAAAAATAACAATCACTGCTTCAAGATGACAAAAGAAAAAAAATCAGGCCTCCGTCAGTCTTGAAAGACTATGGTATCGTGCTCAGCTCTGCATACGCTGCATGCGAAGCACGAAAGCCTGGGTTGGATTGTTATGGAGGATAGGCTGTTACCCAAGCAGCAAATCCCCCTCTCCACGCCACTGAATTATTCCAATGGAAAGGCAGAGCTGATACGATTGGATCCAGCTGGCATCGCATAGCTGGGCTAAGGACAGGAGCTCACCCTGTCTTGTGGGGCCAAACTGGGATTCGAACCCTGGCCTGCTGGTTAACAGGCACAGTGTCTTAGCCACTTGCGCAAGACAATTGCCTTCTGCAATCCCCTTTTGCATTACAAGGGGGAAACTAAGTTCTTTCTTTCCAAAGAGGGGCAAGCCCACTACAAGGTCCTAGAGCCTGCTTCTCACCTCCCCTCTGTCATCAGTTTGAGGTAAGTTAGAGAATATTCTATTCTGTATCATGCAAATCAATTATTACGAAGCAATTGATATTGGGGGTGAACAGTTTGATAGTGGGGTGAACAGAAATGATTCTCTTTGGAGAGAAGAGAAAACCCTGGATGGGTTTCTGCTTTCAGTTCTATTTATAAACTTGCCAAAACGGGGTGATTTGGTCTTACCTGTGTAAGCCCCCTTCTCGGTGGTATATCCATGGTGGGGTCAGTCCTCTAGTTTGGGTTGCTTCTCCCCTTCAGGTAGGCGTAGGTCAGCTGAAAGACTTCCTGTGTGGAGGGGTGCCCAGAGATCCCCAGAATGTCCAAGCTTCCAGACGGCCCCTCCAGGGAATGAGATACTCTGCTTCATCATCCTCGCTGAGTCTGTATAGACACTCAGGGACTCAAAGGTACCATTTAGACCCAATCAGCGCATGCATGAGAAGGACTCAGAAAGAAACGGAGTGGGAGGAGAGGGGAAGGGAGGACAAGGGACTCCTGAGTCTGACACTAAATGCGTGATCCCTGCCTCGTGCAGTGAGGGTTCAGGCTCCCCCACCCTGTGTGCTACTAGGGTGCGGAGGACTGGACTGGAGTAATCACCCTTACTCAGCCTCGCCCGTTCAACCTCCAGGCATGCAAATGGAGGGACTGAAGCTGTGGGTGGCGGATGGGCCCCTGGGTGATCAGGTCTGGGCGAAGGGGGAGGGGAAGGGGAAGGGGTGGGAGAATGGAAAGCTCCTCCAGGTCTGAGAACCAAGGTCTCCTGGGCCAGTGAGGGGCTTTCAGGAGCATGGACGCCCCTTCTGCTCTTATCTTGGTGATGACTCTGGGCAGCAACTTGATTGGTGGAAAGGCGTAAAGGATCCCCTGAGGCCAAGGGCAGTGAAGGGCGTTTATTCCTTCTGCTAGAGGGTCTCTTGCTCTTGTGAAGTAGCGAGGGAGCTGATGGTTGTCCCTGCTGGTGAACAGATCGACTGTCAGCGGACCGTGGGACTTGTACAGGTGCTGGAACACACTGGGGTGAAGACGCCACTCTGACTGATCTAGCTCCTTCCGGCTCATCCAGTCGGCGAGCGCGTTTTCGACACCGGGAACGTGCTCTTCCCTGATTGACATCAGGTTCAGCTCCGCCCACTGGAAAAGGTGTCTGGCTTCCCTGTTTAACAACTTCGACCTGGTCCCTCCCTGCCTGTTGATGTAGGCCTTTGCGGCTACGTTGTCTGTGTACACCAGGACGTGCCGAGAGTGGAGGTGGGTCCGAAAGGCCTGAAGGGCCAGGAAGTTGATGCTCTTCTGAGCCTCTGACTGAGACCAGCGCCCCTGGATGATCTGGCCCGCTAGGTGTGCCCCCCAACTCAACAGGCTCACATCGGTGAAGATTGTCGTCTGGCGTGGGAGTAAGATGGGGGAACCCTGGGATAATCGGAGGGGATGAGACCACCAGGCAAGGTCCCTTCTGGTCATGCGGTCTAGCTGAATGGATTTGTGCCTCTGGGCTGCTATGAGGTTCTAGAATGGTAGCAGAAGGTGCTGCAGAGAGCGAGACCTGAATCTCAACCACGGAATGATGTCTTGACACGAGGTGAACATCCCCAGCAGCTTGGCTAGCTGTAGGATATCCTGTGTGGGTGACTGGAGGACACTCTGGAGAAGCTGTGAGATTTTGGCCTGCCTCTCCTCTGACAGGAAGACTTGGTGCACACGAGTGTCTATCACTGCCCCCCAGGTGTTCCAGTCTCTGGCATGGGAGAAGATGACTTTTGACCCAGTTGATGGCAAACCCATGGTGCTAAAGGACTCGGATGGTCTCCTGGAGGTGATCCTGAGCAAGGCTGAGGGATGGGGCTCTTAGGCGCAGATCGTCCAGATAAGGGTACACCGCAATGCCCTGCGTGCGGAGGTGGGCCACCAGAACCACTAAGACCTTGGTGAAAGCTCTGGGTGCGGAGGAAAGCCCGAATGGGAGCGCCCGGAACTGGTAACGGTTGTCCTGGTGACAGAACCGGAGGAAACGCCTGTTTTCCGGTATTATGGAGAGATGAAGATAAGCATCCTGTAAATCCAGTGAGGCTAGGAAATTTTGTGGTCTGATGGAACGGAGAATGGACTTGAGGGTTTCCATTTTGAATTTGTGTCGCTTCAGCCACTGGTTGAGCCACTTGAGGTCTAGAATGGCTCTGGTAGATCCGTTCTTTTTTGGTACTGTAAAAAGATGCGAGTACACTCCGGAACCCCTCTGCTCCACTGGGACAGGCTCTATCGCTCCTAACTGGAGCAGGTGGTCGATGGCTTGAAGTGTGGCCAGGTGTTTTTCTAGACTTGGGGGGCGGCGCACACATATGAACCTGTCCCTGGGGAGCTGGCGGAATTCTAGAGTGTACCCCCGAGATACAGTATCTAGAACCCATTTGTCTGTGGTGATGTGCTGCCAGCGGTCAGCAAAAAATAAAAGCCGGCCGCCCACTTTGAGTGGGAAGGAGTCATTGCCGCTTGGATCCCTTGGGGGGAAAACGTGAACCGGACTGGGTCCTGGGCTTGTTGTACTGTCCTTTGGAGGCCCAGCTGGGAGGTTGGGGTCTAGAAGTGGAAGTGGAGGCCACAGGTCCCTGGCTCTGGAACTTGAAGCTCCGAAAGGAATGGGGCTGGTGTCGGGGCCGAGGCTTGGAGGGCTGGCGGTCCCTGGCAGGAAGGGCTTTCCTCTTGCCTTTTGCCTCAACTAGCTGGGGGCTCAGTGACTCACCAAAGAGTTTACCTCCGGAAAAGGGCAGCCCCATGACGACGGAATAAGCCAAAGAATCAATGTCCCAGTTGCGAAGCCAGGTTGCCCTGCGCACTGCAATGTCTGCTGCCATGGCTCTTGAAGCATACTGGATAGTGTCTGTGGATGCGTCAGCAGCGAAGGCGGCCATGGCTGAAATGCGGCCCAGCTCCTCTGTGGCTTCCTGAGGGAGCTGGTACATATCTGAGAATTGCCTGATCCAAATCATGAGAGCTCTGGATGTGACGGAGGAGGCGACAGATGTGTGAAGAGCATCAGAGGACGCCTGGAAAGCTCTCTTTGTGAAGATCTTGATCCTGCGGTCCTTGGGGTCCTTGGGAAGGCCATCACTATCAGCTGGCAGGGCTGAGGAGGCACCCAAGGCGTCTACTGGAGCATCCACCAGGGGGGTCCTGAAGCAGTCCATGAGTTCTGGGACCAGGGCATAGCACTTTGAGGAGGGCCTGCTGGAGTCTTTATGTTTGGCCGGGGAAGCCCACTCCTTGTCGATGAGGCGTTGGAAATAAGGGTGCATGGGGAAGCCCTGAACCACTTGTTCCTCAGAAGGAAAGGCTGCTGCTCCCCAGGAAGGCTTATCCACGGAGGGGGGAGGGGGATCAGACCCCCTTTGGTATTCTAAGATGTGGAGGGTGTCTGCAAAGACTTGCTGGAACTGGTCAGGCAGCAGTAACCTGGGACCTGGGGAAACTGGTCACCCTCCTCCCTAGGTGCATCTTCTTCCTCTCCTTGGGAGTCACTGTCCTTCACCTCCCCCTCTTCTTCAGAAACCTCTTGCTCCCCCTGGTGCTGGCAGGTGCAGGGGGCAGCACGCCTAGTCTTCTTGGCTGGAGGAGGTCCTGATGGCACTGGAGACTCAGGGGTTGGGGCCAGGGGAACAGCCACAGAGGGGGGGAGAGGAGGGGGGCAGGCAGGCTGTGTGGGGAACTGGATGGCTGCCACTGTCTTATGGATGGTGTCCAGGGCAGCAGATAGGCCTGCAGAAATGGAAGCCTCAATCCTTCCCAGCATAGCGTTGGTAAAAGTCAGACCCCTCTGAGGTTGTTGGCACTGAGGCAGAGGCAGCAAGACTGGACCCCTCTGGAGCAGACATGGTGGCAGGAGGCAGGCAGAATCACCAGGGCAGAGGCCAGGGATTAATCAGCAGCAGCAGGCAGGGGGCAAGGGGCCCTGATGCTCTCCACCCCCTTCCTCAGCAGGAATAAGAAGCTGTACCTGGGCAGGCTGCGCAGGGTCAGAGACTGAGGATCCTGATGGAGAGCAGCTGGCTGGGGAGCCAATCCGCAGCAGCACTCACTCCGTTGCCCGGCTCCGGGCTTTTGAGTCCGCAGGAGTGGGGCTGGGGCTTCCAGGAGAGGCAGAGAGAGAGACGCCCAACACCGGTAGCTCCAGGTGGTCGCTGGGAATCCCAAACAATGGCCGCTGGCCAAAAAGGGAAGTGGGTGGGGCTAAGCGCCCCTGGAGGAATCCATAAAGGAACAGAGCCAGGGAGGAAGCCTCAGCCAAGGAGGGAGCACGTTCTGCCTCGCTGAGCCGGCTGGGCTGCCCCTCACCACACCACCGCCCTGGAGGGGGGATCGGGGTGATTGCTGGTGCCGCTGGGAGCTGCCAGCGGGCTGCCCACCCTCCTGGGCACTTGTTAGGCGGCCCCTCGTTGGGGGGGACTGGCAGCAATCTCACCCCTGTCTTCAGGTGGGGGGAGAAAAGAGGGGGGCTGGAGCTCCAAGCCTCTGCAGTGGTGGCTCACTCTCCCCCCCATTAGGTGGGATTCTCCCCCCCCCCCAGTCTCCCAGGGATAGGGAGAAAAAAGGAGGGTAAAAGACCCCAAAGTGTGCCCCTGAAGGACACGGGTCAGCAGAGCTGACCCACTTTCAGCCGGTTTCGCCGAAGGTGAAGGTCAGTCTGGGGATCTCTGGGCGCCCCTACCCACAGGAAGTCTTTCAGCTGACCTACGCCTACCTGAAGGGGAGGAGCAACCTAAACTAGAGGACTGACCCCACCATGGATGTACCACCGGAGAAGTGTACCTGCGTTACCGGAGTAAAATTCCCCTGTACGCCATCCCACCACTGTACATCAATCCCCCACACACATCAACCCCCATGCGCATCCACCCCCATGTGCAACATCCCCCATGTTCATCCACCCCATGTGCATCAACACCCCATACACATCAACCCCTCATGCTCAACAACCCCCATGCGCAACAACCCCCATGTGCAACATTCTCCATGTTCATCAACCCCTCATGCTCAACAACCCCCCATGCGCAACAACCCCCATGCACATCATCCCCCATGCGTAACATCCCCCATGCACAACATCACCATTGCTCAAAGTTCACCTGTTTCACCCTCTCCCTCTTTTACAGGTGCATCCTTGTCATTGCATGCTCGAATCCTTATCATCAGCCATTCTATCCTCTTCTGGACTCAGAAGTGGGCAGAACGCAGTGGTCCCGGCTCTCAGGTGGGCTTAGGATTTTGGACTGTTGTTTTTTGGTTGGATAAGGGGGGTGCTATGAGTGCAATTTCTCCCACTTTTTATTCAATTTATTCAGGCTCATCCTCCTCCTCATATTATACTGGTTCACTGGTTCTCCTGGGGGAGATTAAGCTGGCTCAGAGGAGATCTAATTCCGTCAGGGTTCAGATCAGGCAGGAATTCTCCCTTATTCAACAGTGGTGTCCAGGTATTCATATTGTTTGGTCATCTCTTTTGAGAGGGGCCAAAAGTATATGAAAAATAGATGGGACCAGTGGTGGACTCCAGCAGGTTCGCACCTATTCGATAGAACTGGTTGTTAACAAAAGCTAGGACATATAAAGTTTAAAAATAGCCATTTAAAAGTGGCTGCCAGATGGGCATAGAACCAGTTGTTAATTTCTTTGAATCCCATCACTGGATGGGGTGTGTCAAAAGGGTTGGCGCTTACGTGTCCCAGTTTATTTTCAGTAGTGGAGGCAGATTTGTTAGGCATCCCCAGGTACTCTGCAGCCCATTAGTTTTCCCGGATGGGGTGCATCTTTCTCCTCAAACCCCAGCAATTTTTGTAGCAGAGTTGGTCCGGGGCTGTTTTCCTGCCTCAAATGGGGTGGTGGAGCTAAGCTCTAGGCTAGCTCCCCATGTGGAAGGTGTTGTGCGGGGTTAAGCAGAACAGATCCAGTGTTCAGCCTAAAGTTGCAAGGGTCAGGCTATGCCAGAGCGGACCTATTGATGCCTACCCGGATCTATGCGCTAGCTGGCTAGTCTTTCGCCTGGAAATGAGGTGAAGCCAGCTGGGCAACTGGCTGGCCAAAGAAATGTGGCCAGAGCAGTAATGAACGTTTAGTTCTCATTGAATTATTGACACACTGTTTTCATTAAGGAGAGCAAAGGAAGGGAAATCACATGACTTTCTTCTTTATTTTAGTATTCTCATGAGAATTTGTTCTCATAAAAACTTTCTCCCCTCCTTATTTATGAAAAAGGAGTTTAAGCATACTCAGTGAATACACAGCACACACTGATTCCAGGTGTTTATCATTTTATTCCATATTTAACACTGAAGGCTGTCTGGTCTTCAGCCCCAACACCCAGTCCCAAACCCTGCACCTAGAAG
The DNA here is from genome assembly GCA_030015325.1 of Cryptoblepharus egeriae. Taxonomy (NCBI): domain Eukaryota; kingdom Metazoa; phylum Chordata; class Lepidosauria; order Squamata; family Scincidae; genus Cryptoblepharus; species Cryptoblepharus egeriae. The sequence goes on along the minus strand of JAREYC010000003.1, from coordinate 108,188,423 downwards.
CACGAAATTGGGGGAGACCCACAAAGAACTGATAGAATCAATAGGTCTAAGTAGAAGTCCTAACAAGGTCTTTCTTGGTTTGTTTCTATCTCTTTGGAAAGTTTTGCTATACAGGTGTCTCTTCTTATCCTCTAGGGTTCTGGAACCTCTCATTTCCCGATACATACAGTGGTGCCTCACATAACAAGTTTAATTCGTTCCGGAGGCATGCTTGTTACATGAAATGCTATTTAAGTGAAGTGGATTTTCCCATAGGAAATAATGGAAATTCAGACGATTGGTTCCACAACCCAAAAAATATTCATATAAAAATATTAACTGTTTATAAAAATGATTCAGTGGTATGTAATATGTAACACTAGTGCCAGGGTAAGGAGCACTCTGGCTGCAAACCATTCAAAACATCTAGCTACAGGTATAACATCTTATTTGCATCTTTGCGAAAGCAGTGGTTGTGCTTTCTTTTTCTGGTTATTTGGCTACAACGTTTGATAAAATACAAGTATTTCAATTTTTTTGTTTCAATGTATTCTGCATTAAATTGCCCATCAAAAACATGATGGCATTACTGGTTGGAATTTCTGAAAACTGCTTCTTAGTGGATCCCTCCATCAAAGAAGGAATACCGTCCCCAAATTTCACACTTCTAGGCCCAACGGTTTTGGCAGGACGTTGATAAGTGAGTGAGTGAGTCACTCAGTCAATCAATCAATCAGTTACTTTTCAGTTGATAGATAATAAACAAATGAATATTCAATACAGCAGCATTTGGAGAAAAGGCCACTTTAATGATGGTAGCAGGGACACAAATACATGCAGAAATGCCTTCTGACAGGTACCACCTGACAAATTAAAGCGACCAGTTTTAAACCCACATTCCATAAGAGGCCCAAACCCTTTCACAGTCTGGGGTAGGCGAAAAAACTGCCCCCCAAAAGCCAATCATGGTGAGCAGCAAAAAATTCCTACCCGGCCCCAAACGGCGACCAGTAATCTCAGACTGCTTCCAGGGCGGGCAGGCAGGGGTTACTAAATGTACATATACAAAGAAGGTGCTGGCTGACCACTGGCTGCTTCAGTCCCCTTTCCTTTCCTTCCCTTCCCTCCCTTCCTTCATATCCATTTATTTCCTTTGCATTGAGCTTAGCTTATTCCCACTATGTCAACAAGCTCCAATTCCCTCCTTCACTTTTCTTTTATTCCTCCATTTCTTTGTTCCTTTTCAGGCTCAATTAGGCAAAAATTTTCCTGTTCCTTATTCATTTTTTGACTTCTTACACAGCTCTCTCTCTCTCTCTCTCTCTCTCTCTCTCTCTCTCTCTCTCTCTCATCCAATGATTTTTCCTATATTCTTGTAAGGGTCCATTTGTCCAAACTTAGGTCTCTTTTATTCTTAATTTTCTTCTTAAATTTTGGGGCTCTGTTTGGCCGCCACTTAACTCTCCCATATTCCTTTTATTTATTTCCTATTGGGCAATCTGTTACCCTTTCTTTTCTTTTTCTGTACTTTTCCTGGCCCAGATTGGCCATCTCAGTTCTCTTTTCCTTCTTACATTTCCAAACTGAACTGGGGCAAACTTTGCTACATTCTATTTCTTCTGTCATTATTAAGGTAGTTGGGTCAACACTGGGTATTCTCCCCCCCCCCTTTTCAAATTATCGCTGAGATGCTTATTAATTACAACATTTCTTCCCTGCATTATCAGGCTCAATTTGTCTATGATTTGTCTCTCCCCACCCCAACTCTCAGGCCCAATTTGGAGGCATTTTCCTCCCCTGTATCCCTTTCTTTCTTACTGTGGTAAATACTTAGCTGTGTCTTATTCCTTATTGTTCTTGGATGAGAACCTGTCAGAAGAGTGGGACGAACTGGGGAGGACCATGGAGGGAGAAGGGGAGAAGAAGGTAGAGATGGGAGCAGGCCAGGAAGAGAGTGCTGAAGGGGAGGCTGAGGCTGGGTCAACCTGGAGGAGAATTAGACCATCTTGGACACTCAACTATGGGCCAGTCCCCAAACACCTCTTAGCCCTGTGAGGACCATCCCAATCCTGCCTTGGAAGGTTCCAGGGAGAATCAAGGAGGAAGGGCGTTCTAGGGGATGGTGGAGCTAGTCTATCTAGGAAAGAAGAGCCTGGGTGGTGGGAGCATCAGTGTTCTGCTCCTGCCACAGGGATCAGGCCTTAATATGCACCTGGAAGAAAGTTACCTCACCTGTGGACTAGAGGTTGAGGAGGGAAGCTGAACCATGCTGTAACTTAAAGAATTATTGCTAAAGAACCTACCATGTTAAGATAACTTGTTCAATCTGTGTTCTTTGGCGGCAAGACCCATGGACCATGATAACCTATTTGATGCCCCCCCTCCCCACGCACCAGCAGGGACACCGCATCAGGACAACAGAGCAGACCTCTACTGCACCTCACCCTTGCCCCAGGTATGCCAGTGTTAGACATGTCAGCTTGGGGTTTTTTGTTAGCTAATAGCTGGCACAGAACCATGCAGCCAAACTGAGATTGCTGCAGTGCTACACAGATCAACAAATATTCACATAGCCAGAGGAGACCCCAAACTGCTCAGCTGCAGCACTTGATAGAAAGCACCCAGCCTTCCTCTGCCCGGACTACCTCCCTCCTGTCTCTTCAGTGCCCTCCCCCTGCCTGCCCCCAGACCCTTCTGTTGCTGAGCTTGGCAGACACATCCCCCATTCAAGGGTCCATGGCGTGGGTGGGTGGGGAAGACAACAAAAATTTTTGTGCCAGCCTTTTCTCATCTCTGGACATCTCATCTTCCTTGACAGTACAAGGGTGCATTTGGATTGCACCCCAAAAGCAAATTTACCTCTTATTCACATTCTTTTCTTTCTTAAACTATCAGGTTCCTTCCCCTTTTTCTGTCTTACAGTATCAAACTAAGATTGGGCCACAACTTTCCTCTATCTTATTCTGCTTCTTCTTTCATACTGAGCTCTCTCTCTCTCTCTCTCTCTCTCTCTCTCTCTCTCTCTCTCTCTCTCTCTCTAAGTCTCTCCCTTCTTCTACTTTTGCTCTCTGTCAACTCTTTTTTATTCCTTCTTTTCTTTTTTTACATAATCAGGCTAAATTCACCAACAAGGGGCTCCACCTAATTATTATTTGCCTGTGTTTTATTGCTTGTTTTCTTTCCCATTTATAATTCTCTCATTTATTTTCCTTTCTTCCCTATATTTTATTAGACTCAAATACTTCACCCAAAGTTTCCTTTCCTATCTTTCTTCCTCTTGCTACCACTCCTCTTTCTTATGATATTTTTATACTTCATTAGACATTATCCATGTACTTCATTCATTAAATCAGCATTCCACAAAGCAACCCCTAACCTTTGTCTTATTTCCTTTTTTCCTTCCTATTAAGCTATCCTTATTCTATTTTCCCATATATTATTAGATTCTAGTTCGCCATACTCAGCTCTCCTTTACCCTTCCTTTTTTATTTTACTTTACATTTTTAAGCTCAAATTTGCTATGCTTCTCACACTGCAATACAAAGCCTCTTCCCTGGACTCGCACAAGTCCTACAAGTCAAGCACTTCTGACCCACATTTGGCGGAGAAAGGCCAGTGCACAGACATCCAACAAGGGAATCATGGAAAGGGTGAGATGTGCTGCCTGATCTTGATAACCAAGGAATTTGAGGGGTTGCGGTGGGTGGGCAGGAGGTGACAGGGAGGTATATTGCAATGGGGCAGGGCTGGGAGAGAGCATCCCCAAGGGTTGGTGGGGACTAGGACCCCTGGAACTGGAGCAATACTCAAGCCCCATTCCCTGTGTAGCATGGAGGTTGCTCTGGTCTGCTCAGAGTGGTACCATCCAACTCAGTGGTGTAGCTCCAAATAGACCCACTGAGACTTTTGCAGTAGTAGCTAAGGAAAGGGAAAAAGTTTTCCCTTGCCCCACCATAGAGCAGCAGCAGCATGAAGCTTGTGTTGAATACAGCACAGCCATACTGGGCCTCTCCAACACTGACTTATCCCTTCATTTCATTTTTATATCATTATTTCATTATTTGGCCACGACTTATTTCAATCATCCTGTTTTTTCTTAACTACCGATCTCTTCCTTATTCCTGCTTTCCCTCCAATATTATCAGGCTCAATTTAGCCACTGCTTTTTTGCCTGCCCAATCCTATGCAATGCTGAAGCAGTGGGGCAGCTGGGCTCATGCTGTATCCAGGACTGCACGAGTAGGAAGGACGTCTCCTCCTCATTTGTTTCCTTACCCTGTTCAGCAACCCAGTTCGCTCAATGGGGCTACTCTCAGCTGTGCCAGCTATTGAGCTATTGCAGCCCTGTGTGCAGGTACCAGATCCATGTAGAGTTGGTGGCAGAGGCCTGCTCCATCATGTTGTACCTGCCTTTGCAGTTGTCAGGGATGATGCGCCACCAGTGGAATTCTGCAGGCTTTCCTGCCAATACCACAGGAAAACATTGACTACCTGGATGGTGTAAAGTGCTGGTGTTGCCCAAACAAAGGATTGGGCTTTTCTTTAAGAGGAATGGCCCAGGAATCGGCAGCAATGTGATCCTGAAATTCATGCTGTAACAGGACAGGGAAGAGTTTTTAAAAGTTACCTGGGAGTTGCTGCGGTAAATTAACCTTCAAAATATCAGAAGGAATAAAATAAAGCAAGGTTTGCCCCAATTCAGCCTGGTACTGCAAGCAGGAAATATAAGAGAGCTAAGAAAGGGGCATCCAAAGGTATAAAGGATAAATAAAAAGCATAAAAGGTACACCAAATTATAAGCCCCATAATGCAAAAAGGAGAGAACGAATAAACAGACATTATGGCTTGAAAGACTGAACCTCAAAAAATGGGGGGGGGAGGAATACATGAAAGAGGGAGAGTTCAGTAGGTCACAAAGAAATTAAGGGACGATGGAAGTGGGCTTCCACTTGATGATGGAAGTCCAATGCTTCTCAGTGCCCAGGGCTGCTGCGGTGCCATTATGGTGACTGATGAATGGACGGGGCTGGAAAGCAAGCCAGGTTTCCTTGGCATAAGAGAGCTTATGCTTATGCTCTCTTATGACCCATAAAGCCCAGAGAGTCCCCAATGGGGATCGTGAACAGGCACAGAGCCAAGGAGACCCAAATCGTGTTTCTCAGGCCAGGTGGGTAGTTGAGAAGCAAAGCTAGAGCCTGCCTCCATCTCCTCCCTCCTTTGTCCTCTCCTACCCTTGACCTGCTCCCTCTTCTTCCACCTGATTTTCTCCTTGCCTTCCTCAGCCCTGCTTCACCTACAACCACCTCCCTTACTGTTCTTCATCTGCACATGTTTAGCCTAATTTGGCCTCTCCTATTTCTATTCTCATTCCCCGTCATCTTCAGCCCTTATCACCTTCCGCCACCCAACTTTCTTTTATTCTTTCATTTCTTCCTCTTCTTTTCAAGCTCAATTTCTCCTCTGCTTTTTCTGTATCTCCACCCCTTGCTTCCTTCAGAGGTTTCAGCTTCTTCTTAGTGTTGTACTGTCTTCTTGTAATTTGCAGAGAAGTCAAGATGATGGTCCTCTTTTTTTCTCAAATATTCTGGCAAATCTGGACCTCAAGCCTTGCTCTCCACAGTTCTCCATATTCATCCGAAAGGCTAGGAGGGTAAAGCAGAATAGATTTTATAAAGATTTTATAAACTCTCCACCTTGTCAGGTTATCACTTAGAGATCTCTTCTCAGTCGTCCCCTTCCATCTTGGCCAGGCGTTTTCAATCTTTTCCCCTCACAGCATCTGACAAGGTGTTAGCATTTTCAGAGGAAACCATCAGTTTTGACAAATGACAAGGCACACCATGGCCCTACAGATCAGTCCCCAACTCTTCCATTGGTCCGTTCAGGGCACATCACTGTGGCACAGCACATTGGTTGAAAATGACTAGTCTTGCTTGCCTGAAAAGCTGGATGTTTTAACAACCAGCTTTTCAGTAAAAAAAGCCTTCTTCCTTTTGATTTGGTCTTTTAAAAAGGGGTCTTACCTTGCTTTGAACCATCTTAGGCCAACACAATCACCATCCATGTTGCAGTTCTCTCAGTGTGACAGCAAAGTATAGATCTCCAAGGTTGTCTGTATTATTGAGAGATAAGAGATGCCTTCAGAGTGTTGAATCAATACATAAATTACTTTTCAGGGTGCACCAGAGCAACCACCCAGACCCACCAACGTAGAGAAGGAGCAGAGAGGGTGGGATGGGATGGGGTGGGGCAGAACGGCCCGCAAATCCAAACCTCTCTCCTATCAACAGTTCTGCACCACAGGATGACGGTTCTGCACCAGTGACGTTGCTAGTGCAGGTCCAAGTGGCTGCACAGCTGCAACTGAAGCCAGTTACAACTGAAGCACAGCCTCCCTCTCACCACTTTGGATCATGACGTCCTTGCCAGACACTTTGGAACAGCAGTAGTTGTAGTCATAGTAGTCATAACAGTCGCAGTAGTTGTAGTCTCAGTCGTTGTAGTCATAGTCGTAGAAAGGCATACCAAGTCCATTGGTCACTGAACTGAGAGGAAGACAGCACAGAGTTAAAGGAGTTTGGGAAACACTGCCCTATAGGATTGTTGAGCCTCTGTCCAGTGCTCAGGCTGCATAAGGAAGTGTGGCTGAACTCTTGGAACTGACCTAAAGGAGGAGTTTTTAGCCCTGTTCATTGCGGTCCCATTAGAATGACAGTCAGGCATTTAGGAATGATTACCTGAGAAAGCCCTGTTACTCCAACTTCCGCATCACCCAAACCAGCCATTTCAAAGCCGAACGTCCATCTCCTTCGTCATTTGGAAGACCTGCAAACTCTCCGACGACAAAACAGAAGGTAACACATGTTTGGAGTGCACAAGGGAAAAGTGTCAGGATTCCAGGAATTACTTACATGGATGAGATGCCTTGCAGCCTCTTTCCTTGGTCTTGAGTGAAGCTACGGACAGGTATTCTGAGCTGGAAGCAAAAGAGGACTTACCGTTCCTTGGTGGATCTTCTCCATTATTTCAAAGCTGTCCTTCCATCTCCAGGAAGTGACTGCAGAGGAAACGGGACACAGAGAAAGAACATTAGAGTGGAGAGCTTTCCATTCTATGCAGGATATACCTGCATAGGATATGCAGAGGATATGCCTTGTGATGGGGCAGAAGCACCCAGACTGCTTTGCTGCACGTAACCAGATGACATGATGCTTGCTTCTTTTCTGCAAACACCATGTTCCCCATTTGTCCATTAACAGGGGATTCCAGGGATCTTTTCACATGCCAAGCACATGCACTATCCCAACCACATGACAGCTCCTTGTTCATCTTCAAGCTTCCCCATCATCAGGCACACCCCCAAAAAACAAATACATACCCTAAAGAGATGCTTGACTTGGCAACTCTCAATGGTGGGCCAGGAAGAAGACCAGGGGCCAGGAAGGCTGCAGCTGCAAAGAGAGCAAAATTGCCTTGGAAATACAATACCTCTCTCCTACCATTTGTTTGTGTGTGTGGCACTGAAGCCATTGCAAGGCCATCTCATGCCATGGGTGCCGTGGGGGAGAAAGGCAAAGAAAAAATGGAAAAATCAAGGCACTGAACATTTGGAGCGCGCCATTGTTGGTCTCAAAAAAATAGGAAGGAGGCAGCATAGTATGAAGGGAGAAGATTCTCCACAGAATCTGCCCCCCACTTGGATCTGCTCGCTTGAGGCCCATAGTATACGTCCTCTTCAGAGTTCAGGGTTCACCGAACTCAAGGGCCGTTTCCACATGGAATAGAGTCCTACCTGTCCAAAATGAAAGAATCCTCACAGGTCCAGTGGTCGCTGGTGGTGCTGATCCTTGACTCCTCTTCTGATGGAGACATGGCGCTGGAGGAGGACTCTGACTCATGCTCAGAAGAGATGGAAGAACCTGTCTCCTGCTCCAAAGTGATGGAGGACTCTGGGCTCAACTTCAAAGCCTGCTCTAAAGTTATCGGAGATATTACTCTTCCTGCCAGAAACGCCTCCCAATCCGTATCCTGGAAAAAGACAAGCAGGATTCCGCCTGTTTCTTAGCCAAGTGTGGCAACAACTGTGATGGTCGCTCTCGAAGCAGGGCGGGGGGTGCAGACCTCTGTGCTTTTGCCCCCAAGTCCTTGAGCACTGTTGGAGTTCTGAAGTGGGAAGGGAAAGGAAGTTTTTTGAGAATCCAGCACATACCTTGAAATAGTGGTGATTTTTGACTTCCAGGGCGTTGTCCTCCTGGCCACCGAGGCGTCGCTCTGGGTCCTTCTCCAGGAGCTAGAAAAGTTGGGAGACGGTCAGAAAAAGGGAGTTCAACTCAAGTATGGAATAAGGAATAAAATCCTTTTAGTAATGCGTGAACCCTCCATAATCCCTATTAAGAAGAATCTTGGCCTGCCCTTGGTCTGCCAGTGAAAGCACAAGAACTGAATTCTGTATCACCTCACCCCAGACAAAAGGGAGACTTCTTCTTCAGCCAGGTGTGGTGGAAAGATCACCTCAGAACAGACGATGTTAAAACTCAGTTCCTGGATATTCATTCCACCAAAAGGATACTAAAAAGGAGAAGGTAGAAAACAGAAAGGTCAGTGTTGGCTTGTAATCATGCTGGTGATGGGTTTTTCGCCTAGGTATCTATTCAAAAACCTTTAAGAAGCATCCAGACACAATCACCACAGCCTTGCCTGCTTCTGAACCCACACAGAGTCATCACATCCCAGGACATCTTTAGCAGCTCATGAAAAAGCGGAGAAAGTTGAGCACAACTGGTTTAAGTGGTCTGTGCTCAACACCTATATACTTAGATCAGTGGCACTTGGGCTAAGTCAGATCCCAGAGACCTGTTTCCATTTGCCCATTTGCAGAGGGAGGGGAGTGTTTGCTCTCTTAAGTGAAGTTGCCCTCACTCAACTAAAGGGCTTGGTTTCCTCCTTGTGCTTCTTATGGTGATCTTCACTGCATTTTGAATTAGTCTGGAGGATTCTCCTGTACTCACCCTTCCGGTACTCAAACGGAAGAGGACAACACCAAAACTCCACCAGTCCACAGACCTGGTATAGGACATTGCAGTGATAATTTCAGGGGCCATAGTCCTTGGGGTGCCACACTTCGTATGTGCTCTGTCTCCGAAACCGATGCCTGAAAGAGTTGAGGCAAAGATGAGAATGAGCATCCACTACTGGTCTCCTGGAAAAGCTATTTATGGACAATGTAATCTGAGTGGTCCTGAAAAGGACCGCCCTGCTTGCTCCTTATTCCATAAGAACCCCAGATCCTCGATCCTCAGTCATGGCATTACCTTCTTTGGAGAGGCCAAAGTCTGTTATTTTAATGTATCCAAAATGGTCGATCAGGAGGTTCTCCATCTTCAGGTCTCTGAACAACAGATAAAATTTAAAAAATATATGTATATAAAAACAAAAATGGGAGGCCTTGTCACTGAAAGACAGATGAGGTTGTCGGAAGGTCAGGACACCTTTGTACAGGATTTGGCTGCTAGTGGTGCTGTAATGGCCATAGATAGAAACAGCAAATGTCAAGACTTCCTTCCAGATGTAAATGTTTCTCTGGATTCTCTTCCTGACCCACCCCCAATGCAGTCATGAAAATGAAGTTCTTCTAAAAGGGGGGGGGGGTGGGAAAAGTCTGAAAAGTGAGAAAAAGCAACTTCCTTGAAGCTACAGATACATACAGATCAAGCAAAGGCCTCCTGAAAGCATCTCCCGCTCTTCCTTTTTGTTTCAAGAAGACAAAGAAGGACAAAGAGGAAGAGAAAGAGGAGAACAAATCAGTTGTTTCCATCGGAGCCTTACCTGTGTATTATGCTCTGAGAATGGAGATACTGCAGCCCCAGCATGATGCATCCTCCGCAGAACCTTGCAAGGAAATGGAAGGGAAAAAAGAACATTTAGAGTCTTTTCCTCATACAACTTTCTTCAAAATGCAAACATTTCCAAGTCTCATCCTTCAGGAACTCCCAAGCAGCAGTATTGGCTGAAGCAACTGGCTGTGACATTTCCACTCAACTCTGCCATGAGCGAGTTGTTGCAGGGAGTGGATGTTGAAAGGGAGACTGAAGATGGCCCAGGATACTTACTTCACCTGTTCTTTGGTCAGTGATCTTTCCAGACAATATGCCTTCAGGGTGCCCCCCGGGGCATATTCCAGGGCAATCCCGATTAAACGAGGTGTTTCGAATGCCCCGTAGAACGAGATGATGCACGGGTGGGGGTTTTCGATGGTCCTCTCCAAAATGCTCAGCTCATTCTGCAACCTGTAAAGACAAGGTCAGAAGAACAGCTTTGGTCAACAGGGAAATGGAATGCAGCAATACTGTTACTTTCAGTGTGAGTAGCAATAACTGGGAATAAGGCTATGTGTTCAGACATAGAACTGTGAGCGATGACCCTGCCGACTGTTTGGACTCACATGACTCTGAATTTGGCTTGCCTCAGCAATGGCAAAATATTCACCTGCAAGGACCTCAAAGCAGGTCACAATTGGCCTGGAAGTGCACAAAGAAGCCAATGGGACCAGGAATCAGGAACAGAACCGGACCTACATGAGTTCCCTCTCCGGAAAGGAACCCGTGGCATGGGAGCAAGAGGCTGCTCACCAGGAAAGTTAATCCAGAAATTCCCTGCTCCAGTGGAGCTTGAGGGAGGGAGATGTGGTCAACCACTTGAGCTGGATTAAGCAGGAATAAATGGCGATCAACGGGATTATACAGAAACCTGCAACTTTTAACCTATTTCTCAGCTCTCCGACAAACTTTCTTAATGATCAGGGCAAAAATTAGTATAGATGACCACTTCTAACTGCCTTCTAATCTCCTTCCCCCTTTCACTCCTTATGAATAACCCTCAAAGACTCTTTATCCGCTTACATATTCTCGGAAATCTTGGCTTTCTGGAGGGTCTTCACCGCCACCAACATATTCCTTGGTTGATACTGTGCCAGTATGACCTGAAAGAGAAGGCAGGACCTGAGCCTCTGATATGAATGTGCCTTCCTTTCCAAGACAGCTGCTGCAAGTTCACCTCTCATTTACCTTGGCATAATGGCCTCTTCCAAGGACCTCTAGGAAGTTGAAGTCGTTCTCCTTCAGTTGTGTCCGTTCCGATCTGTAAAACAAACCAGTACAAATTCATCCTCAGAACATTTCCTGGAACTGGCTGCATTGGGGGAAGGTTGATGAAGAGATGCCCAGAAACATCTAGACTCCACTTACATTGTTTTTTGCATGGTGGTGGTGATGGTGGCATCTTTTGGTAGAGGCTCGTCTTCACTTGAACCTTCCAGATAAACCACATGGGTGAAAATAAGTGAAAATGGGAAAAATATTTCCACTCCTTCTGTGCATAGAAATGTCCTCCTATGCCAGGCCTACCCTCACTTTCAACATTTGGGGTCCTGGACTGTCTCACTGATCACAAGCATGCCTGCTCTAATTCCCTCTTCTACACAGTTGTCAAAGGTCCAGATCCCTAAAGTTGAAAGTTTGGACTCCCCTGTTCTATAATATCTAGATTTGTAGCTTCAGATCAGCCTACGCCCCAGAAGTTAAATCCCTGCCCGAGCAACTGCTTCAAGCCAGCTGGTGGGGGGCTAGCTGTGGACAAGGTGAAGGAACTTACAGCTTTCAGTGATGTCTCTCCTTCTCCTTCTTCTACATGTTTTCCTGGTGGAGGGCAAGCAGGCACAACAGCAGCAACACAAGATCTCTTTAAGCCTCTTTAAAAGGTTCATAGTTTCCGAATCTGACAAAGAGAACCATCAAGAACTCAGGGGCTTCCTTCTTCCAGGCCGAGATCATTCTGGGCGCTACAGTCATGACTGAAGATGCTCTTCAACGTGACAGCTTTTCTAGATTTATTCCTTTGAGACACTCTCCCAACCTTCTTGGGCCCTACGCTATGCAGTACAGACTACACTATAGAATACTGTAGAATACTATATTTTATAAGGAAGTGGGGAAAAAATGAAATTGAAAGATCATATCATTGCCCAGGAATTCCCACTGAAATTAGAGAAGAGGTTCCAACAGTTAGTAGATCGACACAGAAAAGAGGAAAAAACTGGAAAGGATTTAAGGAAGCTGTCACAGAGCTGACAGAAGAGAGAGTTTCCAGAATAAGGAGGTTACCTGAAAAAGAAATGGCAAGTTGATTGGTGAAAGGAAGTCTGCAAATTCTATAGAAATCAAGAACAGAAACCAGGGGAAGTTGGGAAAGCAACAAGAAAAACTCAAGAGTCCAACTGCATGGAAGGTCAGAAAGATCAGGTAGAGCAGAAAGGAAAGGCAGCCTCTGAAGCAGCCCTAAAGAACTGCATCAAAACACTTTTCACTTAACCGAGGACTTAAGTGGTGAGCAGCTGAAAGCTGACATGCCCATTGGAGGTCAACACGTGAAAATCCTCCTTGGACAAGAAGATCTGGACAAAAGCTAAGCTGAACACTTCAAAGAAACCGGCCTCATCCAACTGTACTGCATAATCTGAACAGCCCACCTCCTCCTGATGTGGCTCTGGACATGGGACCATTGCCAAGCAGAAGTGGAATGCTGAGACTGACAATGAGAAGTAGTAAAGGTCCTGGACTCGTTCAAATGTCCAATGAACTACTGAAGCACCTAGATGTCAAGCATCATTCCTTCTATCTTTGTATGACTTTTATCTGCCAACGCCACCAGGAGAAAGAATGAATCCTTAGCTCTGCCAGTGATCTATTATGGCATGTGAGGGTCATTGGGCAATCTGATGCATTGCAGATCCCCCACAGTGGTGCATCAGTCCCAGTGCAGACTATATTGCTTCCTGAGTAGGAATATGTCAGGCTGAAATTTTTCTCAGTGGGGACTTTCTCAGTGGGGACTCAGTGGGGACTCTCAGTGAAAGGGGACTTTAACCCTGGGGAAAGTCCCAGCGGCCAGAATGGGACTACTCACCCCCAATGTTTTTGTTCTAGGCATGTCTACCTCTCCACCCACCCCCCCCCCCAAAGCCTTGCTCACACCTACACAAGCAATGTAGCCGGCACAAGTGCACATTGCCCATGTAATGGAGTGGAACAAAGAGGGGGAACAGGATACACCATGCAGGGCTGTTGCTGATCCAAGAGAAGTTAACATCTTGAGAAGTCTTTATAAGAATTGTAGCTGCTGTGAGAAAAATGAAAATGGCAGTACTGACTTTTTTACAATTCTTACTGGTGTCAGGCAGGGTTGTGTCCCCACCATTGTTCCTGTGTATCCTGGTCTCCCCTATAAAATAGCAATGAAGAATTCGGACTTTGGTGTCCGATGGATGAACCAGGCAAACTGATCACCTGGATTTTGTGGATCCCGCTCTACTTGTCAACACAAGGACACGTCTAAAAGATATGATGCTGGCACTGAAAACAGAGGCACGTAAAGTAGGCTGCAGAATGTGTGAAGATAATACCCAACTAATGCAAGTCAGTAGTGTTCAAGACTTAACCACCCCTGTAAGTCAACATCTCAAGCAGGAGAACCTAAATTTTGGGGAACATCAATGACTTTCAGCAACGTTGTCTCAAAAACATCCTTCTCATGACATATCAAGATCAAATTCCAAACAAGAAAATTTTACACAGATGACCATAAATTGTGCTCCTCGTAGAAGTAAAATGTTTGCAATTAAGGTAGTTTTTATTATTTCAAAATAATATTTAGAAGTATAAATAAATGACTTGACAATGGGAGGAAAAAGCAATGGAATAATTTTTTAAATAAAACACACAACCCATTTTATATATAACAAATGTTCAATGTGATCCCTGAGCATCTTTAGAAACACATGATTTTTGGAAACATGTTCAACTGACCCACAGCCTTAAATCATGAACTGCATTCAGTTACATCGGTACGTACTTACTTTTTCAGCAGAAGAAAGAAGAAAACACGACCAGAACATAGAAGGTCTCAGGCTACTCTGCAGATGGGGGCTTCAGACAGTCTTCATACAAAAACCCCAACTTATTTATTCATGGCTGAATTTGTTTAATTTTTCTATTTTTTAGACCAAATGGCTAGAGAGATAGGGTTGCCACATGTGCAGGAAAACCTGGGCAGTCCCAGTTTGGGGGGATTGAATGGACATACTGGCAAGTTTGACAGGGGGTCCAGTCCCGGTTTTGTGGAAGAGAATTATGGCCACCCTATACAGAAGCCCTGATAAAATCTTAAACTGCAATCCTAAACTTCAGTTAGGCCTGACTAAACTCCTGGGCTGACCTGGAGTGTCACAAAAGTGTTGTAAGAAACTCCTTTGCCACTCCTGGGAAAAGGTTAGGCCATTGCACAGGCATGCACTTGTTTCCCTACAATAAGCCAGGGGTGGGCACGGGCCTACTTGCTCCGGTTCGGAAGGGCGGGTTCTTCCAATACCCCTGCCGCTGGCAAGCCGGTAGCGGCAGAGGCCCCCAGACCCATGGGGACCGGTTCCTTCCTCCCCCCAGCCAGGGGGAGGCCAAGCAGGCGCGCTCTTCCTTCCTCCCCCCGGCTGGGGGTAGGCCAAGCCGGCGCGCTCTTCCTTCCTCCCCCCGACCGGGGGGAGGCCAAGCAGGATACTGCGCAGCTCCACTGTGCTCTTCCTTCCTCCCCCCGGCCGGGAGTAGGCAGAGCCCGAGCCTATGCAGGTCTACTCAGAAGGAAGTCCCAGTATAGTCAATGGGGCTTACTCCCAGACCAGTGTGGAGAGGACTGCAGCCAGAGCCCCATCCTATGCAGGTCTACTCAGAAGTAAGTCCCAGTATAGTCAATGGAGCTTACTCCCAGACCAGTGTGAAGAGGACTGCAACTTAAGAGCCCCATCCTCTGCAGGTCTACTCAGAAGTAAGTAAATTTATTTTTATTTTTTAATTTTTTTAGTTTTTAAATTAAAAACCTCCCTGGCCCAGCCCCCTGACCCTGGCCAAGCCCCCTTTCCCTGACCCTGCCCTCTGGCCCCACCCACTTCCGGAGAACCGGTTCTTGGGCCAGGCCGGGCCCACCCCTGTCATCACCATGAAAGTGGGGAAATTGTGAGTTAGGCTGGTCTAGCTTAGGATTATTCCCTTAATAAGATCACATTCTGTTTTTTCTGCACTTTTTTACTGCACTGGTTTTCAATGACTTCTGATAAGGAAGTACATGAACTGATGACCCAGAACTAGCAATTAGAGGGTTTTGCAGCTGATGCCACAAGACATTCTAATAAAGACCATAATTCAATGATTCTTTGAGAACTTCTCAACGTCCTGGAAAGTAACCATGGACGTACCTGTCCTCGAGGTTGGGAACCACTGGCTTATAGGATAGAAATGAGATGGAAAGAAACCCTAGACAGAATTGCAAACAATGAAAAGCAACCTCTGATACCCCAAACCATCCAACCTTCTCCGTCCTGATAGAATTTTTGGCCTTGGCCACAGACTTTGGAGAGGACCCAGGTATCCCCTCTCGCTCCATACAGATCAGAGGCTGCAATCCTAAGCTCCAGTTAGACCTGCGTAAGTCCTGTGCTGACCTGGGGGTGTCACAAAAGGGTCATAATGCACTTCTGCTCCACTCCTGGAGGGTGGTGTAAGCCAGTAGACAGGCATATGTTGACCTCCTCACACCACTCTGGAAGATATGCCTGGCGAGTTCTGTCAGCCTAAATGGGTTAGGATTGCACCCTGATTCAATCATTCTGATGGGATTTGAAGGTTACGTCTGTGACTGTGCCAGAAACCATCTCACACTGTGATGAGCCAGGGTGGAAATCACATCACTGAGAAAGTAACAGCAAATCCTGAAATCCAGCACAAACTGATTTCCATGAGTTGAAATACACCTCCTTATTCTTTCAGATTGGGACCCCTTGGCTGAAGCACACTCTGGTGCCCATTTTATGCAATGACTAAGGCGTTGATCCATTGACCCAAGAGTAAGTCCTATTGGGTACAGTAGGATTTTTCTTCTGAAAAGACGTGCGTAGGCTTGTGTTTCCATGATTGTCACATCTTCCAGCCATTTTCTCCATTCACATCCCTCCCCTTCCTTTGTTGTCCCCTTTTTACAGCCTTCAGCAGAAGAGCCCATTTTGAGACCAAGATGGGGCCACACTTGCTATGTCAAGTTCAGGGGGACCCACAAGACTCCAATAGGACTGGGAGCATCATCATCAGGGCACAACAGCCAAGACTACCATAGTTTCAGCCTCCCCAGCCTGTCCCCAATTCATAAGGAGGTGCCAGTCACTGAGCCACCTTCCTGGCACAAGTCATCAAGAGGGGCTTCATCAGCCTGCCTCTGAACCAGACAAGAAGCGCTTGAGCGGTCCTGACTTACCTCCTTTGCCAGGCACGAGAACAGCAACTAGCGATGCTGGAGCTCACGAACAGCGAGGAGACTCGAACACCCAGATATCTCCAACAGAGTCCAGTTGGACTAACTGACTCCAGGAGCAGGACTGGAACCCTGACTCTCGGCGACACTCTTGTCGTGGCAACTGGGACTGTTGGAAGCCAAGGCGTTGGACACGGTTCTAGTTCTGGGTCGGAATGCAGAGATCCAGACGGGGGCTGCAGGCCTTCTATTCCAGCAGGATGTGCAAGAATAGGAGGGACGCTTTCCAGTCTTGTGTAGGCTAAACAACAGCGAACCCCATAAAGCAACTTTTCAGTATTTTCAGGATACCGAATTGCTATGCCTGTCAATTCTGAAAATGTAATTAAATCAAATGTCCCAGTCCTTCCCCCTACCAGTTTACATGATAGAAGTACTGCCACCTATGGTGAAAGGGTGAATAGATAGCCCAGGAAAGTTAAGTAAAAATGTTTATTATTTGCCTTGTTGTAGGCCACCTTCCTGCCAAAGATACAACATGTATTTACCTGGCATAAGTCTCAAGATCCTCAGGTGGTTATGATGGCCAGGAGTGGGGGATCGGATCCCAGATAGATAGGGTAGATGATCCCTTCTCATCTTGAAATCAAAATCAGTTCACAAAAGATTCTTTTCGTGGGTTTGCTAATCCTTGACAGATACTAGTAAATACTGGATTGAGGGTCAAATCTTATCCAACTTTCTAGCATAGATGCATCTTTGGTAAGAGGATGTGCACTGCATACTATGGTAGGGAGGCAGCCTCACATTTGTTCCCTTACCTCAGTGCTGCATTATCTGGAAAATCAGATAGGATTGGGTCCTTCGTGTGTTGGACAGCTTTCTGGTTTGACATTTTCAGTTCAAAACAGAATGGGTAAAAAGGGGTACAATGTCGTTTTGTCCCTACGCTTAATCCAGACTCATCAACAACCAGCCCCAACTCCTGGATCATAGTTAAATTTGGACCACATTACATTTGGGGAGCCTATTCCTTCTTTGCTGTAAGTAATCACTACAATGTGATTTTTAGAAATTTAACTCCTTACAGGGTAAAAAGGGGTGCGTGTTTCTGTCCCTGTTCTTAACATTGATGACTGACTAATCGATACCCAGTGCCGACTCCTCTACATAAAAGCATGAATTTTGCGGAGCATATTCCTTCTTTGCTGTAGATAACTACTAAGAACTGATTTGGTGCCAGTGGTGTCCAGTGATTGGTGGTGTCTGCTGCCCAGAGTTGCCGACTGGTGATCGAATCCTTTCAAATCCTGTCAGAATTATTGAATCAGGTGCCAACTGGTGGAGTGCACTGGTGTCCAATGCCTGGTGCCTGACAGGGATGGTGCCTGGTGGTGCCTACTTCCCACTGCCACCTGACTCTCACAGTAGCCATCGAGGGATCTTGCCCAGACATACAGAAAAAGTGAATGTTCAAGTGCAGTGTGCATTGCGACATGTCACAGGCGTTTTGCACTCAGCGTCTATGGGCACAATCCTAATCAACCTCCCAGCTGTAGAGTGAGGACAGTGCAACTCTGAGGGAAGGGAACAAGCATGACACAGCCCAATCTGATCTCCTGCCAGCTGTTCAGGTAATGCTGGGCCAAAAAGGTGTTTCCTGCATTCAGCAGGGATAATGTAAGTCTAAAAATTTTCATCTAATTTCCCACTAAGCCGAATGGTTGTCTCTGTTCTGATATGTGCCACTAGTGCTGATGAAATGTGTTCGAGGACATGGCTGCCTCTTGAAGCAGCACCCTCAGAATGGCAGACCAATGCCTGGCATGTCAACCCTTGAAAAGATTGGGCCGCCAAACAGAAGAAGTCGAGCTCCAGAACGTTTCCCAAAGTCGCAGTGACAAAACCATTGCAAGCAGGGCTCGAGTGATGGCTTTGCAATTAGTTCAGATTTGCAGTGTAAATCAGGCTCATAAGGAGGCAAACTAGAAAGGCGTTGTTACTGAGTATTCATTCTTCAGTTTCTTAAAAACTCTTGGGTGGATGCCATCCGTGCCAATGACTGATTGATCAATTAAATGTGAAATGTGTTAAATGTCTTCTCTTTTCATCTCTCTATGACTTCTTTCCTTAGTCAGGAGGGGCTGTTTGAGCAGCAGTACCTGCATGAGTTCTTCTGCCTTCAAGTCAGATGCAAATAACGCACGTGCAGTGCAATCCTATTTGTGTCTACTCAGATGTATGTTCCTTTGAGTTCAATGGGGCTTACTTGCAGGAAAATGCTCTTAGGAATGCAGCCTTACTTTCTCTCCCATTTCTAAAGCTGCAATTCTAAAGACACTTTCCTGGGAGTAAGACCCATTGAACACAAAGGGGCTTACTTTTGAGTAGACCTGGTTAGGATTGTGCTGATCTCCTTTGCCTCCCTCACCATCCAGAGAGTCAAGCACTTCACTGGCAGATTTCCTGCTTCTACCATATTTGAAGAAGCTTTGATTATTCAACCTCTCCTACCCCCTTTGCTGGCTGGCCAGACACAAAGACTGTGGCACAAAGTGATACTCTTCAAGCAATGCTACGGCTCTGCAGGGCTACTGCATGACATGTGTTGGTCCAACCTGCTGCTGAGTGAAAACACTTTGTGGCATGTTTGAACACCCAGGAGCAGGAACAAGGAGGTGGCTCAGGGCTTAGTAGGATTGCACTGTGTATCTGGAATGGAAAAGAGTCACAGGACTTGGCTCCCAAACACAGTTAACCACAGAAAGGTAGCCACACAGAAGTGTAAGTTTGGAGGTGTTTTAATCTACAAAGGGATCAAATCACTTTTATCAGCAAATACGTGTTCAAAACTCTTAAAATATATCACAGTCTGTTTTGATATATTAGAATAAAAGACAAGAATTGTAAACAAATACTTTTAACTCATATAAATTTTAGGTAAAATCCCTGAAGAGGAGAAATTAAAACATCAAAGAAACTGTAGATATACAAGAAATGGTCATTTTTACATGTAAAATGGTATTGTAACAATGTCACTGCTGCTGCGTTCCTATCCGTATTTATCTAAGACACACTGAGCACAATGGAATCGCCTTCTCAGTCAACGTATATTGATCTGATGTGGAATATTTTGTCCATAGCCATCTTATCATCAAAGTTGCTGATGTAGTTCCAATGAAGTAGGTCTGCCTTTGAGTGCCAGGATCTGCTGTCACAACTGCAAATGAGACACAGAAAACATATTTACCAAAACTCCTTCTAGTATTAAAAATAACAATCACTGCTTCAAGATGACCAAATACTGGTTAAACACATCTCTATCTTCCCATCTAACCATTTGTGCCTCTTCAATACCCAGAAAGGGTTTTACACATGTTGCTCATATGTCTTCTATGCATAGTTTTCAAGCACTGCTATGTGATTTCAAAAACATCTTACTATGTTACGGATATTATGTAATTGTCACCCTGTTCCACTGTGGAGTTTCTGACCTGCCTCGCTGATGGTATCCAATGCTTGAGAAGGTCTCTGCTGGCTTATTGAATGCAGCAGAGACCTGCAAAGCAGAGAAAATACTGAAATGTCATCAATCCAGGGGGATGACTGGGGAGACCTGCAAGCTGCCTTGGGTGCAATACAGAAGGAGAGCCTAAAGGCCTGTCCTGCCTGGTGCCCCTTTGGCATATCTCAAACTCTGTGCCTGGGGTATCTCATTGGCAGGGCAATGGTCCATCCAGACCCCTCCAGTACAGGCCCTCCAAGACAAAAGGAGTTCGCATCAGTAAATATATGGGAGGTACAGCCATTTTTGGTCCTACCAGAACTTCCCAGAGTTGCATCGCCTACAGTGCCAAGGTAGCCCTTTAATGGGTCTGACTTATGAGGGAAAAGGGCTGAAGCCCAAAGAGTAGGATGACCAGATGCCAAACCCAAAAAAGAGGACAAGTTCCCCCAAAATTCCTGACATCCAAGCAAAATTCCTGACATGTTAAAAAAATGTAGGCCATCCCAGAAGTGAAGGACAAATGTAGGCCATGTAAAAATAAATGCTAAAAACACTTTTATTTCTTTCTTGTACTTAATTTCAACATATATAGTACTTCTTTTTATATTGAACACTCTTTGCAATACCTGCTTTCACCAACAATGCACGTAAAAAGGGGCTCATAGCAGACATGATACTTCTGCAAAGACCAAAGCACCCCATAAGACTCTCTGGCACCCATTCAAATAAAAAGGGGCTCAGAGCAGGGATGATCTTTCCACAAAGACCAAAGCACCCCATAAGACTCTCTGGCACCCATTCAAATAAAAAGGGGCTCAAAGCAGATGTGATCTTTCCGCAAAGACCAAAGCACCCCCTAAAACTTTCTGGCACCCATTCAAATAAAAAGGGGCTCAGAGCAGACATGATCTTTCTGCAAAGACCAAAGCACCTCATAAGACACTCTGGCACCCAGTCGCATAAAAAGGTGCTAAAACACACCCATACCTGTTCCTTTTACTCCCATTTACATTGATGGGGCTGAAAGTGGGCAGAGGAATCCTATGAGCCCCTAGAGCAGGCTATGTAGCCAGTCTGGCCATGTAGCCTGTTGTTCCTGCAGTTTTGGCTTGGCCATCCCTGCAGTCAGCCTTGTCCAGTCAGGTAAGGTCAAGGCCAACGGGCCATCAGCAATACCCTTTTGCATTACAGGGGGAAAATGAAGCCTTCTGAATACCCTGTCTTTCCAAGGAGGGGCAAGAAAGATCATGCCCAGCCCACTGCAGGGCCCTTGATCCTGCTGCTCACTTCTGGTCCTCTGACATCAGTTGGGGGTAAGTTAGAGAATATTCCGTTCTGGATCATGCAAATAAATTATTTAAAAACTTTTGTTGTTGGGGGAGGAGTGGGGTGGGGAGAAATGTTTCTCTTTGGAGAAACCCTGGATGAGTTTCTGCTATCAGATATATTTTTAAATGTAATACTTACATTTAAAATACTTACATTGCTTGGAAGGGCAAAGAATCCTTCCCTGTTGAGGGACCACATAGGATCATTTGGGGCCTTTTCTTGGCTTTTTGAGTACATTGAATGCAGGACTTCAGTGCTGTAGGTGGTGACCTCACAGGATATGGGCTGTTGGACTTTTGTAGGGATGCAGGCCCGATTGTGTTGGTGTACAAAATGAAAAAGTTGCATGCTATTTCTTTGTAAAGAAATACATACTGTAAACAGAGATGCATTTTATTCTATGCAAATTATTGTGATATTGTATAGATATCCATCAATATAGATACGTGGCATAATTGCCCCAGAAAGAATTGTCACCCCCACTTCTACAATCCTGGCTATGGGCCGG
The DNA here is from genome assembly GCA_030015325.1 of Cryptoblepharus egeriae. Lineage (NCBI taxonomy): Eukaryota > Metazoa > Chordata > Lepidosauria > Squamata > Scincidae > Cryptoblepharus > Cryptoblepharus egeriae. The sequence goes on along the minus strand of JAREYC010000003.1, from coordinate 108,166,755 downwards.
ACACACCCCTTTGCTTCTATACAGAATTGCACCAACTGCAATGGTGCTGGTCCAAGTAGACCCATAGGAACTCATGCAGGAGTAGAGGAAGGTACATACGTGAAAAGTTTCCTTGCTCTGCCACCTTGCATGATCCTTGGCCATTGGAAGCTGTGCAGCCATTGCTGCCTCTGAAAGCAGCCTTGTTTCCGATTGGGCCGTTGGAAGTAATACCAAATTTACAGAAATTACTGTTTACAGCAATTCTGTTTACAGAAATTTCTGCCTTGGAGAATATGACTGACTCATATTGTCACAAAGTCAATATTCGTTTTTATTGCATATGTGTCTCCTTAAAATGTAAGAAAAAAAATTTTCATCATGACGCTAAAAGTATATACTGTATTTCCCGGCTTATAAGATGCACTTTTTTCTCCCCCAAGGGGGGGGGAATGTCTGTGCATCTTATAGAGTGATAGGGCCAATCCCGGAGCACCTTACCCATCATGTCAGATGTCGTTGGATTTGTATTGAAGAGCAGAATCCAATGCAACAATCAGTTTTGAGATATCTCCTTCCTATCAAAAGTTATGGCCAAAAAAGTAAAAATCAAAAATATAAAAACAAAAAATACATTTTTTTGGTAATTTTTTTAAGCGGGTAGGAATTTTGGCTTAGGGGTTCAGGAATTTAGGGTTTGGCATCTGGTCACCCTGGCACAGTTGCAATGCTAAGCAGCCTTCCCTGGCTTGGAGACTTGCTCCAAAGGAGACATGCACAAGACCTGGTACCTGCTGCTCCATGCCTGTGCCTCACTCTTCTCTATCTGTCTAGATCCCCTCACCTTTCTCTACCTACCCCCCAAAAGAACCCCTCACTTACCTGCCTTCCTGGACCATTTGCAATGAGATTTGTGCAAAATGTTGGTGTCTGATCATTTGCAATGAGATTTGTGCAAAAGTCACAAATCACTGACACTAGAGATGATGAGTTTTTGGGGTTACCAGAAAATTAGAAGAGTGCTTGAAGCTTAAAGTTGTTCCTCATTTGTTAATGACAGTGATAATGGTTCTTAATACCCCTGTTGACTTTACATGGTTGAAATATTATTGTGCTATATTTTATTAAATACCTCGTATATTAGTACACCATTTGGTTCAGAATATTTTTTTCTTGTTTTGCTCCTGTAAACTTTGGTGCGTCTCATGGTCCGGTGCATGTAATAATAAAATACGAGTAATTCCCTTTTTTTTCCTGGGTTCCATGATTGCTATTTGGCCCTCTTTCTGCAGTGAATATGCTAACTTGGTTTAGATCAGGGATTTTCAACCTTTTTCATCCTGCAGCACACCAACAAGGCTCCGAATTTGTCAAAGCCACAATCAATTGTTTTTACCATTGACAAGGCACACCAGGCTATTCAAATCCCCTGATTTTCCTATTAATTAAAGTCAATCCACAAATTCCTGTGGTACACTTGAGGACTATCCATGGCACACAAGTGTGCCATGGCACACTGATTGAAGATAACTGGTTGAGATTATACAGTCTCTGTTTTATATGGGACACATGTGTCTGAGGAACATCCCAGTTCTGTCTGCTGGACATTAATGGTTGTTATTTCAGCATTTGATGAAAACCTTTTTTCCTGATGCTTCTCACCAACCCCATATAATTATCATTCCACTGTAAGTTTATTATATTTTTATGGTCTGCTATTTTTCCTCATTTTGTTTAACTCTTTTTTTTAAAGTAGTTTTATTACAATAGTTTCAATTAGTTGTATGGTTCATGTCCATGGCTATAGTTTTAATTAGTTGTATGGTCCATGTCCATGGCTATTTCAGGATTACAGCTCTTCGCTCTTCAGGTGTTCCTTTGGGACTGATTTTTAATAGGAATCTCTGGAGCTCAATGTTGTCTTGGCAGAGAGGGTTCTTCACAGAGGCCCCTCATCTGCTCAGACATTTATAGACCAGATGGTCGTAGGGACAGTGACAAAGGGTATAATAAGGGAAAGTGGGAATATGGGGCAGGGATGTGGCACCCTAACCACTAGGGTCTACTCCCTTGTCAGCCTGCTTTCTGCCTCCTGCACAGTCAGAATGTGGATGTGAAACTTCCCAGCCTTGCTGCCTGCCATGGACCAAATGGCTGGGGATGCCACAGAAGGCTTATAGGGAGCAACGCAACTCCTGAAACTGGAAAACTAGTTCCTCTGTGTGAGGAAAGTGGAGGGTCATGTAGAGTGAGAGAAAGTGGAGGGTCATGTAGAGTGAGAGAACGAGCCCACATTTACAGCCTGAGAAATAAGCTCAACACAAGTTCCCAATTGGGCATCCAATGCTGTTTGAATGGACAGCTCTATTGTCCACCATTGAGGCAGTGGTGGAGACACATGTGGCTCAGCTGACAGTTCAACTGTTTCCAACTGTTCCCAACTGCCTTTTCGTTCCAACAGAAACTCTCTGAGCACCAGCCAGAAACCCCTGTGTGTACCTGATAGGGCATGTTAGGCACTATTGTCCAGAATATGAGGGTGAGAGGAAGGAACTGATAGCAAACCTAAGAGTTTGGCCCAAACAAGTTTGCATCCCCTTGTTTCACTTTTGCCACTGATGGGAAGCACACCATCAGCAGTGGTACAAATCAGTAGTATAACTGCACAAGTACTAGATCCTTTTATGTTGGGAGGAATTCCTTAATACTGTACCTGCTATGCTACAAATATTTAATGCGAAGGTATTGGCACAACTCCCTGTTTGGATGTCTGCCTTCTGGCCTATGAGAGAAGCTCATCTCTCTTTATAAAGTTTTTGCAGTACCCCAATGCGTACCTTATGCTGTTTTATGTCTAGAAGCTGGACAGAACAAAGTGGAGTCATTAGCCTGGCTTTTTCTTTTAAAATAGTGGCTATGAATCAGCTGTGCTGCTGCAAACAACGCTTTACTGAAAAGCACTTAAGTAGATCCCATTTCTCCTCCAGGACTGACCCTGTTCAGCAAGAAAGGCCAATTTCCAGGGCTTTCATTAGATTTGTTGGACGTGATGCCATGATGACATGCATAAGACCCTATGCACTTGGTTATGGGATATAGAGAAGCAGCAATTAGTCTGAGGCTAAAAAGACACACATGATCCTAACCAATTTCCCAGCTCTGGGTGAGGGAACATAGATCTTTAACTTGAGGAAGCCTCCATCACTGTCCCCCAATTACAGGATGCAGCACATGCTGTGCCAGTGGCACAGCTGTGCCAGTGCTGAAAAGTTGCATCCTCATTGTCTTCCACTTTAGAGAGGGGTTTCATGGAAAAGACGTCCCAGTTTCAACATCCAACATTTCCAGACAGGGCAGAGAAAAACTCCTGTTTGACATCCTGGAGATGAGCTGCCAGTCACTGTAGAGTCGTAGGTTATAATCCAGAGTAACAACGGGACCTTTTGCACTGACATAGTTATGATGCCACAGATGGAAAAGGCATAGTGCAATCCAGAGTAAGGGCACAATCCAGAGTATCTACGGGGAGTCCTTACTCTGAAGTAAGAACAATTTCCTCTGGATAGCAATATGAATTTCCCATAAGTTTCACTAGGTGGGGAATAACTACATCAACATAAATGTAGTTACTCCTCCCTGCTCCTTTAGTTATTCTGGATTGTAGGGTTGGTGCCTCTTATGTCTTCCTGTAGTTACTGTGGATTGTAGGGCTAGTTGAGTGTGACGGAACAATAGTTTGACTCAGTATAAGACAGTTTCTGATGCTTATTATAACAATTCAGAAAACCACCCATTTGATACAAGTTTGTGCTGGAATTTTTAGTCCTACACTTTTGGGGGTTTAATTTCCAGCAGGTGGAACTTTAATTAAATCAAGGTTGACCAGATAACTACCCAGTTTCTGCAGATCAAAGCCACTGAATGTGCTTACTTGAGACAGAAGGCATGGATCTGGGTTTGTTCTGACCCACATGTGAAATTCTTCCTCTGCCCCTTGGTTCTTGGCATTCTTGGCTTTGTGCCTGCTGTTATCCTGGTCTCTGGAGCGTCCTTGCCCTTTCCCTGCACCACACTCTGCCTCCAGACCCCAAACTCTGATTGCCCTCCATTTTCACAATTCTACACTTCTAATGATAGTTACTCCTCCAGATTCTGCCGCTGAAGAATGGTTTCCACTTTGACCAGCAGCCCTCATTTCTTAGCTCCCTGTGAAGTGTCCTTCCTCGCTCTGTACCTCAGCACTCCCAGTTCTTTTCCCAAAATACATACCCGCTCCAGTGGTGGGATTCAAATAAATTAACAACAGGTTCTATGTCCCATTAGTAACAGGTTCTCAGAACCAGGCGCTCATTAGCAAAGGGTTCTAGAGAACCTGTGAGAACCCCCTGAAGCCCACTACTGATTGTCCCTCTCCTATCTCTAGACATAGCTTCCTCCCTCAGTATGTTCCCTCCATTTTCAGGAGGCTCCGTTTCTGCCCCTCATGATCTGTTCTCCTTTGGACTCTTTCTCAAGCACTTTCATTCCCTCTGATTCACATTTTCATTCCATTGTCCACCATGGCTTTTCTGTGATGAAATGTTAAGTCATTCTAAATGCCTAAAATAATAATTTAAAAACTTATGAAAAGAAAGAGTTTTTAAAAATTTAACATATGTACATTTTAAAGACCACTTTGCTTGGTTATGTGACATACTGGGTGACAATGCATGTGGTTCAGAACGTCAGTGAAACTGGACTTTGGTTATATATAAGGTTAATACCTGCCCCCCCCCCCCACTGCCCACACAAGCCAAATTTGGAGTCTTTGAAGGTGGATAAGTGTCGTAGTTGTCTAAATGGCCCAATTTTAAGAGTGCGCATCAGCCCATTGATGACATGCTCTGGCACTCAAAGTGGGGATCAGGCTCTTGGGGAGTCACGACCATGGATCAGGGGGGTCATGAGAGGGTGGGATCCACCGATTCTATGGAATGCCTTTCTAGGTAGAGGCAGCTTTTCATGATCTTGACAATCTTGCAGCTTCATTCTTTAGAAGAATATTGGGCCTTCCAAACTCCATTCATCTTTCTACCATTCTTCTAGAGTTGGGCTTCGTTTATTTTTAAACAGTCGTTCTGATTCCTTACGTTATGCCTTTCTAAGGGATTCCTCCTCTTCTAAATGGCTAAGACAATCCAGAGTAACTACGGGGAGTCCTTGCTACGGTGTAATAACAATTTGTCCTGGACTGCAATATGAATTTCCCATAGGTTTTCACTAGGCAGTTCTCTAAATTATTTCACTTTATTAATTAATCCTAATCTGAGAAGAGCTTTCAAGCTTACTTGCCTCAATATTTTCTCCTTTAAATTTTTTGGGGCCCCCAAGAGAGTGGGGCCCTAAGCTATAGCCTGATTAGCTTATACGTAAATCTGGCACTTCTCTTCCCTTCTTTTTCCCTCCGACATTAACAGGCTCAAGCAGAAAAGAGAGCTCTCTTTTATTACTTTCTTCTTTTCTGTGCACCCTGATTGAACACTCAAGACAACAGTTTGGGAGAAAAGGCCACTTTAATGACACTAACAGGTTCACAAATATACAGAATGCAGACATGCCTTCTGACCTGCACCACCTGTCGGATTATAGTGACCAGTTTTTAACCCACATTACATAAAAAGCCCAAACCCTTACATAGTCTGGGGTAGGCGAAAAAACTGCCCCCAAAAGCCAATCATGGTGAGCAGCAAAAAATTCCTACCCGGCCCCAAATGGCGACCAGTAAACTCAGACTGCTTCCAGGGAGGGCGGGTGGGTGTTACTAAATGTGTCCATATACGAAAGAAGTTGCTGGCAGATCGCTGGCTGCTTATGTCCCCTTTCCTTTCTTTCATTCTTTCTTTCTTGCTTACTTGCTTTCTTGCTTGCTTCATTGGGCTCATATCAGTCTTCATCAGTTGTTGGTTCCAGCAAGTTCGCACCTACTGTATAGAACCGGTTGTTAACAAGAGACAGGATATATAAAGATTAAAAATAACCATTTAAAAGTGGCTGCCAGATGGGCATAGAACCAGTTGTTAATTTCTTTGAATCCCATCACTGGTCTTCATCCCTTTATTTCCTTTGCATTCAACATATTCCAGTCATTCCCCCATGTTATCAAGCCCCAATTTGCTACTCTAATTCTCTTTTATTTCTCCATTAATTTCTTTCCTTTTCCGGCTCAATTCTTTGCCTTATTCATTCTTTGACTTCTTATACAGCTCTCTCGCTCTCTTTTTCATCCTACGTTTTTTCTACGTTCTTGTAAGGCTCAATTTGTCCAAACTTAGGTCTCTTTTCTTCCTTATTTTCTTCTGAAATTATGGGGCTCTGTTTGGCCACCACTTAACTCTCCCATATTCCTTTTATTTTCTTCCTACTGGGCAGTCTGTTACCCTTTCTTTTATTTTCGTATACTTTTCCTGGCTCAGATTGGCCATCTCTGAGCTCTCTTTTCCCTCTCATATTTCCAAACTGAACTGAGGCAAACTTTCCTCTGTATCCCTTTCTTTCTTTCTTTCTTTCTTTCTTTCTTTCTTTCTTTCTTTCTTTCTTTCTTTCTTTCTTTCTTTCTTTCTTTCTTTCTTTCTTTCTTTCTTTCTTTCTTTCTTTCTTTCTTTCTTTCTTTCATTATCAGGTTGAATTGGGCAAATACTTGCCTGTGTCTAACTGAGCAACCCCTGCTAACTGAGCAAGAGGCACTCTTTCAAGTGGGTGCTCCTCTTTTATTTAGCAGGGGGAGAGTAACTGGCCCTACAGATACTGGTGTTCTGTTTTGCATTTTTGCATTTTAGATTGTGAGCCCTTTTGGGACAGGGACCCATTAGCTTTTAATTAGCTATTATTATTTTTCCATTTTCTTTGTAAACCACTTTGTGAACTTTTTAGTTGAAAAGCGGTATATAAATACTGTAGATAGACAGTTACTTCAGCTGTGCCACAGCAGACGATGGTGTTGGTAGAGGGAAGTTGAACTGTGCTGATATACCTTTAACTTAAAGAAACATTGATAAAGAACCTACCTGGTGCACCAAATGTTCCTTGGGTGCAAGACCCTTGGACCGTGGTAACCTATTTGAGGACCCCCTCCATGTCAGGACAACAGAGCAGACCTTTGCTGCACCTAACCCTTGTCCCTGCCATACCAATGTTACGCATAACTTGGTTTTATGCAAGCTAATAGCTGGCCCACAGACAAGCAGCCAAACTGAGAATGCAGGCTGTTGGTGAACCCGCAACATGTTCTGGCTCCTTCTCCCTCGTTCTGTGGCTCACCATCTAGGACAGGCATTTTCCATCTTTTTCCCCTCACAGAATCTTCAAAGTGTTAACATTTTCAGAGGAAACCATCAGTTTTGACAAACGACAAGGCACACTATGGCCCTACAGATCAGTCAGGGCATTCAGGGCACATCACTATGGCACAGCACACTTGTTGAAAACCACGAGTCTTGATCGATTAGCTTGGCTGAAAAGCCGGTTGTTTTAACCTCTGGTTAAGCACAATTTGCTAGAAAAACCCCAAAATTTTGTTTTTGCTCCCTATCCGAGCCTAGGTGGGCTAGGGGCCTGACCCCCCTAGTACCTTCCTATCTATAGGTGCTGTTCGAAGCCCCCTCTAGTCAGTTTTCCCACTGCCTCCGTTGGGTGCAGAAATGAAGCCCTGGCCTCTCAGGCCAAGTGCGCCATGACTTGACACCCTATTTTGTCCAATTCTCTTCATTTATAATTTGCTGAATTCTCTTCATTTATGTCTTAAATGATTTACAGACATTTACAACTCATTTTAAACTGCTATACAACTTATTTACAACTCCTTTACAACTCATTTAGAACATTGTGTCTTGCATTTCAAAGACATTTGCATTTCAATGTGCCAATGCATTTGTACAGCTGAACTCCCTAACAGCGATTAGGGAGACAGGGAGTCTTTCTCCCTGAGACAGATTTTTTGACACAGATTTCGAATACTCTCTCTTTGTTCATCCCAGTTAAGGTCACTGATCACTTTAAGAGCATTAGAGTTTAATTAATTAGGTGCTTATGACATTTTTTCTGACAGGGCCAGAGCGCTTAACCAGTAAAAATCCCTGCAGCGCCTAACCAAGGGTTAACAACCAGCTTTTCAGTAACAAAACCTTGTTACATTTGATTTGGTCTTTAAAAAAGGGGTCTTACCTTGCTTTGAACCATTTTAGCCCAACACAATCACCATCCATGTTGCAGTTCTCTCAGTGTGACGGCAAAGTATAGATCTCCAAGGTTGTCTGTATTATTGAGAGATAAGAGATGCCTTCAGAGTGTTGAATCAATACATAAATTACTTTTCAGGGTGCACCAGAGCAACCACCCAGACCCACCAATGGAGAGAAGGAGCAGAGAGGGTGGGATGGGATGGGGTGGGGCAGAACGGCCCGCAAATCCAAACCTCTCTCCTATCAACAGTCCTGCACCACAGGATGACGGTTCTGCACCAGTGACGTTGCTAGTGCAGGTCCAAGTGGCTGCACAGCTGCAACTGAAGCCAGTTACAACTGAAGCACAGCCTCCCTCTCACCACTCTGGATCATGACGTCCTTGCCAGACACTTTGGAACAGCAGTAGTTGTAGTCATAGTAGTCATAACAGTCGCAGTAGTTGTAGTCTCAGTCGTTGTAGTCATAGTCGTAGAAAGGCATACCAAGTCCATTGGTCACTGAACTGAGAGGAAAACAGCACGGAGTTAAAGGAGTTTGGGAAACACTGCCCTATAGGATTGTTGAGCCTCTGTCCAGTGCTCAGGCTGCATAAGGAAGTGTGGCTGAACTCTTGGAACTGACCTAAAGGAGGAGTTTCTAGCCCTGTTCATTGCATATCTGAGCAGCTGGGCCAAAATCAGAGATAAACCCTGAATAACAAAGACAAACTGAAAACTCAACCTACCCCATGGTCTGTTGAAAAAAGGGAGACCAAGCCTCAGTGAAAATGGTCTCTTCCTGATTGAGATGCGGGAGAATCACTGTCTGCTGGAGTAGAGAAAGTAGTAGCTGAGTGGAGCAACCATCTAAGCATAACTTCTGATGAAAGTCTAGACCATCTTTCTAAAGATTAGTAATGAAGAGACCTAGTAAGTTTTCACTTATGCCTTTATATTTTAATTGCTCCAGATCTGAAGAAGATTGACCAGAATTAATGGCCGAATTTTTATTTGCCTCTGTATTTGCAGGCAGAAGATACTATGATCTATTTTTGGAAAATCCAATTCTGTGCCTTGAAAAACTAAATTCTGAAATTCATGAAAATGTGTTTGCGTTCACCTCTCTTGTCTTGTAGTCCCTTAGACCAGTGGTTCCCAACCAGATGACTGTGATCACTCCCCAAACTGGAACTGTTGTATTTCCCTCAAGGGGTCTGCTAATAGTGACAGTACCTCCGCTATGAAGTCCATTGTTGCTGTTTGGTTGCATCCCCAAAAGATCTTGTTCTAATTCTCAGAGGAAATTTTAAGCTCTACTTTTAGTATGGATGTTAATTGGCCATTTATCTAATTCTCTGAGATCAGGATCTGCAAGCTGTTTTCTGACACCCCCCTTGTTTCTGCAAGCAATTTGCAGAAAGCCATTTTGGCAAGGGAGGCTGCGCAGTGGGAAGGAAAAATACGGTCCCATTGGAATGATGGTCAGGCATTTAGGAATGATTACCTGAGAAAGCCCTGTTACTCCAACGTCCGCATCACCCAAACCAGCCATTTCAAAGCCGAACGTCCATCTCCTTTGTCATTTGGAAGACCTGCAAACTCTCCGACGACAAAACAGAAGGTAACACATGTTTGGAGTGCACAAGGGAAAAGTGTCAGGATTCCAGGAATTACTTACATGGATGAGATGCCTTGCAGCCTCTTTCCTTGGTCTTGAGTGAAGCTACGGACAGGTATTCTGAGCTGGAAGCAAAAGAGGACTTACCGTTCCTTGGTGGATCTTCTCCATTATTTCAAAGCTGTCCTTCCATCTCCAGGAAGTGACTGCAGAGGAAACGGGACACAGAGAAAGAACATTAGAGTGGAGAGCTTTCCATTCTACGCAGGATATACCTGCATAGGATATGCAGAGGATGTGCCTTGTGATGGGGCAGAAGCACCCAGACTGCTTTGCTGCACGTAACCAGATGAGATGATGCTTGCTTCCTTTCTGCAAACACCATGTTCCCCGTTTGTCCATTAACAGGGGATTCCAGGGATCTTTTCACATGCCAAGCACATGCACTACCCCAACCACATGACAGCTCCTTGTTCATCTTCAAGCTTCCCCATCATCAGGCACACCCCCAAAAAACAAGTACATACCCTAAAGAGATGCTTGACTTGGCAACTCTCAATGGTGGGCCAGGAAGAACCCCAGGGGCCAGGAAGGCTGCAGCTGCAAAGAGAGCAAAATTGCCTTGGAAATACAATACCTCTCTCATACCATTTGTTTGTGTGTGTGGCACTGAAGCCATTGCAAGGCCATCTCATGCCATGGGTGCCGTGGGGGAGAAAGGCAAAGAAAAAATGGAAAAATCAAGGCACTGAACATTTGGAGCGCGCCATTGTTGGTCTCAAAAAAATAGTAAGGAGGCAGTGTAGTATGAAGGGAGAAGATTCTCCACAGAATCCGCCCCCCACTTGGATCTGCTCGCTTCAGGCCCATAGCATACGTCCTCTTCAGAGTTCAGGGTTCACCGAACTCAAGGGCCGTTTCCACATGGAACAGAGTCCTACCTGTCCAAGATGAAAGAATCCTCACAGGTCCAGTGGTCGCTGGTGGTGCTGATCCTTGACTCCTCTTCTGATGGAGACATGGCGCTGGAGGAGGACTCTGACTCATGCTCGGAAGAGATGGAAGAACCTGTCTCCTGCTCCAAAGTGATGGAGGACTCTGGGCTCAACTTCAAAGCCTGCTCTAAAGTTATCGGAGATATTGCTCTTCCTGCCAGAAACGCCTCCCAATCCGTATCCTGGAAAAAGACAAGCAGGATTCCGCCTGTTTCTTAGCCAAGTGTGGCAACAACTGTGATGGTCGCTCTCGAAGCAGGGCGGGGGGTGCAGAACTCTGTGCTTTTGCCCCCAAGTCCTTGAGCACTGTTGGAGTTCTGAAGTGGGAAGGGAAAGGAAGTTTTGTGAGAATCCAGCACATACCTTGAAATATTGGTGATTTTTTACTTCCAGGGCGTTGTCCTCCTGGCCACCGAGGCGTCGCTCTGGGTCCTTCTCCAGGAGCTAGAAAAGTTGGGAGACGGTCAGAAAAAGGCAGTTCAACTCAAGTATGGAATAAGGAATAAAATCCTTTTAGTAATGAGTGAACCCTCCATAATCCCTTTTAAGAAGAATCTTGGCCTGCCCTTGGTCTGCCAGTGAAAGCAGAAGAACTGAATTCTGTATCACCTCTCCCCAGACAAAAGGGAGACTTCTTCTTCAGCCAGGTGTGGTGGAAAGATCACCTCAGAACAGACGATGTTAAAACTCAGTTCCTGGATATTCATTCCACCAAAAGGATACTAAAAAGGAGAAGGTAGAAAACAGAAAGGTCAGTGTTGGCTTGTAATCATGCTGGTGATGGGTTTTTTGCCTAGGTATCTATTCAAAAAAGCATCTAGACACAATCTTGAAAAAGCATCTAGACACAATCACCACAGCCTTGCCTGCTTCTGAACCCACACAGAGTCATCACATCCCAGGACATCTTTAGCAGCTCATGAAAAAGCGGAGAAAGTGGAGCACAACTGGTTTAAGTGGTCTGTGCTCAACACCTCTATACTTAGATCAGTGGCACTTGGGCTAAGTCAGATCCCAGAGACCTGTTTCCATTTGCCCATTTGCAGAGGGAGGGGAGTGTTTGCTCTCTTAAGTGAAGTTGCCCTCACTCAACTAAAGGGCTTGGTTTCCTCCTTGTGCTTCTTATGGTGATCTTCACTGCATTTTGAATTAGTCTGGAGGATTCTCCTGTACTCACCCTTCCGGTACTCAAACGGAAGAGGACAACACCAAAACTCCACCAGTCCACAGACCTGGTATAGGACATTGCAGTGATAATTTCAGGGGCCATAGTCCTTGGGGTGCCACACTTCGTATGTGCTCTGTCTCTGAAACCGATGCCTGAAAGAGTTGAGGCAAAGATGAGAATGAGCATCCACTACTGGTCTCCTGGAAAAGCTATTTATGGACAATGTTATCTGAGTGGTCCTGAAAAGGACCGCCCTGCTTGCTCCTTATTCCATAAGAACCCCAGATCGTCGATCCTCAGTCATGGCATTACCTTCTTTGGAGAGGCCAAAGTCTGTTATTTTAATGTATCCAAAATGGTCGATCAGGAGGTTCTCCATCTTCAGGTCTCTGAACAACAGATAAAATTTAAAAAATATATGTATATAAAAACAAAAATGGGAGGCCTTGTCACTGAAAGACAGATGAGGTTGTCGGAAGGTCAGGACACCTTTGTACAGGATTTGGCTGCTAGTGGTGCTGTAATGGCCCTAGATAGAAACAGCAAATGTCAAGACTTCCTTCCAGATGTAAATGTTTCTCTGGATTCTCTTCCTGACCCACCCCCAATGAAGTCATGAAAATGAAGTTCTTCTAAAAGGGGGGGGGGGGTGGGAGAAGTCTGAAAAGTGAGAAAAAGCAACTTCCTTGAAGCTACAGATACATACAGATCAAGCAAAGGCCTCCTGAAAGCACCTCCCGCTCTTCCTTTTTGTTTCAAGAAGACGAAGAAGGACAAAGAGGAAGAGAAAGAGGAGAACAAATCAGTAGTTTCCATCGGAGCCTTACCTGTGTATTATGCTCTGAGAATGGAGATACTGCAGCCCCAGCATGATGCATCCTCCGCAGAACCTTGCAAGGAAATGGAAGGGAAAAAAGAACATTTAGAGTCTTTTCCTCATACAACGTTCTTCAAAATGCAAACATTTCCAAGTCTCATCCTTCAGGAACTCCCAAGCAGCAGTATTGGCTGAAGCAACTGGCTGTGACATTTCCACTCAACTCTGCCATGAGGGAGTTGTTGCAGGGAGTGGATGTTGAAAGGGAGACTGAAGATGGCCCAGGATACTTACTTCACCTGTTCTTTGGTCAGTGATCTTTCCAGACAATATGCCTTCAGGGTGCCCCCTGGGGCATATTCCAGGGCAATCCCGATTGAACGTGGTGTTTCGAATGCCCCATAGAACGAGATGATGCACGGGTGGGGGTTTTCGATGGTCCTCTCCAAAATGCTCAGCTCATTCTGCAACCTGTAAAGACAAGGTCAGAAGAACAGCTTTGGTCAACAGGGAAATTGAATGCAGCAATACTGTTACTTTCAGTGTGAGTAGCAATAACTGGGAATAAGGCTATGTGTTCAGACATAGAACTGTGAGCGATGACCCTGCCGACTGTTTGGACTCACATGACTCTGAATTTGGCTTGTCTCAGCAATGGCAAAATATTCACCTGCAAGGACCTCAAAGCAGGTCACAATTGGCCTGAAAGTGCACAAAGAAGCCAATGGGACCAGGAATCAGGAACAGAACCGGACCTACATGAGTCCCCTCTCCGGAAAGGAACCCGTGGCATGGGAGCAAGAGGCTGCTCACCAGGAAAGTTAATCCAGAAATTCCCTGCTCCAGTGGACCTTGAGGGAGGGAGATGTGGTCAACCACTTGAGCTGGATTGAGCAGGAATAAATGGCGATCAACGGGATTATACAGAAACTTGCAACTTTTAACCTATTTCTCAGCTCTCTGACAAACTTTCTTAATGATCAGGGCAAAAATTAGTGTAGACGACCACTTCTAACTGCCTTCTAATCTCCTTCCCCCTTTCACTCCTTATGAATAACCCTCAAAGACTCTTTATCCGCTTACAAATTCTCGGAAATCTTGGCCTTCTGGAGGGTCTTCACCGCCACCAACATATTCCTTGGTTGATACTGTGCCAGTAAGACCTGAAAGAGAAGGCAGGACCTGAGCCTCTGATATGAATGTGCCTTCCTTTCCAAGACAGCTGCTGCAAGTTCACCTCTCATTTACCTTGGCATAATGGCCTCTTCCAAGGACCTCTAGGAAGTTGAAGTCGTTCTCCTTCAGTTGTGTCCGTTCCGATCTGTAAAACAAACCAGTACAAATTCATCCTCAGAACATTTCCTGGAACTGGCTGCATTGGGGAAAGGTTGATGAAGAGATGCCCAGAAACATCTAGACTCCACTTACGTTGTTTTTAGCATGGTGGTGGTGATGGTGGCATCTTTTGGTAGAGGTTCGTCTTCACTTGAACCTTCCAGATAAACCACATGGGTGAAAATCAGTGAAAATGGAAAAAATATTTCCACTCCTTCTGTGCATAGAAATGTCCTCCTGTGCCAGGCCTACCCTCACTTTCAACATTTGGGGTCCTGGACTGTCTCACTGATCACAAGCATGCCTGCTCTAATTCCCTCTTCTACACAGTTGTCAAAGGTCCAGATCCCTAAAGTTGAAAGTTTGGACTCCCCTGTTCTATAATATCTAGATTTGTAGCTTCAGATCAGCCTACGCCCCAGAAGTTAAATCCCTGCTCGAGCAACTGCTTCAAGCCAGCTGGTGGGGGGCTAGCTGTGGACAAGGTGAAGGAACTTACAGCTTTCAGTGATGTCTCTCCTTCTCCTTCTTCTACATGTTTTCCTGGTGGAGGGCAAGCAGGCACAACAGCAGCAACACAAGATCTCTTTAAGCCTCTTTAAAAGGTTCATAGTTTCCGAATCTGACAAAGAGAACCATCAAGAACTCAGGGGCTTCCTTGTTCCAGGCCGAGATCATTCTGGGTGCTACAGTCATGACTGAAGATGCTCTTCAACGTTACAGCTTTTCTAGATTTATTTCTTTGTGACACTCTCCCAACCTTCTTGGGCCCTACGCTATGCAGTATTGACTACACTATAGAATACTGTAGAATACTATATTTTATAAGGAAGTGGGGAAAAAATGAAATTGAAAGATCATATCATTGCCCAGGAATTCCCACTGAAATTAGAGAAGAGGTTCCAACAGTTAGTAGATCTACACAGAAAAGAGGAAAAAACTGGAAAGGATTTAAGGAAGCTGTCACAGAGCTGACAGAAGAGAGAGTTTCCAGAATAAGGAGGTTACCTGAAAAAGAAATGGCAAGTTGATTGGTGAAAGGAAGTCTGCAAATTCTATAGAAATCAAGAACAGAAACCAGGGGAAGTTGGGAAAGCAACAAGAAAAACTCAAGAGTCCAACTGCATGGAAGGTAAGAAAGATCAGGTAGAGCAGAAAGGAAAGGCAGCCTCTGAAGCAGCCCTAAAGAACAGCATCAAAACACTTTTCACTTAACCGAGGACTTAAGTGGTGATCAGCTGAAAGCTGACATGCCCATTGGAGGTCAACACGTGAAAATCCTCCTTGGACAAGAAGATCTGGACAAAAGCTAAGCTGAACACTTCAAAGAAACCGGCCTCATCCAACTTTACCGCAAAAACTGTCCACCTCCTCCTAATGTGGTTTCAGACACAGAACCATCATCAAGGTTATTTACTTGATTAAGTTGAATGTATCTACAATAATTTATTTGTTTTAATTTGCTTGATGATGTCACTTCCAGCCATGACATCACTTTTAGTGGCTCCTGGAAAAGGTGACCCTGTACAAAGTGGATCCCAAGCTAGATGGTAGGATTTCTCCCCCAAATATTGGGTTTGAGAACCACTGCAATAAGTTGTTAGAAAGGTGGCCCCCTTGAGAGGGTGACACCACTAATGAAGAAAAGGGCTGAAAATCATGGTTTTTAGGAATCATACCATCATTTTATATACTGATGGATGTGTAATATGCAGCAGAATGCAGTGAAACAAACCACTTTGAAACATATTTATTCCATCAAAACGTGTGGCCAGAAAACAGAGGCAGAGTAATGGCACATAACCATACCCACCAGCCATGTTGTTGCCCTGCCCACTGCCTGGGGGTGACATGCTGGCCTCCCACAGTGGGTGATGCAAACTCTAGTGACTCCCCTGACAAGGAGAACAGGACACAGGCTGGGCTGAACACTTCAAAGAAACCGGCCTCATCCAACTGTACTGCATAATCTGAACAGCCCACCTCCTCCTGATGTGGCTCTGGACATGGGACCATTGCCAAGCAGAAGTGGAATGCTGAGACTGACAATGAGAAGTAGTAAAGGTCCTGGACTCGTTCAAATGTCCAATGAACTACTGAAGCACCTAGATGTCAAGCATCATTCCTTCTATCTTTGTATGACTTTTATCTGCCAACGCCACCAGGAGAGAGAATGAAACCTTAGTTCTGCCAGTGATCTATTATGGCATGTGAGGCTCATTGGGCAATCTGATGCATTGCAGATCCCCCACAGTGGTGCATCAGTCCCAGTGCAGACTATATTGCATCCTGAGTAGGAATATGTCAGGCTGAAATTTTTCTCAGTGGTGAAAGGGGACTTTAACCCTGGGGAAAGTCCCAGCGGCCACAATGGGACTACTCACCCCCAATGTTTTTGTTCTAGGCATGTCTACCTCTGCACCCACCCCCCCATCCCAAAGCCCTGCTCACACCTACACAAGCAGTGTAGCCGGCACAAGTGCACATTGCCCATGTAATGGATTGGAACAAAGAGGGGGAACAGGATACACCATGCAGGGCCGTTGCTGATCCAAGAGAAGTTAACATCTTGAGAAGTCTTTATAAGAATTGTAGCTGCTGTGAGAAAAATGAAAATGGCAGTACTGACTTTTTGCAATTCTTACTGGTGTCAGGCAGGGTTGTATCCCCACCATTGTTCCTGTGTATCCTGGTCTCCCCTATAAAATAGCAATGAAGAATTTGGACTTTGGTGTCCGATGGATGAACCAGGCAAACTGATCACCTGGATTTTGTGGATCCCGCTCTACTTGTCAACACAAGGACACGTCTAAAAGATATGATGCTGGCACTGAAAACAGAGGCATGTAAAGTAGGCTGCAGAATGTGTGAAGATAATACCCAACTAATGCAAGTCAGTAATGTTCAAGACTTAACCACCCCAGTAAGTCAACATCTCAAGCAGGAGGAGAGAATCTAAATTTTGGGGAACATCAATGACTTTCAGCAACGTTGTCTCAAAAACATCCTTCTCATGACATATCAAGATCAAATTCCAAACAAGAAAATTTTACAAAGGTGACCATAAATTGTGCAACTTGTAGAAGTAAAATGTTTGCAATTAAGGTAGTTTTTCTTATTTCAAAATAATATTTAGAAGTATAAATAAATGACTTGACAGTGGGAGGAAAAAGCAATGGAATAATTTTTTTAATAAAACTCACAAGCAATTTTATATATAACAAATGTTCAGTGTGATCCCTGAGCATCTTTAGAAACACATGATTTTTGGAAACATGTTCAACTGACCCACAGCCTTAAATCATGAACTGCATTCAGTTACATCGGTACGTACTTACTTTTTCAGCAGAAGAAAGAAGAAAACACGACCAGAACATAGAAGGTCTCAGGCTACTCTGCAGATGGGGGCTTCAGACAGTCTTCATACAAAAACCCCAACTTATTTATTCATGGCTGAATTTGTTTAATTTTTCTATTTTTTAGACCAAATGGCTAGAGAGATAGGGTTGCCATATGTGCAGGAAAACCTGGGCAGTCCCAGTTTGGGGGGATTGAATGGACATACTGGCAAGAATGGACATACTGGACATACTGACAGGGGGTCCAGTTCCGGTTTTGTGGAAGAGAATTATGGCCACCCTATACAGAAGTCCTGATAAAATCTTAAACTGCAATCCTAAACTCCAGTTAGGCCTGACTAAACTCCTGGGCTGACCTGGAGTGTCACAAAAGTGTTGTAAGAAACTCCTTTGCCACTCCTGGGGAAAGGTTAGGCCATTGCACAGGCATGCACTTGTTTCCCTACAATAAGCCAGGGGTGGGCACGGGCCTACTCGCTCCGGTTCTGAAAGGGGGGTTCTTCCAATACCCCTGCCGCTGGCAAGCCGGTAGCGGCGGGGGCCTCCAGACCCATGGGGACCGGTTCCTTCCTCCCCCTAGCCTGGGGGAGGCCAAGCAGGCACGCTCTTCCTTCCTCCCCCCGGCTGGGGGGACGCCAAGCAGGATACTGCGCGGCTGCACTGTGCTCTTCATTATGCTTTGAGACCTTCTCAACGTCCTGGAAAGTAACCATGGAAGTACCTGTCCCCGAGATTGGGAACCACTGGCTTATAGGATAGAAATGAGATGGAAAGAAACCCTAGACAGAATTGCAAATAATGAAAAGCAACCTCTGATACCCCAAACCATCCAACCTTCTCAGTCCTGATAGAATTTTTGGCCTTGGCCACAGACTTTGGAGAGGACCCAGGTATCCCCTCTCACTCCATACAGATCAGAGGCTGCAATCCTAAACTCCAGTTAGACCTGCGTAAGTCCTGTGCTGACCTGGGAGTGTCACAAAAGGGTCATAATGCTCTTCTGCTCCACTCCTGGAGGGTGGTGTAAGCCAGTAGACAGGCATATGTTGACCTCCTCACACCACTCTGGGAAGATATGCCTGGTGAGTTCTGTCAGCCTAAATGGGTTAGGATTGCATCCTGATTCAATCATTCTGATGGGATTTGAAGGTTACGTCTGTGACTGTGCCAGAAACCATCTCACACTATGATGAGCCAGGGTGGAAATCACAACACTGAGAAAGTAACAGCAAATCCTGAAATCCAGCACAAACTGATTTCCATGAGTTGAAATACACCTCCTTATTCTTTCCGATTGGGACCCCTTGGCTGAAGCACACTCTGGTGCCCATTTTATGCAATGACTAAGGCGTTGATCCACTGACCCAGGAGTAAGTCCTATTGGGTACAGTAGGATTTTCTTCTGAAAAGACGTGCGTAGGCTTGTGTTTCCATGACTGTCACATCTTCCAGCCATTTTCTCCATTCACATCCCTCCCCTTCCTTTGTTGTCCCCTTTTTACAGCCTTCAGCAGAAGAGCCCATTTTTACACCAAGATGGGGCCTCACTTGCTGTGTCAAGTTAAGGGGGACCCACAAGACTCCAATAGGACTGGGAGCATCATCAGCAGGCCACAACAGCCAAGACTACCATAGTTTCAGCCTCCCCAGCCTGTCCCCAATTCATAAGGAGGTGCCAGTCACTGAGCCACCTTCCTGGCACAAGTCATCAAGAGGGGCTTCATCAGCCTGCCTCTGAACCAGACAAGAAGCGCTTGAGCGGTCCTGACTTACCTCCTTTGCCAGGCACGAGAACAGCAACTAGCGATGCTGGAGCTCACGAACAGCGAGGAGACTCGAACACCCAGATATCTCCAACAGAGTCCAGTTGGACTAACTGACTCCAGGAGCAGGACTGGAACCCTGACTCTCGGCGACACTCTTGTCGTGGCAACTGGGACTGTTGGAAGCCAAGGCGTTGGACACGGTTCTAGTTCTGGGTCGGAATGCAGAGATCCAGACGGGGGCTGCAGGCCTTCTATTCCAGCAGGATGTGCAAGAATAGGAGGAACGCTTTCCAGTCTTGTGTAGGCCAAACAACAGCGAACCCCATAAAGCAACTTTTCAGTATTTTCAGGTTACTGAATTGCTCTGCCTGTCAATTCTGAAAATGTAATTACCGGTAAATCAAATGTCCCAGACCTTCCCCTTACCAGTTTACATGATAGAAGTACTGCCACCTATAGTGAAAGATAGCCCAGGAAAGTTAAGTAAAAATGTTTATTATGTACCTTGTAATGTACATAATAAGGTGCATAATGTACCTTTGGCCACCTCTCTGCCAAAGATGTACACCATGTATTTACCTGGCATAAGTCTCAAGATCCTCAGGTGGTTATGATGGCCAGGAGTGGGGGATCGGATCCCAGATAGGTAGGGTAGATGATCCCTTCTCATCGTGATATCAATTTCAGTTCGCAAAAGATTCCTTTCATGGCTTTGCTAATCCTAGACAGATACTAGTAAATACTAGTCAAATCCTATCCAACTTTCTAGCACAGATGCAGCTGTGGTAAGAGGATGTGCACTGCAAGCCATGGTAGGGAGGCAGCCACACATTTGTTCCCTCATCTCAGGGCTGCATTATCTGGAAAATCAGATAGGATTGGGTCCTTCATGTGTTGGACAGCCCAACTCTGGACAGCCCTTCTGGTTAGACATTTTCAATTCAAAACAGTTAAATTTGGACCACATTACATTTGGGAAGCCTATTCCTTCTTTGCTGTAAGTCATCACTGTGACGTGATTTTTAGAAATTTAACTCCTAAAGGGATGCATGTTTTTGTCCCTATTCTTAACATTGATGACTGACTGGTGGATACCCAGTGCCAACTCCTGGACCTAGACGCATGAATTTTGGGGAGCATATTCCTTCTTTGCCATAAGTAACCACTAAGTACTGATTTGGTGCCAGTGGTGTCCAGTGATTGGTGGTGTCTGCTGTCCGCTGTTACCGACTGTTCAGACTGTTGCCTGATGGTGCCTGGTGGTCCCTGCTTCCCACTGCCGCCTGGCTCTTACAGAAGCCATTGAGGGATCTTGCCCAGACATACAAAAATAGTGTGAGACAATAGTGAATGGACGTTCAAGTGCAGTGTGCATTGTGACATGTCACTGGCATTATGCACTCGGTGTCTCTGGGCACAATCCTAACCAGTCTTCCAGCTGTAGGGTGAGGACAGTGCAACTCTGAGGGAAAGGAACAAGCATGACACTTACAGCCCAATCTGATCTCCTGCCAGCTGTGCAGATGATCCTGGGCCAAAAAAGGTGTTTCCTGCATTCAGCAGGGATAATGGAAGTATTACCATTTTCACCTAATTTCCCACCGAGCCGAATGGTTTTCGATGAGTCTGTCCTGATATGTGCCACTAGTATTGATGAAATGTGTCCAAGGAGAGGACATGGCTGCCTCTTGAAGCAGCACACTCAGAATGGCAGACCAACGCCTGGCAAGTCAGTCCTTGAAAAGATTGGTCCGCCAAACAGGAGAAGTCGAGCTCCAGAACATTTCCCAAAGTAAGGATTGCAGCCTTACTTTCTCTGCCATTTCTAGGTCTCCTTTGCCTCCCTCACCATCCAGAGGGTCAACCACTTCTCTGGCAGATTTCTTGCTTCTACCATATTTGAAGAAGCTTTGATTATTCAACCTCTCTTACCCCCTTTGCTGGCTGGCCACATTCACAAAGACTGTGGCACAAAGTGATGCTCTACAAGCAATGCTATGGCTCTGCTGGGCTAGTGCACTGACATGTGTTGGTCCAACCTGCTCCTGAGTAGTTTGAAAATACTTTGTGGCATGTTTGAACTCCCAGGAGCAGGAACAAGGAGGTGGCTGAGGACTTAGTAGGATTGCAGTGTGTATCTGGAATTGGAAAAGAGTCACAGGACTTGGCTCCCAAACTCTGTTAACCACAGAAAAGTAGCCACACAGAAGTGTACGTTTGGAGGTGTTTTGTAAACAAATACTTTTAACTTATATAAATTTTATGTGAAATCCCTGAAGAAGAGAAATTAAAACATCAAAGAAATTTTAGACATACAATAAGTTGTTTCAATAGGATGCTGCTGGTCTTCATTGATAAGTAGTCATGACCGAGAGACAGTATAAGGTCTATGCAGAAATCTTGCATTTTTCAGTATCTTTACGTGTAAAATGGTATTGTCTGTACATGTCACTGTTGCTGTGTTCCTATCCATCTTTATCTAAGACGCACTGAGCACAATGGAATTCCCTTCTCAGTCAACGTATATTGCTCTGATGTGGAATATTTTGTCCATAGCCATTTTATCACCAAAGCTGCTGATGTAGTTCCAATGAAGTAGGTCTGCCTTTGAGCGCCAGGATCTGTTGTCACAACTGCAAATGAGACACAGAGAACATATTTACCAAAACTCCTTGTAGTATTAAAAATAACAATCACTGCTTCAAGATGACAAAACAGTCAGGCCTCCGTCAGTCTTGAAAGACGATGGTATCGTGCTCAGCCCTGCATACGCTGCATGCGAAGCACGAAAGCCTGGGTTGGATTGTTATGGAGGATAGGCTGTTACCCAAGCAGCAAATCCCCCTCTCCACGCCACTGAATTAGTCCAATGGAAAGGCAGAGCCGATACGATTTGATCCAGCTGGCGTCGCAGAGCTGGGCTAAGGACAGGAGCTCACCCTGTCTTGTGGGGCCAAACTGGGATTCGAACCCTGGCCTGCTGGTTAACAGGCACAGTGTCTTAGCCACTTGCGTAAGGCAATTGCCTTCTGCAATCCCCTTTTACGTTACAAGGGGGAAACTAAGTTCTTTCTTTTCAAAGAGGGTCAAGCCCACTACAAGGTCCTAGAGCCTGCTTCTCTCCTCCCCTCTGTCATCAGTTTGAGGTAAGTTAGAGAATATTCTATTCTGTATCATGCAAATCAATTATTACTAAGCAATTGATATTGGGGGTGAACATTTTGACAGTGGAGTGAACAGAAATGATTCTCTTTGGAGAGAAGAGAAAACCCTGGATGGGTTTCTGCTTTCAGTTCTATTTATAAACTTGCGAAAACGGGGTGATTTGGTCTTACCTGTGTAAGCCCCCTTCTCGGTGGTATATCCATGGTGGGGTCAGTCCTCTAGTTTGGGTTGCTCCTCCCCTTCAGGTAGGTGTAGGTCAGCTGAAAGACTTCCTGTGGGGAGGGGCGCCCAGAGATCCCCAGAATGTCCAAGCTTCCAGACGGCCCCTCCAGGGAATGAGATACTCTGCTTCATCATCCTCGCTGAGTCTGTATAGACACTCAGGGACTCAAAGGTACCATTTAGACCCAATCAGCGCATGCATGAGAAGGACTCAGAAAGAAACGGAGTGGGAGGAGAGGGGAAGGGAGGACAAGGGACTCCTGAGTCTGACACTAAATGTGTGATCCCTGCCTCGTGCAGTGAGGGTTCAGGCTCCCCCATCCTGTGTTCACTCCTCCGTTCTCATTATCGTTGTTATAATTCGTTTTTTGTAATTTTAGCGTTTCGCAGCCCACCAGTAGCGAGGGCGGGCCTGACCCCACCATGGATATACCACCAAGAAGGGGGCTTACACAGGTAAGACCAAACCACCCCGTTCTCCGGTGGTACATCCATGGTGGGGTCAGTCCTCTAGTTTGGGACGTGCCCAAGCAGTGCTGCTCCCTAAGGGCGGGAGCTGCTGTGAGGATGCGAAATGACGCTCTGGAGGACCCGCCTTGCGAAGGCAGCATCTTCCAAGGCGTACTGGTCAATCTTGTAATGTTTTATAAATGTGTTGGGGGTAGCCCAGGTGGCAGCCCTGCACACTGAATCTAGGGAAGGGCAAGCACGGTAAGCTGTCGACGTGGCGACGCTTCTAGTGGAATGAGCCTTAATCCCCATAGGGGGCTCCTTGTCCGCTGCTGTGTAGGCCAAGGATATTGCTTCTTTGACCCACCTGGCAATGGAAGAAGAAGATACCTTACACCCCTTACTACTCTCCCTAAAGGAAACAAATAGGGCCCCGGTCCTCCTGAATGCGGACATGCGCTGGAGGTAAGTACTGACTGCTCGTCTCACATCTAGACAGTGCCATTCCTTCTCCTTGGGGTGCGTGGGCCTAGGGCAGAAGGAAGGTAAGACTATCTCCTGCAACTTATGGAACGTCGAATTTACCTTGGGCAGGAATGTCGGGTCTGTGCGCAGCACAGTCCTGTCATCCTGCATCGTGCAGAGCTCTGAGGACATGGATAGGGCCGCAATCTCAGAAACTCTGCTAGCTGAGGTGATTGCCACCAGGAAAGCCACCTTTAGCGTTAAGAGCTTTAGAGAGCAGGAGGCCAGTGGCTCGAAGGGGGGCCTTGTAAGGCACTGGAGTACCAGAGGTAAGTCCCAGGGGGAGACCCTGACTGAGGGAGGAGGTCTCAGGAGAGTCGCCCCACGGAGGAATTTACGGACGTGGGGGTGGGTGGAAAGACTTCTCCGCCTGGGGAACCCGAGGATAGAAGCCACAGCAGAGACCTGACGCTTTAGGGTTGCAGAACTGAGTCCCCTATCCACCCCGGCCTGGAGGAAATCTAGGAACCTCTGAACTCGAATCTTCTCTGGGTCGAGACCCCTCCCACCACACCAACTGGCAAAGACCCTCCAGGTGGAATTGTAGACCCTGTTGGTGGAGGCCCGTCTGTCTGCTAGTAGGGTGTGGAGGACTGGACGGGAGTAACCGCACTTACTCAGCCTCGCCCGTTCAACCTCCAGGCATGCAAATGGAGGGACTGAAGCTGTGGGTGGCGGATGGGCCCTGGGTGATCAGGTCTGGGCGAAGGGGGAGGGGAAGGGGTGGGAGAATGGAAAGCTCCTTCAGGTCTGAGAACCAAGGTCTCCTGGGCCAGTGAGGGGCTATCAGGAGCACGGACGCCCCTTCTGCTCTTATCTTGGTGATGACTCTGGGCAGCAACTTGATTGGTGGAAAGGCATAAAGGATCCCCTGAGGCCAAGGGCAGTGAAGGGCGTTTATTCCTTCTGCTAGAGGGTCTCTTGCTCTTGTGAAGTAGCGAGGGAGCTGATGGTTGTCCCTGCTGGCGAACAGATCGACTGTCAGGGGACCGTGGGACTTGTACAGGTGCTGGAACACACTGGGGTGAAGACGCCACTCGGACTGATCTAGCTCCTTCCGGCTCAGCCAGTCGGCGAGCGCGTTTTCGACACCGGGAACGTGCTCCGCCCTGATTGACATCAGGTTCAGCTCCACCCACTGGAAAAGGTGTCTGGCTTCCCTGTTTAACAACTTTGATCTGGCCCCTCCCTACCTGTTGATGTAGGCCTTTGCGGCTACGTTGTCTGTGTACACCAGGATGTGCCGAGAGTGGAGGTGGGTCCGAAGGGCCTGAAGGGCCAGGAAGATGGTCCTCAGCTCCAGGAAGTTGATGCTCTTCTGAGCCTCTGACTGAGACCAGCGCCCCTGGATGATCTGGCCCGCTAGGTGTGCCCCCCAACTCAACAGGCTCTCATCGGTGAAGATTGTTGTCTGGCGTGGGAGTAAGATGGGGGAACCCTGGGATAATTGGAGGGGATGGGACCACCAGGCAAGGTCCCTTCTGGTCATGCGGTCTAGCTGAATGAATTTGTGCCTCTGGGCTGCTATGAGATTCTGGAATGGTAGCAGAAGGTGCTGCAGAGAGCGAGACCTGAATCTCAACCACGGAATGATGTCTTGACACAAGGTGAACATCCCCAGCAGCTTGGCTAGCTGTAGGATATCCTGTGTGGGTGACTGGAGGACACTCTGGAGAAGCTGTGAGATTTTGGCCTGCCTCTCCTCTGACAGGAAGACTTGGTGCACACGAGTGTCTATCATTGCCCCCCAGGTGTTCCAGTCTCTGGCATGGGAGAAGATGACTTTTGACCCAGTTGATGGCAAACCCATGGTGCTGAAGGACCCGGATGGTCTCCTGGAGGTGATCCTGAGCAAGGCTGAGGGATGGGGCTCTTAGGAGCAGATCGTCCAGATAAGGGTACACCGCAATGCCCTGCGTGCGGAGGTGGGCCACCAAAACCACTAAGACCTTGGTGAAAGCTCTGGGTGCGGAGGAAAGCCCGAATGGGAGCGCCCAGAACTGGTAATGGTTGTCCTGGTGACAGAACCGGAGGAAACGCCTGTGTTCCGGTATTATGGAGAGATGAAGATAAGCATCCTGTAAATCCAGTGAGGCTAGGAAATTTTGTGGTCTGATGGAATGGAGAATGGACTTGACGGTTTCCATTTTGAATTTGTGTCGCTTCAGCCACTGGTTGAGCCACTTGAGGTCTAGAATGGCTCTGGTAGATCCGTTCTTTTTTGGTACTGTAAAAAGATGCGAGTACACTCCGGAACCCCTCTGCTCCACTGGGACAGGCTCTATCGCTCCTAACTGGAGCAGGTGGTCGATGGCTTGAAGTGTGGCCAGGTGTTTTTCTAGACTTGGGGGGCGGTGCACACGTATGAACCTGTCCCTGGGGAGCTGGCGGAATTCTAGAATGTACCCCTGAGATACAGTGTCTAGAACCCATTTGTCTGTGGTGATGTGCTGCCAGCGGTCGGCAAAAAATAAAAGCCGGCCGCCCACTTTGAGTGGGAAGGAGTCATTGCCGCTTGGATCCCTTGGGGGGAAAACGTGAACCGGACTGGGTCCTGGGCTTGTTGTACTGTCCTTTGGAGGCCCAGCTGGGAGGTTGGGGTCTAGAAGTGGAAGTGGAGGCCACAGGTCCCTGGCTCTGGAACTTGGAGCTCCGAAAGGAATGGGGCTGGTGTCGGGGCCGAGGCTTGGAGGGCTGGCGGTCCCTGGCAGGAAGGGCTTTCCTCTTGCCTTTTGCCTCAACTAGCTGGGGGCTCAGTGACTCACCAAAGAGTTTACCTCCGGAAAAGGGCAGCCCCATGACGACGGAATAAGCCGAAGAATCAATGTCCCAGTTGCAAAGCCAGGTTACCCTGCGCACTGCAATGTCTGCTGCCATGGCTCTTGAAGCATACTGGATACTGTCTGTGGATTCGTCAGCAGCGAAGGCGGCCATGGCTGCCATGCGGCCCAGCTCCTCTGTGGCTTCCTGAGGGAGCTGGTACATATCTGAGAATTGCCTGATCCAAATCATGAGAGCTCTGGATGTGAGGGAGGAGGCGACAGATGCGTGAAGAGCATCAGAGGACGCCTGGAAAGCTCTCTTTGTGAAGATCTCGATCCTGCGGTCCTTGGGGTCCTTGGGAAGGCCATCACTATCAGCTGGCAGGGCTGAGGGGGCACCCAAGGCGGCTACTGGAGCATCCACCAGGGGGGTCCTGAAGCGGTCCATGAGTTCTGGGACCAGGGCATAGCACTTTGAGGAGGGCCTTCTGAACTCTTTATGTTTGGCCAGGGAAGCCCACTCCTTGTTGATGAGGCGTTGGAAATAAGGGTGCATGGGGAAGGCCTGAACCACTTGTTCCTCAGAAGGAAAGGCTGCTGCTCCCCAGGAAGGCTTATCCACGGAGGGGGGAGGGGGATCAGACCCCCTTTGGTATTCTAAGATGTGGAGGGTGTCTGCAAAGACTTGCTGGAACTGGTCAGGCAGCAGTAACCTGGGACCTGGGGAAACTGGTCACCCTCCTCCCTAGGTGCATCTTCTTCCTCTCCTTGGGAGTCACTGTCCTTCACCTCCCCCTCTTCTTCAGAAACCTCTTGCTCCCCCTGGTGCTGGCAGGTGCAGGGGGCAGCACGCCTAGCCTTCTTGGCTGGAGGAGGTCCTGATGGCACTGGAGACTCAGGGGTTGGGGCCAGGGGAACAGCCACAGAGGGGGGGAGAGGAGGGGGGCAGGCAGGCTGTGTGGGGAACTGGATGGCTGCCACTGTCTTATGGATGGTGTCCAGGGCAGCAGATAGGCCTGCAGAAATGGAAGCCTCAGTCCTTGCCAGCATAGCGTTGGTAAAAGTCAGACCCCTCTGAGGTTGTTGGCACTGAGGCAGAGGCAGCAAGACTGGACCCCTCTGGAGCAGACATGGTGGCAGGAGGCAGGCAGAATCACCAGGGCAGAGGCCAGGGATTAGTCAGCAGCAGCAGGCAGGGGGCAAGGGGCCCTGATGCTGTCCACCCCCTTCCTCAGCAGGAATAAGAAGCTGTACCTGGGCAGGCTGCGCAGGGTGAGAGACTGAGGATCCTGATGGAGAGCAGCTGGCTGGGGAGCCAATCCGCAGCAGCACTCACTCCGTTGCCCGGCTCCGGGCTTTTGAGTCCGCAGGAGTGGGGCTGGGGCTTCCAGGAGAGGCAGAGAGAGAGACGCCCAACACCGGTACCTCCAGGTGGTCGCTGGGAATCCCAAACAATGGCCGCTGGCCAAAAAGAGAAGTGGGTGGGGCTAAGCGCCCCTGGAGGAATCCATAAAGGAACAGAGCCGGGGAGGAAGCCTCAGCCAAGGAGGGAGCACGTTCTGCCTCGCTGAGCCGGCTGAGTTGCCCCTCACCACACCACCGCCCTGGAGGGGGGATCGGGGTGATTGCTGGCGCCGCTGGGAGCTGCAATTTCTCCCACTTTTTATTCAGTTTATTCAGGCTCATCCTCCTCCTCATATTATACCGGTTCACTGGTTCTCCTGGGGGAGATTAAGCTGGCTCAGAGGACATCTAATTCCGTCAGGGTTCAGATCAGGCAGGAATTCTCCCTTATTCAACAGTGGTGTCCAGGTATTCATATTGTTTGGTCATCTCTTTTGAGAGGGGCCAAAAGTATATGAAAAACAGATGGGGCCAGTGGTGGGCTCCAGCGGGTTCGCACCTATTCGATAGAACTGGTTGTTAACAAGAGAAAGGACATATAAGGTTTAAAAATAGCCGTTTAAAAGTGGCTGCCAGATGGGCATAGAACCGGTTGTTAATTTCTTTGAATCCCATCACTGGATGGGGTGTGTCAAAAGGGTTGGCGGCAGTGGTGGGCACCAGCAGGTTCGCACCTACTCTATAGAACCGGTTCTTAACAAGAGATAGTACATATAAAGTTTAAAAATAGCCATTTAAAAGTGGCTGCCAGATGGACAGAGAACCGGTTCTTAATTTCTTTGAATCCCATCACTGGTTGGCGCTTACGTGTCCCAGTTTGTTTTCAGTAGTGGAGGCAGATTTGTTAGGCATCCCCAGGTACTATGCAGCCCATTAGTTTTCCCGGATGGGGTGCATCTTTCTCCTCAAACCCTAGCCATTTTTGTAGCAGAGTTGGTCCGGGGCTGTTTTCCTGCCTCAAATGGGGTGGTGGAGCTAAGCTCTAGGCTAGCTCCCCATGTGGAAGGTGTTGTGCGGGGTTAAGCAGGACAGATCCAGTGTTCAGCCTAAAGTTGCAAGGGTCAGGCTATGCCAGAGCGGACCTATTGATGCCTACCCGGATCTATGTGCTAGCTGGCTAGTCTTTGGCCTGGAAATGAGGTGAAGCCAGCTGGGCAACTGGCTGGCCAAAGAAATGTGGCCAGAGCAGTAATGAACGTTTAGTTCTCATTGAATTATTGACACACTGTTTTCATTAAGGAGAGCAAAGGAAGGGAAATCACATGACTTTCTTCTTTATTTTAGTATTCTCATGAGAATTTGTTCTCATAAAAACTTTCTCCCGGGTTACAGACAGGGGGGATGACTTTGGCTGCAATCCTAAAGACACTTTCTTGGGAGTAAGACCCATTGGAGAAAATGGGGCTTATGTCTGAGTAGACATGGTTAGGACTGTGCTCTTTCACAATCACTAATGGAGGCCAGGGTGTCACCCCCATGCCGTGGGTGTGGAAACAACCTGGGTAGTGGCTGTGGTTATGTGCCATTGCTCTGCCTCCATTTGTTTTGGCCACACATTTTAATAGAATAAATATATTTCAAAGTGGTTTGTTCCATTACATTCTGCTGTAAATTACGCATTCAGTGGTATGTAATATGTAACTCTAGTGCCATCGTAAGGAGCACTCTGGCTGCAAACTTTTCAAAACATCTAACTACAGGTATAACATCTTAATTGCATCTTTGTGAAAGCAGTAGTTGTGCTTTCCTTTTCTGGTTATTTGGCTACAACGTTTGATAAAATACAAGTATTTCAATTTTTTGTTTCAATGTATTCTGCATTAAATTGCCCATCAAAAACATGATGGCATTACTGGTTGGAATTTCTGAAAACTGCTTCTTAGTGGATCCCTCCATCAAAGAAGGAACACCGTCCCCAAATTTCACACTTCTAGGCCCAACGGTTTTGGCAGGACGTTGATAAGTGAGTGAGTGAGTGAGTGAGTGAGTGAGTCAGTCAGTCAGTCAGTCAGTCAGTCAGTCAATCAATCAATCACTCAATCAATCCATCAATCAAACGATTGATCGATTGATCGATCAGTGACTTTTCATTTGATAGATAATAAACAAATGAATATTCAATACAGCAGCATTTGGAGAAAAGGCCACTTTAATGATGGTAGCAGGTACACAAATACATGCAGAAATGCCTTCTGACAGGTACCACCTGACAAATTAAAGCGACCAGTTTTAAACCCACATTCCATAAGAGGCCCAAACCCTTTCCACAGTCTGGGGTAGGGGAAAAAACTGCCCCCCAAAAGCCAATCATGGTGAGCAGCAAAAAATTCCTACCCGGCCCCAAACGGCGACCAGTAATCTCAGACTGCTTCCAGGGCGGGCAGGCAGGTGTTACTAAATGTACATATACAAAGAAGGTGCTGGCTGACCACTGGCTGCTTCAGTCCCCTTTCCTTTCCTTCCCTTCCCTCCCTTCCTTCATATCCATTTATTTCCTTTGCATTGAGCTTAGCTTATTCCCACTATGTCAACAAGCTCCAATTCCCTCCTTCACTTTTCTTTTATTCCTCCATTTCTTTGTTCCTTTTCAGGCTCAATTAGGCAAAAATTTTCCTGTTCCTTATTCATTTTTTGACTTCTTACACAGCTCTCTCTCTCTCTCTCTCTCTCTCTCTCTCTCTCTCTCTCTCGCTCTCTCTCTCTCTCATCCAATGATTTTTCCTATATTCTTGTAAGGGTCCATTTGTCCAGACTTAGGTCTCTTTTATTCTTAATTTTCTTCTTAAATTTTGGGGCTGTTTGGCCGCCACTTAACTCTCCCATATTCCTTTTATTTATTTCCTTTTGGGCAATCTGTTACCCTTTCTTTTCTTTTTTCGTACTTTTCCTGGCCCAGATTGGCCATCTCAGTTCTCTTTTCCTTCTTACATTTCCAAACTGAACTGGGGCAAACTTTGCTATATTCTATTTCTTCTGTCATTATTAAGGTAGTTGGGTCAACACTGGGTATTCTCCCTGCCAGGATAAAAATGATATCCTGTGGAATTCGATTTATTTGTAAGTATGTGTAAAGATATGAAGAACCTAAAGTAAAGTCAAATGAGTCAGCAAAATTGAAGTGAAACTAGGGGAAAGGTAAAGCTTGTAAAAGGGATTATCTCAGGAGAGAATAAGTTGACGTACATATGACATCAATGGTAGTAATGCTATTAACAAATTAAAGGTGTATGAACTAATATGTAGAGATGACGTTGTGTATTTAAAGAAGCATGTCTCAGTACTAGTTTGTGGGTTTATGAGAGAGGAGAAAGAAGTGCTGACGGACTGTAATTTGGTAAATATATCTGGACTGAACTGACTATTCTTTATTGTATGCTAGACTTAATGTTGATGACCTGGACTGTATATGACTCTGATTAACTGCCTGATCCTATAAATACAGTTTTGCTGGATCCTAATCTATTTGGTTGTCTGTGGTATTTTACTGATACTATTGTTGGGGACTTGATCAGTGATATATATAGACCTTAGAATATCTTGTGCCTTGGGAAACCTAGAAAATACTGGCAATAAAATGGTTATGGGCCCAGAGCGCTAATCTAGGACGCTTCCCGGGTTACAGCTCTTGGTCAAATTAAAAACTGATATCAAGCCTTAACGGATACTACAGTATTGCCCAGCAATCATAGTTAGGTATGCACTGTTACACAGAGGACAGGTTTGAGTCAAGTCAAGGCATAATGGCGTCTAGCTTGAATATGTCAGGATTTGTGATTCCACGTTTGGGAGCAGATAATTACCAAGTTTGGGCGCAACGAGTATCCATGTTACTTCGTCGCAAAGGCTTATGGTCATGTGTTGAGAACCCACCGGAGGATATGACAGATGAACAAAATGAAAAAGCTCTTGCAACAATAGTACTCACGCTGGAGGATCGGGAGCTTATTCACGTAAGAGGAATTACAAATGCTAAAATATGTTGGGAGGCATTGCAAGGGACGGTGCGGGACAGTGTTGGCAGCCAAATACGTCTGACGAGAAAATTGTTCAGAGCCAGGCTGGAACCAGGTGGAGATTTGCTGGAACATCTGGAGAAAGTAAAAACTATGTTGCTAGACTTGAGTGCTAAAGATGTTATATTTGAGGAAGAGCAGGAAGTTTTCGTACTGCTGTCTTCTTTGGACGCTTCCTATGATGTGTTTGTTTCTCATCTGGAAGTGCTGCCAAGGGCAGAGTTGACAATGCAAACTGTAACAAGTAGATGGCTTGAGGAATATCATAAAAGAAAAGACATTCAGACTCTGAGAGGGTCCAGTTCCATGATTTTGCAACAACCAGAAGTGGAGGAGAAAGCTTACACAGCAAGACGCTGCTGGTCATGTGGTTCACCTTCACACCTGATGCGAGATTGCAGAAGGAAAAGAGGAAAGGAGCCTGCTGGACATCAAAAGGGACGTTATTCTCATTTAATTATGTCTGAGAATCAAGCCGATAACGTAAGCACAGAATGGATCTTAGACTCAGGATCAACAATTAACATTTGCAATGAGAGAAAGCTATTTTCAGATATGAAAGTTATGAAAAATAACCATGTGAATTTAGCAAATGGTGTTAATGCTAAAATTAA
Organism: Cryptoblepharus egeriae; assembly: GCA_030015325.1. Taxonomy (NCBI): domain Eukaryota; kingdom Metazoa; phylum Chordata; class Lepidosauria; order Squamata; family Scincidae; genus Cryptoblepharus; species Cryptoblepharus egeriae. Next base: position 108,134,366 of record JAREYC010000003.1, on the reverse strand, counting down.
AGGGCAAGGATTGGTTTATGTACCACAATATAACAGAAAAATGAAAATGTTTTTTGTACCCGATTTAAAGCATAAGCTACTATCAGTGAGCAAATTAACTAAACTTAACTATGAGGTAACCTTCAAAGATAAGAAATGCTTAATTAAAGGTGAAAATGGATAGGTTCTGAGCGTTGAACTAAGACAGAAGTTATATGTGTTGACTGGAGGAGGAAAAGAGATAACTGCAAATGTATTTAGCAATAAAAAGCCTCATGATGAATGTATTCATATTTGGCATAAAAGATTAGGCCACGCAAATTTCAAGGCCGTTCAGAAAACAATACAAAATGCTGTACCAGTAACAGTTAAGAAATGCTCTAAATATGTTGAGTGCAAACCTTGCATAGTTGGGAAAAGCCAGCAATGTCATATTAACAAAACAGCCAAAGTTGAAACTAGCAAGATACTGGAGCTAGTAGCAATTGATTTAGTCAGCATGCCACAAAGAAGTTTTGGGGGAGCCAAGTATATTATGACTATTCAAGACCAATTCTCCAGATTTACGTTCTGCTATCTATTGAAAGAGAAGACGCAGACAGCTGCAGAGTTTGAATCATGGTTGAAATTTGTAGAAAGAAAAACAGGATAAAAAGTCAAGACTGCGCAGTCTGACAATGGGATGGAATTTAAAGGAGAACCTTTTCAGAGAGTAATAAGAAAATATGGTTTAAAACATAGATTCTCTGCTCCTTATTGTCCAACCCAAAATGCATACATTGAGAGAAGGCAACAAACATTGCAAAATATGATTCAAACACTGTTAGCAGACAGTAATTTATCACCCCCTTATTGGGGGGAGTGTGCTTTATATTCATGTTTTACTATGAATTCCCTGTATCACACAAATCTTGGTTGTTCACCTGATGAGAAATGGTGTGGAAGAAAACCAGTAATTAAAAACTTTCATAGTTTTGGTGCTCCAAGTTATGTTGCTTCACCAATACAAACTAGAAGAAAGGGTGAAGCTAAAGCAAGGAAAATGTACTTTCTTGGTTACCAGAACAATAGAAAGGCTGTGAGGTTTGGTGATGAATATGGGAGAGTTATTGGGAGTGCTAGTGCTAAGACTGATGATGGATATGGATTAGCAGATGTTGATGAGCTAACTATTTTGTCTGAGGCTAGTCAAGCCGAAAAACCAGAGGAACATAAGCAAACTCCTAGCAAAGGGAAGAAAGACGTAGTAACTCCTGAGAAACAACAGAATTTAATGAAAGAAGAGGAGGAGGCTTCCACTCGTGAAAGTAGCAGCAGTAATATGACTCCTGTAATACCTAGGAGAACTGGCAGGATAATGAAACCACCTGAGAGATATTCTCCAAGTGTGAATTATGTGAATGAGTGTGGTGAGCCAGAAAGCTATGAAGATTTGGAGCAACTGAGTGCAACAGAAAAGAAACCGTGGTTGATAGCCATAGATAAAGAATTGAAGTTTTGCAGGAAATGAGTGTATATGAAACTGTGGATTGTCCAGTAAACAAGAAGGTTATAGGTTGCAGATGGATTCTCAAAAGGAAAAATGATGCAAATGGAGGAGTGAGATTTAGGGCTAGACTGGTAGCAAAAGGCTATTTGCAGACAGCAAAGGACTTTGACCAGGTCTATCCGCCGACGCTAAGAGCAGAATCACTTAGAGCAGTGTTAGCGTATGCAGCTAAGAATAAGTGTGAATTGAGACATATTGACTTTGAATGGGCATATTTAAATTCAGACCTAGGACATGAGATTTATATGGAAATACCTCCTGGAGTGAAAGACAGGGAAGGAAAGTGCTGGAGATTGAAGAAAAGTCTATATGGATTGAGACAAAGTGCATTCCAGTGGAACAGTCATTGATCTGATACACTTACTGGACTTGGATTTGAACAAGGGACAGCTGAAAAATGTTTGTTTAGAAAAGGTAAAGAAATTGTATTGTGTTTTGTAGACGATATTCTATGTGTTAGTCCTTCTAAGAATGATGGTGATGAACTGGTGAGAAAGTTACAAAGTCAGTACAAAATAAGAGATCTTGGAGAGGTCAGGAACTATCTAGGAATTGAGATAGAGAAAGTGGATGATGGATTCAAAATATCTCAAAGACAGAAGATAGGAAACTTGGTGAAGCAATATAGAATGGAACAATGTAAAGGGGTACGTACACCGATGATTATCCATTTCGAGAAAGATTGTAATGAAAGTAAACCTTGTGACATTGATTTGTACAGATCTCTAATTGGTCGTCTGTTGTATCTAAGCCAATGGACCAGGCCAGATATTACCATGGCTGTAAATTTACTATCTAAGTTTAACCAACAACCAACCCAGAAACATTGGTATGCCGCGAAATGGATTGTAAGATATTTAAAAGAGACACAAGAAAAATGTTTGTATATCATTCCAGATAAAGAACTGAAACTCAGTGCTTTTGCAGATGCAAACTTTGGGTCTGATATAGAGACAAGGAAATCAAACACAGGCATAGCAATCTATATGGGAAAATCATTAATTCATTGGAAATCAATTAAACAAAATGTAATAGCTCTGTCAACCTCGGAAGCTGAAATGTGTGCATTATCTACATTAATTAATGAATTAATATGGTTCAAACAATTAATGGAAGACTTGAATTTGGATACAAAATATGTGGTTGATGTGTATGAAGACAATCAGGCGACAATAGCAATGGCTAAATCTCTAAATCAGAAGGCAAGATCAAAACACACTGACATTCGTTATAAACATGTAAAACAATGTATGGCTAATAAAGTCATAAACTTAAATTACTGTGAATCAGACAAAAATGCAGCAGACTGTTTTACAAGAATTTTAGGGCCCATGAAACCTAACCAAGCATGTGAAATGTTAGGATTGAAATAACATGTGTAAATGTGTAATATGGGTACTATGATGTATAAGAAGAAATAATCCTGTAATATATGTTATGTTAGGTATGTAGAATCAAACAAATCTAATTGGAGGAGATTGCAAAGATAAAAATGATATCCTGTGGAATTAGATTTATTTGTAAGTATGTGTAAAGAAATGAAGAACCTAAAGTAAAGTCAAATGACTCTGCAAAATTTGAAAGTGAAACTAGGGGAAAGGTACAGCTTGTAAAGGGATTATCTCAGAAGAGAATAAGTTGACGTACATATGATGTCAATGGTAGTAATCCTATTAACAAATTAAAGGTGTATGAACTAATATGTAGAGATGACATTGTGTATATAAAGAAGCATGTCTCAGTACTAGTTTGTGGGTGTATGAGAGAGGAGAAAGAAGTGCTGACGGACTGTAATTTGGTAAATATATCTGGACTGAACTGACTATTCTTTATTGTATGCTGGACTTAATGTTGAGGACCTGGACTGTATATGACTCTGATTAACTGCCTGATCCTACACAGTTTTGCAAGATCCTAATCTATTTGGTTGTCAGTAATTAGATCCTAATTACTGATACTATTGTTGGGGACTTGATCAGTGATATATACAGAACTTAGAATATCTTGTGCCTGGGGAAAACCTAGAAAATACTGGCAAGTTGCAGCAGTTGATAGGAAGCACCCAGCCTTCCTCTGCCCAGACTACCTCCCTCCTGTCTCTTCAGTGCCCTCCCCCTGCCTGCCCCCAGACCCTTCTGTTGCTGAGCTTGGCAGACACATCCCCCATTCAAGGGTCCATGGCGTGGGTGGGTGGGGAAGACAACACAAATTTTTGTGCCAGCCTTTTCTCATCTCTGGACATCTCATCTTCCTTGACAGTACAAGGGTGCATTTGGATTGCACCCCAAAAGCAAATTTACCTCTTTTTTACATTCTTTTCTTTCATAAAATATCAGGTTCCTTCCCCTTTTTCTGTCTTACAGTATCGCTAAAACTGGGCGACAACTTTCCTCTGTCTTATTCTGCTTCTTCTTTCATACTGAGCTCTCTCTCTCTCTCTCTCTCTCTCTCTCTCTCTCTCTCTCTCTCTCTCTCCTTCTTCTACTTTTGCTCTCTGTCAACTCTCTTTTATTCCTTCTTTTCTTTTTTTACATAATCAGGCTAAATTCACCAACAAGGGGCTCCACCTAGTTATTATTTGCCTGTGTTTTATTGCTTGTTTTCTTTCCCATTTATAATTCTCTCATTTATTTTCCTTTCTTCCCTATATTTTATTAGACTCAAATACTTCACCCAAAGTTTCCTTTCCTATCTTTCTTCCTCTTGCTACCACTCCTCTTTCTTATGATATTTTTATACTTCATTAGACATTATCCATGTACTTCATTCATTAAATCAGCATTCCACAAAGCAACCCCTAACCTTTGTCTTATTTCCTTTTTTCCTTCCTATTAAGCTATCCTTATTCTATTTTCCCATATATTATTAGATTCTAGTTCGCCATACTCAGCTCTCCCTTACCCTTCCTTTTTTATTTTACTTTACATTTTTAAGCTCAAATTTGCTATGCTTCTCACACTGCAATACAAAGCCTCTTCCCTGGACTCGCACAAGTCCTACAAGTCAAGCACTTCTGACCCACATTTGGCGGAGAAAGGCCAGTGCACAGACATCCACCTCCATCCAACAAGGGAATCATGGAAAGAGTGAGATGTGCTGCCTGATCTTGATAAGCCAAGGAATTTGAGGGGTTGGGGAGGAGGTGTCAGGGAGGTATATTGCAATGGGGCAGGGCTGGGAGAGAGCATCCCCAAGGGTTGGTGGGGACTAGGACCCCTGGAACTTGAGCAATACTCAAGCCCCATTCCCTGTGTAGCATGGAGGTTGCTCTGGTCTGCTCAGAGTGGTACCATCAAACTCAGTGGTGTAGCTCCAAATAGACCCACGGAGACTTTTGCAGTAGTAGCTAAGGAAAGGGAAAAAGTTTCCCCTTGCCCCGCCATAGAGCAGCAGCAGCATGAAGCTTGTGTTGAATACAGCACAGCCATACTGGGCCTCTCCAACACTGACTTATCCCTTCATTTCATTTTTATCTCATTATTTCATTATTTGGCCACGACTTATTTCAATCATCCTGTTTTTTCTTAACTACCGATCTCTTCCTTATTCCTACTTTCCCTCCAATATTATCAGGCTCAATTTAGCCACTGTTTTTTTGGCTGCCCAATCCTATGCAATGCTGAAGCAGTGGGGCAGCTGGGCTCATGCTGTATCCAGGACTGCACGAGTAGGAAGGAGGTCTCCTCCTCATTTGTTTCCTTACCCTGTTCAGCAACCCAGTTCGCTCAATGGGGCTACCCTCAACTGTGCCAGCTATTGAGCTATTGCAGCCCTGTGTGCAGGTACCAGATCCATGTAGAGTTGGTGGCAGAGGCCTGCTCCATCATGTTGTACCTGCCTTTGCAGTTGTCAGGGATGATGCGCCACCAGTGGAATTCTGCAGGCTTTCCTGCCAATACCACAGGAAAACATTGACTACCTGGATGGTGTAAAGTGCTGGTGTTGCCCAACAAAGGACTGGGCTTTTCTTTAAGAGGAATGGCCCAGGAATCGGCAGCAATGTGATCCTGAAATTCATGCTGTAACAGGACAGGGAAGAGTTTTTAAAAGTTACCTGGGAGTTGCTGCGGTAAATTAACCTTCAAAATATCAGAAGGAATAAAATAAAGCAAGGTTTGCCCCAATTCAGCCTGGTACTGCAAGCAGGAAATATAAGAGAGCTAAGAAAGGGGCATCCAAAGGTATAAACGATAAATAAAAAGCATAAAAGGTACACCAAATTATAAGCCCCATAATGCAAAAAGGAGAGAACGAATAAAACAGACATTATGGCTTGAAAGACTGAACCTCAAAAAATGGGGGGGGGGGGACACATGAAAGAGGGAGAGTTCAGTAGGTCACAAAGAAATTGAGGGATGATGGAAGTGGGCTTCCACTTGATGATGGAAGTCCAATGCTTCTCAGTGCCCAGGGCTGCTGTGGTGCCATTATGGTGACTGATGAATGGACGGGGCTGGAAAGCAAGCCAGGTTTCCTTGGCATAAGAGAGCTTATGCTTATGCTCCCTTATGACCATAAAGCCCAGACAGTCCCCAATGGGGATCGTGAACAGGCACAGAGCCAAGGAGACCCAAATCACGTTTCTCAGGCCAGGTGGGTAGTTGAGAAGCAAAGCTAGAGCCTGCCTCCATCTCCTCCCTCCTTTGTCCTCTCCTACCCTTGACCTGCTCCCTCTTCTTCCACCTGATTTTCTCCTTGCCTTCCTCAGCCCTGCTTCACCTACAACCACCTCCCTTACTGTTATTCATCTGCACATGTTTAGCCTAATTTGGCCTCTCCTATTTCTATTCTCATTCCCCGTCATCTTCAGCCCTTATCACCTTCCGCCACCAAACTTTCATTTATTCTTTCATTTCTTCCTATTCTTTTCAAGCTCAATTTCTCCTCTGCTTTTTCTGTATCTCCACCCCTTGCTTCCTTCAGAGGTTTCAGCTTCTTCTTAGTGTTGTACTGTCTTCTTGTCATTTGCAGAGAAGTCAAGATGATGGTCCTCTTTTTTTCTCAAATATTCTGGCAAATCTGGACCTCAAGCCTTGCTCTCCACAGTTCTCCATATTCATCCGAAAGGCTAGGAGGGTAAAGCAGAATAGATTTTATAAAGATTTTATAAACTCTCCACCTTGTCAGGTTATCACTTAGAGATCTCTTCTCAGTCATCCCCTTCCATCTTGGCCAGGCGTTTTCAATCTTTTCCCCTCACAGCATCTGACAAGGTGTTAGCATTTTCAGAGGAAACCATCAGTTTTGACAAATGACAAGGCACACCATGGCCCTACAGATCAGTCCCCAACTCTTCCATTGGTCCGTTCAGGGCACATCACTGTGGCACAGCACATTGGTTGAAAATGACTAGTCTTGCTTGCCTGAAAAGCTGGATGTTTTAACAACAGGCTTTTCAGTAAAAAAAGCCTTCTTCCTTTTGATTTGGTCTTTTAAAAAGGGGTCTTACCTTGCTTTGAACCATCTTAGGCCAACACAATCACCATCCATGTTGCAGTTCTCTCAGTGTGACAGCAAAGTATAGATCTCCAAGGTTGTCTGTATTATTGAGAGATAAGAGATGCCTTCAGAGTGTTGAATCAATACATAAATTACTTTTCAGGGTGCACCAGAGCAACCACCCAGGCCCACCAATGTAGAGAAGGAGCAGAGAGGGTGGGATGGGATGGGGTGGGGAAGAACGGCCCGCAAATCCAAACCTCTCTCCTATCAACAGTCCTGCACCACAGGATGACGGTTCTGCACCAGTGACGTTGCTAGTGCAGGTCCAAGTGGCTGCACAGCTGCAACTGAAGCCAGTTACAACTGAAGCACAGCCTCCCTCTCACCACTCTGGATCATGACGTCCTTGCCAGACACTTTGGAACAGCAGTAGTTGTAGTCATAGTAGTCATAACAGTCGCAGTAGTTGTAGTCTCAGTTGTCGTAGTCATAGTCGTAGAAAGGCATACCAAGTCCATTGGTCACTGAACTGAGAGGAAGACAGCACGGAGTTAAAGCAGTTTGGGAAACACTGCCCTATAGGATTGTTGAGCCTCTGTCCAGTGCTCAGGCTGCATAAGGAAGTGTGGCTGAACTCCTGGAACTGACCTAAAGGAGGAGTTTCTAGCCCTGTTCATTGCATATCTGAGCAGCTGGGCCAAAATCAGAGATAAACCCTGAATAACAAAGACAAACTGAAAACTCAACCTACCCCATGGTCTGTTGAAAAAAGGGAGACCAAGGCTCAGTGAAAATGGTCTCTTCCTGATTGAGATGCGGGAGAATCACTGTCTGCTGGAGTAGAGAAAGTAGTAGCTGAGTGGAGCAACCGTCTAAGCATAACTTCTGATGAAAGTCTAGACCATCTTTCTAAAGATTAGTAATGAAGAGACCTAGTAAGTTTTCACTTATGCCTTTGTATTTTAATTGCTCCAGATCTGAAGATGATTGACCAGAATTAATGGCTGAATTTTTATATGCCTCAGTATTTGCAGGCAGAAGATACTATGATCTATTTTTGGAAAATCCAATTCTGTGCCTTGAAAAACTAAATTCTGAAATTCATGAAAATGTGTTTGCGTTCACCTCTCCTGTCTTGTAGTCCCTTATACCAGTGGTTCCCAACCAGATGATTGTGATCACTCCCCAAACTGGAACTGTTGTATTTCCCTCAAGGGGTCTGCTAATAGTGACAGTACCTCCGCTATGAAGTCCATTGTTGCTGTTTGGTAGCATCCCCAAAAGATCTTGTTCTAATTCTCAGAGGAAATTTTAAGCTCTACTTTTAGTATGGATGTTAATTGGCCATTTATCTAATTCTCTGAGATCAGGATCTGCAAGCTGTTTTCTGACACCCCCCTTGTTTCTGCAAGCAATTTGCAGAAAGCCATTTTGGCAAGGGAGGCTGCGCAGTGGGAAGGGAAAATGCGGTCCCATTGGAATGATGGTCAGGCATTTAGGAATGATTACCTGAGAAAGCCCTGTTACTCCAACGTCCGCATCACCCAAACCAGCCATTTCCACGCCGAACGTCCATCTCCTTCGTCATTTGGAAGACCTGCAAACTCTCCGACGACAAAACAGAAGGTAACACATGTTTGGAGTGCACAAGGGAAAAGTGTCAGGATTCCAGGAATTACTTACATGGATGAGATGCCTTGCAGCCTCTTTCCTTGCTCTTGAGTGAAGCTACGGACAGATATTCTGAGCTGGAAGCAAAAGAGGACTTACCGTTCCTTGGTGGATCTTCTCCATTATTTCAAAGCTGTCCTTCCATCTCCAGGAAGTGACTGCAGAGGAAACGGGACACAGAGAAAGAACATTAGAGTGGAGAGCTTTCCATTCTACGCAGGATATACCTGCATAGGATATGCAGAGGATATGCCTTGTGATGGGGCAGAAGCACCCAGACTGCTTTGCTGCACGTAACCAGATGAGATGATGCTTGCTTCTTTTCTGCAAACACCATGTTCCCCGTTTGTCCATTAACAGGGGATTCCAGGGATCTTTTCACATGCCAAGCACATGCACTACCCCAACCACATGACAGCTCCTTGTTCATCTTCAAGCTTCCCCATCATCAGGCACACCCCCAAAAAACAAATACATACCCTAAAGAGATGCTTGACTTGGCAACTCTCAATGGTGGGCCAGGAAGAACCGCAGGGGCCAGGAAGGCTGCAGCTGCAAAGAGAGCAAAATTGCCTTGGAAATACAATACCTCTCTCATCCCATTTGTTTGTGTGTGTGGCAAGGAAGCCATTGCAAGGCCATCTCATGCCATGGGTGCCGTGGGGGAGAAAGGCAAAGAAACAATGGAAAAATCAAGGCACTGAACATTTGGAGCGCGCCATTGTTGGTCTCAAAAAAATAGGAAGGAGGCAGCGTAGTATGAAGGGAGAAGATTCTCCACAGAATCTGCCCCCCACTTGGATCTGCTCGCTTGAGGCCCATAGTATACGTCCTCTTCAGAGTTCAGGGTTCACCGAACTCAAGGGCCGTTTCCACATGGAATAGAGTCCTACCTGTCCAAAATGAAAGAATCATCACAGGTCCAGTGGTCGCTGGTGGTGCTGATCCTTGACTCCTCTTCTGATGGAGACATGGCGCTGGAGGAGGACTCTGACTCATGCTCGGAAGAGATGGAAGAACCTGTCTCCTGCTCCAAAGTGATGGAGGACTCTGGGCTCAACTTCAAAGCCTGCTCTAAAGTTATCGGAGATATTGCTCTTCCTGCCAGAAACGCCTCCCAATCCGTATCCTGGAAAAAGACAAGCAGGATTCCGCCTGTTTCTTAGCCAAGTGTGGCAACAACTGTGATGGTCGCTCTCGAAGCAGGGCGGGGGGTGCAGAACTCTGTGCTTTTGCCCCCAAGTCCTTGAGCACTGTTGGAGTTCTGAAGTGGGAAGGGAAAGGAAGTTTTTTGAGAATCCAGCACATACCTTGAAATATTGGTGATTTTTTACTTCCAGGGCGTTGTCCTCCTGGCCACCGAGGCGTCGCTCTGGGTCCTTCTCCAGGAGCTAGAAAAGTTGGGAGACGGTCAGAAAAAGGAAATTCAAGTATGGAATAAAGAATAAAATCCTTTTAGTAATGAGTGAACCCTCCATAATCCCTATTAAGAAGAATCTTGGCCTGCCCTTGGTCTGCCAGTGAAAGCACAAGAACTGAATTCTGTATCACCTCACCCCAGACAAAAGGGAGACTTCTTCTTCAGCCAGGTGTGGTGGAAAGATCACCTCAGAACAGACGATGTTAAAACTCAGTTCCTGGATATTCATTCCACCAAAAGGATACTAAAAAGGAGAAGGTAGAAAACAGAAAGGTCAGTGTTGGCTTGTAATCATGCTGGTGATGGGTTTTTTGCCTAGGTATCTATTCAAAAAAGCATCTAGACACAATCTTGAAAAAGCATCTAGACACAATCACCACAGCCTTGCCTGCTTCTGAACCCACACAGAGTCATCACATCCCAGGACATCTTTAGCAGCTCATGAAAAAGCGGAGAAAGTGGAGCACAACTGGTTTAAGTGGTCTGTGCTCAACACCTCTATACTTAGATCAGTGGCACTTGGGCTAAGTCAGATCCCAGAGACCTGTTTCCATTTGCCCATTTGCAGAGGGAGGGGAGTGTTTGCTCTCTTAAGTGAAGTTGCCCTCACTCAACTAAAGGGCTTGGTATCCTCCTTGTGCTTCTTATGGTGAGCTTCACTGCATTTTGAATTAGTCTGGAGGATTCTCCTGTACTCACCCTTCCGGTACTCAAACGGAAGAGGACAACACCAAAACTCCACCAGTCCACAGACCTGGTATAGGACATTGCAGTGATAATTTCAGGGGCCATAGTCCTAGGGGTGCCACACTTCGTATGTGCTCTGTCTCCGAAACCGATGCCTGAAAGAGTTGAGGCAAAGATGAGAATGAGCATCCACTACTGGTCTCCTGGAAAAGCTATTTATGGACAATGTAATCTGAGTGGTCCTGAAAAGGACCGCCCTGCTTGCTCCTTATTCCATAAGAACCCCAGATCCTCGATCCTCAGTCATGGCATTACCTTCTTTGGAGAGGCCAAAGTCTGTTATTTTAATGTATCCAAAATGGTCGATCAGGAGGTTCTCCATCTTCAGGTCTCTGAACAACAGATAAAATTTAAAAAATATATGTATATAAAAACAAAAATGGGAGGCCTTGTCACTGAAAGACTGATGAGGTTGTCGGAAGGTCAGGACACCTTTGTACAGGATTTGGCTGCTAGTGGTGCTGTAATGGCCATAGATAGAAACAGCAAATGTCGAGACTTCCTTCCAGATGTAAATGTTTCTCTGGATTCTCTTCCTGACCCACCCCCAATGAAGTCATGAAAATGAAGTTCTTCTAAAAGGGGGGTGGGTGGGAAAAGTCTGAAAAGTGAGAAAAAGCAACTTCCTTGAAGCTACACATACAGATCAAGCAAAGGCCTACTGAAAGCATCTCCCGCTCTTCCTTTTTGTTTCAAGAAGACGAAGAAGGACAAAGAGGAAGAGAAAGAGGAGAACAAATCAGTAGTTTCCATCGGAGCCTTACCTGTGTATTATGCTCTGAGAATGGAGATACTGCAGCCCCAGCATGATGCATCCTCCGCAGAACCTTGCAAGGAAATGGAAGGGAAAAAAGAACATTTAGAGTCTTTTCCTCATACAACGTTCTTCAAAATGCAAACATTTCCAAGTCTCATCCTTCAGGAACTCCCAAGCAGCAGTATTGGCTGAAGCAACTGGCTGTGACATTTCCACTCAACTCTGCCATGAGGGAGTTGTTGCAGGGAGTGGATGTTGAAAGGGAGACTGAAGATGGCCCAGGATACTTACTTCACCTGTTCTTTGGTCAGTGATCTTTCCAGACAATATGCCTTCAGGGTGCCCCCTGGGGCATATTCCAGGGCAATCCCGATTGAACGTGGTGTTTCGAATGCCCCATAGAACGAGATGATGCACGGGTGGGGGTTTTCGATGGTCCTCTCCAAAATGCTCAGCTCATTCTGCAACCTGTAAAGACAAGGTAAGAAGAACAGCTTTGGTCAACAGGGAAATTGAATGCAGCAATACTGTTACTTTCAGTGTGAGTAGCAATAACTGGGAATAAGGCTATGTGTTCAGACATAGAACTGTGAGCGATGACCCTGCCGACTGTTTGGACTCACATGACTCTGAATTTGGCTTGTCTCAGCAATGGCAAAATATTCACCTGCAAGGACCTCAAAGCAGGTCACAATTGGCCTGAAAGTGCACAAAGAAGCCAATGGGACCAGGAATCAGGAACAGAACCGGACCTACATGAGTCCCCTCTCCGGAAAGGAACCCGTGGCATGGGAGCAAGAGGCTGCTCACCAGGAAAGTTAATCCAGAAATTCCCTGCTCCAGTGGACCTTGAGGGAGGGAGATGTGGTCAACCACTTGAGCTGGATTGAGCAGGAATAAATGGCGATCAACGGGATTATACAGAAACTGGCAACTTTTAACCTATTTCTCAGCTCTCTGACAAACTTTCTTAATGATCAGGGCAAAAATTAGTGTAGACGACCACTTCTAACTGCCTTCTAATCTCCTTCCCCCTTTCACTCCTTATGAATAACCCTCAAAGACTCTTTATCCGCTTACAAATTCTCGGAAATCTTGGCCTTCTGGAGGGTCTTCACCGCCACCAACATATTCCTTGGTTGATACTGTGCCAGTAAGACCTGAAAGAGAAGGCAGGACCTGAGCCTCTGATATGAATGTGCCTTCCTTTCCAAGACAGCTGCTGCAAGTTCACCTCTCATTTACCTTGGCATAATGGCCTCTTCCAAGGACCTCTAGGAAGTTGAAGTCGTTCTCCTTCAGTTGTGTCCGTTCCGATCTGTAAAACAAACCAGTACAAATTCATCCTCAGAACATTTCCTGGAACTGGCTGCATTGGGGAAAGGTTGATGAAGAGATGCCCAGAAACATCTAGACTCCACTTACGTTGTTTTTAGCATGGTGGTGGTGATGGTGGCATCTTTTGGTAGAGGTTCGTCTTCACTTGAACCTTCCAGATAAACCACATGGGTGAAAATAAGTGAAAACGGAAAAAATATTTCCACTCCTTCTGTGCATAGAAATGTCCTCCTGTGCCAGGCCTACCCTCACTTTCAACATTTGGGGTCCTGGACTGTCTCACTGATCACAAGCATGCCTGCTCTAATTCCCTCTTCTACACAGTTGTCAAAGGTCCAGATCCCTAAAGTTGAAAGTTTGGACTCCCCTGTTCTATAATATCTAGATTTGTAGCTTTAGATCAGCCTACGCTCCAGAAGTTAAATCCCTGCTCGAGCAACTGCTTCAAGCCAGCTGGTGGGGGGCTAGCTGTGGACAAGGTGAAGGAACTTACAGCTTTCAGTGATGTCTCTCCTTCTCCTTCTTCTACATGTTTTCCTGGTGGAGGGCAAGCAGGCACAACAGCAGCAACACAAGATCTCTTTAAGCCTCTTTAAAAGGTTCATAGTTTCCGAATCTGACAAAGAAAACCATCAAGAACTCAGGGGCTTCCTTGTTCCAGGCCGAGATCATTCTGGGCGCTACAGTCATGACTGAAGATGCTCTTCAATGTGACAGCTTTTCTAGATTTATTCCTTTGAGACACTCTCCCAACCTTCTTGGGCCCTACGCTATGCAGTATAGACTACACTGTAGAATACTGTAGAATACTATATTTTATAAGGAAGTGGGGAAAAAATGAAATTGAAAGATCATATCATTGCCCAGGAATTCCCACTGAAATTAGAGAAGAGGTTCCAACAGTTAGTAGATCGACACAGGAAAGAGGAAAAAACTGGAAAGGATTTAAGGAAGCTGTCACAGAGCTGACAGAAGAGAGAGTTTCCAGAATAAGGAGGTTATCTGAAAAAGAAATGGCAAGTTGATTGGTGAAAGGAAGTCTGCAAATTCTATAGAAATCAAGAACAGAAACCAGGGGAAGTTGGGAAAGCAACCAGAAAAACTCAAGAGTCCAACTGCATGGAAGGTAAGAAAGATCAGGTAGAGCAGAAAGGAAAGGCAGCCTCTGAAGCAGCCCTAAAGAACAGCATCAAAACACTTTTCACTTAACCGAGGACTTAAGTGGTGATCAGCTGAAAGCTGACATGCCCATTGGAGGTCAACACGTGAAAATCCTCCTTGGACAAGAAGATCAGGACAAAAGCTAAGCTGAACACTTCAAAGAAACCGGCCTCATCCAACTTTACCGCAAAAACTGTCCACCTCCTCCTAATGTGGTTTCAGACACAGAACCATCATCAAGGTTATTTACTTGATTAACTTGAATGTATCTACAATAATTTATTTGTTTTAATTTGCTTGATGATGTCACTTCCAGCCATGACATCACTTTTAGTGGATCCTGGAAAAGGTGACCCTGTACAAAGTGGATCCCAAGCTAGATGGTAGGATTTCTCCCCCAAATATTGGGTTTGAGAACCACTGCAATAAGTTGTTAGAAAGGTGGCCCCCTTGAGAGGGTGACACCACTAATGAAGAAAAGGGCTGAAAATCATGGTTTTTAGGAATCATACCATCATTTTACATACTGATGGATGTGTAATATGCAGCAGAATGCAGTGAAACAAACCACTTTGAAACATATTTATTCCATCAAAATGTGTGGCCAGAAAACAGAGGCAGAGTAATGGCACATAACCATACCCACCAGCCATGTTGTTGCCCTGCCCACTGCATGGGGGTGACATGCTGGCCTCCCACAGTGGGTGATGCAAACTCTAGTGACTCCCCTGACAAGGAGAACAGGACACAGGCTGGGCTGAACACTTCAGAGAAACCGGCCTCATCCAACTGTACTGCATAATCTGAACAGCCCACCTCCTCCTGATGTGGCTCTGGACATGGGACCATTGCCAAGCAGAAGTGGAATGCTGAGACTGACAATGAGAAGTAGTAAAGGTCCTGGACTCGTTCAAATGTCCAATGAACTACTGAAGCACCTAGATGTCAAGCATCATTCCTTCTATCTTTGTATGACTTTTATCTGCCGACGCCACCAGGAGAAAGAATGAAACCTTAGCTCTGCCAATGATCTATTATGGCATGTGAGGCTCATTGGGCAATCTGATGCATTGCAGATCCCCCACAGTGGTGCATCAGTCCCAGTGCAGACTATATTGCATCCTGAGTAGGAATATGTCAGGCTGAAATTTTTCTCAGTGGTGAAAGGGGACTTCAACCCTGGGGAAAGTCCCAGCGGCCACAATGGGACTACTCACCCCCAATGTTTTTGTTCTAGGCATGTCTACCTCTCCACCCACCCCCCCCAAAGCCCTGCTCACACCTACACAAGCAATGTAGCCGGCACAAGTGCACATTGCCCATGTAATGGATTGGAACAAAGACGGGGAACAGGATACACCATGCAGGGCTGTTGCTGATCCAAGAGAAGTTAACATCTTGAGAAGTCTTTATAAGAATTGTAGCTGCTGTGAGAAAAATGAAAATGGCAGTACTGACTTTTTTACAATTCTTACTGGTGTCAGGCAGGGTTGTATCCCCACCATTGTTCCTGTGTATCCTGGTCTCCCCTATAAAATAGCAATGAAGAATTTGGACTTTGGTGTCCGATGGAATGAACCAGGCAAACTGATCACCTGGATTTTGTGGATCCCGCTCTACTTGTCAACACAAGGACACGTCTAAAAGATATGATGCTGGCACTGAAAACAGAGGCACATAAAGTAGGCTGCAAAATGTGTGAAGATAATACCCAACTAATGCAAGTCAGTAATGTTCAAGACTTAACCACCCCAGTAAGTCAACATCTCAAGCAGGAGGAGAGAACCTAAATTTTGGGGAACATCAATGACTTTCAGCAACGTTGTCTCAGAAATATCCTTCTCATGACATATCAAGATCAAATTCCAAACAAGAAAATTTTACAAAGGTGACCATAAATTGTGCCCCTCATAGAAGTAAAATATTTGCAATTAAGGTAGTTTTTATTATTTCAAAATAATATTTAGAAGTATAAATAAATGACTTGACAATGGGAGGAAAAAGCAATGGAATAATTTTTTTAATAAAACACAACCAATTTTATATATAACAAATGTTCAGTGTGATCCCTGAGCATCTTTAGAAACACAGGATTTTTGGAAACATGTTCAACTGACCCACAGCTTTAAATCATGAACTGCATTCAATTACATCGGTACGTACTTACTTTTTCAGCAGAAGAAAGAAGAAAACACGACCAGAACATAGAAGGTCTCAGGCTACTCTGCAGATGGGGGCTTCAGACAGTCTTCATACAAAAACCCCAACTTATTTATTCATGGCTGAATTTGTTTAATTTTTCTATTTTTTAGACCAAATGGCTAGAGAGATAGGGTTGCCATATGTGCAGGAAAACCTGGGCAGTCCCAGTTTGGGGGGATTGAATGGACATACTGGCAAGTTTGACAGGGGGTCCAGTCCCGGTTTTGTGGAAGAGAATTATGTCCACCCTATACAGAAGTCCTGATAAAATCTTAAACTGCAATCCTAAACTCCAGTTAGGCCTGACTAAACTCCTGGGCTGACCTGGAGTGTCACAAAAGTGTTGTAAGAGCCCCAACCTATGCAGATCTACTCAGAAGTAAGTCCCAGTATAGTCAATGGGGCTTACTCCCAGACCAGTGTGGAGAGGACTGCAGCCTCAGAGCCCCTTCCTATGCAGGTCTACTCAGAAGTAAGTCCCAGTATAGTCAATGGGGCTTACTCCCAGACCAGTGTGGAGAGGACTGCAACTTAAGAGCCCCATCCTCTGCAGGTCTACTCAGAAGTAAGTAATTTTATTTTTATTTTTTAATTTTTTTAATTTTTAAATGAAAACCCTCCCTGGCCAGCCCCCTGGCCCTGGCCAAGCCCCCTGGCCCTGGCCCTGCCCTCTGGCCCCACCCACTTCCGGAGAACCGGTTCTTGGGCCAGGCCGGGCCCACCCCTGTCATCACCACGAAAATGGGGAAATTTGTGAGTTAGGCTGGTCTAGCTTAGGATTATTCCCTTAATAAGATCACATTCTGTTTTTTCTGCACTTTTTTACTGCACTGGTTTTCAATGACTTCTGATAAGGAAGTACATGAACTGATGACCCAGAACTAGCAATTAGAGGGTTTTGCAGCTGATGCCACAAGACATTCTAATAAAGACCATAATTCAGTGATTCTTTGAGAACTTCTCAACGTCCTGGAAAGTAACCATGGACGTGCCTGTCCTCGAGAGTGGGAACCACTGGCTTATAGGATAGAAATGAGATGGAAAGAAACCCTAGACAGAATTGCAAACAATGAAAAGCAGCCTCTGATACCCCAAACCATCCAACCTTCTCAGTCCTGATAGAATTTTTGGCCTTGGCCACAGACTTTGGAGAGGACCCAGGTATCCCCTCTCGCTCCATACAGATCAGAGGGTGCAATCCTAAACTCCAGTTAGACCTGCGTAAGTCCTGTGCTGACCTGGGGGTGTCACAAAAGGGTCATAATGCACTTCTGCTCCACTCCTGGAGGGTGGTGTAAGCCAGTAGACAGGCATATGTTGACCTCCTCACACCACTCTGGGAAGATATGCCTGGTGAGTTCTGTCAGCCTAAATGGGTTAGGATTGCACCCTGATTCAATCATTCTGATGGGATTTGAAGGTTACGTCTGTGACTGTGCCAGAAACCATCTCACACTATGATGAGCCAGGGTGGAAATCACAACAGGGTGGAAGTAACAGTAAATCCTGAAATCCAGCACAAACTGATTTCCATGAGTTGAAATACACCTCCTTATTCTTTCCGATTGGGACCCCTTGGCTGAAGCACACTCTGGTGCCCATTTTATGCAATGACTAAGGTGTTGATCCACTGACCCAGGAGTAAGTCCTATTGGGTACAGTAGGATTTTCTTCTGAAAAGACGTGCGTAGGCTTGTGTTTCCATGATTGTCACATCTTCCAGCCATTTTCTCCATTCACATCCCTCCCCTTCCTTTGTTGTCCCCCTTTTACAGCCTTCAGCAGAAGAGCCCATTTTTAGACCAAGATGGGGCCCCACTTGCTATGTCAAGTTAAGGGGGACCCACAAGACTCCAATAGGACTGGGAGCATCATCACCAGGCCACAACAGCCAAGACTACCATAGTTTCAGCCTCCCCAGCCTGTCCCCAATTCATAAGGAGGTGCCAGTCACTGAGCCACCTTCCTGGCACAAGTCATCAAGAGGGGCTTCATCAGCCTGCCTCTGAACCAGACAAGAAGCGCTTGAGCGGTCCTGACTTACCCCCTTTGCCAGGCACGAGAACAGCAACTAGCGACGCTGGAGCTCACGAACAGCGAGGAGACTCGAACACCCAGATATCTCCAACAGAGTCCAGTTGGACTAACTGACTCCAGGAGCAGGACTGGAACCCTGACTCTCGGCGACACTCTTGTCGTGGCAACTGGGACTGTTGGAAGCCAAGGCGTTGGACACGGTTCTAGTTCTGGGTCGGAATGCAGAGATCCAGACGGGGGCTGCAGGCCTTCTATTCCAGCAGGATGTGCAAGAATAGGAGGGACGCTTTCCAGTCTTGTGCAGGCCAAACAACAGCGAACCCCATAAAGCAACTTTTCAGTATTTTCAGGTTACCGAATTGCTCTGCCTGTCAATTCTGAAAATGTAATTACCGGTAAATCAAATGTCCCAGACCTTCCCCTTACCAGTTTACATGATAGAAGTACTGCCACCTATAGTGAAAGATAGCCCAGGAAAGTTAAGTAAAAATGTTTATTATGTACCTTGTAATGTACATAATAAGGTGAATAATGTAACTTTGGCCACCTCTCTGCCAAAGATGTACACGATGTATTTACCTGGCATAAGTCTCAAGATCCTCAGGTGGTTATGATGGCCAGGAGTGGGGGATCGAATCCCAGATAGATAGGGTAGATGATCCCTTCTCATCGTGATATCCAACTTTCTAGCACGGATGCAGCTGTGGTAAGAGGATGTGCACTGCAAGCCATGGTAGGGAGGCAGACACACATTTGTTCCCTCATCTCAGGGCTGCATTATCTGGAAAATCAGATAGGATTGGGTCCTTCATGTGTTGGACAGCCCTTCTGGTTAGACATTTTCAATTCAAAACAGAAGGGGTGAAAAGGGGTGCAATGTCTTTTTGTCCCTATACTTAATCCTGACTCATCAACAACCAGCCCCAACTCCTGGATCACAGTTAAATTTGGACCACATTACATTTGGGAAGCCTATTCCTTCTTTGCTGTAAGTCATCACTGTGACGTGATGTTTGGAAATTTAACTCCTAAAGGGATGCATGTTTTTGTCCCTATTCTTAACATTGACGACTGACTGATGGATACCCAGTGCCAACTCCTGGACCTAGACGCATGAATTTGGGGGAGCATATTCCTTCTTTGCTTTAAGTAACCACTAAGTACTGATTTGGTGCCAGTGGTGTCCAGTGATTGGTGGTGTCTGCTGTCCGCTGTTACCGACTGTTCAGACTGTTGCCTGATGGTGCCTGGTGGTCCCTGCTTCCCACTGCCGCCTGGCTCTTACAGAAGCCATTGAGGGATCTTGCCCAGACATACAAAAATAGTGTGAGACAATAGTGAATGGACGTTCAAGTGCAGTGTGCATTGTGACATGTCACTGGCATTATGCACTCGGTGTCTCTGGGCACAATCCTAACCAGTCTTCCAGCTGTAGGGTGAGGACAGTGCAACTCTGAGGGAAAGGAACAAGCATGACACTTACAGCCCAATCTGATCTCCTGCCAGCTGTGCAGGTGATCCTGGGCCAAAAAAGGTGTTTCCTGCAGTCAGCAGGGATAATGGAAGTATTACAATTTTCATCTAATTTCCCACCCAGCCGAATGGTTTTCAATGAGTCTGTCCTGATATGTGCCACTAGTATTGATGAAATGTGTCCAAGGAGAGGACATGGCTGCCTCTTGAAGCAGCACACTCAGAATGGCAGACCAACGCCTGGCATGTCAGTCCTTGAAAAGATTGGGCCGCCAAACAGAAGAAGTCGAGCTCCAGATCATTTCCCAAAGTAAGGACTGCAGCCTTACTTTCTCTGCCATTTCTAGGTCTCCTTTGCCAACCTAACCATCCAGAGGGTCAACCACTTCTCTGGCAGATTTCTTGCTTCTACCATATTTGAAGAAGCTTTGATTATTCAACCTCTCCTACCCCCTTTGCTGGCCCGCCACATTCACAAAATGATGCTCTACAAGCAATGCTATGGCTCTGCTGGGCTAGTGCACTGACATATGTTGGTCCAACTGCTCCTGAGTAGTTTGAAAATACTTTGTGGCATGTTTGAACTCCCAGGAGCAGGAACAAGGAGGTGGCTGAGGACTTAGTAGGATTGCACTGTGTATCTGGAATTGGAAAAGAGTCACAGGACTTGGCTCTCAAACTCTGTTAACCACAGAAAAGTAGCCACACAGAAGTGTACGTTTGGAGGTGTTTAATCCACATAGGGATCAAATCACTTTATCAGCAAATACATGTTCCAACCTCTTAAAATATATCAAAGTCTGTTATATATATTAAAATCAAAGACAGAATTGTAAAGAAATATATCACAGTCTGTTTTGATATATTAGAATAAAAGACAAAAATTGTAAACAAATACTTTTAACATATAAATTTTATGTAAAATCCCTGAAGAAGAGAAATTAAAACATCAAAGAAATTTTAGACATACAATAAGTTGTTTCAATAGGATGCTGCTGGTCTTCATCGATAAGTAGTCATGACCGAGAGACAGTATAAGGTCTATGCAGAAATCTTGCATTTTTCAGTATCTTTACGTGTAAAATGGTATTGTCTGTACATGTCACTGTTGCTGCTGATACGATTGGATCCAGCTGGTGTCGCAGAGCTGGGCTAAGGACAGGAGCTCACCCTGTCTTGTGGGGCTAACCCGGGAATCGAACCCTGGCCTGTTGTTTAACAGGCACAGTGTCTTAGCCACTTGCGCAAGACAATTCCCTTCAGCAATCCCCTTTTGCATTACAAGGGGGAAACTAAGTTCTTACTTTCCAAAGAGGGGCAAGCCGACTACAAGGTCCTAGAGCCTACTTCTCACCTCCCCTCTGTCATCAGTTTGAGGTAAGTTAGAGAATATTCTATTCTGTATCATGCAAATCAATTATTACTAAGCAATTGATATTGGGGGTGAACAGTGTAATAGTGGGGTGAACAGAAATGATTCTCTTCGGAGAGTAGAGAAAACCCTGGATGGGTTTCTGCTTTCAGATATATTTATAAACTTGCGAAAAGTGTACCTGCGTTGCGGGAGTAAAATTCCCCTGTAGGCCATCCCACCACTGGACATCAATCCCCCACACGCATCAACCCCCATGCACATCCACCCCCATGTGCAACATCCCCCATGTTCATCCACCCCATGTGCATCAACACCCCATACACATCAACCCCCCATGCTCAACAACCCCCCATGCGCAACAACCCCATGTGCAACATTCTCCATGTTCATCAACCCCTCATGCTCAACAACCCCCCATGCACAACAACCCCCATGCACAACATTCCCCATGTTCAACCCCCATGCAAAACATTCCCCATGTGCAACATTGCCCATGCACAACATCCCCCATGCGTAATATCCCCCATGCGCAACATCACCATTGCTCAAAGTTCACCTGTTTCACCTTCTCCCTCTTTTACAGGTGCATCCTTGTCATTGCATGCTCGAATCCTTATCATCGGCTATTCTATCCTCTTCTGGGCCCAGAAGTGGGCAGAACGCAGTGGTCCCGGCTCTCAGCTGGGCTTAGGATTTTGGACTGTTGTTTTTTGGTTGGAAAGAGGGGGTGCTATGGGGGCAATTTCTCCCACTTTTTATTCAATTTATTCAGGCTCATCCTCCTCCTCATATTATACTGGTTCACTGGTTCTCCTGGGGGAGATTGAACTGGCTCAGAGGACATCTATTTCCGTCTTCAGCCCCAACACCCAGTCCCAAACCCTGCACCTAGAAGCACAAAATTTGGGGAGACCCACAAAGAACTGATACAATCAACAGGTCTAAGTAGAAGTCCTAACAAGGTCTTTCTTGGTTTGTTTCTATCTCTTTGGAAAGTTTTGCTATACAGGTGTCTCTTCTTATCCTCTAGGGTTCTGGAACCTCTCATTTCCCGATACATACAGTGGTGCCTCACATAACAAGTTTAATTCGTTCCGGAGGCTTGCTTGTTACATGAAATGCTCTTGTGAAGTGGATTTTCCCATAGGAAATAATGGAAATTCAGACGATTGGTTCCACAACCCAAAAAATATTCATATAAAAATATTAACTGTTTATAGAAATGATTACAAAACACTGTACTATAAAGTAACACACAACACTGCAGTAAAGAAAATACTGTACAGTACTGACAGTACTGTGCCTATGAAAACCTTCATGGCTGCTGTGAGGGTTACAGACAGGGGGGATGACTTTGGCTGCAATCCTAAAGACACTTTCTTGGGAGTAAGACCCATTGGAGAAAATGGGGCTTATGTCTGAGTAGACATGGTTAGGACTGTGCTCTTTCACATTCACTAATGGAGGCCAGGGTGTCACCTCCATGCCGTGGGTGTGGCAACAACCTGGGTAGTGGCTGTGGTTATGTGCCATTGCTCTGCCTCCATTTGTTTTGGCCACACATTTTAATAGAATAAATAGATTTCAAAGTGGTTTGTTCCATTACATTCTGCTGCAAATTACGCATTCAGTGGTATGTAATATGTAACACTAGTGCCATCGTAAGGAGCACTCTGGCTGCAAACCATTCAAAACATCTAACTACAGATATAACATCTTAATTGCATCTTTGCGAAAGCAGTGGTTGTGCTTTCCTTTTCTGGTTATTTGGCTACAACGTTTGATAAAATACAAGTATTTCAATTTTTTGTTTCGATGTATTCTGCATTAAATTGCCCATCAAAAACATGATGGCATTACTGGTTGGAATTTCTGAAAACTGCTTCTTAGTGGATCCCTCCATCAAAGAAGGAACACCGTCCCCAAATTTCACACTTCTAGGCCCAACGGTTTTGGCAGGACGTTGATAAGTGAGTGAGTGAGTGAGTGAGTGAGTCAGTCAGTCAATCAATCAATCAATCAATCACTCAATCAATCAAACGATCGATCGATCGATCGATCAGTGACTTTTCAGTTGATAGATAATAAACAAATGAATATTCAATACAGCAGCATTTGGAGAAAAGGCCACTTTAATGATGGCAGCAGGGACACAAATACATGCAGAAATGCCTTCTGACAGGTACCACCTGACAAATTAAAGCGACCAGTTTTAAACCCACATTCCATAAGAGGCCCAAACCCTTTCACAGTCTGGGGTAGGCGAAAAAACTGCCCCCCAAAAGCCAATCATGGTGAGCAGCAAAAAATTCCTACCCGGCCCCAAACGGCGACCAGTAATCTCAGACTGCTTCCAGGGCGGGCAGGCAGGGGTTACTAAATGTACATATACAAAGAAGGTGCTGGCTGACCACTGGCTGCTTCACTCCCCTTTCCTTTCCTTCCCTTCCCTCCCTTCCTTCATATCCATTTATTTCCTTTGCATTGAGCTTAGCTTATTCCCACTATGTCAACAAGCTCCAATTCCCTCCTTCACTTTTCTTTTATTCCTCCATTTCTTTGTTCCTTTTCAGGCGCAATTAGGCAAAAATTTTCCTGTTCCTTATTCATTTTTTGACTTCTTACACAGCTCTCTCTCTCTCTCTCTCTCTCTCTCTCTCTCTCTCTCTCTCTCTCTCTCTCTCTCTCTCAGTCTCTCCCTTCTTCTACTTTAGATCTCTGTCAACTCACTTTTATTCCTTCTTTTCTTTTTTTACATAATCAGGCTAAATTCACCAACAAGGGGCTCCACCTAGTTATTATTTGCCTGTGTTTTATTGCTTGTTTTCTTTCCCATTTATAATTCTCTCATTTATTTTCCTTTCTTCCCTATATTTTATTAGACTCAAATACTTCACCCAAAGTTTCCTTTCCTATCT
This sequence comes from Cryptoblepharus egeriae, assembly GCA_030015325.1. Lineage (NCBI taxonomy): Eukaryota > Metazoa > Chordata > Lepidosauria > Squamata > Scincidae > Cryptoblepharus > Cryptoblepharus egeriae. The sequence continues at coordinate 108,110,297 of JAREYC010000003.1, read as the reverse complement.
TTCTTCCTCTTGCTACCACTCCTCTTTCTTATGATATTTTTATACTTCATTAGACATTATCCATGTACTTCATTCATTAAATCAGCATTCCACAAAGCAACCCCTAACCTTTGTCTTATTTCCTTTTTTCCTTCCTATTAAGCTATCCTTATTCTATTTTCCCATATATTATTAGATTCTAGTTCGCCATACTCAGCTCTCCTTTACCCTTCCTTTTTTATTTTACTTTACATTTTTAAGCTCAAATTTGCTATGCTTCTCACACTGCAATACAAAGCCTCTTCCCTGGACTCGCACAAGTCCTACAAGTCAAGCACTTCTGACCCACATTTGGCGGAGAAAGGCCAGTGCACAGACATCCACCTCCACCCGACAAGGGAATCATGGAAAGGGTGAGATGTGCTGCCTGATCTTGATAACCAAGGAATTTGAGGGGTTGCGGTGGGTGGGCAGGAGGTGACAGGGAGGTATATTGCAATGGGGCAGGGCTGGGAGAGAGCATCCCCAAGGGTTGGTGGGGACTAGGACCCCTGGAACTTGAGCAATACTCAAGCCTCATTCCCTGTGTAGCATGGAGGTTGCTCTGGTCTGCTCAGAGTGGTACCATCAAACTCAGTGGTGTAGCTCCAAATAGACGCTCTGAGACTTTTGCAGTAGTAGCTAAGGAAAGGGAAAAAGTTTCCCCTTCGCTCAGTGGGGCTACTCTCAGCTGTGCCAGCTTTTGAGCTATTGCAGCCCTGTGTGCAGGTACCAGATCCATGTAGAGTTGGTGGCAGAGGCCTGCTCCATCATTTTGTACCTGCCTTTGCAGTTGTCAGGGATGATGCGCCACCAGTGGAATTCTGCAGGCTTTCCTGCCAATACCACAGGAAAACATTGACTACCTGGATGGTGTAAAGTGCTGGTGTTGCCCAAACAAAGGATTGGGCTTTTCTTTAAGAGGAATGGCCCAGGAATCGGCAGCAATATAATCATGAAATTCATGCTTTAACAGGACAGGGAAGAGTTTTTAAAAGTTACCTGGGAGTTGCTGCGGTAAATTAACCTTCAAAATATCAGAAGGAATAAAATAAAGCAAGGTTTGCCCCAATTCAGCCTGGTACTGCAAGCAGGAAATATAAGAGAGCTAAGAAAGGGGCATCCAAAGGTACAAACGATAAATAAAAAGCATAAAAGGTACACCAAATTATAAGCCCCATAATGCAAAAAGGAGAGAACGAATAAACAGAAATTATGGCTTGAAAGACCGAACCTCAAAAAATGGGGGGGGGACACATGAAAGAGGGAGAGTTCAGTAGGTCACAAAGAAATTGAGGGATGATGGAAGTGGGCTTCCACTTGATGATGGAAGTCCAATGCTTCTCAGTGCCCAGGGCTGCTGCGGTGCCATTATGGTGACTGATGAATGGACGGGGCTGGAAAGCAAGCCAGGTTTCCTTGGCATAAGAGAGCTTATGCTTATGCTCTCTTATGACCATAAAGCCCAGACAGTCCCCAGTGGGGAGCGTGAACAGGCACAGAGCCAAGGAGACCCAAATCATGTTTCTCAGGCCAGGTGGGTAGTTGAGAAGCAAAGCTAGAGCCTGCCTCCATCTCCTCCCTCCTTTGTCCTCTCCTACCCTTGACCTGCTCCCTCTTCTTCCACCTGATTTTCTCCTTGCCTTCCTCAGCCCTGCTTCACCTACAACCACCTCCCTTACTGTTATTCATCTGCACATGTTTAGCCTAATTTGGCCTCTCCTATTTCTATTCTCATTCCCCGTCATCTTCAGCCCTTATCACCTTCCGCCACCTAACTTTCTTTTATTCTTTCATTTCTTCCTCTTCTTTTCAAGCTCAATTTCTCCTCTGCTTTTTCTGTATCTCCACCCCTTGCTTCCTTCAGAGGTTTCAGCTTCTTCTTAGTGTTGTACTGTCTTCTTGTAATTTGCAGAGAAGTCAAGATGATGGTCCTCTTTTTTTCTCAAATATTCTGGCAAATCTGGACCTCAAGCCTTGCTCTCCACAGTTCTCCATATTCATCCGAAAGGCTAGGAGGGTAAAGCAGAATAGATTTTATAAAGATTTTATAAACTCTCCACCTTGTCAGGCTATCACTTAGAGATCTCTTCTCAGTCATCCCCTTCCATCTTGGCCAGGCGTTTTCAATCTTTTCCCCTCACAGCATCTGACAAGGTGTTAGCATTTTCAGAGGAAACCATCAGTTTTGACAAATGACAAGGCACACCATGGCCCTACAGATCAGTCCCCAACTCTTCCATTGGTCCGTTCAGGGCACATCACTGTGGCACAGCACATTGGTTGAAAATGACTAGTCTTGCTTGCCTGAAAAGCTGGATGTTTTAACAACCAGCTTTTCAGTAAAAAAAGCCTTCTTCCTTTTGATTTGGTCTTTTAAAAAGGGGTCTTACCTTGCTTTGAACCATCTTAGGCCAACACAATCACCATCCATGTTGCAGTTCTCTCAGTGTAACAGCAAAGTATAGATCTCCAAGGTTGTCTGTATTATTGAGAGATAAGAGATGCCTTCAGAGTGTTGAATCAATACATAAATTACTTTTCAGGGTGCACCAGAGCAACCACCCAGGCCCACCAATGTAGAGAAGGAGCAGAGAGGGTGGGATGGGATGGGGTGGGGAAGAACGGCCCGCAAATCCAAACCTCTCTCCTATCAACAGTCCTGCACCACAGGATGACGGTTCTGCACCAGTGACGTTGCTAGTGCAGGTCCAAGTGGCTGCACAGCTGCAACTGAAGCCAGTTACAACTGAAGCACAGCCTCCCTCTCACCACTCTGGATCATGACGTCCTTGCCAGACACTTTGGAACAGCAGTAGTTGTAGTCATAGTAGTCATAACAGTCGCAGTAGTTGTAGTCTCAGTTGTCGTAGTCATAGTCGTAGAAAGGCATACCAAGTCCATTGGTCACTGAACTGAGAGGAAGACAGCACGGAGTTAAAGCAGTTTGGGAAACACTGCCCTATAGGATTGTTGAGCCTCTGTCCAGTGCTCAGGCTGCATAAGGAAGTGTGGCTGAACTCCTGGAACTGACCTAAAGGAGGAGTTTCTAGCCCTGTTCATTGCATATCTGAGCAGCTGGGCCAAAATCAGAGATAAACCCTGAATAACAAAGACAAACTGAAAACTCAACCTACCCCATGGTCTGTTGAAAAAAGGGAGACCAAGGCTCAGTGAAAATGGTCTCTTCCTGATTGAGATGCGGGAGAATCACTGTCTGCTGGAGTAGAGAAAGTAGTAGCTGAGTGGAGCAACCGTCTAAGCATAACTTCTGATGAAAGTCTAGACCATCTTTCTAAAGATTAGTAATGAAGAGACCTAGTAAGTTTTCACTTATGCCTTTGTATTTTAATTGCTCCAGATCTGAAGATGATTGACCAGAATTAATGGCTGAATTTTTATATGCCTCAGTATTTGCAGGCAGAAGATACTATGATCTATTTTTGGAAAATCCAATTCTGTGCCTTGAAAAACTAAATTCTGAAATTCATGAAAATGTGTTTGCGTTCACCTCTCCTGTCTTGTAGTCCCTTATACCAGTGGTTCCCAACCAGATGATTGTGATCACTCCCCAAACTGGAACTGTTGTATTTCCCTCAAGGGGTCTGCTAATAGTGACAGTACCTCCGCTATGAAGTCCATTGTTGCTGTTTGGTAGCATCCCCAAAAGATCTTGTTCTAATTCTCAGAGGAAATTTTAAGCTCTACTTTTAGTATGGATGTTAATTGGCCATTTATCTAATTCTCTGAGATCAGGATCTGCAAGCTGTTTTCTGACACCCCCCTTGTTTCTGCAAGCAATTTGCAGAAAGCCATTTTGGCAAGGGAGGCTGCGCAGTGGGAAGGGAAAATGCGGTCCCATTGGAATGATGGTCAGGCATTTAGGAATGATTACCTGAGAAAGCCCTGTTACTCCAACGTCCGCATCACCCAAACCAGCCATTTCCACGCCGAACGTCCATCTCCTTCGTCATTTGGAAGACCTGCAAACTCTCCGACGACAAAACAGAAGGTAACACATGTTTGGAGTGCACAAGGGAAAAGTGTCAGGATTCCAGGAATTACTTACATGGATGAGATGCCTTGCAGCCTCTTTCCTTGCTCTTGAGTGAAGCTACGGACAGATATTCTGAGCTGGAAGCAAAAGAGGACTTACCGTTCCTTGGTGGATCTTCTCCATTATTTCAAAGCTGTCCTTCCATCTCCAGGAAGTGACTGCAGAGGAAACGGGACACAGAGAAAGAACATTAGAGTGGAGAGCTTTCCATTCTACGCAGGATATACCTGCATAGGATATGCAGAGGATATGCCTTGTGATGGGGCAGAAGCACCCAGACTGCTTTGCTGCACGTAACCAGATGAGATGATGCTTGCTTCTTTTCTGCAAACACCATGTTCCCCGTTTGTCCATTAACAGGGGATTCCAGGGATCTTTTCACATGCCAAGCACATGCACTACCCCAACCACATGACAGCTCCTTGTTCATCTTCAAGCTTCCCCATCATCAGGCACACCCCCAAAAAACAAATACATACCCTAAAGAGATGCTTGACTTGGCAACTCTCAATGGTGGGCCAGGAAGAACCGCAGGGGCCAGGAAGGCTGCAGCTGCAAAGAGAGCAAAATTGCCTTGGAAATACAATACCTCTCTCATCCCATTTGTTTGTGTGTGTGGCAAGGAAGCCATTGCAAGGCCATCTCATGCCATGGGTGCCGTGGGGGAGAAAGGCAAAGAAACAATGGAAAAATCAAGGCACTGAACATTTGGAGCGCGCCATTGTTGGTCTCAAAAAAATAGGAAGGAGGCAGCGTAGTATGAAGGGAGAAGATTCTCCACAGAATCTGCCCCCCACTTGGATCTGCTCGCTTGAGGCCCATAGTATACGTCCTCTTCAGAGTTCAGGGTTCACCGAACTCAAGGGCCGTTTCCACATGGAATAGAGTCCTACCTGTCCAAAATGAAAGAATCATCACAGGTCCAGTGGTCGCTGGTGGTGCTGATCCTTGACTCCTCTTCTGATGGAGACATGGCGCTGGAGGAGGACTCTGACTCATGCTCGGAAGAGATGGAAGAACCTGTCTCCTGCTCCAAAGTGATGGAGGACTCTGGGCTCAACTTCAAAGCCTGCTCTAAAGTTATCGGAGATATTGCTCTTCCTGCCAGAAACGCCTCCCAATCCGTATCCTGGAAAAAGACAAGCAGGATTCCGCCTGTTTCTTAGCCAAGTGTGGCAACAACTGTGATGGTCGCTCTCGAAGCAGGGCGGGGGGTGCAGAACTCTGTGCTTTTGCCCCCAAGTCCTTGAGCACTGTTGGAGTTCTGAAGTGGGAAGGGAAAGGAAGTTTTTTGAGAATCCAGCACATACCTTGAAATATTGGTGATTTTTTACTTCCAGGGCGTTGTCCTCCTGGCCACCGAGGCGTCGCTCTGGGTCCTTCTCCAGGAGCTAGAAAAGTTGGGAGACGGTCAGAAAAAGGAAATTCAAGTATGGAATAAAGAATAAAATCCTTTTAGTAATGAGTGAACCCTCCATAATCCCTATTAAGAAGAATCTTGGCCTGCCCTTGGTCTGCCAGTGAAAGCACAAGAACTGAATTCTGTATCACCTCACCCCAGACAAAAGGGAGACTTCTTCTTCAGCCAGGTGTGGTGGAAAGATCACCTCAGAACAGACGATGTTAAAACTCAGTTCCTGGATATTCATTCCACCAAAAGGATACTAAAAAGGAGAAGGTAGAAAACAGAAAGGTCAGTGTTGGCTTGTAATCATGCTGGTGATGGGTTTTTCTCCTAGGTATCTATTCAAAAACCTTTAAGAAGCATCCAGACACAATCACCACAGCCTTGCCTGCTTCTGAACCCACACAGAGTCATCACATCCCAGGACATCTTTAGCAGCTCATGAAAAAGCGGAGAAAGTTGAGCACAACTGGTTTAAGTGGTCTGTGCTCAACACCTCTATACTTAGATCAGTGGCACTTGGGCTAAGTCAGATCCCAGAGACCTGTTTCCATTTGCCCATTTGCAGAGGGAGGGGAGTGTTTGCTCTCTTAAGTGAAGTTGCCCTCACTCAACTAAAGGGCTTGGTATCCTCCTTGTGCTTCTTATGGTGAGCTTCACTGCATTTTGAATTAGTCTGGAGGATTCTCCTGTACTCACCCTTCCGGTACTCAAACGGAAGAGGACAACACCAAAACTCCACCAGTCCACAGACCTGGTATAGGACATTGCAGTGATAATTTCAGGGGCCATAGTCCTAGGGGTGCCACACTTCGTATGTGCTCTGTCTCTGAAACCTATGCCTGAAAGAGTTGAGGCAAAGATGAGAATGAGCATCCACTACTGTTCTCCTGGAAAAGCTATTTATGGACAATGTAATCTGAGTGGTCCTGAAAAGGACCGCCCTGCTTGCTCCTTATTCCATAAGAACCCCAGATCCTCGATCCTCAGTCATGGCATTACCTTCTTTGGAGAGGCCAAAGTCTGTTATTTTAATGTATCCAAAATGGTCGATCAGGAGGTTCTCCATCTTCAGGTCTCTGAACAACAGATAAAATTTAAAAAATATATGTATATAAAAACAAAAATGGGAGGCCTTGTCACTGAAAGACTGATGAGGTTGTCGGAAGGTCAGGACACCTTTGTACAGGATTTGGCTGCTAGTGGTGCTGTAATGGCCATAGATAGAAACAGCAAATGTCAAGACTTCCTTCCAGATGTAAATGTTTCTCTGGATTCTCTTCCTGACCCACCCCCAATGAAGTCATGAAAATGAAGTTCTTCTAAAAGGGGGGTGGGTGGGAAAAGTCTGAAAAGTGAGAAAAAGCAACTTCCTTGAAGCTACAGATACATACAGATCAAGCAAAGGCCTACTGAAAGCATCTCCCGCTCTTCCTTTTTGTTTCAAGAAGACGAAGAAGGACAAAGAGGAAGAGAAAGAGGAGAACAAATCAGTAGTTTCCATCGGAGCCTTACCTGTGTATTATGCTCTGAGAATGGAGATACTACAGCCCCAGCATGATGCATCCTCCGCAGAACCTTGCAAGGAAATGGAAGGGAAAAAAGAACATTTAGAGTCTTTTCCTCATATAACGTTCTTCAAAATGCAAACATTTCCAAGTCTCATCCTTCAGGAACTCCCAAGCAGCAGTATTGGCTGAAGCAACTGGCTGTGACATTTCCACTCAACTCTGCCATGAGGGAGTTGTTGCAGGGAGTGGATGTTGAAAGGGAGACTGAAGATGGCCCAGGATACTTACTTCACCTGTTCTTTGGTCAGTGATCTTTCCAGACAATATGCCTTCAGGGTGCCCCCTGGGGCATATTCCAGGGCAATCCCGATTGAACGTGGTGTTTCGAATGCCCCATAGAACGAGATGATGCACGGGTGGGGGTTTTCGATGGTCCTCTCCAAAATGCTCAGCTCATTCTGCAACCTGTAAAGACAAGGTCAGAAGAACAGCTTTGGTCAACAGGGAAATGGAATGCAGCAATACTGTTACTTTCAGTGTGAGTAGCAATAACTGGGAATAAGGCTATGTGTTCAGACATAGAACTGTGAGCGATGACCCTGCCGACTGTTTGGACTCACATGACTCTGAATTTGGCTTGTCTCAGCAATGGCAAAATATTCACCTGCAAGGACCTCAAAGCAGGTCACAATTGGCCTGAAAGTGCACAAAGAAGCCAATGGGACCAGGAATCAGGAACAGAACCGGACCTACATGAGTCCCCTCTCCGGAAAGGAACCCGTGGCATGGGAGCAAGAGGCTGCTCACCAGGAAAGATAATCCAGAAATTCCCTGCTCCAGTGGACCTTGAGGGAGGGAGATGTGGTCAACCACTTGAGCTGGATTGAGCAGGAATAAATGGCGATCAACGGGATTATACAGAAACTTGCAACTTTTAACCTATTTCTCAGCTCTCTGACAAACTTTCTTAATGATCAGGGCAAAAATTAGTGTAGACGACCACTTCTAACTGCCTTCTAATCTCCTTCCCCCTTTCACTCCTTATGAATAACCCTCAAAGACTCTTTATCCGCTTACAAATTCTCGGAAATCTTGGCCTTCTGGAGGGTCTTCACCGCCACCAACATATTCCTTGGTTGATACTGTGCCAGTAAGACCTGAAAGAGAAGGCAGGACCTGAGCCTCTGATATGAATGTGCCTTCCTTTCCAAGACAGCTGCTGCAAGTTCACCTCTCATTTACCTTGGCATAATGGCCTCTTCCAAGGACCTCTAGGAAGTTGAAGTCGTTCTCCTTCAGTTGTGTCCGTTCCGATCTGTAAAACAAACCAGTACAAATTCATCCTCAGAACATTTCCTGGAACTGGCTGCATTGGGGAAAGGTTGATGAAGAGATGCCCAGAAACATCTAGACTCCACTTACGTTGTTTTTAGCATGGTGGTGGTGATGGTGGCATCTTTTGGTAGAGGTTCGTCTTCACTTGAACCTTCCAGATAAACCACATGGGTGAAAATAAGTGAAAACGGAAAAAATATTTCCACTCCTTCTGTGCATAGAAATGTCCTCCTGTGCCAGGCCTACCCTCACTTTCAACATTTGGGGTCCTGGACTGTCTCACTGATCACAAGCATGCCTGCTCTAATTCCCTCTTCTACACAGTTGTCAAAGGTCCAGATCCCTAAAGTTGAAAGTTTGGACTCCCCTGTTCTATAATATCTAGATTTGTAGCTTTAGATCAGCCTACGCTCCAGAAGTTAAATCCCTGCTCGAGCAACTGCTTCAAGCCAGCTGGTGGGGGGCTAGCTGTGGACAAGGTGAAGGAACTTACAGCTTTCAGTGATGTCTCTCCTTCTCCTTCTTCTACATGTTTTCCTGGTGGAGGGCAAGCAGGCACAACAGCAGCAACACAAGATCTCTTTAAGCCTCTTTAAAAGGTTCATAGTTTCCGAATCTGACAAAGAAAACCATCAAGAACTCAGGGGCTTCCTTGTTCCAGGCCGAGATCATTCTGGGCGCTACAGTCATGACTGAAGATGCTCTTCAATGTGACAGCTTTTCTAGATTTATTTCTTTGAGACACTCTCCCAACCTTCTTGGGCCCTACGCTATGCAGTATAGACTACACTGTAGAATACTGTAGAATACTATATTTTATAAGGAAGTGGGGAAAAAATGAAATTGAAAGATCATATCATTGCCCAGGAATTCCCACTGAAATTAGAGAAGAGGTTCCAACAGTTAGTAGATCGACACAGGAAAGAGGAAAAAACTGGAAAGGATTTAAGGAAGCTGTCACAGAGCTGACAGAAGAGAGAGTTTCCAGAATAAGGAGGTTATCTGAAAAAGAAATGGCAAGTTGATTGGTGAAAGGAAGTCTGCAAATTCTATAGAAATCAAGAACAGAAACCAGGGGAAGTTGGGAAAGCAACCAGAAAAACTCAAGAGTCCAACTGCATGGAAGGTAAGAAAGATCAGGTAGAGCAGAAAGGAAAGGCAGCCTCTGAAGCAGCCCTAAAGAACTGCATCAAAACACTTTTCACTTAACCGAGGACTTAAGTGGTGATCAGCTGAAAGCTGACATGCCCATTGGAGGTCAAGACGTGAAAATCCTCCTTGGACAAGAAGATCAGGACAAAAGCTAAGCTGAACATTTCAAAGAAACCTGCCTCATCCAACTTTACCGCGAAAACTGTCCACCTCCTCCTAATGTGGTTTCAGACACAGAACCATCATCAAGGTTATTTACTTGATTAACTTGAATGTATCTACAATAATTTATTTGTTTTAATTTGCTTGATGATGTCACTTCCAGCCATGACATCACTTTTAGTGGATCCTGGAAAAGGTGACCCTGTACAAAGTGGATCCCAAGCTAGATGGTAGGATTTCTCCCCCAAATATTGGGTTTGAGAACCACTGCAATAAGTTGTTAGAAAGGTGGCCCCCTTGAGAGGGTGACACCACTAATGAAGAAAAGGGCTGAAAATCATGGTTTTTAGGAATCATACCATCATTTTACATACTGATGGATGTGTAATATGCAGCAGAATGCAGTGAAACAAACCACTTTGAAACATATTTATTCCATCAAAATGTGTGGCCAGAAAACAGAGGCAGAGTAATGGCACATAACCATACCCACCAGCCATGTTGTTGCCCTGCCCACTGCATGGGGGTGACATGCTGGCCTCCCACAGTGGGTGATGCAAACTCTAGTGACTCCCCTGACAAGGAGAACAGGACACAGGCTGGGCTGAACACTTCAGAGAAACCGGCCTCATCCAACTGTACTGCATAATCTGAACAGCCCACCTCCTCCTGATGTGGCTCTGGACATGGGACCATTGCCAAGCAGAAGTGGAATGCTGAGACTGACAATGAGAAGTAGTAAAGGTCCTGGACTCGTTCAAATGTCCAATGAACTACTGAAGCACCTAGATGTCAAGCATCATTCCTTCTATCTTTGTATGACTTTTATCTGCCGACGCCACCAGGAGAAAGAATGAAACCTTAGCTCTGCCAATGATCTATTATGGCATGTGAGGCTCATTGGGCAATCTGATGCATTGCAGATCCCCCACAGTGGTGCATCAGTCCCAGTGCAGACTATATTGCATCCTGAGTAGGAATATGTCAGGCTGAAATTTTTCTCAGTGGTGAAAGGGGACTTCAACCCTGGGGAAAGTCCCAGCGGCCACAATGGGACTACTCACCCCCAATGTTTTTGTTCTAGGCATGTCTACCTCTCCACCCACCCCCCCCAAAGCCCTGCTCACACCTACACAAGCAATGTAGCCGGCACAAGTGCACATTGCCCATGTAATGGATTGGAACAAAGACGGGGAACAGGATACACCATGCAGGGCTGTTGCTGATCCAAGAGAAGTTAACATCTTGAGAAGTCTTTATAAGAATTGTAGCTGCTGTGAGAAAAATGAAAATGGCAGTACTGACTTTTTTACAATTCTTACTGGTGTCAGGCAGGGTTGTATCCCCACCATTGTTCCTGTGTATCCTGGTCTCCCCTATAAAATAGCAATGAAGAATTTGGACTTTGGTGTCCGATGGAATGAACCAGGCAAACTGATCACCTGGATTTTGTGGATCCCGCTCTACTTGTCAACACAAGGACACGTCTAAAAGATATGATGCTGGCACTGAAAACAGAGGCACATAAAGTAGGCTGCAAAATGTGTGAAGATAATACCCAACTAATGCAAGTCAGTAATGTTCAAGACTTAACCACCCCAGTAAGTCAACATCTCAAGCAGGAGGAGAGAACCTAAATTTTGGGGAACATCAATGACTTTCAGCAACGTTGTCTCAGAAATATCCTTCTCATGACATATCAAGATCAAATTCCAAACAAGAAAATTTTACAAAGGTGACCATAAATTGTGCCCCTCATAGAAGTAAAATATTTGCAATTAAGGTAGTTTTTATTATTTCAAAATAATATTTAGAAGTATAAATAAATGACTTGACAATGGGAGGAAAAAGCAATGGAATAATTTTTTTAATAAAACACAACCAATTTTATATATAACAAATGTTCAGTGTGATCCCTGAGCATCTTTAGAAACACAGGATTTTTGGAAACATGTTCAACTGACCCACAGCTTTAAATCATGAACTGCATTCAATTACATCGGTACGTACTTACTTTTTCAGCAGAAGAAAGAAGAAAACACGACCAGAACATAGAAGGTCTCAGGCTACTCTGCAGATGGGGGCTTCAGACAGTCTTCATACAAAAACCCCAACTTATTTATTCATGGCTGAATTTGTTTAATTTTTCTATTTTTTAGACCAAATGGCTAGAGAGATAGGGTTGCCATATGTGCAGGAAAACCTGGGCAGTCCCAGTTTGGGGGGATTGAATGGACATACTGGCAAGTTTGACAGGGGGTCCAGTCCCGGTTTTGTGGAAGAGAATTATGTCCACCCTATACAGAAGTCCTGATAAAATCTTAAACTGCAATCCTAAACTCCAGTTAGGCCTGACTAAACTCCTGGGCTGACCTGGAGTGTCACAAAAGTGTTGTAAGAGCCCCAACCTATGCAGATCTACTCAGAAGTAAGTCCCAGTATAGTCAATGGGGCTTACTCCCAGACCAGTGTGGAGAGGACTGCAGCCTCAGAGCCCCTTCCTATGCAGGTCTACTCAGAAGTAAGTCCCAGTATAGTCAATGGGGCTTACTCCCAGACCAGTGTGGAGAGGACTGCAACTTAAGAGCCCCATCCTCTGCAGGTCTACTCAGAAGTAAGTAATTTTATTTTTATTTTTTAATTTTTTTAATTTTTAAATGAAAACCCTCCCTGGCCAGCCCCCTGGCCCTGGCCAAGCCCCCTGGCCCTGGCCCTGCCCTCTGGCCCCACCCACTTCCGGAGAACCGGTTCTTGGGCCAGGCCGGGCCCACCCCTGTCATCACCACGAAAATGGGGAAATTTGTGAGTTAGGCTGGTCTAGCTTAGGATTATTCCCTTAATAAGATCACATTCTGTTTTTTCTGCACTTTTTTACTGCACTGGTTTTCAATGACTTCTGATAAGGAAGTACATGAACTGATGACCCAGAACTAGCAATTAGAGGGTTTTGCAGCTGATGCCACAAGACATTCTAATAAAGACCATAATTCAGTGATTCTTTGAGAACTTCTCAACGTCCTGGAAAGTAACCATGGACGTGCCTGTCCTCGAGAGTGGGAACCACTGGCTTATAGGATAGAAATGAGATGGAAAGAAACCCTAGACAGAATTGCAAACAATGAAAAGCAGCCTCTGATACCCCAAACCATCCAACCTTCTCAGTCCTGATAGAATTTTTGGCCTTGGCCACAGACTTTGGAGAGGACCCAGGTATCCCCTCTCGCTCCATACAGATCAGAGGGTGCAATCCTAAACTCCAGTTAGACCTGCGTAAGTCCTGTGCTGACCTGGGGGTGTCACAAAAGGGTCATAATGCACTTCTGCTCCACTCCTGGAGGGTGGTGTAAGCCAGTAGACAGGCATATGTTGACCTCCTCACACCACTCTGGGAAGATATGCCTGGTGAGTTCTGTCAGCCTAAATGGGTTAGGATTGCACCCTGATTCAATCATTCTGATGGGATTTGAAGGTTACGTCTGTGACTGTGCCAGAAACCATCTCACACTATGATGAGCCAGGGTGGAAATCACAACAGGGTGGAAGTAACAGTAAATCCTGAAATCCAGCACAAACTGATTTCCATGAGTTGAAATACACCTCCTTATTCTTTCCGATTGGGACCCCTTGGCTGAAGCACACTCTGGTGCCCATTTTATGCAATGACTAAGGTGTTGATCCACTGACCCAGGAGTAAGTCCTATTGGGTACAGTAGGATTTTCTTCTGAAAAGACGTGCGTAGGCTTGTGTTTCCATGATTGTCACATCTTCCAGCCATTTTCTCCATTCACATCCCTCCCCTTCCTTTGTTGTCCCCCTTTTACAGCCTTCAGCAGAAGAGCCCATTTTTAGACCAAGATGGGGCCCCACTTGCTATGTCAAGTTAAGGGGGACCCACAAGACTCCAATAGGACTGGGAGCATCATCACCAGGCCACAACAGCCAAGACTACCATAGTTTCAGCCTCCCCAGCCTGTCCCCAATTCATAAGGAGGTGCCAGTCACTGAGCCACCTTCCTGGCACAAGTCATCAAGAGGGGCTTCATCAGCCTGCCTCTGAACCAGACAAGAAGCGCTTGAGCGGTCCTGACTTACCCCCTTTGCCAGGCACGAGAACAGCAACTAGCGACGCTGGAGCTCACGAACAGCGAGGAGACTCGAACACCCAGATATCTCCAACAGAGTCCAGTTGGACTAACTGACTCCAGGAGCAGGACTGGAACCCTGACTCTCGGCGACACTCTTGTCGTGGCAACTGGGACTGTTGGAAGCCAAGGCGTTGGACACGGTTCTAGTTCTGGGTCGGAATGCAGAGATCCAGACGGGGGCTGCAGGCCTTCTATTCCAGCAGGATGTGCAAGAATAGGAGGGACGCTTTCCAGTCTTGTGCAGGCCAAACAACAGCGAACCCCATAAAGCAACTTTTCAGTATTTTCAGGTTACCGAATTGCTCTGCCTGTCAATTCTGAAAATGTAATTACCGGTAAATCAAATGTCCCAGACCTTCCCCTTACCAGTTTACATGATAGAAGTACTGCCACCTATAGTGAAAGATAGCCCAGGAAAGTTAAGTAAAAATGTTTATTATGTACCTTGTAATGTACATAATAAGGTGAATAATGTAACTTTGGCCACCTCTCTGCCAAAGATGTACACGATGTATTTACCTGGCATAAGTCTCAAGATCCTCAGGTGGTTATGATGGCCAGGAGTGGGGGATCGAATCCCAGATAGATAGGGTAGATGATCCCTTCTCATCGTGATATCCAACTTTCTAGCACGGATGCAGCTGTGGTAAGAGGATGTGCACTGCAAGCCATGGTAGGGAGGCAGACACACATTTGTTCCCTCATCTCAGGGCTGCATTATCTGGAAAATCAGATAGGATTGGGTCCTTCATGTGTTGGACAGCCCTTCTGGTTAGACATTTTCAATTCAAAACAGAAGGGGTGAAAAGGGGTGCAATGTCTTTTTGTCCCTATACTTAATCCTGACTCATCAACAACCAGCCCCAACTCCTGGATCACAGTTAAATTTGGACCACATTACATTTGGGAAGCCTATTCCTTCTTTGCTGTAAGTCATCACTGTGACGTGATGTTTGGAAATTTAACTCCTAAAGGGATGCATGTTTTTGTCCCTATTCTTAACATTGACGACTGACTGATGGATACCCAGTGCCAACTCCTGGACCTAGACGCATGAATTTGGGGGAGCATATTCCTTCTTTGCTTTAAGTAACCACTAAGTACTGATTTGGTGCCAGTGGTGTCCAGTGATTGGTGGTGTCTGCTGTCCGCTGTTACCGACTGTTCAGACTGTTGCCTGATGGTGCCTGGTGGTCCCTGCTTCCCACTGCCGCCTGGCTCTTACAGAAGCCATTGAGGGATCTTGCCCAGACATACAAAAATAGTGTGAGACAATAGTGAATGGACGTTCAAGTGCAGTGTGCATTGTGACATGTCACTGGCATTATGCACTCGGTGTCTCTGGGCACAATCCTAACCAGTCTTCCAGCTGAAGGGTGAGGACAGTGCAACTCTGAGGGAAAGGAACAAGCATGACACTTACAGCCCAATCTGATCTCCTGCCAGCTGTGCAGGTGATCCTGGGCCAAAAAAGGTGTTTCCTGCAGTCAGCAGGGATAATGGAAGTATTACAATTTTCATCTAATTTCCCACCCAGCCGAATGGTTTTCAATGAGTCTGTCCTGATATGTGCCACTAGTATTGATGAAATGTGTCCAAGGAGAGGACATGGCTGCCTCTTGAAGCAGCACACTCAGAATGGCAGACCAACGCCTGGCATGTCAGTCCTTGAAAAGATTGGGCCGCCAAACAGAAGAAGTCGAGCTCCAGATCATTTCCCAAAGTAAGGACTGCAGCCTTACTTTCTCTGCCATTTCTAGGTCTCCTTTGCCAACCTAACCATCCAGAGGGTCAACCACTTCTCTGGCAGATTTCTTGCTTCTACCATATTTGAAGAAGCTTTGATTATTCAACCTCTCCTACCCCCTTTGCTGGCCCGCCACATTCACAAAATGATGCTCTACAAGCAATGCTATGGCTCTGCTGGGCTAGTGCACTGACATATGTTGGTCCAACTGCTCCTGAGTAGTTTGAAAATACTTTGTGGCATGTTTGAACTCCCAGGAGCAGGAACAAGGAGGTGGCTGAGGACTTAGTAGGATTGCACTGTGTATCTGGAATTGGAAAAGAGTCACAGGACTTGGCTCTCAAACTCTGTTAACCACAGAAAAGTAGCCACACAGAAGTGTACGTTTGGAGGTGTTTAATCCACATAGGGATCAAATCACTTTATCAGCAAATACATGTTCCAACCTCTTAAAATATATCAAAGTCTGTTATATATATTAAAATCAAAGACAGAATTGTAAAGAAATATATCACAGTCTGTTTTGATATATTAGAATAAAAGACAAAAATTGTAAACAAATACTTTTAACATATAAATTTTATGTAAAATCCCTGAAGAAGAGAAATTAAAACATCAAAGAAATTTTAGACATACAATAAGTTGTTTCAATAGGATGCTGCTGGTCTTCATCGATAAGTAGTCATGACCGAGAGACAGTATAAGGTCTATGCAGAAATCTTGCATTTTTCAGTATCTTTACGTGTAAAATGGTATTGTCTGTACATGTCACTGTTGCTGCTGATACGATTGGATCCAGCTGGTGTCGCAGAGCTGGGCTAAGGACAGGAGCTCACCCTGTCTTGTGGGGCTAACCCGGGAATCGAACCCTGGCCTGTTGTTTAACAGGCACAGTGTCTTAGCCACTTGCGCAAGACAATTCCCTTCAGCAATCCCCTTTTGCATTACAAGGGGGAAACTAAGTTCTTACTTTCCAAAGAGGGGCAAGCCGACTACAAGGTCCTAGAGCCTACTTCTCACCTCCCCTCTGTCATCAGTTTGAGGTAAGTTAGAGAATATTCTATTCTGTATCATGCAAATCAATTATTACTAAGCAATTGATATTGGGGGTGAACAGTGTAATAGTGGGGTGAACAGAAATGATTCTCTTTGGAGAGTAGAGAAAACCCTGGATGGGTTTCTGCTTTCAGATATATTTATAAACTTGCGAAAAGTGTACCTGCGTTGCGGGAGTAAAATTCCCCTGTAGGCCATCCCACCACTGGACATCAATCCCCCACACGCATCAACCCCCATGCACATCCACCCCCATGTGCAACATCCCCCATGTTCATCCACCCCATGTGCATCAACACCCCATACACATCAACCCCCCATGCTCAACAACCCCCCATGCGCAACAACCCCATGTGCAACATTCTCCATGTTCATCAACCCCTCATGCTCAACAACCCCCCATGCACAACAACCCCCATGCACAACATTCCCCATGTTCAACCCCCATGCAAAACATTCCCCATGTGCAACATTGCCCATGCACAACATCCCCCATGCGTAATATCCCCCATGCGCAACATCACCATTGCTCAAAGTTCACCTGTTTCACCTTCTCCCTCTTTTACAGGTGCATCCTTGTCATTGCATGCTCGAATCCTTATCATCGGCTATTCTATCCTCTTCTGGGCCCAGAAGTGGGCAGAACGCAGTGGTCCCGGCTCTCAGCTGGGCTTAGGATTTTGGACTGTTGTTTTTTGGTTGGAAAGAGGGGGTGCTATGGGGGCAATTTCTCCCACTTTTTATTCAATTTATTCAGGCTCATCCTCCTCCTCATATTATACTGGTTCACTGGTTCTCCTGGGGGAGATTGAACTGGCTCAGAGGACATCTATTTCCGTCTTCAGCCCCAACACCCAGTCCCAAACCCTGCACCTAGAAGCACAAAA
The DNA here is from genome assembly GCA_030015325.1 of Cryptoblepharus egeriae. Taxonomy (NCBI): domain Eukaryota; kingdom Metazoa; phylum Chordata; class Lepidosauria; order Squamata; family Scincidae; genus Cryptoblepharus; species Cryptoblepharus egeriae. The sequence continues at coordinate 108,092,821 of JAREYC010000003.1, read as the reverse complement.
TTTGGGGAGACCCACAAAGAACTGATACAATCAACAGGTCTAAGTAGAAGTCCTAACAAGGTCTTTCTTGGTTTGTTTCTATCTCTTTGGAAAGTTTTGCTATACAGGTGTCTCTTCTTATCCTCTAGGGTTCTGGAACCTCTCATTTCCCGATACATACAGTGGTGCCTCACATAACAAGTTTAATTCGTTCCGGAGGCTTGCTTGTTACATGAAATGCTCTTGTGAAGTGGATTTTCCCATAGGAAATAATGGAAATTCAGACGATTGGTTCCACAACCCAAAAAATATTCATATAAAAATATTAACTGTTTATAGAAATGATTACAAAACACTGTACTATAAAGTAACACACAACACTGCAGTAAAGAAAATACTGTACAGTACTGACAGTACTGTGCCTATGAAAACCTTCATGGCTGCTGTGAGGGTTACAGACAGGGGGGATGACTTTGGCTGCAATCCTAAAGACACTTTCTTGGGAGTAAGACCCATTGGAGAAAATGGGGCTTATGTCTGAGTAGACATGGTTAGGACTGTGCTCTTTCACAATCACTAATGGAGGCCAGGGTGTCACCTCCATGCCGTGGGTGTGGCAACAACCTGGGTAGTGGCTGTGGTTATGTGCCATTGCTCTGCCTCCATTTGTTTTGGCCACACATTTTAATAGAATAAATAGATTTCAAAGTGGTTTGTTCCATTACATTCTGCTGCAAATTACGCATTCAGTGGTATGTAATATGTAACACTAGTGCCAGGGTAAGGAGCACTCTGGCTGCAAACCATTCAAAACATCTAACTACAGATATAACATCTTAATTGCATCTTTGCGAAAGCAGTGGTTGTGCTTTCCTTTTCTGGTTATTTGGCTACAACGTTTGATAAAATACAAGTATTTCAATTTTTTGTTTCGATGTATTCTGCATTAAATTGCCCATCAAAAACATGATGGCATTACTGGTTGGAATTTCTGAAAACTGCTTCTTAGTGGATCCCTCCATCAAAGAAGGAACACCGTCCCCAAATTTCACACTTCTAGGCCCAACGGTTTTGGCAGGACGTTGATAAGTGAGTGAGTGAGTGAGTGAGTGAGTGAGTCAGTCAGTCAATCAATCAATCAATCAATCACTCAATCAATCAAACGATCGATCGATCGATCGATCAGTGACTTTTCAGTTGATAGATAATAAACAAATGAATATTCAATACAGCAGCATTTGGAGAAAAGGCCACTTTAATGATGGCAGCAGGGACACAAATACATGCAGAAATGCCTTCTGACAGGTACCACCTGACAAATTAAAGCGACCAGTTTTAAACCCACATTCCATAAGAGGCCCAAACCCTTTCACAGTCTGGGGTAGGCGAAAAAACTGCCCCCCAAAAGCCAATCATGGTGAGCAGCAAAAAATTCCTACCCGGCCCCAAACGGCGACCAGTAATCTCAGACTGCTTCCAGGGCGGGCAGGCAGGGGTTACTAAATGTACATATACAAAGAAGGTGCTGGCTGACCACTGGCTGCTTCACTCCCCTTTCCTTTCCTTCCCTTCCCTCCCTTCCTTCATATCCATTTATTTCCTTTGCATTGAGCTTAGCTTATTCCCACTATGTCAACAAGCTCCAATTCCCTCCTTCACTTTTCTTTTATTCCTCCATTTCTTTGTTCCTTTTCAGGCGCAATTAGGCAAAAATTTTCCTGTTCCTTATTCATTTTTTGACTTCTTACACAGCTCTCTCTCTCTCTCTCTCTCTCTCTCTCTCTCTCTCTCAGTCTCTCCCTTCTTCTACTTTAGATCTCTGTCAACTCACTTTTATTCCTTCTTTTCTTTTTTTACATAATCAGGCTAAATTCACCAACAAGGGGCTCCACCTAGTTATTATTTGCCTGTGTTTTATTGCTTGTTTTCTTTCCCATTTATAATTCTCTCATTTATTTTCCTTTCTTCCCTATATTTTATTAGACTCAAATACTTCACCCAAAGTTTCCTTTCCTATCTTTCTTCCTCTTGCTACCACTCCTCTTTCTTATGATATTTTTATACTTCATTAGACATTATCCATGTACTTCATTCATTAAATCAGCATTCCACAAAGCAACCCCTAACCTTTGTCTTATTTCCTTTTTTCCTTCCTATTAAGCTATCCTTATTCTATTTTCCCATATATTATTAGATTCTAGTTCGCCATACTCAGCTCTCCTTTACCCTTCCTTTTTTATTTTACTTTACATTTTTAAGCTCAAATTTGCTATGCTTCTCACACTGCAATACAAAGCCTCTTCCCTGGACTCGCACAAGTCCTACAAGTCAAGCACTTCTGACCCACATTTGGCGGAGAAAGGCCAGTGCACAGACATCCACCTCCACCCGACAAGGGAATCATGGAAAGGGTGAGATGTGCTGCCTGATCTTGATAACCAAGGAATTTGAGGGGTTGCGGTGGGTGGGCAGGAGGTGACAGGGAGGTATATTGCAATGGGGCAGGGCTGGGAGAGAGCATCCCCAAGGGTTGGTGGGGACTAGGACCCCTGGAACTTGAGCAATACTCAAGCCTCATTCCCTGTGTAGCATGGAGGTTGCTCTGGTCTGCTCAGAGTGGTACCATCAAACTCAGTGGTGTAGCTCCAAATAGACGCTCTGAGACTTTTGCAGTAGTAGCTAAGGAAAGGGAAAAAGTTTCCCCTTCGCTCAGTGGGGCTACTCTCAGCTGTGCCAGCTTTTGAGCTATTGCAGCCCTGTGTGCAGGTACCAGATCCATGTAGAGTTGGTGGCAGAGGCCTGCTCCATCATTTTGTACCTGCCTTTGCAGTTGTCAGGGATGATGCGCCACCAGTGGAATTCTGCAGGCTTTCCTGCCAATACCACAGGAAAACATTGACTACCTGGATGGTGTAAAGTGCTGGTGTTGCCCAAACAAAGGATTGGGCTTTTCTTTAAGAGGAATGGCCCAGGAATCGGCAGCAATATAATCATGAAATTCATGCTTTAACAGGACAGGGAAGAGTTTTTAAAAGTTACCTGGGAGTTGCTGCGGTAAATTAACCTTCAAAATATCAGAAGGAATAAAATAAAGCAAGGTTTGCCCCAATTCAGCCTGGTACTGCAAGCAGGAAATATAAGAGAGCTAAGAAAGGGGCATCCAAAGGTACAAACGATAAATAAAAAGCATAAAAGGTACACCAAATTATAAGCCCCATAATGCAAAAAGGAGAGAACGAATAAACAGAAATTATGGCTTGAAAGACCGAACCTCAAAAAATGGGGGGGGGACACATGAAAGAGGGAGAGTTCAGTAGGTCACAAAGAAATTGAGGGATGATGGAAGTGGGCTTCCACTTGATGATGGAAGTCCAATGCTTCTCAGTGCCCAGGGCTGCTGCGGTGCCATTATGGTGACTGATGAATGGACGGGGCTGGAAAGCAAGCCAGGTTTCCTTGGCATAAGAGAGCTTATGCTTATGCTCTCTTATGACCATAAAGCCCAGACAGTCCCCAGTGGGGAGCGTGAACAGGCACAGAGCCAAGGAGACCCAAATCATGTTTCTCAGGCCAGGTGGGTAGTTGAGAAGCAAAGCTAGAGCCTGCCTCCATCTCCTCCCTCCTTTGTCCTCTCCTACCCTTGACCTGCTCCCTCTTCTTCCACCTGATTTTCTCCTTGCCTTCCTCAGCCCTGCTTCACCTACAACCACCTCCCTTACTGTTATTCATCTGCACATGTTTAGCCTAATTTGGCCTCTCCTATTTCTATTCTCATTCCCCGTCATCTTCAGCCCTTATCACCTTCCGCCACCTAACTTTCTTTTATTCTTTCATTTCTTCCTCTTCTTTTCAAGCTCAATTTCTCCTCTGCTTTTTCTGTATCTCCACCCCTTGCTTCCTTCAGAGGTTTCAGCTTCTTCTTAGTGTTGTACTGTCTTCTTGTAATTTGCAGAGAAGTCAAGATGATGGTCCTCTTTTTTTCTCAAATATTCTGGCAAATCTGGACCTCAAGCCTTGCTCTCCACAGTTCTCCATATTCATCCGAAAGGCTAGGAGGGTAAAGCAGAATAGATTTTATAAAGATTTTATAAACTCTCCACCTTGTCAGGCTATCACTTAGAGATCTCTTCTCAGTCATCCCCTTCCATCTTGGCCAGGCGTTTTCAATCTTTTCCCCTCACAGCATCTGACAAGGTGTTAGCATTTTCAGAGGAAACCATCAGTTTTGACAAATGACAAGGCACACCATGGCCCTACAGATCAGTCCCCAACTCTTCCATTGGTCCGTTCAGGGCACATCACTGTGGCACAGCACATTGGTTGAAAATGACTAGTCTTGCTTGCCTGAAAAGCTGGATGTTTTAACAACCAGCTTTTCAGTAAAAAAAGCCTTCTTCCTTTTGATTTGGTCTTTTAAAAAGGGGTCTTACCTTGCTTTGAACCATCTTAGGCCAACACAATCACCATCCATGTTGCAGTTCTCTCAGTGTGATGGCAAAGTATAGATCTCCAAGGTTGTCTGTATTATTGAGAGATAAGAGATGCCTTCAGAGTGTTGAATCAATACATAAATTACTTTTCAGGGTGCACCAGAGCAACCACCCAGGCCCACCAATGTAGAGAAGGAGCAGAGAGGGTGGGATGGGATGGGGTGGGGAAGAACGGCCCGCAAATCCAAACCTCTCTCCTATCAACAGTCCTGCACCACAGGATGACGGTTCTGCACCAGTGACGTTGCTAGTGCAGGTCCAAGTGGCTGCACAGCTGCAACTGAAGCCAGTTACAACTGAAGCACAGCCTCCCTCTCACCACTCTGGATCATGACGTCCTTGCCAGACACTTTGGAACAGCAGTAGTTGTAGTCATAGTAGTCATAACAGTCGCAGTAGTTTTAGTCTCAGTCGTTGTAGTCATAGTCGTAGAAAGGCATACCAAGTCCATTGGTCACTGAACTGAGAGGAAGACAGCACGGAGTTAAAGCAGTTTGGGAAACACTGCCCTATAGGATTGTTGAGCCTCTGTCCAGTGCTCAGGCTGCATAAGGAAGTGTGGCTGAACTCCTGGAACTGACCTAAAGGAGGAGTTTCTAGCCCTGTTCATTGCATATCTGAGCAGCTGGGCCAAAATCAGAGATAAACCCTGAATAACAAAGACAAACTGAAAACTCAACCTACCCCATGGTCTGTTGAAAAAAGGGAGACCAAGGCTCAGTGAAAATGGTCTCTTCCTGATTGAGATGCGGGAGAATCACTGTCTGCTGGAGTAGAGAAAGTAGTAGCTGAGTGGAGCAACCGTCTAAGCATAACTTCTGATGAAAGTCTAGACCATCTTTCTAAAGATTAGTAATGAAGAGACCTAGTAAGTTTTCACTTATGCCTTTGTATTTTAATTGCTCCAGATCTGAAGATGATTGACCAGAATTAATGGCTGAATTTTTATATGCCTCAGTATTTGCAGGCAGAAGATACTATGATCTATTTTTGGAAAATCCAATTCTGTGCCTTGAAAAACTAAATTCTGAAATTCATGAAAATGTGTTTGCGTTCACCTCTCCTGTCTTGTAGTCCCTTATACCAGTGGTTCCCAACCAGATGATTGTGATCACTCCCCAAACTGGAACTGTTGTATTTCCCTCAAGGGGTCTGCTAATAGTGACAGTACCTCCGCTATGAAGTCCATTGTTGCTGTTTGGTAGCATCCCCAAAAGATCTTGTTCTAATTCTCAGAGGAAATTTTAAGCTCTACTTTTAGTATGGATGTTAATTGGCCATTTATCTAATTCTCTGAGATCAGGATCTGCAAGCTGTTTTCTGACACCCCCCTTGTTTCTGCAAGCAATTTGCAGAAAGCCATTTTGGCAAGGGAGGCTGCGCAGTGGGAAGGGAAAATGCGGTCCCATTGGAATGATGGTCAGGCATTTAGGAATGATTACCTGAGAAAGCCCTGTTACTCCAACGTCCGCATCACCCAAACCAGCCATTTCCACGCCGAACGTCCATCTCCTTCGTCATTTGGAAGACCTGCAAACTCTCCGACGACAAAACAGAAGGTAACACATGTTTGGAGTGCACAAGGGAAAAGTGTCAGGATTCCAGGAATTACTTACATGGATGAGATGCCTTGCAGCCTCTTTCCTTGCTCTTGAGTGAAGCTACGGACAGATATTCTGAGCTGGAAGCAAAAGAGGACTTACCGTTCCTTGGTGGATCTTCTCCATTATTTCAAAGCTGTCCTTCCATCTCCAGGAAGTGACTGCAGAGGAAACGGGACACAGAGAAAGAACATTAGAGTGGAGAGCTTTCCATTCTACGCAGGATATACCTGCATAGGATATGCAGAGGATATGCCTTGTGATGGGGCAGAAGCACCCAGACTGCTTTGCTGCACGTAACCAGATGAGATGATGCTTGCTTCTTTTCTGCAAACACCATGTTCCCCGTTTGTCCATTAAGAGGGGATTCCAGGGATCTTTTCACATGCCAAGCACATGCACTACCCCAACCACATGACAGCTCCTTGTTCATCTTCAAGCTTCCCCATCATCAGGCACACCCCCAAAAAACAAATACATACCCTAAAGAGATGCTTGACTTGGCAACTCTCAATGGTGGGCCAGGAAGAACCGCAGGGGCCAGGAAGGCTGCAGCTGCAAAGAGAGCAAAATTGCCTTGGAAATACAATACCTCTCTCATCCCATTTGTTTGTGTGTGTGGCAAGGAAGCCATTGCAAGGCCATCTCATGCCATGGGTGCCGTGGGGGAGAAAGGCAAAGAAACAATGGAAAAATCAAGGCACTGAACATTTGGAGCGCGCCATTGTTGGTCTCAAAAAAATAGGAAGGAGGCAGCGTAGTATGAAGGGAGAAGATTCTCCACAGAATCTGCCCCCCACTTGGATCTGCTCGCTTGAGGCCCATAGTATACGTCCTCTTCAGAGTTCAGGGTTCACCGAACTCAAGGGCCGTTTCCACATGGAATAGAGTCCTACCTGTCCAAAATGAAAGAATCATCACAGGTCCAGTGGTCGCTGGTGGTGCTGATCCTTGACTCCTCTTCTGATGGAGACATGGCGCTGGAGGAGGACTCTGACTCATGCTCGGAAGAGATGGAAGAACCTGTCTCCTGCTCCAAAGTGATGGAGGACTCTGGGCTCAACTTCAAAGCCTGCTCTAAAGTTATCGGAGATATTGCTCTTCCTGCCAGAAACGCCTCCCAATCCGTATCCTGGAAAAAGACAAGCAGGATTCCGCCTGTTTCTTAGCCAAGTGTGGCAACAACTGTGATGGTCGCTCTCGAAGCAGGGCGGGGGGTGCAGAACTCTGTGCTTTTGCCCCCAAGTCCTTGAGCACTGTTGGAGTTCTGAAGTGGGAAGGGAAAGGAAGTTTTTTGAGAATCCAGCACATACCTTGAAATATTGGTGATTTTTTACTTCCAGGGCGTTGTCCTCCTGGCCACCGAGGCGTCGCTCTGGGTCCTTCTCCAGGAGCTAGAAAAGTTGGGAGACGGTCAGAAAAAGGAAATTCAAGTATGGAATAAAGAATAAAATCCTTTTAGTAATGAGTGAACCCTCCATAATCCCTATTAAGAAGAATCTTGGCCTGCCCTTGGTCTGCCAGTGAAAGCACAAGAACTGAATTCTGTATCACCTCACCCCAGACAAAAGGGAGACTTCTTCTTCAGCCAGGTGTGGTGGAAAGATCACCTCAGAACAGACGATGTTAAAACTCAGTTCCTGGATATTCATTCCACCAAAAGGATACTAAAAAGGAGAAGGTAGAAAACAGAAAGGTCAGTGTTGGCTTGTAATCATGCTGGTGATGGGTTTTTCTCCTAGGTATCTATTCAAAAACCTTTAAGAAGCATCCAGACACAATCACCACAGCCTTGCCTGCTTCTGAACCCACACAGAGTCATCACATCCCAGGACATCTTTAGCAGCTCATGAAAAAGCGGAGAAAGTTGAGCACAACTGGTTTAAGTGGTCTGTGCTCAACACCTCTATACTTAGATCAGTGGCACTTGGGCTAAGTCAGATCCCAGAGACCTGTTTCCATTTGCCCATTTGCAGAGGGAGGGGAGTGTTTGCTCTCTTAAGTGAAGTTGCCCTCACTCAACTAAAGGGCTTGGTATCCTCCTTGTGCTTCTTATGGTGAGCTTCACTGCATTTTGAATTAGTCTGGAGGATTCTCCTGTACTCACCCTTCCGGTACTCAAACGGAAGAGGACAACACCAAAACTCCACCAGTCCACAGACCTGGTATAGGACATTGCAGTGATAATTTCAGGGGCCATAGTCCTAGGGGTGCCACACTTCGTATGTGCTCTGTCTCTGAAACCGATGCCTGAAAGAGTTGAGGCAAAGATGAGAATGAGCATCCACTACTGGTCTCCTGGAAAAGCTATTTATGGACAATGTAATCTGAGTGGTCCTGAAAAGGACCGCCCTGCTTGCTCCTTATTCCATAAGAACCCCAGATCCTCGATCCTCAGTCATGGCATTACCTTCTTTGGAGAGGCCAAAGTCTGTTATTTTAATGTATCCAAAATGGTCGATCAGGAGGTTCTCCATCTTCAGGTCTCTGAACAACAGATAAAATTTAAAAAATATATGTATATAAAAACAAAAATGGGAGGCCTTGTCACTGAAAGACTGATGAGGTTGTCGGAAGGTCAGGACACCTTTGTACAGGATTTGGCTGCTAGTGGTGCTGTAATGGCCATAGATAGAAACAGCAAATGTCAAGACTTCCTTCCAGATGTAAATGTTTCTCTGGATTCTCTTCCTGACCCACCCCCAATGAAGTCATGAAAATGAAGTTCTTCTAAAAGGGGGGTGGGTGGGAAAAGTCTGAAAAGTGAGAAAAAGCAACTTCCTTGAAGCTACAGATACATACAGATCAAGCAAAGGCCTACTGAAAGCATCTCCCGCTCTTCCTTTTTGTTTCAAGAAGACGAAGAAGGACAAAGAGGAAGAGAAAGAGGAGAACAAATCAGTAGTTTCCATCGGAGCCTTACCTGTGTATTATGCTCTGAGAATGGAGATACTGCAGCCCCAGCATGATGCATCCTCCGCAGAACCTTGCAAGGAAATGGAAGGGAAAAAAGAACATTTAGAGTCTTTTCCTCATATAACGTTCTTCAAAATGCAAACATTTCCAAGTCTCATCCTTCAGGAACTCCCAAGCAGCAGTATTGGCTGAAGCAACTGGCTGTGACATTTCCACTCAACTCTGCCATGAGGGAGTTGTTGCAGGGAGTGGATGTTGAAAGGGAGACTGAAGATGGCCCAGGATACTTACTTCACCTGTTCTTTGGTCAGTGATCTTTCCAGACAATATGCCTTCAGGGTGCCCCCTGGGGCATATTCCAGGGCAATCCCGATTGAACGTGGTGTTTCGAATGCCCCATAGAACGAGATGATGCACGGGTGGGGGTTTTCGATGGTCCTCTCCAAAATGCTCAGCTCATTCTGCAACCTGTAAAGACAAGGTCAGAAGAACAGCTTTGGTCAACAGGGAAATGGAATGCAGCAATACTGTTACTTTCAGTGTGAGTAGCAATAACTGGGAATAAGGCTATGTGTTCAGACATAGAACTGTGAGCGATGACCCTGCCGACTGTTTGGACTCACATGACTCTGAATTTGGCTTGTCTCAGCAATGGCAAAATATTCACCTGCAAGGACCTCAAAGCAGGTCACAATTGGCCTGAAAGTGCACAAAGAAGCCAATGGGACCAGGAATCAGGAACAGAACCGGACCTACATGAGTCCCCTCTCCGGAAAGGAACCCGTGGCATGGGAGCAAGAGGCTGCTCACCAGGAAAGATAATCCAGAAATTCCCTGCTCCAGTGGACCTTGAGGGAGGGAGATGTGGTCAACCACTTGAGCTGGATTGAGCAGGAATAAATGGCGATCAACGGGATTATACAGAAACTTGCAACTTTTAACCTATTTCTCAGCTCTCTGACAAACTTTCTTAATGATCAGGGCAAAAATTAGTGTAGACGACCACTTCTAACTGCCTTCTAATCTCCTTCCCCCTTTCACTCCTTATGAATAACCCTCAAAGACTCTTTATCCGCTTACAAATTCTCGGAAATCTTGGCCTTCTGGAGGGTCTTCACCGCCACCAACATATTCCTTGGTTGATACTGTGCCAGTAAGACCTGAAAGAGAAGGCAGGACCTGAGCCTCTGATATGAATGTGCCTTCCTTTCCAAGACAGCTGCTGCAAGTTCACCTCTCATTTACCTTGGCATAATGGCCTCTTCCAAGGACCTCTAGGAAGTTGAAGTCGTTCTCCTTCAGTTGTGTCCGTTCCGATCTGTAAAACAAACCAGTACAAATTCATCCTCAGAACATTTCCTGGAACTGGCTGCATTGGGGAAAGGTTGATGAAGAGATGCCCAGAAACATCTAGACTCCACTTACGTTGTTTTTAGCATGGTGGTGGTGATGGTGGCATCTTTTGGTAGAGGTTCGTCTTCACTTGAACCTTCCAGATAAACCACATGGGTGAAAATAAGTGAAAACGGAAAAAATATTTCCACTCCTTCTGTGCATAGAAATGTCCTCCTGTGCCAGGCCTACCCTCACTTTCAACATTTGGGGTCCTGGACTGTCTCACTGATCACAAGCATGCCTGCTCTAATTCCCTCTTCTACACAGTTGTCAAAGGTCCAGATCCCTAAAGTTGAAAGTTTGGACTCCCCTGTTCTATAATATCTAGATTTGTAGCTTTAGATCAGCCTACGCTCCAGAAGTTAAATCCCTGCTCGAGCAACTGCTTCAAGCCAGCTGGTGGGGGGCTAGCTGTGGACAAGGTGAAGGAACTTACAGCTTTCAGTGATGTCTCTCCTTCTCCTTCTTCTACATGTTTTCCTGGTGGAGGGCAAGCAGGCACAACAGCAGCAACACAAGATCTCTTTAAGCCTCTTTAAAAGGTTCATAGTTTCCGAATCTGACAAAGAAAACCATCAAGAACTCAGGGGCTTCCTTGTTCCAGGCCGAGATCATTCTGGGCGCTACAGTCATGACTGAAGATGCTCTTCAATGTGACAGCTTTTCTAGATTTATTTCTTTGAGACACTCTCCCAACCTTCTTGGGCCCTACGCTATGCAGTATAGACTACACTGTAGAATACTGTAGAATACTATATTTTATAAGGAAGTGGGGAAAAAATGAAATTGAAAGATCATATCATTGCCCAGGAATTCCCACTGAAATTAGAGAAGAGGTTCCAACAGTTAGTAGATCGACACAGGAAAGAGGAAAAAACTGGAAAGGATTTAAGGAAGCTGTCACAGAGCTGACAGAAGAGAGAGTTTCCAGAATAAGGAGGTTATCTGAAAAAGAAATGGCAAGTTGATTGGTGAAAGGAAGTCTGCAAATTCTATAGAAATCAAGAACAGAAACCAGGGGAAGTTGGGAAAGCAACCAGAAAAACTCAAGAGTCCAACTGCATGGAAGGTAAGAAAGATCAGGTAGAGCAGAAAGGAAAGGCAGCCTCTGAAGCAGCCCTAAAGAACTGCATCAAAACACTTTTCACTTAACCGAGGACTTAAGTGGTGATCAGCTGAAAGCTGACATGCCCATTGGAGGTCAAGACGTGAAAATCCTCCTTGGACAAGAAGATCAGGACAAAAGCTAAGCTGAACATTTCAAAGAAACCTGCCTCATCCAACTTTACCGCGAAAACTGTCCACCTCCTCCTAATGTGGTTTCAGACACAGAACCATCATCAAGGTTATTTACTTGATTAACTTGAATGTATCTACAATAATTTATTTGTTTTAATTTGCTTGATGATGTCACTTCCAGCCATGACATCACTTTTAGTGGATCCTGGAAAAGGTGACCCTGTACAAAGTGGATCCCAAGCTAGATGGTAGGATTTCTCCCCCAAATATTGGGTTTGAGAACCACTGCAATAAGTTGTTAGAAAGGTGGCCCCCTTGAGAGGGTGACACCACTAATGAAGAAAAGGGCTGAAAATCATGGTTTTTAGGAATCATACCATCATTTTACATACTGATGGATGTGTAATATGCAGCAGAATGCAGTGAAACAAACCACTTTGAAACATATTTATTCCATCAAAATGTGTGGCCAGAAAACAGAGGCAGAGTAATGGCACATAACCATACCCACCAGCCATGTTGTTGCCCTGCCCACTGCATGGGGGTGACATGCTGGCCTCCCACAGTGGGTGATGCAAACTCTAGTGACTCCCCTGACAAGGAGAACAGGACACAGGCTGGGCTGAACACTTCAGAGAAACCGGCCTCATCCAACTGTACTGCATAATCTGAACAGCCCACCTCCTCCTGATGTGGCTCTGGACATGGGACCATTGCCAAGCAGAAGTGGAATGCTGAGACTGACAATGAGAAGTAGTAAAGGTCCTGGACTCGTTCAAATGTCCAATGAACTACTGAAGCACCTAGATGTCAAGCATCATTCCTTCTATCTTTGTATGACTTTTATCTGCCGACGCCACCAGGAGAAAGAATGAAACCTTAGCTCTGCCAATGATCTATTATGGCATGTGAGGCTCATTGGGCAATCTGATGCATTGCAGATCCCCCACAGTGGTGCATCAGTCCCAGTGCAGACTATATTGCATCCTGAGTAGGAATATGTCAGGCTGAAATTTTTCTCAGTGGTGAAAGGGGACTTCAACCCTGGGGAAAGTCCCAGCGGCCACAATGGGACTACTCACCCCCAATGTTTTTGTTCTAGGCATGTCTACCTCTCCACCCACCCCCCCCAAAGCCCTGCTCACACCTACACAAGCAATGTAGCCGGCACAAGTGCACATTGCCCATGTAATGGATTGGAACAAAGACGGGGAACAGGATACACCATGCAGGGCTGTTGCTGATCCAAGAGAAGTTAACATCTTGAGAAGTCTTTATAAGAATTGTAGCTGCTGTGAGAAAAATGAAAATGGCAGTACTGACTTTTTTACAATTCTTACTGGTGTCAGGCAGGGTTGTATCCCCACCATTGTTCCTGTGTATCCTGGTCTCCCCTATAAAATAGCAATGAAGAATTTGGACTTTGGTGTCCGATGGAATGAACCAGGCAAACTGATCACCTGGATTTTGTGGATCCCGCTCTACTTGTCAACACAAGGACACGTCTAAAAGATATGATGCTGGCACTGAAAACAGAGGCACATAAAGTAGGCTGCAAAATGTGTGAAGATAATACCCAACTAATGCAAGTCAGTAATGTTCAAGACTTAACCACCCCAGTAAGTCAACATCTCAAGCAGGAGGAGAGAACCTAAATTTTGGGGAACATCAATGACTTTCAGCAACGTTGTCTCAGAAATATCCTTCTCATGACATATCAAGATCAAATTCCAAACAAGAAAATTTTACAAAGGTGACCATAAATTGTGCCCCTCATAGAAGTAAAATATTTGCAATTAAGGTAGTTTTTATTATTTCAAAATAATATTTAGAAGTATAAATAAATGACTTGACAATGGGAGGAAAAAGCAATGGAATAATTTTTTTAATAAAACACAACCAATTTTATATATAACAAATGTTCAGTGTGATCCCTGAGCATCTTTAGAAACACAGGATTTTTGGAAACATGTTCAACTGACCCACAGCTTTAAATCATGAACTGCATTCAATTACATCGGTACGTACTTACTTTTTCAGCAGAAGAAAGAAGAAAACACGACCAGAACATAGAAGGTCTCAGGCTACTCTGCAGATGGGGGCTTCAGACAGTCTTCATACAAAAACCCCAACTTATTTATTCATGGCTGAATTTGTTTAATTTTTCTATTTTTTAGACCAAATGGCTAGAGAGATAGGGTTGCCATATGTGCAGGAAAACCTGGGCAGTCCCAGTTTGGGGGGATTGAATGGACATACTGGCAAGTTTGACAGGGGGTCCAGTCCCGGTTTTGTGGAAGAGAATTATGTCCACCCTATACAGAAGTCCTGATAAAATCTTAAACTGCAATCCTAAACTCCAGTTAGGCCTGACTAAACTCCTGGGCTGACCTGGAGTGTCACAAAAGTGTTGTAAGAGCCCCAACCTATGCAGATCTACTCAGAAGTAAGTCCCAGTATAGTCAATGGGGCTTACTCCCAGACCAGTGTGGAGAGGACTGCAGCCTCAGAGCCCCTTCCTATGCAGGTCTACTCAGAAGTAAGTCCCAGTATAGTCAATGGGGCTTACTCCCAGACCAGTGTGGAGAGGACTGCAACTTAAGAGCCCCATCCTCTGCAGGTCTACTCAGAAGTAAGTAATTTTATTTTTATTTTTTAATTTTTTTAATTTTTAAATGAAAACCCTCCCTGGCCAGCCCCCTGGCCCTGGCCAAGCCCCCTGGCCCTGGCCCTGCCCTCTGGCCCCACCCACTTCCGGAGAACCGGTTCTTGGGCCAGGCCGGGCCCACCCCTGTCATCACCACGAAAATGGGGAAATTTGTGAGTTAGGCTGGTCTAGCTTAGGATTATTCCCTTAATAAGATCACATTCTGTTTTTTCTGCACTTTTTTACTGCACTGGTTTTCAATGACTTCTGATAAGGAAGTACATGAACTGATGACCCAGAACTAGCAATTAGAGGGTTTTGCAGCTGATGCCACAAGACATTCTAATAAAGACCATAATTCAGTGATTCTTTGAGAACTTCTCAACGTCCTGGAAAGTAACCATGGACGTGCCTGTCCTCGAGAGTGGGAACCACTGGCTTATAGGATAGAAATGAGATGGAAAGAAACCCTAGACAGAATTGCAAACAATGAAAAGCAGCCTCTGATACCCCAAACCATCCAACCTTCTCAGTCCTGATAGAATTTTTGGCCTTGGCCACAGACTTTGGAGAGGACCCAGGTATCCCCTCTCGCTCCATACAGATCAGAGGGTGCAATCCTAAACTCCAGTTAGACCTGCGTAAGTCCTGTGCTGACCTGGGGGTGTCACAAAAGGGTCATAATGCACTTCTGCTCCACTCCTGGAGGGTGGTGTAAGCCAGTAGACAGGCATATGTTGACCTCCTCACACCACTCTGGGAAGATATGCCTGGTGAGTTCTGTCAGCCTAAATGGGTTAGGATTGCACCCTGATTCAATCATTCTGATGGGATTTGAAGGTTACGTCTGTGACTGTGCCAGAAACCATCTCACACTATGATGAGCCAGGGTGGAAATCACAACAGGGTGGAAGTAACAGTAAATCCTGAAATCCAGCACAAACTGATTTCCATGAGTTGAAATACACCTCCTTATTCTTTCCGATTGGGACCCCTTGGCTGAAGCACACTCTGGTGCCCATTTTATGCAATGACTAAGGTGTTGATCCACTGACCCAGGAGTAAGTCCTATTGGGTACAGTAGGATTTTCTTCTGAAAAGACGTGCGTAGGCTTGTGTTTCCATGATTGTCACATCTTCCAGCCATTTTCTCCATTCACATCCCTCCCCTTCCTTTGTTGTCCCCCTTTTACAGCCTTCAGCAGAAGAGCCCATTTTTAGACCAAGATGGGGCCCCACTTGCTATGTCAAGTTAAGGGGGACCCACAAGACTCCAATAGGACTGGGAGCATCATCACCAGGCCACAACAGCCAAGACTACCATAGTTTCAGCCTCCCCAGCCTGTCCCCAATTCATAAGGAGGTGCCAGTCACTGAGCCACCTTCCTGGCACAAGTCATCAAGAGGGGCTTCATCAGCCTGCCTCTGAACCAGACAAGAAGCGCTTGAGCGGTCCTGACTTACCCCCTTTGCCAGGCACGAGAACAGCAACTAGCGACGCTGGAGCTCACGAACAGCGAGGAGACTCGAACACCCAGATATCTCCAACAGAGTCCAGTTGGACTAACTGACTCCAGGAGCAGGACTGGAACCCTGACTCTCGGCGACACTCTTGTCGTGGCAACTGGGACTGTTGGAAGCCAAGGCGTTGGACACGGTTCTAGTTCTGGGTCGGAATGCAGAGATCCAGACGGGGGCTGCAGGCCTTCTATTCCAGCAGGATGTGCAAGAATAGGAGGGACGCTTTCCAGTCTTGTGCAGGCCAAACAACAGCGAACCCCATAAAGCAACTTTTCAGTATTTTCAGGTTACCGAATTGCTCTGCCTGTCAATTCTGAAAATGTAATTACCGGTAAATCAAATGTCCCAGACCTTCCCCTTACCAGTTTACATGATAGAAGTACTGCCACCTATAGTGAAAGATAGCCCAGGAAAGTTAAGTAAAAATGTTTATTATGTACCTTGTAATGTACATAATAAGGTGAATAATGTAACTTTGGCCACCTCTCTGCCAAAGATGTACACGATGTATTTACCTGGCATAAGTCTCAAGATCCTCAGGTGGTTATGATGGCCAGGAGTGGGGGATCGAATCCCAGATAGATAGGGTAGATGATCCCTTCTCATCGTGATATCCAACTTTCTAGCACGGATGCAGCTGTGGTAAGAGGATGTGCACTGCAAGCCATGGTAGGGAGGCAGACACACATTTGTTCCCTCATCTCAGGGCTGCATTATCTGGAAAATCAGATAGGATTGGGTCCTTCATGTGTTGGACAGCCCTTCTGGTTAGACATTTTCAATTCAAAACAGAAGGGGTGAAAAGGGGTGCAATGTCTTTTTGTCCCTATACTTAATCCTGACTCATCAACAACCAGCCCCAACTCCTGGATCACAGTTAAATTTGGACCACATTACATTTGGGAAGCCTATTCCTTCTTTGCTGTAAGTCATCACTGTGACGTGATGTTTGGAAATTTAACTCCTAAAGGGATGCATGTTTTTGTCCCTATTCTTAACATTGACGACTGACTGATGGATACCCAGTGCCAACTCCTGGACCTAGACGCATGAATTTGGGGGAGCATATTCCTTCTTTGCTTTAAGTAACCACTAAGTACTGATTTGGTGCCAGTGGTGTCCAGTGATTGGTGGTGTCTGCTGTCCGCTGTTACCGACTGTTCAGACTGTTGCCTGATGGTGCCTGGTGGTCCCTGCTTCCCACTGCCGCCTGGCTCTTACAGAAGCCATTGAGGGATCTTGCCCAGACATACAAAAATAGTGTGAGACAATAGTGAATGGACGTTCAAGTGCAGTGTGCATTGTGACATGTCACTGGCATTATGCACTCGGTGTCTCTGGGCACAATCCTAACCAGTCTTCCAGCTGAAGGGTGAGGACAGTGCAACTCTGAGGGAAAGGAACAAGCATGACACTTACAGCCCAATCTGATCTCCTGCCAGCTGTGCAGGTGATCCTGGGCCAAAAAAGGTGTTTCCTGCAGTCAGCAGGGATAATGGAAGTATTACAATTTTCATCTAATTTCCCACCCAGCCGAATGGTTTTCAATGAGTCTGTCCTGATATGTGCCACTAGTATTGATGAAATGTGTCCAAGGAGAGGACATGGCTGCCTCTTGAAGCAGCACACTCAGAATGGCAGACCAACGCCTGGCATGTCAGTCCTTGAAAAGATTGGGCCGCCAAACAGAAGAAGTCGAGCTCCAGATCATTTCCCAAAGTAAGGACTGCAGCCTTACTTTCTCTGCCATTTCTAGGTCTCCTTTGCCAACCTAACCATCCAGAGGGTCAACCACTTCTCTGGCAGATTTCTTGCTTCTACCATATTTGAAGAAGCTTTGATTATTCAACCTCTCCTACCCCCTTTGCTGGCCCGCCACATTCACAAAATGATGCTCTACAAGCAATGCTATGGCTCTGCTGGGCTAGTGCACTGACATATGTTGGTCCAACTGCTCCTGAGTAGTTTGAAAATACTTTGTGGCATGTTTGAACTCCCAGGAGCAGGAACAAGGAGGTGGCTGAGGACTTAGTAGGATTGCACTGTGTATCTGGAATTGGAAAAGAGTCACAGGACTTGGCTCTCAAACTCTGTTAACCACAGAAAAGTAGCCACACAGAAGTGTACGTTTGGAGGTGTTTAATCCACATAGGGATCAAATCACTTTATCAGCAAATACATGTTCCAACCTCTTAAAATATATCAAAGTCTGTTATATATATTAAAATCAAAGACAGAATTGTAAAGAAATATATCACAGTCTGTTTTGATATATTAGAATAAAAGACAAAAATTGTAAACAAATACTTTTAACATATAAATTTTATGTAAAATCCCTGAAGAAGAGAAATTAAAACATCAAAGAAATTTTAGACATACAATAAGTTGTTTCAATAGGATGCTGCTGGTCTTCATCGATAAGTAGTCATGACCGAGAGACAGTATAAGGTCTATGCAGAAATCTTGCATTTTTCAGTATCTTTACGTGTAAAATGGTATTGTCTGTACATGTCACTGTTGCTGCTGATACGATTGGATCCAGCTGGTGTCGCAGAGCTGGGCTAAGGACAGGAGCTCACCCTGTCTTGTGGGGCTAACCCGGGAATCGAACCCTGGCCTGTTGTTTAACAGGCACAGTGTCTTAGCCACTTGCGCAAGACAATTCCCTTCAGCAATCCCCTTTTGCATTACAAGGGGGAAACTAAGTTCTTACTTTCCAAAGAGGGGCAAGCCGACTACAAGGTCCTAGAGCCTACTTCTCACCTCCCCTCTGTCATCAGTTTGAGGTAAGTTAGAGAATATTCTATTCTGTATCATGCAAATCAATTATTACTAAGCAATTGATATTGGGGGTGAACAGTGTAATAGTGGGGTGAACAGAAATGATTCTCTTCGGAGAGTAGAGAAAACCCTGGATGGGTTTCTGCTTTCAGATATATTTATAAACTTGCGAAAAGTGTACCTGCGTTGCGGGAGTAAAATTCCCCTGTAGGCCATCCCACCACTGGACATCAATCCCCCACACGCATCAACCCCCATGCACATCCACCCCCATGTGCAACATCCCCCATGTTCATCCACCCCATGTGCATCAACACCCCATACACATCAACCCCCCATGCTCAACAACCCCCCATGCGCAACAACCCCATGTGCAACATTCTCCATGTTCATCAACCCCTCATGCTCAACAACCCCCCATGCACAACAACCCCCATGCACAACATTCCCCATGTTCAACCCCCATGCAAAACATTCCCCATGTGCAACATTGCCCATGCACAACATCCCCCATGCGTAATATCCCCCATGCGCAACATCACCATTGCTCAAAGTTCACCTGTTTCACCTTCTCCCTCTTTTACAGGTGCATCCTTGTCATTGCATGCTCGAATCCTTATCATCGGCTATTCTATCCTCTTCTGGGCCCAGAAGTGGGCAGAACGCAGTGGTCCCGGCTCTCAGCTGGGCTTAGGATTTTGGACTGTTGTTTTTTGGTTGGAAAGAGGGGGTGCTATGGGGGCAATTTCTCCCACTTTTTATTCAATTTATTCAGGCTCATCCTCCTCCTCATATTATACTGGTTCACTGGTTCTCCTGGGGGAGATTGAACTGGCTCAGAGGACATCTATTTCCGTCTTCAGCCCCAACACCCAGTCCCAAACCCTGCACCTAGAAGCACAAAATTTGGGGAGACCCACAAAGAACTGATACAATCAACAGGTCTAAGTAGAAGTCCTAACAAGGTCTTTCTTGGTTTGTTTCTATCTCTTTGGAAAGTTTTGCTATACAGGTGTCTCTTCTTATCCTCTAGGGTTCTGGAACCTCTCATTTCCCGATACATACAGTGGTGCCTCACATAACAAGTTTAATTCGTTCCGGAGGCTTGCTTGTTACATGAAATGCTCTTGTGAAGTGGATTTTCCCATAGGAAATAATGGAAATTCAGACGATTGGTTCCACAACCCAAAAAATATTCATATAAAAATATTAACTGTTTATAGAAATGATTACAAAACACTGTACTATAAAGTAACACACAACACTGCAGTAAAGAAAATACTGTACAGTACTGACAGTACTGTGCCTATGAAAACCTTCATGGCTGCTGTGAGGGTTACAGACAGGGGGGATGACTTTGGCTGCAATCCTAAAGACACTTTCTTGGGAGTAAGACCCATTGGAGAAAATGGGGCTTATGTCTGAGTAGACATGGTTAGGACTGTGCTCTTTCACAATCACTAATGGAGGCCAGGGTGTCACCTCCATGCCGTGGGTGTGGCAACAACCTGGGTAGTGGCTGTGGTTATGTGCCATTGCTCTGCCTCCATTTGTTTTGGCCACACATTTTAATAGAATAAATAGATTTCAAAGTGGTTTGTTCCATTACATTCTGCTGCAAATTACGCATTCAGTGGTATGTAATATGTAACACTAGTGCCAGGGTAAGGAGCACTCTGGCTGCAAACCATTCAAAACATCTAACTACAGATATAACATCTTAATTGCATCTTTGCGAAAGCAGTGGTTGTGCTTTCCTTTTCTGGTTATTTGGCTACAACGTTTGATAAAATACAAGTATTTCAATTTTTTGTTTCGATGTATTCTGCATTAAATTGCCCATCAAAAACATGATGGCATTACTGGTTGGAATTTCTGAAAACTGCTTCTTAGTGGATCCCTCCATCAAAGAAGGAACACCGTCCCCAAATTTCACACTTCTAGGCCCAACGGTTTTGGCAGGACGTTGATAAGTGAGTGAGTGAGTGAGTGAGTGAGTGAGTCAGTCAGTCAATCAATCAATCAATCAATCACTCAATCAATCAAACGATCGATCGATCGATCGATCAGTGACTTTTCAGTTGATAGATAATAAACAAATGAATATTCAATACAGCAGCATTTGGAGAAAAGGCCACTTTAATGATGGCAGCAGGGACACAAATACATGCAGAAATGCCTTCTGACAGGTACCACCTGACAAATTAAAGCGACCAGTTTTAAACCCACATTCCATAAGAGGCCCAAACCCTTTCACAGTCTGGGGTAGGCGAAAAAACTGCCCCCCAAAAGCCAATCATGGTGAGCAGCAAAAAATTCCTACCCGGCCCCAAACGGCGACCAGTAATCTCAGACTGCTTCCAGGGCGGGCAGGCAGGGGTTACTAAATGTACATATACAAAGAAGGTGCTGGCTGACCACTGGCTGCTTCACTCCCCTTTCCTTTCCTTCCCTTCCCTCCCTTCCTTCATATCCATTTATTTCCTTTGCATTGAGCTTAGCTTATTCCCACTATGTCAACAAGCTCCAATTCCCTCCTTCACTTTTCTTTTATTCCTCCATTTCTTTGTTCCTTTTCAGGCGCAATTAGGCAAAAATTTTCCTGTTCCTTATTCATTTTTTGACTTCTTACACAGCTCTCTCTCTCTCTCTCTCTCTCTCTCTCTCTCTCTCTCAGTCTCTCCCTTCTTCTACTTTAGATCTCTGTCAACTCACTTTTATTCCTTCTTTTCTTTTTTTACATAATCAGGCTAAATTCACCAACAAGGGGCTCCACCTAGTTATTATTTGCCTGTGTTTTATTGCTTGTTTTCTTTCCCATTTATAATTCTCTCATTTATTTTCCTTTCTTCCCTATATTTTATTAGACTCAAATACTTCACCCAAAGTTTCCTTTCCTATCTTTCTTCCTCTTGCTACCACTCCTCTTTCTTATGATATTTTTATACTTCATTAGACATTATCCATGTACTTCATTCATTAAATCAGCATTCCACAAAGCAACCCCTAACCTTTGTCTTATTTCCTTTTTTCCTTCCTATTAAGCTATCCTTATTCTATTTTCCCATATATTATTAGATTCTAGTTCGCCATACTCAGCTCTCCTTTACCCTTCCTTTTTTATTTTACTTTACATTTTTAAGCTCAAATTTGCTATGCTTCTCACACTGCAATACAAAGCCTCTTCCCTGGACTCGCACAAGTCCTACAAGTCAAGCACTTCTGACCCACATTTGGCGGAGAAAGGCCAGTGCACAGACATCCACCTCCACCCGACAAGGGAATCATGGAAAGGGTGAGATGTGCTGCCTGATCTTGATAACCAAGGAATTTGAGGGGTTGCGGTGGGTGGGCAGGAGGTGACAGGGAGGTATATTGCAATGGGGCAGGGCTGGGAGAGAGCATCCCCAAGGGTTGGTGGGGACTAGGACCCCTGGAACTTGAGCAATACTCAAGCCTCATTCCCTGTGTAGCATGGAGGTTGCTCTGGTCTGCTCAGAGTGGTACCATCAAACTCAGTGGTGTAGCTCCAAATAGACGCTCTGAGACTTTTGCAGTAGTAGCTAAGGAAAGGGAAAAAGTTTCCCCTTCGCTCAGTGGGGCTACTCTCAGCTGTGCCAGCTTTTGAGCTATTGCAGCCCTGTGTGCAGGTACCAGATCCATGTAGAGTTGGTGGCAGAGGCCTGCTCCATCATTTTGTACCTGCCTTTGCAGTTGTCAGGGATGATGCGCCACCAGTGGAATTCTGCAGGCTTTCCTGCCAATACCACAGGAAAACATTGACTACCTGGATGGTGTAAAGTGCTGGTGTTGCCCAAACAAAGGATTGGGCTTTTCTTTAAGAGGAATGGCCCAGGAATCGGCAGCAATATAATCATGAAATTCATGCTTTAACAGGACAGGGAAGAGTTTTTAAAAGTTACCTGGGAGTTGCTGCGGTAAATTAACCTTCAAAATATCAGAAGGAATAAAATAAAGCAAGGTTTGCCCCAATTCAGCCTGGTACTGCAAGCAGGAAATATAAGAGAGCTAAGAAAGGGGCATCCAAAGGTACAAACGATAAATAAAAAGCATAAAAGGTACACCAAATTATAAGCCCCATAATGCAAAAAGGAGAGAACGAATAAACAGAAATTATGGCTTGAAAGACCGAACCTCAAAAAATGGGGGGGGGACACATGAAAGAGGGAGAGTTCAGTAGGTCACAAAGAAATTGAGGGATGATGGAAGTGGGCTTCCACTTGATGATGGAAGTCCAATGCTTCTCAGTGCCCAGGGCTGCTGCGGTGCCATTATGGTGACTGATGAATGGACGGGGCTGGAAAGCAAGCCAGGTTTCCTTGGCATAAGAGAGCTTATGCTTATGCTCTCTTATGACCATAAAGCCCAGACAGTCCCCAGTGGGGAGCGTGAACAGGCACAGAGCCAAGGAGACCCAAATCATGTTTCTCAGGCCAGGTGGGTAGTTGAGAAGCAAAGCTAGAGCCTGCCTCCATCTCCTCCCTCCTTTGTCCTCTCCTACCCTTGACCTGCTCCCTCTTCTTCCACCTGATTTTCTCCTTGCCTTCCTCAGCCCTGCTTCACCTACAACCACCTCCCTTACTGTTATTCATCTGCACATGTTTAGCCTAATTTGGCCTCTCCTATTTCTATTCTCATTCCCCGTCATCTTCAGCCCTTATCACCTTCCGCCACCTAACTTTCTTTTATTCTTTCATTTCTTCCTCTTCTTTTCAAGCTCAATTTCTCCTCTGCTTTTTCTGTATCTCCACCCCTTGCTTCCTTCAGAGGTTTCAGCTTCTTCTTAGTGTTGTACTGTCTTCTTGTAATTTGCAGAGAAGTCAAGATGATGGTCCTCTTTTTTTCTCAAATATTCTGGCAAATCTGGACCTCAAGCCTTGCTCTCCACAGTTCTCCATATTCATCCGAAAGGCTAGGAGGGTAAAGCAGAATAGATTTTATAAAGATTTTATAAACTCTCCACCTTGTCAGGCTATCACTTAGAGATCTCTTCTCAGTCATCCCCTTCCATCTTGGCCAGGCGTTTTCAATCTTTTCCCCTCACAGCATCTGACAAGGTGTTAGCATTTTCAGAGGAAACCATCAGTTTTGACAAATGACAAGGCACACCATGGCCCTACAGATCAGTCCCCAACTCTTCCATTGGTCCGTTCAGGGCACATCACTGTGGCACAGCACATTGGTTGAAAATGACTAGTCTTGCTTGCCTGAAAAGCTGGATGTTTTAACAACCAGCTTTTCAGTAAAAAAAGCCTTCTTCCTTTTGATTTGGTCTTTTAAAAAGGGGTCTTACCTTGCTTTGAACCATCTTAGGCCAACACAATCACCATCCATGTTGCAGTTCTCTCAGTGTGATGGCAAAGTATAGATCTCCAAGGTTGTCTGTATTATTGAGAGATAAGAGATGCCTTCAGAGTGTTGAATCAATACATAAATTACTTTTCAGGGTGCACCAGAGCAACCACCCAGGCCCACCAATGTAGAGAAGGAGCAGAGAGGGTGGGATGGGATGGGGTGGGGAAGAACGGCCCGCAAATCCAAACCTCTCTCCTATCAACAGTCCTGCACCACAGGATGACGGTTCTGCACCAGTGACGTTGCTAGTGCAGGTCCAAGTGGCTGCACAGCTGCAACTGAAGCCAGTTACAACTGAAGCACAGCCTCCCTCTCACCACTCTGGATCATGACGTCCTTGCCAGACACTTTGGAACAGCAGTAGTTGTAGTCATAGTAGTCATAACAGTCGCAGTAGTTGTAGTCTCAGTTGTCGTAGTCATAGTCGTAGAAAGGCATACCAAGTCCATTGGTCACTGAACTGAGAGGAAGACAGCACGGAGTTAAAGCAGTTTGGGAAACACTGCCCTATAGGATTGTTGAGCCTCTGTCCAGTGCTCAGGCTGCATAAGGAAGTGTGGCTGAACTCCTGGAACTGACCTAAAGGAGGAGTTTCTAGCCCTGTTCATTGCATATCTGAGCAGCTGGGCCAAAATCAGAGATAAACCCTGAATAACAAAGACAAACTGAAAACTCAACCTACCCCATGGTCTGTTGAAAAAAGGGAGACCAAGGCTCAGTGAAAATGGTCTCTTCCTGATTGAGATGCGGGAGAATCACTGTCTGCTGGAGTAGAGAAAGTAGTAGCTGAGTGGAGCAACCGTCTAAGCATAACTTCTGATGAAAGTCTAGACCATCTTTCTAAAGATTAGTAATGAAGAGACCTAGTAAGTTTTCACTTATGCCTTTGTATTTTAATTGCTCCAGATCTGAAGATGATTGACCAGAATTAATGGCTGAATTTTTATATGCCTCAGTATTTGCAGGCAGAAGATACTATGATCTATTTTTGGAAAATCCAATTCTGTGCCTTGAAAAACTAAATTCTGAAATTCATGAAAATGTGTTTGCGTTCACCTCTCCTGTCTTGTAGTCCCTTATACCAGTGGTTCCCAACCAGATGATTGTGATCACTCCCCAAACTGGAACTGTTGTATTTCCCTCAAGGGGTCTGCTAATAGTGACAGTACCTCCGCTATGAAGTCCATTGTTGCTGTTTGGTAGCATCCCCAAAAGATCTTGTTCTAATTCTCAGAGGAAATTTTAAGCTCTACTTTTAGTATGGATGTTAATTGGCCATTTATCTAATTCTCTGAGATCAGGATCTGCAAGCTGTTTTCTGACACCCCCCTTGTTTCTGCAAGCAATTTGCAGAAAGCCATTTTGGCAAGGGAGGCTGCGCAGTGGGAAGGGAAAATGCGGTCCCATTGGAATGATGGTCAGGCATTTAGGAATGATTACCTGAGAAAGCCCTGTTACTCCAACGTCCGCATCACCCAAACCAGCCATTTCCACGCCGAACGTCCATCTCCTTCGTCATTTGGAAGACCTGCAAACTCTCCGACGACAAAACAGAAGGTAACACATGTTTGGAGTGCACAAGGGAAAAGTGTCAGGATTCCAGGAATTACTTACATGGATGAGATGCCTTGCAGCCTCTTTCCTTGGTCTTGAGTGAAGCTACGGACAGGTATTCTGAGCTGGAAGCAAAAGAGGACTTACCGTTCCTTGGTGGATCTTCTCCATTATTTCAAAGCTGTCCTTCCATCTCCAGGAAGTGACTGCAGAGGAAACGGGACACAGAGAAAGAACATTAGAGTGGAGAGCTTTCCATTCTACGCAGGATATACCTGCATAGGATATGCAGAGGATATGCCTTGTGATGGGGCAGAAGCACCCAGACTGCTTTGCTGCACGTAACCAGATGAGATGATGCTTGCTTCTTTTCTGCAAACACCATGTTCCCCGTTTGTCCATTAAGAGGGGATTCCAGGGATCTTTTCACATGCCAAGCACATGCACTACCCCAACCACATGACAGCTCCTTGTTCATCTTCAAGCTTCCCCATCATCAGGCACACCCCCAAAAAACAAATACATACCCTAAAGAGATGCTTGACTTGGCAACTCTCAATGGTGGGCCAGGAAGAACCGCAGGGGCCAGGAAGGCTGCAGCTGCAAAGAGAGCAAAATTGCCTTGGAAATACAATACCTCTCTCATCCCATTTGTTTGTGTGTGTGGCAAGGAAGCCATTGCAAGGCCATCTCATGCCATGGGTGCCGTGGGGGAGAAAGGCAAAGAAACAATGGAAAAATCAAGGCACTGAACATTTGGAGCGCGCCATTGTTGGTCTCAAAAAAATAGGAAGGAGGCAGCGTAGTATGAAGGGAGAAGATTCTCCACAGAATCTGCCCCCCACTTGGATCTGCTCGCTTGAGGCCCATAGTATACGTCCTCTTCAGAGTTCAGGGTTCACCGAACTCAAGGGCCGTTTCCACATGGAATAGAGTCCTACCTGTCCAAAATGAAAGAATCATCACAGGTCCAGTGGTCGCTGGTGGTGCTGATCCTTGACTCCTCTTCTGATGGAGACATGGCGCTGGAGGAGGACTCTGACTCATGCTCGGAAGAGATGGAAGAACCTGTCTCCTGCTCCAAAGTGATGGAGGACTCTGGGCTCAACTTCAAAGCCTGCTCTAAAGTTATCGGAGATATTGCTCTTCCTGCCAGAAACGCCTCCCAATCCGTATCCTGGAAAAAGACAAGCAGGATTCCGCCTGTTTCTTAGCCAAGTGTGGCAACAACTGTGATGGTCGCTCTCGAAGCAGGGCGGGGGGTGCAGAACTCTGTGCTTTTGCCCCCAAGTCCTTGAGCACTGTTGGAGTTCTGAAGTGGGAAGGGAAAGGAAGTTTTTTGAGAATCCAGCACATACCTTGAAATATTGGTGATTTTTTACTTCCAGGGCGTTGTCCTCCTGGCCACCGAGGCGTCGCTCTGGGTCCTTCTCCAGGAGCTAGAAAAGTTGGGAGACGGTCAGAAAAAGGAAATTCAAGTATGGAATAAAGAATAAAATCCTTTTAGTAATGAGTGAACCCTCCATAATCCCTATTAAGAAGAATCTTGGCCTGCCCTTGGTCTGCCAGTGAAAGCACAAGAACTGAATTCTGTATCACCTCACCCCAGACAAAAGGGAGACTTCTTCTTCAGCCAGGTGTGGTGGAAAGATCACCTCAGAACAGACGATGTTAAAACTCAGTTCCTGGATATTCATTCCACCAAAAGGATACTAAAAAGGAGAAGGTAGAAAACAGAAAGGTCAGTGTTGGCTTGTAATCATGCTGGTGATGGGTTTTTCTCCTAGGTATCTATTCAAAAACCTTTAAGAAGCATCCAGACACAATCACCACAGCCTTGCCTGCTTCTGAACCCACACAGAGTCATCACATCCCAGGACATCTTTAGCAGCTCATGAAAAAGCGGAGAAAGTTGAGCACAACTGGTTTAAGTGGTCTGTGCTCAACACCTCTATACTTAGATCAGTGGCACTTGGGCTAAGTCAGATCCCAGAGACCTGTTTCCATTTGCCCATTTGCAGAGGGAGGGGAGTGTTTGCTCTCTTAAGTGAAGTTGCCCTCACTCAACTAAAGGGCTTGGTATCCTCCTTGTGCTTCTTATGGTGAGCTTCACTGCATTTTGAATTAGTCTGGAGGATTCTCCTGTACTCACCCTTCCGGTACTCAAACGGAAGAGGACAACACCAAAACTCCACCAGTCCACAGACCTGGTATAGGACATTGCAGTGATAATTTCAGGGGCCATAGTCCTAGGGGTGCCACACTTCGTATGTGCTCTGTCTCTGAAACCGATGCCTGAAAGAGTTGAGGCAAAGATGAGAATGAGCATCCACTACTGGTCTCCTGGAAAAGCTATTTATGGACAATGTAATCTGAGTGGTCCTGAAAAGGACCGCCCTGCTTGCTCCTTATTCCATAAGAACCCCAGATCCTCGATCCTCAGTCATGGCATTACCTTCTTTGGAGAGGCCAAAGTCTGTTATTTTAATGTATCCAAAATGGTCGATCAGGAGGTTCTCCATCTTCAGGTCTCTGAACAACAGATAAAATTTAAAAAATATATGTATATAAAAACAAAAATGGGAGGCCTTGTCACTGAAAGACTGATGAGGTTGTCGGAAGGTCAGGACACCTTTGTACAGGATTTGGCTGCTAGTGGTGCTGTAATGGCCATAGATAGAAACAGCAAATGTCAAGACTTCCTTCCAGATGTAAATGTTTCTCTGGATTCTCTTCCTGACCCACCCCCAATGAAGTCATGAAAATGAAGTTCTTCTAAAAGGGGGGTGGGTGGGAAAAGTCTGAAAAGTGAGAAAAAGCAACTTCCTTGAAGCTACAGATACATACAGATCAAGCAAAGGCCTACTGAAAGCATCTCCCGCTCTTCCTTTTTGTTTCAAGAAGACGAAGAAGGACAAAGAGGAAGAGAAAGAGGAGAACAAATCAGTAGTTTCCATCGGAGCCTTACCTGTGTATTATGCTCTGAGAATGGAGATACTGCAGCCCCAGCATGATGCATCCTCCGCAGAACCTTGCAAGGAAATGGAAGGGAAAAAAGAACATTTAGAGTCTTTTCCTCATATAACGTTCTTCAAAATGCAAACATTTCCAAGTCTCATCCTTCAGGAACTCCCAAGCAGCAGTATTGGCTGAAGCAACTGGCTGTGACATTTCCACTCAACTCTGCCATGAGGGAGTTGTTGCAGGGAGTGGATGTTGAAAGGGAGACTGAAGATGGCCCAGGATACTTACTTCACCTGTTCTTTGGTCAGTGATCTTTCCAGACAATATGCCTTCAGGGTGCCCCCTGGGGCATATTCCAGGGCAATCCCGATTGAACGTGGTGTTTCGAATGCCCCATAGAACGAGATGATGCACGGGTGGGGGTTTTCGATGGTCCTCTCCAAAATGCTCAGCTCATTCTGCAACCTGTAAAGACAAGGTCAGAAGAACAGCTTTGGTCAACAGGGAAATGGAATGCAGCAATACTGTTACTTTCAGTGTGAGTAGCAATAACTGGGAATAAGGCTATGTGTTCAGACATAGAACTGTGAGCGATGACCCTGCCGACTGTTTGGACTCACATGACTCTGAATTTGGCTTGTCTCAGCAATGGCAAAATATTCACCTGCAAGGACCTCAAAGCAGGTCACAATTGGCCTGAAAGTGCACAAAGAAGCCAATGGGACCAGGAATCAGGAACAGAACCGGACCTACATGAGTCCCCTCTCCGGAAAGGAACCCGTGGCATGGGAGCAAGAGGCTGCTCACCAGGAAAGATAATCCAGAAATTCCCTGCTCCAGTGGACCTTGAGGGAGGGAGATGTGGTCAACCACTTGAGCTGGATTGAGCAGGAATAAATGGCGATCAACGGGATTATACAGAAACTTGCAACTTTTAACCTATTTCTCAGCTCTCTGACAAACTTTCTTAATGATCAGGGCAAAAATTAGTGTAGACGACCACTTCTAACTGCCTTCTAATCTCCTTCCCCCTTTCACTCCTTATGAATAACCCTCAAAGACTCTTTATCCGCTTACAAATTCTCGGAAATCTTGGCCTTCTGGAGGGTCTTCACCGCCACCAACATATTCCTTGGTTGATACTGTGCCAGTAAGACCTGAAAGAGAAGGCAGGACCTGAGCCTCTGATATGAATGTGCCTTCCTTTCCAAGACAGCTGCTGCAAGTTCACCTCTCATTTACCTTGGCATAATGGCCTCTTCCAAGGACCTCTAGGAAGTTGAAGTCGTTCTCCTTCAGTTGTGTCCGTTCCGATCTGTAAAACAAACCAGTACAAATTCATCCTCAGAACATTTCCTGGAACTGGCTGCATTGGGGAAAGGTTGATGAAGAGATGCCCAGAAACATCTAGACTCCACTTACGTTGTTTTTAGCATGGTGGTGGTGATGGTGGCATCTTTTGGTAGAGGTTCGTCTTCACTTGAACCTTCCAGATAAACCACATGGGTGAAAATAAGTGAAAACGGAAAAAATATTTCCACTCCTTCTGTGCATAGAAATGTCCTCCTGTGCCAGGCCTACCCTCACTTTCAACATTTGGGGTCCTGGACTGTCTCACTGATCACAAGCATGCCTGCTCTAATTCCCTCTTCTACACAGTTGTCAAAGGTCCAGATCCCTAAAGTTGAAAGTTTGGACTCCCCTGTTCTATAATATCTAGATTTGTAGCTTTAGATCAGCCTACGCCCCAGAAGTTAAATCCCTGCTCGAGCAACTGCTTCAAGCCAGCTGGTGGGGGGCTAGCTGTGGACAAGGTGAAGGAACTTACAGCTTTCAGTGATGTCTCTCCTTCTCCTTCTTCTACATGTTTTCCTGGTGGAGGGCAAGCAGGCACAACAGCAGCAACACAAGATCTCTTTAAGCCTCTTTAAAAGGTTCATAGTTTCCGAATCTGACAAAGAAAACCATCAAGAACTCAGGGGCTTCCTTGTTCCAGGCCGAGATCATTCTGGGCGCTACAGTCATGACTGAAGATGCTCTTCAATGTGACAGCTTTTCTAGATTTATTTCTTTGAGACACTCTCCCAACCTTCTTGGGCCCTACGCTATGCAGTATAGACTACACTGTAGAATACTGTAGAATACTATATTTTATAAGGAAGTGGGGAAAAAATGAAATTGAAAGATCATATCATTGCCCAGGAATTCCCACTGAAATTAGAGAAGAGGTTCCAACAGTTAGTAGATCGACACAGGAAAGAGGAAAAAACTGGAAAGGATTTAAGGAAGCTGTCACAGAGCTGACAGAAGAGAGAGTTTCCAGAATAAGGAGGTTATCTGAAAAAGAAATGGCAAGTTGATTGGTGAAAGGAAGTCTGCAAATTCTATAGAAATCAAGAACAGAAACCAGGGGAAGTTGGGAAAGCAACCAGAAAAACTCAAGAGTCCAACTGCATGGAAGGTAAGAAAGATCAGGTAGAGCAGAAAGGAAAGGCAGCCTCTGAAGCAGCCCTAAAGAACTGCATCAAAACACTTTTCACTTAACCGAGGACTTAAGTGGTGATCAGCTGAAAGCTGACATGCCCATTGGAGGTCAAGACGTGAAAATCCTCCTTGGACAAGAAGATCAGGACAAAAGCTAAGCTGAACATTTCAAAGAAACCTGCCTCATCCAACTTTACCGCGAAAACTGTCCACCTCCTCCTAATGTGGTTTCAGACACAGAACCATCATCAAGGTTATTTACTTGATTAACTTGAATGTATCTACAATAATTTATTTGTTTTAATTTGCTTGATGATGTCACTTCCAGCCATGACATCACTTTTAGTGGATCCTGGAAAAGGTGACCCTGTACAAAGTGGATCCCAAGCTAGATGGTAGGATTTCTCCCCCAAATATTGGGTTTGAGAACCACTGCAATAAGTTGTTAGAAAGGTGGCCCCCTTGAGAGGGTGACACCACTAATGAAGAAAAGGGCTGAAAATCATGGTTTTTAGGAATCATACCATCATTTTACATACTGATGGATGTGTAATATGCAGCAGAATGCAGTGAAACAAACCACTTTGAAACATATTTATTCCATCAAAATGTGTGGCCAGAAAACAGAGGCAGAGTAATGGCACATAACCATACCCACCAGCCATGTTGTTGCCCTGCCCACTGCATGGGGGTGACATGCTGGCCTCCCACAGTGGGTGATGCAAACTCTAGTGACTCCCCTGACAAGGAGAACAGGACACAGGCTGGGCTGAACACTTCAGAGAAACCGGCCTCATCCAACTGTACTGCATAATCTGAACAGCCCACCTCCTCCTGATGTGGCTCTGGACATGGGACCATTGCCAAGCAGAAGTGGAATGCTGAGACTGACAATGAGAAGTAGTAAAGGTCCTGGACTCGTTCAAATGTCCAATGAACTACTGAAGCACCTAGATGTCAAGCATCATTCCTTCTATCTTTGTATGACTTTTATCTGCCGACGCCACCAGGAGAAAGAATGAAACCTTAGCTCTGCCAATGATCTATTATGGCATGTGAGGCTCATTGGGCAATCTGATGCATTGCAGATCCCCCACAGTGGTGCATCAGTCCCAGTGCAGACTATATTGCATCCTGAGTAGGAATATGTCAGGCTGAAATTTTTCTCAGTGGTGAAAGGGGACTTCAACCCTGGGGAAAGTCCCAGCGGCCACAATGGGACTACTCACCCCCAATGTTTTTGTTCTAGGCATGTCTACCTCTCCACCCACCCCCCCCAAAGCCCTGCTCACACCTACACAAGCAATGTAGCCGGCACAAGTGCACATTGCCCATGTAATGGATTGGAACAAAGACGGGGAACAGGATACACCATGCAGGGCTGTTGCTGATCCAAGAGAAGTTAACATCTTGAGAAGTCTTTATAAGAATTGTAGCTGCTGTGAGAAAAATGAAAATGGCAGTACTGACTTTTTTACAATTCTTACTGGTGTCAGGCAGGGTTGTGTCCCCACCATTGTTCCTGTGTATCCTGGTCTCCCCTATAAAATAGCAATGAAGAATTTGGACTTTGGTGTCCTATGGAATGAACCAGGCAAACTGATCACCTGGATTTTGTGGATCCCGCTCTACTTGTCAACACAAGGACACGTCTAAAAGATATGATGCTGGCACTGAAAACAGAGGCACATAAAGTAGGCTGCAAAATGTGTGAAGATAATACCCAACTAATGCAAGTCAGTAATGTTCAAGACTTAACCACCCCAGTAAGTCAACATCTCAAGCAGGAGGAGAGAACCTAAATTTTGGGGAACATCAATGACTTTCAGCAACGTTGTCTCAGAAATATCCTTCTCATGACATATCAAGATCAAATTCCAAACAAGAAAATTTTACAAAGGTGACCATAAATTGTGCCCCTCATAGAAGTAAAATATTTGCAATTAAGGTAGTTTTTATTATTTCAAAATAATATTTAGAAGTATAAATAAATGACTTGACAATGGGAGGAAAAAGCAATGGAATAATTTTTTTAATAAAACACAACCAATTTTATATATAACAAATGTTCAGTGTGATCCCTGAGCATCTTTAGAAACACAGGATTTTTGGAAACATGTTCAACTGACCCACAGCTTTAAATCATGAACTGCATTCAATTACATCGGTACGTACTTACTTTTTCAGCAGAAGAAAGAAGAAAACACGACCAGAACATAGAAGGTCTCAGGCTACTCTGCAGATGGGGGCTTCAGACAGTCTTCATACAAAAACCCCAACTTATTTATTCATGGCTGAATTTGTTTAATTTTTCTATTTTTTAGACCAAATGGCTAGAGAGATAGGGTTGCCATATGTGCAGGAAAACCTGGGCAGTCCCAGTTTGGGGGGATTGAATGGACATACTGGCAAGTTTGACAGGGGGTCCAGTCCCGGTTTTGTGGAAGAGAATTATGTCCACCCTATACAGAAGTCCTGATAAAATCTTAAACTGCAATCCTAAACTCCAGTTAGGCCTGACTAAACTCCTGGGCTGACCTGGAGTGTCACAAAAGTGTTGTAAGAGCCCCAACCTATGCAGATCTACTCAGAAGTAAGTCCCAGTATAGTCAATGGGGCTTACTCCCAGACCAGTGTGGAGAGGACTGCAGCCTCAGAGCCCCTTCCTATGCAGGTCTACTCAGAAGTAAGTCCCAGTATAGTCAATGGGGCTTACTCCCAGACCAGTGTGGAGAGGACTGCAACTTAAGAGCCCCATCCTCTGCAGGTCTACTCAGAAGTAAGTAATTTTATTTTTATTTTTTAATTTTTTTAATTTTTAAATGAAAACCCTCCCTGGCCAGCCCCCTGGCCCTGGCCAAGCCCCCTGGCCCTGGCCCTGCCCTCTGGCCCCACCCACTTCCGGAGAACCGGTTCTTGGGCCAGGCCGGGCCCACCCCTGTCATCACCACGAAAATGGGGAAATTTGTGAGTTAGGCTGGTCTAGCTTAGGATTATTCCCTTAATAAGATCACATTCTGTTTTTTCTGCACTTTTTTACTGCACTGGTTTTCAATGACTTCTGATAAGGAAGTACATGAACTGATGACCCAGAACTAGCAATTAGAGGGTTTTGCAGCTGATGCCACAAGACATTCTAATAAAGACCATAATTCAGTGATTCTTTGAGAACTTCTCAACGTCCTGGAAAGTAACCATGGACGTGCCTGTCCTCGAGAGTGGGAACCACTGGCTTATAGGATAGAAATGAGATGGAAAGAAACCCTAGACAGAATTGCAAACAATGAAAAGCAGCCTCTGATACCCCAAACCATCCAACCTTCTCAGTCCTGATAGAATTTTTGGCCTTGGCCACAGACTTTGGAGAGGACCCAGGTATCCCCTCTCGCTCCATACAGATCAGAGGGTGCAATCCTAAACTCCAGTTAGACCTGCGTAAGTCCTGTGCTGACCTGGGGGTGTCACAAAAGGGTCATAATGCACTTCTGCTCCACTCCTGGAGGGTGGTGTAAGCCAGTAGACAGGCATATGTTGACCTCCTCACACCACTCTGGGAAGATATGCCTGGTGAGTTCTGTCAGCCTAAATGGGTTAGGATTGCACCCTGATTCAATCATTCTGATGGGATTTGAAGGTTACGTCTGTGACTGTGCCAGAAACCATCTCACACTATGATGAGCCAGGGTGGAAATCACAACAGGGTGGAAGTAACAGTAAATCCTGAAATCCAGCACAAACTGATTTCCATGAGTTGAAATACACCTCCTTATTCTTTCCGATTGGGACCCCTTGGCTGAAGCACACTCTGGTGCCCATTTTATGCAATGACTAAGGTGTTGATCCACTGACCCAGGAGTAAGTCCTATTGGGTACAGTAGGATTTTCTTCTGAAAAGACGTGCGTAGGCTTGTGTTTCCATGATTGTCACATCTTCCAGCCATTTTCTCCATTCACATCCCTCCCCTTCCTTTGTTGTCCCCCTTTTACAGCCTTCAGCAGAAGAGCCCATTTTTAGACCAAGATGGGGCCCCACTTGCTATGTCAAGTTAAGGGGGACCCACAAGACTCCAATAGGACTGGGAGCATCATCACCAGGCCACAACAGCCAAGACTACCATAGTTTCAGCCTCCCCAGCCTGTCCCCAATTCATAAGGAGGTGCCAGTCACTGAGCCACCTTCCTGGCACAAGTCATCAAGAGGGGCTTCATCAGCCTGCCTCTGAACCAGACAAGAAGCGCTTGAGCGGTCCTGACTTACCCCCTTTGCCAGGCACGAGAACAGCAACTAGCGACGCTGGAGCTCACGAACAGCGAGGAGACTCGAACACCCAGATATCTCCAACAGAGTCCAGTTGGACTAACTGACTCCAGGAGCAGGACTGGAACCCTGACTCTCGGCGACACTCTTGTCGTGGCAACTGGGACTGTTGGAAGCCAAGGCGTTGGACACGGTTCTAGTTCTGGGTCGGAATGCAGAGATCCAGACGGGGGCTGCAGGCCTTCTATTCCAGCAGGATGTGCAAGAATAGGAGGGACGCTTTCCAGTCTTGTGCAGGCCAAACAACAGCGAACCCCATAAAGCAACTTTTCAGTATTTTCAGGTTACCGAATTGCTCTGCCTGTCAATTCTGAAAATGTAATTACCGGTAAATCAAATGTCCCAGACCTTCCCCTTACCAGTTTACATGATAGAAGTACTGCCACCTATAGTGAAAGATAGCCCAGGAAAGTTAAGTAAAAATGTTTATTATGTACCTTGTAATGTACATAATAAGGTGAATAATGTAACTTTGGCCACCTCTCTGCCAAAGATGTACACGATGTATTTACCTGGCATAAGTCTCAAGATCCTCAGGTGGTTATGATGGCCAGGAGTGGGGGATCGAATCCCAGATAGATAGGGTAGATGATCCCTTCTCATCGTGATATCCAACTTTCTAGCACGGATGCAGCTGTGGTAAGAGGATGTGCACTGCAAGCCATGGTAGGGAGGCAGACACACATTTGTTCCCTCATCTCAGGGCTGCATTATCTGGAAAATCAGATAGGATTGGGTCCTTCATGTGTTGGACAGCCCTTCTGGTTAGACATTTTCAATTCAAAACAGAAGGGGTGAAAAGGGGTGCAATGTCTTTTTGTCCCTATACTTAATCCTGACTCATCAACAACCAGCCCCAACTCCTGGATCACAGTTAAATTTGGACCACATTACATTTGGGAAGCCTATTCCTTCTTTGCTGTAAGTCATCACTGTGACGTGATGTTTGGAAATTTAACTCCTAAAGGGATGCATGTTTTTGTCCCTATTCTTAACATTGACGACTGACTGATGGATACCCAGTGCCAACTCCTGGACCTAGACGCATGAATTTGGGGGAGCATATTCCTTCTTTGCTTTAAGTAACCACTAAGTACTGATTTGGTGCCAGTGGTGTCCAGTGATTGGTGGTGTCTGCTGTCCGCTGTTACCGACTGTTCAGACTGTTGCCTGATGGTGCCTGGTGGTCCCTGCTTCCCACTGCCGCCTGGCTCTTACAGAAGCCATTGAGGGATCTTGCCCAGACATACAAAAATAGTGTGAGACAATAGTGAATGGACGTTCAAGTGCAGTGTGCATTGTGACATGTCACTGGCATTATGCACTCGGTGTCTCTGGGCACAATCCTAACCAGTCTTCCAGCTGAAGGGTGAGGACAGTGCAACTCTGAGGGAAAGGAACAAGCATGACACTTACAGCCCAATCTGATCTCCTGCCAGCTGTGCAGGTGATCCTGGGCCAAAAAAGGTGTTTCCTGCAGTCAGCAGGGATAATGGAAGTATTACAATTTTCATCTAATTTCCCACCCAGCCGAATGGTTTTCAATGAGTCTGTCCTGATATGTGCCACTAGTATTGATGAAATGTGTCCAAGGAGAGGACATGGCTGCCTCTTGAAGCAGCACACTCAGAATGGCAGACCAACGCCTGGCATGTCAGTCCTTGAAAAGATTGGGCCGCCAAACAGAAGAAGTCGAGCTCCAGATCATTTCCCAAAGTAAGGACTGCAGCCTTACTTTCTCTGCCATTTCTAGGTCTCCTTTGCCAACCTAACCATCCAGAGGGTCAACCACTTCTCTGGCAGATTTCTTGCTTCTACCATATTTGAAGAAGCTTTGATTATTCAACCTCTCCTACCCCCTTTGCTGGCCCGCCACATTCACAAAATGATGCTCTACAAGCAATGCTATGGCTCTGCTGGGCTAGTGCACTGACATATGTTGGTCCAACTGCTCCTGAGTAGTTTGAAAATACTTTGTGGCATGTTTGAACTCCCAGGAGCAGGAACAAGGAGGTGGCTGAGGACTTAGTAGGATTGCACTGTGTATCTGGAATTGGAAAAGAGTCACAGGACTTGGCTCTCAAACTCTGTTAACCACAGAAAAGTA
Organism: Cryptoblepharus egeriae; assembly: GCA_030015325.1. NCBI lineage: Eukaryota > Metazoa > Chordata > Lepidosauria > Squamata > Scincidae > Cryptoblepharus > Cryptoblepharus egeriae. The sequence goes on along the minus strand of JAREYC010000003.1, from coordinate 108,055,449 downwards.
GCCACACAGAAGTGTACGTTTGGAGGTGTTTAATCCACATAGGGATCAAATCACTTTATCAGCAAATACATGTTCCAACCTCTTAAAATATATCAAAGTCTGTTATATATATTAAAATCAAAGACAGAATTGTAAAGAAATATATCACAGTCTGTTTTGATATATTAGAATAAAAGACAAAAATTGTAAACAAATACTTTTAACATATAAATTTTATGTAAAATCCCTGAAGAAGAGAAATTAAAACATCAAAGAAATTTTAGACATACAATAAGTTGTTTCAATAGGATGCTGCTGGTCTTCATCGATAAGTAGTCATGACCGAGAGACAGTATAAGGTCTATGCAGAAATCTTGCATTTTTCAGTATCTTTACGTGTAAAATGGTATTGTCTGTACATGTCACTGTTGCTGCTGATACGATTGGATCCAGCTGGTGTCGCAGAGCTGGGCTAAGGACAGGAGCTCACCCTGTCTTGTGGGGCTAACCCGGGAATCGAACCCTGGCCTGTTGTTTAACAGGCACAGTGTCTTAGCCACTTGCGCAAGACAATTCCCTTCAGCAATCCCCTTTTGCATTACAAGGGGGAAACTAAGTTCTTACTTTCCAAAGAGGGGCAAGCCGACTACAAGGTCCTAGAGCCTACTTCTCACCTCCCCTCTGTCATCAGTTTGAGGTAAGTTAGAGAATATTCTATTCTGTATCATGCAAATCAATTATTACTAAGCAATTGATATTGGGGGTGAACAGTGTAATAGTGGGGTGAACAGAAATGATTCTCTTCGGAGAGTAGAGAAAACCCTGGATGGGTTTCTGCTTTCAGATATATTTATAAACTTGCGAAAAGTGTACCTGCGTTGCGGGAGTAAAATTCCCCTGTAGGCCATCCCACCACTGGACATCAATCCCCCACACGCATCAACCCCCATGCACATCCACCCCCATGTGCAACATCCCCCATGTTCATCCACCCCATGTGCATCAACACCCCATACACATCAACCCCCCATGCTCAACAACCCCCCATGCGCAACAACCCCATGTGCAACATTCTCCATGTTCATCAACCCCTCATGCTCAACAACCCCCCATGCACAACAACCCCCATGCACAACATTCCCCATGTTCAACCCCCATGCAAAACATTCCCCATGTGCAACATTGCCCATGCACAACATCCCCCATGCGTAATATCCCCCATGCGCAACATCACCATTGCTCAAAGTTCACCTGTTTCACCTTCTCCCTCTTTTACAGGTGCATCCTTGTCATTGCATGCTCGAATCCTTATCATCGGCTATTCTATCCTCTTCTGGGCCCAGAAGTGGGCAGAACGCAGTGGTCCCGGCTCTCAGCTGGGCTTAGGATTTTGGACTGTTGTTTTTTGGTTGGAAAGAGGGGGTGCTATGGGGGCAATTTCTCCCACTTTTTATTCAATTTATTCAGGCTCATCCTCCTCCTCATATTATACTGGTTCACTGGTTCTCCTGGGGGAGATTGAACTGGCTCAGAGGACATCTATTTCCGTCTTCAGCCCCAACACCCAGTCCCAAACCCTGCACCTAGAAGCACAAAATTTGGGGAGACCCACAAAGAACTGATACAATCAACAGGTCTAAGTAGAAGTCCTAACAAGGTCTTTCTTGGTTTGTTTCTATCTCTTTGGAAAGTTTTGCTATACAGGTGTCTCTTCTTATCCTCTAGGGTTCTGGAACCTCTCATTTCCCGATACATACAGTGGTGCCTCACATAACAAGTTTAATTCGTTCCGGAGGCTTGCTTGTTACATGAAATGCTCTTGTGAAGTGGATTTTCCCATAGGAAATAATGGAAATTCAGACGATTGGTTCCACAACCCAAAAAATATTCATATAAAAATATTAACTGTTTATAGAAATGATTACAAAACACTGTACTATAAAGTAACACACAACACTGCAGTAAAGAAAATACTGTACAGTACTGACAGTACTGTGCCTATGAAAACCTTCATGGCTGCTGTGAGGGTTACAGACAGGGGGGATGACTTTGGCTGCAATCCTAAAGACACTTTCTTGGGAGTAAGACCCATTGGAGAAAATGGGGCTTATGTCTGAGTAGACATGGTTAGGACTGTGCTCTTTCACAATCACTAATGGAGGCCAGGGTGTCACCTCCATGCCGTGGGTGTGGCAACAACCTGGGTAGTGGCTGTGGTTATGTGCCATTGCTCTGCCTCCATTTGTTTTGGCCACACATTTTAATAGAATAAATAGATTTCAAAGTGGTTTGTTCCATTACATTCTGCTGCAAATTACGCATTCAGTGGTATGTAATATGTAACACTAGTGCCAGGGTAAGGAGCACTCTGGCTGCAAACCATTCAAAACATCTAACTACAGATATAACATCTTAATTGCATCTTTGCGAAAGCAGTGGTTGTGCTTTCCTTTTCTGGTTATTTGGCTACAACGTTTGATAAAATACAAGTATTTCAATTTTTTGTTTCGATGTATTCTGCATTAAATTGCCCATCAAAAACATGATGGCATTACTGGTTGGAATTTCTGAAAACTGCTTCTTAGTGGATCCCTCCATCAAAGAAGGAACACCGTCCCCAAATTTCACACTTCTAGGCCCAACGGTTTTGGCAGGACGTTGATAAGTGAGTGAGTGAGTGAGTGAGTGAGTGAGTCAGTCAGTCAATCAATCAATCAATCAATCACTCAATCAATCAAACGATCGATCGATCGATCGATCAGTGACTTTTCAGTTGATAGATAATAAACAAATGAATATTCAATACAGCAGCATTTGGAGAAAAGGCCACTTTAATGATGGCAGCAGGGACACAAATACATGCAGAAATGCCTTCTGACAGGTACCACCTGACAAATTAAAGCGACCAGTTTTAAACCCACATTCCATAAGAGGCCCAAACCCTTTCACAGTCTGGGGTAGGCGAAAAAACTGCCCCCCAAAAGCCAATCATGGTGAGCAGCAAAAAATTCCTACCCGGCCCCAAACGGCGACCAGTAATCTCAGACTGCTTCCAGGGCGGGCAGGCAGGGGTTACTAAATGTACATATACAAAGAAGGTGCTGGCTGACCACTGGCTGCTTCACTCCCCTTTCCTTTCCTTCCCTTCCCTCCCTTCCTTCATATCCATTTATTTCCTTTGCATTGAGCTTAGCTTATTCCCACTATGTCAACAAGCTCCAATTCCCTCCTTCACTTTTCTTTTATTCCTCCATTTCTTTGTTCCTTTTCAGGCGCAATTAGGCAAAAATTTTCCTGTTCCTTATTCATTTTTTGACTTCTTACACAGCTCTCTCTCTCTCTCTCTCTCTCTCTCTCTCTCTCTCTCAGTCTCTCCCTTCTTCTACTTTAGATCTCTGTCAACTCACTTTTATTCCTTCTTTTCTTTTTTTACATAATCAGGCTAAATTCACCAACAAGGGGCTCCACCTAGTTATTATTTGCCTGTGTTTTATTGCTTGTTTTCTTTCCCATTTATAATTCTCTCATTTATTTTCCTTTCTTCCCTATATTTTATTAGACTCAAATACTTCACCCAAAGTTTCCTTTCCTATCTTTCTTCCTCTTGCTACCACTCCTCTTTCTTATGATATTTTTATACTTCATTAGACATTATCCATGTACTTCATTCATTAAATCAGCATTCCACAAAGCAACCCCTAACCTTTGTCTTATTTCCTTTTTTCCTTCCTATTAAGCTATCCTTATTCTATTTTCCCATATATTATTAGATTCTAGTTCGCCATACTCAGCTCTCCTTTACCCTTCCTTTTTTATTTTACTTTACATTTTTAAGCTCAAATTTGCTATGCTTCTCACACTGCAATACAAAGCCTCTTCCCTGGACTCGCACAAGTCCTACAAGTCAAGCACTTCTGACCCACATTTGGCGGAGAAAGGCCAGTGCACAGACATCCACCTCCACCCGACAAGGGAATCATGGAAAGGGTGAGATGTGCTGCCTGATCTTGATAACCAAGGAATTTGAGGGGTTGCGGTGGGTGGGCAGGAGGTGACAGGGAGGTATATTGCAATGGGGCAGGGCTGGGAGAGAGCATCCCCAAGGGTTGGTGGGGACTAGGACCCCTGGAACTTGAGCAATACTCAAGCCTCATTCCCTGTGTAGCATGGAGGTTGCTCTGGTCTGCTCAGAGTGGTACCATCAAACTCAGTGGTGTAGCTCCAAATAGACGCTCTGAGACTTTTGCAGTAGTAGCTAAGGAAAGGGAAAAAGTTTCCCCTTCGCTCAGTGGGGCTACTCTCAGCTGTGCCAGCTTTTGAGCTATTGCAGCCCTGTGTGCAGGTACCAGATCCATGTAGAGTTGGTGGCAGAGGCCTGCTCCATCATTTTGTACCTGCCTTTGCAGTTGTCAGGGATGATGCGCCACCAGTGGAATTCTGCAGGCTTTCCTGCCAATACCACAGGAAAACATTGACTACCTGGATGGTGTAAAGTGCTGGTGTTGCCCAAACAAAGGATTGGGCTTTTCTTTAAGAGGAATGGCCCAGGAATCGGCAGCAATATAATCATGAAATTCATGCTTTAACAGGACAGGGAAGAGTTTTTAAAAGTTACCTGGGAGTTGCTGCGGTAAATTAACCTTCAAAATATCAGAAGGAATAAAATAAAGCAAGGTTTGCCCCAATTCAGCCTGGTACTGCAAGCAGGAAATATAAGAGAGCTAAGAAAGGGGCATCCAAAGGTACAAACGATAAATAAAAAGCATAAAAGGTACACCAAATTATAAGCCCCATAATGCAAAAAGGAGAGAACGAATAAACAGAAATTATGGCTTGAAAGACCGAACCTCAAAAAATGGGGGGGGGACACATGAAAGAGGGAGAGTTCAGTAGGTCACAAAGAAATTGAGGGATGATGGAAGTGGGCTTCCACTTGATGATGGAAGTCCAATGCTTCTCAGTGCCCAGGGCTGCTGCGGTGCCATTATGGTGACTGATGAATGGACGGGGCTGGAAAGCAAGCCAGGTTTCCTTGGCATAAGAGAGCTTATGCTTATGCTCTCTTATGACCATAAAGCCCAGACAGTCCCCAGTGGGGAGCGTGAACAGGCACAGAGCCAAGGAGACCCAAATCATGTTTCTCAGGCCAGGTGGGTAGTTGAGAAGCAAAGCTAGAGCCTGCCTCCATCTCCTCCCTCCTTTGTCCTCTCCTACCCTTGACCTGCTCCCTCTTCTTCCACCTGATTTTCTCCTTGCCTTCCTCAGCCCTGCTTCACCTACAACCACCTCCCTTACTGTTATTCATCTGCACATGTTTAGCCTAATTTGGCCTCTCCTATTTCTATTCTCATTCCCCGTCATCTTCAGCCCTTATCACCTTCCGCCACCTAACTTTCTTTTATTCTTTCATTTCTTCCTCTTCTTTTCAAGCTCAATTTCTCCTCTGCTTTTTCTGTATCTCCACCCCTTGCTTCCTTCAGAGGTTTCAGCTTCTTCTTAGTGTTGTACTGTCTTCTTGTAATTTGCAGAGAAGTCAAGATGATGGTCCTCTTTTTTTCTCAAATATTCTGGCAAATCTGGACCTCAAGCCTTGCTCTCCACAGTTCTCCATATTCATCCGAAAGGCTAGGAGGGTAAAGCAGAATAGATTTTATAAAGATTTTATAAACTCTCCACCTTGTCAGGCTATCACTTAGAGATCTCTTCTCAGTCATCCCCTTCCATCTTGGCCAGGCGTTTTCAATCTTTTCCCCTCACAGCATCTGACAAGGTGTTAGCATTTTCAGAGGAAACCATCAGTTTTGACAAATGACAAGGCACACCATGGCCCTACAGATCAGTCCCCAACTCTTCCATTGGTCCGTTCAGGGCACATCACTGTGGCACAGCACATTGGTTGAAAATGACTAGTCTTGCTTGCCTGAAAAGCTGGATGTTTTAACAACCAGCTTTTCAGTAAAAAAAGCCTTCTTCCTTTTGATTTGGTCTTTTAAAAAGGGGTCTTACCTTGCTTTGAACCATCTTAGGCCAACACAATCACCATCCATGTTGCAGTTCTCTCAGTGTAACAGCAAAGTATAGATCTCCAAGGTTGTCTGTATTATTGAGAGATAAGAGATGCCTTCAGAGTGTTGAATCAATACATAAATTACTTTTCAGGGTGCACCAGAGCAACCACCCAGGCCCACCAATGTAGAGAAGGAGCAGAGAGGGTGGGATGGGATGGGGTGGGGAAGAACGGCCCGCAAATCCAAACCTCTCTCCTATCAACAGTCCTGCACCACAGGATGACGGTTCTGCACCAGTGACGTTGCTAGTGCAGGTCCAAGTGGCTGCACAGCTGCAACTGAAGCCAGTTACAACTGAAGCACAGCCTCCCTCTCACCACTCTGGATCATGACGTCCTTGCCAGACACTTTGGAACAGCAGTAGTTGTAGTCATAGTAGTCATAACAGTCGCAGTAGTTGTAGTCTCAGTTGTCGTAGTCATAGTCGTAGAAAGGCATACCAAGTCCATTGGTCACTGAACTGAGAGGAAGACAGCACGGAGTTAAAGCAGTTTGGGAAACACTGCCCTATAGGATTGTTGAGCCTCTGTCCAGTGCTCAGGCTGCATAAGGAAGTGTGGCTGAACTCCTGGAACTGACCTAAAGGAGGAGTTTCTAGCCCTGTTCATTGCATATCTGAGCAGCTGGGCCAAAATCAGAGATAAACCCTGAATAACAAAGACAAACTGAAAACTCAACCTACCCCATGGTCTGTTGAAAAAAGGGAGACCAAGGCTCAGTGAAAATGGTCTCTTCCTGATTGAGATGCGGGAGAATCACTGTCTGCTGGAGTAGAGAAAGTAGTAGCTGAGTGGAGCAACCGTCTAAGCATAACTTCTGATGAAAGTCTAGACCATCTTTCTAAAGATTAGTAATGAAGAGACCTAGTAAGTTTTCACTTATGCCTTTGTATTTTAATTGCTCCAGATCTGAAGATGATTGACCAGAATTAATGGCTGAATTTTTATATGCCTCAGTATTTGCAGGCAGAAGATACTATGATCTATTTTTGGAAAATCCAATTCTGTGCCTTGAAAAACTAAATTCTGAAATTCATGAAAATGTGTTTGCGTTCACCTCTCCTGTCTTGTAGTCCCTTATACCAGTGGTTCCCAACCAGATGATTGTGATCACTCCCCAAACTGGAACTGTTGTATTTCCCTCAAGGGGTCTGCTAATAGTGACAGTACCTCCGCTATGAAGTCCATTGTTGCTGTTTGGTTGCATCCCCAAAAGATCTTGTTCTAATTCTCAGAGGAAATTTAAGCTCTACTTTTAGTATGGATGTTAATTGGCCATTTATCTAATTCTCTGAGATCAGGATCTGCAAGCTGTTTTCTGACACCCCCCTTGTTTCTGCAAGCAATTTGCAGAAAGCCATTTTGGCAAGGGAGGCTGCGCAGTGGGAAGGGAAAATGCGGTCCCATTGGAATGATGGTCAGGCATTTAGGAATGATTACCTGAGAAAGCCCTGTTACTCCAACGTCCGCATCACCCAAACCAGCCATTTCCACGCCGAACGTCCATCTCCTTCGTCATTTGGAAGACCTGCAAACTCTCCGACGACAAAACAGAAGGTAACACATGTTTGGAGTGCACAAGGGAAAAGTGTCAGGATTCCAGGAATTACTTACATGGATGAGATGCCTTGCAGCCTCTTTCCTTGGTCTTGAGTGAAGCTACGGACAGGTATTCTGAGCTGGAAGCAAAAGAGGACTTACCGTTCCTTGGTGGATCTTCTCCATTATTTCAAAGCTGTCCTTCCATCTCCAGGAAGTGACTGCAGAGGAAACGGGACACAGAGAAAGAACATTAGAGTGGAGAGCTTTCCATTCTACGCAGGATATACCTGCATAGGATATGCAGAGGATATGCCTTGTGATGGGGCAGAAGCACCCAGACTGCTTTGCTGCACGTAACCAGATGAGATGATGCTTGCTTCTTTTCTGCAAACACCATGTTCCCCGTTTGTCCATTAAGAGGGGATTCCAGGGATCTTTTCACATGCCAAGCACATGCACTACCCCAACCACATGACAGCTCCTTGTTCATCTTCAAGCTTCCCCATCATCAGGCACACCCCCAAAAAACAAATACATACCCTAAAGAGATGCTTGACTTGGCAACTCTCAATGGTGGGCCAGGAAGAACCCCAGGGGCCAGGAAGGCTGCAGCTGCAAAGAGAGCAAAATTGCCTTGGAAATACAATACCTCTCTCATCCCATTTGTTTGTGTGTGTGGCAAGGAAGCCATTGCAAGGCCATCTCATGCCATGGGTGCCGTGGGGGAGAAAGGCAAAGAAACAATGGAAAAATCAAGGCACTGAACATTTGGAGCGCGCCATTGTTGGTCTCAAAAAAATAGGAAGGAGGCAGCGTAGTATGAAGGGAGAAGATTCTCCACAGAATCTGCCCCCCACTTGGATCTGCTCGCTTGAGGCCCATAGTATACGTCCTCTTCAGAGTTCAGGGTTCACCGAACTCAAGGGCCGTTTCCACATGGAATAGAGTCCTACCTGTCCAAAATGAAAGAATCATCACAGGTCCAGTGGTCGCTGGTGGTGCTGATCCTTGACTCCTCTTCTGATGGAGACATGGCGCTGGAGGAGGACTCTGACTCATGCTCGGAAGAGATGGAAGAACCTGTCTCCTGCTCCAAAGTGATGGAGGACTCTGGGCTCAACTTCAAAGCCTGCTCTAAAGTTATCGGAGATATTGCTCTTCCTGCCAGAAACGCCTCCCAATCCGTATCCTGGAAAAAGACAAGCAGGATTCCGCCTGTTTCTTAGCCAAGTGTGGCAACAACTGTGATGGTCGCTCTCGAAGCAGGGCGGGGGGTGCAGAACTCTGTGCTTTTGCCCCCAAGTCCTTGAGCACTGTTGGAGTTCTGAAGTGGGAAGGGAAAGGAAGTTTTGTGAGAATCCAGCACATACCTTGAAATATTGGTGATTTTTTACTTCCAGGGCGTTGTCCTCCTGGCCACCGAGGCGTCGCTCTGGGTCCTTCTCCAGGAGCTAGAAAAGTTGGGAGACGGTCAGAAAAAGGAAATTCAAGTATGGAATAAAGAATAAAATCCTTTTAGTAATGAGTGAACCCTCCATAATCCCTATTAAGAAGAATCTTGGCCTGCCCTTGGTCTGCCAGTGAAAGCACAAGAACTGAATTCTGTATCACCTCACCCCAGACAAAAGGGAGACTTCTTCTTCAGCCAGGTGTGGTGGAAAGATCACCTCAGAACAGACGATGTTAAAACTCAGTTCCTGGATATTCATTCCACCAAAAGGATACTAAAAAGGAGAAGGTAGAAAACAGAAAGGTCAGTGTTGGCTTGTAATCATGCTGGTGATGGGTTTTTCTCCTAGGTATCTATTCAAAAAAGCATCCAGACACAATCTTTAAAAAGCATCTAGACACAATCACCACAGCCTTTCCTGCTTCTGAACCCACACACAGTCATCACATCCCAGGACATCTTTAGCAGCTCATGAAAAAGCGGAGAAAGTGGAGCACAACTGGTTTAAGTGGTCTGTGCTCAACACCTCTATACTTAGATCAGTGGCACTTGGGCTAAGTCAGATCCCAGAGACCTGTTTCCATTTGCCCATTTGCAGAGGGAGGGGAGTGTTTGCTCTCTTAAGTGAAGTTGCCCTCACTCAACTAAAGGGCTTGGTATCCTCCTTGTGCTTCTTATGGTGAGCTTCACTGCATTTTGAATTAGTCTGGAGGATTCTCCTGTACTCACCCTTCCGGTACTCAAACGGAAGAGGACAACACCAAAACTCCACCAGTCCACAGACCTGGTATAGGACATTGCAGTGATAATTTCAGGGGCCATAGTCCTAGGGGTGCCACACTTCGTATGTGCTCTGTCTCTGAAACCGATGCCTGAAAGAGTTGAGGCAAAGATGAGAATGAGCATCCACTACTGGTCTCCTGGAAAAGCTATTTATGGACAATGTAATCTGAGTGGTCCTGAAAAGGACCGCCCTGCTTGCTCCTTATTCCATAAGAACCCCAGATCCTCGATCCTCAGTCATGGCATTACCTTCTTTGGAGAGGCCAAAGTCTGTTATTTTAATGTATCCAAAATGGTCGATCAGGAGGTTCTCCATCTTCAGGTCTCTGAACAACAGATAAAATTTAAAAAATATATGTATATAAAAACAAAAATGGGAGGCCTTGTCACTGAAAGACTGATGAGGTTGTCGGAAGGTCAGGACACCTTTGTACAGGATTTGGCTGCTAGTGGTGCTGTAATGGCCATAGATAGAAACAGCAAATGTCAAGACTTCCTTCCAGATGTAAATGTTTCTCTGGATTCTCTTCCTGACCCACCCCCAATGAAGTCATGAAAATGAAGTTCTTCTAAAAGGGGGGGGGGAGTCTGAAAAGTGAGAAAAAGCAACTTCCTTGAAGCTACAGATACATACAGATCAAGCAAAGGCCTACTGAAAGCATCTCCCGCTCTTCCTTTTTGTTTCAGGAAGACCAAGAAGGACAAAGAGGAGGAGAAAGAGGAGAACAAATCAGTAGTTTCCATCGGAGCCTTACCTGTGTATTATGCTCTGAGAATGGAGATACTGCAGCCCCAGCATGATGCATCCTCCGCAGAACCTTGCAAGGAAATGGAAGGGAAAAAAGAACATTTAGAGTCTTTTCCTCATACAACGTTCTTCAAAATGCAAACATTTCCAAGTCTCATCCTTCAGGAACTCCCAAGCAGCAGTATTGGCTGAAGCAACTGGCTGTGACATTTCCACTCAACTCTGCCATGAGGGAGTTGTTGCAGGGAGTGGATGTTGAAAGGGAGACTGAAGATGGCCCAGGATACTTACTTCACCTGTTCTTTGGTCAGTGATCTTTCCAGACAATATGCCTTCAGGGTGCCCCCTGGGGCATATTCCAGGGCAATCCCGATTGAACGTGGTGTTTCGAATGCCCCATAGAACGAGATGATGCACGGGTGGGGGTTTTCGATGGTCCTCTCCAAAATGCTCAGCTCATTCTGCAACCTGTAAAGACAAGGTCAGAAGAACAGCTTTGGTCAACAGGGAAATTGAATGCAGCAATACTGTTACTTTCAGTGTGAGTAGCAATAACTGGGAATAAGGCTATGTGTTCAGACATAGAACTGTGAGCGATGACCCTGCCGACTGTTTGGACTCACATGACTCTGAATTTGGCTTGTCTCAGCAATGGCAAAATATTCACCTGCAAGGACCTCAAAGCAGGTCACAATTGGCCTGAAAGTGCACAAAGAAGCCAATGGGACCAGGAATCAGGAACAGAACCGGACCTACATGAGTCCCCTCTCCGGAAAGGAACCCGTGGCATGGGAGCAAGAGGCTGCTCACCAGGAAAGTTAATCCAGAAATTCCCTGCTCCAGTGGACCTTGAGGGAGGGAGATGTGGTCAACCACTTGAGCTGGATTGAGCAGGAATAAATGGCGATCAACGGGATTATACAGAAACTTGCAACTTTTAACCTATTTCTCAGCTCTCTGACAAACTTTCTTAATGATCAGGGCAAAAATTAGTGTAGACGACCACTTCTAACTGCCTTCTAATCTCCTTCCCCCTTTCACTCCTTATGAATAACCCTCAAAGACTCTTTATCCGCTTACAAATTCTCGGAAATCTTGGCCTTCTGGAGGGTCTTCACCGCCACCAACATATTCCTTGGTTGATACTGTGCCAGTAAGACCTGAAAGAGAAGGCAGGACCTGAGCCTCTGATATGAATGTGCCTTCCTTTCCAAGACAGCTGCTGCAAGTTCACCTCTCATTTACCTTGGCATAATGGCCTCTTCCAAGGACCTCTAGGAAGTTGAAGTCGTTCTCCTTCAGTTGTGTCCGTTCCGATCTGTAAAACAAACCAGTACAAATTCATCCTCAGAACATTTCCTGGAACTGGCTGCATTGGGGAAAGGTTGATGAAGAGATGCCCAGAAACATCTAGACTCCACTTACGTTGTTTTTAGCATGGTGGTGGTGATGGTGGCATCTTTTGGTAGAGGTTCGTCTTCACTTGAACCTTCCAGATAAACCACATGGGTGAAAATAAGTGAAAACGGAAAAAATATTTCCACTCCTTCTGTGCATAGAAATGTCCTCCTGTGCCAGGCCTACCCTCACTTTCAACATTTGGGGTCCTGGACTGTCTCACTGATCACAAGCATGCCTGCTCTAATTCCCTCTTCTACACAGTTGTCAAAGGTCCAGATCCCTAAAGTTGAAAGTTTGGACTCCCCTGTTCTATAATATCTAGATTTGTAGCTTCAGATCAGCCTACGCCCCAGAAGTTAAATCCCTGCTCGAGCAACTGCTTCAAGCCAGCCGGTGGGGGGCTAGCTGTGGACAAGGTGAAGGAACTTACAGCTTTCAGTGATGTCTCTCCTTCTCCTTCTTCTACATGTTTTCCTGGTGGAGGGCAAGCAGGCACAACAGCAGCAACACAAGATCTCTTTAAGCCTCTTTAAAAGGTTCATAGTTTCCGAATCTGACAAAGAGAACCATCAAGAACTCAGGGGCTTCCTTCTTCCAGGCCGAGATCATTCTGGGCGCTACAGTCATGACTGAAGATGCTCTTCAATGTGACAGCTTTTCTAGATTTATTTCTTTGAGACACTCTCCCAACCTTCTTGGGCCCTACGCTATGCAGTATAGACTACACTGTAGAATACTGTAGAATACTATATTTTATAAGGAAGTGGGGAAAAAATGAAATTGAAAGATCATATCATTGCCCAGGAATTCCCACTGAAATTAGAGAAGAGGTTCCAACAGTTAGTAGATCGACACAGAAAAGAGGAAAAAACTGGAAAGGATTTAAGGAAGCTGTCACAGAGCTGACAGAAGAGAGAGTTTCCAGAATAAGGAGGTTATCTGAAAAAGAAATGGCAAGTTGATTGGTGAAAGGAAGTCTGCAAATTCTGTAGAAATCAAGAACAGAAACCAGGGGAAGTTGGGAAAGCAACCAGAAAAACTCAAGAGTCCAACTGCATGGAAGGTAAGAAAGATCAGGTAGAGCAGAAAGGAAAGGCAGCCTCTGAAGCAGCCCTAAAGAACAGCATCAAAACACTTTTCACTTAACCGAGGACTTAAGTGGTGATCAGCTGAAAGCTGACATGCCCATTGGAGGTCAAGACGTGAAAATCCTCCTTGGACAAGAAGATCAGGACAAAAGCTAAGCTGAACACTTCAAAGAAACCGGCCTCATCCAACTGTACGGCATAATCTGAACAGCCCACCTCCTCCTGATGTGGCTCTGGACATGGGACCATTGCCAAGCAGAAGTGGAATGCTGCGACTTACAATGAGAAGTAGTAAAGGTCCTGGACTCGTTTAAATGTCCAATGAACTACTGAAGCACCTAGATGTCAATTGACTGCAGGGGCAGGATTAGAACCATAACTCTTGGCAACACTCTTGTTGTGGCAACTGTTGGAAGCCATGGCATTGGACACACGTCCAGTTCTGGTCCCAGCTGAAATCCAGGCAAGAGTTGCTGTTTGCCTATTCCAGCGTAATGTGCTATAAAAGGGTGAAAGTTTCCATTGAGCAAAATGGTTTATGATAGAATGAAAACATGGGAATGGGGGTGTTAACGTTGGTATCCTGTGCCCTGGCATCATTCCTTCTATCTTTGTATGACTTTTATCTGCCAACACCACCAGGAGAAAGAATGAAACCTGAGCTCTGCCAATGATCTATTATGGCATGTGAGGCTCATTGGGCAATCTGATGCATTGCAGATCCCCCACAGTGGTGCATCAGTCCCAGTACAGACTATATTGCATCCTGAGTAGGAATATTTCAGGCTGAAATTTTTCTCAGTGGTGAAAGGGGACTTTAACCCTGGGGAAAGTCCCAGCGGCCACAATGGGACTACTCACCCCCAATGTTTTTGTTCTAGGCATGTCTACCTCTGCACCCACCCCCCCATCCCAAAGCCCTGCTCACACCTACACAAGCCATGTAGCCGGCACAAGTGCACATTGCCCATGTAATGGATTGGAACAAAGAGGGGGAACAGGATACACCATGCAGGGCTGTTGCTGATCCAAGAGAAGTTAACATCTTGAGAATTCTTTATAAGAATTGTAGCTGCTGTGAGAAAAATGAAAATGGCAGTACTGACTTTTTTACAATTCTTACTGGTGTCAGGCAGGGTTGTATCCCCACCATTGTTCCTGTGTATCCTGGTCTCCCCTGTAAAATAGCAATGAAGAATTTGGACTTTGGTGTCCTATGGAATGAACCAGGCAAACTGATCACCTGGATTTTGTGGATCCCGCTCTACTTGTCAACACAAGGACACGTCTAAAAGATATGATGCTGGCACTGAAAACAGAGGCACGTAAAGTAGGCTGCAGAATGTGTGAAGATAATACCCAACTAATGCAAGTCGGTAATGTTCAAGACTTAACCACCCCAGTAAGTCAACATCTCAAGCAGGAGGAGAGAACCTAAATTTTGGGGAACATCAATGACTTTCAGCAACGTTGTCTCAAAAACATCCTTCTCATGACATATCAAGATCAAATTCCAAACAAGAAAATTTTACAAAGGTGACCATAAATTGTGCCCCTCGTAGAAGTAAAATGTTTGCAATTAAGGTAGTTTTTCTTATTTCAAAATAATATTTAGAAGTATAAATAAATGACTTGACAATGGGAGGAAAAAGCAATGGAATAATTTTTTTTAAATAAAACACACAACCAATTTTATATATAACAAATGTTCAGTGTGATCCCTGAGCATCTTTAGAAACACAGGATTTTTGGAAACATGTTCAACTGACCCACAGCCTTAAATCATGAACTGCATTCAATTACATCGGTACGTACTTACTTTTTCAGCAGAAGAAAGAAGAAAACACGACCAGAACATAGAAGGTCTCAGGCTACTCTGCAGATGGGGGCTTCAGACAGTCTTCATACAAAAACCCCAACTTATTTATTCATGGCTGAATTTGTTTAATTTTTCTATTTTTTAGACCAAATGGCTAGAGAGATAGGGTTGCCATATGTGCAGGAAAACCTGGGCAGTCCCAGTTTGGGGGGATTGAATGGACATACTGGCAAGTTTGACAGGGGGTCCAGTCCCGGTTTTGTGGAAGAGAATTATGGCCACCCTATACAGAAGTCCTGATAAAATCTTAAACTGCAATCCTAAACTCCAGTTAGGCCTGACTAAACTCCTGGGCTGACCTGGAGTGTCACAAAAGTGTTGTAAGAAACTCCTTTGCCACTCCTGGGGAAAGGTTAGGCCATTGCACAGGCATGCACTTGTTTCCCTACAATAAGCCAGGGGTGGGCACGGGCCTACTCGCTCCGGTTCGGAAGGGGGGTTCTTCCAATACCCCTGCTGCTGGCGAGCCGGCAGTGGTGGGGCCCCCCAGACCCATGGGGACCGGTTCCTTCCTCCCCCCAGCCGGGGGAGAGGCCAAGCACGATGCTGCATGGCTCCACTGCGCTCTTCCTTCCTCCCCCTGGCCGGGGGAAGATACAGAGCCCCAGCCTATGCAGGTCTACACAGACGTAAGTCCCAGTATAGTCAATGGGGCTTACTCCCAGACCAGTGTGGAGAGGACTGCAGCTTCAGAGCCCCATCCTATGCAGGTCTACTCAGAAGTAAGTCCCAGTATAGTCAATGGGGCTTTCTCCTGATATGGGAGAATTATTAAAATTAATTATCATAGATGAATCCAACTGATCTCTCAGTCTCACTGAGGTAGAAGAACTTTCCAGTGAGCCAAAGAGAACCAAAGATTTCTCAAGCTTCTGTATCACTACATGGTTTGAAAGGAAGCTGGGCCAACCTAACCTGCCGCCCCCACTCATAGGAAT
Organism: Cryptoblepharus egeriae; assembly: GCA_030015325.1. NCBI lineage: Eukaryota > Metazoa > Chordata > Lepidosauria > Squamata > Scincidae > Cryptoblepharus > Cryptoblepharus egeriae. The sequence goes on along the minus strand of JAREYC010000003.1, from coordinate 108,039,574 downwards.
GCAAGTGGATGTAACTCTTTAAAAACACCAAGTGTGATAGGAAGAGACCAAGGAAATAGCCTTGTGGTAGGAACACAAAGAACATAGCAAGATACAGGCCCGAAGAGGTGCCAACTTGTCCGAACAAAAAGATCTGTTTAGAAGCCTCAGAAAGGTGTCAAACATCCAAACCCTCCTTTAAGTGACAGATTAATTAGCAAATCAGGTTGTTAGGATGTATGAATGGTGTAAATAGAATACAGCCAATGGTGAACTCTCTTAACGACATGAATAAATCCATAATCCATTCTTTGCACATTTCTGGACTTGTGTTTCTTTGGTCTCAATTTCTGCAACACTCCCAGACCAGTGTGGAGAGGACTGCAACCTCAGAGCCCCATCCTATGCAGGTCTACTCAGAAGTAAGTCCCAGTATAGTCAATGGGGCTTACTCCCAGGAAAGTGTGGAGAGGACTGCAGCTTCAGAGCCCCAACCTATGCAAGTCTACTCAGAAGTAAGTCCCAGTATAGTCAATGGGGCTTACTCCCAGGAAACTGTGGAGAGGACTGCAGCTTCAGAGCCCCATCCTAGGCAGGTCTACTCAGAAGTAAGTCCCAGTATAGTCAATGGGGCTTACTCCCAGACCAGTGTGGAGAGGACTGCAGCCAGAGCCCCTTCTTATGCAGGTCTACTCAGAAGTAAGTCCCAATATAGTCAATGGGGCTTACTCCCAGACCAGTGTGGAGAGGACTGCAGCTTCAGAGCCCCATCCTATGCAGGTCTACTCAGAAGAAAGTCCCAGTATAGTCAATGGGGCTTACTCCCAGACCAGTGTGGAGAGGACTGCAGCTTCAGAGCCCTATCCTATGCAGGTCTACTCAGAAGTAAGTAATTTTATTTTTATTTTTTAATTTTTTAAAAAATTTTAAATTATAAACCTCCCTGGCCCAGCCCCCTGACTCTGGCCTCGCCCTCTGGCCCCACCCACTTCCGGAGAACCGGTCCTTGGGCCAGGCCGGGCCCACCCCTGTCATCACCATGAAAATGGGGGAATTGTGATTTAGGCTGGTCTAGCTTAGGATTATTCCCTTAATAAGATCACATTCTGTTTTCTCTGCACTTTTTTACTGCACTGGTTTTCAATGACTTCTGATAAGGAAGTACATGAACTGATGACCCAGAACTAGCAATTAGAGGGTTTTGCAGCTGATGCCACAAGACATTCTAATAAAGACCATAATTCAGTGATTCTTTGAGAACTTCTCAACGTCCTGGAAAGTAACCATGGACGTGCCTGTCGTCGAGGTTGGGAACCACTGGCTTATAGGATAGAAATGAGATGGAAAGAAACCCTAGACAGAATTGCAAACAATGAAAAGCAACCTCTGATACCCCAAACCATCCAACCTTCTCAGTCCTGATAGAATTTTTGGCCTTGGCCACAGACTTTGTAGAGCACCCAGGTATCCCCTCTCGCTCCATACAGATCAGAGGCTGCAATCCTAAACTCCAGTTAGACCTGCGTAAGTCCTGTGCTGACCTGGGGGTGTCACAAAAGGGTCATAATGCGCTTCTGCTCCACTCCTGGAGGGTGGTGTAAGCCAGTAGACAGGCATATGTTGACCTCCTCACACCACTCTGGGAAGATATGCCTGGTGAGTTCTGTCAGCCTAAATGGGTTAGGATTGCACCCTGATTCAATCATTCTGATGGGATTTGAAGGTTACGTCTGTGACTGTGCCAGAAACCATCTCACACTATGATGAGCCAGGGTGGAAATCACAACAGGGTGTAAGTAACAGCAAATCCTGAAATCCAGCACAAACTGATTTCCATGAGTTGAAATACAACTCCTTATTCTTTCCGATTGGGACCCCTTGGCTGAAGCACACTCTGGTGCCCATTTTATGCAATGACTAAGGCGTTGATCCACTGACCCAGGAGTAAGTCCTATTGGGTACAGTAGGATTTTCTTCTGAAAAGACGTGCGTAGGCTTGTGTTTCCATGATTGTCACATCTTCCAGCCATTTTCTCCATTCACATCCCTCCCCTTCCTTTGTTGTCCCCCTTTTACAGCCTTCAGCAGAAGAGCCCATTTTTAGACCAAGATGGGGCCCCACTTGCTATGTCAAGTTAAGGTGGACCCACAAGACTCCAATAGGACTGGGAGCATCATCACCAGGCCACAACAGCCAAGACTACCATAGTTTCAGCCTCCCCAGCCTGTCCCCAATTCATAAGGAGGTGCCAGTCACTGAGCCACCTTCCTGGCACAAGTCATCAAGAGGGGCTTCATCAGCCTGCCTCTGAACCAGACAAGAAGCGCTTGAGCGGTCCTGACTTACCTCCTTTGCCAGGCACGAGAACAGCAACTAGCGATGCTGGAGCTCACGAACAGCGAGGAGACTCGAACACCCAGATATCTCCAACAGAGTCCAGTTGGACTAACTGACTCCAGGAGCAGGACTGGAACCCTGACTCTCGGCGACACTCTTGTCGTGGCAACTGGGACTGTTGGAAGCCAAGGCGTTGGACACGGTTCTAGTTCTGGGTCGGAATGCAGAGATCCAGACGGGGGCTGCAGGCCTTCTATTCCAGCAGGATGTGCAAGAAGAGGAGGGACGCTTTCCAGTCTTGTGTAGGCCAAACAACAGCGAACCCCATAAAGCAATTTTTCAGTATTTTCAGGATACCGAATTGCTCTGCCTGTCAATTCTGAAAATGTAATTACCGGTAAATCAAATGTCCCAGACCTTCCCCTTACCAGTTTACATGATAGAAGTACTGCCACCTATAGTGAAAGATAGCCCAGGAAAGTTAAGTAAAAATGTTTATTATGTACCTTGTAATGTACATAATAAGGTACATAATGTACCTTTGGCCACCTCTCTGCCAAAGATGTACACCATGTATTTACCTGGCATAAGTCTCAAGATCCTCAGGTGGTTATGATGGCCAGGAGTGGGGGATAGGATCCCAGATAGATAGGGTAGATGATCCCTTCTCATCGTGATATCAAAATCAGTTTGCAAAAGATTCCTTTCATGGCTTTGCGAATCCTAGACAGATACTAGTAAATACTAGTCAAATCCTATCCAACTTTCTAGCACAGATGCAGCTGTGGTAAGAGGATGTGCACTGCAAGCCATGGTAGGGAGGCAGCCACACATTTGTTCCCTTATCACAGGGCTGCATTATCTGGAAAATCAGATAGGATTGGGTCCTTCATGTGTTGGACAGCCCTTCTGGTTAGACATTTTCAATTCAAAACAGAAGGGGTGAAAAGGGGTGCAATGTCTTTTTGTCTCTATACTTAATCCTGTCTCATCAACAACCAGCCCCAACTCCTGGATCACAGTTAAATTTGGACCACATTACATTTGGGAAGCCTATTCCTTCTTTGCTGTGACGTGATTTTTAGAGATTTAACTCCTAAAGGGATGCATGTTTTTGTCCCTATTCTTAACATTGATGACTGACTGATGGATACCCAGTGCCAACTCCTGAACCTAGACGCATGAATTTGGGGGAGCATATTCCTTCTTTGCTTTAAGTAACCACTAAGTACTGATTTGGTGCCAGTGGTGTCCAGTGATTGGTGGTGTCTGCTGTCCGCTGTTACCGACTGTTCAGACTGTTGCCTGATGGTGCCTGGTGGTCCCTGCTTCCCACTGCCACCTGGCTCTTACAGAAGCCATTGAGGGATCTTGCCCAGACATACAAAAATAGTGTGAGACAATAGTGAATGGACGTTCAAGTGCAGTGTGCATTGTGACATGTCACTGGCATTATGCACTCGGTGTCTCTGGGCACAGTCCTAACCAGTCTTCCAGCTGTAGGGTGAGGACACTGCAACTCTGAGGGAAAGGAACAAGCATGACACTTACAGCCCAATCTGATCTCCTGCCAGCTGTGCAGATGATCCTGGGCCAAAAAAGGTGTTTCCTGCATTCAGCAGGGATAATGGAAGTATTACCATTTTCATCTAATTTCCCACCCAGCCGAATGGTTTTCTTTGAGTCTGTCCTGATATGTGCCACTAGTATTGATGAAATGTGTCCAAGGAGAGGACATGGCTGCCTCTTGAAGCAGCACACTCAGAATGGCAGACCAACGCCTGGCATGTCAGTCCTTGAAAAGATTGGGCCGCCAAACAGAAGAAGTCGAGCTCCAGAACATTTCCCAAAGTAAGGATTGCAGCCTTACTTTCTCTGCCATTTCTAGGTCTCCTTTGCCTCCCTCACCATCCAGAGGGTCAACCACTTCTCTGGCAGATTTCTTGCTTCTACCATATTTGAAGAAGATTTGATTATTCAACCTCTCCTACCCCCTTTGCTGGCTGGCCACATTCACAAAGACTGTGGCACAAAGTGATGCTCTACAAGCAATGCTATGGCTCTGCTGGGCTCGTGCACTGACATGTGTTGGTCCAACCTGCTCCTGAGTAGTTTGAAAATACTTTGTGGCATGTTTGAACTCCCAGGAGCAGGAACAAGGAGGTGGCTGAGGACTTAGTAGGATTGCACTGTGTATCTGGAATTGGAAAAGAGTCACAGGACTTGGCTCCCAAACTCTGTTAACCACAGAAAAGTAGCCACACAGAAGTGTACGTTTGGAGGTGTTTAATCCACATAGGGACCAAATCACTTTATCAGCAAATACATGTTCAAAGCTCTTAAAATATATCAAAGTCTGTTTTATATATTAAAATCAAAGACAAAATTGTAAACAAATATATCACAGTCTGTTTTGATATATTAGAATAAAAGACAAAAATTATAAACAAATACTTTTAACTTATATAAATTTTATGTAAAATCCCTGAAGAAGAGAAATTAAAACATCAAAGAAATTTTAGACATACAATAAGTTGTTTCAATAGGATGCTGCTGGTCTTCATTGATAAGTAGTCATGACCGAGAGACAGTATAAGGTCTATGCAGAAATCTTGCTTTTCTCAGTATCTTTACGTGTAAAATGGTATTGTATGTAAATGTCACTGTTGCTGCGTTCCTATCCATCTTTATCTAAGACGCACTGAGCACAATGGAATTCCCTTCTCAGTCAACGTATATTGCTCTGATGTGGAATATTTTGTCCATAGCCATCTTATCACCAAAGCTGCTGATGTAGTTCCAATGAAGTAGGTCTGCCTTTGAGTGCCAGGATCTGTTGTCACAACTGCAAATGAGACAGAGAGAACATATTTACCAAAACTCCTTGTAGTATTAAAAATAACAATCACTGCTTCAAGATGACCAAAAAATCAGGCCTCCGTCAGTCTTGAAAGACGATGGTATCGTGCTCAGCTCTGCATACGCTGCATGCGAAGCACGAAAGCCTGGGTTGGATTGTTATGGAGGATAGGCTGTTACCCAAGCAGCAAATCCCCCTCTCCACGCCACGGAATTAGTCCAATGGAAAGGCAGAGCCGATATGATTGGATCCAGCTGGCGTCGCAGAGCTGGGCTAAGGACAGGAGCTCACCGTGTCTTGTGGGGCCAACCCGGGATTCGAACCCTGGCCTGCTGGTTGACAGGCACAGTGTCTTAGCCACTTGCGCAAGACAATTGCCTTCTGCAATCCCCTTTTGCATTACAAGGGGGAAACTAAGTTCTTTCTTCCAAAGAGGGGAAGCCCACTACAAGGTCCTAGAGCCTGCTTCTCTCCTCCCCTCTGTCATCAGTTTGAGGTAAGTTAGAGAATATTCTATTCTGTATCATGCAAATCAATTCTTACGAAGCAATTGATATTGGGGGTGAACAGTTTGATAGTGGGGTGAACAGAAATGATTCTCTTTGGAGAGAAGAGAAAACCTTGGATGGGTTTCTGCTTTCAGTTCTATTTATAAACTTGCGAAAAGTGTACCTGCGTTGCGGGAGTAAAATTCCCCTGTAGGCCATCCCACCACTGGACATCAATCCCCCACACGCATCAACCCCCATGCACATCCACCCCCATGTGCAACATCCCCCATGTTCATCCACCCCATGTGCATCAACCCCCCATACACATCAACCCCTCATGCTCAACAACCCCCATGCGCAACAACCCCCATGCACAATCTTCCCCATGTTCAACCCCCATGCAAAACATTCCCCATGTGCAACATCCCCCATGCGTGATATCCCCCATGCGCAACATCACCATTGCTCAAAGTTCACCTGTTTCCCCTTCTCCCTCTTTTACAGGTGCATCCTTGTCACTGCATGCTTAAATCCTTATCATCGGCTATTCTATCCTCTTCTGGGCCCAGAAGTGGGCAGAACGCAGTGGTCCCGGATCTCAGCTGGGCTTAGGATTTTGGACTGTTGTTTTTTGGTTGGAAAGAGGGGGTGCTATGGGGGCAATTTCTCCCACTTTTTATTCAGTTTATTCAGGCTCATCCTCCTCCTCATATTATACTGGTTCACTGGTTCTCCTGGGAGAGATTGAACTGGCTCAGAGGAGATCTATTTCCGTCTTCAGCCCCAACACCCAGTCCCAAACCCTGCACCTAGAAGCACAAAATTGGGGGAGACCCACAAAGAACGGATAGAATCAACAGGTCTAAGTAGAAGTCCTAACAAGGTCTTTCTTGGTTTGTTTCTATCTCTTTGGAAAGTTTTGCTATACAGGTGTCCCTTCTTATCCTCTAGGGTTCTGGAACCTCTCATTTCCCAATACATACAGTGGTGCCTCACATAACAAGTTTAATTCGTTCCGGGTGCATGCTTGTTACATGAAATGCTCTTGTGAAGTGGATTTTCCCATAGGAAATAATGGAAATTCAGACGATTGGTTCCACAACCCAAAAAATATTCATATAAAAATATTAACTGTTTATAGAAATGATTACAAAACACTGTACTATAAAGTAACACACAACACTGCAGTAAAGAAAATACTGTACAGTACTGACCTGTACTGTGCCTATGAAAACCTTCATGGCTGCTGTGAGGGTTACAGACAGGGGGGATGACTTTGGCTGCAATCCTAAAGACACTTTCTTGGGAGGAAGACCCATTGGAGAAAATGGGGCTTATGTCTGAGTAGACATGGTTAGGACTGTGCTCTTTCACAATCACTAATGGAGGCCAGGGTGTCACCCCCATGCCGTGGGTGTGGCAACAACCTGGGTAGTGGCTGTGGTTATGTGCCATTGCTCTGCCTCCATTTGTTTTGGCCACACATTTTAATAGAATAAATATATTTCAAAGTGGTTTGTTCCATTACATTCTGCTGTAAATTACGCATTCAGTGGTATGTAATATGTAACTCTAGTGCCATCGTAAGGAGCACTCTGGCTGCAAACCATTCAAAACATCTAACTACAGATATAACATCTTAATTGCATCTTTGCGAAAGCAGTGGTTGTGCTTTCCTTTTCTGGTTATTTGGCTACAACGTTTGATAAAATACAAGTATTTCAATTTTTTGTTTCAATGTATTCTGCATTAAATTGCCCATCAAAAACATGATGGCATTACTGGTTGGAATTTCTGAAAACTGCTTCTTAGTGGATCCCTCCATCAAAGAAGGAACACCGTCCCCAAATTTCACACTTCTAGGCCCAACGGTTTTGGCAGGACGTTGATAAGTGAGTAAGTGAGTGAGTGAGTGAGTCGGTGAGTGAGTGAGTGAGTCAAAAAGTCAATCAATCAATCAATCAATCAATCAATCAATCAATCAATCAATCAGTGACTTTTCAGTTGATAGATAATAAACAAATGAATATTCAATACAGCAGCATTTGGAGAAAAGGCCACTTTAATGATGGTAGCAGGGACACAAATACATGCCGAAATGCCTTCTGACAGGTACCACCTGACAAATTAAAGCGACCAGTTTTAAACCCACATTCCATAAGAGGCCCAAACCCTTTCACAGTCTGGGGTAGGCGAAAAAACTGCCCCCCAAAAGCCAATCATGGTGAGCAGCAAAAAATTCCTACCCGGCCCCAAACGGCGACCAGTAATCTCAGACTGCTTCCAGGGCGGGCAGGCAGGGGTTACTAAATGTACATATACAAAGAAGGTGCTGGCTGACCACTGGCTGCTTCAGTCCCCTTTCCTTTCCTTCCCTTCCCTCCCTTCCTTCATATCCATTTATTTCCTTTGCATTGAGCTTAGCTTATTCCCACTATGTCAACAAGCTCCAATTCCCTCCTTCACTTTTCTTTTATTCCTCCATTTCTTTGTTCCTTTTCAGGCTCAATTAGGCAAAAATTTTCCTGTTCCTTATTCATTTTTTGACTTCTTACACAGCTCTCTCTCTCTCTCTCTCTCTCTCTCTCTCTCTCTCATCCAATGATTTTTCCTATATTCTTGTAAGGGTCCATTTGTCCAAACTTAGGTCTCTTTTATTCTTAATTTTCTTCTTCAATTTTGGGGCTCTGTTTGGCCGCCACTTAACTCTCCCATATTCCTTTTATTTATTTCCTGTTGGGCAATCTGTTACCCTTTCTTTTCTTTCTTTGTACTTTTCCTGGCCCAGATTGGCCATCTCAGTTCTCTTTTCCTTCTTACATTTCCAAACTGAACTGGGGCAAACTTTGCTATATTCTATTTCTTCTGTCATTATTAAGGTAGTTGGGTCAACACTGGGTATTCTCCCTGCCAGGATAAAAATGATATCCTGTGGAATTAGATTTATTTGTAAGTATGTGTAAATATATGAAGAACCTAAAGTAAAGTCAAATGACTCAGCAAAATTGAAGTGAAACTAGGGGAATGGTAAAGCTCGTAAAAGGGATTATCTCAGGAGAGGATAAGATGACATACATATGACATCAATGGTAGTAATGCTATTAACAAATTAAAGGTGTATGAACTCATATGTAGAGATGACATTGTGTATATAAAGAAGCATGTCTCAGTACTAGTTTGTTGGTTTATGAGAGAGGAGAAAGAAGTGCTGATGGACTGTAATTTGGTAAATATATCTGAGCTCAACTGACTATTCTTTATTGTATGCTGGACTTAATGTTGATGACCTGGACTGTATATGACTCTGATTAACTGCCTGATCCTATAAATACAGTTTTGCTGGATCCTAATCTATTTGGTTGTCTGTGGTATTTTACTGATACTATTGTTGGGGACTTGATCAGTGATATATATAGACCTTAGAATATCTTGTGCCTGGGGAAACCTAGAAAATACTGGCAATTAAACGGTTATGGCCCCAGAGCGCTAATCTAGGATGCTTCCTGAGTTACAGCTCTTGGTCAAATTAAACACTGATATCAAGCCTTAATGGATACTACAGTATTGCCCAGCAATCATAGTTAGGTGTGCACTGTTACACAGAGGACAGGTTTGAGTCAAGTCAAGGCATAATGGCGTCTAGCTTGAATATGTCAGGATTTGTGATTCCACGTTTGGGAGCAGATAATTACCAAGTTAGGGCGCAACGAGTATCCATGTTACTTCGTCGCAAAGGCGTATGGTCATGTGTCGAGAACCCACCGGAGGATATGACAGATGAACAAAATGAAAAAGCTCTTGCAACAATAGTACTCACGCTGGAGGATCGGGAGCTTATTCACGTAAGAGGAATTACTAATGCTAAAAGATGTTGGGAGGCGTTGCAAGGGACGGTGCGGGACAGTGTTGGCAGCCAAATACGTCTGACGAGAAAATTGTTCAGAGCCAGGCTGGAACCAGGTGGAGATTTGCTGGAACATCTGGAGAAAGTAAAAACTATGTTGCTAGACTTGAGTGCTAAAGATGTTGTATTTGAGGAAGAGCAGGAAGTTTTCGTACTGCTATCTTCTTTGGACGCTTCCTATGATGTGTTTGTTTCTCATCTGGAAGTGCTGCCAAGGGCAGAGTTGACAATGCAAACTGTAACAAGTAGATGGCTTGAGGAATATCATAAAAGAAAAGACATTCAGACTCTGAGAGGGTCCAGTTCCATGATTTTGCAACAACCAGAAGTGGAGGAGAAAGCTTACACAGCAAGGCGCTGCTGGTCATGTGGTTCACCTTCACACCTGATGCGAGATTGCAGAAGGAAAAGAGGAAAGAAGCCTGCTGGACATCAAAAGGGACGTTATTCTCATTTAATTATGTCTGAGAATCAAGCCGATAACGTAAGCACAGAATGGATCTTAGACTCAGGACCAACAATTAACATTTGCAGTGATAGAAAGCTATTTTCAGATATGAAAGTTATGAAAAATAACCATGTGAATTTAGCAAATGGTGATAATGCTAAAATTAAAGGGCAAGGATTGGTTTATGTACCACAATATAACAGAAAAATGAAAATGATTTTTGTACCTGATTTAAAGCATAAGCTACTATCAGTGAGCAAATTAACTAAACTTAACTATGAGGTAACCTTCAAAGATAAGAAATGCTTAATTAATGGTGAAAATAGATAGGTTCTGAGCGTTGAACGAAGACAGAAGTTATATGTGTTGACTGGAGGAGGAAAAGAGATAACTGCAAATGTATTTAGCAATAAAAAGCCTCATGATGAATGTATTCATATTTGGCATAAAAGATTAGGCCACGCAAATTTCAAGGCTGTTCAGAAAACAATACAAAATGCTGTACCAGTAACAGTTAAGAAATGCTCTAAATATGTTGAGTGCAAACCTTGCATAGTTGGGAAAAGCAAGCAATGTCATATTAACAAAACAGCCATAGTTGAAACTAGCAAGATACTGGAGCTAGTAGCAATTGATTTAGTCAGCATGCCACAAAGAAGTTTTGGGGGAGCCAAGTATATTATGACTATTCAAGACCAATTCTCCAGATTTACGTTCTGCTATCTATTGAAAGAGAAGACGCAGACAGCTGCAGAGTTTGAATCATGGTTGAAATTTGTAGAAAGAAAAACAGGAGAAAAAGTCAAGACTGCGCAGTCTGACAATGGGATGGAATTTAAAGGAGAACCTTTTCAGAGAGTAATAAGAAAATATGGTTTAAAACATAGATTCTCTGCTCCTTATTGTCCAACCCAAAATGCATACATTGAGAGAAGGCAACAAACATTGCAAAATATGATTCAAACACTGTTGGCAGACAGTAATTTATCACCCCATTATTGGGGGGAGTGTGCTTTATATTCATGTTTTACTATGAATTCCCTGTATCATACAAATCTTGGTTGTTCACCTGATGAGAAATGGTGTGGAAGAAAACCAGTAATTAAAAACTTTCATAGTTTTGGTGCTCCAAGTTATGTTGCTTCACCAATACAAACTAGAAGAAAGGGTGAAGCTAAAGCAAGGAAAATGTACTTTCTTGCTTACCAGGACAATAGAAAGGCTGTGAGGTTTGGTGATGAATATGGGAGAGTTATTGGGAGTGCTAGTGCTAAGACTGATGATGGATATGGATTAGCAGATGTTGATGAGCTAACTATTTTGTCTGAGGCTAGTCAAGCTGAAAAACCAGAGGAACATAAGCAAACTCCTAGCAAAGGGAAGAAAGATGTAGTAACTCCTGAGAAACAACAGAATTTAATGAAAGAGGAGGAGGAGGCTTCCACTCGTGAAAGTAGCAGCAGTAATATGACTCCTGTAATACCTAGGAGAACTGGCAGGATAATGAAACCACCTGAGAGATATTCTCCAAGTGTGAATTATGTGAATGAGTGTGGTGAGCCAGAAAGCTATGAAGATTTGGAGCAATTGAGTGCAACAGAAAAGAAACAGTGGTTGATAGCCATAGATAAAGAATTGAAGTCTTTGCAGGAAATGAGTGTATATGAAACTGTGGATTGTCCAGTAAACGAGAAGGTTATAGGTTGCAGATGGATTTTCAAAAGGAAAAATGATGCCAATGGAGGAGTGAGATTTAGGGCTAGACTGGTAGCAAAAGGCTATTTGCAGACAGCAAAGGACTTTGACCAGGTCTCTTCGGCGACGCTAAGAGCAGAATCACTTAGAGCAGTGTTAGCGTATGCAGCTAAGAATAAGTGTGAATTGAGACACATTGACTTTGAATGGGCATATTTAAATTCAGACCTAGAACATGAGATTTATATGGAAATAGCTCCTGGAGTGAAAGACAGGGAAGGAAAGTGCTGGAGATTGAAGAAAAGTCTATATGGATTGAGACAAAGTGCATTCCAGTGGAACAGTCATTGATCTGATACACTTACTGGACTTGGATTTGAACAAGGGACAGCTGAAAAATGTTTGTTTAGAAAAGGTAAAGAAATTGTATTGTGTTTTGTAGACGATATTCTATGTGTTAGTCCTTCTAAGAATGATGGTGATGAACTGGTGAGAAAGTTACAAAGTCAGTACAAAATAAGAGATCTTGGAGAGGTCAGGAACTATCTAGGAATTGAGATAGAGGAAGTGGATGATGGATTCAAAATATCTCAAAGACAGAAGATAGGAAACTTGGTGAAGCAATATAGAATGGAACAATGTAAAGGGGTACGTACACCGATGATTATCCATTTCGAGAAAGATTGTAATGAAAGTAAACCTTGTGACATTGATTTGTACAGATCTCTAATTGGTCGTCTGTTGTATCTAAGCCAATGGACCAGGCCAGATATTACCATGGCTGTAAATTTACTATCTAAGTTTAACCAACAACCAACCCAGAAACATTGGTATGCCGCGAAATGGATTGTAAGATATTTAAAAGAGACACAAGAAAAATGTTTGTATATCATTCCAGATAAAGAACTGAAACTCAGTGCTTTTGCAGATGCAAACTTTGGGTCTGATATAGAGACAAGGAAATCAAACACAGGCATAGCAATCTATATGGGAAAATCATTAATTCACTGGAAATCAATTAAACAAAATGTAATAGCTCTGTCAACCTCGGAAGCTGAAATGTGTGCATTATCTACATTAATTAATGAATTAATATGGTTCAAACAATTAATGGAAGACTTGAATTTGGATACAAAATATGTGGTTGATGTGTATGAAGACAATCAGGCGACAATAGCAATGGCTAAATCTCTAAATCAGAAGGCAAGATCAAAACACACTGACATTCGTTATAAACATGTAAAACAATGTATGGCTAATAAAGTCATAAACTTAAATTACTGTGAATCAGACAAAAATGCAGCAGACTGTTTTACAAGAATTTTAGGGCCCATGAAACCTAACCAAGCATGTGAAATGTTAGGATTGAAATAACATGTGTAAATCTGTAATATGGGTACTATGATGTATAAGAAGAAATAATTCTGTAATATATGTTATGTTATGCATATAGAATCAAACAAATCTAATTGGAGGAGATTGCCAGGATAAAAATGATATCCTGTGGAAGTAGATTTATTTGTAAGTATGTGTAAAGATATGAAGAACCTAAAGTAAAGTCAAATGAGTCAGCAAAATTTGAAAGTGAAACTAGGGGAAAGGTACAGCTTGTAAAGGGATTATCTCAGAAGAGAATAAGTTGACGTACATATGATGTCAATGGTAGTAATCCTATTAACAAATTAAAGGTGTATGAACGAATATGTAGAGATGACATTGTGTATATAAAGAAGCATGTCTCAGTACTAGTTTGTGGGTTTATGAGAGAGGAGAAAGAAGTGCTGACGGACTGTAATTTGGTAAATATATCTGGACTGAACTGACTATTCTTTATTGTATGCTGGACTTAATGTTGAGGACCTGGACTGTATATGACTCTGATTAACTGCCTGATCCTATACAGTTTTGCTAGATCCTAATCTATTTGGTTGTCTGTGGTATTTTACTGATACTATTGTTGGGGACTTGATCAGTGATATATACAGAACTTAGAATATCTTGTGCCTGGGGAAAACCTAGAAAATACTGGCAAGTTGCAGCAGTTGATAGGAAGCACCCAGCCTTCCTCTGCCCGGACTACCTCCCTCCTGTCTCTTCAGTGCCCTCCCCCTGCCTGCCCCCAGACCCTTCTGTTGCTGAGCTTGGCAGACACATCCCCCATTCAAGGGTCCATGGCGTGGGTGGGTGGGGAAGACAACACAAATGTTTGTGCCAGCCTTTTCTCATCTCTGGACATCTCATCTTCTTGACAGTACAAGGGTGCATTTGGATTGCACCCCAAAAGCAAATTTACCTCTTTTTTACATTCTTTTCTTTCATAAAATATCAGGTTCCTTCCCCTTTTTCTGTCTTACAGTATCAAAATAAGATTGGGCCACAACTTTCCTCTGTCTTATTCTGCTTCTCCTTTCATACTGAGCTCTCCCTCTCTCTCTCTCTCTCTCTCTCTCTCTCTCTCTCTCTAAGTCTCTCCCTGCTTCTACTTTTGCTCTCTGTCAACTCACTTTTATTCCTTCTTTTCTTTTTTTTACATAATCAGGCTAAATTCCCCAACAAGGGGCTCCACCTAGTTATTATTTGCCTGTGTTTTATTGCTTGTTTTCTTTCCCATTTATAATTCTCTCATTTATTTTCCTTTCTTCCCTATATTTTATTAGACTCAAATACTTCACCCAAAGTTTCCTTTCCTATCTTTCTTCCTCTTGCTACCACTCCTCTTTCTTATGATATTTGTATACTTCATTAGACATTATCCATGTACTTCATTCATTAAATCAGCATTCCACAAAGCAACCCCTAACCTTTGTCTTATTTCCTTTTTTCCTTCCTATTAAGCTATCCTTATTCTATTTTCCCATATATTATTAGATTCTAGTTCGCCATACTCAGCTCTCCTTTACCCTTCCTTTTTTATTTTACTTTACATTTTTAAGCTCAAATTTGCTATGCTTCTCACACTGCAATACAAAGCCTCTTCCCTGGACTCGCACAAGACCTACAAGTCAAGCACTTCTGACCCACATTTGGCGGAGAAAGGCCAGTGCACAGACCTCCACCTCCATCCAACAAGGGAATCATGGAAAGGGTGAGATGTGCTGCCTGATCTTGAGAAGCCAAGGAATTTGAGGGGTTGGGGTGGTTGGGAAGGAGGTGTCAGGGAGGTATATTGCAATGGGGCAGGGCTGGGAGAGAGCATCCCCAAGGGTTGGTGGGGACTAGGACCCCTGGAACTGGAGCAATACTCAAGCCCCATTCCCTGTGTAGCATGGAGGTTGCTCTGGTCTGCTCAGAGTGGTACCATCCAACTCAGTGGTGTAGCTCCAAATAGACCCACTGAGACTTTTGCAGTAGTAGCTAAGGAAAGGGAAAAAGTTTCCCCTTGCCCCGCCATAGAGCAGCAGCAGCATGAAGCTTGTGTTGAATACAGCACAGCCATACTGGGCCTCTCCAACACTGACTTATCCCTTCATTTCATTTTTATATCATTATTTCATTATTTGGCCACGACTTATTTCAATCATCCTGTTTTTTCTTAACTACCGATCTCTTCCTTATTCCTGCTTTCCCTCCAATATTATCAGGCTCAATTTAGCCACTGCTTTTTTGCCTGCCCAATCCTATGCAATGCTGAAGCAGTGGGGCAGCTGGGCTCATGCTGTATCCAGGACTGCACGAGTAGGAAGGAGGTCTCCTCCTCATTTGTTTCCTTACCCTGTTCAGCAACCCAGTTCGCTCAATGGGGCTACTCTCAGCTGTGCCAGCTTTTGAGCTATTGCAGCCCTGTGTGCAGGTACCAGATCCATGTAGAGTTGGTGGCAGAGGCCTGCTCCATCATTTTGTACCTGCCTTTGCAGTTGTCAGGGATGATGCGCCACCAGTGGAATTCTACAGGCCTTCCTGCCAATACCACAGGAAAACATTGACTACCTGGATGGTGTAAAGTGCTGGTGTTGCCCAAACAAAGGATTGGGCTTCTCTTTAAGAGGAATGGCCCAGGAATCGGCAGCAATGTGATCATGAAATGCATGCTGTAACAGGACAGGGAAGAGTTTTTAAAAGTTACCTGGGAGTTGCTGCGGTAAATTAACCTTCAAAATATCAGAAGGAATAAAATAAAGCAAGGTTTGCCCCAATTCAGCCTGGTACTGCAAGCAGGAAATATAAGAGAGCTAAGAAAGGGGCATCCAAAGGTATAAACGATAAATAAAAAGCATAAAAGGTACACCAAATTATAAGCCCCATAATGCAAAAAGGAGAGAACGAATAAAACAGACATTATGACTTGAAAGACTGAACCTCAAAAAATGGGGGGGGGGGGGAACACATGAAAGAGGGAGAGTTCAGTAGGTCACAAAGAAATTGAGGGACGATGGAAGTGGGCTTCCACTTGATGATGGAAGTCCAATGCTTCTCAGTGCCCAGGGCTGCTGCGGTGTCATTATGGTGACTAATGAATGGACGGGGCTGGAAAGCAAGCCAGGTTTCCTTGGCATAAGAGAGCCTATGCTTATGCTCTCTTATGACCCATAAAGCCCAGACAGTCCCCAATGGGGATCGTGAACAGGCACAGAGCCAAGGAGACCCAAATCGTGTTTCTCAGGCCAGGTGGGTAGTTGAGAAGCAAAGCTAGAGCCTGCCTCCATCTCCTCCCTCCTTTGTCCTCTCCTGCCCTTGACCTGCTCCCTCTTCTTCCACCTGATTTTCTCCTTGCCTTCCTCAGCCCTGCTTCACCTACAACCACCTCCCTTACTGTTATTCATCTGCACATGTTTAGCCTAATTTGGCCTCTCCTATTTCTATTCTCATTCCCCGTCATCTTCAGCCCTTATCACCTTCCGCCACCTAACTTTCTTTTATTCTTTCATTTCTTCCTATTCTTTTCAAGCTCAATTTCTCCTCTGCTTTTTCTGTATCTCCACCCCTTGCTTCCTTCAGAGGTTTCAGCTTCTTCTTAGTGTTGTACTGTCTTCTTGTAATTTGCAGAGAAGTCAAGATCATGGTCCTCTTTTTTTCTCAAATATTCTGGCAAATCTGGACCTCAAGCCTTGCTCTCCACAGTTCTCCATATTCATCCGAAAGGCTAGGAGGGTAAAGCAGAATAGATTTTATAAAGATTTTAGAAACTCTCCACCTTGTCAGGTTATCACTTAGAGATCTCTTCTCAGTCAACCCCTTCCATCTTGGCCAGGCGTTTTCAATCTTTTCCCCTCACAGCATCTGACAAGGTGTTAGCATTTTCAGAGGAAACCATCAGTTTTGACAAATGACAAGGCACACCATGGCCCTACAGGTCAGTCCCCAACTCTTCCATTGGTCCGTTCAGGGCACATCACTGTGGCACAGCACATTGGTTGAAAATGACTAGTCTTGCTTGCCTGAAAAGCTGGATGTTTTAACAACAGGCTTTTCAGTAAAAAAAGCCTTCTTCCTTTTGATTTGGTCTTTTAAAAAGGGGTCTTACCTTGCTTTGAACCATCTTAGGCCAACACAATCACCATCCATGTTGCAGTTCTCTCAGTGTGACAGCAAAGTATAGATCTCCAAGGTTGTCTGCATTATTGAGAGATAAGAGATGCCTTCAGAGTGTTGAATCAATACTTTTCAGGGTGCACCAGAGCAACCACCCAGACCCACCAATGTAGAGAAGGAGCAGAGAGGGTGGGATGGGATGGGGTGGGGCAGAACGGCCCGCAAATCCAAACCTCTCTCCTATCAACAGTCCTGCACCACAGGATGACGGTTCTGCACCAGTGACGTTGCTAGTGCAGGTCCAAGTGGCTGCACAGCTGCAACTGAAGCCAGTTACAACTGAAGCACAGCCTCCCTCTCACCACTCTGGATCATGACGTCCTTGCCAGACACTTTGGAACAGCAGTAGTTGTAGTCATAGTAGTCATAACAGTCGCAGTAGTTGTAGTCTCAGTCGTCGTAGTCATAGTCGTAGAAAGGCATACCAAGTCCATTGGTCACTGAACTGAGAGGAAAACAGCACGGAGTTAAAGGAGTTTGGGAAACACTGCCCTATAGGATTGTTGAGCCTCTGTCCAGTGCTCAGGCTGCATAAGGAAGAGCGGCTGAACTCTTGGAACTGACCTAAAGGAGGAGTTTCTAGCCCTGTTCATTGCATATCTGAGCAGCTGGGCCAAAATCAGAGATAAACCCTGAATAACAAAGACAAACTGAAAACTCAACCTACCCCATGGTCTGTTGAAAAAAGGGAGACCAAGGCTCAGTGAAAATGGTCTCTTCCTGATTGAGATGCGGGAGAATCACTGTCCGCTGGAGTAGAGAAAGTAGTAGCTGAGTGGAGCAACCATCTAAGCATAACTTCTGATGAAAGTCTAGACCATCTTTCTAAAGATTAGTAATGAAGAGACCTAGTAAGTTTTCACTTATGCCTTTGTATTTTAATTGCTCCAGATCTGAAGATGATTGACCAGAATTAATGGCTTTAATTTCATGAAAATGTGTTTGCGTTCACCTCTCCTGTCTTGTAGTCCCTTATACCAGTGGTTCCC
The DNA here is from genome assembly GCA_030015325.1 of Cryptoblepharus egeriae. NCBI lineage: Eukaryota > Metazoa > Chordata > Lepidosauria > Squamata > Scincidae > Cryptoblepharus > Cryptoblepharus egeriae. The sequence goes on along the minus strand of JAREYC010000003.1, from coordinate 108,021,341 downwards.
AACCAGATGATTGTGATCACTCCCAAAACTGGAACAACTGTTGTATTTCCCTCAAGGGGTCTGCTAATAGTGACAGTACCTCCGCTATGAAGTCCATTGTTGCTGTTTGGTTGCATCCCCAAAAGATCTTGTTCTAATTCTCAGAGGAAATTTAAGCTCTACTTTTAGTATGGATGTTAATTGGCCATTTATCTAATTCTCTGAGATCAGGATCTGCAAGCTGTTTTCTGACACCCCCCTTGTTTCTGCAAGCAATTTGCAGAAAGCCATTTTGGCAAGGGAGGCTGCGCAGTGGGAAGGGAAAATGCGGTCCCATTGGAATGATGGTCAGGCATTTAGGAATGATTACCTGAGAAAACCCTGTTACTCCAACGTCCGCATCACCCAAACCAGCCATTTCAAAGCCGAACGTCCATCTCCTCCGTCATTTGGAAGACCTGCAATCTCTCCGACGACAAAACAGAAGGTAACACATGTTTGGAGTGCACAAGGGAAAAGTGTCAGGATTCCAGGAATTACTTACATGGATGAGATGCCTTGCAGCCTCTTTCCTTGGTCTTGAGTGAAGCTACGGACAGGTATTCTGAGCTGGAAGCAAAAGAGGACTTACCGTTCCTTGGTGGATCTTCTCCATTATTTCGAAGCTGTCCTTCCATCTCCAGGAAGTGACTGCAGAGGAAACGGGACACAGAGAAAGAACATTAGAGTGGAGAGCTTTCCATTCTACGCAGGATATACCTGCATAGGATATGCAGAGGATATGCCTTGTGATGGGGCAGAAGCACCCAGACTGCTTTGCTGCACGTAACCAGATGAGATGATGCTTGCTTCTTTTCTGCAAACACCATGTTCCCCGTTTGTCCATTAACAGGGCATTCCAGGGATCTTTTCACATGCCAAGCACATGCACTACCCCAACCACATGACAGCTCCTTGTTCATCTTCAAGCTTCCCCATCATCAGGCACACCCCCAAAAAACAAATACATACCCTAAAGAGATGCTTGACTTGGCAACTCTCAATGGTGGGCCAGGAAGAACCCCAGGGGCCAGGAAGGCTGCAGCTGCAAAGAGAGCAAAATTGCCTTGGAAATACAATACCTCTCTCATCCCATTTGTTTGTGTGTGTGGCAAGGAAGCCATTGCAAGGCCATCTCATGCCATGGGTGCCGTGGGGGAGAAAGGCAAAGAAAAAATGGAAAAATCAAGGCACTGAACATTTGGAGCGCGCCATTGTTGGTCTCAAAAAAATAGTAAGGAGGCAGCGTAGTATGAAGGGAGAAGATTCTCCACAGAATCTGCCCCCCACTTGGATCTGCTCGCTTGAGGCCCATAGTATACGTCCTCTTCAGAGTTCAGGGTTCACCAAACTCAAGGGCCGTTTCCACATGGAATAGAGTCCTACCTGTCCAAAATGAAAGAATCATCACAGGTCCAGTGGTCGCTGGTGGTGCTGATCCTTGACTCCTCTTCTGATGGAGACATGGCGCTGGAGGAGGACTCTGACTCATGCTCGGAAGAGATGGAAGAACCTGTCTCCTGCTCCAAAGTGATGGAGGACTCTGGGCTCAACTTCAAAGCCTGCTCTAAAGTTATCGGAGATATTGCTCTTCCTGCCAGAAACGCCTCCCAATCCGTATCCTGGAAAAAGACAAGCAGGATTCCACCTGTTTCTTAGCCAAGTGTGGCAACAACTGTGATGGTCGCTCTCGAAGCAGGGCGGGGGGTGCAGAACTCTGTGCTTTTGCCCCCAAGTCCTTGAGCACTGTTGGAGTTCTGAAGTGGGAAGGGAAAGGAAGTTTTGTGAGAATCCAGCACATACCTTGAAATATTGGTGATTTTTTACTTCCAGGGCGTTGTCCTCCTGGCCACCGAGGCGTCGCTCTGGGTCCTTCTCCAGGAGCTAGAAAAGTTGGGAGACGGTCAGAAAAAGGAAATTCAAGTATGGAATAAAGAATAAAATCCTTTTAGTAATGAGTGAACCCTCCATAATCCCTATTAAGAAGAATCTTGGCCTGCCCTTGGTCTGCCAGTGAAAGCTCAAGAACTGAATTATGTATCACCTCACCCCAGACAAAAGGGAGACTTCTTCTTCAGCCAGGTGTGGTGGAAAGATCACCTCAGAACAGACGATGTTAAAACTCAGTTCCTGGATATTCATTCCACCAAAAGGATACTAAAAAGGAGAAGGTAGAAAACAGAAAGGTCAGTGTTGGCTTGTAATCATGCTGGTGATGGGTTTTTCTCCTAGGTATCTATTCAAAAACCTTTAAGAAGCATCCAGACACAATCACCACAGCCTTGCCTGCTTCTGAACCCACACAGAGTCATCACATCCCAGGACATCTTTAGCAGCTCATGAAAAAGCGGAGAAAGTTGAGCACAACTGGTTTAAGTGGTCTGTGCTCAACACCTCTATACTTAGATCAGTGGCACTTGGGCTAAGTCAGATCCCAGAGACCTGTTTCCATTTGCCCATTTGCAGAGGGAGGGGAGTGTTTGCTCTCTTAAATGAAGTTGCCCTCACTCAACTAAAGGGCTTGGTTTCCTCCTTGTGCTTCTTATGGTGATCTTCACTGCATTTTGAATTAGTCTGGAGGATTCTCCTGTACTCACCCTTCCGGTACTCAAACGGAAGAGGACAACACCAAAACTCCACCAGTCCACAGACCTGGTATAGGACATTGCAGTGATAATTTCAGGGGCCATAGTCCTAGGGGTGCCACACTTCGTATGTGCTCTGTCTCCGAAACCGATGCAAGAAAGAGTTGAGGCAAAGATGAGAATGAGCATCCACTACTGGTCTCCTGGAAAAGCTATTTATGGACAATGTTATCTGAGTGGTCCTGAAAAGGACCGTCCTGCTTGCTCCTTATTCCATAAGAACCCCAGATCCTCGATCCTCAATCATGGCATTACCTTCTTTGGAGAGGCCAAAGTCTGTTATTTTAATGTATCCAAAATGGTCGATCAGGAGATTCTCCATCTTCAGGTCTCTGAACAACAGATAAAATTTAAAAAAATATATGTATATAAAAACAAAAATGGGAGGCCTTGTCACTGAAAGACAGATGAGGTTGTCGGAAGGTCAGGACACCTTTGTACAGGATTTGGCTGCTAGTGGTGCTGTAATGGCCCTAGATAGAAACAGCAAATGTCAAGACTTCCTTCCAGATGTAAATGTTTCTCTGGATTCTCTTCCTGACCCACCCCCAATGAAGTCATGAAAATGAAGTTCTTCTAAAAGGGGGGGGGGGGTGGGAAAAGTCTGAAAAGTGAGAAAAAGCAACTTCCTTGAAGCTACAGATACATACAGATCAAGCAAAGGCCTACTGAAAGCATCTCCCGCTCTTCCTTTTTGTTTCAAGAAGACGAAGAAGGACAAAGAGGAAGAGAAAGAGGAGAACAAATCAGTAGTTTCCATCGGAGCCTTACCTGTGTATTATGCTCTGAGAATGGAGATACTGCAGCCCCAGCATGATGCATCCTCCGCAGAACCTTGCAAGGAAATGGAAGGGAAAAAAGAACATTTAGAGTCTTCTCCTCATACAACTTTCTTCAAAATGCAAACATTTCCAAGTCTCATCCTTCAGGAACTCCCAAGCAGCAGTATTGGCTGAAGCAACTGGCTGTGACATTTCCACTCAACTCTGCCATGAGCGAGTTGTTGCAGGGAGTGGATGTTGAAAGGGAGACTGAAGATGGCCCAGGATACTTACTTCACCTGTTCTTTGGTCAGTGATCTTTCCAGACAATATGCCTTCAGGGTGCCCCCCGGGGCATATTCCAGGGCAATCCCGATTAAACGAGGTGTTTCGAATGCCCCGTAGAACGAGATGATGCACGGGTGGGGGTTTTCGATGGTCCTCTCCAAAATGCTCAGCTCATTCTGCAACCTGTAAAGACAAGGTCAGAAGAACAGCTTTGTTCAACAGGGAAATTGAATGCAGCAATACTGTTACTTTCAGTGTGAGTAGCAATAACTGGGAATAAGGCTATGTGTTCAGACATAGAACTGTGAGCGATGACCCTGCCGACTGTTTGGACTGACATGACTCTGAATTTGGCTTGCCTCAGCAATGGCAAAATATTCACCTGCAAGGACCTCAAAGCAGGTCACAATTGGCCTGGAAGTGCACAAAGAAGCCAATGGGACCAGGAATCAGGAACAGAACCGGACCTACATGAGTTCCCTCTCCGGAAAGGAACCCGTGGCATGGGAGCAAGAGGCTGCTCACCAGGAAAGATAATCCAGAAATTCCCTGCTCCAGTGGAGCTTGAGGGAGGGAGATGTGGTCAACCACTTGAGCTGGATTAAGCAGGAATAAGTGGCGATCAACGGGATTATACAGAAACCTGCAACTTTTAACCTATTTCTCAGCTCTCTGACAAACTTTCTTAATGATCAGGGCAAAAATTAGTACAGATGACCACTTCTAACTGCCTTCTAATCTCCTTCCCCCTTTCACTCCTTATGAATAACCCTCAAAGACTCTTTATCCGCTTACAAATTCTCAGAAATCTTGGCTTTCTGGAGGGTCTTCACCGCCACCAACATATTCCTTGGTTGATACTGTGCCAGTAAGACCTGAAAGAGAAGGCAGGACCTGAGCCTCTGATATGAATGTGCCTTCCTTTCCAAGACAGCTGCTGCAAGTTCACCTCTCATAATGGCATAATGGCCTCTTCCAAGGACCTCTAGGAAGTTGAAGTCGTTCTCCTTCAGTTGTGTCCGTTCCGATCTGTAAAACAAACCAGTACAAATTCATCCTCAGAACATTTCCTGGAACTGGCCGCATTGGGGTAAGGTTGATGAAGAGATGCCCAGAAACATCTAGACTCCACTTACGTTGTTTTTAGCATGGTGGTGGTGATGGTGGCATCTTTTGGTAGAGGCTCGTCTTCACTTGAACCTTCCAGATAAACCACATGGGTGAAAATCAGTGAAAATGGAAAAAATATTTCCACTCCTTCTGTGCATAGAAATGTCCTCCTGTGCCAGGCCTACCCTCACTTTCAACATTTGGGGTCCTGGACTGTCTCACTGATCACAAGCATGCCTGCTCTAATTCCCTCTTCTACACAGTTGTCAAAGGTCCAGATCCCTAAAGTTGAAAGTTTGGACTCCCCTGTTCTATAATATCTAGATTTGTAGCTTCAGATCAGCCTACGCCCCAGAAGTTAAATCCCTGCTCGAGCAACTGCTTCAAGCCAGCTGGTGGGGGGCTAGCTGTGGACAAGGTGAAGGAACTTACAGCTTTCAGTGATGTCTCTCCTTCTCCTTCTTCTACATGTTTTCCTGGTGGAGGGCAAGCAGGCACAACAGCAGCAACACAAGATCTCTTTAAGCCTCTTTAAAAGGTTCATGGTTTCCGAATCTGACAAAGAAAACCATCAAGAACTCAGGGGCTTCCTTGTTCCAGGCCGAGATCATTCTGGGCGCTACAGTCATGACTGAAGATGCTCTTCAGCGTGACAGCTTTTCTAGATTTATTCCTTTGAGACACTCTCCCAACCTTCTTGGGCCCTACACTATGCAGTATAGACTACACTATAGAATACTGTAGAATACTATATTTTATAAGGAAGTGGGGAAAAAATGAAATTGAAAGATCATATCATTGCCCAGGAATTCCCACTGAAATTAGAGACGAGGTTCCAACAGTTAGTAGATCGACAGAGGAAAGAGGAAAAAACTGGAAAGGATTTAAGGAAGCTGTCACAGAGCTGACAGAAGAGAGAGTTTCCAGAATAAGGAGGTTATCTGAAAAAGAAATGGCAAGTTGATTGGTGAAAGGAAGTCTGCAAATTCTATAGAAATCAAGAACAGAAACCAGGGGAAGTTGGGAAAGCAACAAGAAAAACTCAAGAGTCCAACTGCATGGAAGGTAAGAAAGATCAGGTAGAGCAGAAAGGAAAGGCAGCCTCTGAAGCAGCCCTAAAGAACTGCATCAAAACACTTTTCACTTAACCGAGGACTTAAGTGGTGATCAGCTGAAAGCTGACATGCCCATTGGAGGTCAAGACGTGAAAATCCTCCTTGGACAAGAAGATCTGGACAAAAGCTAAGCTGAACACTTCAAAGAAACTGGCCTCATCCAACTGTACTGCATAATCTGAACAGCCCACCTCCTCCTGATGTGGCTCTGGACATGGGACCATTGCCAAGCAGAAGTGGAATGCTGAGACTGACAATGAGAAGTAGTAAAGGTCCTGGACTCGTTCAAATGTCCAATGAACTACTGAAGCACCTAGATGTCAATTGACTGCAGGGGCAGGATTGGAACCATAACTCTTGGCAACACTCTTGTTGTGGCAACTGTTGGAAGCCATGGCATTGGACACACATCCAGTTCTGGTCCCAGCTGAAATCCAGGCAAGAGTTGCCATTTGCCTATTCCAGCGTAATGTGCTATAAAAGGGTGAAACTTTCCATTGAGCAAAATGGTTTATGATAGAATGAAAACATGGGAATGGGGTGTTAACGTTGGTCTCCTGTGCCCTGGCATCATTCCTTCTATCTTTGTATGACTTTTATCTGCCAACGCCACCAGGAGAGAGAATGAAACCTTAGCTCTGCCAATGATCTATTATGGCATGTGAGGCTCATTGGGCAATCTGATGCATTGCAGATCCCCCACAGTGGTGCATCAGTCCCAGTGCAGACTATATTGCATCCTGAGTAGGAATATGTCAGGCTGAAATTTTTCTCAGTGGTGAAAGGGGACTTCAACCCTGGGGAAAGTCCCAGCGGCCACAATGGGACTACTCACCCCCAATGTTTTTGTTCTAGGCATGTCTACCTCTCCACCCACCCCCTTCAAAAAGCCCTGCTCACACCTACACAAGCAATGTAGCTGGCACAAGTGCACATTGCCCATGTAATGGATTGGAACAAAGAGGGGGAACAGGATACACCATGCAGGGCTGTTGCTGATCCAAGAGAAGTTAACATCTTGAGAAGTCTTTATAAGAATTGTAGCTGCTGTGAGAAAAATGAAAATGGCAGTACTGACTTTTTTACAATTCTTACTGGTGTCAGGCAGGGTTGTATCCCCACCATTGTTCCTGTGTATCCTGGTCTCCCCTATAAAATAGCAATGAAGAATTTGGACTTTGGTGTCCTATGGAATGAACCAGGCAAACTGATCACCTGGATTTTGTGGATCCCGCTCTACTTGTCAACACAAGGACACGTCTAAAAGATATGATGCTGGCACTGAAAACAGAGGCACGTAAAGTAGGCTGCAGAATGTGTGAAGATAATACCCAACTAATGCAAGTCGGTAATGTTCAAGACTTAACCACCCCAGTAAGTCAACATCTCAAGCAGGAGGAGAGAACCTAAATTTTGGGGAACATCAATGACTTTCAGCAACGTTGTCTCAGAAATATCCTTCTCATGACATATCAAGATCAAATTCCAAACAAGAAAATTTTACAAAGGTGACCATAAATTGTGCCCCTCATAGAAGTAAAATATTTGCAATTAAGGTAGTTTTTATTATTTCAAAATAATATTTAGAAGTATAAATAAATGACTTGACAATGGGAGGAAAAAGCAATGGAATAATTTTTTTAATAAAACACAACCAATTTTATATATAACAAATGTTCAGTGTGATCCCTGAGCATCTTTAGAAACACAGGATTTTTGGAAACATGTTCAACTGACCCACAGCCTTAAATCATGAACTGCATTCAATTACATCGGTACGTACTTACTTTTTCAGCAGAAGAAAGAAGAAAACACGACCAGAACATAGAAGGTCTCAGGCTACTCTGCAGATGGGGGCTTCAGACAGTCTTCATAGAAAAACCCCAACTTATTTATTCATGGCTGAATTTGTTTAATTTTTCTATTTTTTAGACCAAATGGCTAGAGAGATAGGGTTGCCATATGTGCAGGAAAACCTGGGCAGTCCCAGTTTGGGGGGATTGAATGGACATACTGGCAAGTTTGACAGGGGGTCCAGTCCCGGTTTTGTGGAAGAGAATTATGTCCACCCTATACAGAAGTCCTGATAAAATCTTAAACTGCAATCCTAAACTCCAGTTAGGCCTGACTAAACTCCTGGGCTGACCTGGAGTGTCACAAAAGTGTTGTAAGAGCCCCAACCTATGCAGATCTACTCAGAAGTAAGTCCCAGTATAGTCAATGGGGCTTACTCCCAGACCAGTGTGGAGAGGACTGCAGCCTCAGAGCCCCTTCCTATGCAGGTCTACTCAGAAGTAAGTCCCAGTATAGTCAATGGGGCTTACTCCCAGACCAGTGTGGAGAGGACTGCAACTTAAGAGCCCCATCCTCTGCAGGTCTACTCAGAAGTAAGTAATTTTATTTTTATTTTTTAATTTTTTTAATTTTTAAATGAAAACCCTCCCTGGCCAGCCCCCTGGCCCTGGCCAAGCCCCCTGGCCCTGGCCCTGCCCTCTGGCCCCACCCACTTCCGGAGAACCGGTTCTTGGGCCAGGCCGGGCCCACCCCTGTCATCACCACGAAAATGGGGAAATTTGTGAGTTAGGCTGGTCTAGCTTAGGATTATTCCCTTAATAAGATCACATTCTGTTTTTTCTGCACTTTTTTACTGCACTGGTTTTCAATGACTTCTGATAAGGAAGTACATGAACTGATGACCCAGAACTAGCAATTAGAGGGTTTTGCAGCTGATGCCACAAGACATTCTAATAAAGACCATAATTCAGTGATTCTTTGAGAACTTCTCAACGTCCTGGAAAGTAACCATGGACGTGCCTGTCCTCGAGAGTGGGAACCACTGGCTTATAGGATAGAAATGAGATGGAAAGAAACCCTAGACAGAATTGCAAACAATGAAAAGCAGCCTCTGATACCCCAAACCATCCAACCTTCTCAGTCCTGATAGAATTTTTGGCCTTGGCCACAGACTTTGGAGAGGACCCAGGTATCCCCTCTCGCTCCATACAGATCAGAGGGTGCAATCCTAAACTCCAGTTAGACCTGCGTAAGTCCTGTGCTGACCTGGGGGTGTCACAAAAGGGTCATAATGCACTTCTGCTCCACTCCTGGAGGGTGGTGTAAGCCAGTAGACAGGCATATGTTGACCTCCTCACACCACTCTGGGAAGATATGCCTGGTGAGTTCTGTCAGCCTAAATGGGTTAGGATTGCACCCTGATTCAATCATTCTGATGGGATTTGAAGGTTACGTCTGTGACTGTGCCAGAAACCATCTCACACTATGATGAGCCAGGGTGGAAATCACAACAGGGTGGAAGTAACAGTAAATCCTGAAATCCAGCACAAACTGATTTCCATGAGTTGAAATACACCTCCTTATTCTTTCCGATTGGGACCCCTTGGCTGAAGCACACTCTGGTGCCCATTTTATGCAATGACTAAGGTGTTGATCCACTGACCCAGGAGTAAGTCCTATTGGGTACAGTAGGATTTTCTTCTGAAAAGACGTGCGTAGGCTTGTGTTTCCATGATTGTCACATCTTCCAGCCATTTTCTCCATTCACATCCCTCCCCTTCCTTTGTTGTCCCCCTTTTACAGCCTTCAGCAGAAGAGCCCATTTTTAGACCAAGATGGGGCCCCACTTGCTATGTCAAGTTAAGGGGGACCCACAAGACTCCAATAGGACTGGGAGCATCATCACCAGGCCACAACAGCCAAGACTACCATAGTTTCAGCCTCCCCAGCCTGTCCCCAATTCATAAGGAGGTGCCAGTCACTGAGCCACCTTCCTGGCACAAGTCATCAAGAGGGGCTTCATCAGCCTGCCTCTGAACCAGACAAGAAGCGCTTGAGCGGTCCTGACTTACCCCCTTTGCCAGGCACGAGAACAGCAACTAGCGACGCTGGAGCTCACGAACAGCGAGGAGACTCGAACACCCAGATATCTCCAACAGAGTCCAGTTGGACTAACTGACTCCAGGAGCAGGACTGGAACCCTGACTCTCGGCGACACTCTTGTCGTGGCAACTGGGACTGTTGGAAGCCAAGGCGTTGGACACGGTTCTAGTTCTGGGTCGGAATGCAGAGATCCAGACGGGGGCTGCAGGCCTTCTATTCCAGCAGGATGTGCAAGAATAGGAGGGACGCTTTCCAGTCTTGTGCAGGCCAAACAACAGCGAACCCCATAAAGCAACTTTTCAGTATTTTCAGGTTACCGAATTGCTCTGCCTGTCAATTCTGAAAATGTAATTACCGGTAAATCAAATGTCCCAGACCTTCCCCTTACCAGTTTACATGATAGAAGTACTGCCACCTATAGTGAAAGATAGCCCAGGAAAGTTAAGTAAAAATGTTTATTATGTACCTTGTAATGTACATAATAAGGTGAATAATGTAACTTTGGCCACCTCTCTGCCAAAGATGTACACGATGTATTTACCTGGCATAAGTCTCAAGATCCTCAGGTGGTTATGATGGCCAGGAGTGGGGGATCGAATCCCAGATAGATAGGGTAGATGATCCCTTCTCATCGTGATATCCAACTTTCTAGCACGGATGCAGCTGTGGTAAGAGGATGTGCACTGCAAGCCATGGTAGGGAGGCAGACACACATTTGTTCCCTCATCTCAGGGCTGCATTATCTGGAAAATCAGATAGGATTGGGTCCTTCATGTGTTGGACAGCCCTTCTGGTTAGACATTTTCAATTCAAAACAGAAGGGGTGAAAAGGGGTGCAATGTCTTTTTGTCCCTATACTTAATCCTGACTCATCAACAACCAGCCCCAACTCCTGGATCACAGTTAAATTTGGACCACATTACATTTGGGAAGCCTATTCCTTCTTTGCTGTAAGTCATCACTGTGACGTGATGTTTGGAAATTTAACTCCTAAAGGGATGCATGTTTTTGTCCCTATTCTTAACATTGACGACTGACTGATGGATACCCAGTGCCAACTCCTGGACCTAGACGCATGAATTTGGGGGAGCATATTCCTTCTTTGCTTTAAGTAACCACTAAGTACTGATTTGGTGCCAGTGGTGTCCAGTGATTGGTGGTGTCTGCTGTCCGCTGTTACCGACTGTTCAGACTGTTGCCTGATGGTGCCTGGTGGTCCCTGCTTCCCACTGCCGCCTGGCTCTTACAGAAGCCATTGAGGGATCTTGCCCAGACATACAAAAATAGTGTGAGACAATAGTGAATGGACGTTCAAGTGCAGTGTGCATTGTGACATGTCACTGGCATTATGCACTCGGTGTCTCTGGGCACAATCCTAACCAGTCTTCCAGCTGTAGGGTGAGGACAGTGCAACTCTGAGGGAAAGGAACAAGCATGACACTTACAGCCCAATCTGATCTCCTGCCAGCTGTGCAGGTGATCCTGGGCCAAAAAAGGTGTTTCCTGCAGTCAGCAGGGATAATGGAAGTATTACAATTTTCATCTAATTTCCCACCCAGCCGAATGGTTTTCAATGAGTCTGTCCTGATATGTGCCACTAGTATTGATGAAATGTGTCCAAGGAGAGGACATGGCTGCCTCTTGAAGCAGCACACTCAGAATGGCAGACCAACGCCTGGCATGTCAGTCCTTGAAAAGATTGGGCCGCCAAACAGAAGAAGTCGAGCTCCAGATCATTTCCCAAAGTAAGGACTGCAGCCTTACTTTCTCTGCCATTTCTAGGTCTCCTTTGCCAACCTAACCATCCAGAGGGTCAACCACTTCTCTGGCAGATTTCTTGCTTCTACCATATTTGAAGAAGCTTTGATTATTCAACCTCTCCTACCCCCTTTGCTGGCCCGCCACATTCACAAAATGATGCTCTACAAGCAATGCTATGGCTCTGCTGGGCTAGTGCACTGACATATGTTGGTCCAACTGCTCCTGAGTAGTTTGAAAATACTTTGTGGCATGTTTGAACTCCCAGGAGCAGGAACAAGGAGGTGGCTGAGGACTTAGTAGGATTGCACTGTGTATCTGGAATTGGAAAAGAGTCACAGGACTTGGCTCTCAAACTCTGTTAACCACAGAAAAGTAGCCACACAGAAGTGTACGTTTGGAGGTGTTTAATCCACATAGGGATCAAATCACTTTATCAGCAAATACATGTTCCAACCTCTTAAAATATATCAAAGTCTGTTATATATATTAAAATCAAAGACAGAATTGTAAAGAAATATATCACAGTCTGTTTTGATATATTAGAATAAAAGACAAAAATTGTAAACAAATACTTTTAACATATAAATTTTATGTAAAATCCCTGAAGAAGAGAAATTAAAACATCAAAGAAATTTTAGACATACAATAAATTGTTTCAATAGGATGCTGCTGGTCTTCATCGATAAGTAGTCATGACCGAGAGACAGTATAAGGTCTATGCAGAAATCTTGCATTTTTCAGTATCTTTACGTGTAAAATGGTATTGTCTGTACATGTCACTGTTGCTGCTGATACGATTGGATCCAGCTGGTGTCGCAGAGCTGGGCTAAGGACAGGAGCTCACCCTGTCTTGTGGGGCTAACCCGGGAATCGAACCCTGGCCTGTTGTTTAACAGGCACAGTGTCTTAGCCACTTGCGCAAGACAATTCCCTTCAGCAATCCCCTTTTGCATTACAAGGGGGAAACTAAGTTCTTACTTTCCAAAGAGGGGCAAGCCGACTACAAGGTCCTAGAGCCTACTTCTCACCTCCCCTCTGTCATCAGTTTGAGGTAAGTTAGAGAATATTCTATTCTGTATCATGCAAATCAATTATTACTAAGCAATTGATATTGGGGGTGAACAGTGTAATAGTGGGGTGAACAGAAATGATTCTCTTTGGAGAGTAGAGAAAACCCTGGATGGGTTTCTGCTTTCAGATATATTTATAAACTTGCGAAAAGTGTACCTGCGTTGCGGGAGTAAAATTCCCCTGTAGGCCATCCCACCACTGGACATCAATCCCCCACACGCATCAACCCCCATGCACATCCACCCCCATGTGCAACATCCCCCATGTTCATCCACCCCATGTGCATCAACACCCCATACACATCAACCCCCCATGCTCAACAACCCCCCATGCGCAACAACCCCATGTGCAACATTCTCCATGTTCATCAACCCCTCATGCTCAACAACCCCCCATGCACAACAACCCCCATGCACAACATTCCCCATGTTCAACCCCCATGCAAAACATTCCCCATGTGCAACATTGCCCATGCACAACATCCCCCATGCGTAATATCCCCCATGCGCAACATCACCATTGCTCAAAGTTCACCTGTTTCACCTTCTCCCTCTTTTACAGGTGCATCCTTGTCATTGCATGCTCGAATCCTTATCATCGGCTATTCTATCCTCTTCTGGGCCCAGAAGTGGGCAGAACGCAGTGGTCCCGGCTCTCAGATGGGCTTAGGATTTTGGACTGTTGTTTTTTGGTTGGAAAGAGGGGGTGCTATGGGGGCAATTTCTCCCACTTTTTATTCAATTTATTCAGGCTCATCCTCCTCCTCATATTATACTGGTTCACTGGTTCTCCTGGGGGAGATTGAACTGGCTCAGAGGAGATCTATTTCCGTCTTCAGCCCCAACACCCAGTCCCAAACCCTGCACCTAGAAGCACAAAATTTGGGGAGACCCACAAAGAACTGATACAATCAACAGGTCTAAGTAGAAGTCCTAACAAGGTCTTTCTTGGTTTGTTTCTATCTCTTTGGAAAGTTTTGCTATACAGGTGTCTCTTCTTATCCTCTAGGGTTCTGGAACCTCTCATTTCCCGATACATACAGTGGTGCCTCACATAACAAGTTTAATTCGTTCCGGAGGCTTGCTTGTTACATGAAATGCTCTTGTGAAGTGGATTTTCCCATAGGAAATAATGGAAATTCAGACGATTGGTTCCACAACCCAAAAAATATTCATATAAAAATATTAACTGTTTATAGAAATGATTACAAAACACTGTACTATAAAGTAACACACAACACTGCAGTAAAGAAAATACTGTACAGTACTGACAGTACTGTGCCTATGAAAACCTTCATGGCTGCTGTGAGGGTTACAGACAGGGGGGATGACTTTGGCTGCAATCCTAAAGACACTTTCTTGGGAGTAAGACCCATTGGAGAAAATGGGGCTTATGTCTGAGTAGACATGGTTAGGACTGTGCTCTTTCACAATCACTAATGGAGGCCAGGGTGTCACCTCCATGCCGTGGGTGTGGCAACAACCTGGGTAGTGGCTGTGGTTATGTGCCATTGCTCTGCCTCCATTTGTTTTGGCCACACATTTTAATAGAATAAATATATTTCAAAGTGGTTTGTTCCATTACATTCTGCTGTAAATTACGCATTCAGTGGTATGTAATATGTAACACTAGTGCCATCGTAAGGAGCACTCTGGCTGCAAACCATTCAAAACATCTAACTACAGGTATAACATCTTAATTGCATCTTTGTGAAAGCAGTGGTTGTGCTTTCCTTTTCTGGTTATTTGGCTACAACGTTTGATAAAATACAAGTATTTCAATTTTTTGTTTCGATGTATTCTGCATTAAATTGCCCATCAAAAACATGATGGCATTACTGGTTGGAATTTCTGAAAACTGCTTCTTAGTGGATCCCTCCATCAAAGAAGGAACACCGTCCCCAAATTTCACACTTCTAGGCCCAACGGTTTTGGCAGGACGTTGATAAGTGAGTGAGTGAGTGAGTGAGTGAGTGAGTGAGTGAGTGAGTGAGTGAGTGAGTCAATCAATCAATCAATCAATCACTCAATCAATCAAACGATCGATCGATCGATCGATCAGTGACTTTTCAGTTGATAGATAATAAACAAATGAATATTCAATACAGCAGCATTTGGAGAAAAGGCCACTTTAATGATGGTAGCAGGGACACAAATACATGCAGAAATGCCTTCTGACAGGTACCACCTGACAAATTAAAGCGACCAGTTTTAAACCCACATTCCATAAGAGGCCCAAACCCTTTCACAGTCTGGGGTAGGCGAAAAAACTGCCCCCCAAAAGCCAATCATGGTGAGCAGCAAAAAATTCCTACCCGGCCCCAAACGGCGACCAGTAATCTCAGACTGCTTCCAGGGCGGGCAGGCAGGGGTTACTAAATGTACATATACAAAGAAGGTGCTGGCTGACCACTGGCTGCTTCAGTCCCCTTTCCTTTCCTTCCCTTCCCTCCCTTCCTTCATATCCATTTATTTCCTTTGCATTGAGCTTAGCTTATTCCCACTATGTCAACAAGCTCCAATTCCCTCCTTCACTTTTCTTTTATTCCTCCATTTCTTTGTTCCTTTTCAGGCTCAATTAGGCAAAAATTTACCTGTTCCTTATTCATTTTTTGACTTCTTACACAGCTCTCTCTCTCTCTCTCTCTCTCTCTCTCTCATCCAATGATTTTTCCTATATTCTTGTAAGGGTCCATTTGTCCAAACTTAGGTCTCTTTTATTCTTAATTTTCTTCTTCAATTATGGGGCTCTGTTTGGCCGCCACTTAACTCTCCCATATTCCTTTTATTTATTTCCTATTGGGCAATCTGTTACCCTTTCTTTTCTTTTTTTGTACTTTTCCTGGCCCAGATTGGCCATCTCAGTTCTCTTTTCCTTCTTACATTTCCAAACTGAACTGGGGCAAACTTTGCTATATTCTATTTCTTCTGTCATTATTAAGGTAGTTGGGTCAACACTGGGTATTCTCCCCCCCCCTTTTCAAATTATCGCTGAGATGCTTATTAATAACAACATTTCTTCCCTGCATTATCAGGCTCAATTTGTCTATGATTTGTCTCTCCCCACCCCAACTCTCAGGCCCAATTTGGATGCATTTTCCTCCCCGTATCCCTTTCTTTTTTACTGTGGTAAATACTTACCTGTGTCTTATTCCTTATTGTTCTTGGATGAGAACCTGTCAGAAGAGTGGGGCGAACTGGGGAAGACCATGGAGGGAGAAGGGGAGAAGAAGGTAGAGATGGGAGCAGGCCAGGAAGAGAGTGCTGAAGGGGAGGCTGAGGCTGGGTCAACCTGGAGGAGAATGAGACCATCTTGGACACTCTACTATGGGCCAGTCCCCAAACACCTCTTAGCCCCGTGAGGACCATCCCAATCCTGCCTTGGAAGGTTCCAGGGAGAATCAAGGAGGAAGGGCGTTCTAGGGGATGGTGGAGCTCGTCTATCTAGGAAAGAAGAGCCTGGGTGGTGGGAGCATCAGTGTTCTGCTCCTGCCACAGGGATCAGGCCTTAATATGCACCTGGAAGAAAGTTACCTCACCTGTGGACTAGAGGTTGAGGAGGGAAGCTGAACCATGCTGTAACTTAAAGAATTATTGCTAAAGAACCTACCATGTTAAGATAACTTGTTCAATCTGTGTTCTTTGGCGGCAAGACCCATGGACCATGATAACCTATTTGATGCCCCCCACGCACCAGCAGGGACAGCGCATCAGGACAACAGAGCAGACCTCTACTGCACCTCACCCTTGCCCCAGGTATGCCAGTGTTAGACATGTCAGCTTGGGGTTTTTTGTTAGCTAATAGCTGACACAGAACCATGCAGCCAAACTGAGATTGCTGCAGTGCTACACAGATCAACAAATATTCACATAGCCAGAGGAGACCCCAAACTGCTCAGTTGCAGCAGTTGATAGGAAGCACCCAGCCCTCCTCTGCCCGGACTACCTCCCTCCTGTCTCTTCAGTGCCCTCCCCCTGCCTGCCCCCAGACCCTTCTGTTGCTGAGCTTGGCAGACACATCCCCCATTCAAGGGTCCCTGGAGTGGGTGGGTGGGGACATTTTCTTATCTCTGGGCATCTCATCTTCCTTGACAGTACAAGGGTGCATTGCAGTCTCTCCCTTCTTCTACTTTTGCTCTCTGTCAACTCACTTTTATTCCTTCTTTTCTTTTTTTACATAATCAGGCTAAATTCACCAACAAGGGGCTTCACCTAGTTATTATTTGCCTGTATTTTATTGCTTGTTTTCTTTCCCATTTATGATTCTCTCATTTATTTTCCTTTTTTCCCTATATTTTATTAGACTCAAATACTTCACCCAAAGTTTCCTTTCCTATCTTTCTTCCTCTTGCTACCACTCCTCTTTCTTATGATATTTGTATACTTCATTAGACATTATCCATGTACTTCATTCATTAAATCAGCATTCCACAAAGCAACCCCTAACCTTTGTCTTATTTCCTTTTTTCCTTCCTATTAAGCTATCCTTATTCTATTTTCCCATATATTATTAGATTCTAGTTCGCCATACTCAGCTCTCCTTTACCCTTCCTTTTTTATTTTACTTTACATTTTTAAGCTCAAATTTGCTATGCTTCTCACACTGCAATACAAAGCCTCTTCCCTGGACTCGCACAAGTCCTACAAGTCAAGCACTTCTGACCCACATTTGGCGGAGAAAGGCCAGTGCACAGACATCCACCTCCACCCGACAAGGGAATCATGGAAAGGGTGAGATGTGCTGCCTGATCTTGATAACCAAGGAATTTGAGGGGTTGCGGTGGGTGGGCAGGAGGTGACAGGGAGGTATATTGCAATGGGGCAGGGCTGGGAGAGAGCATCCCCAAGGGTTGGTGGGGACTAGGACCCCTGGAACTTGAGCAATACTCAAGCCTCATTCCCTGTGTAGCATGGAGGTTGCTCTGGTCTGCTCAGAGTGGTACCATCAAACTCAGTGGTGTAGCTCCAAATAGACGCTCTGAGACTTTTGCAGTAGTAGCTAAGGAAAGGGAAAAAGTTTCCCCTTCGCTCAGTGGGGCTACTCTCAGCTGTGCCAGCTTTTGAGCTATTGCAGCCCTGTGTGCAGGTACCAGATCCATGTAGAGTTGGTGGCAGAGGCCTGCTCCATCATTTTGTACCTGCCTTTGCAGTTGTCAGGGATGATGCGCCACCAGTGGAATTCTGCAGGCTTTCCTGCCAATACCACAGGAAAACATTGACTACCTGGATGGTGTAAAGTGCTGGTGTTGCCCAACAAAGGCTGGGCTTTTCTTTAAGAGGAATGGCCCAGGAATTGGCAGCAATATAATCATGAAATTCATGCTGTAACAGGACAGGGAAGAGTTTTTAAAAGTTACCTGGGAGTTGCTGCGGTAAATTAACCTTCAAAATATCAGAAGGAATAAAATAAAGCAAGGTTTGCCCCAATTCAGCCTGGTACTGCAAGCAGGAAATATAAGAGAGCTAAGAAAGGGGCATCCAAAGGTACAAACGATAAATAAAAAGCATAAAAGGTACACCAAATTATAAGCCCCATAATGCAAAAAGGAGAGAACGAATAAACAGACATTATGGCTTGAAAGACTGAACCTCAAAAAATGGGGGGGGGGACACATGAAAGAGGGAGAGTTCAGTAGGTCACAAAGAAATTGAGGGATGATGGAAGTGGGCTTCCACTTGATGATGGAAGTCCAATGCTTCTCAGTGCCCAGGGCTGCTGCGGTGCCATTATGGTGACTGATGAATGGACGGGGCTGGAAAGCAAGCCAGGTTTCCTTGGCATAAGAGAGCTTATGCTTATGCTCTCTTATGACCATAAAGCCCAGACAGTCCCCAGTGGGGAGCGTGAACAGGCACAGAGCCAAGGAGACCCAAATCGTGTTTCTCAGGCCACGTGGGTAGTTGAGAAGCAAAGCTAGAGCCTGCCTCCATCTCCTCCCTCCTTTGTCCTCTCCTACCCTTGACCCTCTTCTTCCACCTGATTTTCTCCTTGCCTTCCTCAGCCCTTCTTCACCTACAACCACCTCCCTTACTGTTATTCATCTGCACATGTTTAGCCTAATTTGGCCTCTCCTATTTCTATTCTCATTCCCCGTCATCTTCAGCCCTTATCACCTTCCGCCACCAAACTTTCTTTTATTCTTTCATTTCTTCCTATTCTTTTCAAGCTCAATTTCTCCTCTGCTTTTTCTGTATCTCCACCCCTTGCTTCCTTCAGAGGTTTCAGCTTCTTCTTAGTGTTGTACTGTCTTCTTGTAATTTGCAGGGAAGTCAAGATGATGGTCCTCTTTTTACTCAAATATTCTGGCAAATCTGGACCTCAAGCCTTGCTCTCCACAGTTCTCCATATTCATCCGAAAGGATAAGAGGGTAAAGCAGAATAGATTTTATAAAGATTTTATAAACTCTCCACCTTGTCAGGTTATCACTTAGAGATCTCTTCTCAGTCATCCCCTTCCATCTTGGCCAGGCGTTTTCAATCTTTTCCCCTCACAGCATCTGACAAGGTGTTAGCATTTTCAGAGGAAACCATCAGTTTTGACAAATGACAAGGCACACCATGGCCCTACAGATCAGTCCCCAACTCTTCCATTGGTCCGTTCAGGGCACATCACTGTGGCACAGCACATTGGTTGAAAATGACTAGTCTTGCTTGCCTGAAAAGCTGGATGTTTTAACAACCGGCTTTTCAGTAAAAAAAGACTTCTTCCTTTTGATTTGGTCTTTTAAAAAGGGGTCTTACCTTGCTTTGAACCATCTTAGGCCAACACAATCACCATCCATGTTGCAGTTCTCTCAGTGTGACAGCAAAGTATAGATCTCCAAGGTTGTCTGTATTATTGAGAGATAAGAGATGCCTTCAGAGTGTTGAATCAATACATAAATTACTTTTCAGGGTGCACCAGAGCAACCACCCAGGCCCACCAATGTAGAGAAGGAGCATAGAGGGTGGGATGGGATGGGGTGGGGCAGAACGGCCCGCAAATCCAAACCTCTCTCCTATCAACAGTCCTGCACCACAGGATGACGGTTCTGCACCAGTGACGTTGCTAGTGCAGGTCCAAGTGGCTGCACAGCTGCAACTGAAGCCAGTTACAACTGAAGCACAGCCTCCCTCTCACCACTCTGGATCATGACGTCCTTGCCAGACACTTTGGAACAGCAGTAGTTGTAGTCATAGTAGTCATAACAGTCGCAGTAGTTGTAGTCTCAGTCGTTGTAGTCATAGTCGTAGAAAGGCATACCAAGTCCATTGGTCACTGAACTGAGAGGAAGACAGCACGGAGTTAAAGGAGTTTGGGAAACACTGCCCTATAGGATTGTTGAGCCTCTGTCCAGTGCTCAGGCTGCATAAGGAAGTGTGGCTGAACTCTTGGAACTGACCTAAAGGAGGAGTTTCTAGCCCTGTTCATTGCATATCTGAGCAGCTGGGCCAAAATCAGAGATAAACCCTGAATAACAAAGACAAACTGAAAACTCAACCTACCCCATGGTCTGTTGAAAAAAGGGAGACCAAGGCTCAGTGAAAATGGTCTCTTCCTGATTGAGATGCGGGAGAATCACTGTCTGCTGGAGTAGAGAAAGTAGTAGCTGAGTGGAGCAACCATCTAAGCATAACTTCTGATGAAAGTCTAGACCATCTTTCTAAAGATTAGTAATGAAGAGACCTAGTAAGTTCTCACTTATGCCTTTGTATTTTAATTGCTCCAGATCTGAAGATGATTGACCAGAATTAATGGCTGAATTTTTATATGCCTCAGTATTTGCAGGCAGAAGATACTATGATCTATTTTTGGAAAATCCAATTCTGTGCCTTGAAAAAAATGTTGAAATTCATGAAAATGTGTTTGCGTTCACCTCTCCTGTCTTGTAGTCCCTTATACCAGTGGTTCCCAACCAGATGACTGTGATCACTCCCAAAACTGGAACTGTTGTATTTCCCTCAAGGGGTCTGCTAATAGTGACAGTACCTCCGCTATGAAGTCCATTGTTGCTGTTTGGTTGCATCCCCAAAAGATCTTGTTCTAATTCTCAGAGGAAATTTAAGCTCTACTTTTAGTATGGATGTTAACTGGCCATTTATCTAATTCTCTGAGATCAGGATCTGCAAGCTGTTTTCTGACACCCCCCTTGTTTCTGCAAGCAATTTGCAGAAAGCCATTTTGGCAAGGGAGGCTGCGCAGTGGGAAGGGAAAATGCGGTCCCATTGGAATGATGGTCAGGCATTTAGGAATGATTACCTGAGAAAGCCCTGTTACTCCAACGTCCGCATCACCCAAACCAGCCATTTCAAAGCCGAACGTCCATCTCCTTCGTCATTTGGAAGACCTGCAAACTCTCCGACGACAAAACAGAAGGTAACACATGTTTGGAGTGCACAAGGGAAAAGTGTCAGGATTCCAGGAATTACTTACATGGATGAGATGCCTTGCAGCCTCTTTCCTTGGTCTTGAGTGAAGCTACGGACAGGTATTCTGAGCTGGAAGCAAAAGAGGACTTACCGTTCCTTGGTGGATCTTCTCCATTATTTCAAAGCTGTCCTTCCATCTCCAGGAAGTGACTGCAGAGGAAACGGGACACAGAGAAAGAACATTAGAGTGGAGAGCTTTCCATTCTACGCAGGATATACCTGCATAGGATATGCAGAGGATATGCCTTGTGATGGGGCAGAAGCACCCAGACTGCTTTGCTGCACGTAACCAGATGAGATGATGCTTGCTTCTTTTCTGCAAACACCATGTTCCCCGTTTGTCCATTAACAGGGCATTCCAGGGATCTTTTCACATGCCAAGCACATGCACTACCCCAACCACATGACAGCTCCTTGTTCATCTTCAAGCTTCCCCATCATCAGGCACACCCCCAAAAAACAAATACATACCCTAAAGAGATGCTTGACTTGGCAACTCTCAATGGTGGGCCAGGAAGAACCCCAGGGGCCAGGAAGGCTGCAGCTGCAAAGAGAGCAAAATTGCCTTGGAAATACAATACCTCTCTCATCCCATTTGTTTGTGTGTGTGGCAAGGAAGCCATTGCAAGGCCATCTCATGCCATGGGTGCCGTGGGGGAGAAAGGCAAAGAAAAAATGGAAAAATCAAGGCACTGAACATTTGGAGCGCGCCATTGTTGGTCTCAAAAAAATAGTAAGGAGGCAGCGTAGTATGAAGGGAGAAGATTCTCCACAGAATCTGCCCCCCACTTGGATCTGCTCGCTTGAGGCCCATAGTATACGTCCTCTTCAGAGTTCAGGGTTCACCAAACTCAAGGGCCGTTTCCACATGGAATAGAGTCCTACCTGTCCAAAATGAAAGAATCATCACAGGTCCAGTGGTCGCTGGTGGTGCTGATCCTTGACTCCTCTTCTGATGGAGACATGGCGCTGGAGGAGGACTCTGACTCATGCTCGGAAGAGATGGAAGAACCTGTCTCCTGCTCCAAAGTGATGGAGGACTCTGGGCTCAACTTCAAAGCCTGCTCTAAAGTTATCGGAGATATTAGTCTTCCTGCCAGGAACGCCTCCCAATCCGTATCCTGGAAAAAGACAAGCAGGATTCCGCCTGTTTCTTAGCCAAGTGTGGCAACAACTGTGATGGTCGCTCTCGAAGCAGGGCGGGGGGTGCAGAACTCTGTGCTTTTGCCCCCAAGTCCTTGAGCACTGTTGGAGTTCTGAAGTGGGAAGGGAAAGGAAGTTTTGTGAGAATCCAGCACATACCTTGAAATATTGGTGATTTTTGACTTCCAGGGCGTTGTCCTCCTGGCCACCGAGGCGTCGTTCTGGGTCCTTCTCCAGGAGCTAGAAAAGTTGGGAGACGGTCAGAAAAAGGCAGTTCAACTCAAGTATGGAATAAAGAATAAAATCCTTTTAGTAAAGAGTGAACCCTCCATAATCCCTATTAAGAAGAATCTTGGCCTGCCCTTGGTCTGCCAGTGAAAGCACAAGAACTGAATTCTGTATCACCTCACCCCAGACAAAAGGGAGACTTCTTCTTCAGCCAGGTGTGGTGGAAAGATCACCTCAGAACAGACGATGTTAAAACTCAGTTCCTGGATATTCATTCCACCAAAAGGATACTAAAAAGGAGAAGGTAGAAAACAGAAAGGTCAGTGTTGGCTTGTAATCATGCTGGTGATGGGTTTTTCTCCTAGGTATCTATTCAAAAACCTTTAAGAAGCATCCAGACACAATCACCACAGCCTTGCCTGCTTCTGAACCCACACAGAGTCATCACATCCCAGGACATCTTTAGCAGCTCATGAAAAAGCGGAGAAAGTTGAGCACAAGTGGTTTAAGTGGTCTGTGCTCAACACCTCTATACTTAGATCAGTGGCACTTGGGCTAAGTCAGATCCCAGAGACCTGTTTCCATTTGCCCATTTGCAGAGGGAGGGGAGTGTTTGCTCTCTTAAGTGAAGTTGCCCTCACTCAACTAAAGGGCTTGGTTTCCTCCTTGTGCTTCTTATGGTGAGCTTCACTGCATTTTGAATTAGTCTGGAGGATTCTCCTGTACTCACCCTTCCGGTACTCAAACGGAAGAGGACAACACCAAAACTCCACCAGTCCACAGACCTGGTATAGGACATTGCAGTGATAATTTCAGGGGCCATAGTCCTAGGGGTGCCACACTTCGTATGTGCTCTGTCTCCGAAACCGATGCCTGAAAGAGTTGAGGCAAAGATGAGAATGAGCATCCACTACTGGTCTCCTGGAAAAGCTATTTATGGACAATGTAATCTGAGTGGTCCTGAAAAGGACCGCCCTGCTTGCTCCTTATTCCATAAGAACCCCAGATCCTCGATCCTCAGTCATGGCATTACCTTCTTTGGAGAGGCCAAAGTCTGTTATTTTAATGTATCCAAAATGGTCGATCAGGAGGTTCTCCATCTTCAGGTCTCTGAACAACAGATAAAATTTAAAAAATATATGTATATAAAAACAAAAATGGGAGGCCTTGTCACTGAAAGACAGATGAGGTTGTCGGAAGGTCAGGACACCTTTGTACAGGATTTGGCTGCTACTGGTGCTGTAATGGCCCTAGATAGAAACAGCAAATGTCGAGACTTCCTTCCAGATGTAAATGTTTCTCTGGATTCTCTTCCTGACCCACCCCCAATGAAGTCATGAAAATGAAGTTCTTCTAAAAGGGGGGTGGGTGGGAAAAGTCTGAAAAGTGAGAAAAAGCAACTTCCTTGAAGCTACAGATACATACAGATCAAGCAAAGGCCTACTGAAAGCATCTCCCGCTCTTCCTTTTTGTTTCATGAAGACCAAGAAGGACAAAGAGGAAGAGAAAGAGGAGAACAAATCAGTAGTTTCCATCGGAGCCTTACCTGTGTATTATGCTCTGAGAATGGAGATACTGCAGCCCCAGCATGATGCATCCTCCGCAGAACCTTGCAAGGAAATGGAAGGGAAAAAAGAACATTTAGAGTCTTTTCCTCATACAACATTCTTCAAAATGCAAACATTTCCAAGTCTCATCCTTCAGGAACTCCCAAGCAGCAGTATTGGCTGAAGCAACTGGCTGTGACATTTCCACTCAACTCTGCCATGAGTGAGTTGTTGCAGGGAGTGGATGTTGAAAGGGAGACTGAAGATGGCCCAGGATACTTACTTCACCTGTTCTTTGGTCAGTGATCTTTCCAGACAATATGCCTTCAGAGTGCCCCCTGGGGCATATTCCAGGGCAATCCCGATTAAACGAGGTGTTTCGAATGCCCCGTAGAACGAGATGATGCACGGGTGGGGGTTTTCGATGGTCCTCTCCAAAATGCTCAGCTCATTCTGCAACCTGTAAAGACAAGGTCAGAAGAACAGCTTTGTTCAACAGGGAAATTGAATGCAGCAATACTGTTACTTTCAGTGTGAGTAGCAATAACTGGGAATAAGGCTATGTGTTCAGACATAGAACTGTGAGCGATGACCCTGCCGACTGTTTGGACTGACATGACTCTGAATTTGGCTTGCCTCAGCAATGGCAAAATATTCACCTGCAAGGACCTCAAAGCAGGTCACAATTGGCCTGGAAGTGCACAAAGAAGCCAATGGGACCAGGAATCAGGAACAGAACCGGACCTACATGAGTTCCCTCTCCGGAAAGGAACCCGTGGCATGGGAGCAAGAGGCTGCTCACCAGGAAAGATAATGCAGAAATTCCCTGCTCCAGTGGAGCTTGAGGGAGGGAGATGTGGTCAACCACTTGAGCTGGATTAAGCAGGAATAAATGGCGATCAACGGGATTATACAGTAACCTGCAACTTTTTAGCTATTTCTCAGCTCTCTGACAAACTTTCTTAATGATCAGGGCAAAAATTAGTACAGATGACCACTTCTAACTGCCTTCTAATCTCCTTCCCCCTTTCACTCCTTATGAATAACCCTCAAAGACTCTTTATCCGCTTACAAATTCTCAGAAATCTTGGCTTTCTGGAGGGTCTTCACCGCCACCAACATATCCCTTGGTTGATACTGTGCCAGTAAGACCTGAAAGAGAAGGCAGGACCTGAGCCTGTGATATGAATGTGTCTTCCTTTCCAAGACAGCTGCTGCAAGTTCACCTCTCATTTACCTTGGCATAATGGCCTCTTCCAAGGACCTCTAGGAAGTTGAAGTCGTTCTCCTTCAGTTGTGTCCGTTCCGATCTGTAAAACAAACCAGTACAAATTCATCCTCAGAACATTTCCTGGAACTGGCTGCATTGGGGTAAGGTTGATGAAGAGATGCCCAGAAACATCTAGACTCCACTTACATTGTTTTTTGCATGGTGGTGGTGACGGTGGCATCTTTTGGTAGAGGCTCGTCTTCACTTGAACCTTCCAGATAAACCACATGGGTGAAAATAAGTGAAAATGGAAAAAATATTTCCACTCCTTCTGTGCATAGAAATGTCCTCCTGTGCCAGGCCTACCCTCACTTTCAACATTTGGGGTCCTGGACTGTCTCACTGATCACAAGCATGCCTGCTCTAATTCCCTCTTCTACACAGTTGTCAAAGGTCCAGATCCCTAAAGTTGAAAGTTTGGACTCCCCTGTTCTATAATATCTAGATTTGTAGCTTCAGATCAGCCTACGCCCCAGAAGTTAAATCCCTGCTCGAGCAACTGCTTCAAGCCAGCTGGTGGGGGGCTAGCTGTGGACAAGGTGAAGGAACTTACAGCTTTCAGTGATGTCTCTCCTTCTCCTTCTTCTACATGTTTTCCTGGTGGAGGGCAAGCAGGCACAACAGCAGCAACACAAGATCTCTTTAAGCCTCTTTAAAAGGTTCATAGTTTCCGAATCTGACAAAGAGAACCATCAAGAACTCAGGGGCTTCCTTGTTCCAGGCCGAGATCATTCTGGGCGCTACAGTCATGACTGAAGATGCTCTTCAACATTACAGCTTTTCTAGATTTATTCCTTTGAGACACTCTCCCAACCTTCTTGGGCCCTACGCTATGCAGTACAGACTACACTATAGAATACTGTAGAATACTATATTTTATAAGGAAATGGGGAAAAAATGAAATTGAAAGATCATATCATTGCCCAGGAATTCCCACTGAAATTAGAGAAGAGGTTCCAACAGTTAGTAGATCTACACAGAAAAGAGGAAAAAACTGGAAAGGATTTAAGGAAGCTGTCACAGAGCTGACAGAAGAGAGAGTTTCCAGAATAAGGAGGTTACCTGAAAAAGAAATGGCAAGTTGATTGGTGAAAGGAAGTCTGCAAATTCTATAGAAATCAAGAACAGAAACCAGGGGAAGTTGGGAAAGCAACAAGAAAAACTCAAGAGTCCAACTGCATGGAAGGTAAGAAAGATCAGGTAGAGCAGAAAGGAAAGGCAGCCTCTGAAGCAGCCCTAAAGAACTGCATCAAAACACTTTTCACTTAACCGAGGACTTAAGTGGTGATCAGCTGAAAGCTGACATGCCCATTGGAGGTCAACACGTGAAAATCCTCCTTGGACAAGAAGATCTGGACAAAAGCTAAGCTGAACACTTCAAAGAAACCGGCCTCATCCAACTTTACCGCAAAAACTGTCCACCTCCTCCTAATGTGGTTTCAGACACAGAACCATCATCAAGGTTATTTACTTGATTAACTTGAATGTATCTACAATAATTTATTTGTTTTAATTTGCTTGATGATGTCACTTCCAGCCATGACATCACTTTTAGTGGCTCCTGGAAAAGGTGACCCTGTACAAAGTGGATCCCAAGCTAGATGGTAGGATTTCTCCCCCAAATATTGGGTTTGAGAACCACTGCAATAAGTTGTTAGAAAGGTGGCACCCTTGAGAGGGTGACACAGCTAATGAAGAAAAGGGCTGAAAATCATGGTTTTTAGGAATCATACCATCATTTTATATACTGATGGATGTGTAATATGCAGCAGAATGCAGTGAAACAAACCACTTTGAAACATATTTATTCCATCAAAAGGTGTCGCCAGAAAACAGAGGCAGAGTAATGGCACATAACCATACCCACCAGCCATGTTGTTGCCCTGCCCACTGCATGGGGGTGACATGCTGGCCTCCCACAGTGGGTGATGCAAACTCTAGTGACTCCCCTGACAAGGAGAACAGGACACACGCTGGGCTGAACACTTCAGAGAAACCGGCCTCATCCAACTGTACTGCATAATCTGAACAGCCCACCTCCTCCTGATGTGGCTCTGGACATGGGACCATTGCCAAGCAGAAGTGGAATGCTGAGACTGACAATGAGAAGTAGTAAAGGTCCTGGACTCGTTCAAATGTCCAATGAACTACTGAAGCACCTAGATGTCAAGCATCGTTCCTTCTATCTTTGTATGACTTTTATCTGCCGACGCCACCAGGAGAAAGAATGAAACCTTAGCTCTGCCAATGATCTATTATGGCATGTGAGGCTCATTGGGCAATCTGATGCATTGCAGATCCCCCACAGTGGTGCATCAGTCCCAGTGCAGACTATATTGCATCCTGAGTAGGAATATGTCAGGCTGAAATTTTTCTCAGTGGTGAAAGGGGACTTTAACCCTGGGGAAAGTCCCAGCGGCCACAATGGGACTACTCACCCCCAATGTTTTTGTTCTAGGCATGTCTACCTCTCCACCCACCCCCTTCAAAAAGCCCTGCTCACACCTACACAAGCAATGTAGCCGGCACAAGTGCACATTGCCCATGTAATGGATTGGAACAAAGACAGGGAACAGGATACACCATGCAGGGCTGTTGCTGATCCAAGAGAAGTTAACATCTTGAGAAGTCTTTATAAGAATTGTAGCTGCTGTGAGAAAAATGAAAATGGCAGTACTGACTTTTTTACAATTCTTACTGGTGTCAGGCAGGGTTGTATCCCCACCATTGTTCCTGTGTATCCTGGTCTCCCCTATAAAATAGCAATGAAGAATTTGGACTTTGGTGTCCTATGGAATGAACCAGGCAAACTGATCACCTGGATTTTGTGGATCCCGCTCTACTTGTCAACACAAGGACACGTCTAAAAGATATGATGCTGGCACTGAAAACAGAGGCACGTAAAGTAGGCTGCAGAATGTGTGAAGATAATACCCAACTAATGCAAGTCAGTAATGTTCAAGACTTAACCACCCCAGTAAGTCAACATCTCAAGCAGGAGGAGAGAACCTAAATTTGGGGGAACATCAATGACTTTCAGCAACGTTGTCTCAAAAACATCCTTCTCATGACATATCAAGATCAAATTCCAAACAAGAAAATTTTACAAAGGTGACCATAAATTGTGTCCCTCGTAGAAGTAAAATGTTTGCAATTAAGGTAGTTTTTATTATTTCAAAATAATATTTAGAAGTATAAATAAATGACTTGACAATGGGAGGAAAAAGCAATGGAATAATTTTTTTAATAAAACACACAACCAATTTTATATATAACAAATGTTCAGTGTGATCCCTGAGCATCTTTAGAAACACAGGATTTTTGGAAACATGTTCAACTGACCCACAGCCTTAAATCATGAACTGCATTCAATTACATCGGTACGTACTTACTTTTTCAGCAGAAGAAAGAAGAAAACACGACCAGAACATAGAAGGTCTCAGGCTACTCTGCAGATGGGGGCTTCAGACAGTCTTCATACAAAAACCCCAACTTATTTATTCATGGCTGAATTTGTTTAATTTTTCTATTTTTTAGACCAAATGGCTAGAGAGATAGGGTTGCCATATGTGCAGGAAAACCTGGGCAGTCCCAGTTTGGGGGGATTGAATGGACATACTGGCAAGTTTGACAGGGGGTCCAGTCCCGGTTTTGTGGAAGAGAATTATGGCCACCCTATACAGAAGTCCTGATAAAATCTTAAACTGTAATCCTAAACTCTAGGTAGGCCTGACTAAACTCCTGGGCTGACCTGGAGTGTCATAAAAGTGTTGTAAGAAACTCCTTTGCCACTCCTGGGGAAAGGTTAGGCCATTGCACAGGCATGCACTTGTTTCCCTACAATAAGCCAGGGGTGGGCACGGGCCTACTCGCTCCGGTTCGGAAGGGGGGGTTCTTCCAATACCCCTGCCGCTGGCAAGCCGGTAGCGGCGGGGCCCCCAGACCTATGGGGACTGGTTCCTTCCTCCCCCCAGCCAAGGGGAGGCCAAGCTGACGCGCTCTTCCTTCCTCCCCCTGGCCGGGGGGAGGCCAAGCAGGATACTGCGCGTCTCCACTGTGCTCTTCCTTTCTCCCCCCGGCCGGGAGTAGGCAGAGCCCCATCCTATGCAGGTCTACTCAGAAGTAAGTCCCAGTATAGTCAATGGGGCTTACTCCCAGACCAGTGTGGAGAGGACTGTAGCCTCAGAGCCCCATCCTATGCAGGTCTACTCAGAAGTAACTCCAAGTATAGTCAATGGGGCTTACTCCCAGGTAAGTGTGGAGAGGACTGCAATTTAAGAGCCCCATCCTATGCAGGTCTACTCAGAAGTAAGTAATTTTATTTTTATTTTTTAATTTTTTTTAATTTTTAAATTACAAACCTCCCTGGCCCAGCCCCCTGACCCTGGCCGAGCCCCCTGGCCCTGGCCCTGCCCTCTGGCGCCACCCACTTCCGGAGAACCGGTTCTTGGGGCAGGCCGGGCCTTCCCCTGTCATCACCATGAAAATGGGGGAATTGTGGGTTAGGCTGGTCTAGCTTAGGATTATTCCCTTAATAAGATCACATTCTGTTTTTTCTGCACTTTTTTACTGCACTGGTTTTCAATGACTTCTGAGAAGGAAGTACATGAACTGATGACCCAGAACTAGCAATTAGAGGGTTTTGCAGCTGATGCCACAAGACATTCTAATAAAGACCATAATTCAGTGATTCTTTGAGAACTTCTCAACATCCTGGAAAGTAACCATGGACGTACCTGTCCTCGAGGTTGGGAACCACTGGCTTATAGGATAGAAATGAGATGGAAAGAAACCCTAGACAGAATTGCAAACAATGAAAGCAACCTCTGATACCCCAAACCATCCAACCTTCTCAGTCCTGATAGAATTTTTGGCCTTGGCCACAGACTTTGGAGAGGACCCAGGTATCCCCTCTCGCTCCATACAGATCAGAGGCTGCAATCCTAAACTCCAGTTAGACCTGCGTAAGTCCTGTGCTGACCTGGGGTTGTCACAAAAGGGTCATAATGCACTTCTACTCCACTCCTGGAGGGTGGTGTAAGCCAG
Source organism: Cryptoblepharus egeriae (assembly GCA_030015325.1). NCBI lineage: Eukaryota > Metazoa > Chordata > Lepidosauria > Squamata > Scincidae > Cryptoblepharus > Cryptoblepharus egeriae. The sequence continues at coordinate 107,991,032 of JAREYC010000003.1, read as the reverse complement.
TAGACAGGCATATGTTGACCTCCTCACACCACTCTGGGAAGATATGCCTGGCGAGTTCTGCCAGCCTAAATTGGTTAGGATTAAACCCTGATTCAACCGTTCTAATGGGATTTGAAGTTTACGTCTGTGACTGTGCCAGAAACCATCTCACACTATGATGAGCCAGGGTGGAAATCACAACAGGGTGGAAGTAACAGCAAATCCTGAAATCCAGCACAAACTGATTTCCATGAGTTGAAATACACCTCCTTATTCTTTCCGATTGGGACCCCTTGGCTGAAGCACTGACCCAGGAGTAAGTCCTATTGGACACAGCAGGAATTTCTTCTGAAAAGACGTGCGTAGGCTTGTGTTTCCATGATTGTCACATCTTCCAGCCATTTTCTCCATTCACATCCCTCCCCTTCCTTTGTTGTCTCCTTTTTACAGCCTTCAGCAGAAGAGCCCATTTTTAGACCAAGATGGGGCCCCACTTGCTATGTCAAGTTAAGGGGGACCCACAAGACTCCAATAGGACTGGGAGCATCATCACCAGGCCACAACAGCCAAGACTACCATAGTTTCAGCCTCCCCAGCCTGTCCCCAATTCATAAGGAGGTGCCAGTCACTGAGCCACCTTCCTGGCACAAGTCATCAAGAGGGGCTTCATCAGCCTGCCTCTGAACCAGACAAGAAGCGCTTGAGCGGTCCTGACTTACCTCCTTTGCCAGGCACGAGAACAGCAACTAGCGATGCTGGAGCTCACGAACAGCGAGGAGACTCGAACACCCAGATATCTCCAACAGAGTCCAGTTGGACTAACTGACTCCAGGAGCAGGACTGGAACCCTGACTCTCGGCGACACTCTTGTCGTGGCAACTGGGACTGTTGGAAGCCAAGGCGTTGGACACGGTTCTAGTTCTGGGTCGGAATGCAGAGATCCAGACGGGGGCTGCAGGCCTTCTATTCCAGCAGGATGTGCAAGAATAGGAGGGACGCTTTCCAGTCTTGTGTAGGCCAAACAACAGCGAACCCCATAAAGCAACTTTTCAGTATTTTCAGGATACCGAATTGCTCTGCCTGTCAATTCTGAAAATGTAATTACCGGTAAATCAAATGTCCCAGACCTTCCCCTTACCAGTTTACATGATAGAAGTACTGCCACCTACAGTGAAAGATAGCCCAGGAAAGTTAAGTAAAAATGTTTATTATGTACCTTGTAATGTACATAATAAGGTGAATAATGTAACTTTGGCCACCTCTCTGCCAAAGATGTACACGATGTATTTACCTGGCATAAGTCTCAAGATCCTCAGGTGGTTATGATGGCCAGGAGTGGGGGATCGGATCCCAGATAGATAGGGTAGATGATCCCTTCTCATCGTGATATCAAAACCAGTTCGCAAAAGATTCCTTTCATGGCTTTGCGAATCCTAGACAGATACTAGTAAATACTAGTCAAATCCTATCCAACTTTCTAGCACAGATGCAGCTGTGGTAAGAGGATGTGCACTGCAAGCCATGGTAGGGAGGCAGACACACATTTGTTCCCTCATCTCAGGGCTGCATTATCTGGAAAATCAGATAGGATTGGGTCCTTCATGTGTTGGACAGCCCTTCTGGTTAGACATTTTCAATTCAAAACAGAAGGGGTGAAAAGGGGTGCAATGTCTTTTTGTCCCTATACTTAATCCTGACTCATCAACAACCAGCCCCAACTCCTGGATCACAGTTAAATTTGGACCACATTACATTTGGGAAGCCTATTCCTTCTTTGCTGTAAGTCATCACTGTGACTTGATTTTTAGAAATTTAACTCCTAAAGGGATGCATGTTTTTGTCTCTATTCTTAACATTGATGACTGACTGATGGATACCCAGTGCCAACTCCTGGACCTAGACGCATGAATTTGGGGGAGCATATTCCTTCTTTGCTTTAAGTAACCACTAAGTACTGATTTGGTGCCAGTGGTGTCCAGTGATTGGTGGTGTCTGCTGTCCGCTGTTACCGACTGTTCAGACTGTTGCCTGATGGTGCCTGGTGGTCCCTGCTTCCCACTGCCACCTGGCTCTTACAGAAGCCATTGAGGGATCTTGCCCAGACATACAAAAATAGTGTGAGACAATAGTGAATGGACGTTCAAGTGCAGTGTGCATTGTGACATGTCACTGGCATTATGCACTCGGTGTCTCTGGGCACAGTCCTAACCAGTCTTCCAGCTGTAGGGTGAGGACAGTGCAACTCTGAGGGAAAGGAACAAGCATGACACTTACAGCCCAATCTGATCTCCTGCCAGCTGTGCAGATGATCCTGGGCCAAAAAAGGTGTTTCCTGCATTCAGCAGGGATAATGGAAGTATTACAATTTTCATCTAATTTCCCACCCAGCCGAATGGTTTTCGATGAGTCTGTCCTGATATGTGCCACTAGTATTGATGAAATGTGTCCAAGGAGAGGACATGGCTGCCTCTTGAAGCAACACACTCAGAATGGCAGACCAACGCCTGGCATGTCAGTCCTTGAAAAGATTGGGCCGCCAAACAGAAGAAGTCGAGCTCCAGAACATTTCCCAAAGTAAGGATTGCAGCCTTACTTTCTCTGCCATTTCTAGGTCTCCTTTGCCAACCTAACCATCCAGAGGGTCAACCACTTCTCTGGCAGATTTCTTGCTTCTACCATATTTGAAGAAGCTTTGATTATTCAACCTCTCCTACCCCCTTTGCTGGTCCGCCACATTCACAAAATGATGCTCTACAAGCAATGCTATGGCTCTGCTGGGCTCGTGCACTGACATGTGTTGGTCCAACCTGCTCCTGACTAGTTTGAAAATACTTTGTGGCATGTTTGAACTCCCAGGAGCAGGAACAAGGAGGTGGCTGAGGACTTAGTAGGATTGCACTGTGTATCTGGAATTGGAAAAGAGTCACAGGACTTGGCTCTCAAACTCTGTTAACCACAGAAAAGTAGCCACACAGAAGTGTACGTTTGGAGGTGTTTAATCCACATAGGGATCAAATCACTTTATCAGCAAATACATGTTCCAACCTCTTAAAATATATCAAAGTCTGTTATATATATTAAAATCAAAGACAGAATTGTAAAGAAATATATCACAGTCTGTTTTGATATATTAGAATAAAAGACAAAAATTGTAAACAAATACTTTTAACATATAAATTTTATGTAAAATCCCTGAAGAAGAGAAATTAAAACATCAAAGAAATTTTAGACATACAATAAGTTGTTTCAATAGGATGCTGCTGGTCTTCATTGATAAGTAGTCATGACCGAGAGACAGTATAAGGTCTATGCAGAAATCTTGCATTTTTCAGTATCTTTACGTGTAAAATGGTATTGTATGTAAATGTCACTGTTGCTGTGTTCCTATCCATCTTTATCTAAGACGCACTGAGCACAATGGAATCGCCTTCTCAGTCAACGTATATTGATCTGATGTGGAATATTTTGTCCATAGCCATCTTATCACCAAAGCTGCTGATGTAGTTCCAATGAAGTAAGTCTGCCTTTGAGTGCCAGGATCTGTTGTCACAACTGCAAATGAGACACAGAGAACATATTTACCAAAACTCCTTGTAGTATTAAAAATAACAATCACTGCTTCAAGATGACCAAAAAATCAGGCCTCCGTCAGTCTTGAAAGACGATGGTATCGTGCTCAGCGCTGCATACGCTGCATGTTAAGCACGAAAGCCTGGGTTGGATTGTTATGGAGGATAGGCTGTTACCCAAGCAGCAAATCCCCCTCTCCACGCCACTGAATTAGTCCAATGGAAAGGCAGAGCCAATACGATTGCATCCAGCTGGTTTCGCAGAGCTGGGCTAGGGACAGGAGCTCACCCTGTCTTGTGGGGCTAACCCGGGAATCGAACCCTGGCCTGTTGTTTAACAGGCACAGCGTCTTAGCCACTTGCGCAAGGCAATTGCCTTCTGCAATCCCCTTTTGCATTACAAGGGGGAAACTAAGTTCTTTCTTTCCAAAGAGGGGCAAGCCGACTACAAGGTCCTAGAGCCTGCTTCTCACCTCCCCTCTGTCATCAGTTTGAGGTAAGTTAGAGAATATTCTATTCTGTATCATGCAAATCAATTATTACTAAGCAATTGATATTGGGGGTGAACAGTGTAATAGTGGGGTGAACAGAAATGATTCTCTTCGGAGAGTAGAGAAAACCCTGGATGGGTTTCTGCTTTCAGATATATTTATAAACTTGCGAAAAGTGTACCTGCGTTGCGGGAGTAAAATTCCCCTGTAGGCCATCCCACCACTGGACATCAATCCCCCACACGCATCAACCCCCATGCACATCCACCCCCATGTGCAACATCCCCCATGTTCATCCACCCCATGTGCATCAACACCCCATACACATCAACCCCCCATGCTCAACAACCCCCCATGCGCAACAACCCCATGTGCAACATTCTCCATGTTCATCAACCCCTCATGCTCAACAACCCCCCATGCACAACAACCCCCATGCACAACATTCCCCATGTTCAACCCCCATGCAAAACATTCCCCATGTGCAACATTGCCCATGCACAACATCCCCCATGCGTAATATCCCCCATGCGCAACATCACCATTGCTCAAAGTTCACCTGTTTCACCTTCTCCCTCTTTTACAGGTGCATCCTTGTCATTGCATGCTCGAATCCTTATCATCGGCTATTCTATCCTCTTCTGGGCCCAGAAGTGGGCAGAACGCAGTGGTCCCGGCTCTCAGATGGGCTTAGGATTTTGGACTGTTGTTTTTTGGTTGGATAAGGGGGGGGGGTGCTATGGGGGCAATTTCTCCCACTTTTTATTCAATTTATTCAGGCTCATCCTCCTCCTCATATTATACTGGTTCACTGGTTCTCCTGGGGGAGATTAAGCTAGTTCAGAGGACATCTAATTCCGTCAGGGTTCAGATCAGGCAGGAATTCTCCCTTATTCAACAGTGGTGTCCAGGTATTCATATTGTTTGGTCATCTCTTTTGAGAGGGGCCAAAAGTATATGAAAAATAGATGGGGCTAGTGGTGGTTCACACCTATTCTATAGAACTGGTTGTTAACAAGAGCTAGGACATATAAAGTTTAAAAATAGCTGTTTAAAACTGGCTGCCAGATGGGCATAGAACCGGTTGTTAATTTCTTTGAATCCCATCACTGGATGGGGTGTGTCAAAAGGGTTGGCGCTTACGTGTCCCAGTTTGTTTTCAGTAGTGGAGGTAGATTTGTTAGGTGTCCCCAGGTATTTTGCAGCCCGTTATTTTTCCCAGATGGGGTGCATCTTTCTCCTCAAACCCTTGCAATTTTTGTAGCAGAGTTGGTCCAGGGGCTGTTTTCCTGCTTAAAATGGGGTGGTGGAGCTAAGCTCTAGGCTAGCTCCCTATGTGGAAGGTGTTGTGCGGGGTTAAGCAGGACAGATCCAGTGTTCAGCCTAAAGTTGCAAGGGTCAGGGTATGCCAGAGCGGACCTATTGATGCCTACCCGGATCTATGTGCTAGCTGGCTAGTCTTTGGCCTGGAAATTATGCGAAGTCAGCTGGGCAAGTGGCTGGCCAAGCATCACCTTCGGGTTAGCAATGAGGAGCAGCCTTAAGTGGTTTAGGGCTGGCTCTGAGTCAGGCTTGTTTGCCCTTCCCATTTTTGTAGTTACCCACATGACCTTAGAAACAGTCCCTAATTCTTGATTCGTTTATTGTTGTAACTAGTTAATAAAGTGGCCTTTAAATCAAAGTCTGTCTCTGTTGCTTCATTCTTGCCGTTGGGGGTAAAACAAGAGATGAAGACAGAAATGGGTGAGCTGACAGTACATGCCAACGATTCATCACTAAAGATTCCTGAATGAACAACTTGATAAAATGACTACATAAATGAAAAAATTCAAAAGCTTAGAAACTAACACAAGAAAACATGTTGAGAGAGAACATCATGCCTTTGTCCAATGATGTGAGAACATGTTTTTTTTTTCCAGAGAATGACCAAGCAACTGAAGGAATGAACACAGTTCATTGACAGTTCAACTGTTCCCAACTGCCATTTTGTACCAACAGAATCTCTCTGAGCACCAACCAGTTTGCCCTCCATGCCCCTGTCTGTTGTTTCCACATCTTTTTTTGCCCTTGTCAATTCCACCAAGAAGAGGTGGTGAAACGTCAAGCTCAGAAAAGTATTTTCTTTAATAGCTAGAAAACCTGGGAACAGCAGTAGATTATAGCTGCCCAGAAAAATCTTAAACCTTGGTCTTCTACCTTGACAGAACTGTGTCCCTTAGAAAGACCAAGGTCCTGTTTGTCTCTTTTAAACCTTGTAAAGAGGGCAGCTTTTGAACCTGGGAAACATTGGTGGCCATCAGGACCTTGTCCTCTCTGAAGCAGGTGTGTAGAGTTGCTAATGGGTCTTCACCTCACACTTTTATGAGGCATTATGAAGTAGAGTTTTTGGCTGTAGAGTCCTACAAAGCATGGTCTCCCACAGGTCTGGTTGCTCCCTCTCTTGAGGAGCACTGTTGGTGCCAAGATTATGATGCCACAAGATTATCTACCACAACCCTGCAACAGAGAGCCTACTGGAGAAAGGGGGAAATTTGAGTCTACCTGTAAATTTCCCTTCCCGTTGGACTCTTGGTAGGGTCAGTCTCAACCTTGCAACCTGACATGAGGGACTCTCAACCTCTGATATTATATAAGGACCAATTGTTATTGGTTGTTCTCTTATTCATGTACTTTGTTTCTACCATATGGTAAAAATTTGGACAGGCCCACATCCATGTTTTTACTGTTCTCTCTTTCGGTTCGGTCTTCAGTGTACCTTCAAGGGATACTTGGATGGTTCATCACTTGTCGTCTGCAGTGGAGAGTCTCTTCCTGTGCCATTGTGGGGACACCTGGGGGAGCTTCACTAACAGAAAACTTTGCTTGACCTGCCTGTTTGGTAGAGGCACTACCGAAGATCCTCCAGATTGAACCTGCCAAGAGGTGCCATTGAGTCTACCAAGAAGGGGAATTCATAGGTAGGCTCAGTTCTCCCCTTTCTACATAAGTCATGCCTCATTTGCAACAGGTCAAAATACGCTTGTATAACACCAGAAAAATATATAAATTACATGCCTCTAGATATGCAGTGGGAGTGTATATGTGCTCAGTCAGGAACAGGTCTAAGAGCCCAATCCTATACTCACCAGCCATTGTCATTCCTGGTCCTCTGCTGGTGCTACTGAAAGGAAGTCAGCCTCAGTCTTAAGAAAAGGTGGGATGGAACAAGACTGGGCAAGGCAAAGGTGGAGGAAGGGCAGATAGAGGTGGGGAGGGGGCAGCAATGGTGGGAAAATTCTATCCCCCTTTCCAGTCCCAATTCTGTGGTGCAGATCTGCACCATTTAGCTACCACAGGTCTGAAGAGAACATCCACATGCTGCAGAGGCTCATCCCTAGTAACAGATCCATATTGTCAGAGGAAACCTTCACAACAGCCCCCATCTTAAGATGCAACAGTGGCCATTTTGGTGATGGACTGAATAGGATTCAGAGTATTTCCCATCATAATGTGATGTTTCTCCCATCATGATGTGCAGCTGTGCCAAAATGGGCCTGTGCTACATGCAGTGGTGTGGTGGGCAGGTTGGGTTCAATGTATAGAGAGGAAAAAGTGTTACACCCAGTGATGGGCTTCAAAGAAATTAAGAACCGGTTCTCTGTCCATCTGGCAGCCACTTTTAAATGGCTATTTTTAAACTTTATATGTACTATCTCTTGTTAAGAACCGGTTCTATAGCGTAGGTGCGAACCTGCTGTTGCCCACCACTGGTTACACCCCTTTTTACCCCTTTCTGGTTGGAATTTTCCTAAACCATTTCTTAGTGTGTGCCTCTATCACAGAAGGAATACCTTCCCCAAATTTCACTCTTCAAGATCCAGAAGTTTTGTGAGTGAGTGAGTCAGTCAGTCACTTTTATTTTATTTTAGTCAGTTTTATTTATATAGATTTAATTTCCGTCACCTTTTTCATGTAGATCATTACAGTTGCAGAGGAATATCTTATTTTCTCAGTCTTTTTAGGTTGGACTTTACAGGACAGGAATGCAGACATTTCCATATAGTTTCAGGATCCCAGCTTCCTGAAATATTTTCTATTACTTCTTTCCATAGCTACATTACTCCTATAATAGTCTGTTGTGGGGGAAAATAAATTCAAATCTCATCTCCTGTGCCCACCATATTTTTGACTTTGTTCCCACAGGTACATGAAAGCAAAACTTTGTTCCGTGCGCTCTGGCATTTACTTATGCCATCCACATGACCAAGAAGTTGTCTTCATACAGCGCTGGTTCTTTGGTCTTCTAAAAGGAATGAAACACACCCCGGAGTTGATCACGACTTGTAGAACAACCTGTGGTGTACAACATGAGTAGCAGCCTCTCCACTGAAGCAAGTGACTGTGACCATTTCAATTCAAATCTGAGGCGTCTATATGGAAATGGGAATTTGTATGGGAGTTTGAGAGACTCCGTTCTATGGCTCAGAAAGGCATGTTTCAGAAGACTTGTTCTTTGGTTAGTGTCCTTTTGGGGGAATATGCCTGTATGAACCCTCCTGGTGTGTATTTGAGTGCCATGCCAATGTGGGTTTTGATTTTGAAGCACTCGAAGAAAGAAATTATGCACAGGTGTTTGCTTTGGATGGTGCACTCCAACATTCTCAACTCATTTTTAGCCTGTAATTACAAAGCAAGAAGAACAACTACAGTCAACAGGGATATTGAATGCAAATAACTATTATCTCCAGGAAGTGGCACCTATTTATGCTTTTATCTGCATGCTTTTGAACTACTAGGTTGGCAGGTGCTGAGAGGAGTAACAGGAGCTCACTCGGTTGCGCTGCACTCCGGTTTTGAGTGCTCTCCACTTTCTAACCAAAGGGAAAAGCAATGAAAGCAAATGGTCTGTAAAGTAAATAAATCACAACTATGCAAAACACATAATTAAGGCAGCAAGAAAAATGACATCTAATTCAACACTAATTGACAAACTGAGAAGCTTGACTTCCAGCCACAAATCCCAAACTGTCAGCATGATAGAACTGGTTCAAATGCCAAAGCACCCTGAGAGAACTGATGGTGAAACTCTTTTCCCCTTATAGATCAAACCCTCTTGTGTTCATGATTATCCAAACTACTGAAAAGTCTAATACTCTTCAGTCTCTCCTTAGACAGCGAAGGACTAGTTAATAACCACAGTCATCTGTTATTTCCTCTCAACTGCACACACTTCATAGACTTTGGCTGCAATCCTAAGCTGCAGTTAGGCTGGCCTAAGCCTCAGCTTGAGTCCCACAAGACATTTGTGCCCCACTCATGGGGCTTACGAGATAAGCCACTGCATAGGCATATGCCATCCACCCCACACACCACCATAGAAAGATATGCCATGGGAGTTAGGCTGGCTCAAATAAGTTAGGATTTCATGCTTTAGAGCAGGGATTTCAGAGAATGACCTGGCTGAATCATACTCCCTTTCTAAACCCTCCTCCACATAAACAGTGCTTACCATTTCATGGGTGCTTGGTAGGGGCTCTCCCCAGGAATTGTAAGTGCCATCTGCACTATGGAAGCCTCTGTGGCTGTGCAGCCATTTCCACTTTGGAGCAACAACCCCCTCTCTTTTGCTATACAACATAATCTCCACAAAGATACTACTACTACATTTCACATTCCCAACTTTCACCCCTCCCCCCCAAATTTCTGCACTATTCCCAGAGGGAGTTATGCCAGTGCATGGACATGCACCAGCTTCCACATGCCTCCCCAGGCAGGAACAGAGAAATGGGTGAGCTGCACAGGCCTAAATTGGTTAGGATTATGCCCTCAGGTCTAATTTAGCCTGGATCTCTGATAGACGGTGGGGCACGGCTTCTGGTGGACAGTGGGGCCTGGGGCGCGGCTCTCTGGATGGTGAACGGCACCTGGACCTCTGGTGGACTGTGGGGAGTTGGCCTCTGGTGGATGGTGCGCCGGCCTGGGCGCAGGCCAGGGCGCAGCGAGACGCTGGCTTCTTGCCCCGTCTAATTTAGGCCATCACCAACTTACCCATCTTATATGAGTCTTATATGAGTCTTACCCATATATGAGTCTTTTTTTGTAGGGAAAGCTGCTGCAGCAGAACTCATAATTTTCTTTTGTCTAGAACAATTAGCGATATTTTTAAAATGCACAGTGATTTTTTCCATACTGTTCAGCAGGCATCAACATGTGACAGATGCACTTGGCACTCTTTTTGGTGATAATTTTTTTGTATTTATTTTTCAAAAAGGTGAACAACAAAGAAAGAAAAAAAGGGGAAAGCAAGAGAAAAAAGGATTAAAAGAAGAAAAAAGAAAACAAAGCAAAAAAGAATGAAAATTATAAACAGAAATGTTCTTATCAACATATATGGCAAGCATAGATTATCTAATTTGCCTTTCTTTAGTCTAAAATAATGTCAATTAATTTCTGTTAAAAAATTTTTCTTAAACTATGTTACTTAGCCATTCCAACAGACATCAAAAAGGAAGATAAAAAGTTATATAACAATTATCTATTCATCATATCCATAGTTAATTTTACTCATCATCTCCTTTTCACGCAAAAACTCTATGAATGGTTTCCAATTGTCCATGAAAGTTTTACTGACTTCTGTTTAAGAAAAGTTGTAAGTTTGTCCATTTCAGCAAAGTCTAATATCTTGAACCACCATTCTTTAACATAAGTTATTTCTGGAACTTTCCAATATTTAGCATATAAATTCCTTGCAGCTACTGTCATGTATAAAAACAGACTTTTAAAATTTTTAAGGATTGAATTGTCTAGTATTCCCAATAGAAAAGCTTCTGGTTTCATTTGAATATTCACTTTAAATATCAGTTGTAATTGTTGATGAATCAAGACCCAAAAATTTTTTGCCTTAGAAACAAGTCCACCACATATGATAAAATATTATTTCATATTTCTTACATTTCCAACATTCATTTGGGGACTTCATAGACATTTTTGCTAATTTAACAGGTGTCAAATACCATTTATACATCATTTTATAAAAATTGTCTTTAATGCTCACATTTAGTGTAAATTTTAATCTTTTAACCCATAAATTCTCCCATTGTTTCATTAATATGGCCCATGTTTTCCACCTATTGTATCATACAACCTTTAACCTATTCTTCTTCTGTTTCATATTTTAGTAATAACTTATAAAGATGTTCTTCTTTTATACATAGTTGACTAGGCCCATATCCTAAAGTCAAATTAAGCCCTTTGCGATGGAGCAGTTAAGGTGACTTTCCATAAAATAACACTAGAGGGTGACATAACTGCGTGGACCCATAACTGCTCTGGATTTGGCCCTAATAAAGACAGCATGTTCAAAACCATACATTATCTTAAGAAAATTGAGTCCCTTTTTGGAAACTTTTTGTAGTATCTTTGAGGTCCAAGCTCCATTCTTTTCTTTCTGCTCCTGCACTATATGCATCCTGTATTTATATCCCGCCTTTCTCCCAGAGGGACTCAAGGCAGCCTACAAAACAACAATAAAAGCACCAACAATAAAATCCAATCAATTAAAATCCAATACATTAAAACAGTTAAAACAGGCATCTTAAAACCATATAAAACATCTACGTTAAAACACTGATTAAAACCATAATAAAAGAGTTGTGCAGTAGAAGTGGCCAGACTAAAAGCAAAAATCAGCTGACTAAAAAGTTCAGAAGGCTGTTCTAAAGAGAAACGTTTTAGGCCAAGCTGAAAAGGGAGGGAGCGTTTTTTAGCTCAAGAGGGAGGGAATTCCAGAGGGTTGGTGAGAAGGCCCTATTTCTTGCCGCTGCCCCACATACCTCCCTAGGCAGCGGTACTTGAAGCAGGGCCTTCTCTGATGACCTGAGGGAACAGGCTGGATTGTATGGAAGTAGACGGTTCTTAAGACAGTTATTAAAGCCCAGCTGGACAGCCACCTCGCTCTCTCCTCAGAGTGTTGTTATTCACTGTGGCAACCTGTAAATAAAGAAATAAAGCAAGAAACTTACAGCCCTGTGACTCACCGTCTGTTCTGAGCCATTCTTAATGGAGACATTGATTTGAGGTCTGTTAATTCAGGTTAAGCACTCAGCCCACAAATAGCAGTAATACACACACACACACACACACACACACACACAGAGAGAGAGAGAGAGAGAGAGAGAGAGAGTCAGTGGTGGGATTCAAATAAATTAACAATGGGTTCTATGTCCCATAAGTAACCAGTTCTCAGAACCAGGTGCTCATTAGCAAAGAGTTCTATAGAACCTGTGAGAAGCCCCTGAAGCCCACTACTGTATGCAGTATGTTTAAAAACAGTCACTGACTCAGTGACTCTCTCACTGACCGACTCATGGATGCCCAGCCAAAACTGCCAAACCTAGAAGCATGAAATTTGAGGAGTGTATTCTTCTATCACATGAGCACCCACAAAGAACCAATTTTTAGAAATTTACCCCCTAAAGAGGTGAATAGGGGCACAGTCTGTTTTCGTTCCTATACTTAAAACAGTTCTTAGGTTTTAGAGAAGAGATCAATGGGAGTGTGTGTGATAAAAATAAAGGAAACAAAGGGACATCTGGCAGAAAGGGGTACATTGGGATGGTGAAGACACACTGGGTGGGCAAAGAGGGGGTATATGCAGTGTGATGGACCTGTGTTTGTCAGGACCAACCTTCCTTCCAGAATGCTAAACACTAACATTTCAACAGCAGTCCATAACCCACTTAATGTGACTTAGGGCACAATCCAGAGTAACTATGGGGAGTCCTTGCTCTGGTGTAAGAACAATTTGCTCTGGATTGCAATATGAATTTCCTATAGGTTTTCACTAGGCGGTGCAGTAACTACGGGTGCACGTAATGTCTCTTACGTGCTCCTGTAGTTACTCTGGATTGTAGGGCCACAAGGAGATTGAAGTTATTGACCACATGCTTCAACATATAAGTGATGTCCACTGACTTCTTTGGATTCCTTTTCTATATCATGAATTACAACTTTAAAAGTTGTAGACAGCAGACTTGGCCTTGTTGGGGCAGACAGATTTATTTCACTTTGGCTATATTTTTGTAATAACACCTTGTGTTTTATGGTGGTGGGTCAAAAGGTTGAACTAACTTGCTATTACATCCGTTTTGTGTGATAAACTAGAGGCCTGTGTGATCCATGCAACTGAGATATTGCTAAAAAGGAAGGGGGAAAATGTTTCTCAGGCATGTGAATGAAAACACTTAACACCTTCTCATACAAGGACATAAGCATGAGATTTTCCAGAAGGCTGCATTGCTAGTAAATTGTTGACAAATGCAAGACCATATGCACTAAATAAAGCTGTACTGGAACTACTACTATTGGATTGTGAATGACAATCTTAGAATTAAATGGAAGGCATGCAATTTAAATGCATCTGTTCTTGGCACACCCAAACTTGTAATATCAAGGGCTCCAAAACTTAGCACTTACCACACAGAGTCTATGTGGTTTCTACAAATAATTTTAAGACATACGAGTGCCTAATCAAATGCAGTGTTATCTAACATAAAATCTCTGGAGATAGGTCTTTCAAAGGAAGATGGGGGAAATCACAACATTTAACTGTGAGATGAATAGGTCTATGATTATGTGTGGGAATAGATCCCACATTTTTTAATAAACCAAAATGTTGGATATTAGCTGCTAAAAATTCATGCATGGTAATTCTAGCATGGCCACAACAATACCAGAGCCTTTCTGGATCAGGCCAAAAGCCCATCATGTCCAGTTTGCTGTATCTCATGCCAAGGAGAACAAAGATAAAAAGAGAACTGCATCAGGTTTATTTCTAAAGTCAAAAGGTTGCACATAATTGCAATGGCTTATAACCCGTGATGGATGTTCCCTTCAGAAATGGCATTTAGGCCTAATGCTATCACCATATGTAGCGGTAAGGAGATCCCCAGACTAATTGCACACTGGGTCAAGAAATACGGTAACTTCTTTAGAGGATGTCCCCTGATGTTGTGTGAGAGCTCTATCCACCCTATGAATCCCCTGCATATTTTTAAGTGGCTCATTCACATTCCCCTGCAGGCAGCTTTTCATCATAAGGGAGGTATCCCAGCCCAGTAAACATTTGGTTGCTCTTTTCTGCACCTTTTCCATTTCCACTATATGCCTTTTGAGATGCGGTAATCAGAGATGTGGACAGTGTGAGCAATAGCATACCTCACATCCAGTGTTTCTTTTTATAAATTTGCTTTACTATTCTTTTTCTTTTTTAATTAAGTAACATTGCAAAGAAAAAAGTGTTGACATTTTAATTGACTTGTACTGAACGTACTGAACTTGATGGCAAAGCTATTTCAACCTTCAGCACTTTGGGATTATGGTGCAGGGGTAAGGTTAAAGCTTCCCTAACCCCTATGGCCCTGATTCAAGGCAGGGACTGATGTGTGTGCTATTTGTTACAACAAAACATTTGTAAAGCATGAAACAAGATCTTGAGCAAAATAAGTCTTGAGCAGTGTGCACTGAAATGCTTTCACATAGACATTGAAGTTGCTCTCCTCTGTGGTTCCTAACTGGGCTATAATTTGGCCTGGCTCAGACATGGTATTACATACCTAGATTTCTTTCCCTTTGATTTCTGTACATTTGTCCACTTGATGACTAGCATCTGAAAGGCTGAACTGATTCCAACACAGGGTAACTTTATATCTTTTTTCCAAGACACTTCCTCTTATTAAGACATGTGTCTTTAAAAAAAATTTCCATTGTATTCCTTTTCCGAGTAGGTTGCATGTAGCTTTTTGTAATTAATGAATTATATGTAAAATTTTATATGTAATAATTTTGAATTTGATAAGAATTAATATAGTGTTTATATTAACCATATGAAAGAAATATATATGTTTTTAGCTTTTATTCTGTTGTGTTCTACTTTTTCTAGGGTTTCCTTCATTTTGTGGGATACTCTTTTATAGTTGTGGGACCTTTCTCCACTGACAAAGATCATTCTGAAAAGAAAAATAAGTTATGTCTGTGGCCTTTTATGTGCTCAGATAACTTCTTGTATGCATTAACTAGTAAATAGGCTGCTTAACGTTCCATTAAATCTGCATTTCTCAAAGTGTGGGTCACTGGGTGGGTCACAAGCCAATTTCAGGTGGGCCACATAGCCACCATTGAAAATACTGAGCTTAAAATACAGGGTTCAGAGCTTCTGGACAAGGTGGGATCCTAGTCAGAGAGAGGCTCGATGCTTTGTCTGATGCTTTCCAAGGGAAAAGATAGGGTACCTGAAAGGGTGGCAAGCTGTCTGGTTGGAGAATGATCCAAATCTGCATTCTGCTTTTACTTCAAAGTCATAGTGTTTGAATTCCCAAGGGTGTTTGAAGAACAACAGGGACCTTTGGCTGATCGTGACTCAGGGCAAAATCCAGAGTAACTACCGGGAGTCCTTGCTCCGGTGTAAGGACAACTTACTTGGGATTCCAATATGAATTTCCCATAGCTTTTCACTAGGTTTTGCAGTAACTACGGATGCACGTAAAGTCTCTTACGTGCTCCCATAGTTACTCTGGATTTGGGGGTCAGACATGAAACCTAAATTGACGATGTCACTTCTGGCTATGACATCACTTGCAGGTTAATGGCATCACTTCCAGTGGATCCAATAGAACACTCATTCTTAAAAGTGGATCCATTAATCAATAGTTTGAGAACTACTTCATGGCAATAAAAAAGGCATTGTTGATACACACCATCTTGACATTACATGACTCACAAGTTCAGAAGCAGAATTAGCTCCATCTACCTCATTTTTCAGAGTCAGAAGGGATCTTGACTAGTCCTTGTTTAAAAAACATAGTATTGACAAAAGTACACTAATGTAGACTATCAAGACAACTGACAGACTCATCCCAACCCAATCATGGATATACTTCAAATGAATAAAGACGGTAAAAGATACTTGGATCACTGCCGACGAGAAAGTCAAAAGGCAAAATCTCCAAGCTATAATGTAGCTGTCATACATTCTTTGTTGTGGTGCTGGAGATGCTGAGAAAGAAGATTTGGCTTTTTGAACACCTTTAATAGGCTTCCTCAGAGTTTTAATTAGTAAGAGATCCAAGCAGTAGCTGACAGCTGGTGGAATCTCCTGTCTCAAGTTAAAGTCAAACTAATTAAGATTCTAGAAGGAAAACGTATTCCTTCCAGCACCCTTAATCAGTCAGCTTTGGTTAGAAAAGCAATATGGAACCTTTTGCCTTGACAACTTCATAACCTTGGAAATGTGGAACTTCTAAATAATAATGAACCAATTTCTCAACGAGACTGCTTTGAGTGGCTCAACTGATCTATTAGTTGCATTTTCATCCCTCCCGTTTAATTTTATCGGGTTAATGCTGCTTAGGATTTAATATTGAATGAGAAACGTTCATTTATTATGAGTCTGATCTGAAGGTGGGGAACATCATTTTGGGCTGCCAGAACAATATCATATGACCTGAAAATAAATCCAAAATTAGCATGGTGCAAATGAGATGCTGCTAGTCCAGACGGAATGCAAGCATATATTATTTTGCTACATATTCAATTGCTGCCTTTCTTCACTTCAGTCCAAACATTGTTACTAGTGACCTGGATTAGCATGTCATAAGACTACAGTTAAGCACTGACCAAAATGAATCAGGGCTGAATTGTGTACAGGGTTCTTATAGCTCCAAACCATGGTTTGGCATGAAACATGCATTGGCTCTGCAGTTACTCCATGGTAGAGGGGAATACAATCTGTACCTGCTTGTGGACAATTCAATATATTCTGATTTTATATGTTCCAACGCTAAATTCTGTGGGTGCAAACAGATGCCAGGGTTGAGCTGGCACAAATTAAGCTCTGCCAATAAGAAGGAAAACGGGAAACCACTTTTATTGCTGTAAAGCCAATCTGCAAGACATTTTGGCACTTACTTAGGAGTGAATTGGAATTATGTTGGGGGAAAAAAGAAAATTACATTCAATAATGGAAGATGCTATAGAAAATCCATCAGAGAAAGCACTGATGATTAATAAAATGGCATTTCCACCTCGTTCTCACCCAATTTATCCTTGAGATGAAAATCTCGGATAACAAATTTATATTCAACTAATTCAATTAACCTATGAAATGAGTTCCTTTTTGATGTCTGAAAACAGTAGCCTGAAGCATAGTTAAGCATGGTTCCAAGCTCCTAGAAATACCTATGAGCAGCATTGAATGTAACCTGCCTTGCTGTACCACATACAATACAATACACAGGTTTCTTAAGTTCTAAACATCAGACTTATGGACACCTAAGTTCTGGACACTCTTAACTTAAATATAACTTGCAGACATATATATTATAGATGTAGAGACATATATATATATATATAGAAATATATATAGCATGAAATATATATAGCATGTAGAAATATATATATATATATATATATATATATATATATATATATATATATATATATATATATATATATATATATATATATATATATATATATATAGCATGAAATATATATAGCATGTAGAAATATACATATAGACATAAAAACTATATTTATGTATGTATATATAACTATACATAGATATAAAAACTATATGTTTTTATGTCTATATATATTTCTACATGCTATATATATTTCTAGGCCCAATGTATATCACTCTAAATATAGTATGAAAATGTGGAAAGCACCATTAAACCATCTTGAAGTAGCTTGACTATGGGGTTGCCAATTTCTGAATTTTGGAGGACCAATGACAGGTCAGAAGAAAATGCCACACAAGAAATGAATGTTAGAGCAATTCTCAGAGTTGCTGTAACTGCAGCTACCTACATTATCTTATCAGCTCAGCAGAAATTATAGATGGCGGCTATGAAGAAAACAAACATATGTGTACACATACATGAACTTAAACACAGTGCCCCAAGTTTTCAGGCTGTTTTTTCTGCAAGCGTATATCCAAATGATTTATGGGAAGCTACAATTCTCTGAGCCAGGTCTTTTCTCCATGTAGCTCAGTATTGTCTACAGTGTCTGGAAATGATTCTTGAAGGTTTCCAACAGGTATTTTCCTCAGCCTTACCGGGAGTTGCCAGGTTTAACGTTGGAACACAAAAAAAGAGCTGTATTCATTGGCAGCTCTGTGATTGAGCTTTGGTACCACCTAAACGTGTCTATTCAAAGTAAGCCCATTGTGTGCAATACATCTTACTCCCAGGAAAGTGTCTTTAGGATTGCACCCTATAAAGGTCTTCACACAAAATGAACATTATGCTATTGGCTTTTTCTCCAAAAATCAAATTTTATAGAAAAGAAAAAAATGTGACAACTCAGACAAATTTTGATTTTGACAAAATACAAGCAGACAACAGTTCAGAAGTTTATTTTTTTTAATCCAGCTCAGTTTCCCCCTCACCCCATTTTTCTTGGTTCTTTGGCAACATTACTTTTGCTTTCATCCCTGATCTTTCATTGTCATCTGAGATACACTGTACCACCACTAAAAACATACACCAAAACACCTCTGCCTGCAGCAATAATATGAAAAATTATAAGCCTTCTCTTTATCCTACCTAGCGCAAAATCCAGAGTAACTACAGGGAGTCCTTGCTCCGTTGTAAGAACAATTTACTCTGGATTCCAATATGCAGTAACTATGGGTGCACGTAATGTCTCTTACATGCTCCCGTAGTTACTCTGGATTTAGGGGAACAGTGGCGCCTCATGTAACAAGTGCCTCACGTAAAGTATGTTCCACATAACAAACAAAAATTTATCTAGGATTCTGCTTCACATTACAAACTGTGCTTCACATAAAAAACACATTCGTTGGCAGTTGGGGCAGACGTGCTGGCCGGCAGCCCTTTTAAAAATTGTCCGGGCTGCCTAGCGCGCCTGCCCATAGCAAAAGCAACACTTACACACCTTTCCTCCTGTGGCCGGGCGTCCACTGGGCAGAGGGAGAAGACCAGCAGTGGAGAAAAGGAAAGCAGCTCAAGGCTAGCCAGAAGGGAGCAGGGGAAAGAAAGGCTCTGGATGAAAAGAAAGAGAAAGTGGGGAGACACTTTGAAAGTATCTTGGATTGCAGCCTTCTAACCATGTCTAACCAGAAGTAAGACCCATTGTGTTAAGTGGGGCTTATTCCCAGGAAAGTATCTTTGGGATTGCAGCCTAAGTAGACTTCATGGGATCATGCACATTGAATGCATGTTTTGAATTCAATTCCAGTGTTTTGTCATCATTTTTACATCCAGTTAATATTTTTATAAAAATATTTTGGGGGTTGTGGAACCAATTGTCTGAGTTTCCATTATTTCCTATGGCAAAATCTGCTTCATGAAAAGAATGTTTCACATAACAAACATGCCTCCAGAACGAATTAAATTTGTTATGTGAGGCACCATTGTATGTATAATCCAGAACGTCCCCACTTGCTCTTGGCACCCACATCTACCTTGAAGAAGGCAGAAGCAAGAAAACAACTTCTACGGAGACTGCTATCCTATCCAACCTAGGGAGTTTCTAGATCAGTGGTACTTGTGCATTTCAGCCCAGGACACTCTTTCCAACTTAAAAATCTGTGTGAGACATCCTGTCAAAATTTCCAGGATGTGACTTCATTATGATGCCAGAGCTCCTCTACTTAGAAGTATTCCCATTGTGATCAATGAGACTTACTCCCAGGAAAGCCCAGTGTCAAATTCCAAGATGGCAGATCCCACAATCTTGTAAACTTCCTGACCTGAGGCCACAAGCCCCCAAAGGGATCCTGACCCCCACTTTGAGTACTACCGTGCTAGATGTAGCCAAAAGAACACTGTGGGCAAAATCCATAGCAGTTACGGATCCACACATTTACGTCACCCTCTAGTGTTATCTTATGGAAAGTCATCTTAACTGCTCTGGAGCAAGGGGCTTAATTTCACTTTAGGACATAGGCCAAATAAAGTCATTGGGAAAATTCCCTTGTTCCATTCTTTTATTCCAGGATACAGAGCTGTGGAGATACATATCAGTTTGGGGGCTCTTGACTTACAGTGTAGGTCCCTATCTTGTCCAGTAAAAAGTACATGAACAACATGGTGAAGAAGGCTTCGGGAAGGCTGAAAGATATTAACTATATTATTAACTATGCATCAAATTAGTCAACAGGCCTTCATTTGGTCCACCACAAGCTAGTGGGCAGAATAGCTACATTTCATTTTGACAGTAAGCTGCAAGTTGTCCCTTTTCCTTACACTTTCAGTACTAACTGTTTCTATTTTTAAGGGCAGTTAATTTCAGTCCTGCCTTTTGCACTTCGCTTCAATTTACAAGCTAGCCTTCCCTGTCTACTCCAGTTTACATCTTACTCTTTGCCTCTCCATCACAGGATTTTTCTGCACTAGTCCACAGTCAGTGATTCATTTCTGTTAACGGAAACACGTCGCTTGATGTGAGCTCTTGTGACTGGTACACAGCGCCAGTGTTTCCACTCCAAACTCTGCATCAGAAAGCATCAGAAAAAAGAAAAGGTCCTTACATTGTAATCATCCATTCTGTCCTCAGAAACTGGTCAGACCTACTCATTGCACCTTTCCTACATTCCTTGCAACCTCTGACAGCAAACTGTGAATGCTTCCAGTCTTCTTTCTCATTGTCATTATTTTCCCTCTCACCAAGATGGGTATTAGTTTGTCTCATTAAACTGAGGTGGCATTTGAAGGACGGTTGCTGAGAAGTTTTCTTTTTCCCTAGAATACTCCCTTGGTAATTATTATTAACATAGTCACATTATAAAGGAGCTGACATCTTTCCAAGGCTAGATTCTTTTCAAGAGGCAGTTGTCATGGAGTGGGTCAGTTGTTCCCAAACGTTTTTTTCTCAACTGATAGTTCCCTTAATTTATAGAGTCATTAGCAGTGGTGGGCTTCAGGAGGTTCTCACAGGTTCTAATGGGACATAGACAGTAGTGGGATTCAAATAAATTAACAACAGGTTCTATGACCTAATAACCTAAATTAACAACAGGTTCTAGGTCCCATTAGTAACGGGTTCTCAGAACCAGGCGCTCATTAGCAAAGGGTTCTCTAGAACCGATGAGAACCCCCTGAAGCCCACCACTGGACATAGAACCTGTTGTTAATTTAAGTTATTAGGACATAGAACCTGTTGTTAATTTATTTAAATCCCACCACTGGTCATTAGCCAATGCACCCTGTTAGGGTTAAAGGTGCAATCCTGGCACAACTGTTGGCTAGCACAACTCATCAGTCTTCCCATTTCCATGGTCATGTAGGGAGCAAGTGCATATATGTGAACTGGCCTAACCCTCCCCTAGGAATTGCACAGAAGTGTCTTATGACAATTTTGTGACATCGTGTCAGTCCGGGACTTATGCTGGGACTCAGGCCAGGCTAACTGGAGGTTAGGATTCCAGCCAAAATCTTATACATTATATTCAGCAGCAGATTTTTTGTGCAGAGTCTACAGTTACCTTAGTTGGTTTCTGTGGTTTGCTGGGGAACCACAGCTTACTGGAAACCACTGATACTTGCTTTGAGCATAAGATGTGCCATTAGAGGCAGGTGACCATACGGGATCACCAAAAAAGAGTACAAGCCTCCCCACCCCCCAAAAAATATGTAGAACACCTAAGAAAAATATAGCACAGGACAAAATAAAAAATAAGAACATTCATATATATTGTTTTAGTATGATTAATTTAAACATTGCCTAAGGCATGATGCAAAATTATGTCTCCCCAGCCCTGTTGGCAAATCAACTGCTGCTGGTCTGCCACTTTCTTGGGTTCAAGAGGAAAGTGGGGAATGGTGTGAAAAAAGAAGTGTGGAAGAGAGTGGTAAGCTAGAACAGCAGGTTTGCCACAGACCGTCAAAGAAAATAAAACCCAATCAAGTTCATAATACATTGTTCTCAGCCTCTCTTTCACACAGAGACACACATGGACACAGCCTTACCTACTTCACATAATTGCTCTGATGATGCAAAGGAAAAGACAACAAGAAAACAACCAGAACATCAAAACAAGTATTTTAAACCACCTTTCTGAACATTGCATTGCTCCTTTTTGGCTTTATTCAAGGTGACTTACATGGACAGCTTTCTCTCAACCTCTGAAAAGGTTTCTTCAACAGAGAAGTTCTATCATACAAGAACTGGCTACTTTCCATGTAGATCTTCTCTACATGGTAATTATTTCTGTCTTCTGTCTTCTGACTTCTGTCTTCTTCCACATGCTGGTTTCTTTGGCTGCCACCTAAAAGAGCTCTGCTCGCTTGTCAAGGTCTCACCATGCTGGAGTCTTCCAGTGATCTCCAACAGGTGACCTACAGGTGATATCTTCCAGCATGACAGCAGCACTACCCTCTAGACCAGACCTCCTTCCCACACCTCCTCCTGTTAAGCTTGCATATCAGCTGAAATATCATGTATCCATTGCTTGATTCTGATGTAGCAAATTTAACTTTACAAGGATTTAAATACACTGTTGGCAAAATACACTGTTTTGAACACTAACAACCAAGCAAATGTGGAAAAAAGCATGCAGACATAATTTTTCAGAGTAGGTCAATCAATTTTGAAATCGGGGTCTGTGACTTAAACACCTCAAACTGGTGAGATAAAGCACAGGAACTTCAAAGGATCTGCTAAGTTGTATTTTTTCCAGTAAGCCATGAAATGTCTACTATGGTCCTAGTTCAGTTATATGAGTACTTATTCTTTATATCCCATAGATGCCCAACGTGGTCATTGGACATTCTCAGAAGTTAGTTTTTGTGTTTTTTTATGGAATCTATTATTATTATTTGACAACAACCTATGACTTTTTTACTGCTAATTAGACAGTTATAAATTCAGAAGCATGAATGTTTTGAATTTACAGTTTTTCTGTAAATTCAAATTGAACCATCTAATCCCATTGGACTTTTCATTGGTTATTCCATAGAAAGGTCCATTGGACCTTGGCTGTTGTAGGTGGAAAAAAAACCAGGATTCATAGGTTCAATATTTTGCTAGCTAAAATTATAATCAAAATTCATAATTTCACAATATTTATTCATTTAACATTTATTCATTATACGTACCAAACTATAGTACGGGGTTGTACAGGGTCCATTAATTGGCCTCAAGGTCCATTGGTAAAGCTGGATTTCTAAGGGATATAATGATGGTAAAGTACAAAACAAGGGCATTATGCCCCAATCCAGAGTAACTACGGGGAGTCCTTTCTCCAACAGAGTAATGATCGCAAAATGATTTTCCATAAGTTAACACTAGATGGTGCTGTAACTCTGCTGACACAAATTCACTTTGCTCCGCCGGATCTCTGCCCATAACTGCTCTGGATTGTGCCTTTATTTGGTTTCCTACGAAAGCCTATGTGCCTGAAAATACATCAATGCCTTCTTTTTAATTAAACAAGTTTAATGGGACTTATTTACTTCCAGATTTGCTCAGAATATCTGTTTTTTTCCCCTCTTCCTGCTGTTAAATTTGTAACCCTACAATAACATTTGTAATTGATACTTTCTGGAATGTTCAGATTTGCCCAAAATCATTTAGTGTTCAATGAGCAGACTGGGGAGGGTTTTACATTGCTTGATCTACGTCTATTATAACACTGCTGTAAACAGATTTGCTGATTTGCCCTGAGCACTGGCTTCTGACTGAGCACAAATCCTGGACCTTCTAAATGTGGTCCAAGCTCAGAAATAATTATTGCACCAAAATGTATCATCTTCAAATGGATGCAAATTAATTTTGGAAACATGTTCCTATTACTCTTCACATGACTTCAGTGCTGTTCTAATAACTATCTCCCAAGAAATAATTGACTTGGTCACTCAATCTGAACATGTCGTTGATGGTTATTAAGCTCTGACACATGTCTGTGGAATTTAAATACTCAAAGTGCAATTAAAAATTGGAAATGCAAACTCAGTTTATAATGCAATTGTGCTGCATTATTCCAACCTAATGGAATAACCCTTGACTTGAAAAAGCTCATAATTTCACCTTGTCCTTCTTGAGCAATTTCTATTGCTCATACAATTATTATCTGATATGGATTTAGAAGTTTGCAGCCACAAATTATCTTCTTGTAATTAGAAAAGTACTAAAAAGTGTACTATTAATAGGGTTAGGACGCCATCCCTTTCCAGCATGAAAACAATCATGCCATTGGGGCATGCGCTGCATCCTGTGGAAGTGAAACAGTCATGAACAGTCTGCAAAAAAGGCAAATGCCATTTTAGGCTGCATTAAGAGGTCTGTAGCTTCCAAGTCGCGAGAAGTTCTAGTTCCTCTTTATTCAGCATTGGTCAGACCTCACCTTGAGTACTGTGTTCAGTTCTGGGCACCTCAGTTTAAGAAAGATGCAGCCAAACTGGAGCAAGTCCAGAGGAGAGCAACAAGAATGATCAGTGGGATGGAAGGGAAACCCTACAAGGTAAGGTTGGGGGAACTTGAGATGTTCAGCTTGGAGAAGAGGCGGCTGAGAGGAGACATGATTGCTCTCTTCAGATACCTGAAGGGCTGTCATATGGAGGAAGGGGCCAATTTGTTCATAGCTGCTTCTGAAAGCAGAACTAGAACCAATGGGTACAAACTGCAAGAACGGAGATTCTGGTTGGATATCCAGAAAAAATTCCTGACGGTGAGGGCGGTTCGGCAATGGAACAGATTGCCAAGGGAGGTGGTGGACTCTCCCTCACTGGGGATCTTCAAGCAGAGGCTTGATGAGCACCTGTTGGGGATGCTCTAGGGGGAATTCCTGCTGCAGGCAGGGGGTTGGACTAGATGACCTACTAGGTCCCTTCCAACTCTATGATTCTATGATTTTAAGGCCTCCTCAAGACAATGGAACATTTATTCCCTTACCTCAACACCATATCGTGGCTACATTTCTGATGAAAAATTGGATAGATCTGCCCCTTATATGAATTGTTCTAGAATATAGATGTATCAAGGGGTAACTAACATATCCAAGTATTGATCCCTACCTGTCCCCACTTGGAAATATCTAGCTCTACTACTGCCCCACTAAATGTGCAGGAGATGGATCCTAATATTATGTGGGCACTTCCTTTCCTCAAGATCCAACCAACAATCTTCATGCTGGCCTGAAAAGACAAGCTCTGGTGCCCAAGCAGCTCTCTAGTGTCTATAACATCTTATGTGGCCTTATTCATGGCCACACTGAGGAGCATCTCCCAAGGGCATCTCCCAAGAGCATCTCCCAAGCATCTCCCATCTCTGCAGGTGACTGTGCCACAAACTCTCCTGGGCTGTCCCCATTAGATGAACATTTGTGGATGTACAGCCAGTGCCTCCTTCTCCAGGGGATGTCCAGAAATAATATCACAGCAACATGCAATGTCCCAGTGCGCAAAAGGATTCATTCATTCATTCATTCATTCATTCATTCATTCATTGAGGGATTTGTATCCCACCTTTCCCATGCCAAAGCAAAGATCCAAGGCAGCTCACAATGCTTTTATCTGTTTATCCTCATAATCACCCTGTGAGATATGCAAGGCTGAAAGTGATTGACTGGCCCAAGGTCATTCAAGAAGTTCTAATAAAATCCAAGGATAAAGAGGGTACTGGCTGGGTCTGTACATCCAAAAGGGTAGGGACACCACATTAGGAATTTTTGTCCATTACCCTGTAACTGAAAGGTGATAAAAGCAACCCAGATGGGCAAGAAGGTGGGTACAGGTTAGATAAATTTCCTTCAGAGTGATCATAGTTATTGCATGGAAGGATAAGTGGTGGGAGGCATTTGGAATCCTCAGGGGGCCCCCAAGGGTCAATGAAGTCATCTCAGGCAACTTGGGAGACCAGGGTTGAAGAATTAAAAGATCATTCTTGGGGATATTGGATGGCAACTGAGCAATGGGAGCAGTATCCATCTTATCAGGCTGGGACTGTGTGCTCCCCTTCAGCTGCTTCCGCAGAAAATTCTCTTCTGTAATCAGGTTTGTAGAGTTGACTTTCAGGGATTTTTCAGAATCAGGAAGCTTAGGAGGGATGATTTTGGTGATAGCTTGGTTCCAGAAATACCGATGAGCCATGATGTCCACATTCTTCAGCATATTTGGAGAGCTAAGCACAAGGCTTGGAATAAATGGTGAGTGAAATTCTAGAACGAGGCATAGCTTTCCTCCGGGTGGAGATATAGGTGTAATCCTGAGAAGGTCAATTACAGAGGTAGGAACACGGAGCAAAAAAGTAAATGCTGTTTTGCCAGAAAGATCTTGGACCAGTTGGGATGTCTCCTTGTGTGAAGGTCAAGTGATAATACTGCAAAATGGGCTTCATATTTTAACTGAAGGGAAGGGATCTCCAGAACATCCGTGGGAAGTTTTAAAGAGGAAGCTGTTGTAGAGGTGACATAATTCGGGTCTAGAACTGTCTTTGAGAGAGTGGTAGCAGCCAGGTTAAAAATTTTTAGTAACTAGAAGGTGCTGCTCTATAAGTAGAGGGCTTATATATATATATAAGAAATATATATATTTGCCAGGAAATTGATGGAGGGAGTGTATCCCTTTTAGCCCTGTTAGACCTCTCCATGGCCTTCGACATCATTGATCATGGTGTGCTTCTGGGTCAGCTGCCTGAGTTGGGGATTGGAGACACTATTTTGTGGTAGTTTTGCTCCTTCCTGGCTAACAGATCCCAGAAAGTGGTGCTGGGGGATGCCTGTTCATCACCTTGGCCTCTTTACCACAAGGTTCCATTTTATCCTGCATGCTGTTTTAACATCTACATGAAGCCACTGGAGAAGGTCATCCAAAGATTTGGAGTGGGGTGCCATCAGTATGCTGATAACACACAACTCTTTCCCTCCATTCCTCCTGAGTGTGAGGAGATAGTTGAGTTCATGGACAATTGTCTGGCGCACTGCAGGATGCTAGGCATTTGGCACCAGACACCGCCAGCACCAGGCACTACGCATCCCTACCAAGCACCAGGCACCACTGGGCAGTGAGCACAGGGCACCACAGGGCCCTGCACATCCCTACCAGGCACCACCAGTTGACAGAGGGTAGCAGACAGCACCAAGCACCACCAGGCATCCTTACTGGTCCTGGGAATCAGGCACTGGGTACCAGTGGGCACTGGGCACCAACAAGCAAAACCAATTAGTAGGTACCATCAGGCACCAAATCAGTTCTTAGCAGGTGCTTGCATCACAGAAGTAATACACTCTCCAAATTTCATGCTTTTACATCCAAAAGTTGGGGCTGGGCGTTGATCAGTCAGATTTCAATGTTAACATATAGGGGCAAAAACACATTGCACCCCTTTTCATCCCCTTTCATGGGTTAATATTTCTAGAAATCATTCTTGGGTGCTCACATCATGGAAGGAATACCCTCCCCAAATTTCACGCTTCTCGGTGCAGTGGTTTTGACTGGGAGTTGATGAGTGAATGAGTGAATGACTTTTCTGTTTTATATACAGTATATATAAAACTATATACAGTATATATAAAACTATATACAGTAGATTGTATATTTATTTTTTAGCATATGACAAATACAAATACTTGTGATAAATCAAGTGTTAATGTCCAGTCCACCCATCCCTTCAAGGACAGAGTGGGCTACATTGAAGAAATCAGCATTAGCACAGAGTCCAGCCATCCCATCATCATGAATAGCCAGTGGATTTTCCTCCGACTGAAAGAAAAGAAAATAAAGAGCAGATTTTTTATAGTGGCATTTCAAAGAAACACAACATACAAAGCAGCATAACTTAGTTTGACATGCCATCATTAAGTGTTAAGATAAATTAATAAACAGCACCTTTGGGTGCAGCCAATTTATTCAGTTTCTGTCATGGCTGATTAGAATATCTGACTAGGCGGCAATAAAACCGATTGTGTATAAATATACGATGGTATCCTTTTTGTTTGGTTAATGCAGATTGATTACTATTTATTCATTTCACCAATCACAATTCTCTCGTAAACACTGAATGCTTTTTCCTCTTGCTTACTGTGTGGATATGAAAAGGGTCATTATTCACATTTTATTGTTGCCCGGAGCCTGATGATATTGTGAAATACAAGCATTATGGAAATTTAAATAGGTAACAAAGTTGCTTAACTAATCAGGTTTGCTCAGAAATATATTATTAGCAAGGCTGGGGAAAACAGGACGCACAAACATTCTGTAAATGTAATAGCAGCATATTCCAACCGCTAATTATAGGAATAATCCAGAAGGATGTTCATCACACACATTTTCCATCAAATCGGCGAGGCAAACATTCATGATAGATCAATGTTCTATTCCACCAGCGCTGCCCTTTTCAAAATAAGTTTAGGTCAACCTAATTTGATTTCTTGGTTGTTGAGTTCCTTGAAAATAAAAGTTGATTTTCAAAAAGCATTCTCCAATTTTCATAATCCACTGGGATCCTGCCGGCTTCTTTCCAGTCTCTTTCTCTTACACATGCTAATGCACTTTTGCTTTGGAATGCATGAATGCCTCCATATATTAGTCTTCTAATCACTTCAACTGAAAGATTTTTCCACATGGAATAGTTGCCTATTGTTTTTCTCTGCCCAGCCTAACTTATCCAGAAACCCCTTTTTCCCCCTCTCTTGCTTTTAAAATGGTAATATTACTTTATACTTCTCAGGCTATATAAAAAGTCCTTGAAGAACAAAAATATGAGGACTTGTTTTATTAGAGCAATGCAAATGATGTTAGTGTCCAGATTAAAGGCATATTTAGATGGCAATCATTTGGCTTTTCCTTCATGCACAGTCACATAAAAGATCATTCATGTGGATGTGCCATGAAGAAGTCTGCACATGTGGTGACCCTATCTGTGTGGCAATACTATCATTTCTTATCATTTTGCTTCCAATCATTAAGATGTCTGAAATAGCTTCCATATTTTTTTGTCATGGCAGAGGTTTATGCCTCCCTCAGTCTAGATAGCAGACATATGGTCCTTCCCACCTCCATGTGTATTATTAAAGTCAGTTTTCCTCAAACAAGAAACCATAAATGGGATTTCCTTCAGGATTTCCGACTTAAATCCCCCATTGATAATGCAGTGACTCTTCTGGAGCTTCTGGAGGATTTCTAGCTACTGCAGGTGTCTGGGAAAAGGGGATATTTGTGCTCTTCCCACAGAGGAAGCCCTAGTAGATGCAACTTGTCAACTTGAACCTGTGCCAACAATGTTGCTGGTACAAATCTATACTGATTCATGCAGGAGTTTCAGATCTATGAATTTTTGGTCAATGTATTTATTGTGTCCATGTTCTCCTTTCCCACTCCCGGAGTCAGGACCCAATTCAACAATCCCCCAACAACCCCAACAATCCCGCAATCCTCATTGCTCACACCTCCCTGTCCATAGCTAACAGAGCTGACACCTGGAGGCTCAAATGTTTAACATCCCATGGGGCCCGGTTACCCATAAGCCTCCCAGGGGTGTCCTGGAGGTGGTTTAAGACATGGAGAGGCTTCTTGGAGATCTACAAAAGGCAGGTCTGGTTCTTTGCAAAAACTGGAGGTGTCTTTCTAAGCCACCAGGAGGCACAAGGAAGCTCCAAAGTGTGACCTGCATCTTAGAGAATGGCAGAGCTGCAGGAGGCAGATAGATGGGAAGGAGTGGAACAGAAAGTGGCGTTCCACTAGGTTCAGTCTACCCCTACAACACCCAAGACTCATTACCTCATTGATGGAGCCCAGAGAATACACTCCCATTGAGCTTAGAGATGAGGCATCTCACTCCTCAACTTGAGCAGGAAGTGCCACGCTTGAGTGATTGGGGGTGAACCAATCTTTGTTATTCTTGGACATTGTGACTTCAGAAGAAATATGAAGTGCTTTGCGAATGCTCCATTGGAAGATTCCAAAACTTGGGGAGATGCTCCTAGTAGATATTGGAAGTGCTTGTCCATTGTCCTGCTGCTGTCACCTTCTCCACATCCTCCAAAAATTTCTTGGACTTTTAAGGCAGGATAAGGGAGAACATCTCTGAACATCTTCAAGTCTTTCACAAGCAGCCAACTGCTCACAGAAGGGTGAAAGTCCCTGTGAATGTTCAATTGGCAAGAGCACACTCTTCTGTTGATGTGAACACTGAGATGCTTGAACATCACCCTAAAATTAGAAAGATGGATCATGTCCAGTCAGGTCCTATGGGTCCACTCATTGCAACTTTCCAGCATCAGTGCATCTCTGCCAGTGGTGCATGAGTTGCATCCTGGGTTATTGGGGCAGTCATGGAGGCCTCCTCAAGGTAAGGGAAAGGGCTGTATTTTCTCCATATCTGTGCTGGAAAGTTGCAAAGGATTGGGCCCTCAGCCTTGTTTGATTCTGAGTTGTTTGGTGCTATTAAAAATTGGGCCACTTTCATGAGCAGAATTAAATAATGTCTGTGGGGCTCAGTGCTATTTGAAAATCCGCAAATTTTTATGAAGTGGATTATATATGTCTGTGGAATAACAAGTACTGTGCTGCTTATGATGTATCTAAAATTCACAGAAAAGCACAGGAGCTGTAAGTTATTCTTTTTTTTAAAAAAAGAGCAAGGATGAAAAAAGACTTTTCAAAAGAATTTAAAATTAACAGGAATACAATGAGGCTTGAAAGTTTTAAAGATTTTCCTGGTCTTGCCTGGGTCCACTGTCTGTTCCCTGATATCTGCAGTTTGGATGCGATACTTTTGAAGACGTTTCTGTAAGCCTCTCCATCATCTTCTGGTATTATTAAATCTTCTCACAGGGGAGCAATGGTATCTTCTCTGAAAGAGGGGTTTGTACTAAAACGGGATTTAACTTTCACAAATTTGCTTTTGGTAAACAGGGAGACGGATAAGGTGATTAATACAATAAAATATGGACAAGCAACAAAGAAAGGCATTTTAAAAAAAAAATCCTCTGCTAGATTTATAATGTCTTTGACTGTCAGTTACCTTTTCAAAATGTGGGGGATTTAAGATTAGACTTAATGCTTGGGATTTCAGACTGCTAAAGGAACACCAGGGCAAAATACTGGATACCCTAACCAGCAGAAAACAAGGTTACCTCACCAAGGATGTGACTGGCTCCAAAAGACATGATGTAGGCGTACATGCCTGAAATATTGGTACATGCTCTGAATTTTAGAAGCTTATTCTTCTCACTGATTTGAAGTTCAAATGTGTTTTGCAATGAAGGTGGAACTAGATGTTTAGGGAGATGTGTGATAGACACAGAACTCTTTTCCATCCAGCACCAGCTGGTCCTTGTTCTCAAAGACATGTTCTCCCATGTGCACATAAAGACTTATGTCCATCTCCTAAAGTCAAATTAAACCCTTTGCTCCAGAGCAGTTAAGGTGACTTTCCATAACACTAGAGGGTGATGTAATTGCGTGGACCTGTAACTGCTCTGGATTTTGCCCATATGCTCACAACATGCACACATTGTGGCCCTTTTCCTCAAGTAGCTAGAGATTGTATCATACCAGTTACCTAATAGTATTCCATGAGTATACAGTGAGTAACCCTGAGAAGGCCCTCCCAGGCATCACCTACAGATGTACTTTAGATGGCAGTGGGATTTGCAACTAGGCCCTAAGCCATTTATGTTTTTAAATATCACAAAGACATCTTCAGCTGAGCCTGGAAATGCCTTTACACCTAATGGAGGTTGACCAACAAAAGCATAACAGAATGATAACTACAGGATCCTGCCAGCACCTTCATGACTTCAGCTCATTCATGTAAGGAGCATGTACAACACACACACACACACACACACACACACACACACACACACACACACACACACACCTGATTTCCAATATGCATCCTCACATAGGGTGAAATCCTACAACCATTCCTAATTGTGCCATAGTATTTTCACCATGTGATTGGGGAATTTTGAATGGTTTGCACCCGTATGATTCCTCAAAGTTGGTATTTTGTATTTTGCGGGGGAGTGCACATATTTCTCCTCATACTACTGGATGACCAATTGGCATGGCAGTTCCATCAGTAGTGATGGAGCACTTTCCACCTCTTACAGCAGCATTCTGTTCTGCTGTTATAAATGCCTTTGTGTGACAGTCCAATACTCGGTAGGATCAGATTGTCAGTCCTGTTCCAACTCAACCTCCAAGATCTCAGTCTAACCTGTCTCCTAACCCACCTTCCCCTACTCTTCTTTACCTATGCCCATGACATTGTAGCTCAAGCCGCAACCATGTGTTTCTTGAAGATGTGGCTGACAAAAGGCAGGTCTTGGCCCATCATACATCTGTATCCCCTCTGTATATAAAATTCTACTTGCAAAACATTTTGAAGCCAACTTGCAGCATCTCCCTGTTTTCTGGTCATATTTGGTGCTTTCAACATATATATTTTAACCTCTCTCAGACTTTTCCGAATCTGTTTGTATATTAATATATTTGTGAGTGTAATGTGTTAATGATAAATAATCACTGTCTTTCCCCTTTGCATCTCTTCCGTAAAGTCTCAGGCTGCAATCCTAACTTTTAGTTAGGCTGGTGTAAGTCCCTGGGAATGTCGCAGAAGTGCCATTCTGCACCAGTCCTGGGGGGTTGGTATGAGGGGATAGCCCAATTCACAGACATGTGCTGACCTTCCCACACCACCATGGGAAAAGAGAGTGGATGAGTTATGCTGGCCTAAATTGGTTAGCCCTCATTTATTTAACTTCATCTTCAGAGAAATACAAGCCTTAGCTATTGAAACATGAATACTGGTAGGGGGGATGATAATGTGGACATAAGAAATCCATTGAGTAATAGCAAGAATGGATGATTGTGCCCTCTTGTAAAATATAGCTCCGAAGTACTTACTGTTAAAAGCTGTACTAGATTTCAACAGTTTACTACAGCTGCAAAATATATATACCAGAAATATTGTGGCGGGGGGGAAGTTGTGAAATAAATTTTTATCTGGAGAATGGAAATGTGGCCAGAGAAACTCATAAATATGAGCTTCTCTTGTTTTCAGAGGCTAGGAGATGTTGTCTAATGTGACTTGGAGGTTAATGCCGGTGGCACGTCATAACTTACCACGATTAGTAGCTGTTAGGATAACATGTTGGGAAACTACTTCTTGCCATTACCCAAACTGCCTGTCCATGAAGATAAAAAGGGCAATGATGCATGTACAGGCATTTAATCACAACCCATCTTTCTAGCAATCCGACATATAAACTTAGCCTCCTTTACATCGTTCAGCAATCTATACTCAGCATTTTATGAGGAGGCCTAGCTGAAAAAAATATTACTTAAGCAAACGCAGTAATAATTCAGAAGCTGTATTCTTTTTTCCTCTCCCATACAGTTTTTATTTTCCCTATCGCTGCTTAGAATGGACGGCCAGCACCCAAGTAACATTTCTCAGTTCAGCAACCTCAATATGTGTGTTGCTAAAGACGAATGGAGAAGGTGTTTAGAGTTAATGATCTGTATCATATTGCTTCCGTTTAGCGAAAGATATATAATCCCACACGGTTTTGGTTTATATTGACTCTTATTCAAGAGCCACATCTTCCAAAGGC
The DNA here is from genome assembly GCA_030015325.1 of Cryptoblepharus egeriae. Lineage (NCBI taxonomy): Eukaryota > Metazoa > Chordata > Lepidosauria > Squamata > Scincidae > Cryptoblepharus > Cryptoblepharus egeriae. The sequence continues at coordinate 107,957,427 of JAREYC010000003.1, read as the reverse complement.
CATCATGCTTTCCTGACAGGTTGGAAGATTAAAATAAATAAGTCAATAAAGAATCTGTTTTGATTTTTTCACATCAACCCTGTAGAGAATTTGATATTTTTTTACTCCTTCATGTTTTACATTGATATTAGAATTACATATTGCCAAATTACTGTCACATTGCATTTTGTCATCTCCGTCGCATTTCTGCAGGGATGGGAGTCAGTGAGCATGTTTATGCATTTTATTCTCTGCAGCAAGTATAAAAGACGATTGCTTAAAAACGGAAAGGCTTTCACATCTCCAGGAAAAGGTTCTGACCAGAACAAAAGTAGCACTAGAAAGGTTACATGTACAATAAATGGGGACATGGCCCAGTTGAGGGGGAGGCAATACACTTTAAAACATGGATGTCAAATTTGTTTCATGTGTGGGCCAAATTGCATTCATGAAGCCATCTGAGGGCCAGAAATCCCATTGAGCAACCCAATCTTACTGATTTTCTTGTTGGTGGGGGAGGGGGTGCTACTATAGATAGATAACAAAGAAAATTCACTGGGTAAAACAGCCCTGGATTACCCTTATTTAATTAACTGTTTGACTTTAAAGTATTTATAATTATTTATTTGAATTTGCTTGAAGTTGTAACTTCTGGCCATCACTTCCAGTGGGTATTGGAGATTGTCATTCTAAAATATGGGTGCCAATGCTAAAACTACTGTCTGATGGTCTACTTTGAGGTATGCACATTTGCCTCCATATCCTCCCTCCTGCACCATAGGATGCAGCACATATCAGATTTGGTGTCAGCAGACTGGAATCAGGCATACCCGCTGAAAGGCACAGATTCAAACAGTGTATTATCCTGGCAGGAGTGAAATTCCTTGTTACTATCAATGAATTAGGGTTTTTCAGCCTATTGTAGCTCTTATTTCTTTTTCTTTTTTTGAGGGTGTGGGTTTAAAAATCACAATTCAGCATATAGTACGCTGAGTTTGGTTTCCTAACCCCCATAAGCACACTGACACACAGATGCTGGCACACTTTAATTAAACATAAATGTTGCGGTTTTTGAGCAGCAAAAAAAGGAATAAATAAGGTAAGAAAGAATTAAGTTGCAGAGATAAGAGCGTAAGAGGAATTGAGAAAAAACCACTAATTGCTCCAAATTAACCATGTTAAAAGACAAGCCAGTAATGAGGAATGGGACCTCTTTTCTTTCACCACTGAAAACACAGGGGACATGAGATGTTTCTTCTGAGAACGTGGGGCAGTTTGTGTTATTTTTCTTCAAGAAGATTTGAAAATTTGTGTTTCAGCAGATGCGTGCATGCATGCATGCAAACGTGTGCGTGCATATAAATGTTTCCTTCCTTAACCTTTTAATATCTCTTTATTTTTCATATCTTTAGGTAGATTTTCATTCACAATTTCCAACAGTGAATTTGTTTGACATTCTCCACCAAGCCAGTGTTCTCAAATTTCTCAAAGTCTGACTCCTTTCTGAACATTACTTATCTGAATGCTCACCCAGCTGGGCTCACACATGAACCCTCAGTTCCAGGTAACCAATGGCAATGTAAGCACCCAGTGTACTATCAGGGGGTCAGGGCGAGGACATGGCAGTCCAAATATGTAGGACATCCAAGAAAGAGAGCGCTCCCAAGATGGAGAGAGCCAAGATTGAGAGAGCTCACAAGAGAGCCCCAGGCAGGTAGGAACCAATGGGTAAGATAAGAGAAGATACTGCACAACCTCTCCTTTGGCTGCTCAGTTTTCTGGGGCCACGTGGAGGCTGTCCCACACATCTTCCAGAGAACTGGATGTTGGGAGAGGAGTGCAAGTGGCTGGTATACTGTTGCCTGGATCTTTGGGGTCTTTGTGAAGGCTGCCCCACACAGTCCCTAGAGAGCACCAAGCAGTAGTACATGAGCCACTCGGTTTACTGGAGCACCCATGGGGCAGTCTCCAGAGGTCCTTCAGTGAACTCATTTCCTGGGAGTAAATTTCATTGAATACAATGGGACTTGCATCCACGTAGACACAGAGGGGGCTTGACATCACAATGAAGTCACTTGATGACATCACATGCACCTCCTGGTAAGTTTGACAGGAGGTCCCAGACAGATTTTTTTTCTTCAAATGTGGCTTATAGAACATACTGTGTGTGTGTGTGTGTGTGTGTGTGTGTGTGTGTGTGTGTGTGTGTGTGTGTGTGTGTGTGTAAAACCTTTCCAGCTGTTACTCTTCAGTAGCAGCTCCTTCTTAGCTGCAGGAACACTCCACACATTTTGCAGACAAACCACACATATAATGCTGGCAGGAGATTTTCCAGCTGTTAACTTTCTTATCACCAACATTCTCAACATACTCAGCATTCCAATCACTCTCCAAGCACAGCACTCAATAGTGACTTCTCCCTGCCGCTGAGGATCATGACAGCTTATCAGAGACTTTTCTAGTCTTTCCTCTAGACACCACTTAAGCTGTGCTTGCTTCGCTTCCTGTCTTCTGAACCGCTCTTCATCCAGACCACACCACAGACAACATGCCCCATGTGCTCTCTGTCTCTCTGCACAAGGCCTCCTGATATAGCCCCTTTTGCTATACAAGCCTCTCCTCCACACATTTGTCTTCTCAAATACTCCTCCTTTTCTTTTTTCCAGTCTTGGGATAGAAGGAGAAGCAGTGGGTAGACCGAGTGTAGATACCCCACCTTCAGGTTAAGTGATAACCTGCCTGCTGACAGCAGAAGGAAAATATCCTTGGCTTCATCTGATGCAGTATTTTTGTCCTGCATAGACCTTCACAATGTCTTGTGATACTGCTGTCAAACCCTTCACAGGGCCTATGCCACTATAGGTGCAGTATTAACCTAGGCTGGCACAACTCCTCAGTCTTCTTGTTCCCATGGTGCATGTCTATGCACTGCCCTAACCCACCCCCAGGAGTGGCACAGAATGGCACTTTTGTGGCATTCCCAGGCCAGTACGGGACCTGTGATGGGTCTTATGCCAGCCTACGTGGAGGTTAGGATTGCAGCCAAAGTGTCAACCACTGTATGACAATTATGTACGGCACTGTATAACAACACTACTATATGACTGTATGACAATTAAAGCTCTAAGCTTTAATTACAAAATGGTGGTTTTGACCAAGGAAAATTTCTTATTCTTATAAATAAACAGCCCACACCAATATGCCTACACTTCTCTTAGAAATAATTTCCCTTTGGTGTTCATGTTTAATTGTAATGCAAATTGCGCATTCAGTTATGTTTATGTTAACAGCAGTTTTTCAAAGGGCTATCATAAAATGTTATGAGGTTTTGCTCCTATCATTTGACCAGAGGGATTTATTAAATGCCTACCAAGTGAACGTAGGCCAATAAGCATTTCACGGAGAAAAACAAATAACACCTTATTTATTAATTCATTCTAAAATTTCTAATGTGCTTTTTTCTCCTCAAAGAAAAGTGAGGCAGCTAATGATTCAATCAAAGGTGGGCATTTTTAAGCAGCTCTTTAAATCTTTTGTATTGAAATGGAGACAGTCTTTAACTTGGATGGATCCTATTTCAATAGAAAAAATATTATAGTGCAATCAAACTAGAAGGTCAACAATAACAGCAACCCAACTTATCTAGATAAGTTAAAAGCAGAAAAGTTCACCTCCAAATTGAGTAAACAAAAAAATGGGTTTTCCATTTTATTCTGAAGATTGACAGTACCCTGATGGACAGATTCAGCCCTCAAGGAGGGAAAAGTAAGGTCATCATGATCAGCCCCCAAGCATTTCACTCAGCACATTCTCTTTCTCAGACTCAAACAATTATTGCTGTTCTACTGGGCCAAACTAAAGGTTAGAAAAGAAAAAAAGTTACGAAACAAAACACTGCAAACCCAGTTGCACCAATAATGCCTTGCCAGTTCATACTGGGCAAACTAGAAACTACCCAGAAAAGTGCAGTAGTTGAAAATGTGGCCACCAGTTTATTAATTGGCATTGGTCATTAGGCATATATCATGCTGGTGTCTAAATAGCTCCATTTTCTCCTATTTTGTTTCTGTAAACAGTGAAAATTGGTAGTCCTTACTTTGCTTTTGAAGCCCTACATCACTAGGGACTGAAATGCCAGCAAGGGGACACAGCCCCCCCCCCCCAAATTTACAACATCCAAGAGAAACGTAGGACATGATAAACTGAAAACTAAGAGCACAATCCTAACCATGCCTACTCAAAAGTAAGCCCTGTTGTGTTCACTGGGTCTTACTCCCAAGAAAGTGTCTTTCGGATTGCAGCCATAAAACTAAAAACATCCATACATATATATATTGCTTTCAAATGGTTAATTTAAACACTTTATTACTTATTATTAAATTTAAAACTATTACATATAATTTGTTAATTCCAAAAAGGCTACATGCTGCCTGTTCACAATGAAAATTCTTTTTTCCAGAACCCAAGGCCAAAAAACAGAACATGTCCTGGAAAAAGTGGACATACCCTACAATCCAGAGTAACTATGGAAGCACATAAGAGACATTTATGTCAACGTAGTTATGGCATCACCTAGTGAAAACATATGGGAAATTCATATTGCAATCCAGAGTAAATTGTTCTTACATCAGAGCAAGGATTCCCTGTGGTTACTCTGGATTGCGCCCATATTGTACCCAGTGCTGGGGCAAAAACTTACCCAATTCTCTAAAACTGATGCAGCCAAGGCAGTAGGGTATGTGCTACATCCTGGAGTCAGCCATAACCAAAAAAAGAGAACTAGCCCCTCCAAAATGTAGGATTCCCTCCCAAAAATGGAGGACATGACAAAATAAACGCTAAAAACTCCTAAATATTGCTCTCAGGTGCTTGATTTAAACACTACATTACTTATTATCAAATTTAAAACTATTACACATAATTTATTTCATATAATTTGTTAATTACAAAAAGGAAACCTGCTGCCTGCTTACAAGGAGAACGTTGAAGTTTTTCCAGGACACAAGGCTAAAATTCAGGACATGTCCTGGAAAAACAAAACATAGCGTCACCTGCCTCGAGTGAGGAGTATAAAGGAATGTTTATTTCCTTTTATTTCCTTTCCAAGCTAGAACTTTGGATGTGACTGGGTTTTCTGTGAGTAATTCCATCTCTTCTTAGGCTGAATCATAAACGAAGGCCCATATCCTAAAGTCTAATTAAGCCCTTTGCTCCAGAGCAGTTAAGGTGACTTTCCATAAGATAACACTAGAGGGTGACATAACTGCGTGGATCCGTAACTGCTCTGGATTTTGCCCGAAGTCCTCATAATTCCTGGAGTAGAGATCCTCACTGAAAACAGTAGAATTTACTTCCATGTAAACAATCTTTAATATCTCTATAAACTTTACTTTATATGTCATTTTCTGAAACTACTCAAAAACGAGTAGGGAGATGTCCCTTTTTCAAGCAGTGTCCCATATGTGAACATTGTCAGACATGCATCTTTTCTGAAGCAAATCTATTTTACCTGCTTTAAGAAGGTTAAATTGCTTTTACTTGCATTCCCTAACTCTTTCTTCCTGTTAAGGGGTGAGGAGAGGAAAAGTACATGCCTCCAAGGAAGAAGGCTTTTTAAAATCTTAACTTATGAGTTCACCTCATAGCAAAGTGGATATAATTTGGAAGCAGGCTGGTGCATTTGGACTTTTGGAATTACATCAGGCTCAGATTTTCACACCGGCAAGGGACATACTGTAGAGTCCTGAACATGATTCTTTATCTAGCTATGACACCTGAGAGTGTTAAATTACAAAATAATTTCCAAGTTCTATGGCAAGTGAATGGAAAACACTTCTCTTGGTCTAGGGGACCATCCACAGGCAAGATCAATTTCAGCATTGTCAGTGACATCTTGTAATGATAAAATGAAAATAAATAAGAAACTCATTCACCTCTTAGACTTTTCCCCAATGTTCATGTTCAGATAGCACACTTATAAAATCTACCCACTTTTAAAGTTTCTCCAAGACGGAGAGCATACTTTTCTGGGAAGAAAAGCAGCCAGGTTTTATATACCATGAACATCATTTATAAACTCAGCGAAAGTCATTCCAAGGTGGGCAGCCCAATCCTAATGGGACTGCCTATACCATGAAATAGCAGTGCCAAAACAGGTACTGATGTATCCCATGGCAGGTAAGGGAAAATTTATTCCCCTTACTTAATGTTGAACCCCGGCAGATCCTACAGCAATGATTTTCAACCTTTTACATCCCACGGCACACTTAACATGGCACTGAAATTGTCAAGGCACACCATCACTTCTTTTTACCATTGACAAGGCACACCACACTGTTCAAATCCCCCATTTTCCTATTAATGAATATGCCACCTGAAGTCTATCTGTGGCACACCAATGTGGTATGGCACACTGGTTGAAGATCACTGTCTTACAGACCTATTTTGAGGCCAGCTATTCAGGCCTATTCAGGCCAGCTGAATTGCTAGCACAGAACTTAGGGCACAATCCGGAGCAAGTTCAACCTGCTCTGCCCTAACTGCTCTCTCCTAACTATTCTGTATCCAGAGCAGAAAGTTATGCTGCATCCAGAGAGTCAGGAAGCCTGGGCTGCCCTAACTGCTCCAGAGCATGCTAAGTCAGTGACAGCTGGGGAGGGCTTGCTCCTGAGTAGACCCCCCTCAGATCACACTGAACAAGGAACAGCTGTGGTGCCTACATTATAAGGAAGCCCAGCAGTTCCTGACAACCAGTTACAGCTGCAGTTCTTCTAGTGCAAGATGGATGCTTGGAGTGGCCTGCTGTGTGCTGAGGTTAGTGAGCTGCCATCGCTGTGCCATATCCTGAGGTTGAGAGGCAGGGGTTGCAGCTAGGCTGGCCAAGAACTCAGATTTTTGGTCAACACTACCATTCTTACTCAGGCCTTATCATGGACCCCTATGGGTCTACTCATTACTATACCTGCTCCTGAGGTGGTATATCTCTGAGGAACTGGAAGAGGGCATTTCTGCCTTGAAACAGGCTTTGGATACAGAGTAACTGCTCTGCCCTAGGCAATGCTAAACATGCCCTCAACTTAACTCTCCTGAGCTGCTTAGGCTGCCCTATTTAGGGCAGAGCAGGTCCACCTCTCTTAGGGCACCCTATGTTGCCTTTCTCTGCCCTAAGCCTCTTCCAGAGTAACTGGGCTGGAGCATCTTGCAGTTGCTCCACCCTAGTGATAGATAGGGCAGCCCAAGGGCTCTTAGGTGGACAGATTAGTTGCTCTGGATTGTGTTGTAAGTAGCCCTATGTAGGGTGTTCAGGCCTTGGGAAGGGTATAGGATCCAATGGCAGTCTTTGCTGCTGTCCCCACCTCCAGAGCCTGAACTGACCTCATCCCTACTTTCCCCCTGCCCAGTTTCACCCTGTCCTTGTCTTCTCCTGCCCTCCTTCAGCCCAATTTTGCTTCCTTGCTGCTGAGCACTGCATTTATTCCATCTAACAACCAGTCCTTCGCCTGCCACATGAGAGGTCAGCACCCACCTGTGCAGGTCTCAGTGGCACTACCGCTAGGCTGTCACAAAGTGCATTATGCACTTTTGTGATGGCTGTTTCCAAACAGCCCATGCAAGACCGGCACTGTGGGAGGTCATGATTCGGCCATCTGTTAAGAAAGGAGGAATTTACAGATTCCTTTATGGATAGAAGTGTAATGTATGTTGCCTATATCCACAATAATTATTTTCAGGATATTATTTCTTAAATCATTCCAAATATTTATGTGTGCTGTGTGTGTGTGTGGTGTGTGTGTGTGTGTGTGAGTAGGTGGGTGGGTGTGGGTGTTGGACATCTTTGTATTGCTGTTGTAATTTTACTTAATTTAGTTATATTTTGTCCTTGAAACAAAACTGCAATTTTATGAAAAAAGAAATAATGGAGGGGTCACAAAGGTGGACATTATTTAAAAAGCTTTTCATACATGTGCGACAGGGCAGACAATGTACAGAGCACCCTCACCTCTTTTTTCCAGTCTTGACATTATTGTTCAGGAGAACATCAGAAATCTAACAATACATCTTTATACCTCGTCTTCAGATTGCTTGTAGATGCTCCAATCAGTCCTGGGATTGGGGCTGAACATCTTCTGTGTTTGCATGCCATTGTGTCTGAAATGAAAAAAAGCAACCAAAGTTTGTCTAGAAAGTTTCAATTGTCTGGGAAACTTTGCTGTGTTTGAAGGTTGTCTGAGGTGCAGTTCATTTACATTTCAGGCATTTCTCTAAGACTCTCTTGGCAGGGTTATAAAGTGTTACTGCGTCACAAAGTCAGAACGGCACCCATGGCTGCACTATTCAAATTTATTTGATTAGAAACCTGCAGGCCTTTTCCTTCTGTTCATCATAACTGATGGCCAATGCAGTAGGGAGGCCTCAGAGGCTGAGAGTACATCAGCTGATGGAATGCAATCAGGGAGATAAAATACAAGTTGCTGGTAAGCTTTTTCCAGGACAAGGATCTGTCTGGCCCTGTCTGTCTCCTACTACTAAATCTTGATTTAAACTTCTTCTGAAAGCTTCTGGAGTCAACATTACCCTTTTCATTTCCATTTCGAAAGGAGGCTCTCATTTCAAAGGGAACTAGTGAAGGTTGAAACTAAAGGTTAACTGAATACTCTGAAAAATTGATACGAGTCTAAATGCAAATGTAACTAAGGCAGTGGTTCTCCAAACACACAGAAGTGAGCTTAACTATATTAAGTACTCTTTTATGACTTTTTATACCCAGCAATATAGTGTGGAATTGTTCAAAGGATCAGAAAAAATTACCGAAACTGGAAATTTGGAGCAAAATGAATGGAAAAATGAGAAATAAATCCCACAGACGGGTTTAATCAAAGTAGTAATCATTGCATAGAGAAAGTAGAACAATTGCTAATATTTTTTTCCCAGCACACTTGTGATCCCCCCAACTTGGACAGTTGAAGGATAAAACAGATTTTGATATCACTGTCACCTTTCATCTTCCACTCAAATTTCCAATTCTGGTTTGACGCTGGACTGGAACCAGTGATGGGAGTCAAAGAAATTAACAACTGGTTCTCTGTCCATTTGGCAGCCACTTTTAAATGGCTATTTTTAAACTTTATATGTTCTATCTCTCATTAACTGGTTCTACAGAGTAGGTACGAACCTGCTGGAGCCTACCGCTGACTGGAACCAGCTTAAAATGTATTGTGATGCTACATCAAGTGAGGTCTTTGTAATGCATGTTACATTAGTAACCTCCGTAATCAAACAGAGTACAGCCCCCTCTGGTATCTTCAGGTCCTGTAGCCATAGTTTCAGTTATCAATAGATCCAAACCCCCTCCTTGCCCATTAGCTTTATTTGAATCCTTACAGCTAGCTCCAATGTTGATTGCTTTTGCTTTTGCAAGATACTATAAGTATAGAACCTATAGACCAGTGATTTCCAACCTTTTTCATCTCATGGCACTGTCAAAGCATACCATCAGTTTTTTTTTACCATTGACAAGGTGCACCGTGGTATTGGCACTGGGCTACAATCCCTCAATTAACCTATTAATAAATTACTTTCCCCAAACTCCCACGGCACACCTGAGGACCATCCATGGTACCCTAGTGTGCCATGGCACACTGATTGAAAATCCCTGCTATAGTCTGGCAAACAGGCAGAAAGCATACTTACTATAAGCGACAATCAGACAATTATAACAAGAAGCAGGATCAGATCTCAGTTCACAGATTCCTTCAGATTCCTTTCAATCTTTCTAAAATAGTCCTTCTTCAGTACCATATCTCCCCTGAATGCGACCCTAATTATGTTCATTCTGATCAGCAATTCACTAGCCCTATTTCAGATTTGTGGTCCAGACAGTTGCTAAAAGCTCTATGGACTGAATAGCATGGGACGTGCTAATAGTTTGCAGCCAAACACAAATATTCTCTTTATCCTTAATAATTTGCAGCATGGGATACCAGTCTTTTTTTTGGGGGGGGGGGGGGGTAATAGAAGCTGGTTAAAAAAATAGCTATTGCAAAATGCATGCACACACTTGGGAAAGTGCTTGTACATCTACCTGATTTGTGATCACAGTTTTCTTGGAATACAACTAATCAGTAAAACTGAGATGAAAATGGCTCCCTCTTTTGGCAGAAAAAATAACTATGGATACAAAACGAGGGGACAATGTGCACATTCATCATACACTATAGTATTCAATCAATAATCAATCAACAGTATTTATATACTACTTTTCAATAAAAAGTTCACAAAGCTGTTTATGGAGATAATGAAATAACAAATAATAGCAAGTGGGTCCCTGTCCCAAAAGGGCCCATTGTGCTGATACTGAGGAAATTCCTAACTGATGAATATTACGATGCTCAGGTTGCCACTGGCTTTTAAAATGTCCATGCTTTGTTGTAGCAGGAAGATCCTTTTAGATCTTAAAATGTGTTTAGTGTGTGAATGCTCTCTCATTCCTATGATTAAGAACGGGACCTTTTTGGGGTGTTGTATTGATTTTGCAAGAAAAAGCAAACATCAGCTGGGACTTTGATCAAACTCCATGTAATTAATCTTGAGCCACTGACTGCAGCTTCCCTGTTGTGAACAAAGAGGGCATTAGAGTTTCTCTATGGAGAAAACTGCTTATGAGCAATGCCTGATGGGTGGGAGAATTAATAGGCCTGGAGTAGCATATGGGAACAACATACTATGTGTGTTGCTTGTAGCAACACAAGTGCATCACTCTCCAATGGCTACAGGCTGTGAAAAACAAGGTGCTCATACTGATTGTGACAGCTTTCCTTTTAAGCAGTGATATTTAGCCTTGTACATATGGGAAAACATTGCTAAATATCACTCACAAAATGCTCAGATCAGGAGATGCTCCAGCACAGGTAACACTGCACAGTGTAGTGTATCACACAACCATGAGAAAACAGAACTAGTGATGGATGGCACAACATATTTCAGGCTTTTGGGGTATCTGTCATGCTGTGAAAAGGCTGATGCGCAAGTCATAGAAATATAAGATTCAGAACTGAATTTTAAGGCACGGACAAAGGCAACAAGCATTTCCAATATTCTGAAATTAGATAACATCTATATGATTTGAGGAACCAAAACTGCTTCAGTAGTTGAAGACTTGAAGCACATATTTGAAGATCCATGTGTGCATATGTACTGTATCTTCTTATATGACAAAGATAAGGCATGCATGCAGGAAAGGTATAGATGGGCATAGAAAGTGCTTCTCTGTTGCACCATTTGAACTAGGGCATTAATACCAGGCCCCACTTTTTAGAATTATTGGAACCTGCCAGAAATTATGTCCTTAACCTGGAAGTGATGTCATGGCTGGAGGCGACATCGTCAAGTAGGAAATTTTTTAAATCCCCATACTACAAAACAAATCAAGTAAATAAAAAGTTGGCGCTAAGTACAGAATAAGAATTTATTTAAAGAAGAGCCCTCCCAAGCAGTTCTGATCTCTTTTTAAAAAAATTCCCTAGACATCTCAAAGGCTGAAATCCTATGCACTCTTACTCAGGAGAAAGCCTCATTTTAAGTCATATACAAGTAGCCTGTTAAAAGTACAGACCTGTGGCATTCCACCAAATGCATTCACATATCATGGTAGCACCATCTATTAATATAAAATACATACTGAATGGGGACTAACCTAAAATTGGCTCACGATCCACCTAGTGGGTCCCGACCTACAATCTGAGAAACACTGACCTAGGCTGAACTCTGCAGTCCTGTAGATGCAATCCTAACCACACTTTCCTGGGAGTAAGTCCTACTGAACACAATGGGACTTACGCTACAAACCAGAGTAACTACGGGAGCACATAAGAGACATTATGTGCACCCGTAGTTACGGCACCACCTAGTGAAAACCTATGGGAAATTCATATTGCAATCCAGAGTAAATTGTTCTTACACTATAGCAAGGACTCCCCATAGTTACTCTGGATTATGTCCTTACTTCCGAGTAGACATGTTTAGGAGCGCTAGGTGTTCAGCTGAGATGGGTAAATGGCATTGTTGAGTCTCCTCTGCTAGAGTTCACACAGTATGGATGCATTCCTAACCTAGGTTGGCACAACTATTGGTCTTCTTGTTCCTGTGGTGATGTAGGGAGTCAAGCACAAGTCTATGCACTGGCCAATCCCTCCCCCCAGAAGTGACGCACTTATAGCACTTTGGTGACACCCCAAGGTGTCATAAACCCCTGGGGAATATGCCTGCCTAACTGGGGTGAGAATTGCAGCTTTGGTTACTGATACAGGCATCATTCATGTGCATAGATGAAAACTGTTTCATGTTTCACTTTTTTGTGGAATTCTGCTGCAAACCCAACGATCGATCGATTGATCGATCTGTCTGTCTGTCTGTCTGTCTACAGTATAGATAGATATAAACTACCAGTACATACAATCCTACATACATCAAGAAGGGAACAGAGATGGCAAGGAAGGATAGGAAATGCAGGAAAAGTCAGAAAATGTGACCTAACAGCATTAACAGGGCAGATAAGCTGAATTAATGTCTATAATAGAATGATCCCTTTTTGAAATACAGAGATTGGGGTCAATTTCTATGAGGACATTGACCTAATGCATATTTTGCTTCTGGAAACTTCCACTAGCCCTTGTTGTTGCAGCCCTAGCCTCTGGTGTCCTGTTAGCATTTTGGAAGCATCATTTTTGGTATTGTTGCCTAGAAAACCTAGGGAAAGTGGTCAGGCTGCACCCGCTTCTTTGCATTAACGAAACAGGAGGTGCGCTTGTGTTGACGCACAGGCATTAGGCAGAGTGAAATTAGGCAGAGTGAAATTAAGGTCTTATTAACTTCAGGTTTATGCATGCAAAGCCACTTGAAGCTGTCATTTTTTTCTATGATCTCATTGTGAGGCCTTCAATGATCTCGAGGGAGAAGTCGTCACCTGAGAAAGTGGGTCAAAGTGAGCTCCAAGGTTAAATAAGCATTTGCCCAGAAGTGTTTAAAGGACCAACATGCAAATGCTCCCATGGAGGGAAGGAGGACAGTGATAATAAATCTCCTGCTGCAACACAGGGGACGGTACCTCTCCCACAAATGTGTCGCAGCTCCGGGATGAAGGAAGCAAAACTCTCTTACTCGATATTAATAGAATAGGATCAAAGCGTTTCCTCGAGGCACATCTGCCCACAGCTTGGCATGGCTAATTGACTTGAATGCTAATCAGAGGCCTTCTTCGTTAATTACTACTCTTGCAAAACACATCAGCCACAAAACAAAGACTGTATTTGCTTTCAGAGTCCGCATTGTGCAATTTCATACATAGCTCAACACAACTGAGCAGGAATTTCTTTTTTCTTTAAAGGGTTACAGCATGCTTGGAGATAGAAGGTTGTTGTTGAGGAATTTCTTAAGATTTTTTTAAAAAATTCCTATTTGATCAATGAAGGTGCCTGAGAGGTGGATAACCGATTCTTCCGAAACCATTTCCCTGATCTTAACCACTCCTTGAGTTTATCTTTAGCCTATTCAGGCAGTGATGGGCTTCAAAAAATTTAAGAACCGGTTCTCTGCCCATCTGGCAGCCACTTTTAAATGGCTATTTTTAAACTTTATATGTCCTATCTCTTGTTAAGAACCGGTTCTATAGAGTAGGTGCGTACCTGCTAGAGCCCACCACTGTATTCAGGATTAAGCATGCATATGCTTATGTAGCGAAGGTCTTGCCTGATGTTGGCCATGTGGGGCAGGCACAGGCTAAAATCCCAAGCCCATTAAAAGTTCCCTCTGGCTAGACTGATCTCTGAACCTCCAGTCCTGATAGCATTGACAGCACCCAATGGATCACTGGTCAGACAGAGGATGCCATGGAGACTCCAGTGAGAGTACAGGATCACCAGTAATCCAGCACTGGAGAAACATTTAGTTTTTTACTTCTATCAGTTCTCAAAAAGACTCTCTCTCTCTCTCTCTCTCTGCGCGTGCGTGCATGCGTGTGTGTGTGTGTGTGAGAGAGAGAGAGAGAGAAAGAGAGAGGGAGAGGGAGAGAGAGAGATGGAACAACAGAAAAGGCTAAATATATCCCTCCCCTGTGTTGCTTTTCTGATCAAATCAGCCTAATATTAAATATACTCCTTCACTCCCTTGGAGAGACAGGTCTGAGGATCTGGTAATGCAACCTCAAGCAAACAGCCAGCCATCATTTTCTAATACAAGCTAACATATTTTCTAATTTTCTAATACAAGCTAAGAGCACGGTTTCATCAGTGCTGATCTTTGGTTTCTTGGTCCTTCTTGGTATTACCAATCCTAGATACTGCTTTTGCACCCATAGTTCTTCATCTGAAACTGGTGAAAAAGATAAACGGACGTGAGAATTACCATATATTAATGACATCATGTTTCAAATCCCCAGTGATCTCATTTACTGGTTTCAAGCAGACATGATACAGATGAGGACATATCAGAACATAATTACCATATGGTACAACAGTGGTCCCCCACCGTTTGGGAAAAGCCATCCTGATTGGAAAAGTATCTTTAAAGCACAGTGGCCCCAGTCCCCATGACTTTTCCCTTTAAACAGTGTGGCCGTATGGCCATGCAAGTCTCAGCCCTGTGAAGCTGAGCTCTGCATAGCTCAGAACTCAGTATGCCTGGAAGTTTTGTGATGATTGTTAAGAAATATTAACACAAAAATGCTGCGCACACAAAAATGCTGTGCACTAACACACACCCCTTCAAGAGACTTTATGGGCACAATCCAGAGTAACTACATTAGAGACATTACATGCATCTGTAGTTACTGCACCACCTAGTGAAAACCTATGGGAAATTCATATTGCAATCCAGAGTAACTTGTTCTTACTCCAGAGCAAGGACTCCCGTAGTTACTCTGGATTTCACCCTATGATGTCAGCAACATCATAATTTATCTTAAGAAATTGTGACATCATCAGTCTCAAGCAGTTTCTTTAATAATAATAGTTCCTTTATTATTCATTGCTATACATTCCAGCTTAGATGAGACTTATGCTGTCATTGATTGGAATTTATTGGAATTGTGTGTTTGATTGTTCTGAGATTGTGCCTGGTATATTTTCCTTTAGTGTTGTTAAATAAAAGTCTTCCAATTCCTGTGCATTTGAATAAACAAGGTCATTTAGCCTTCCACTCTTTTGGAGGAATTGTTACATAGCATAAATATTTAAATTACCCTGTACAAAATGGAGAGCAGTGGGATACTATTTCTTTCTACTCTCAATTATTCCAAACTTCAGAAATTAGCGCTGAAACTTTTTACCTTGCAAGCAAGTCACTATGACAATAGGCATTTTAAAACCCCATGGAAAGATATGTTGGAAATTGCCTGTTCAAAGAAATTTATGATTTTATTATAGCTGCATATTGACTATTCCTACAATATCCTGAAGGCAGAACCAAACAGTTTATTTATTCAAACTGCAAATGAAATTGGGCAAGAAAAGTAATTAGCAAGCAACAAAAAATAATGGAAAAGCACCATAAAAGCTGTTTGGAATTTATGTGGGTTGTCAGATTGTTAGAAAATAACAGCTTAAATTTTCAAAGATAAACTTTTTTATATGCATGCCAACTGCATACATCATATATAGATTTATACCAAAGTTGTCTGAGAGGAAATCCATCAGACTTGTAAAGACGGTTTTCACTGGTTTTAAACTTGGATTTTAGCAATAACTTGCACTTATTTTAAGGCAGTGTTTCCCAAAGT
The DNA here is from genome assembly GCA_030015325.1 of Cryptoblepharus egeriae. Taxonomy (NCBI): domain Eukaryota; kingdom Metazoa; phylum Chordata; class Lepidosauria; order Squamata; family Scincidae; genus Cryptoblepharus; species Cryptoblepharus egeriae. Next base: position 107,941,679 of record JAREYC010000003.1, on the reverse strand, counting down.
GTAGGTCGGGACCCACTGGCAGTTTATACCTGATTGTTAGTGGGACCCCAAAGCATGATGGAAAAATCAAATATCTAATTGCCACAAGCCCTGAGGCTATGACAAATCCAGTATTGTAGCTGCTAATTAACCCTCCAAAGAGCTTGGCTCCTGCGATTTGTGAACAGGTGTAAATCTAGGGAGATAAATGTTTGGGGGTCTTTTCTGGCTATGATTACGAATAAATATTTCTTTCTTTCTAGATCTTTTTTTAAGTCTGGTAAACCTAGGTGGGTCCCAACAGAGTGTCATTTTAAAAAATGGGTTCTGGTTTTTAAAAGTTTGGTAACCACTGTTTAAGTGATTTATACCCCATCTTTCCCATGTGAAAAAAAGTGACCAAGATGGCTTACAAAACTTTATAATCAAGTACAAAGTATTTCAACAAGTAAAACATCAAGCAAGGCATTCAAATGTTTGTTTTTGTTTTTTAAAAAATCATGTTTCATTTGGTTATTAATTTTAGTTCTGATTATTTTGAAAATGGAAATGGGAAATTGGAGCCCCTGTTTACTCTAGGAATGGGGAGGTTTTTCCTTGCAGTGCCACAAAGCAGCAGGGTTTGTCACTAGTTTAAAGCTGGAAAGAAATAACAAAGAGCACAATCCTAACCATGTCGAATCAAAAGTAAGCCCCATTATGCTCAATAGGTTTTACTCCAAGGAAAGTGTCTTTTGGATTGCAGCCAGAGTTTACTACCACCTCTGGCAGTAACCATGTTTCCGACATTTCCCTTGTAGTTTACACCACAAATGTTGGTTTTCTCAACATTTGACTCCTGCCATATCACTTTCCATATTGAAAGTGCCAATGAAAGTAACTGGCAATGTTAATGGCAATTACCTTTGGATTGGTAGACCTTACTCAACGCAACAAACACTGGTAAGATGCATAGGGCAGACAGGAGGCAAACAGAAAGTGCTCTCTGGAACTCTGCCTGCTTAGCCGAACCTCCCACTACTGCTTCTCACATTGCATTACTGGTCTCACTGTCAGGTGGCAAAGGTGCGGGGGCTTGTGAGTACCACTGGACCAGGGTGACCAGATGCCCAAACCTCAAAAGGAGAACAAGGTCTTGGATTCCTCTAAGCCAAGCCTTTCTGGTGGACAATGGCACATTGCCTACTCATGAGTAAAGCAGCTATATTGGGCACTTTCACTTTCCCATAGCGCTCAATGCATTTTTTTTTATTTTTGTGTTTTGGCCATAACGTTTGATAGAAAGGAGATACTTCAAAGCTGATTTTTGCACTGGATTCTGCTCTTCAATATGAATCAAATGATGTATGACATGATGGGGGGTATTGCAAAGTTGCAAAATGAAGCCAAAATGGAGGACAATGAAGCTTTTTTTGGAGGTCACCCGGACACGAGGCTAAAAAAGAGAACAAATTTGGAAATTTCCAATCATATGGTCACCCTACACTGGACACCACCTCAAGTCTGAGTACAGCCATTGTGGGTAAAAATTGCTCCTGCCTCAATAACAACAATCCAATACCAGTAGAGGGTATTTCCCTCTATGTATCAGATCAGTGCAACTTCTGGTGTATTTGGGGGTGGAGGGATCACTGCTCATATACCTCCTTCTCTGTCACATTGTTAAGGAAGCCCATCATACTTTTAGAATGAAACTTTGGGTCTGAATGAAACATTGATATCCAATTCATTACCAACAATGTGATCTTTGCTCTTTGGCCAACACAGGTCACCTCATCTAAGGATCCCTGTCCTTCTAACTGTGGGATATTTCTTGTGCGAGCTCCCTTCACCTCCCTCCACAGATGGAAGTTCCTTTCAAACTTTCTCCCTCCTTTTTTTCTCCCTCCTTTTTTTGAGATACATTTGAATCTTTGTCCACATTGGCAACCACCTACAGGACATGCCTCAAACGTTATTTATGATAAGCCACTGCTAGAAGTGGAAGAAAATGGTGATAATGAAAGAAAAACACATAATACCTCTTGCTAAAACAACTTTCTAACATAACTGTGTAAAACAAACCAAAACCAAAATCTATAAAAAATTCTCTTTATATAAGATATAAGATTTTAAATAATAATTCTTCATAACACCTCTACTTGTGGATGCATCTGCTGACATTAACCAAAATATATTACCTACCTAGTACACTAGTGCACTTTAAAAGCGATGATGATGATCAGTGATGGGCTTCAAAAAAATTAAGAACCAGTTCTCTGCCCATCTGGCAACCACTTTTAAATGGCTATTTTTAAACTTTATATGTCCTATCTCTTGTTAAGAACCGGTTCTATAGAGTAGGTGCGAACCTACTGGAGCCTACCACTAATGATGATGATAGTGATGATGATGATGATGATGATGATGATGATGATGAAATTATAAGCTATTATAACACCTGTATCTGCACTTCTAATTTTTATCAAAATACAGGGGAAAAATACAACCAAAAATACATCCAACCATTATCATTGCATGGAAGAAGCTTGCTTGCCTAGCAGAATTGTGATTAAGGTCCACATTTCCTGTTGGTTCAGTTCTTAGGGTTTATCGATTCCTGAGTATCCAGGTTAATCTGAGGTGGACAATTGCAGGTAAGATGTAGACATGTTTGAAATTTGTCACTTGCTATTCTTTTTTTCATCCACCTCTTTTTCCATCCACATTAGTATTATCATACACATGTCTGGTTATTCAAAGGAATCCCATGCTGTTTCTTTTCAGAGAGACAAGCTCACTCAAACAACAAAAACCCAAGAACTCAAAGAAAAAGATCGGAAAACAATTGAAGTGGGTCAGTCAGGAGGGATGAGAAAAAAAGAGAGGGAAAAAACATCATTCCCACCTCGTCACATAGAAATTTCTTTTGCTTACAGAAGACTGTCAGAAAGCAAGTTCTAAGCCAGGGAGAACTTCTAAATGATGGAGAGACAGCCATGAATGCCTTTGGAATATCGAGTGCTTCCTTCAGACAAATGCCAGTGACCTCTGGGAGATCAGAATAAAATGGATGTTTTTAAAAGGGAATATTTATCATTTTGAAAGCAATTGGGCATTTATTTAAAATTTTCATAGGCAGATATTCAAACAGTGTTTTCTTGCATATCATGTAACTAGCTGAATTGGAATTACCTGAGAGATGTTTTGAAAACTTAGATGGCTTGTTCCACAATCCAGAAATCTATATATTTAAAGTTGGACTGACTGACTCATCAATGCCCAGCCAAAACCACTGGACCTAGAAGCATGAAATTTGGGGAGGGTTTACTTTCCTTGATGGAGGCATCACTAAGAACAGGTTTTATGGAAACTGCAACTAGAAGGGGGTGAAAAGGGGAGCAACATGTTTTCCTCCCTGTACTTTACATTGAAAAATCGCTGACTGATCATCACCCGGTCCCAACCCTGGACCTAAAACAGTGCACACAGGAGGGATGATGCACAAGGGATGGTATGCACGGGGAGAATGGTACACAGGTGGAATGGTGCGCATGCAAGGGATGTTGTGTGGGTGGTTGGTGCACATTGGGGAAATAGTGCCCATGAGGGGAATACTGCACACAGGAGGTACATTGCACAGGGTGATTGTGTGCATTGGGGGATGGTCTGCATGGGGGTATGTTCTACAAGGGTGGTTGCATGGGGCATGTGTTGCAGAGGGAGGTGTTGCACAGGGGGTGCTTAACAGGGGCTTAGGTTACAAATATTCATAAATTTTACTCCCGCAATGCGGGTACATTTCAATAGTCTATAAATACAAAACTGAAAAGTCAGTGACTGGCTGACTGACTGACTGACTCATCAATGCCCAGCCAAAACTGCCAGACCTAGAAGCGTGAAATTTGGGGAGGGTGTTCCTTCCGTGATGGAGCACTCACTTAACAACCCATTTTCGCTTGTTTATCAAGATATCGTTTGTATATCAAGTCAAAATTTATTAGAACTGTTTGCTTGTCTTGCAAAACACTCTCAATCCCAGTTACATTCAATCCAAGGTTTTCCTGTATGTTCTATATCAATCAATCAATCAATCAATCAATCATTGTGTCCATCCAATATCAGAACATAGTAACAGGATGGGGGGCATTAACAGAAATAGTCATTATGTATCAATTCCTGTTATTACAATCGCAAAATGCAACTTTCAAGCAACCCTGAAGCCAAAACTATTTTAGAAAGACAAATGAAGTGTTCCTTCCAATACAATGATACCCAAATCTGCTTGGATTTAAAAATGCAGACAGGATAGCTGATTAAACAATGAAAAAGTAATGGTTGGAGTGAACACTCAAGGAAAAAAAAGGAAGTCATTGAGATTAAATTAAAATCAGTAGGGAAAGAATAGCCTGAATAGAATAGATTTAATCATAAGGTTGATTGAGATGTCCACATACGCTGATAATGAAAGACAATAAGATTTATAAGCAAATGAGGTATAATAAAAGGTGTTAATTTTTAATGAGATGAGTTTTTCTCATTAGTGAAAAAAATCCAGGCTTGAAGAGTTTCACATTTCTTATGGGAAAACATTCTTATTCTGGTAGATTACAGTTTGATGGAACTGGTGTTGTTATCTCTCTTTTTCTTCATGGTCCTCCCATATATTTGAAAACATATTGCTTTATGTTTGAGCTATTTATTTGGAGCATTATTTTGAAATCTCCACTTAGAAATGAATGAGAAAGTTTTATTTTTGCTGCAAAACCAAAGGAGATATTTTCATGTTGGTGTAACTTTCTCTGCACTAAGTAGTCTATGATGTATCAGTGGAATCGAATTTGATCATGAAAGATCCACATCGCTCTCTTCACCCCTCTGGAGGGGAAGTGGAACCAAAATCTATTTTTTTCCTTCAGAGAGCACAGTTTGAAGTTTAGATCAATTAATCAAGATGAAAATCAAACTTCCAGGGGAGCTGTGATATGTTGGATGATGTCAGAGTCATTTGTAAGAAAGCACGGACTCCAGGGACCCTGGAACTATTAGAGAAGGAATGGAAGGATGACAAATAAAGTAAAGCAAACAGGCTATCTTGAATTACCAAGGATGGCATGGTAAGGTTAAATCCTGATAATTGGGAAAGCAGGAAGAAGCAGACCTGTCTTGTGTCTGTGAACATTAGTCACAATTTGAAATGCATTAGATCAATCTTTCCTTCACTGTTGGACAACTCCAAGAAATCTTCTGTTTGGGGTTATTGAGGATATTGGGGGTCCGCAGCCTAAGTCTTAGCAATTGGTGTTGTTTCTTCCAATTAGCAAGCATTTGAAGTTTTAATCTGGGGAGTTCAGGAGCAGAGATCCCTCATGGCATCAGTACAGGATGGTGTGACATTCTGTCCTCTATAGTACCGTATATTAATTTGAGATAAAGGCTCATGAGATACTGTTGGCATCTGAGACACAGAGAACCTGATGCAGCCTCCATTGCAATCCCAGACTAGATGGGATCTAGATCAGCAGTGTACTGAAATTTTTGGGAGCCCATCTCAGAATACAGCACAACTTACACAACCCAGTGAGCATGCTGCCATTGTGCACTGCAGCTGCCACTTCACCAGCAATTAGGTCAGCCTAGAGGCCTCCTAGCCTTGTGGATTTGGCCTAATTGTGAGCTCAGGATACGGCCTACCATAGGCCAACTTAGCTAGGCCATCCTCTCTGGCCCAGTGGCATAGCTAGGGAGTGCAGGGGGTGCAGTTGCATTGGACTACAAGCTTTATGGGGGCTACAGGCTAAGCTTGAAACTAGTGATTAAAATTGTGAAAAATAGGGTATGTATGAATGATACCATCATGTTATATATCATTGGAAAGCTAATTTTATGCAGAATGCAATGAAACAAACTGCACTGGAATATCTTTGTTCTGTCAAAAGTTATGGCCAATTAACCAGAAAATGAAAACAAAGGCTTATGGAACAAAAGTGGATTTTATACACTCAAACTTCCCCATGTTACTTATGGCTTTGAGAGTTAATGAGATGTAATTCTGATATTGTATGGAACTAATAATGTGTTAATATTAATCAGCACATATACAACACATATATCATAAAACAGTTACCCCATGCTACTCTTCTAAGTGCTGCTCCTCTTCTATTTATTAGGAAAAGACTAACCATTCCTCTTTGCCCCAGCACAGTTTCCCTAACCAATAAGGGACACGATTTTCATTTTTAAAAAAATTTAATTAAATTTGATTTTGTTGTTGGTGAGGAGAGGAAACAAAATCTACTTATACTTCAGATAGCAAATAGGTGCAATGGGTGGTGAACTGCTCAGGAGGAGGCAGGTTTTCCTCAATGCTCTTTTTAAAAATACCCAGGGATGATGTCAAGTCTGGTTGCGACATCACTTCCTGCGCAACATCTTGAGCTCTGCATTGGGCTACATGATCATTAGCTACACCACTGCTCTGGTCTAAGTCAGAATTGCACCTTCAATCCCACTGATTGCATTGGGGTTTATTTGGCGCAAGTGGCTAAGACACTGTGCTTGTTAACCAGCAGGCCAGGGTTTGAGACCTGGGTCGGCCCCACAAGACAGGGTGAGCTCCTGTCCTTACCCCAGCTCTGCGACGCCAGCTGGATCCAATCGTATTGGCTCTGCCTTTCCATTGGACTAATTCAGTGGCGTGGAGAGGGGGGATTTGCTGCTTGGGTAACAGCCTATCCTCCATAACAATCCTAACCAGGCTTTCATGCTTCGCATGCCATGTATGCAGCGCCGAGCACGATACCATAGTCTTTCAAGACTGACGGAGGCCTGCTTTATTTCTGAGTAGACATGGCCACGTTTGTGCTGCGAGACTGAAATTCTTTGCATATTTTACTGATCATAGGATTGTGCTGCAAGTAGTGGATGTTTTTGTGAACCAATCTGCATGCAACTTTTTCTTTTCGCATGAGGTCGCTGTCTCCTAAATTGTAAAGTAATCCCCACCAATGGCTCCATTCTTGGACACAGTTTAACTATCTTCATATTGAACCAAGAAAAAAGTGACAGGTTTGTTTGGGTTTTCTCTGCACCGCTATGAACCATTAGCTTCTTTATACAGTGGAAGACTGTGGTTAATGGTTTATTATTTTTCCTGATTTCTCAGTACGCGGCTCCATACATCAAACCCGAACAGGAAAATGATATCCGTAGAGCAATCAGGCACAATTTCAAGCGGGTGATTAATGTCCCCGTGAGTCTCTCTCATCAATTTGGACGAGGAGCTAGTCACGTTTTATAGCATTACTAATCTGATATTCATTAAAACTTGTATATAAAAAGGCAAGCTCAAAGATTAAACCTGAGTGTGTGTCAACACTAAGCCCAAAGGAAAGTGTTTGTAGGTTCAACAGCATTTATGACCCTAAAACCTTTGGTGATTAATAGTACTCTGAAAAGAAAGTTCCTCCCACATTGAGGGAAATCATTTTTTCCCCCTTCAATTTATGATATGGATTTTTTTTAGAAAAAGGTTGTTACTGCTCTTATAGTGCAATCCTAAGCATTCTTTTAGCAAACACAAGTCCCTGGTGCTCACCTGGGAGTGTCACACATGAGTCTTGTGAGTCAGGAGGCCAGTGCAAGGACAATGCTAGAGCCTTAGACCCGTAAGTTCATGCCAGTACAGTGCCAGGCTGTCCAGATCTGGACCACCTCTTTAGGATGTTCAGATACAAGCAGCCCCATAGGGGCTGCCACCTCATTACACCAATTAATTCCCCATGACTCAGGGCTGAGTCACAATCAAACCCAGCCCTGTGATGGATTCATCATGGACCTACCAGTCTGCCTTTTCCAGTGCAGATTAGGATTGGGCTGCTCTTCACCAAGTTTGGACTCAACCAAGTTCTTTCACCAAAAGAAAAACAACCATTTGGCCCAACTAAGGTGACTTTCACTACAACCTCTCTCAAAAGTTTCCTTTCACAAGAGGCCTAAACACTCTGCAATGAAGCTAAGGAATGCAGAGCGTGGTCTCGCTGTTTTCCCTTGTTCTTCTACAGTAAATAGTATTGGCCTCTATATATTCATGGTATTGATTTTTTTAATGATATGCACAGAAAAGTAATTCCCAAATGTTCGGCCTGTCACAGTGACTAATCATTTACTCTCTGCTCTGGATTTTACACCTTAAGGAAACAGCTGTGTCAATGATGCTTTCCATTAAAGTGTCCTGCAGATGTCAAGAGAAACACATTAATGGCCAGATAAACCTTATAAATGGCAAGTGTGCCACTTAAATACTAAATAAAAGCAATAATCAATAGCAAAAACGGCAGCAGGATATAAATTTGCCTTGTTTTTAAATAATTTCCTGCAGTTGTGTGCTACGAAAGCCTGACTTTTAATCCCAGCCTTCCCAAACTTTTCCAATAAAAGGTTGTTTATAGTTTCTTGCTCTTGGCGGGGGCAAGGGGACACAGATGGAGAAGGCTTTCTCATGACAGATAATCTAAAGACACCTGCTGACTGGGCTACTCCTGGTAACAGGGGGAAGATGCACCTTTTTAAAGCAAAGGTGTGCAAACCTTTTGGCAGGAGGGCCACATCATCTCTCTGACACTGTGTTGGGAGCTGGGAAAAAAATTAATTTCCAATTTCAAAGAATTTCAAATTTGAAAAAATGTACATAAATTTGCATAAATGAATATATTACAGATGAAACTAAAATGAATGAATGAATTCCAATCAATTTATAAACATTTTCTAATACAGTTCAGGGGTTATATTCAAATCAGTTCATATACACTTCCATGCATAGGGGAGGTGTACAAAGCCTCCCTGGCCCTCAGAACACCCCCTGGAGATGTTTTCTCTTGAAGATTACAGGGACTTGTCCCAGGCTGGATGGAGATGGCTTGCTATGCGCCACATGGAGGCCACCCATGGGCCATTCCTGTCCCGCATGGCTTAGGCACCCCCTTTTAAAGTGACTTTTCTCATATATTTGGCATGACCAGAGCAACAATGCTTATTGAGACAAAGGTAGCATTTCTGCTAGTGGCTGTTGTTTCCTTATGTGTTTTTGACATTGTGAATCCCTTTAGACAGGAAATCAGGACAATTGAGATGCTGGAAAGGGGGTGGTTTTTAATTGATGAATGTTGTTATATTGTACCTCCACAATCGACAGCTGTAGGCTGCGACTAGTATGGCTATACGAGCACAAAAATAGGCTTCTGGGTGCATATCAAGACTGACAGGTGCGTACACTACTAGGAGCCTATGAGGGAATATCTTTGTAGACTCACCCAGTAGCATTATGGCATTAGTAAAGGGACCCTGCATACAGTTCTCAGCTGCTCCATAGGATTGGGGTGTCACTGTTTGATCATCGCAGGCTGCCAGTGGCACAAGCTGAACGCATATTTCAGGAAAGCATTTGTAAATCTGAAGACCAGGTTTCTCCCTCTATCTCAAATGCTTTTAATTAAATGAAGGGAAAGAATATTAAAGGTGCTTCAACAAAAGTCCCGGTGCCCAGTGTCAATCATTTATTCCCTGTCAATGAAAAGACTTTTTCTTTCAGGTGTTCTTTGATCTGCAGTGGTGCCTACAATAGAGTGAATAATATTCCCTAAACTTCAAAGGTAGCTCTGAAAACGTCGGTGTCAAATTCAGAAAGTGGGGGAACATCTCGGGGAGAAGAAAAGAAAAAGGAATTATCTGAACAGGGAAGATGCATTACCAGTATCATTTATTAAAGGAACACATGTACACCCTTTCCTGCACAGTGCTGACAGTGCTCCCAGTGACAATCATGTCTGACTGGTAATACATGTCAACCAAAAATAAAGAAAGGAGGTTGAGATAAATGAGACATGTCTTGCAGATTTAGAATGGTTTGCTGGGCTTTTCATGAGCCGTGACAGAGACACTGACAGAGACCTTGATTATCTCAATCAAGACCCCAGCCTGCCTGTTGAACATGTCTTAAATTATTGCACATATATCAGATCCTACCAGTCGGGTGATCCCATGAGCGCTATCATTTCCTGTTTTAATATTTTTTGGAGAGGGAGAGAACATAGAAAATATGTTCTATTTTTTCATTGCTGTTACATGTAAGTTGCTCTGAAAGGTATATCCTGAATTTGGAAAGGCAGTTCTAAATAAACCACATTCATCATGGGTATAGTGTACAATCACCTAAGGTTTTAGTACAATGTTTAAAGCACAATCCTAACCAGCGGTTAAGGCGCTGTGCCTGTTAATCAGCAGGCCAGGGTTTGAGACCTGGTTCGGCCCCACAAGACAGGGTGAGCTCCTGTCCTTAGCCCAGCTCTGCGACGCCAGCTGGATCCAAGCTTATTGGCTCTGCCTTCTATTGAACTAATTCAGTGGTATGGAGAGGGGGGATTTGCTGCTTGGGTAACAGCCTATCCTCCATAACAATCCAACCCAGGCTTTCGTGCTTCGGCATGCAGCGTATGCAGCACTGAGCACGACACCATAGTCTTTCAAGACTGACGGAGGCCTGCTCTAACCGTGACTACTCAAAAGTAAGCCCCATTGTGTTCAATAATTCTTACTTCCAGGAAAGTGTCTTTAGGATTTCAGCCTAGGTCTAGCTCAGGCAAAGAATCTATTCAGTGCCATAGGACAATGCAACTTCCATTGGAATCTCTCTCTCTCTCTCTCATATATATATATATATATATATATATATATATATATATATATATATATATATATATATATATATATATATATATATATATATATATACTGCTTTTCAGCTAAAAAGCACACAAGTTTGGGAGAACTCTCCAGGAGGAAAGGTTGATGATGAGGGCATAGCAGTATGTAGCTCTTTGGTGTAGCTCGGCTGGCCTAACTTGCAATTAGGCCAGCCCAGTTTTAGGCAGGCTAGCCTAAGTGCACTTCAGGATTGCAACCATAGTGTTTAAAATTAACCACATGAAAGCAATATATATGAGTGTTTTTAGTTGGATTCTTGGGTCCAGATTCTAACAAACATCTAGTCTGGATCAAAGAATGGAGCTTATTTCTGAGTAGACATGCTTAGGATTGCACTGTTATGCACCAACATGGCCTCTGAACGCATCTCATTTAGCAGTTCCAGTAGAACAACCTACTGTATATCTAAATGAAAATCTAAAATCTCATCATGGCTCATATATCATTACCTAAGCCGCCTGGTTTTCATTGACATTAAAATAAAAGGGTTATGATTACAATACAGTGAAAACAAATATTGGGAGTAATTCATTATCTTTAATCATGCAGAGAAAAGTCTTTTATTGCCTACAGTATACTGAAGCCATGTTTTGTCTTACCCTAATGTCAATATTACACACGTACAGTGGAGTGAAATGGAGATCAATATACATGCAAAAGGGGAAGGCAATAAAAAAATTAATGAAGTACAAAATGTTATTCTGTCACGGCTGAAATAAATCTCCAGAGCTTTCCTCTTTACTGCAAGGTCAACTAGCTTGGATACAACCTTAGACTGATGGTATTGTTCCTTGACAAGAATGCCATTAGAGAGGATTACACCGGTTAATGGTGATGATATGGGTAAAAACGGGTAAGAGTACAAATGTTCCTTGAAAGCTAACTGAAACGGCATATTTACCAATGCCATTATTTTTTATTTATGTCAGATATTTATATTCTATTTACAGCCTGACAATAGGCCTCAAAGGTGCTGTCAGTGAGAGATAATTGAGCCACCATAATCAAAATAAGAATTTTTCTTTAAGACAATAGTGGCTGATGAATGCTGCAATCCTAAAGACACTTCCCAGGGAGTAAGACTCATTGAACTCAATGGGGCTGACTTTTGAGAAGAAATGGCCAGATTTAAAAGAGGTTCATGTGAAATATTGACTCTAGATCCTCACATGCCACTGCTGCTGTCACATTCATGTCCACTCATAATCCCTCTCTGAAGGTGTGTTGCCTAGAAAACAGCAACAGGTAAGCATCAGGTATTTTGATTCAATCCAAAGAGGTGGCATGAGAGAGGAAAAGTGTTCTTTACGTTCACAAAACTTCAGGGTTCATGCAAATTTTAATAGATATCAATTTTTTGTCCCAAAACTGAGGTGACCTGTTGATTTATGTACAATGCAAGCCTACACATGTCTACTCCAAAATTAAGTCTACTCCAAAATTAAGTCATGCTTACTCCCAGCTAAATAAATACAACATTGCACCTTGATGCTGTATCTCTAATGATCCAAAATGTTTTCTGGATCTTGTGAACCACTGCCATAAATCAAGTTACAGCACTGCAAAAGGCACAGTTGTGCATCTCAGAGCTACCTGTGCCTGTGGCCAAAGTCTTCAAGCACTCACTAACCCCCCCAACAAGGCCACGTTGGAACAGGTAAAGTGGTGAGAGGAACATATCATGGGTGGTTTGAAGGAGAATTGGGGAGGTTTGAGAGTGGGAAGGGATAGACAGCAGCAGAAGTGTAACCAGATTCTACCTACTTTTCTGGGGGTAGGATCTAATTCTCTTCAGATAAATGTCAGCAAAAGAGCTTGCATGAATCTTTGGAGATCCTGGATGATCAGGTGGCCTTGTGCAGAAGTAATTTTAAAATATTTTGCATCCATCACACTCCATCCATGTCACTACATGCTTCAGATAATGATGTTTTGGGAGAGGACCTATAATGGGGTGGAAATGGGGAGGATTGGGAAAGGGATGCTGCCAATGCTGCCAATTATGCATCCTGTCTGGCCTTGCCATACCCCCTTGCACCAACCAAAGATCTGAGGCATTTCCCAACCATAGGGCAATAGGGGCTAATGGAAGGGGAAATGGAAGGAGGTAATAGACGCGGGGAAAAAGGAAGGTGTTCTGATAGCCCCCTCCCTATGCAAAGTATTATGGCTGCATCAGTGCAAGGATATATTCTTGGGCATGTTTTCAACAACTTGGCATGGGGGAAATTCATAGGAAAGGAAGGAAACTCAAGTGGCCTTTTTTGGGAGGGGGACAAAGTTAATGATGAGGTTTCTCTTGTTGGCCTTGCCAAGGTCTAGTTGCTAACCCAAACTTTGTTCACAAAGAAAAATTCCATGGGGATGCTCAAGAAATGGATTTGTGTCTGAAATCAGGAAAATGAAAAGACATGCATTTTGGCATAAAATCATAGAACAGAATAGAACCAATTTCTTAAAATAGCTTTTGTATTCTGAAAAACACACACACACAAATGCTCAGAAAGTAGGACAAAGGTCTGTGTCATCTGTCAATGGTGGTGGCAAACAAACCTTTCTGAATATAAGATATTTCTTTGCTGACAAGCAGGTGAAACACTGGTGAATTCTGACCAGTGTCAGAATTTCTGCTCTCCTATATACAAATTTGCCATATTCTTCTGGGGATCAGTAGACTGTAAATGTGTGGCTCTTAGCTCTAAGTTGAGCTCCATGTGGCATGGAGAGTTGCAATCTGTAAATTTGTTGATGACACATAACATCCACCAAGGATGATGTTATGACACAGTTGCATGGCCATGCACCAGAAGATAGGCTCAGGGTGCAATCCAGAGTAACTATGGGGAGTCCTTGCTCCGGTGTAAGAACAATTTGCTCTGGATTGCAATATGAATTTCCCATAGGTTTTCACCAGGTCATGCAGTAACTAGTGAACACGTATGGGTACACGTAAGGTCTCTTATGTGCTCCCGTAGTTACTCTGGATTGTAGGGTCAGTCTTAAGAGCTGTGGGGCCCAATGCTTAATATTATGGGATCCCCACATTCCCCCATGGTTCCCCAACTCACGAAAAGGATCAGCAGCAATGAGCATGGGGCACTGATCAGCAGCAATGAACATTGGTGGTGATGTAAGGATGTCACAAACAACTCCTTGGGGTGGGGGGGGGGGCATTTGAGCCATCTGGAGCCAGGAGAAGGCAGGCAAGTAAGCACACCATAATGCTCCACTTGCCATGCTATGTAACTGATTCTTTGGCATGCAAAATTCCATGCCATGTTCAGATCCAGAGTGAGGTTGTGGCTGCAGGTAGACCTCAAAATACAGGATCTAATTTAGTTAAATCAGACAAATTGCCTTAAGGCTGGCCTTAGAAGAAAGGGTTGGCACTCCAGAACATCATGAACCCCTTAGAGGGAAAATAGCTGGAGCAACCCAGTTCAGCACTTGCCCTATTCTAGCCTCAAAGGTAGTGAGCCAGTTCAAATTAATTTGTGGAATACAATCCGTGGCATGTTACCCTCTGGATGTTCAGTTGCGCCTTTTGTCTTCAGTGCAATAATTTTGACCTTAGAAATAATGAGTGGTTGTCTTGCCGGTGAGATACTGATTATGCTGCAGAATTCTCACAGCTACCTTGAATATTTATGAAGGCACGGCAGAACACAAAATATATAATGGGCCCTCCAAAAACTGCATTAGGTATTATGGAGAACGCATAAACCAATAAAATATTTTTTCCTTTGGACTGCACCATTTGGAGCAGCTTAGGCTCAACTTTAGAAGTACTACTTAACCGGTAGACTCACCTTTCTCATGCTTTGACCTTTAAGAAGTCTCCAGGCAGATCAGCAAATGATGGCTTAGAGAAGCAATGAAAAATTGCTCCACTCATCAGCTCAGGGCATTGACAATGGCTTATAGTTTGTATATGCAGGCTATATATCAAGTTGACTCTTTATACCATCCACAAGAGGCTGATGAGGGTCATCTGCATGATTTAGTTTATTTGTCATGGTTTGCCTCTTATGGTCCCCTGCCATTCTTACAAATCCTGCTGCCAGTCTTAGAGCTGATGACTTGCCTGCAGTAGACATAATTAACGCATCCAGGAAAGATGGTTAAACTTGTTAATAAAATATTCATGTAACTATTTTCAGTTTTTTTCCTTTATTTAGCATATTTTTTTAAAAAAAATTAAAGATGGGTAAACAAATTTTTTTCTCTGTAAAAGATGTGTTAATGTTTTCTACTCTAGTATAATAAAAGGGATTTTAAAAAAATTATTGCAAATGCACATTACCCACAATTATTTATTTACTTGTTTATTATTCCCTTTCTGTTGAATTCTATTCTATTCCATCACCTGTTGAAGAGGACAGGGGCTAAAATGGTTTGAGCTGGGCCTCTTTCATTAAAAATGAGAGAGAGAAATCAAAAATATAAGAAAAGGAAAGATCAGGTGATTATAGCAGTTAGTGCTTATGAAACCTAATAGAGGTGCTGCCAGTGTCTGGGGGTAAGGGAAGATTTGGGAAGCCCAGCAGAGCAATTGAAGACTTCCCTGAAGCTTGGAAATAGTGAAAATAGCGATTGCAACTAAACCAGAAGTTTCATTTCTGGTTTAAACACAGTCGCACTTTCATAATTTCCAAGCTGGAGTGAACTCAGCAAGTGCTCTGCAGGACCCCCAAAACCTTCCAGATCCAAGCAGCACCTCTGTTAGGTTTAGAATAGCCTTCCTGGGGATCATGTCATTGCCCCAGACCCTCCAATGCAAAGATTCACATGGGGAGTAAAGATCTCTTAGGCTGCAATCCAGAGCAAATTCAGCCTGCTCTGACCTAACTGCACTCTCCTAACTATTCTGTATCCAGAGCAGAAAGTTATGCTGAATCCAGAGAGTCAGGAAGCCTGGGCTGCCCTAACTGCTCCAGAGCATACTAAGTAATTGACACAAGGGGAAGACTTGCTCCTGAGGAGACACCCCTCAGATCACACTGAACAAGGAACAGCTGTGGTGCCTACCATGGTGACATGACTCTGCACATCACCTGGTGCGGAAGTCTGTGCGTCATCCCTGGGATGCGCCCCCCCCCCCCAATCTGGACTGCACAGTCACCAAAGTTGGCGCCTGCGCAGTTGTTTCTGAAGCCAACTGGCTTCAGAAAGAGTACTGCACAGGCACCATCTCTTACACCTGCGCAGTACTTTTCTGAAGCCTTTTGGCTTCGGGGGAGACTGCAGGTGTCAGAGTTGGTGCCTGTGCAGTACTCTTTCTGAAGCTATTCGGCTGCTGCTCCACCTCCTGAGTGAGGCCAAATGGCTGTGCAGAGGCGCGGACTTTCTCTGCTCCAAGGAAGTCTCCTCTGAAGCTGTTCGGCGTTCTCAGTGTGTTTCTGCGCAGTGCATCTCAGATGGCCGTTCAGGCCAGCTCCTCAGACAAGTGGCAGCTTCTGGATGATTCTCCGCCTTGGAGCAGGCCTGAATGGGGGTGCTGACGCCTGGGGCCTGCCAAAGGACAGTCAAACTCCTCCGGCACATCACCCCATACGGAGCGCATCCCCAATGTAGCCCACACCAGCCGCACCAGTCTGGTGACGCCCCTGGGTGCCTGCCTTATAAGGAGTCCCTGATGAGATGCCAGTACAATCTACAGTGAATACAAGGGGCTTCTTGGAGTGGCCTGCTGTATCCTGAGGTTTGTGGGCAGCCGTAGTTTGTTCCATATCCTGAGGTTGAGAGGAAGGGGTTGCAGCTAGGCTGGCCAAGAACTCAGATTTTTGGTCAACACTGCCATTCTTACTCGGGCCTTATCATGGACCCCTATGGGTCTACTCATTACTATACCTGCTCCTGAGGTGGTATAACTCTGAGGGCTGGAAGAGGGCATTTCTGCCTTGGAAACAGGCTCTGGATTCAGAGTAACTGCTCTGCCCTAGGCAATGCTAAACATGCCCTCAGCTTGCCTCTCCTGAGCTGCTTAGGCTGCCCCAGTTAGGGCAGAGCAGGTCCACCTCTTTTAGGGCACCCTATCTTGCCTTGCTCTGCCCTAAGCCTCCTTTGGAGTAACTGGGCTGGAGCAACTTGCAGTTGCTCCAACCTAGTGTTAGATAGGGCAACCTAAGGGCTCTTATGTTGACAGATTAGTTGCTCTGGATTGGGCTGCCTATGTTTGAGGACCACTGTAATATATGTACTCACCTGAGAATAAGCCCAACTGTACAAAACGGAATATATATGTAGGATTTTTAATATTAATAAGTAATAACATAATAATTGTGCCAATAGATATTGGTGTATTACCCAAAACTGAGTGAATATAATTCATATTTGGTTGAAATATCACATAATTGAATGGTGTTTTTTTTAAAAGAAATTTACAGTCTAATCCTTTGTGCTGCCTTTATGTTAGCCGAACAAAATATCACTGTTGTAAATGCATTTTTGAAGATTTGATTATATGTTTTGCTTTGGGTGTTTTTTTTTCAATATCACATTATCTACCGCTGTTGCTTCCACTTTCTAGATTAATCATATTTTTAATTGTAACCAATCAGGAATCAGTGAATGAGATGAAACACAGTTTTGATAGCTAATCAGATGTTGCTCTATGATTATGGGCACAATCCTAAAAAATTTAGGCCTGCCTAACCAGAGTGACCATATGACCCGAAACTTCCAGATTTGTCCTCTTTTTTAGCCTCCTGTCCGGGTGTCCTCCAAAAGGGCTTCCTTGTTCTCCATTTTGGCTTCATTTTGGAACTTTGCAATGGTGAGCAGTACCCCATCATGTCATATGGCGTTGGATTCATTCCGAACTGCAGAATTCAATGCTAAAAATGGTTTTGAAATATCTCCTTCCTATCAAACATTATGGCTCACAAACTAAAAATAAAAAATTTGCATTGAGCTCTATGGGAAAGTGAAAGTGCCCAATATTGCAGCTTTACTCTTGAGTAGGCAAGTGTGCCATTGTCCGCCAGAAAGGCCAGGCTGAGAGGTATCCAAGACCTTGTCCTCCTTTTGAGGTTTGGACATATGGTCACCCTGGGCCGAACTCACCTGGCCTATCTTTCCATGATGGTGTAAGGAGGTCAGCTTATGTCTGTGTATTGGCTTAACCATCCCAGGAGTGGAGCAGAAGTATCTTACGGCACTTTTGTGACACCCCCAGGTCAGCATAGGTCTTGTGCTGGGGCTTAGGCTGGCCTAAGTGGGGGTTAGGATTGCAACCAGCTGTCATTTAAAATGTGTAGGCTTATTGAAAAACCCTTTCAAGCCTGCTGAAAATGTTTACAATAAAACTGTGAATGTTTTTGACTTCACTTTAGTTACTGATATCCAGAATATTATTTGGAGTCACAATTGCACAAGCAAGATCTTTCCATTTTTACAACAATTTGTCTGGATCTTGGGAACATGTTTGTTTCCTTTCTGAAATCACAGAATACCAACAGGAGTTTAACAGACTAGGCAGCTGTGAGATGGAGCTAATGCTTGAAAGTTTGCCATGCTGATCTACAATAAAACTGATGAGAAATACGCTGGCATTTTGCAGTGGGAGAAAAAAAGAGATGCAAATGTCAGGAATTAATGATAACCGGTGTACCATGCTATTATCCAGTAGTTTCGAGTACAGTACTTAATTTCAGCAAAATCACAGCCTTCTCTCAACCTTTTCCTCAAGTCGCTGTGTAAACATGACAGTAACTTTAAATCTTGTTGACAACTACTACCTTGCCTGTCAGCAAGCAGTCAGTGGCAGTTCAAATGGTGTTGTATAGAAAGGAACCAGCTGAGCCAGCCTCCCACCTCTACACTGAACCCAAGGGTAGTAATTTAGGATGCTGCTGAATAACCAGGTCAAAACAGGTCACAGCTTTGCAAATAGCTAAACTATTAAGTGGGTGGAAAGTAAAAAGATAAAGGAAATTGTTATAAGGACCCTTTTAAATGATTTCTGCATCTATATTCAAGAGAATCTTTGCTAATTTACAGACTCATCCGTCAATGAAAATGCAAACTGATACACAATAATCCTTACCTGCCACCCATTTGTTCTACAAATCAAAACAATAATTCTTACAAAATGGTAATCCTTACCTGCCAATTTGTTCTGTAAACCAAAAATCAAATCAATAAGTAAATAAATAAATAGCAGAGACCTTCATAATATACACGGGTGTGAAGCTACATGGTATATGTGTCAGATTTCAATGAGTGACTTTACAGAGTTTACCATGGGTGTCAGACAGCTTTCTCATTTGTTATTGATCAGTTTTAGACATGTGCATTTGTAGGCTCTAATTTTTATTTTTTTAAAAGACCTTTATGCTTCATGTGAGCAATAAGTAAAATCAAAATGACACATTGACTTTTTTTGATTATTGTGCCCTGCTGTGTTTTAATATTTGTCCTTATTGGGCAATTTGAGCTCTAATGGCATAGATGCCTATGGGCATCTGATAGAGAGAGAATATTGTATCGCAAATGCTGGCACATTCCTAATTATATTTCAGCACTCTAGAGAAGCATCATGCTTTGTAACTGCCAACTGGGCATTGGCATCTGGAATTTCTTGCCCTAAATGAAGGAAAAAACATTAGCAATTTGATTAGTAGAATCTGACTGCTCTCCTTAAATATTACAGTATGTTCAAACCAGAGGCTGCACAAAACAAATAGACTGAGCAGGTGCAAGACAGTGCCTGATCTGGGAGGCTGCCAACTGATCAATTCCACCAAGGGTTGATTATCTAACCAGAAACACATTTTGTTGATAGTTAGACTTTTTCCCCAAAGAATAACTTCTGCCAATGTTGGAAGCTGTACAGCAAATGGGGTACTGAGAAACGGTGCTGCCCCAGGTAAAAGCGGTGTAATGAGCATTATTTTCCAGGAAAGCTTGACTTCTATCTTATCTACAAATACATACTATTTGCCTTTGTGCCAACTACAAACACCAGAAGTGGCTCAAAAGACTATTACAAGGACAGTTTGTGACGTCTATGTGAGTGTGTGGGCATGCGCATATATGAGAAGCATTAAAATAGCATTTGGAATGAGCGAGCGAAATATATTTTCGGATATATTTATATGCCTTGATTCCCTAGATCAGTGGTCCTCAATCTTTTTGCCCCCAGGGACCGGTTCTGTTGGGAAAAAAATTTCCCAGGGACCAGCAGTGGGGGGGGGGGGAGCAGGAGGTGATGACCCCACAAGAGGGGGGCTTCCCCACCCAGAGCACAGCCACTTCCAGCTATAAATCCCCTTTATAATAAAGGGGGCTATTTCCTGGTTACTGTGGATATGATTCCAGGTGAGAGCCCAATCCTATGCATGTCTGCTCTTTACTTTGCATCCCCTCAGTAGGGAATCAGCCCTTTGGTACGCTGTCCCCATCCTTCCCAGCCAGCCATTCACAGGGGAAGCTGCCCCTTGAAAGCTATGCTGAGTTCTTTCCCCACCTATGGGGAGAGACTGGTGGGAGCCTGAATGGGAGCCCCAGCCAGTCATCCACTGGGGAAACTGCCCCACAACACAGAGACATTCCTCCAAAGTGCTCCCACAGCCACTGAGAAGCCCCCCATATAATAATAATAATAATAATAATAATAATAATAATAATAATAATAATAATAATAATAATAATAAAACTTTATTATGTTCTGAAGACCAGCCACAGCCCCCTATATAAGCTTGCTTATAGTGAGTAGATGTGCAGTATTAGACAGTAGATGTGCAGCAAAATACATGTGCAGGTTATACAGTAGATGGGCAGCAAAATACAAGGCAAAATACATCTGAGAGTGACATTTGTGAGAATCATTGCAGACCGGGTGACCTTATATCCTCTTTTTATCCTTATGACCTGGAAAAAAAATCTTCATTGTCCTCCTTTTCCTTGTTAGCATGAAGCTCTCTTGAAATTAAAATTAATAAATTAGATTTTTAAATCTAATAGTAAGTAATATAGGATGCAGTCCAGAGAGAATGGACCAGCTAAGCATGCCATTCCCAAGCCAAATCCACAGGGCTAGAGGCCTCTAGTTTGGCCTAACTGCTGCTGAAGAGGCAGCAGCACAAGGGCAGCATGCTCATTGCGCTGGTGTAATTGTGCTAAATCCTGAGGTGAGCTGTTGAAGTTATGCCATATCCTGAGGTTAAGAGGCATGGGTTGCACTTTGGTCAGCCTGGGATTGGGAATTTTTTGCCATCACTTCCATTTTTACTTTGGCTTATCCTAGACCCCAATGGGTCTACTCAGATTTATGTCTGCTCCTGAGGTGGCCCAAGTCAGAGGACCTGTGATGGGGCATGTCTTCCTTTGAAACATGGCCTAACTGCACTGTTCTACGCCATTCTGAACATGCCCTCAATATGCCTTTGCTGAGTTGCCTAGGTCCATCCATCTTGGGCCAGCTTTACACTGGCCCAAGCCTTTCTGGCATAACTAGGCTGGCCTGTCTTGGAATTAGGACAGCCCAATGCGAGATAACTGCCCCCTACTGCAGGATGCAGCACATGCCCCAGTGGCATAGCTATGACAATGCTAGAAAGTTGGATAGGATTGTGACCATTGCCATTACTGCAGAAAACAAGCAAGCCTAGGAAAAGGTCAACATTATCCACTTGTGACAACCTTTGCTTGTCACATTCTTCCAGTGGTTGCAATCATAAAGACAGTTTCCTGGGAGTAATACCCACTGAACATAATGGGGCTTACTTTTGAGTAGACATGGTTAGGATTGTGCTCCCTCACACATATTATCCCATTTTAAATATATAGGCTAATTTGGCTACAAAGCTGTCACCTAATCAAAATAAAAAACAGAATATGCGCAATAGGGTGCAATCCTAACCTAGGCTAGCCCAACTTATCAAGCTTCACATTTCAAGGTCATGTAGAGAGGCAAGTTTACAGGCCTAACCGTCCCTTGAGAGTGGCGCAGAAGTGTCTTACATAACTTTTGGGACACCCCAAGTTAGCACAGGACATATGCCAGGGTTTAGGCCAGCCTATTTGGAGGTTAGGATTGCAGCCATAGACGAGTAAACAAGGTAGCCAAGAGCCAGCAGTGGGACTAACTGGTGAGCGCTTTCAGCAATAGCACTTTCAGCATTAGAGCTAATAGCTTGAGAAGTATCAAAATCAGCTGAGCGGGCTAAAAACATTTCTTCCACTTTATAGTAATGAAAAACCTGACACGTAGTTTACTTGGCAAGTTATGTTTCCAGCAAGTTGGTTGCTTGAACTATCTTTGGATGCACCATGCTGCTTTCTAATGCTTTCTTTCATATTATTTCCCATAAAAAAGATGCAGTTATAAATAACCCTTATGCAAACTTTTAAAACAATACTGACATAGAGAGTGAATTGTCATTCAGAATTTCACCAACTTCTCCAGTGGCAGCAGGTTTTGTTTTCCATTTTCCCATCAGAATGATGCTCGGCCCTTCATTCATAATCAGTGTGAAGGGGCTTTAGGGAAATAAAAATGGTGACCTTCTTGAGTTGTCAGGAGAAATATAACTATTATCACTGACAATAAATTCTCCCATTGCAATAATGTTCCCCAGTTTCAATATAAATGTTCCGCAATTTCATTGTAAATGGGGTGGCAAAATTGAAGAAGGAAAGTAAGAATTTAGACCTGGTTCCAGGGAAGGAATAGTTGAAAAACGGCTTAAATATTTACCGGTATTTATGGATTTTTACCCCATCCTTCCCATGTCAAAGCATCTTACAATGGTTTAGTTCCTCTCCTTCTGTTGTCCTCACAACAATCCTGTGACGTAGATGAAGCTGAGTGATTGACCCAAAATCATCCATGAAGTTTCATGGCCCAGGAGAGATTTTGACCTACACCTTCCAGATAGTCCAATTCCTAAACCGCTTTTCAATCCTGGCTCTCAACTATATGAAAGCCAGTCTCTAGTGGAATTCACATCCTCACTATGATAAATGACAAAGTAACTGGATGGAAAAAGTTAAAATTTTGTTTTAGAAGGTACTCTCTAGTACATTTAGAATGTACTCTCCTGGTAGTGTCCTGGCTTTCTAGAGAGGGATCTTCCTGTGTGCGGCTTCCTTGTAAACTATTATGGTGTCATGTTGGGAAATGTAACTGTTGCTTGCTGGGCCCATAGAACTGCTGGATCGGCAATTGAGAATCAGATCACTATTCATGCCAGACAGCAGTCCAATTCAGACTGGGACTAGCAACCATGGACGTTGCAGAGTCCTACCTCTGCCTATGAGGAGACCCACCTCTACTTTGATATGATGGAGCCCTTCCCACTAACCCTCTCTACCCTCTCCCCACTAACCCTTCCCACTAACCGTGTTTATGGCAAGGAATTCTGTACTCAGGGACAACCTCCTCTGACCACATTATCTGCTTCCAGCCTTTTGGATACTATGCTGGAATATGATCAATGGCCTGATCAACCCAACCATTTTGCTCTAGCTATGTTGTGACCTCATTTAACAAAACCTTTGAATCCATTTGCTCACTTTTGGATTCCCTAAAGTAGGAATCAAGAAACATCCAAAGTGATGACAATGTGCCTATTATCTTCTGCAAGATATGTATTATGTCATGGTGTTAAATGGATCAATAATCAGAAGAGGAAATAGGAGGGAGAAGCAAGGGAAAGAAAAACCACTGCTTTTAGAAAGACTATTCTGGCACATGTCTAATGCCAGAATGTGTCAACTGCCCATGAAAGTCCCCCATAGTCTGGACTAGTAAAAGAGCAAATCTGTGGAACGGTTGCTCCTTTTTTGCTTCTCCTCGCAAGCCATTTTCTTGTGAGGTAAAAGGATCCGTCAATATTCAGTGCTGCAATTTAAAGCTGTGTTGTAAAGCGGACTTTTGAAGGTGAAGAATGCTTGTTACTTTGTGAGATGCATAGAAGCCACATGGCACTAACTGAAATCTTTTAGATTATTTTCAAGTGGCATCGATATACCATTGGCTAAAAGATGTGATAGAAAATGCATCAAGTCTGCAATGCTTAAATGAGTCAACAGCTAGATTAATCAATTAAAAATATTTTGTTAAGTTATAATTATACAAAGTACTGTAGTTTTAAATTTAATAATCAGCAATATTGTATTTAAATTAACCACATGAAATATGGTTAAGTGTTGTTTTTTTTTGTTGTTTTGCTTTTTTTCTTGGATATTTTGAGGAAAAATGGAAAGGGCCACATTTTTGTTTGCCGTCGTTGTGTTGGCAGATATTGATGGTATCATATGTTGAGAGTCTGGAAGCCCACATTATGCATCTGAGGACAAGCAGGGCTGCCTTTATGAACTATAGAGCCAGAACCCCAAAACATTTTTGTGGGGACCCCACTTCTGTCCAGTCATCAGGATGAGTGACAGCAGTGAGGTATCCAGCTCCAGTGTCACCATCAACTGCTGGTGACACCACCGAACAGAGGGTTCAGGATTTAAAGCTAATCAGACCTTGGGATGGGTAGACCACCCAGCAGCAATGCTTTGTTCACTGCCCTCTCCACATGATGACCTGTCATGATTCCCTGCCATAGCATCGGTTTCAGAGAGAAGTACTCACTGTGGTTTTAGGCTTTCCACTTTCCACTCCCGTGTGGAGCCCCCTCCATATTCAGGGCCCTCTCCAGGTTTGGGGCCAAAACTGGCCAAATGAACCTAGGGTACCCCTCAGGACAAACATTTCAGATTGTTAAAGGAAATCTAGCTTTAAAACAAAGCTAGTTTTGACTGCCACTGAAGTCAGTGAGATATCAGTTGTGACTTATAGAGGAATCCTATGCATGAGTACTGAGAAGAAAGTCACATTCAGTTCAATGGTAATTATGCCCATGTTTTTGTCTGCTCAATATTGCAGCCTACATAATGCTGACTAATAGCACAATCTATAGCTTTAGACTAATGCTGACTAATAGCACAACCCTATGCCTTTTACTCAGAAATAAGTCCCACTGTGTTATGTGGTTCTTACTCTCAGATAAGATACTTAGGATTTCAACTGCAATTTGACTGGAACTTATTTTGTATAAAGAAACATAGGGTCGAGAAGTTGGGTCCCATCCAGTGGTGGGCTCCAGCAGGTTCGCACCTACTCTACAGAACCGGTTGTTAATGAGAGATAGGACATTTAAAGTTTAAAAATAGCCATTTAAAAGTGGCTGCCAGATGGACAGAGAACCGGTTGTTAATTTCTTTGAAGCTCATCACTGGTCCCATCCCATTGTTTTCAATGGGACAGCATGTAGTTTCTACTGAAATGTCCTTCCAAATAGCAGAATGCTGTATATGCTGGTGATGGTGCCATTGTGTGTTTATTAGGAAGAGACAGGACTATACTCTGGTGTACGATGTAGGTCTACACTACACATACAGGTTTTGACTGCTTTGATATACGCTCAGTGCTCATACATAAGTTCCCAGTGCCTGTACAGTAACACTGGGGACTTCTTTTTTGTGTAACTTGTTGTCCAAGGTCAAAGAGGAATATCACAATCACCCTGGGAAAATGTATCCAATAATCAAAGTTACTGGATGACAAACAAACAGTGAATGTGCTTGGCATACACTGATGACATGATTGCTCATTCTCAAATTAAAATAACAGATTGCATTTTCTATGACCACGGATTTGACATGAAGGATGTGGAAGAGGTCTATAAATCAGCCAAAGGCAAATTGGACTAGATTAGAAAAGAAATGAAACTCCAAACGTGGGCAGGCCAATGCAGCTCTTGCAGACAAGATATATTCCTGAATAACCTAGGTTGAATCTCAAGACAGCCATAACTGCTACCTTTTGGCCATCTTAATAAGCTCTTAACTAAATGTTAATGACAGAAGCGGGAGGCACCCAGAGATTAATTCTACCCAACCAAAGGACAACCAAAATGATCCACCATCTTTCTTTCGAGAAACGGCTTGGGCATATGAGGGATTTTTTAATTCATTTTTTTTAGTTTAGAAAAGACCCAGCAAAGGAATGTAATAGAGATTTATAAAAGTATGAATAATGTAATACATTGTACAAGCTCTAACTCCAAGATATTGTTTAGAATTGGGTTCACAAAAGGCAAAACAAAGTAACTGTTGATACAACAGCATATTATCTTATAGAATTCATTGCAGCAAGACATTGTGATTGCTGTTGCCTTAGAAAGTGGTTCCCAAAGTGTGGGTTTAGACCCACTTATGGTCTCAATCTGATTTTTGGTGGGTCACCAATGGTTGATGGAAAGATTAGATAACTAATTCCCTCAAGCACCGTCACTATTCAAAAATCAGCCTCCTCTTCTCCAGGTTGAACATCCCAAGTTCCCCCAACCTTTCCTCGTAGGACTTCCCTTCCATCCCACTGATCATTCTTGTCGCTCTCCTCTGGACTTGCTCCAGTTTGGCTGCATCTTTCTTCAAGTGAGGTGCCCAGAACTGAACACAGCACTCAAGATGAGGTCTGACCAATGCTGAATAAAGAGGAACGAGAACTTGTTACGACTTGGAAGCTACAGTCCTCTTAATGCAGCCTAAAATGGCATTTGCCTTCTTTGCAGACACATCACACTGCTGACTCGTGTTCAGCTTGTGATCCACGGCTACTCCAAGGTCCCACTCACATGTTGTGCTGCCAAGCCAAATATCCCCCACTTTATACCTGTGTTTTTGGTTATTATTGCCTAAGTGCAGAACTTTGCACTTCTCCCTGTTGAAATTCATTCTGTTTGTTACAGCCCAGGATTCCAGTTTATCCAGATCCTCCTGGAGGTTTCTCCTGTCGTCTGTTGTGTTTGCTACTCCTCCCAGCTTGGTGTCATCCGCAAATTTGATCAGGCTCCCCTGTATCCCTTCATCCAAGTCATTGATGAAGATATTAAAGAGAACCGGGCCCAAGACAGAGTCTTGGGGCACACCACTTGAAACCCCAGGTTGACACAGAACCATTTACTAAAACCTTGTGAGTGTGGCCATCGAGCCAGTTGTGGATGCACCTAACAGTTGCCTAGTCTAGCCCATATTTTTCCAACTTCCCAATTAAGATGTCATGTGGGACCTTGTCAAATGCTTTGCTGAAGTCAAGATAAATGACATCCACAGCATTGCCACTGTCCAGTTTTGAAACTGCTGCCTTGAACATAAATCCAGAGCAGTTATGTGATGAGATGCATTAACACAAAGTCTACATGTGTTGATACAGTTACAGCACCATCTTGTGTTAATCTGTGGAAAATTTGTATTGCAAACCAGACTAAATTTTTTTTGCATCAGAGTAAGAGGTCCCATAGTTACTCTGGATTGTGCCCTTAGAGAATTTTTAATGCAGGATACATCATTAGTGACTATTAGCTAAAACAGCTAATAGTATTAAGAGATTCCATCGTACTGGTATGTATTGGAAATGTTACCAAGCTTCATAACCTATTGGCCCAACACACAAACCTCAAGTGACTTGTAATGCATCAGGAGCCTTGGGAAAACTAGATTCCCCAGGACTCACAGGTAAGTGGGTAGGTGCTCATTCACAGGGATGAAACAAGAGATTTCTCAGTGTGGGGAGAAAGATAGCTTGGAGTTTCACAGAGAAAGGGGTTGGAGGATTCAATCACATCAGTTCCCGGTTGGTCCAATTCCTAATCTTTAGAGAAAATTGCTCAGTACCAAACTCTAGAAAAACCAGGCCGAGGGAAGGCTTGCCTATAAAATGCCTGATGCAGTTGATATACAAAGGAGCATGGCTGTTGTCTTGATATACAAGTTTATGGACTTCCTGGAGGCATCTGCATATACTGACTCGTCCCTACTGGAAAGAGGATGATGGGCACTTGGTCTGCTCCATCACATATCACCTTCAGTTCTAAGTTAAGTAAATAGATAAAATAAACAATAAGAAGCAACAACTTTTATATGGAAAATGTTCTCTTCAAAGCAAAGGTGGGGGCTTCCGATGATACCAAGTCACGTTTTGTCAGGAGTCAAGTCCATAGCAGATGCTGAATATGGAGGGTGAAATATGTTGACCAAAGATTCAGCCTGTTTATCACTGGATTGGTTCAGAATAAATACTTTCCTCATTCAACTGGCCCATGCACCTAAAGATAAACATGCTCATAACACACACACACATCCTGGTCCTTCCCCTTAATTCCAGATATCCTCATTTTGTGCAGGGATTGTCTGTCTGAATTAAGGAACTTCCCTTAGGTAAGGGATAGTCACCCAGAATGAATGATCAGGATATGCACTTGCCATCAGTACACGATTTTAAGTGCAAGGGGAATGTAAGGTTCAAACCAACCAAAGAAAGAAAGTATTGTACAAGTCAACCAGCTACAGCAGCACAGATGACTAATGAAGACCAGTAGGCTTGAGAAGCCCATATGGTAAAAGCTGGCCACTTATTGTAAATATCCCCAAGCCATGTTTCTGTGTAGTCGAAATTTTTTGGCAGGAGGACCACATCATCAACCTGACACTGTGAGTACATTTACATAAATTTACACAAAAAGTGTAAATCGAGACAGATCTCGATAATTACAAAGCTTGTCTGAGGGCTGAATGGAGGAATCTTGCCACGGGTCACATTGAGGCTCACCATGGGCCACATCTGGCCCCCGGACTGGGGTTTGGACACCCCTGCTATAGATCCTGAGATGGATCACATTTTTCTGTACCATTTTTCTAGCATTTTTTCCTACCATTTGCTTTACTTTTTCCTTGCCCTGGGAATTTTCCAGGCAACTTAATCTATTCTCACCTTTTATGCCTCTCATCACCCCCAATCTTTACAAGTTCCTGCTGCTTACAGAATTGTACTTGCATCCATCTTTAGAACCAATTCTCACCCTTTCCTTCTCCAGTCAGATGACTGGTTCTTCCTCACATCTCCATAGCATTGCAGTCTATGCCAACCAATTCCGATGAGGTCAATTTGTTTCAGGTTTCCATCTCCTACCCTCAACTTCAAATCATAATAGCTTCAGTCACAACCAAGGTAGAATAAAAGAGATGAAGGCTGCAATTCTATACAGACACTTATCTGGGAGTAAGTATCATTGAACTCAATGGGACTTACTTTTGAATAGATTTCCATAGAAATGCACTGTAAAGTTTTACCAGAGGATTCAGATAATGATCTACAGGCACATGATACAATTACAGTGCAATCGTAAGCATGTCTACTCAGAAGTAAGTACCATTATGGTCGAAGGGTCTTACTCTCAGGAAGTTTGGTTAGGATTGCAACCTTAGGCTAGTAGTTCTCGTTGATGAGGGTTGGGAATAAACTTGAGGGGCATACCTTTGGGGCTGCCTTGGGTTTTCACAAGCAAGGCAGGGTACAAATAAAGTAAATAAATAAAAATAAATACAAGCAGTTCAGAGATTCTCAACTAGATGTCCATATAAATCAATCAAAAAAAAAGCAAGAAATAACCAAGGGGTGTTTTCTCATTGTAACAATACTGAACATTTCAGTTCATCATAATAATGGATTTAGACTGCAATCCTAAAGACACTTTCCTGGGAGTAAGACCCATTGAACACAATGGGGCTTACTTTTGAGTCCACTTGGTTAGGATTTTGCTCTTAGACAAGTGCCTTTCAGCACCAGGACTGGGACTGCAGTGGCTCAGTGGTTAAATGCACTATGCCTGTCAACCTGAAGATCAGCAGCTAGTGGTTCGAGAGGTTCAAACTTCTAAATTCTTAATTAATTAGTTAATTCTTAATTAAGCATTTTAATGCTAATTAATTAGGCACAAATAGTATTAGACAGGCAGCACAATCCAGAGCAACTAATCTGTCCACATAAGAGCCCTTGGGTTGCCCTATCTATCACTAGGGTGGAGCAACTGCAAGATGCTCTAGCCCAGTTACTCTGGAAGAGGCTTAGGGCAGAGCAAGGCAAGATAGGGTGCCCTAAGAGAGGTGGACCTGCTCTGCCCTAACTGGGGCAGCCTAAGCAGCTCAGAAGAGGCAAGTTGAGGGCAAGTTTAGCATTGCCTAGGGCAGAGCAGTTACTCTGTATCCAAAGCCTGTTTCAAGGCAGAAATGCCCTCTTCCAGTTCCTCAGAGATATACCACCTCAGGAGCAGGTATAGTAATGAGTAGACCCATAAGGGTCCATGATAAGGCCTGAGTAAGAATGGTAGTGTTGACCAAAAATCTGAGTTCTTGGCCAGTCTAGCTGCAATCCCTGCCTCTCAACCTCAGGATATGGAACAACTATGGCAGCCCACTAACCTCAGGACACAGCAGGCCACTCCAAGCATCCATCTTTCACTAGAAGAACTGCAGCTGTAACTGGTTGTCAGGAACTGCTGGGCTTCCTTATAATGTAGGCACCACAGCTGTTCTTTCTTCAGTGTGATCTGAGGGGGGTCTACTCAGGAGCAAGCCCTCCCCAGCTGTCACTGACTTAGCATGCTCTGGAGCAGTTAGGGCAGCCCAGGCTTCCTGACTCTCTGGATGCAGCATAACTTTCTGCTCTGGATACAGAATAGTTAGGAGAGAGCAGTTAGGGCAGAGCAGGTTGAACTTGCTCTGGATTGTGCCCTTGGTCTGCAATTCTATGACACTTAACATGAATAAGCCTCTCTGATCACAGTGGGGCTCACTTCTTAGTAGTCATGCATAAGTCTTATCCTACAACCCAGAGTAACTACAGGAGCACGTAAGAGACATTATGTGCACCCATAGTTACTGCACCACCCAGAGAAAACCTATGGGAAATTCATATTGCAATCCAGAGCAAATTGTTCTTACACTGGAGCAAGGACTACCCATATTTACCCTGGATTGCCCCCTTTGAGCACAATCCTAACCACACCTACTCAAGAGTAAGCCCCTTTGTCATCATTGGGTCTTACTCCCAGGAAAGTGTCTTTAGGATTGCAGTCAGAGTATCTTATTTGCACCTCTTTTTGTCTTGTCAAAAACACATAGAGGTCAGATACCATCAAGATAAGGGATGCAACTGGTATTGTTTGCTTCCCACCTGCCAGTAGATGTCACTCATGCGAAGAGACTATCAACGTAACTGTGTAGGACGGCAATCATCTGTTACAGTTGTGGGCAGATTCACAACTTATGAAGGATTTAGCCTTGACCCTCTTCTCACCGTACTTCCCACTTTGCTCACACTAATGACAACAGGACCAGTAAATTAAACCTGTCAGCTACCTTGCCTCCAGGCTTCAAAAATGCATGGGCTAAGTATAATTTATGGTCAAAGCTTACATAAGAGGCATTGGCAACTCTCAGTAATTATTACAGAGATGTAACGAGATGCAAAAATAAATGTTTCTACAAGTTTAACAGAGTGCTGACATTGCCATAATTAGGCCTGTGATTCATGTCAGATGAGTCTTTTAACAGGCTCCCATAATGGCTGCCGAAATGAATTTAACTCGGTGAGTGGGAAAAGAGAGCAGATTCTTGGAATTTAAATGTGCTTTTTTCTAGTTGCCAGAACTAGAGAAAAAAGGGGGGGAAGCTGTTGTTTGGGTTGAAAGGTGGCATGTTGATACACAAGATGCTTTAATATTTTATTTGGTATTACCCACCACGGCGAGAAGAAGAGCCAGAGACTGATGCTGGATTTAAGGGCCACTTTATTAAATAACTACAACTATTTAATAACCCACAGGGGACTGCTGATAAAGTAGTGCTGGTCACTACAAAAATAGGGACGGGTGAAAGCCTGGCTCAGGTCACACCCTCACACGGAAGGTGCCCATCACAACCAACCCGAAGGTCAAGACAGCTGGGCGCTCAGTCAACCAGTTACCCAGTTGACTTCGCCTAAATCCCAGGTGCAGGGCTAGCCGCCTAGGCTTACGTCTGGTCTGGGACCCAATAAGCCCGCTCTGCATCGCACTGACCCTTGCTGTCTCAGGCAATCACCAAGGCCTATCCTGCCTGCTCCAGCACGACACCTGCCACACGGGGAACCTGTCTAGAACATGGTTCCACCGCCCCACTAAAGACAGTCAAGCAGTCCCCTGACTAAATCCCAGATGAACTCATCTAGGGCCAAATCGGTAAGGTGAACCCTGTCATCCCTAAAAACATGGGGCAGCTGCCAAAGAACATGAGGGTGTAAAATCACCAGCCCGCCCCAACGTTTCACAAAACTCGCCACATAGGCGTTGACCCTCTTACGGGCCAAATCAATCTTTCGATATCCCTGGCACCCTTCCACACCCTCCTCGGGAGAAAAGAGGACCAAAGAATCCGGATGTTCGGGCACCACCACATAACAAAAGAGAGATCTTGCTTAATCTGAACCCTGAGATCCGAAGTTCTCATCTGGGTTAGATCATTCTCTCCCAGGTGGACCAAAAGAACATCAGGGGGCGGGTTGTCCCTCAAAAACCCATTAACTATGGGCAGCAGCTGCCCCCACCCCATACCCCGCTTTACCACCCAGAACAGCTGTACATCAGGGGCCAAGCCGAGGCAGGAACCAGGACCGGTACATTTGGCCCTCCTCCGAGCCCAGAAGAGGATGGAATGGCCAATAACCAGTACTCGAAGAGGTCGGGGTGAAGATGACTCTAAAGAGGACAAAAACAGAGTCACTGAACAATGATGCGAACACTCAAAAACAAAGTTCCGTCCACTAGGCACCCCACCCTGCTAAGGAACCCCATAAAGGTGTCACTTGCAGACGTAATACCTGAAGGCACCTGAGCGCCATCGGCCGATGCGCCGGATAACCTTCTCAGGCAGACCCATGGTCGATGCCAAAGTGGCAGCGCCAATCCTGAAGGAATGAACGCTGTAAAAACTAGGGGAAAGACCCAGAGTGGTCAAAGCCCATGACAACACAGCCCAAAACTGGAAAAATGTGAGAGGCGCCCCATCAGCATGCTGAAAGAGGGGGCCTACGAAATGCAAAACCCTGTCCCTATAATGGGTAAGAGTCCTAACCGGGCACAGGGGATGGTGTGGGACAGCCCTAAGCCTGATCACTGCACCTCTAGACCTTTGGTCATTTTTGGCCCTTCGTAGATGGAGAACACATTCAGAGGAACTAAGAGTCAAGTCAGACCACCACAACACATTAGCCGGGTCAGCCAATCGAGACCTCACCAGAACCTCACTAATCCTGAAGGCCCCAAAAAACATGACCAGAGCTACAGCCCTGAAAAGGTCTCTCTCAAAGTCCGAACTGCAGCACCTGGCAAAGGCCCCCATCAAACCATTCAAAATATCCAGAGTGAAAGGTTTCCTCTTATCAGGTTCCACTGGCCGGTCACGGCGCATGCCTTCAAGCATATGCTGTACCCTAAAGTTCTGCGTGGTGTCTGAGACACCCTGCAACCCAGCCCCAAAAGCCAAAGCAGACAGGTAAATAGCAATAGAGCAAGGATGAAGTCCTGATTCGAAAAGGAAGAGCAGGAAGCGTAGTACAGCCTCTTCAGAAAGCGGCCAAACCACTGGTAGAGCATTGGTCTGGCAAAAGGCCTCAAATTCTCCCACCTTCCGTTCGTAGCTGGTCCTAGTTGAAGGAGCCAGCAAACCAAGTATCAACCTCTGAGCCCTCACGGTCCAAGGCTCCAAAGCCACTCGGACATGGGGTCCGGGTCCGAACGAGCAGCTGGGGTGAGTTGCCGGAAGCGCTCCTCCTGAAAACGAGACAGAGCATCGGCAACTCCATTCTCAAGCCCCGGGACATGCTTAATCGAAACCACCAGGTTGATGCGCAGGCACTGCAAAACAAAAGCACGTACCAAGCGCATCACTCTTGGTGACCGAGAAGTCTGCTTCTTGATGACTTGTACCACAGCCTGGTTGTCGCACCAAAACCGAACAGTAGAGTTCAGGAATTGATCCGCCCAGATGTGTACAGCCACAACCAAGGGGAAAAGCTCCAAAAAGGGAAGATCGTGCACCACATCACTGTCCTTCCAAGGATCAGGCCAAGGATGTGCACACCATCTCCCCCTGAAGTAAACCCCAAACCCGTGACCACCTGCAGCATCTGACTGGACCTGCAGGTCAGCCCGAAGAAGCTGTAACTCCCTCCAAAAAGACGTGCCATTAAAGTCAGACAGGAAGGTAAGCCAAACCCTCATGTCCTCCCTCATGGCTGAAGAGACCCGCACCCTATGGTGCGGGGCCTTAAGACCAACCATGGCGTCACAAAGACGCCGTAGGAAAGCATGTCCAGGAGCAACCACACGACAGGCAAAATTTAGATGCCCCACTAGAACCTGTAATTCCTTAAGAGTCAATTTGGGAGCTGCCATGGCCTGATCTAACAAACCTCGCAAAGTAAGCAGCTTAGCCTGAGGTAACCTAGAACACTGAGCGGAAGTGTCCAGCTCAATGCCCAAAAAAGTCAACACAGTAGAAGGGCCCTCGGTCTTATCTTTTGCTAATGGAACCCCCAACTCTGAACAAAGTGATTGAAAGGAAGCCAACAGTTGGGAACATTCTTCAGATTCGGCCTTACCCATAAACAAAAAGTCATCCAAGTAATGAGCAACTTCTCCAAAGGGAGATCTATAACGAAGAGCCCATTCCAAAAACGTGCTGAATGACTCAAAAGCAGAGCAAGAAACAGAACAGCCCATCGGCAAGGCCCTATCAACGTAGTACCCCCCCAAACCACATCCCCAGCAGGCAAAAGTCCAGAGGATGAATAGGAAGTAGCCGAAAAGCCGACTCAACATCCGTTTTGGCCATGAAGGCCCCAGGCCCGCAAGTCCGCAAAAGGCGAACAGCCTCATCCAATGACGTATACCTGACTGAGCACAGGTGAGGGGGAATACCATCATTAACAGAGTCCCCTTTGGGAAATGATAAATGATGGATAAGGCAAAACTGACCGGGCACCTTTTTGGGGACCACCCCTAAAGGGGAAACCCTCAAATTTGGCAAGGGGGGAGAAGAAAATGGGCCAAGCACCCGTCCGGCAGCGACCTCCTTAGCTAACTTCTGCCGCACCACCCCTTCCATGCCAATGACTGATTTGAGGTTAGGAGCCCAAAAAGGGGAACCCGGGCGGGGAGAAGGAATGCGAAACCCATCTCTAAACCCCTTCAGCAAGTAACCTGCTGCCGTCCTGTTAGGATAAACAGATAAGAGGGCAGACAAAACCTCAACTTTAATCGGTGACGGCCCCTTTTCCTGCAGCTGGGGGAGGAGGAGGGGGCTGATTCCCCCCACCTTTTTTACCACCTCTTCCCCCCGAGCCGGCATAACCTTTACCTCTGGGGCAACTGACTGCAGAGTGCTTCCCCTTGCACAATGCACACTGGTGGCTGAAAGGGCAGCCTCCCCTGGTGCAGGCCCCAGTCGAGCTGAATTCATAGCATGGCCGTTGCCCTTGAACATCCGAGGCGCCCGAAGACTCCTTGGGTTGTGACACGTTACGTGCTATGAGGTGACCACTATCAGAGCGGTCACCCTGAACAGGTTTGGCAGTAGTCGCAACCTGCATCCACAGCTCAAACTTGGGGACCGACCAGTCCAGGGACGGGTTGTTCACAGCCCGCATCCTGAAATTCTGGTCATACTGCAACCAGGCATTCCCCCCAAAATCTCTAAGGGTCCGGTGAGCAATATCAAGGTATTTGATCATAGCTGGAGCCCTTTTTGGCCTGAGCTGGACAACAACGGCCATATATATACAGTAGCCGTATAACCAGTTCGTCCAGTTGTGATCTATCTTGCATCTACGCAATGCCTCAAGATCATGCTCAGGCTCCCCCACCTTAGGAACCTGCTCAGGCTCTACCTGAAGGAGACTGAAGAGGTCGACATAGTCGCCTCTCCAAATCTTCTCCTTCACCGACATTGCAAGGTGGCCACCCAAAGGCAAGTCAATACTGCCATAAGGAAGGTCCTCAGGACCCTCCTCATAGTCAGAGTGCCTGGCCAAACAGTAAACCTCCTCCCAAGTCGGACCATAAGGAACCCCCACCCTCGAGCGATCCCCATCATAGGCGGATCGACGAGGGGGACGTGGTAAACCCCAACCATACCAAGGATTGTCAGGTGGAACCATACCAAAAGATGGCCATGCATAATAAGGACCACCCCTTCCCGGGCCCCACCAAGGCATGGCTGATGCTGGCTGCTTCGCAGGCGGTGGTGCATACTCATATGGCTCCTCCCAACACCCAACCACCTCAGGCTCATCATCTACCGCTCCATCCTCACCTGAAGCAGCCCCGTCTAAGGTGGAGGTAGGGGCACTGGACACACATGGTATTTGAGGGGGTTCCTGGGCCAAAGGCCTCCGGCTGCCGGACCTGGAAGGGTGAGCCGTGAACATTAGTGCCCCCCTCCCTTTCCTGGTAAACACCCAAGAAGCAGGGGTAGCCTTTGACACAGAGGCCCCATCACCTCTGTTCGCCTCCTGCTCCTTAGCCTCCTTCTCCAAAGCCTTGCACCTCTCAACTAAGGGCCTGTGGTCAAGGGCTTCCAACTCCTCGTCCGAGGAGGTTGGCTCCAGAGGCGGAGGAGAAGGCGTGGGGGGCCGTGGGGCTCTACCCCCCCCCCCCGTTTCTGAAGCCATTTTCCCATGTTCAACCCCAAGGACCAGCCCACACCCAAATGTAATGTTTTATTGACTCTGAAAGGATATGAGCTGCCCAGGAAGCAGCAACAGGAACAGCAGCAGCAGGAACAGCAGCAGCAGATGAAGACAAACGGGTCCTCCAGACACTTCGCAGACACCGACAATAGCCCCCAGCAGGGCGAGGGGGAAAGCTTAAGGCCTATGCACCAGCCCACAACAAAAATACGCAATAAGGGAAGAGGCTTAAGGCCTACTCCCCTGTAAGGCCCGGGGCTCCACTAAGCCACCCTAAAATGGCTGCCACCACGAGGCCCCAGCAAAATGGCCGCCGCTCAAAATGGCCTCCCAGAGGAAGCCAGGCAAAATGGCCCACAAGAAGAAGGCACACCAAAATGGCCGCTGCCAAGAGAATGGCCGCCGCGCGCCTCGCGGCGCGAGAAAGAAAGGGTCCCGCACCACCAAAAAGGTGGCTGCTCGAGCGAGCCAAGAACCCGCAGTACGCACTCACGCCAAAGAAAATGGCAGTGCGGGGGCGTCCGCAGACGACCCTCCCCGTCACCGCGTCGTCGCCGCAGGAGGCCCAAGGCTCTCCAAGAGCGAGGTCCGGAGCGAGCCAAAGTAGCTCCGCACAGGATGCTGCTCTGGCGAGGACTGAAGGGGAAGCAGGAGAGCGAGCCCGCTTCATCCCTAGCCCACACCCCTTGGCCCGAAGCAGCCAATCGGCTGCAAGCATCTCCCTCCGGCCAAACCATTCCGCCGGGAGGGGGGAGCAAAGTGGGCAAGCCCATTAAGGGGCTTGCAGCATTCTTCTCCATTTCTTTGGCTCAGATGATAATAATGAAGACGGAGGTGCAATTAAATAAGCAGTAATGTGATTTGAAACAGCATGGGGTGCTTAGGAATGTATGCAGCCAAACCATAGAATTAGAGGAAGGAACACAGACTGGCCTAGCGAAGGAATACGGTGATTTCACATGATATGACATCACTTTGAAATTTTATACTTCTACCACTTAAGATGGTATGGTGAACCTCTGGGAGCTATTATAACCAAGAAACAATATCATAATATATAACCAAGAAACAATATATCACAATATATAACCAAGAAACAATATCATATGCATATCTTCTCTGGTCACTTGTTGAAGCAAACCTGATGTACCAGTGGGAGTTTAATGTTCCACAAACGTACTACAAACTTCACAAACGTTCATGTGCCTATTCCCAACTGTTATTTTCCTGGTCTATCACTAGGGATGCTTGCTGCCCACAATTGCCTGCTGCTCAGTGGTGACTGTTGCATGCTGGTGCCCGCTGCCCAGCCATACCCAGCCTTGCGTTGAGCCCACAAATATTCTGGAAATTTTACTCTCACAATGGCAGGTTCATTCTGCTAGTTAACAATACAAATTATTTTAAAGTGCCCTTCCTGTGCATTAACATATAGTAACACCTGAATTTAAAAACAATTAGGTTTGTATGATTCTCCTTCTAAAAGCTCTGTTGCTGTTCATGTGTATAATGTCTAGATTTTTGGTTCATATCTTAGAAATTCTCCCACCACTGCTGTGAATACTTTTTCCTGCTTTCTAAATGCACCGTAAAAGCTGTTGAAAATGGGACCAAAAATATTTGTGAAATTTTACAGATTTACAGCTCAATCATACCATTCAATCCTAACCAATGTAGGGCTGAATAATTCACCTGTGTCCCCACTGGTTGGTGCACTAGCCTAACCCCCAA
This sequence comes from Cryptoblepharus egeriae, assembly GCA_030015325.1. NCBI lineage: Eukaryota > Metazoa > Chordata > Lepidosauria > Squamata > Scincidae > Cryptoblepharus > Cryptoblepharus egeriae. The sequence continues at coordinate 107,903,665 of JAREYC010000003.1, read as the reverse complement.
ATTGTGTAACACATACAAGTCGACATAGAAATTGTGCTGGGAATTGTGCCAGCCTAACCAGGGATTAGGATTGCACTGCAAACTCCAAATTAGACCAGCGCAAGAGCCAGCAAAAGTCCCTTGCTGGCCTGGAAGTGTTACAGAAGTGTAGTAAGGCACTTCCGTAGCACTTCTGGAGGCAGTGCATAGACATGTGCAGGCCACCCGAGGCCACTGTGAGAATGTGGAGATGGCCGAGTTGTGCTGGCCTAAATTGGTCAGGATTGTGCCCTCAGAGTTTTATATTAAACTCTTCTTCCTTATATTACATTTCTTCATACATCATATACCATAAAATTTGGTCAGTGCCACAGGATGTGATGTCCGTATGCTTCTGAATACAAGTTGCTACAGAGCAATGGTGAAAGAAGAGCATGTTTTTCCTCCTGCTAATAGCCATCTTAGGGACAGCCGCTGTGGGATACAGAACGCTGGACAAGATGGGCTTTTAATCTGAACCAGTAGAGGTTTCTTATATCTTTAGGATTTCTTTGTGGCATTACATGTACACTGCAAGTTAAGATTGCAACAAAATAAATAAATAAATTGAAACAACTTTGAATTTTAAAACATTATGAGCTGAGCAACTCAAATTGCCCTTACACACAGAGATGTTGAATTGTGAAAAGTCCTTCAGAAAGAAATACACATAACAGGCACTGAACAATAATATCTTTATTCAAGCTTCATTGTATGTGAGTTTTGAACACAGAGATGCAAAACAGCACTTCAAAACTATGAAAATCATAGAAAAATATGTACATGCTTCAGGTACGGCTGTTGGTGGCACAAGTGGTTAAGACACTGTGCCTGTTAACCAGAAGGCCAGGGTTCAAGACCCGGGTCCCCACAAGACAGGGTGAGCTCCTGTCCTTAGCCCAGCTCTGCGACGCAACTGGATACAATCATATTGGCTCTGCCATTCCATTGGACTATTTCACTGGCATGGAGAGGGGGGATTTGCTGCTTGGGTAACAGCCTATCCTCCATATTAATCTACCCAGGCCTTCGTGCTTCATGTGCAGCATCGAACACGATACCATAGTCATTTGAGACTGATGGATGCCAATACTTCCAGTAATGCAGTAGCACCAGCATGGGCTCCACTGAATCCCACAGGGGAATTTTGGCCTACTGAAGGTACAAAAATATTTTATTCCTTTCCCCAGGTTAAGTCCCTATGGGCCCAGTGAATCAACTTGGACCTCTGCCAGTTCTATAGGTGGGACGTATATCAAATCCAGGAAGAAGGTCATGATTCAATGTGTGCTATCACCATTGAACACTCCTCTGTATTCTATCACTGCCTCGTTCTATTCTTTCCTTCCCTTTCTGCCTTCCCCTTCCCCATTCCACTCCTTGCTTGCCTGTTCCAGCAGGTCATCCACCAGGGATGTGCTCTGGCCTTCATGCCAGCAGACTGGCAGTATATGCTGGAGAAGGCTACTTTGCAACTACCATAAAGCACCCTATGACAATGCAATGAACATTACACCTGTGCCCAGCCAGCATAAAATTGGACTATGAGTCTGTGGCATTTTAAACCCCTAACTCTAAACAGTTTGCTAAACAAATGGCTGTATATAAAAGACAGAGGTGCATGCCAAGGCAGATGCTCTATGCCACACATGAACACAAAGCAGAGATAAAGATTAATGATTTACAAGTGCAAAAACAAAACAAAACAAAAAAGCAGAAAGCAAAGAAACCCCTTGGAGGTGTGCACTGTTATATATATATTATATATATATATATATCTGAACTGGGCAGAGAATTAACCATTAAAATAGGTTGGACAGTGATGAAGAACTTTGTTTCTGACTGTACATTGAACATCTGGGCTACATATCTGTTGCATACAAAATAAAACATGATTGCCTCATATTTCACTGGGTCTGGTGGTAATGGTGGTCTGGTGGTAATATAGCATTGGGATGGGTTCCAGAATGACAATAGGTCTTGACCAGTTTGGGCACTAGCAAAAAGTCACACCCACCAAAAGTTTGGCCCGATGCTTCAGTATTTGTGGTAGAGGTAAAACCCAATGTGCCAAAAGAAGATAGGTAGGGGCATCATGGGAGACCCAGTGCATTACTCTGTAGCCAGATCAGCAGCAATTTGGTGCTAGCACCGGAAGGACTGCAGGGCAAAGATGTAATGATTTTGATCATGTACTGTAAAATTCCCCTATAGGTGGGAACTCCAGTGAACATGTTACAATAGTTGGGATAGTTAGGTTGTAGGAAGATCTGAGCACCAAGAAGAGCATGCTCAGACATATACCAGTTGGATCCACTCCTTTAATTTTTCACTTCCTGAGTACTCCCATTTCTGAGGTGCAGAACCTACCACAGTAGCAGCAAAGTCCATAAATAGTCGGGATGGTGGAGAGCCAGGATGGTGTCATAGTTAGAGAATTGGACAGAGACCTAGAAGATCTAGGTTCAAATCCTTCTAGGTCATGAAGATTCCCCACTGACTTGGAGATCTCACTCACTCTCAGCCTTACCTATCCAACAGGGTTGTTGTGAGGACAGAAGGAGGTGAGGAACGAAAGATATGTAACCTATCTTGGGCACTTTTGATAGCAGCAGAATAGTGGGGTATAAATCCCTTAAAGCAAAAAAAGCAGGCCTCCGTCAGTCTTGAAAGACTATGGTATCGTGCTCGGCGCTGCATACGCTGCATGCGAAGCACGAAAGCCTGGGTTGGATTGTTATGGAGGATAGGCTGTTACCCAAGCAGCAAATCCCCCCTCTCCATGCCACTGAATTAGTCCAATGGATAGCCAATATGATTGGATGCAGCTGGCGTCGCAGAGCTGGGCTAAGGGCAGGAGCTCACCCTGTCTTGTGGGGCCGACCTGGGTCTCAAACCCTGGCCTGCTGGTTAACAGGCACAGCGTCTTAATTGCTTGCGCCACCCACAGCCCTAAATCCCTTATAGGACATAAGAAATAAATAGGATTGTCATTTTAGACATCACACCAAACCTAAGTGAATGCAGATCATTAACTTGCTTCAAACCATAATTTCTGAGTCTGGATTTAGGATTGTAAGTTAAATATAACATGCCTTAGCTTAGCATGAATTCAGCCTCTTTATGACATTAAAAATAACATAACAGCATTTTTTAAAAATTACTTTGTATTACAAAGGTGAAAATACTGCATGACTCGGTGTTAATAACCATTTTTCATTTATCCTACAAGCAGCCACAGAAGAGTCCTCTTCAACCATTGTGTCATCTTATGACACAGCTGAGTAATTGATTCACATTTACTCATAAATTTTATTTCTCCCTCAAATGGTTCATTAAAAACATGAATATCAACTCCTAAAAAGCAGCAATTAAGTAATGAGAGTAGCAAATAATATTTTAAAGTGAAGCTATTTTTTTTCCTTTTCCTAATTAATATCAATCTTAAAATCATAGGGTTGCTGCTTCATTCATTTGAAATAAAAAGAGTGGAGCATCGGCCTTGTTATGCAATGTTACAGTAATTTATCTTATAAGCAATTAATAATGAGCATCAGTATCCTCCATTAAGCTTTATATATGCCTAGCAAAAATTTATAATATGAATATACTCAAACATGACCAAATAATGTATGTAGGCAACATTCTGCAGTGCTTCTCAGTCTGGCAAGACAAAAGTCAGTGACAATCTGGCACTTTTACAATCTGTCTTCAAAATGTGAGATTGACAAATAAACCTAAATCACTTTTCCTTGTTACTTAAAACATAAAGTATTATCAATCACTCTTGCTGCCAAATTCAAATTCAAAGGCTTTTTTATAGGAAACAAAACTCTTTTCAGGTAACTGCAGTATTGTATTCCATCAAATGGTATCAATAGCAGCAATCTACAAATTTTGCTTTGACTTGTAGAGAGTCCATATTTGTGATCACCACGGACTATAGGCCCTGAATCCTTATACCTTGATTCTTCAGACCCTGACTGGCACATTCAAGTTAGATTAACTTGAGGTTAGGGGACGTGCTTCCAGCGGTGACACGACTCTGTGCGTCACCTGGTGCAGGGTGCAGCACATCATTCCCAGGACGCATGCACCCCCCTTCTGGGACTGCTCAGTTGCTTCTGAAGCCAACTCTGATGCCAAAAGGCTTCAGAGGAGACTTCTTAATCTCTAAGGAGGAGCAGCCTGCTCCTCCTTAGAGATGAAGTCTGCACCTCAGCACAGCCATTCAGCCTCGTTCGGGAGGGAGGCACGCACTGTGCATTTCCAATCCTTTGGACATTTGCAGTGCATCTCTGTGCAGCCATTTGGTCTTGCTCTGAAGGTGGAACCAGGGTCTGCTGCTCCGCATTGGGAGCAAGGCCTAATGGCTGCGCAGAGACGCACTGCACATGTCCAAAGACACATTGCACATGTCCATGTCCTCAGCCGGCCCAAATGGGAGCAGGCCCTCGTCACCCCTACAGAGTGTGTCACCAGGTGCAGCCCCCACCAGCCACACCAGTCCAGAGACGCGGATGCATGCTTCCCTCCCTTTTCTAACAGATATTCAGAAAGTGGTTTTTGGCGGGGGGATCAAGTAGACATAACTTGATAAATCTTTAAAGTGGATATACCCAGGATGACCATAATAGAGGAGACAGTGTCTGAACCTGCCAAAATTCCTTTCTGACCCCCAATGGTGTGACCCAAAGAAATCTCCCTTTGCATTTAACTGGATAAAGAAGGATGCTCTTCAGTCATAGCTGCTTATCTTAGAACAGTTTCAATAATCTGTTTCCTATCCCTCCCCAAACACTTCACCTTCCTTTGTTGCCTTTAATTACATTGTCAGGTGATCACGTCTACATACCCAAGTCCCAGAAGTGAATTATTGGCAGGCAAACTCATACTGACAATACTCTCAGAGGACTGATGTGGAACTTTTACATTCATGTTAATAATAATAATAATATAAAAAAGAATTCCCAGTGCTCATTTTCAATATGTGTGTCATTTCCAGTCAAATTCTAATATCACTAGTCGCCGCAGGTGAAGACTTTGAGTGAGGATGGAACACTGTGATATCGGTTTTATTGTTATTATTAGTATCTTTTAGAGCAGGGTGTCCAACCTTTCAAATGTACAGCTCCTGGACCTTTAATAATTGTGTAGAAACAGGAATTTCAGCAGGTGCAGCTTGTGATCTGTGCGATGAGAAGATACACCTGCTGAAATTCCCTTCTCTACAAAACTGTTACAAGTCCAGGAGTTGTAAATTTGGAAGGTTGGACACCCCTGTTTTAGAGAATCTGCAGCCCCGCTGCTACCAGATAGCTCTCGACAATGTGACAGTTGTTATTCTATGTGCAGGAAATCCAAAATGGAGATGAGCCCAAATTATATAGTTTGTTTTGGTTTCACTTTGTTTCTTCAGTTGGGGGTGCCAACTAATAAGAAAACAAGACTGAACAGATTTCTTTGGGTCCTTTCCCAAATTTTTCTTGTTGAGGGGTGGGTCAACATCAGAATTTTATTACATATTAGAATTTGTAAACATCAGAATTTGTTTACTCAAACAAGAATTAGGAGATTTTTTTTTTTAAAGAAGCATATACATGTAGGCTTGTCACTTATAGAATATGTTGGACATATAGTATGTTTTTGGAAAGATTTTGGAAAGCAGGAGTCAGGGCTTTTTCAGGGGACAGTCACCGGTACCCAGTATTGGCACCTTTTTCCACCTGCCTCCGCAGCAACTAATTTCCATATTTATTTGAATCAAATGCACCATCAAATATAATGCACAGCCTATACTTATAATCAAAATACCCTACTTACTCAAATCTAATTGACAATCAAATCTTACACTCACCCTGATTTTGGAGTCTAAATTTGGCTGAAAAAGTTGAGCGTTAGATTTGATTAAATACAGTAATAAGTCATATGAGGATGACTAGCTATGCTACTGTAGTGAGTACAAGCACCATTTTCCTAGGAAGAAATTGCTAAGTACAGTACTTTCATGTTTCCCACTGACCATAGAACAAAAACTGGCTTTGGGATTAGGAAGAAAAGTGGAGCAAACCCCACCAGCATTGTACTAATCTGAATTGTCCCTGCCCAGTCATATATCCAGAGTGACTATATAGCTCTTTCAAGTGGGTGATCCTCTTTTATTTAGCAGGGCGAGAGTAAGTGGCCCTAAACACCCCAGCAATGTCTGTTCTAGTGGCTTCTGCTGGTGTTCTTTTTGCATTTTAGATTGTGAGCCCTTTTGGGACAGGGTTAGGGTTAGCTTTTAATTAGCTATTATTATTTTTCCATTTTCTTTGTAAACCGCTTTGTGAACTTAGTTGAAAAGCGGTATATAAATACTGTAGATAGATAGATAGATAGATAGATAGATAGATAGATAGATAGATAGATAGATAGATAGATAGATATAGAATATATTTACAGCCCAATCCTGTGCAAGTCTTCTCAGTCAACGAGAAGATAGTACTGTAGTCAATGAGGCTTACTCCCAGGAGAATATATATAGGATCTCAGCCTTAATTATAAACAGTGGTGCCTCACATAAATTCATTCCGGACGCATGCTCTTTAAGTGAAACACTCTTTAAGTGAAGCAGATTTTCCCATAGGAAATAATGGAAACTCAGACTATTGGTTCCACACCCCCAAAAATATTCATATAAAAATATTAACTGAATGTAAAATTGATCATGAAAAATTCTAATTGAATTCAAAACATGCATTCAATGTGCATCGTCCTATGAAGTCTACTTAGGCTGCAATCCTAAACACACTTTCTTGGGAATAAGCCCCATTGAACACAATGGGGCTTACTTCTGGGTAGACATGGTTAGGAGGCTGCAATCAAAGACACTTTCCTGGGAGGCTTACCTGGGCTGCTGCTGGAGGTTCAAGGTGGCCGGTTGGGGCACTTGGGGGCAGTTAGGGCAGCTGCCTCTGGCACCCCCAGGCAACTGCCCCAAGTTTGGGGCAGTTAGAGGCAGCAGCTCTTTTAAAGAGCCCCCATGAGGAGCATCAGGGCTGTTTAGCACACATGCCCAGAGCACGCTTGCTTGTTAAGTGAAGCATAACTTGTTATGTGATGCAAGATTTCTTGGAAATTTATACTTTTTATATGGAACGGTTGTTATGTGAGGTACTTGTTATGAGAGGTACCACTGTACATGCATCAAAGTTTTGTGACTGGCAGACACAGAAAACAACCAGAATAAAGAAGAATTGGCTCATCGGTGGGGTTTTCACACTGAGAGCCATGGATCTCTGGGGACCTGTGCAGGTCGCCATAAGTCTCAGCCATAATCGGGGCAGGACCCTTTGACACATGTGAACACAATCCCCCAAAATTGGGATTGTCCATGTTTTTCAAGACATATGGCCATCCTATGCATGACCTTGAGCCCAGTTTTCCTGCAAGTTATTGGTGTGCTGCCTCTTTAGAGCTTTCCAATCTCAGTCACAGCCTAATTCTTTGAATAATTTGACAGCATGTGCACTGTTGTAGTGGAGGCTGTGCCTTACCTGCTTCCCCCCCCCCCCGACACACACACACACAAACTCCACATCACCGATGCGTCTATGTGTACTGTATGTGGGGGAATTTGGATTGGTTGCAGCCTTGATTCATATTGCTCCCAGAAGCTGCTATTAGTCATGAAAACTCTATGGGAACAACTATTTTCTCTACCTCGGACAATTTGAGCGACAATATTTTCTCTGAGGGAAACTTTGAGGTGCAATTTATTTTGAGGAATCAGCATCGGTGGGAAGAATTAAGCGACCACTTGTCTGTGCTGTGGTGCCAATCAAATTACTAGACTTTGGAAAAAAAGGAAAAAAAATGTTGAATGTTTCAGTGGTGGACTTTTCTTACCATATTAATCCAGGCAATGATATGAAGCATAGTCTGAGTTACAGCCACTTTTGTTTCACTTCAACTGCAGAAAAATTTCTCTTTGTCCCATGTACATATAAAGGGAAATGTATAGCAGTGGCTTGTAACTATTTTCGACAACTGAGTGGCAGCAACCCAAATTGGAGAAGATATATGAATGTGTAAGGATAAGCTTATGTGCTCATTGTTCTACAAGGAAATTAAACTGGACAAATACAAAAAATATTAATTTTATTATATATGAGTACATGCTGATTGTTGATTCCTAACTGAGCCACAAAGTAAGAAACATTTTGCTGTCATCATCATCATATTTATAGATATGAAAAATTATGGGGAAAAGCCATCCCATGAGAATGATCTCTCCAGCATGGTTTCAAAAGCCTTTGTTGGCATCACCCTGTGAATTACAACCTCCCCTTTGTTCTATAAGATTTTGGAGTGGGTATGTGATTCATCTATATGGAGCACTGCAGCAAGAGGATTTGCTTTTTTGTTCTTGCAAAGCGCTCATAATGGACTTATCCCTTGCTAAAAACCTACATTATAAAAGCAATACATCAGCCTGAGTTAAAGTCTTACAGCAGGTGGCTTTATAATGAGGCTGATGACTAACTATTTCAAATGATTCCTTTCCCTTCCTTAAAACTTGTCAGACAAGACAAACTATGCATTAGAAGCAGATTGCCCAAGAATTAGTTATTTGATTCCATACAAGTAGCTGAGCTCATTGTATTTCTATTCCCATACATGTCCAAAATTCAGCGACCAAAGTAGCCTTAGATCTAATTCAATCACATGCTTGGGATGGTGAGCTATAGATAACCAGACATTTTAAAATATGTGAGAGGTGATTCTGTTACTCCATCATATTATACAACTCCTCATTATTGGACAGCTGAGATGTGTTACAGCAGTTCCATTAGCGGCAACCTCAAAATAGTCACCAGTGTGCTCAACAACACTAAAACAACTGGCCTTATCTTCCCCCACATGCACACACAAAAAACAACTTTCCCTTCTTACTTTTGTGAGGTTACATACATTTCTGGCTACGCATCATAAATTCAGTTGCCTCTAGTCACTGAGTTGTAATCAGCACTGGAATGCCTGAGAGCAGTTGTATCACCAGTCTCAAATGCCAGGATTTACCCAAAAAAAAATCATGTTTACTATATATTGCTCCAGATAGGTTTTGAAATGTGTGTCCACAGTTGCTACTGAAGTTAGAAAACAAAGTATTTAAGCTTGGATAAGATTAGGGCAGTGTTTCCCCAAGTGCCTGATGGCATTTATATACCAATCATTTATATAACCTTCTGCAAAACTCCGCTATCTTCTCCAGTAGGGGTGCAATCCTAAGCATGTCTACTTCAAGGTAAGCCTCATTGTGTTCTATGGGATTTACAGCACAATCTGGATTAATTACAGGAGCTCTTACGTTGACTTTGTTATGGCGCCACCTATGGGAAAACTATGGGAAATGCAGAGCAATCTAGAGAATTTTTCTTATGTCAGTGTAAGAGCCTGTAGTTACTCTGGATTTTGCCTTTAGACTGCAATCCTATACACACTTTCCTGAGAGTAACAGCACGATCCAGAGTAACTACAGGCTCTTACACTGTCTCTTACAAAATCCAGAGTAAGAGACATTATGTGCACCTGTAGTTACTGCACCACCTAGTGAAAACCTATGGGAAATTCATATTGCAATCCAGAGTAACTTGTTCTTACTCCGGAGCAAGGACTCCCCGTGATTACTCTGGATTTTGCCCTAAGTCTGTTAGGCTGATCCAGTCACAACATTTCAGCCTAACCCCGAACCTAGTGGTATTAGCTGTCCACCTTCACCTTTTTCTCATTTTCATGCAAAGGCGAGACAGCCACCTGGGGATAGTGTAACATGGTAAAGATCTCAGCCCGAGACCCCCTTCTGAGAATGACAATGTTTCTGGGACAATTCCAGAAGTGATGTCATCATCAAAAAGTATCATTGTATAATTGGATTGCCAGATGTCCTCCATGTCAGGATTCCAACCCAAAGACTAGAAAGTTATTTTCCCCCACTTCAGAAAAGCAGAAATGTGAAATTTGCTTGGACAGGTGATTTTCCATACCAGGGTTAAGAGTAGACCATTATACGTCCCATTGTGTTCAATGAGACTTCCAGCTCAATCCTAAGCATTTCTACATCTGAAGTTTAACATACGTGATTCTTATGTTAAGCAAGTTTGGCCACCCACTTTATACAGGTGTAGCCTAATTATATGCAAATTATTTTATGCATTTTTTTCATAGGTTTCATAAGTTTTTTTGAAGGTTGGCTCTTCAAATTGAAAGATAAGCTTCACTTCTTAGAATAGTTACCCTATAATCCAGAGTAACTACAGGAGCACATAAGAGACATTACGTGCACCCGTAGTTATGGCACCACCTAGTGAAAACCTATGGAAAATTCATATTGCGATCCAGAGTAAATTGTTCTTACAATGGAGCAAGGACTCCCTGTAGTTAGTCTGGATTGCGCCCTTAATGGCTTAAAGGCAGTCTGCTTACCCTGGCAACATGACAGGCAATTCAGCTTATCTTAGAAATACATGACTTTTCAGTTTCCTTCTGTTTCTTTCTTTGCAGAGCCCCTCTCGTCCTCCCAAGTGAATTGCTCTGAACTGAAACAGTTTGCAAACTGCTTGTACATGCTTGCTGTGGGTGGCGCAAGTGGTCACTGTGCCTGTTAACCAGCAGACCAGGGTTCGAGACCCGGGTCAGCCCCACAAGACAGGGTGAGCTCCTGTGCTTAGCCCAGCTCTGCGACGCCAGCTGGATCCAATCATATTGGTTCGGCCTTTCCATTGGACTAATTCAGTGGCGTGGAGAGGGGGGATTTGCTGCTTGGGTAACAGCCTATCCTCCATAACAATCCAACCCAGGCTTTCATGCTCCGTATGCAGTGTATGCAACACCAAGCACGATACCATAGTCTTTCAAAACTGACGGAGGCCTGCTTTTTTTGTACTTGCTTGCAAGATTTTTGCAAGAGCTCAGCAGTTAGCTGTTAGCAGCCACTTCAAAGGGAATTTGATTCATTCTTGCCTTGTTAACTATTTGCCTTTGAATAACACAAAAATATTTAATCAGGCTGGTTCTGGGAAACAAATGTTGTGATTTGGGAAGTTCAGCAGTATATGAACATAGCCCATCCTGAGTTTTTCTGTATGGGCTGCACTGTTTAGCAGAGGCTCTGCAATGGGACATGCCTTGGATTGCTGGGACTCAAAGTTCAAAGCATGAACTCTGACACTGAGCTACCACCTCAGAATGGTATTTTAGACCTATGAGAACCTTCAATTTTTAAACTATTTAATTTCTTATTGCAAACAGTTCAGGAATGACTAGACTAAGCATATTTAGAGTACACAAATACAGAAGAAACTTAGTGCACTGGCTGTTTTTAAAAAATTCTTTCTTATTTCAACAGAATCTTTTTTTAACAACCACAAACCATTAGCATTCATTTTCTTTTGAGTAGCTACTGTGCATTATATCATATAAATTGTATGCAATTAGTTGTAAGCACTTTATATCACATACATTGTATGCAATGAGTCAGCACGTCTTGAAACGTTAAATTTAATTTTGGTTTCATGGTTATTATTCCATCTCCCCATTAAAAATATCACAGAACTCAGTAGCTTTAGATGCTGGCAAAAAGGCTATGGTTTACACGGAATAATCTTTCTATTGAACCATAAAATGCACTGGAAACCCAGTAGGGGACAGACATCGTGTTGGAACAAAAATATTGTCCAGAGATACACTTTGAACGTTAAGCACCTGCTATAAAATAACCATCTGTGTTTAACTGTAATTTAATTATAGGTTCATTCCTTTTGTGTACATTGGAAGAATCTCATAGGTCTTCCCCAGTTGGTCTGCAATCAACTTCTGGCATTTTGCAAAAGCAACAGACCTGTTCTCTTAATAACACCTGCTAACTCTGTCTCATTCCATTTTGAGTAAAGGGCTTCTGGGACTTTTCAAGGGTGGTAATAGGAAAAATAAAATAAAATTTTATTAAATCAAGAATTAATGAACCACATGCCATAGGAACATGTCATGTCCTTGGCACAGATAACTTTGATCGCTCACCAAATGTTGATCTATCTATCTATCTATCTATCTATCTATCTATCTATCTATCTATCTATCTATCTATCTGTCTGTCTGTCTGTCTGTCTGTCTGTCTGTCTGTCTGTCTTCAATCTAATGTAAGTACAGGTGTCCTTCAATCTAATGTAAGTACTTCATTATACACTAGGGTTTCATTCCAGAACCTCTTGTGATAAAATAATAGATTAAAAAACTGTGGAAAAAATAAAGGCTGCAATTCTAATGACACTTTCCTAGGAGTAAAACCCATTGAACACAATAGGGCTTACCTTTGAGTAGATATCATCAGGATTGTGCTCATAGACCCACTTCGAGGATCCTTGCTCTTCCATTGCTCCAGTGCAATAGAAAGCAGGCCTCCGTCAGTCTTGAAAGACTATGGTATCATGCTCGGCGCTGCATACGCTGCATGTGAAGCATGGGTTAGATTGTTAAGGAGGATAGGCTGTTATCCAAGCAGCAAATCCCCCCTCTCTACACCACTGAATTAGTCCAATGGAAAGGCAGAGCCAATATGATTGGATCCAGCTGGCGTCGCAGAGCTGGGCTAAGGACAGGAGCTCACCCTATATTGTGGGGCCAAACCCTGGCCTGCTGGTTAACAGGCATAGTGACTTAACCACTTGCACCACCCACAGCCCATCCCAATGCAATAAAGTTGGGCCTTATTAGCTGCAAGGTTTGATTCTGGAACTCTCTGCTGATACAAAAAAAGTGTTAAATAAAAGCAGTTAAAAAACTGCATTACTATTGTTTAAAAACAGCTTTTCTTTCTGTTGTAGAGAGGTTTCTGATGGGTCAGTGCAAGGTAGTCTCCGTCTTTGCCTGGCTTAGCTGTAGAATGGAATGACTGCTTGCATGACTGCCTCTCAACAACAGTGGAAAAGCAATTGAGAACTGCAGTGTCCATTTTTGTTGAGTCAAATCTGTGCATCAAAAAAATCAGTGTATAACAAGTTTAGAACTGTATGAAAGTGTGAAAGTATTGCTTTGATTTTGTAATCATGCAGAAGGTAACTAAATAGCCTGCAGAAGGTAACTAAAGATACATGCTGCTTCTCATGGATCAAACTCCTTCCTCCCCCAACACAACCCTTTGGTCTCTCCCCTAACATACTCCATGACTCCCCCTCCTGATCCATGCCATGCCTATTCCTCCAACTAACCAGAACTTGCAGTCTCCTGGGGCCACAGCTGTGTACGCTGTGTCTTTGGTTCTTTATAACAGTAGCTCAGCAGTGCACAATGGTGGCTCATCACCATATATCACTTATCACTTTGTACATCATCATAAAGAAATTGTAGGAACACTAGTTTCTGACAGTGCAAAACCCAATAGGGTTGTAGTCAAAGTATTGTATATAGCAGAAAGGACTTGGGTCTAGGAGTGCATAAATGTAAACCAATCAAAAGTTAATCATTATGGTACCAGACCTGTCGAGATGACATAGATTTCCAAGAGATTACAGACTTTCTCAAACAAGTGATTACTCTGAAATTTCAAACAAATCATGAGTTTATTCTACTTTCTCCAGAGCACCATCCACAGGTATCCCCCATTTTCTGACAGATTGTTTTCTGACAATCTACTCTTTCAACACCTTTTAACTGTACCCAGAGCTCATTCATTCAATGCATGTTCTGCTCTTTCAACCTCCCTCTGCTATTCTAAAGGCCAAAATTGCCCTCCCAAAAGTTGTAGCTCCTCGTTCTGAAGGAGTTAATGAGAATCTGTTTGCAGAAATCTTCGTGTGGCACCAGGATAAAGGGGGCACTTGCAATTAGAAATAACATTTATAAACTAAAAAAGATTGGGCTCCACTTCTCAACTGTTTTCACTTTTGGACGGTGGTTGAGTCCCTAACCTATCCAATAACTGGGAGATTTCTGTATAGATACTGAACAAAGGAAGCCTTCCTTGACTACTGGTGGACTCTCCCTCACTGGGCATCTTCAGAGGCTCTACGAGCACCTGTCGGGGATACTCTAGGGGGATTTCCTGCTGCAGGCAGGTGGTTGGTCTAGATGACCTATTAGGTCCCTTCCAACTCTATAATTCTATGATTCTATGATTCGACATGATTAAAAAATCAAAGCAAAAGCATATTCCCACACAAATAAAAATTGTGTTGTTCACAAGCAGACTTTTATCTATGGAGAGAAGCCTGGACATGCAGGACTGTAGAGAAAAATGTCAGCCTAACCCTGGTGAGACATAAGTAAAATGTGTGGGATGCTCCCTGACTGCTGGTGACACCTTTGGCAATTGCTGTCCTCAGCAAGGCTACAGCAGCCTCTCAAGGGACCATTAGCATTGTCTGAACATCTTTGTCTTTGGGCATTATGTCTTTAGGAACTCTGAAACCACAGTGAGAGGGGCTTGATGTGTTTTTGACATTTAGCCAATTACATTTCCAGACATAGCGTGACAAAGTGATTTGTATCTTTCTGTCTCCCATTTACACGTTGAAGATCTAATATGGCCAGGAAGTTAAGACACCCAGTCTGCTGTGAGGAAAACAGGCCGCTAATAAAATATTAATCAAATTGCCGAGGGAAATGAGGGGAAACCGAACCCTGAAAGTGACAATGACTCAGCGTAAAGAGGCTGTACGATGGTAAAATAACACCAAAGATGTGGTTTGATTTGAGAAGTACACATGTCTTTGGGCAATATGAGGCCACTCTGCTTATTCGTTGATAACAACGGATCCAGATTCACTCAACAAGTCTGCTAAACCTATTGAGGCTGCTATAGTCCTAATGTAGTAAAAGGGACGAGTCTCCCCTTCCCTGTGGTAGTGCAGCAGCAGCCCCATAACTTGCTAAAGTGCATGTATACTAGCCTGCCTGATCCAGCACCAGTTAGGATTGGGTTGTGAGTTTCTTTCAGAAGGAAGAACATAAAAATCTGGTGCATAATGCAACACTTGGTGTTATTGGTTATGAAGGGGCTCTGGCTATGATTGTAACAGCTATATTGACCTTATGGAGGGGAAGGGCTTGCAATGGGTCTTACAGAAGAAGGGATAGTATCTAGGAAAAGCGGCATAAGAAGACAGTAGATGCAAGAAAGAAGATTAGAATATGACTAGATTGACAAAATGAATGAGAACAAGAAAATGGAATCAGAGGAAGAAGCAGCAGTTGGGAAAGAGAATGGGCAGAGAAAAGAGGTTCATGTGGTCAGGAGATACAGAGATGAGAAAGATAATTTACATTTTGTTGATTAATTCAGTCTTCTTATAATATGTACTCTTAAGTCAGGGCTGAGAATAAGATTGGCTTTACAACTGATAGTATTATAGCTTGAGAATCTTTTATATGAAATCCAAAATGCTCCCCATTACAAAATGGGTGACAGCTTTGTTTCTGACAGGGGGATCTGGAATGTTGTGGTCCATGAACAGTCAGATACAACTTAACAACAACAATAAGAAGTGCAAAAATCAGTCTCCTTTGCTAATTGGTTTCAGAACATAGGGTGCAAATATCCAGAAACATCTCAAAAGCCTGGAATGAAGAACTAGGAAATTTTGATTGCAGCTTGGTATGTAGAAATGGTTAGCCTACATGTGACATCAACAACAACAGAAACCAGTAACAGAAAATCTGAAGAGATTTACATGATTAGTATCCTCGCAAAATCAACAATACAGAAATGAATTTGGAACAAGAAATCTGAGCAGCTAACAAGCTTCACAGCCAAAGAGATCCCTTATCAGACTTTCTCAACTATAATGTAACATGCATAACCATGGCATACACTCATCACATCCAGAGAAGAGGCTACAAAAGAAGAAAGTGTTAAAGGGAGAAAATTGGAACAGAAAGGTACAAAGGTATGCATACTCCAGAGTGAAAGCAGGCAAAAGGGAACTCAAGGTTACCATCTAAAAGACTATGCCTGCAATTATGAGAGTCAGAAATGGAATTTTTAAAAATATGTAAGATTTGGGAGTCTCAAGACTCCAATTTGCCAGGCACTTGAAGCTGTGAAATCCCCCTCAAGCAGCATTATCTATTACATCTGGTTGGAGGGTAAAAGTTCACTTCTGATAAGTAATATTCACTGTTACATGTTTTGCATATTTTTATGTCCAAGATTCCAGAGATCCCTATTCAAACTTGCTCATATTGACAATTAATAAATGGGCTTTTGTGGATTCAGTTAGGAAGCAAAAAGGAATGAAGAAACCAATGTATTGTCAGGTCCCAGTTCTTGAATGGGCTTGCTAGCAATTTGCTTCCATGTGCAAGCCCACACTGCTCCACAAGCAAGCATGGGAAGGAATCATGTGAAAAAGATCAGTGACATGGATTAGTCCCATTCTGTCTGGCCAGAAGTATGACATGGGAAAGAGCCTTGGTGTTGTCTCTGTCTTTATATTCAGAGCAGTATGGACTTCATTTACTGATTAGGGGCTCCAGTGCCTCTGTTGCTCTGTGGGCTCCTTTGGATCTGCACTAGCCTTGCCGGCACAGAACCAGGTTGAGTAGAGAAGGAAGAAGGGGAACAAGAATAGGATCTCAGTTCATGCTGGTGCTGCTGGCATAGTGAGTGTTGGTATTGATGTGCCTTCCCACTTCTTTATACTGCCCTCCAGATTGGTTCAAGGAACGTTTGCTCTGAACTCCTTTATGATTTTTCTTCTTCAATTTAATGAAGCTTGGAACAGGAGATGCAAAGTCTTCATATAAAGGCCACAGAAGATAGTACAAGAAGGAGAAAACATGGTAGCATTACAGTACTTGTATAGAGTCAATGCACCTGCAGAGAGAAAAATGAGGAGATAGATACCAGGTAGCAAATGAAACAGGAGACATTTTTAATAACTCATAAAGCACATGGCTATAAAAGGATTTTACTCTAGATATTTTTTTCAAACACTACCTACAATTTACATTTTATTTTAAATCAAAGGTAAGTCATTTTTAGATACAGAAGACAATATTACTGTAATTGCATTTTATTTGTTTGGCATTTTCACAATTTCAGGGTGGAGATGGAGACAGGGAAGAAAGAATTTTAATTACAGACACAATTAAGACGATCCCAGGAAATACTTATAATGAGCTAGAGTCATATGCTTTTGTGTCACCCTAGAGCATTAAGGCACCTGCCATATGGTCCTTCCAAAAATGATATTTTTTGCTTTCTGAATGAAACCAGATGATGAAGCAATTTGTAAAGACTTGAAATATGTACCTGGGGTCAAAATTTGTAAATAATAGCCTTTTTTCCCTAATAAAGTTTGAGATAAGAACATATTAAATTTTAAAATCAGGCACTAACCCAGAAAATACAGAGAATATTTCAATTCATCTTTAGTTTCTTTTATTGCTCATCCTCAGCAACTGAAAATCAAAGGTCGGTCATGTTCAGATACAGAAGTTTCATTTATAGTTGGGAGAACAACCCAATCCCATCCTCAGTGAACCACAAAATGCTGTGGTGTCAAAATGGTGAACACTGTATTCAATGGTCATTTTCTGTGTAAAGGGAACTTTTGTCCCCTTCCCCTAAGTAAGGGTGTAAGACCACAATGGGGCTACGTGAAACTTCATCAACCTTTTGCCAGGACAGACTAGAGATCTCCCTGTCATGCTTTAATAGCCCAACTACCAACTTTAATTATATCTTTTGTGTGTAGGGATGGGGGTGGTATGTGGTCCATGGCAACTCCAGTTTTTACCTCGGTGATCTGTAGGCTCCTTAAGGTTGGGAAACACTGGCTTAAACAAAGTGGCAGATTTCTATTGTTTAAGATCATGATTGGAGACCTCGTTAAATTACAATAATATTTAGTATAAACACACAGAGACTGAGAATACTGTTTTACTACAAAAAATTAAGCCAACAAGAACATCAATGAAAATAATGGACACACATCACAGTAATTCTTGGTTACTTTTCTAAGCTACTTCATAAAGCAGCTTGGCTTTTATGTAATTAAATATGCAATTTATCACATATTTTGTCACTAAAAATGATATCCCTAAGGAGATTAGTCCTAAATGAATGTTATTAAGATAGAGCAATTCATTTGTAGTCCATTAAGTCAAATCCTTTAAAAGGGGAAAAACAAACACATATATACACACACACACACAACCTAGCAGACAAATAGAATCCATCAAATCCTTCATATTGTCCTTGATGTTTCAGAGTCAAACCAGATGTGACATGTTCAGCCACAATCAGACCAGGGTGCTGAGGACCTTGAAGCAAGACACCCCCCTCCACGATGCCCCGGTCTGCATTCTGAAGGAATTGGACAGAAATACTTCCACTGGCACTGACGGCTCAGGTGTTTACTTGGCCAGGTGTGTCCTCTGCAGAGCACTCAACCCTCCAGGATTGTTCTGGAGTCTCTAGAAATCAACATCAATCTCCAGGTTGTGAAAACCATCTAAAAATTTTTAACAGGCCCTCTAGGAATTTCTATTGTTACCTCATACATGGGGGGAATAATCTCCAGGAACAGCTGTATTCAGTAATGCTAATGAATTACTTTAATTCTCCCTTGCCATGAATTCTAAGTCAGTCCCTAATGTGGCTGATCTTGACATCAGCCCTGAACAATTTTTTTTTAAATGTGGTCTTTAAAAAAAAAATCTGCATCTCCTGGTTTCAATGCCAGGGTGCATACAAGTGAAACATATGCTACAATCCAGAGTAAATAGGGGAGCACATAAGAGACATTACGTGCACCCATAGTTACTGCACTACCTTGTGAAAACCTATGGGAAATTCATATTGCAATCCACAGCAAGTTGTTCTTACACCAGAGCAAGGACTCCCCATAGTTACTCTGGATTGTGCCCATACTTGTTAAGCTCATTTGGCAGAGACATCAGTATGCCCACAGCAAAGAAAGATAGTCAGCCACTTCAAGTTCTAACAGGGGTATTGTAAAGTAAAAGTCAGTGCATCCAAAATAATATATACAGGTACACAGCTATTGCCTGGAGAGGCAAAGGCTCCCACTGCATACAGGATTTGTGCTTCCCAAACAACCACAGCATACAACTGCTTATATACAAACATTAGACACTTACAAACCAATCACACTGGTGTGTATTATCTGATTCACCTGTGGTTAATTGCTGAGGCATTCCTACTACAGGAGCAGCTTGTTCAGTATCAAATTTCATTAATGCCTGTCTCCTGACTTTACTCAGGCATAACAATACTGAACCAAACAATTCCCATATTTAACTCCCCAACCCCTCCAACTTATTTTGTAAAATCATTTGCGATATGCTGGAGTCAGTTGGAAGCAATTTTGGAACAGAATCTGCAACAGTCATAATAGTGATACGTTGCAGGCTCTTATCTAGATAAACTGGGATGGAAGCGCCAATAATTTGGGGCTCAGTCCTAACTAATTTAGGCCAGTACAACCAACACATGTCCCTATTCCTGTGGTGGAGTGGGGAGTACTGGTCTATCCCCCCCAGGAGTGGTCAGAAGTGCCTTACAGCAGTTTTGCAACACCTCCAGGCCAGCATGGTACTTGTGCTGGCCTAACCAGGGTTTAAGATTGCAGCCTGTGTTCTTTTGGCAGTGATAGTTGAAAAGTAGCCATACAATACAGGTGTAGCCTCATTATATGTGATTTATTTATATGGGATTTTGTCCTAAAGTAACTGAAGTTGGCTCTTTAAAGATACGTTTCCCTTAAGGAGCATTTAATGGCTTAAAGGCAGCCTGATTACCCTGGCAACATGGCAGGCAATTAAACTTGCAGGAGCTGAGCTTTTGCAGGAGGTCAGCACTTTTGCAGGCGGTAATTGTCTGCCTTGTTATCATGGTTTCTGTAATACAAAAATAGTTAATCACGCAGTTCCTTGGAATCAAATGTCACGAAAGTGGAGGTTCAACTTGTATACTCCAGTGATACCCTAGCTGTTTGGAAGGTAAATTAGTGCAGGGGGCTGGAGAGAGATGGGGAGGGAGAGGAACAGTGTAGAGATTGGGACTGGGAAGTGGGCACTATCAGCAGCACCATGAGCCTATAACCTGAGTCCATGTAGACTTTTGCCTTGGCAAAGGTCCAGGTAAATCCAGCAGGACAGCCTGGGGAAGGGAACAACAGCTACCTTACTCCAAGTCAGCCTCTGAAAGCTGAACCTCCCCTTCAGGATTCAACTGGTGCCACATTGGCACAACTGCTTCATCACATTTGTGCAAGATTGGGCTAGCCATTTGTAGTTGTAACCAACTTGTACTCAGTTATGCCCAGGTACTGCTTTGCTGATCCACCACTTGGAACAGCAATGAATGAGCCAGCTCAATCCAGCATCTTCCACATATCTCCCAGTGACAAGCAACATGCTCACATATCTACAGTTTTTTTTAAAACTGGCATGTACATTAGCTTTTGCCCTTTGCTGCTGTTGCTTGCTCTTCTAAGCTGGCTAGATCTACCTCTGAAGGCTAAAAGGAGGGCAGGTGGTGGTAGTGTAACACGTTCTTACAAACAAGCAGACAACCTGAGGTATCAGATACATGATCTTTATTCAACACGTGTTGGGCAAACTCCTTGGACTCGTGTCCCAAAATGAGGAGCCGGACAAGATGGCTCCTGGCCTTACTCTTTTATAGTGGCAAGCAGGTTACAGAAAGCAAGAAGGCATTGATTCCATTCAATTGGCTACATCAATCAACATGATCATAACAAACAATTCAAACTGGTTTACAGGTAAGCATGGGTTTGGGTACTTTCCCATTCTTGTGAGTGATGTTACCTCTTTAGGTCACACCATACCAGATTGGGTTGTATTGTTATACTTTAGTAACAGTGTGCTGTGTTTAGGCCTGGGAAGCAATGCTCTTTGTTGTAAACAACTGAAACAGCATTGTTCACTTATCAAGTCTGGCACTGGATCACAGCCATGAAGAAGACCTGACTGTTTTGGGCTGACATAGTCAGGCTATAGCAACATTCTGCTAACAGAGACAGAATTAAGGCCTTAGACAAATTATATTATTAATTAGCTTTGTTATGCTCAAGGGGTGCTATGATTAGCTTGGTTATGTTTTAGGGGTGTTGGCAGCATCCCACAGTAGGATGGTGACAGCAAAAAAACCCATGGCAGTAGAATGGTGAAGGTAGTGACAACCTCCTTCCACATCATGTGGTTGTAATGTCTGGCTGCAGTACTGGAGGCAAGTTCCTGAGCATAACTGCTACCTCCTCCTTCTCCCTCTGATGTCCTGTTTTCAGACAAAAAAGGAGAGAAGGCCATAGGAAGGATGTTGGAGAAGCTTCACACTACTTCCGTAAAAGGGAACATCCTTTTTCTGGCAAGCTCTGCTGCTCCATTTATAAACAGGGCAGCAGAACAAAGATCTCATAGCTGTAGTAAGGTAGATAGTAAGCTGATGTGAAGGAGAAGAACAGGACGCCACTTGTGCTCATTCATTGCTTAAGGTAGCCCACCTTACCTCATCTCTGGGCTGATCCTTCCGTTTCCAATCAGAAATATTTTGGAGCTGATGTCAGGTAATATGTCTATCTCAAAGGTAAAGCTATCCCTCACAAGTTGCCCTACTAGTTGTGATCAGTTTTAGGGAATAATGCTCATGCCTGTTACATGGCACACAGAATGATGTTACCTCCAAATTTGTACCTATTTGTCTACTTATGCTTTCAGACTGCTAGGTTGGCAGGAACTAGGCAAGAGATGGGAGAATTTGAACTTGAACTTCCAAGGTCGACAAACAGAGTGTCTTTAACAACTAAGTCATTGCAGCCCTCTATGTCTAGCTCTGGAAAGATATAAAATCAGAATGCAATAGATACACTACCATACACTGCAAAGTAAATTGGGCTTGTTTGTCTTAAATAGGAGGAAAATAACAACAGAGTATTAGAAACTGTAGTTCGTTTGTGTGTGTGTGAGAGAGAGAGAGAGAAAGAGAGAAAGAGAATGAGAATGAAAGAGAGAGAGAGTAGAAATTGCCTGAAGCTTCCTTACTGTCTAGGAAAACAATCAGTATCTTAAAAAATATCCACCAATAAAGCACCAATATCCACCTATAATGTCATGAGTTTTCTATCACATGTGCAGTATGTTTTTTAAAAAATTGTCCTTATATAGTGTGATATATTGTGATATATTTTGAATTATTCCTTTAGCTTGATGTCATTTAAGACACTCCAATTTCCCAGGCTTTGACACCTGCACTCTTTGCAAACCTTTGCCCAATGTTTTTATTAACTCAATTTAATGGAAGCTTTTTTTATGGTGACCTTAAGAATTTAATAACTCTTCAATGCAAGGACAATACCACCTGCAGGCTCCGCTGGGATTAAGCTGCGGTAGCTCAATATGTCTGCAGGAACACATTCATGGGAAGTAGAAAAGGAGGGGGGAATCCCTCCAAAACTACACAAATAGGTCCCTCAGCCTCGTGGGTGGATATTATTAGTGGTTATGATGTCTGCTCCAAGATGGGAACGTAAAACACTCTGCTGCCGGGCAGGTGGTTGCTCACACCTACCTAATATTAATCTTTCTTTGATGACGGCAGATACGCTAGCAAATTTCCCTTTCCACAATGATTCCCTTCCTGACAGACACTCCGCTTATCTTAAAAGATACAATCGATATGTTATTAGTCAACATGCTGACAGAGGTCCATAAATTAATCCCTTTCTGTCAATGGAGAAGTTACTTCTCTAGCAAAACCTCATCCTTGCCAAATGAGAAAAGAGACCTTTTAATCCAATTAAAGAAAAATGAACCTTCTCTCGTCATCATCGTCCCCACCTGAGGTTATTTTTCATATATGTGAATTCAAAAGTGCAAGGGCAGTGGTACTGAGTACATTACACTACATTACATTACATTTCTATCTATCTGCATTACATTTCTCTCTCTCTCTCTATCTATCTATCAGCACAATCCTAACCATGTCTACTCAAAAGTAAGCCCTATTGTGTTAAATAGGTCTTACTCCCAGGAAAGTGTCTTTAGGATTGCAGCCTATGTCTCTCTAAACTGTCTAATTTGAGAGTACAGAAGTCTCCCAAAGTCTCCCAAACAGGCTTTGCTCACAAATAAGTTTCTCTCTCTCTCTCTTTCTCTCTCTCTCTCTCTTTCTCTCTCTCTCTCTCTCTGTTATAGGATCAAGACCAGCTGTTTTTCCCAAGACAGTGGCAACCCTCTGAAGCAAAAGGAAAGTGGAGAGGGTGTAAGAGGGGGCAAGAAGTCAATCAAATGCCTGCTTGTTTTTTATGTGACAATTTGTTCCAGTTCCATAGTGTACATTTAGGACCTCTCACACCATTAATTTGCTCAGGAAGAAATTCAGAAATGCATAGCAGCAAATCTGTCTCAGCTATTAAAAGGATTTGAGAAGCAAAGGGTGTTTATAGCCTCACAGAGCACACAATCTTTGCTAATCTTTGCAATAGTTTTCTGATATAACAGCAGCAGATATTAAGGGAACAGTCTTTGATTGGTCCTATTATTATAGTGCAATACAACGTGCTCTTGGGTGAATTTTGATCATAATCAGTAATAAAATGCTAAAATGTTGTGGAGAAAGATGTTGCACATGTTCAGTCCTCCGTTTTGTAGGATGGAGGGAAAGTCAGTCATTTATGAGTTTTTCTTTCATGCAGGAGCAGTGACAGAGGGCAGGGAAGGTATACAACATGCTCATCATCATATGTGAAGGGAAAGGAACATAGATATGCCTCTTTATGTCCTGTCAACCTTCTCTTTGTCCATGGTGTGTATGCATGCAGGGATGGTATTTAGGGTGTGATTCAGACAATGCTGGTTCACATGCATGCAACAGATGAAAATTTAATGTGCAGTCAAAATCTAAAACAAGGGTGTCAAATATAAGGCTTGCAGGCTGAATGTGGTTCCCAGAAGTAATTTATCTGGTCCCCATTATAATTAGGCTCTCTCAGTGATAATTGGATTCTCTCATATCTATAAAATAATATTTTCTCTTTTGTTACTTGCAGTTATGGAGTGATTTTCAACCTTTTTCATCTCATGGTTCACTAACAAGGCACTGAAGTTTTCAAGGCACAACATCAGTTGTTTATACCATTGACAAGGCACACCAGGATGTTCAAATCTCCCAATTTTCCTATTAATTAATGACAATCCGCAAATCCCAATGGCACATCTGAGGACTATCCATGGCACACCAATGTGCCATGTCACACTGGTTGAAAATCACTGAGTTAATGACAGTGCAATCCTAATTTTTGCTAAATTAGACTGGTTGACTTGCCTACGCCGACTACTGCTGCTCTTCTACCAGGAAGGGAAGGCTTGTCCCCTTCCCTGCTGTAAGACTGCAGTACCCCCAATAGGCTACTCAGGCCTCTGGAAGTGGCCTAATTCTGAGCATATTGGAGCAGCCAGAGGCTGCTCACGGCTGCCCAGGATGCAAGGTTAGAATTCAGCATTACTGCATCCATGTGTCCTGGCTGCACTACGTAGAATCAGTTTGCATATTTATCATGATAGCAAATAAGAAATATCTTGAGTTTTCAACATCAGTAAGTCCTGTTTAGTTACAACAATTTGAGAGAGAGAGAGAGAGAGAGAGAGAGAGAGAGAGAGAGAGAGAGAGAGAGAGAGAGCAATACCAAAGATACCCAAAAGAAAGGGCCATGTTTTTATTTCTTACCAATTTTTTCTGTATAATCTCTTGCATAATCATTCCTTTGATAAACAAACATTCCTTATAAAAATTAAAAATAACTAATTAATAACAAAATTAGAGGGTTTTAGCCAATTTCTGCACTAACCTATGTAAATATTTCCAGCATTCATTTACTCTTTCTTCTTCTTCCTCCCCTTTCCCCTTCCTTTCTTTTCCCTTTCTTCTGTTCCTCATTTTCCATTTTTCTTTCTTTTCCATTTTCCTTCTCTTGTCTCCTTCCTTAGTCCTCTCATAGAATTTTCTCTTTTGCTACCCCAAAAGTTATTATATGCTTGCAAAACTCTTAGCACTTTCCCCGCAGTGTTTACTATATACTCTCCTTCCTCTCATGAGGTTCTTTGCCTGTGTCATACTTGAGCAACTCAGGCAAGCTGTCCAAGGCTCAGAGAAAAGATGACTGTCAATCACTTGCATTTGAGTTCTATAAATAAATCACTTTGTGCTCAACAAGAAGAATAGCAGAACCGTGTCTACATCTCAGTGGAGATAGCCTGACACAACACAGTGGGTCTCAGAAAGGGCAGCTGACATATTATTGTACCCTCATCACTGAACAATGCATCCTTTCTTACATATAAACCAATGCCTGATATCTTCCTGCAAACCTCTGTCTCTCCTCCCCCAGCAAAATCACACTATTCCCTTTATGGTTGCAGTGACATTTGAGTTTTCATTAAGCCTCAGTTGTGCCCTTGCAAAGGGGAAGACTATGCCTCTGTCTGTCTCTCAATTCCCCAGGGGATTGATGCCTCAGTGCAAAAGTTTCTAGGTTTAAAAACTGGGCAGGGGGTTCAGACAGCACTGTGGATTTCCTGGTTTTAAATATCTGCAGGGAATGCAAACTATTGTTAAAAGAATTCTAGCCACAACCACACTAGTCTACTGATACCAGTATAAGTCCTAAACCAGCTCAATTTTTTACTACTACTACGACTACAACTACTACTACTACTACCACCAGAACTTACCTGTCATTGCATTGGTGTTTGATTCTGGAACTCACTGCTGATACAAAAAAGGTGTTAAATAAAAGCAGTTTAAAAAATAAAAATTGTCCCTTTACAGTTGTCCGTTTACAATTGTTTAAATTTTTTACTGTTGTAGAGAGTCATTATTTAGAAATGTTGAGCCAGGAAATCAGAAATTTCCTGGCCCAGCTGAAGAACGAAATGATTGCTTGCAATGACCATCTTTCTTTTACAATACAAAGATAGGGATTTTTTTTCCAACCTGCATTTTTTAGTGTCCATTTGTGTTGAATCAGATCCATGTATAAAAAATATCTGCATATAATATGGTTGGACCTGTAATTACCTTAATTAGATTTTTCTGTTCCAAGTTTTTCCATGCCTTTTATGGAATGCGTATGTTTATTGATAGGTTGAAAGCCTATAGTAATGGAATCACGGTGCTTGAAATACGAATTTCAAGATATGAAATTCATCATATACAGATATGATGAATCCTAAAGTGCTTTTCACATCACTGTCAACTGATAATTCTATTCAATCTAGACCACCCAGTTGCCATAGTAAATATTACTTGCATGATAAGTTGATGTGGGCATCACCCATTTTTATCACAACCACTTATATCTCATTGCTGTAAATACATCTTGGCGATGACAAAGAGTGCTAAGAAAACAAATGCCTCTTTCATTGTATTAATTCTCTTGGCTGTATTCAGTCAGGACTCATAGAATGAGAGCCTAAAACCGACAAGCCAATTTCTTAGCTGCTTTTGTGAGAGACTTTAGCAAAGGCATCCGACAGATATAGAGGGAATATTTTTCAAAATGGAAAGAAATAGATTTTCTGCTCTGAACCAATAGGAGAGTTTAAAGTGATAAATGATCTGATCCATGGCTTCCCTTCTATTATTTTAAGGAGGGCTTTCTATTTTAGCTTAACACCTTTGCAAGGAGCTTTTTAGTGTCTTGGCATTTAGTACTTATGCTGCTGGAGTTTGGATTTTAACCTCCAGGTTTTTAGTTGCAAGCTATAGACAAGGAATATTGGTGGTGGTTTTTGTATTGTGGTTTCTTTTGTTCCTTTCTTATGTTTTCAGGTCTTGCTTTCCAACTCTTCCCCATGGGTATTCAAGGCAATGTTCAGGGATGTTATAGTGAGGTGTGATTTAGAGGATGAGTTTCCCTTATCTGAAATACTTGGGACTAAAAATATTTTGGACTTTTGAATATTTGCATATACATAATGAAATACATTGGGGATGGGATCCAAGTTTTCATGCATAAATTTAACAATAAAAAATATGATATATCATTATTATGGTGAAAAAATAATTTGTTCAGGGTAACTTAGTTGCACAGTATCATCATAAAAATACCCGAATCAGTTGTTAAACAACAATAATAACAACAAACAAAATGTTTTGAGTTTGGAGTATTTTGGATTTTGGATCAGGGATGATCAACGTGTGGTAGTAAATAGCTCTAAGCCACTTCAAATTCCTTTGGTAGAAATGTGATATCTAAAAATATACATATGCATCTTGCTGCAGCAAAAAAAAAAAAGCAGGCCTCCGTCAGTCTTGGAAGACTATGGTATCGTGCTTGGCTCTGCATACGCTGCATGCAAAGCACAAAAGCCTGGGTTAGATTGTTATGGAGGATAGGCTGTTACCCAAGCAGCAAATCCTCCCTCTCCATGCCACTGAATTAGTCCAATGGAAAGGCAGAGCCAATATGATTGGATTCAGCTGGCATCGCAGAGCTGGGCTAAGGACAGGAGCTCACCCTGTCTTGTGGGGCTGACCCGGGTCTCGAACCCTGGCCTGCTGGTTAACATATATAACACACACACACACGTGTGTCTGTGTATGTGTGTGTGTTTGTGTGTGCATGTGTGTATGTATATATATGTATATAAATATGTATATGTATATGTATATGGAAATGAGAGTTGATTAATATTAACACCTTAATAGCTCCATATAGTATCAGAATTACATCTCATTTGCTCTCAGAGCAATCCGTATCATGGAAAAGTTTGAGTTTTTAAAATATCCACTTTTGGTTCCTTAGTCTTTTATGTTTTTATTTTCTGCTTAATTAGTCATAACTTTGGATAGAATACAGATATTTCAATACAATTTATGTGAGATATAAATGCAGTTTATGTCACTGCATTCCACATTAAATTATCTTTCCAACGATATATAACATGATGGTATTATCTTTCATACGTACCCTGTTTTTCACAAATTTTGCCACTAGCTCAGCTTGTATCCCCTAAAGCTTGTAGCCTGGTGCAACTGCACCCCTCATTACTTCACTGGGACATAAAGGCTTTTCTGAATCAGGTCATGGAAGGACTGGGCTAATTTTGTCCCTAGGTTTGCTGAGTTTGTAGTGTTCTATTAAAGTACATTGTCATTAGTTACCAGTACCTAATTTCTTCTTTGGTGTTCAATTAAATAATTCCTGAGAAATAGAAGCAGATACATCAATACATTCCCCATCTTTATATTGAAAGGATGGTGCTTTTAAGCCTCTGTCTGGAGCAGCACTCTTACATTTTGCAAAACATCCACTTAAAGCAGCTCTATAAGAAACTCGGATACCGTACTCAGGAAAGGGAGGTTTAGATAGGTTGGCTTGAGCAATAATGGTTAACATAGATATCAAAGGTAATGAGGAGGAAGGAAGAGTGATCACTTTCAAAACCAGAAAGCACAGAATAATCTATTTTTAGTGTGGTCCACTGAACCCTATGTCGAGGCTAGATTTTGCATGCCTACTCTCCAAACATATTGAACATTATTTATGTTCAGTGAAAAACCTTTGGTGTTGTGCTCTTGGCCTCAATTTTCTCTCAACAAAATGTAAGTAGCTAAACTCATAAAAATGTGATGATCAATGAGGTGGAGTAATTATAAATGACAACGGATATTCCCTCCCCCTCCAAAAAAGGATCTCACTGTTTTCTTGCTGTGTGTATTTTTTCTTGTTCCACTTACAAAACTTCCTGTCCAGACATCCACTATGTATCCAGAAGCAGAGCACTGGTGGGGATGAGTAGCAAATAGGGCTTTTTATTTGTTGTGTTTGCTCATCATTTGAGCCCGGTTAATTCAGTAAATGAGATGGTTTGTGGCATTGATACATGCAGAGCAGGAACTAGCCTGCGCTGAAAAATACAGCCCGGTGTAGTTTTCCGATAAGAGTGTCACTGACCATGTTCTCTAAATGGGATTCCAAATAAAAATGAAGGGAGAGGCATTTCAAGGCCTTAATGACAATTGAATAAAATGTGCCAGTGATGGCTAATAATAAACCTGCATGATACAGATCATTAAGCAATCAACTACAATAGTTCCCGAAGAATGGAAACAAATGGAAATGACATTTATGGTCAATGCGTTGTCTTATTAAAACTGTGTTAAATGCTCTGTGGAATAATTAATACACCCTGGATCCGATCATTCAGAAGCATTGAGCAATCACTCTGCCTATGTCTTTTCCCTTGCCGGTAATGACTGAAGTTAGCTGTGATCAGAAGAAGAATGAATGTTTTCCTTGGATGGATGGCATTTGAAGGTATAGATACAGCTCTACTGCAACAAAATTGCACCATGATATCAACACAACTGAATAAAGTGGGTATGAATGAGAGAGTCAGAGAGAAAGAGAGAGAGAGACAGAGAAGTGAGCATAACAACCTTGAAGTCCACAGCCCATATTTTTAGGGGCATCTGATCTGCAAAGATGGCCATGTTCTCATGAAAAGTCAGCAGGGTCTGAGCAAAACTGGAAGAGATGGGGCCATGGAGGTAATACCATTGGTTCACTGGACGACATGAATCCTAGGGACACCACTGAGCCCTCTTCCTACAAATATGTGTTCCAAAAGCAGCAGCATCGTGAAGACAAATCACTGGTGGGGGGCAATGCAAATGGTAAGATTGTACACTCAAATGGTACACTGCATTTAGTGCTTATTACTTTCTTCATTTGGATAGCTGGATATAGCTTTTATTTGACAGTCATATTGTGTGTGTTGGACGGTACATAGTGTCAATGCTTGACTGAGAAGTAATCACTTGCAGCAATCCTTTCCAATGCACTATTCCTGGATAGTTTCTAGTATGTAGCTACCGACCCCGTAACCTACTGTCGGCTGCCTGGAGAGGTGATCCATCCCACATTGCAGTGGAGACCCCTGCCCAAAAATAATTTATTTTCTTCTTCCTCTACCTTTCCCACTCCCTCCATCCCAGCTCCCTCCTCTATTGCACTTTCTCCCTGCTGACTCCCTGCTCTCCCCCACATTCCTTGTCCTGGAATGCTTCCTCCCTTCCTCCATTTCCCCCTTTTACCACTCTTCCACCCAGTGGTATGCCCAACCACCATGAGTGGTTGGCTTCCCACCAGTGCTAGGCAAGTACTAAGGGCTTGGAGACATGCCAGCATTAAACCAATGAACCAAGTTCAGGACTGGGCTCTCACTCTTGCCGATGTCTCACCATTTTTCTCTTTTTTCTTTTTGTTATTGTCAGACTGGTTTGCAGGGACTCTTGGGCAACATGTGGCTGTTAATATGCAAAGCATCTTGCTTTGTAATCAGTAGTCCTGAAAGGTTGTTAGTAATGTTCTCAGAGGACTCAAATCATGAATAAAGTAGGAAGCCCTACTCCATTTCAAGTTGGTTCTCCATCCGGTATATTAGATCGTTTCTTATTTTGTGTCCCTTGCACGTAGACCGGCACTGCTGTTGCCAAATAAAAGTTCATATATTTCTCATTTAGCCAAAAATGATGATGTGGAACAAACTTCAAATGTACAAGTGTCCTGGCCTTGTGTCTGAATTCACATATATTTGCGTACTGTAAAAAATGGCAACAGCTTGCTTATTTACATCATTCCCTTAGATGCATTTCCCTTTTTAAAGCCCTTTTGGTGCCATATATTCTTTTATTATCCCCTCCAAGGAGATGTAAAAACCATTTGATGCTGTGGCTTCTATACTGTCTCAGGCATAAGTACTGAGATCCTTAGCAATATTTAAAACACCCTTCTATTGGAAGCAAAGTCCTTTAAAGCTCTTCCAAGTCCTTCATAAATCATTAATTAGCCTGTAATGTAGCTACTTGCAAGGGGAAAGTAAAACAATGTAAAAGAGTACTGAAAAGTAATACTCCAAACTCCATAAAGGCATCCTGCTTCGCCACACGTGTTTTGCTCATGGCACAGTTGTGGCATTACACCATTTCTTTGTGGGGAAATTAGGTGGGGAGGGTGAGGACTGGAGGTGGGAAGGCAATGGATCTAGTGACAATGGTGCATGCCAAATCCTATCCCCTTTTTTCCAAGCTTTCCTACCCTGTTTCATGGAAGGGTGCCTATCTTCTCTGCCCATTTTTCTTCATGGACATGCCTTCCCGTACCGTATTCAGCCGTGATAGTGGTAAGATCATGCCACTTGTAGGCCATTAATGTGGGGGTTTGGGGAGGGTGTTTCAGGAATGTCTCATGGTGGAGAGGGCTTATGGGATGGTGGGCAGGGAAGGTCCGGGGGGAAGGGATAGGCCTCTGGCATGAAGGCCAAATTTTAATCTTCCTTCAGTGCAGCCTAGCCTTGAGCTTGTTTGGAGGTTGTAGCAGGGGACCGCAGCTATTGTATACCCTTGACCGAAGAGTGGTACACTCCTTCTATCTGGGATGATCATTCTCTTCCACCGAGCGCACAGCTTTGGGAGGGACACACATGGAGCGGTGAGAGAGTAAGGGGACACCCACCTAGCCAGCCAGATCAGCCGAATCAACCCTGGCTATCAATGGGGTGACAGATATCGCAGCCAGATCGCCCTTACACAGGCTAGGTCAGGGGTCTCCAAACTGTCAAGTTGGCCATTTAACAACTGAGAAGAGGAGGGAATTTCAGCAGGTATACCTTGTGATCTTTGAGATGAAAAGCTTCACCTGCTGAAATTCCCTTCTCTGCACAATTGTTAAAGGTACAGGAGCCCTGAAGAATAAAGTTTGAAAACCCCTGGGCTAGGTGCTCGGATCTGCACCAGGTGCTTGGATCTGCACCAACAATTTGGGTGGTGAAGATCCAAGCAGCCCTTTTGAGATGGCTGGGGTATTACATGGGGTAAAGGACACACATTCTCTGATTCCAAGTTGTACCAGGTTCATCTCCAACCCTGTGCTGAAAAGGGGTGAGTTGTGCAGCCTAAATTGATTAGTATTGCACCCATATAACTAATGGCTTTAAATTTAATAATGCGCAATATAATATTTAAATCACCACATGAAAGCAATATACATGAGTGTTTTTAGCATTTATTTTGGCATGTCCTAATTTTTTTTGGGTGTCCTACATTTGGGGGGGCCTTGTCCTCTTTTCTGATTATGACATATGGTCATCCTGACTGACATACTGGGGACAGGAGACAAATGCGACAGGGTGAAACACATTGGGGATGGCAACACAACCCTCTCTCTATCCCGCCACCCTTTTTTCCTTTAGGGTTGTTTGAGGCCTCCAGAAGGTCTAAAAACATCACTTCTGATTTTCTGTGAAAACCCAAAATGATGTTTTAGGCCTTCCAAAGGCCTGAGAAGGTCTACTGAGTTCTGGAAAGTGTTTAGACCTCTAGGCAAAATGAGGAGCATCATTTTACTGTCCTGCACATAAGTCAGTATCCAGGGTGGTCATATGTCCTGTTTTTTTCCCAGGACATGTCCTGGATTTTAGCTTTGTGTCCTGGAAATATTGGAAAGTGAATGAACTCAACGGAGTGATGACCACAGAGCATCCCCTTCTGTGGTTCAAAAGCCTTTCCCTCCACTCTGGCTGTTTGCTTAGGTGCATGTAAAATATCAAGACTGAGACCAGAATTAAACTTTACAACAGGTTTACTTACATATCATGAATGCTCATATTTACATCATCTGGTGAAGACCAGAGTTTCCTAACACTTGAATGGATCAGAAGCAGTAAAGCTGCCCCTGCGTGTACGTGGGTTTGGGGCAGTGGTGGGCTTCAGGGGGTTCTCACAGGTTCTATAGAACCCTTTGCTAATGAGAGCCTGATTCTGATTGTTACTAACAGGTTACCAATGGGACTTAAAACCAGTTGTTAATTTAGAATCCCACCACTGGTTTGGGGGCCTGGTGGAGAGCCATGTGCTCACTCTGGAGAGAGGAAAAGAGAGGGAGAGAGAGAGGAAGAGGAAAAGGGTTCAAGTCACACATCCTGCAATGGTCACTGAAAGGGGACAGATAGAGAGGTCAGTCAGGGCAGAGGGTGGTTCACTGCTCCCTTCTGACATGTGCAGCTCGGTGTTGTCTCTTTTCTTCCCAACAGGAAAAACTTCATTGTCCTCCTTTTACTTGTAATCAGGTACCACATAGCCTTCTTGCAATTCATAAATTACAAATAATAAATTATTCTTAATAGTTTTAAATTTAGTAATGAGCAATATAGAGTTTAAATTAACCACATGAAAGCTATATATATTTATGAGTGTTTTTAGCTTTTATGTCCTACATTTTTCTTGGGTGCCCTACATTTTGGGAGGAACTTGTCCTCTTTGTTTGGTCATGACATGGTCTAATGTCTAGTAGCATCCTCACATCCATAAGCTAACTAACATGAACACCACATTTTTGGCACTGTTCAGTCCTTAACCAGGTTAAAGCTAGGATCCCATATGCAAGACAGCTATCTCAAATTAGAAACAAGTGATAAACACTAGGCTTGGTACAACAAAACATTGCTGCACTTTATGCTGTAAATACTTAAAAGCTTCATAGTTTTTTTTTTAGTTTGTGTTGATTTTATATGATACAATGCTGGGCTCAACATTTTATCGTAAACCTATATTGGTTAAAAGTGTTTGGTAAATGTACCTATAGCTCATGGTATTCTTGCATCATATTTCACATTATAGATTTGCCCAAAGAAAGTGGCTGATAAATACCAGGTACTTAAGATGGTGGAAAATATCTCTTGGAAAACACGAAGACAGAGTGTTCGCTGGGAGAAGCCACAAGGTAACTCCACTAATAAAAGAAACTGTTCAAGTAGCTAATAATTGTATGAAAATCTAAAAAAATAGAACATGTCAACACCACAACCAGTAGGAAGGACTGGAAACCAATCACACTTGACATTTATAGTTCCATTATGTTTCTATAGCATAAATCTAGCCACCAGGAAATGAAAGCTTTATTTTTAGAAACTAGACCATTCAGGTATTGCTTTTGATATTCCCTAGGCCTTTTCCCTGAGTTTGGATTTACATTACATTATTGCTTACAATTGAAAAAGCACCCTTGTTATATGGGCAATATATACATAAAATGCTGGTAGTTGGATAGGATGACCTTATAGAATGGAGGACAGAATGCCTGTACCTTTAACCATTGCATAGAAGAGGAGGCTTAGGGTTAGGGTTAAAGGTGCTGTGCCTGTCAATCTGAAAACTGGCAGGTCGACGGTCCGACACCTGAGTTCTGCAAGACAGGGTGAGCTCCTATCCTTCGCCCAGCCCTTAGCTGTTCAAAAGCACATAAATGCAAGTAGATAAATAGATATCACTTCAGTTGGACGGTCACAGAGTTATGTGCGCATGTAGGCCATATGTTGACATAGGTGTCTTCAGGCAAGGCTGGCTCTATGGCTGTAGAAAAACGGATGAGCACCACACCCTAGAGTCAAACTAGTATGGCAACCTGTAGGAACCTTTACCTTTACCTCAATATAGAAGGGCTTAAAAAGCAGCACCTGTCGAAATTCCCTCTTCTATGCAATGTTGAAAGGTAGAAGCACTCTGTCCTCCATTCTATATGGTCACCCTGGTGGGTGGGTATTTCTTCGTGGCAACAACATTAATGGTGGTGAGGCATCGACATCAGTGGTGGGATTCAAAGAAATTAACAACCGGTTCTATGCCCATCTGGCAGCCACTTTTAAATGGCTATTTTTAAACTTTATGTGTCCTATCTCTTGTTAACAACCAGTTCTATAGAATAGGTGCGAACCTGCTGGAGCCCACCACTGATCCTCATGACCGAGGCCACATCTGTGTTTCATTTATATGGAGGCCATTAATATTCTGCCCTATGAGGAAAGGTTGGGGGAACTTGGTCTTTTCAGCCTGGAGAAGGCTGAGAGGAGACATGATTGGCCTCTTCAGATACCTGAAGGGCTGTCATAGGGAGGAAGGGGCTCATTTGTTGCCTCTGAAAGCAGAACTAGAACCAATGGGTACAAACTGCAAGAAAGGAGATTCTGGTTGGATATCCAGAAAAAAATCCTGATGCTGAGGGTGGTTTGGCAGTGGAACAGATTGCCAGGGGAGGTGGTAGACTCTCTCTCACTGGAGATCTTCAAGCAGAGGCTCGACGAGCACCTGTCGATGCTCTAGGAAAATTTCCTGCTACAGGCAGGGGGTTGGACTAGATGACCAACTAGGTCCCTTCCAACTCTAGGATTCTATGATTCTCATGCAGTGGTAATCCAGGATGTGGGACTATTTCAGACAAGGCACCCTCTGTTGTTCAATTTATCAGGAAATTCTCTCACGCAGTGAGAATCATGTTACTGATGGGGAAGCAGACCTTTTGAAGATCTTTGAGTCCCAGCAGAAGCCCAGCTTTCTCAGCCCCTAGAGTTCTCCTTAGCTATCTTGAATCCTTAGAAGAAAAGGTAGAATACAAATAAAAGTATTATGTTCTTTCTATTCTTGTCTGATAGCATAGTCCTTTTAGGCAAAGAACAAAGCAGTGCAGAGATTCCTCTGGCACAACTGGAAATGGTGACTGGTGAAGCAGGATCAACAATCCTTTTGCCCAATCCTTTAACAGCCACCTGTTGGCATCAGTGAGTACTGGTCCCCAAAACAAAGCTTCCATTCCACTTCTTTTCCAGCTCCAGATGTTCTGTCTCTTAGAACATCTAAGATATGTTCTTATCACTTTGTCTCTCAGGTATTGCAGGAAGGAGTATTAGGCAATGTGGGTTCAGTGGCCTAGTCCATTCATTCATTCATTCATTCATTCATTCATTATTTCTTTGTTTGATTTATATCCTGCCTTTCTTCCTAAAGGAAGGATACCCAAGGTGGCTGACAACATTTAAAACAACAGAATAATATACAGTTAAAAGCTAGATACAACCAAACAGTGAAATACAGTTAAAACTATTTATGGAATTCACTACTCCTAGTTATGGTGAGAACCTCTAAATAGATATGAGGAGGAGGATAGGT
Source organism: Cryptoblepharus egeriae (assembly GCA_030015325.1). Classification (NCBI taxonomy): domain Eukaryota; kingdom Metazoa; phylum Chordata; class Lepidosauria; order Squamata; family Scincidae; genus Cryptoblepharus; species Cryptoblepharus egeriae. The sequence goes on along the minus strand of JAREYC010000003.1, from coordinate 107,867,619 downwards.
CTGCCAGTGGCTATTGGCAGTAATGGCTACGTAGGTCCATGTTCAGAAATGGAATGCCACTCAATAACAGTCATTGGGTAGCAACAACAAGCTTGCCCTTCATGAATGACCACTGTGAAAAATGCAGCTGCTGGACTAAATGGGATTTTAATATATACATGTATTTAAATTCCTTTTATGCCATCCCATGCCTATCACCCCTATTATGTTCCATTTCACCTTCACTTTATCTCAGGAGAGGAAGAAAAATGGTTCAATATTCGTGGGACATCAGTACAGTACCACTTAGTATGAATGGGGCAAGAGGATCTAGAAGGTTGTGATGGACTGAATTAACTACTGTGTTTTCACAAATCCAGAGAGAGAGAGAGAGTTTGATAAGAACCCCCGCCCTATGCTTACCCCTCAGTCTGGTAATTGAGATGGGTAGATTGGTGAAGTTAGTGTTGTGAGAAATGTCAAAGGACAGGAAATCCCCTTAGGTTTTGGATAGTCCAGAAGCTTGGATCTGTCACTGAAATTTTGTCTAAGGCAAAATGGGGTACTTCTTAGAAAAAAAATCCCTTTGGTTTGAGAATTGTGGGAAGTCAAAGAAGTTTCAATGACTAGCAACATTTATTGAGGGGAGAAGTTTTTGCAAATCTCTACTTATAAAGTGAACTAAAAATTCTATTTGAGTGAATATCCATGAACTGATGCCAATGCCTTTACTTCTCCGAGGATCAAGTCCTTGCCTAGCAGAACGTTCCAGCTTCTACATGACAGATTTGCCAGGCTTATTTAAATCCTGACCCAGTTTTCCAGTCATTAGGTTTCTAGCCATTACAATGCATGCGTTTTAGTCGCAAACCAGGTTTTGCCTCACATCAGAGCTATTTTCATTTGTGGCTGCATCCATAGAAAATTAAAGCATTCTTTGCAAATTAACTATAAAATTATTTTCTGATCTGGGAGATCCCTGTAATTAAAAACCTCAGGAGTATAGTGATATTTCTCTCAAACACTCCATTGAATTAGAAAGGTTTCTTTTTAATATTTAACAGGATATTGTTGAAATGTTAACAGCAACTTCATTCCGCGTGTGCATCAGGAAGGCTCATAAAGATAAGTGAGCTAGGCATTTGCATTAATGTTTCTTAAGTAACACAGTTTAATATCTGCATTAAAATGGACTCAATTTAGTATGAAAGCTTCACATATTGAAATGGTCCATAGCTGTAAACTGGGCTACGAGCGGAATAAATGTGGTGTTAAGTAGCACATGCAGTGCCATTTTGATGTTTATCCCAGCTGTGTGAGCACCACTTGTCCTAGGTCAGCACTCTAAAAGTTGGGAGAATGATTATGTGACAAACCATGTCACATAATATAAATAAAGCATGATAAATAAATAAAGCATGATAAATAAATAAATATAAATAAAGGATAAAGCATGTGGATAAGACCTTTTCTACAGGATTGGAATATGACCACGGGGTGCTGATTCCCTAGGAAAGACCAATATGATGGAACCCAATCCACAGTTGGATGATTTAATTAGACTGCTGTTGTGTACAAGCAACTCATAAAAACACACAGACCCCCAAATCCAGAGTAACTATGGGAGCACATAGGAGACTTTACGTGCACCTGTAGATACTGCACCATCTAGTGAAAACCTATGGGAATTTCATATTGCAATCCAGAGTAAGTTGTTCTTACACCGGAGCAAGGACTCCCCATAGTTACTCTGGATTTTACCCATAGTCTTCCTAGATCAGAACAAAAGTGTATCTAAGCAAACCTAGAATCCGATAGGATGCACTAGATGTGCCATAAATGGCATGAGAGGTGTAACCTAATTAAATGCAATTTATTTATATGCAATTTTGTCTTAAAACAAATGAGGTTGGCTCTTTCAGTTAAAAGATATACAGTGATGCCTCACATAACAAATTTAATTTGTTCTGGAGGCATGTTTGTTACGTGAAACATTCTTTACGTGGAGCGGATTTTCCCATAGGAAATAATGGAAACTTAGACGATTGGTTCCACAACCCCAAAAATATTCATATAAAAATATTAACTGGGTGTAAAAATGATGACAGAACACTGGGACTGAATTCAAAACATGCATTCAATGTGCATGATCTTATGAAGTCTACTTAGGCTGCAGTCCTAAAGACACTTTCCTGGGAGTAAGACCCATTTAACACCAGGGGGCTTACTTCTGGGTAGACATGGTTAGGAGGCTGCAATCAAAGACACCTTCAAAGTGTCTCCCCACTTTCTCCTTTTCTCCATCCTGAGCCTCTCTCTCCCCTGCTCCCTTCTGGCTAGCCCTGAACTACTTCCCTCTTCTCCACTGCTCTTCTCTCTCTCTCTGCCCAGCAGACACCCGACCACAGGAGGAACAGCATGGAAGTGTTGGTTTTACTATGGGCAGGTGCGCTAGGCAGCCCTGACACTTTTTAAACAGGCTGCCTGCCAGCGCATCTGCCCAACTGCCAACGAATGTGTTTTTTACGTGAAGCACAGTTTGTTACATGAAGCAGAATCCTAGAGAAATTTTTGTTTGTTACGTGAAACATGCTTTACACGAGGCATTCTTTACGTGAGGCGTCACTGTATGTCAATAAATAGCTTAGAAACAGCCTGCTTGCCACGGCAAAGTGCAGGCAATAAATCTTCCACTCTGGGGCTGTAGTAAGGATCAGGTTACAATGCAGAGGCAGACACCTCCCTTCCCAGGGATTCAGTCAAAGTAATAATCACCTCCCATTTGCATCTGAATAAAAGAAGAGCATGAACTTGTTTTAAACAAGTGAAAAGGAAACTAAGTCATTGCCTCCCTGACTAATGAATTCTAATTGATTCCTTAGTCACCATGGTAAGTAATTGCTTTTTTAAAATGCAAAAATAGATATTCACGGAGATTCTTGGAACCAAACCTCACGAATTGGGAGGCTCAACCCATACAAGACGCAGGAGCCCTAAGACATCTCTTTATCACAAGAGCAGCAGTGGCATTAGCATTAGCACCAAGGTATTGCCTTTGAAACTTTTTGTCAAAGCACTATAGATGCAAAGCATCAGTTTCATTTGGAGGCAAACTGAGAAATTTGCCTACATGGATGAAAATAGACAACTGGAGGAAAATGGGCAGAATTCTCATCCTCTGAACAGACAGGCTTGCTTAGCCTAAGCTGTATCCAGTGGGTGTTTTGGGACTGCTAACACACTACCACAGGGAAGGGGAAGATTTTTTCTCCTTCCCTAGGGTAACTTAAGCACAGTCCCAATTGGTCTATTCAGATTTAGGCCACCTCTGGAGACTGTCTTATGAACCATCCAAAACTGAGTTGTGATTTACTGGTGAGTCTTTGAACCATAGTATGTGAACTAGTCTAGATCACATAGTATGTGAACTGGTCTAGATCATTGTTCTTCCCAAGGACTATTCAAGGGGTGCATACAGCTCATGCTATATTAAGGCTATACTAATCCTATGCAAATTTACCTGAATATAAACCCTACTGAACACAGTGAGACTTCTGAATATATGTAGACTAGTACTGTAACCATGCAATTCTATGCATTTCAATTTAGAAATAAGCCTGTCTTCATGGGGAACTATTTTCAAGTAAATGTGTAAAGGATTGTAATCCAGGGTGACCAGATGCCACACCTCAAAATGTAGGACAAGGGTCCCCAAAAGTCCGGATTTTCAGTTTAAAACCCGGACTTTTGGAGGATCCTGTCCTACACTTCTAAATTTAAAAAAATTCAAAATGTAGGACATCCTACATTTTGTCCAACATTTTCTTAAAGATTACTCCCGGGGGGCTTACCTTGTATGAGGATGGGGGGGTAGTGTAGTGCTTTGCGCCAACTAAAAGAACTGCAGGGAGCTGCGTGTGCGCCGATAGCGGCCGTCCCTGCAGCCATCTAGGGAGAGAGAAGCTGTGCGCATGCGCACAGCCTCTCTATCCCTGCCCACAGTGCTTTTTTTCAAGCAAAGGCTGCGCGCATGCGCACAGCCTCCGCTTCTCCAAGACCGTCCAGTCTCCTTTCAGATGGAGCGGGTCTGCGGTGGCGAAGGATCTCTCCGCAGACCGCTCGCCACAAGCGAGCAACAGTGGAGCCAGCCACGCTTGTGGCGAGCGGTCTGCGGAGAGATCCTTCACCGCCACAGACCCGCCACAGACACTACCCCCCCATCTCCGGACAAGCCCCCCCCCATGCCCAGACAGGCCGGACAAGTCCTCCAAATCCGGACCTATCCGGGCAATTCCGGGCGTCTGGACGCCCTGTTGTAATCTCATTGGTTTTTTACATTTATTTGTAACTAACAAAAGCATACCCGCATTGCAGGAGTAAAATTCCCCGTATGCCATCCCCCCCATGCGCATCATACCCCATGTGCCTCATTCCCCATGCACAACTTCCCCCATGCACAAAACCCCCATGCGTATCAGTCCCCCATGTGTATCAGTCCCCCATGTGTATCAGTCCCCCATGCACATCAACCCTCTATGTGCATCATCCCCCCATGCGCATCCACCGTCCATTCGCATCATCCCCCTATGTGCATCCTCCCATATACATCATTCCCATGTGCATCATCCCCCATGCACATCAGTCCCCCATGCACATCAGTCCCCAATTTGCATCAACCATCCATGCGCATCAACCCTCCATGCGAATCAGTCCCCCATGCGCATCAGTCCCAAATGTGCAACATTCCCCCATGTGCATCACCCCCCATGTGCATCAACCCCCATGCGCATCATCTCCCCATGTGCAACACCCCCCATGTGCAACACCCTCATGTGCAGCATCCTCCCCAATGCTACCCCTCCCTCCAAACAACATTCCCCCAGTGCACCAGGCACCATGCACCAAATTGGCTGGATATTGGTCAGTCTTCCATGTTAAGTATAGGACAAAAACATGTTGCACCCCTTTTCAGCCCCTTAAGGGTTAAATTTCTCCACATAGATTCTTGGTGGGTATTCATGTTACATAAGGAAGACACTTCCCAAATTTCATGCTTCTAGGTCTGGGGATTGGGGCAGAGCATCCCTCAGTCACCAATTCTTCAATGAAAAGTATATGGAGGAAAACGTTTCACCCCCTTGAGTATATGGAGGAAAACGCTCCACATTTCACCCCCTTGTGGTTGGAATTTCTGAAAACTGGTTCTTAGTGACACCCTCTGTCATGGAAGTCACACCCACCCGAAATTTCAAGCTTCTCGGCCCAATGGTTTTGGCAGGGTGTTGATGAGTGAGTCAGTGAACCAGTTAGTGAGTCAGTGACTTTTCTCTTTATATATATATATATATATATAGATAGATAGATAGATAGATAGATAGATAGATAGATAGATAGATAGATAGATATACATATAGATATAGATAGATAGATAGATAGATAGATAGATATACATATATATAAATATAGATAGATAGATAGATAATATCAAGAGTACAACCCTAGCATGACTACTCAGGAGGTTTTGCAGGCATCCATCAGTCTTGAGAGACTATGGTATCATGCTCGGCGCTGCATACTCTGCAAACGCTGCATATGCTGCATGTGAAGCACGAAGTCCTGGGTTAGATTGATATGGAGGATATGCTGTTACCCAACAGAAATTACCCTTTCCGCCAATTCTCATGCTTGACGCAAACACACTAAGCACTCCAACCCCATTTAAAATGTTTATCTCCACAAACAAGCATGTCAGTCTGTACCACTACCCGATACTGCTGGTTTGTGGCATGTGGCTTCCCAATGAGCATAGAACTAAGAGCACAAAGCTGTTTTGAGATGTGCTACATCTGCTGCAGGGAGAAACGCCTTGTTTTCCACAGTGTGTGTCTATTTTTGTGACGCACTTTCAAAGTCATTACCAAGACACGGCCTGTCTTCACTCACTTAGATATCCTTCATGTGAAGTGCACTCCAGAGGACGAAATTAATGATTACAGTAACAACAGCGGTGTGCTCAAAAACAGCAGAAGTGTAAGCAATGAAGGTCGCTTTTACAAGGAGCCTCTGTAGCCACCAGCAACAGAATACTGCATTGAGTTCAATCACAGAGCCCTCAGCAGAGGCAGCTGGAGAGGAAGAGTGCTGTGCTTGACCTCGGCAGCAAACTTGTTTCTCAAGTGAATGATGCACAATTGAAAGGGTGCTAAATAGGTGGTGCTAAGCACCGAAAACCTGATATTCAGAGGAACTGGAGCCTACAATTCTCACTGACCTCAATTAGAGACATAAGAGCTCAGCAATTGTGGGAAAATCAGACACTACAATTCTCTATTTTTATCCAAAGATACAAGATACAACAGAACCAGAGATGAAGCCAGTTTTACAGTTAAGAACCAGCAAGAAAGAAAGGACGGGAATATGGTATCACTGATTTAAGAACCCCTATATCTAGGATCAATAGCATAGTTAGGGGGAATGATAGGTACTACAGTTCCGCTTCACTTAACAAGCAAGCGCGCTATCGGCATGCCCTGATACTCTGCGTGGAGGCTCCTTATAAGGGCCTTTGGCCAGCGCTGCTGCCTCTAACTGCCCCCAACGGGGGCAGTTGCCTGGGTGTGCCAGAGTCAGCTGCCCCTAACTCCACCGGCCACCTTGAACCTCCAGCAGCAGCTCAGATAAGCCTTCCAGGAAAGTGTCTTTGATTGCAGTCTCCAAGCCATGTCTACTCAGAAGAAAGTCCCGTTGTGTTAAATGGGGCTTACTCCCAGGAAAGTATCTTTAGGATTGCAGCCTAAGCAGACTTCATAGGATCATGCACACTGAATGCACAGTGTGCATTTTGAATTCAATTACAATGTTTTGTCATCATTTTTTTACATACAGTTAATATTTTTATATGAATATTTTTGGGTTGTAGAACCAATCGTCTGAGTTTCCATTATTTCCTATGGGAAAATCTGCTTCACTTAATGAGTGTTTCACTTAAAGAGCATCCCTTCGGAACAAGTTAAACTCTTTATTTGAGGCACCACTGTAATTTGCAGAAGGGGTCTATTATGCATGTGAAGTGAAAGATTACCCTTTGGGTTTGATTACCACAGGGTTTGATTACCATAGGAAAAGATTGCACTTAATTTTTTCAGGGTCAGTCCTTGCTGGAAGGTGAATCAACTCAGCAGAATGATGACCACAGAGCATCTCCTTCTGAGGATAAGAAGACTTTCCTTCCACCCTGGCTGTTTGCTAAGGCGCATGCAAAAAATCAAGACTGAGACCAGAATCAAACTTTACAACAGGTTTACATACAAATCATGAATGCTCATATTTACAGCAACTGATTATCAGCAGAGTTCCTATTACTTAATTTGGCTTAATTCAGAGGCTCTAATGCTACCCATGCTTGTATGTGGGTTTGTGGCCTGGTGGACAGTCATTTGCTCACATCTGGATAGAGGAAGAGCGAGAGGAAGAGGAAGACGGTCCAAGCCACATCTCCTGAAATGGTCACTGAGAGGGGAGAGGAGAGAGGTCCTTCAGGGCAGAGGGTGGTTACTGCCCCCTCCTGATATGTGCAGCACGGTGTAGTCTCTTTTCGTCCCAACAATCCTATCCAACTTACCAATGCCAGTGCAATCAAAACGCACCCTGAGAAACGGGAACAAACCTTCACTCAACTAAAGGAAGTTTCTGTAATTTCCAGTTTGCTGCACGATGCAGTGCATGCCCTGTTGGCACAGCTGCACCAGAGCTGGAAGACTGCTTAGGATTTCACCCTCACCTCCTCAAGGCACTTTTCCAGAATCCAATACACCTTCCTCTCACAAGTGGTCTTCTCTCAGGGTATGCTGCATACCCTAACATTTTTTTCTTTTCCATGTGTTATTTTGAGGGGAACAGACAAGACTGACTCAATATTGGATATTGACCACCTTGGTATCCTTCCTTTTGGAAGAAAAGCAGCAAATAAATAAATAAATAAATAAATAAATAAATAAATAAATAAATGAATGAATGAATGAATGAATGAATGAATGAATAAATAAATAAATAAATAAATAAATAAATAAATAAATAAATTTTGCTGCAGGCTGTGTTGTCAAGCTAGCAAGCAACTCAAAGTGTTGTTAGCTTGTGCAAAGATTGGATCTTCAGCTTTTCTCTTAGGATCTCTGGTTTCTTCCCTTCTTTATCTTTACAGCAAAACATTCAAGGAGTTTAAACTGAGGGTTGATGACTGCGCTGAGGTCATGGCTGTGCAGGGATTTATACTAAGGGCGCAATCCGGAATAACTACGGGGAGTCCTTACTCTGGTGTAAGAACAATTTGCTCTGGATTGCAGTATGAATTTCCCATAGGTTTTCACGAGGTGGTGCAGTAACTATGGGTGCACGTAATGTCTCTTACATGCTCCAGTAGTTACTCTGGATTGTAGGGTTAAGTTTCAACAGGGTTTGGTGCCTTTAACAGTAGCTTCCTTGCTTGTCTCACCCATGCCAGACTAACATTTGCCTGCATTAAATTAAGAGGAGACTGGAGCGATACAATTCTTAATGAGCAATCATAATTGCCCTCCCTGGATTTCCCTGATCAAGGAACAGCAAGTAAAATATGGGGAAGCAAATGCATAATAATTCCGCTGGTGACTCAGATCTGTGGATGTGAAGTTGGCCCAGAGAAACTCTCTTAAATAGGCCCCAGCAGCATTATCATGTGCCAGTTTCTCTAAATTATCCACGACTGTTTTAAGGTATTGCAGTCTACAATACAAGGAAGGTGTACTTTACTGGCTTGGCAATGATTTATCCTTGAGTTCATCCCAAGGTGCTGCCATAGCATAACATAACATTAATTAACTCCACCCTGCATCTAGTCACTAGAATTTGCCTTATGCTGACTCACACCATTGGTCCATTCAGCACAGTATTTTCAACATTGCTGGGCAGTTGGTCTCCCGTATTTCAGACAGGAATTTTTCTTTACCTTATCTGGAGCATTGGGGAACTGAATGCATGCATGGGATCTTCTGCATGCAAAACATGTTCTGGCACGGAGATGCAGCTTCTCTCTGATCCTTATAATCACTTATTGGCCCAGATCCCAGCTAGAAGATACTTTCATGGTTTGCATAAATTAGCCAAGAGGTGATGGACTACGTTATTATGGGATATACCAGTGGGGGAAAAAACTATACAGTAACATCTGACTGTACCATCATGAGAAGTGCTGGAGCAGGCAGGCTGACATGCCTATGCTGCATCCAGCCTTCATTGAGGTTGCTTCTATGACATTGTGGTGCAAGGGCAAACTTTTTCCCTTCCTCTGGGAAGGGCTGCAGAGGTTTATTTGTTTCTGTGCTATGTTTGGAGGCAGTGCAGGAACAGTTAGAAGTTGTTCTGTCTCCTCTCAGGGACCAGGGTTAGGACACATCACAGGGCCCAGTGCTGACTCTTGTTCCCAACTTCCTACCCCCACAACCACTCTCAACAATTCTGACAACTGTTTTATACCCTTTGAAATGTCAACTTTCCCATATTAGAACTGGACACCACAAAACTAGACACCACCGCAATGTATGGAAATTGTTGGAAATACTATAAGAACAGACTTTATGCATATTTCGTGAAATGAAAGAGGCAATATGATATTGGCAGAGAACCTAAAAGTGTATCAAAATTATTAGATTCTAATTAAATATATTGTGACTAGCGAAAACGTACCCCTCACTGCGGGAGGAAAATTCCCCCTGTATGCCATCCCCCCCCCGTGCATCATCCCCCATGCGCATCATCTCCCATGTGCACTGTCCCCACTTGTGCACCATCCCCCCATAAGCACCATTCCCCATCAGCATTGTCCTCTCATGCACACCATCTCCCCTTGAGCACTGTCCCCCCATGCGCAATAACCCCCATGCGCACCATCCACTCATGCACACCATATGCAACAGCCCCATACACATCATCCCTCCATGCGCAATATCCCCGTAAAACCATTTGCCCATGTGTACCATCTCCCCATGCACTCCATCACCCCCTGTGCATCCTCCCTCCCAGTGCATCAACTGGATTGGATCAGTTGGTCTTCAATGTTAAGTATAGGTGAAAAATACATTCCCCCCCCTTTTCAGGCCCTTAATGGTTAAATTTCTCTACATTGGTTCTTGGTGGGTGTTGATGATACAGAAGGAACGCCCTCCACAAATTTTATGCTTCTGGATCTAGGGGTTGGGGCAAAGCGTCTCTCAGTCAGGGATTTTTCAATGCAAAGTATAGGGAGGAAAACGCATTGTGCCCCAATTTACCCCCTTCTGGTTGGAATTTCCAAAAACCGGTTCTTAGTGGATCCCTCCACCATGGAAGGAATACCCTCCCCAAATTTCACACTTCTAGAGCCAGCAGTTTTGGCTGGCCATTGATGAGTGAGTGAGTCAGTATATATATGAATATGAATATATATATACAATATGAATATATATTTATACTGAGTGAGTCAGTATGAATTTCAACAGGGAGAAGTGCAAAGTTCTGCACTTGGGCAATAAAAACCAAAAATACAGGTATAAAATGGGGGATACTTGGCTTGGCAGCACAACATGTGAGCGGGATCTTGGAGTCGCCATGGATCACAAGCCGAACATGAGTCAGCTGTGTGATGTGTCTGCAAAGAAGGTAAATGCCATTTTAGGTTGAATTAAGAGGACTGTAGCTTCCAAGTCGCGAGAAGTTCAAGTTCCTCTATTCAGCATTGGTCAGACCTCACCTTGAGTACTGTGTTCAGTTCTGGGCACCTCACTTGAAGAAAGATGCAGCCAAACTGGAGCAAGTCCAGAGGAGAGCAACAAGAATGATCAGTGGGATGGAAGGGAAGCCCTACCAGGAAAGGTTGGGGGAACTTGGGATGTTCAGCCTGGAGAAGAGGAGGCTGAGGGGAGACATGATTGCCCTCTTCAGATACCTGAAGGGCTGTCATAGGGAGGAAGGGGCCAATTTGTTCATAGCTGCTTCTGAAAGCAGAACTAGAACCAATGGGTACAAACTGCAAGAAAGGAGATTCCGGCTGGAAATCTGGAAAAAATTCCTGACTGTGAGGGCGGTTCGGCAGTGGAACAGATTGCCAAGGGAGGTGGTGGACTCTCCCTCACTGGGGATCTTCAAGCAGAGGCTCGATGAGCACCTGTTGGAGATGCTCTAGGGGGAATTCCTGCTGCAGGCAGGGGGTTGGACTAGATGACCTACTAGGTCCCTTCCAACTCTATGATTCTATGATTCTATATAGACCAAGGCTACAATCTTAAGATCCATTGAACATATGGGGCTTACTTCTGAGTAGACATGGTTAGGATTGTACTCTTAGTTACAGTAACTGATGTCCACTGTTATGAAGAAACAAGTCAGAAATTTATTAATTTAAGCTAAAGGGTTTCTTGCAAAAGATTGGAAACATAAATTGATACCAGAAGTAAATGAATGGAGAAAGAAAGGGGATGAACTGCGCTAATGAATAAACTTTTATAAAATATATATCCGGATTAGGTGACTATATTCTTAAATGGCAAGCTTTTCTTACATTTCATGTTAGAATTAAACTTGATCAAATATCACAATAGTGTGATTCCCATGTGTAAATTCTAAAATTGTGAGTGTGATTTAAGTTGTATATAGATGGGCTGTGGGTGGCGCAAGCGTTTAAGATGCTGTGCCTGTTAACCAGCAGGCCAGGGTTTGAGACCCAGGTCGGCCCCACAAAACAGGGTGAGCTCCTGTCCGTAGCCCAGCTCTGTGACGCCAGCTGGATCCAATCGTATTGGCTCTGCCTTTCCATTGGACTAATTCAGTGGCGTGGAGAGGGGGATTTGCTGCTTGGGTAACAGCCTATCCTCCATAACAATCCAACCCAGGCTTTCGTGCTTCGCATGCAGCGTATCCAGCGCCAAGCACGATACCATAGTCTTTCAAGACTGACGGAGGCCTGCTTTTATATTAAGAGATATCATAGTCAAGTACTGTATTGATTTTCAAAAGTAATTTTTTTTCTTCAAAAATACAGTAATTTTAAGGAAAGTTAAAAGAATTTTGACATGATCAGCAAATTTTCTCTGAGGGTTGTTACATCACCCATGCTGATTCATATCAATAAAGCATGTTACAAAGAGAATGATTGACATTTAACAGCATGCTGATTTCAGCAGCACCACTGTATATGCAGGTACTTTTTAATAATGTTTAAAAATATATGACAATACCATCGTATTTTAGCATGGAAATACAGATACCCTGAAAGAATATAGATTTCTTCTACTTGGCCATTGTCAAAATGCCTGATTTATAATTGTTCTGCTGATACTTTGACTGCAAACCTAAAGACACTTTCCAGAGAGTAGGACCCATTGAACACAACTGGGCTTACTTTGAATAGACATGATTAGGCTTGTGATCACAGATTCATTCATTATTTTTAGTTTGATTACCTGGCCCCATTTCTAAGAAATTTAAAATTTCAAAATGCATAAATGTAATATATGTGGATAACCCTACAATCCAGAGTAACTACGGGAGCACGTAAGAGACATTACGTGTACCCGTAGTTACTGCATCACCTAGTGAAAACCTATGGGAAATTCATATTGCAATCCAGAGCAAATTGTTCTTACACCGGAGCAAGGACTCCCCATAGTCACTCTGGATTGCGCCCTAAGTTATGGGACATACACTGTCTCTAAAATCAGATCTCCAGGAAAGAAAGGGTTACTAGAGCAGTCATTACTCTTGCACACAAAAATTAAAGGTCACCCAAAACTGAAAGCTCAAATAATATCTTCTCCTAGAGGAACATTATTAACAGAAAGTATTTTAGAAATACAGTCTAACGTGATCATAGACATCAACACTACTGGACATGCTAAACATTGCATGTCAAAGAAATCTCTGACATGCCCTTACTTAACGTGTGTTAAAAGCTCGGGAAGATGAAATGCTTGTATTTATGTTTTGAGAGATGGTAGACAATTACTTGAGTGTTGACGAACTTGGGCGCTTGCAGGTAGAGTGAAGGCAATAGTTGTCTGCTGCAAGGTCAAGAGGAGTTGGAGGGATTTGGCTAACTACATACCTGCATGGAAAGGGGGGAATTTAGACCCGGTTAGAATGATGGGACTTGAGAAAGAGGAGCTTTGTAAATAATGGCACATTGAACTGAAGGCTGCATTTTCAAGGTACTAGTTACTGAACCAAACAAGCCTGAGGAGGAGCAAATGAGGCTACTATATTTTTCCAAAATTGATCATGATGAAAGAGTATGTGCCGGGTGAACATACTGTACGTCATAGCTGCAAGTCTCATCCAAATATAGGATTCTGAGAAAAATAAAGGATCATGTGACCAAATCAAAGCTTAAAACACTCATATATATATATATATATATATATATATATATATATATATATATATATATATATATATATATTCCTGTCATGTGGTCAATTAAAACACTATGGCTGCAATCCTAAGAGCACTTTCCTGGGAGTAAGCCTCATTGAGCGCAATAGGACTTCCTTCTGAGTAGACACAAATAGGATTGCACTGCATATTACTTATTACTGTTTTAAGTTTAAAACTATTAGATACAGGCTGCAATCCTAAAGACACTTAAACAGAATGGGGCTTACTTTTGAGTAGGCTTGGTTAGGATTGTGCTCATAATTAATTACATTTAATTTCTTTAATTACAAGATGGGGTTAAATCTGGAACTTTCTGCTTGCAAAACATGTGATCTACCACCACTTATGGACAAGCACCGGCTGTTCAATGGGCCTGGACCATGAGTTTCAGCCCATCCTGACAAAACTATCCTAAAACATGGCAAATATTGTTGTCCACTGTTGCTATGAGGAGCTGAGCACCCTTTATTTATTTCTAAATAGTTAACCAGAAGGCCAGGGTTTGAGACCCAGGTCCCCCGTTCCATTGGACTAATTCAGTGGCGTGGAGAGGGGAGATTTGCTGCTTGGGTAACAGCCTATCCTCCATATCAATCTACCCAGGCCTTCGTGCTTTGCAGCACTGAACACAATACCATAGACTTTCAAGACTGATGGATGCCATCTTTATATATCTGTGGTTTTCAAACTGATAGGAGGAACTAGGGTGGGGCAAAGCAGGAGGGGTGATTCAAGATCCTGCACCAGATCCTATCCTCTCTATTTCAAACCTTTGTGCTCCTTTTCTTTCCTTGGATATACACTATCAAAAGAGGTAGTAGTATGTCCCATATGCAGCCCCAGGACTTATACACACAGGTTATGAATATAAATCTTTTATGCTGTCTTCTCGTTTGCCCTTACATTGCCCCTAATCATTGGATGAGCTTTGCACACTTTTGGCATAATTGTACTGGCACAACTATTGGAGGATAGAATTGCGGCTTAAGGATTCGATTCTATACATACTTACCTAGGAGTTAATCCCTGGGACTCAACAGGGCAATATATACAGGACTGAACATAAGAAGAGCCTCCACTGGATCAGGCCAAAGGCCCATCTAGTCCAGCTTCCTGTATCACACAGCGGCCCACAATATGCTTCTATAAGATGCATGAAGTAGGACAGAGATATAGTGATAGGAAAAATACTTTCATACCATAGAAGCTAGGAAACGTAACACGACCCAGACCATTAACACTTAGTTCTTGGAGGGAAAGCTCTTAGGTTTCATTTCTTCCTCCTTTATTCCAATCTATAAAGGGCAAATATAGATGTCAAGAGTTCAAACCGCTGTAAATCAATGTTCTTTGGAAGCTGTTATCTGGCTTCAGGACATTTGCTTTTCAAGGAGTTGGATTATTTTAATGTGTTCTTTTCTTGAGGAAAAAGATCACAATGAATTACAGTGAAACCATCCAAAGACATATACTCCAATATAATAAGCAGCAGTCCTCAGGAAAGCATTGCATTATCCTGTATCTCAGTTTAAATATATATCTCAACACGTTTTTCCTTCTTTCCTTCTTGTCAAATATGTGAAATATTCCTAAACGGCACTGATTCTTAGCTAATCTAACTGAATGAAAAGAAAAAAAAGTCCCCTTAAAATGGAATGCCCATTTACCCGTGGAAATGTAAAAACCGCAGTCTGACTAGACCCTTGAGAGTTTCTATTCAATTTTGCTAATAGCATAAGAAATGTTAATGTAATTGCCAGAGCAACATTATGCAATTTAGATGTAAGACTCATGACCACTATTTGATTTACCAAACCCCTCTTTCTAGTAAATGTGAAATATATTCCTAATTGGAATTTTAAAATTTCTGTTTATGTGATTCTTTAATCCTCAAGGAAAAAGAAATGGCATTTTCCCATCAGTTTAACAGCACTCATTTTGTAGATAATACATTCCCAAAGGAATGCAATAGGATAAAAAAGATCTTCTTACATATACGTCTTCATGTGTGAAGCATCGACAATTTCACATTAGTATGACAGAGAAGGTATTTTCTTTCCGACCTTCTGGAGTGCAAAAAAAATGTACTAAATTCTATATCATAGGATCAGTTATTCAGTTATGGACCCAAAGGTTTGGGGTGCACTTGCTGCTTGTATAATTCCTTCTTCCGTTGACCCTTATAGTGCCCAATCCTATTTAACTTTCCAATGCTGATGTAACTGTACCAACCACTGTATCCTATGGGGGCAACAGTCATGGAGACCTTCTTAACTAGGGGAACATTTATTCCCTTACCGTGGAACTGTACTATGGCTGCAATGCTCCTGGAAAGTCAGATAGGATTGTGCCCACACTATCGCTTCAAAATTAGTGTTTGTGGTTTTTCTCATTATTTTCATTTTATTTGCTGTCTTAAAAATTAGACCAATTCCTGGGTTTTTTTGTGGTGCTGATTCCAAAAAAGGCATCAATTTTGCCCTGTCACCTCTGGTTTGGGAGATATACCATAGCCAAATTAGTGAATGGTTCAAGCAGCTTCCTCATGAGGAAGTGTATGTCGTGCATTCCAAATTCATATAAAACCATCAAAAATTGTGATGTTTTTCTGACTTTGAGTGTACAATCTTTTGCACCCTCTAGGCCGGCACAAGTCCCTCATGCTGGCTTGGGGGTGTCATAATAGTACACTCTTTGCCATCTCCAGACCAGTTAGGTCAGTGCACAGATATGCACCAACCTCTCTGTGCTGCCCCACAACTCAGTGGGAATGGTACAGAAGATGAGTTTGCAGGCCAGTGCATGATCTGGGGAGGGTAACGGGAGGGGAGGGAGGAGGCACGAGGTGCAGGTGGGCAGAGGGCTGGATCCCAGGGAAGAAGGCAGGGGAATGGAAAGCATATCTTGGACCAGCAGTTATGCAGAGCAGAGCAGCCTCAAGCTTTTCCAATCTGCTCACACTCAGGCCATCTCCAGAGGTGGCTTAACTCTGGGTAGGCCCATTGAAGTTGCTGCAGCCTTACAACAGGGAAGGGGACAAGCGTCTCCCCCATGGTAGAGCAGCAGCAGCAGACCTCAAACTTGCTCTGGTAAGACAGCCTGCCAGTTCCAGTTCAACGTAGGATTGCACTGTCAGTTTCACAGGTCTGTATTTTTCCTATTAATACTTTTCAGAAGACATTCTGTTATGAGAAGCTGCACCTACTAAAATTTCTTCTTCTGTACAGTTGTTAAAGGTCCAAGTGTCCGAAAATTTAAAGATTTTCTTATCTCAGACATGTCAGAAACATGGAACTGAAGGGATTCATAAGTGATCAGGCAGCCTATTGGAGGGTATGCAGGATATTATCTCCAGTAGCCTACTGGAGGCTAAGTTGGGAGGGCTCCAGAATGCAGATCTCTTGTTGTCTTGTATGCTCCCTAAAACATTCGGTGAGTCACTATCAGATGCAAGAAGCTAGACTAGATGGGCTTTTGGCCTGATCCAATGAGAATCTTCTTGGTTTCTTAAGTACAAAAGTAAAGTCTTATATTCTAAGTACAAAATTATTTTTATTATTTTTCTTTTTTTTTCATCTCCTGCTGGCTGTCTGATTACACCCCCCCACACACACACACATTGGGTGTATATAGCACAGGCTCTGTTAGTGTGGCTGCAGTGGGACCAGGGTGCATGTTGGGTGGTATGCGTGTTGAGCCATTAATTATGTCTGGAAACAGTTTACCTATTCAATGTACTTGCATTGTAAAATTATGGGAAATGTGTTTTCTAGCATATCCTTATGTCTTCAGTTTGGCTTTCATTGAAGACACAATTCTAATTTTTTTCTACCTCCAAATACTCTACAAATATTCTTACTCTTTCCTTTGAAGCGCTGCATAGATATATTTTGTAACCATTAAAAAATCCTATCAAAAGAAAAGGGTATTTTGCAGGTTAGCATGAAAGTTCCAGTAAGTTATTTGTCCTTGGAGATTGTTTCCTATTCAATGTGCATGCATTGCAGGGATCTGTGGAATGTGGATGAGAGTGTCCTCTGGCTTTGCATTTCAGCTTGGTTTCCATTGAAGACACAAACCAAAACTTTTTACTACCTCCAAATTATCTAGAGATTTCACTGTTGGGAACTGTTATCCTCTTCTTAACGGTCACGCAGGGCAACTTCAAACGCAAGCCTCGGTTTTTAAAAGTCTCTGTAAGAAAACATTATGCCAGCTTGAAAGCAGTTTCGGACATGTTCACAAGAGAATATGTGCAGCAGTTGTGTCCTTGTGACTTTGTACCAGGAGTTCACTACAACAATGAAAGAGTTATAATATTAATCATTGAATACCTGCTTATGACATGATGGGTTGCCAGGCACATCTGCCATAATAATAATGTCTATATGTCAGCAAGACAGTTAAATGACAGCCTGTTTGAGGCAATAAAAATCGGAATTGTTGGATACTGTAATAATGTGTTCCATCTGATACAAAGATCTAATAATTTTTAATCACATCATGGGGTATGGGTGTCATTGTGCCTTAAGAATAACTAGCTGCATTATATTCAGGACTGAAAAGTGTTGCAGACATACTGAAGATCTACAACAATGGAATTTTCATGCATATCATTCTAGCATACTGAGAATATTTTTGGAGACCTACTACGTTGTGACAAATGGATAAATGTATGGCACTACAACACATAAAAAAGTGCCTCAGTTTTGCGGTATTTGATCGGTGCTTTTGTTTCAGACCTTCTAATCAGCAATTACTTGTCATATCATTCTAAATAGGGCTGTGGGTGGCGCAAGTGGCTAAGACACTGTGCCTGTTAACCAGCAGGCCAGGGTTCGAGATCCGGGTCGGCCCCATAAGACAGGGTGAGCTCCTGTCCTTAGCCCAGCTCTGCGACGCCAGCTGGATCCAATCGTATTGGCTCTGCCTTTCCATTGGACTAATTCAGTGGCGTGGAGAGGGGGATTTGCTGCTTGGGTAACAGCCTATCCTCCATAACAATCCAACCCAGGCTTTTGTGCTTCGCATGCAGCGTATGCAGCGCAGAGCACGATACCATAGTCTTCCAAGACTGACGGAAGCCTTCATTCTAAATAACTAATTTAGTGATAGGATACATTTTTTCCTGTGGCTTAGTATTTCCACAAACGCAAATATTTGCATTTTTAAACAGATTTAAAATAATTGCATCATTAAACTTATTCACTAAGAGCAAATAATTCACTCCTGAAGTGTTGCAGATTTGACTAGTACCATTGGGGCTGCTGCTGCATTACCCAAAGTAAGGGGAAACTTAGCTCCATCTGATTCCAAACATGTATTTGACTGAAGACTTACGGAGTCAGTTTGGAGCAGTGTTTGAAACAGTTGCACAACTCAATCACCATGTGGCCAAGTCATTATGAGTTGGCGTAATAACATCCCAACTGACTGTGAATTGGCCCTATGCCTTTGCTTGCCATATCAAATAATAGTTCATAATTCTTGTATGACACTCATCCATTCACACAGAGCAGCAGGCATATTCTGCAATGTATATCTATGTTCAGAAACAAAATGATCTGAAAGTAAAAATGTCAGTGCATTCCTTTGAGCGGTAGTCTGTGTCTCTAATATAAACTGATTGCTCTCGTTAGCAGAACTAAGAAGATGACATCTTTCATGTTCTGGAAAGGAATGCAACTTAAATGTTCTGTCTACTTTTTCCACAGAAGCAAAATGGCCAAACCATTCTGTTTTATCATTATCATTAAAGGAAATGTCACTTGTACCATGAAATAAAACTTGGTTCACTCTGATTTAGTATTATGGCAGGGATTTTGGCACATTATCATGTGGATTTTATCTTGACAGCAGCTAAATCTTTGGTAATATGTTGCCTTATTTGATTTTTATTACCAATGTGCTATCTGCATGGTTAAGATTTGCTCTGGCTCTCAGCTGTCCTTCCAAAAGATCAGGTATCAGGATGAGAAAAATAAAAAAGATGCCTTCCTGTCAATTAGATTGAGATGTCTGTGATCCGTTAAGGTACCTGTAAAGACATGTCATCTGTCAACTCCTGAATGGGCTGGAAGAGACTTAAGTACAATGTGGAAGACCCACTGCTGAAACAAATGTAATTGATTGCTTTTCCCTGTTCACACAAAGACAGAAGATATAAAATCAGGAAAAGGTACACGCAGGAATAGCGATATTACAATAGGCCTCCTAAAAACTGTTACAGAAAGGCCAGCTACAGCACTTCATAATGTGAAGTTGTAAAATATGCAGTGCAATTCTAAGCATGTTTACTCAGAAGTAAATCCCATCATGTTCAATAGGACTTTCTCCCAGGAAAGTGTTAAGTTAGGATTGCAGTCACGGTCAGGAATAAATATTCCAAAGGCAGTGAATGGAAGCACGCAGGACTACTAAAAAGGCCATGCATTGGCCATTCACTTGGAGAGAAGGTGTTAGATGGGAGAAAACTTGAAGGAAGTTGGAAAGGATTGGGCCTGGGGGCTGCAGTTGGGAATATGCACCATTGAACTCACAGGAATTTCTGAACAGGATTGTCCTGAAAGTAAGTTTCTCCAGTAGACCTAATAGTTGTTAATCAGTGGTTTTAATCTGAAGAAGTTCAACACCTGCTTGATGCCCTCATGGAAGCAAATAGAACTTTCATTTACTTGATACTAGCTTGACTCTGGTTTCTCACCTTGCATTTATTACTATGCTAATTTATTGTTCTGTTTGTTTTTGGGTATCATTGGTATTTTTAATTGTGATAGTGTGAAAGAATCTGACTTTTCTTTGACTTGATCCAATTAGGTGTATGCACACTTTCCATTTTCAGATGGGTGATTTCAGTAATGTCCCTGCCACCTCTGTTATTTTTGTTTGATAATTCTCACTTCAAAATCAGTAATTAATTCAGACTGTATTTATATATTTTAAGAAAAAGCAGGAAAACAAAGAAAACTAACAACTTTTGTTTCATATGATATGGAAACTATGATACAATAAGATTATGCAAAAATAAAGATTGAATGACTAGATGCACTAATTGTTTACCCAATGTCCCGAATCACCTAGCAAGAAAGCTGACTGCTGAAGATATTTCAAGCAGCAAATTGTATGGAGGTAGCAGCAAAAAGGGTCATGCATCCTGGGTTTGCTACCTAATGAGCACCCAATGCCACATCCTCCTCCCAGCAATGTCCAATTGCTATGAGAAACTAGAGATAGTGGCATGCCTCTACCTCCAGTGTTGTTGGAGAAATAAGGAGGAAAAGAGAGCTTCTGCAGTTTCCACCTTTTACTTTCCTATCTGGCTGCCAAGGAAAGCAGCTGGGTGCTAGAGAAGAAGCAATCTCTTGTCATCTTACCTTGTGCCCCATTGCCACCTCTTTCCCTCACATTGATCTGTTTGAAGAAAACAGGATGAGTAGACCATGCTGGGATCACACCTAAAGGTTCATATAAACATGAATAACTGTTAAGGCCAGCCAATCTATGAAGCTGCTTGACCTTCTTGCATGACCAAGCAATTTGGTGGAGGAGAATAAGTCCATCTGGTTGGGTAGGCAAAGAAAGCCAGAGTGGCCTTCCTTCGACCATGTCAATTCTGCTTAGAATAAACAAGTGGTTTCCAAACTTTAGCAGCATGACCCACCTTGTCCTCCATAGTCAGTTTTGATTGATGCTTCCAGTAGCATCTGCAGTGGAACCAAAGCCCACTTCAAGATTGTTCTGGACCTGTGACCTGCTCGACTGGCCTCTGCGGAGTTCAGAAATAACTTTCTGTCAAACTGAAATTAGTGCCCATAAACTGGAAGTTACTTCCAATCATAACTGCAGGACATTCTCAGAGAAGAGCAGTGGGCAGATGTAGATGAAGGGCGGTCTTGTCAATTCCCTGCTCAATACAACTCACTGTTTATTGCACCTGGTTCAAACAGAATGGTATTGATCTTTAGAGTTATTCCTGTGTATATATGTGCACCAATGGTGGAAATAATCCATTCTGGCTTGACTCATATTGAATCTAGAGCAGCGATCTCCAAATTGGGGGTCGCAACTTCATTTCAGAGGGGTTTTGAAAAGCTGGGTGCAGCTATCTTGGAATCTGGCACTAGGCACCTCTAATGTACAAGCCACTTTGAAATTCTGAATGACTCAACTTGAGCCATCCTCACCTTTTAAAAAACCCAGCTGTAATAAAAAAACCGAGCTCTCTTCAAACACTACCCCACTGTTCCCACCCATTCTTAAAGAGGGCAAGA
Source organism: Cryptoblepharus egeriae (assembly GCA_030015325.1). Lineage (NCBI taxonomy): Eukaryota > Metazoa > Chordata > Lepidosauria > Squamata > Scincidae > Cryptoblepharus > Cryptoblepharus egeriae. Next base: position 107,845,930 of record JAREYC010000003.1, on the reverse strand, counting down.
GTGGTAGGAAGGACTGCAAGAGACGGGGGAAGAAAGAGGCAAAGAGGAGAAGGGAGGTCACAAGTAGTAGTTGCAAGGATTACCAGGATGATTCAATCCTTAGCATCTCTATTCAGAAAGCAGGCCTCTGTCAGTCTTGAAAGACTATGGTATTGTGCTTGGCGCTGCATACGCTGCATGCGAAACACGAAAGCCTGGTTTAGATTGTTATGGAGCATAGGCTGTTACCCAAGCAGCAAATCCCCCCTCTCCACGCCACTGAATTAGTCCAATGGAAAGGCAGAGCCAATACGATTGGATCCAGCTGGCGTCACAGAGCTGGGCTAAGGACAGGAGCTCACCCTGTCTTGTGGGGCCGACCTGGGTCTCAAACCCTGGCCTGCTGGTTAACAGGCACAGTGTCTTAACCACTTGCACCACCCACAGCCCACATCTCTACTCAGAAGTACTCCCAATGCAGTTAGTCATTCAATGAGGATTCCTACTTCCCACCAGGCAGTCTTGAGTCCATGTGTGGGGATGAGTGCTGAGGCTGGGGACCCTGACTCAAGTGTTTTTCAGTCTTCCATGTGCATGATGCACACAAGTCACTGAATCAGTAAGAAAAAAATTTTGCAACTTGAGTCAAAGTCATCTGAGACATTCTGAAATGAAACATTTAAATTCACTTCAAATTCTACTTTGTGTGAAATTTCAGCACTTCTTAGCTACCTGATGAACCCAAAGCATGGGTGGCATAATTGAGGTGCTGTCAAGGGTCCGCTGCTGAACAGAGAGATCATCTCTGTTCCCATGTCTATTATGTAGTTGTGGGAGACATGACTCTCTCAAGACCAACCTGAATAGAGTAGGGTCTATTTTGCAAAAACCTCTTGCCCCTCCAAAATAGTAATCAACTTGGCACCTCAAGTTCACATGGATTTTGTGCCTCAAAAGGAAAGAAAAATATTAACTTCCACATTCTTCCACAATATGGAAATGCCAAATCGACAGAGAAGTTGGCATTCTCTGCCAACTCATTCAACTCAACTCTCTTAATTAAAATTCAACTCAACTCTCTTAATTAAAAAAAAAATATCAGTTGAGTTAAATTGCAATTAGATGGTTAAAAAAATCAGAAATATCTAGACATTATGCAATATAAAAGGCAAGTGCATGTGTAGACTACAGTTAGCGTGTCCAAGGGCACAATCCAGAGCAACTACAGGGAGTCCTTGCTCTGGTGTAAGAACTATTTGCTCTGGATTGCAGTATGAATTTCCCATAGGTTTCCACTTGGTGCAATAACTATGGATACACGTAATGGGCACAATCCAGAGAAACTACGGGAGCACGTAACAGACATTACGTGAACCCATAGTTACTGCACCACCTAATGAAAACCTATGGGAAATTTATATTGCAATCCAGAGTAACTTGTTCTTACTCCGGAGCAAAGACTCCCCGTAGTTACTCTGGATTTTATCATATGTCTCTTACGTGTTCCGTAGTTATTCTGGATTGTAGGGCTAGTTGGACAGGCAAGCAAAAATCACCAACCATTAAGTCGGGAGATTGGCTTTGAAATGGTGATAGATGGCTCCATTTGTAACTATCAATTTTGTCAGTATTTCAGTCACCAGAAAGAAATACGTTGAATTCTACTGTTAGTTGTTATATGTCCAAACAGGATGGAATGCATGGCTGAAGTCAGAAAGAAAAATACTGGGTGAAATATGTGGAACTGAAGCATAACCAAAATAATCAGAAATAGCTTTTTATCACTCCAGTGAAGTAGAAGATGACTTACAATCCTATCTGAACTTCAGTTCCTGGTTACAGTCACAAAAGATTCAAAAAATGACCAGAAAAAATGGACATTGTTGCACAAGGAAAGTTTCCTGAAATAACTAAAATATCAAGGATAAAACTAAAGTTCCGTAGGTTAGAATGAAATAATATAATCTACATGAAAGTGCACAATGAGATGGGGTAATGCTTTGCTATACAAATTCTGATAAAATGAAAAAAATAGTTGCAGGGAAAAGTATGTGCTGAAACACTGAAAAATCTTTAAATTTAAGCACTATATGAAAAATTCTTATTTATTTATTTACAGTATTTTATCCCCACCTTTCTACCAAAGCACATTTAAGTATTAAAAGGAAAACAATATCTGGAATGAGTGTTTGTGAATGCAAATAATCATAATGGAGATATTGACTGAAGATGAAAAAAAAAATGAACTGCCACTTCTATTTAGATATGCTCTTTAAGTGGATTTGAGTGAAAGTATTGCGGGCTAACTTGTGGATTTAAAGCCCAATGCTATGTAAGTTCCTGGGTGGAGATGCAGTGGTGGTGTCACAGGCATCTTGACTCCTGTGTGGGATGTTTGGCTCCTCAAAGTAAGTAGACATCCGTTTCCTTGCCTTGGTAAACCTCAGGAGCCACAAGGTGTCAACTGCGCTAGAGATATCACTGGTGTTAAGTCAGTGTTGCCTTATTGGGTCTGGAAAAGGGGATAGGATACAGTGCCACTAAGGGCGCAATCCAGAGTACGTAATGTCTCTTACGTGCACCCGTAGTTACTCTGGATTGTAGGGATCCACCAGGCCTGATCCACCTACCCTTATCTTATCATCTTCTACCCCCCCACCCTAATCCACCCTCTCCTCTCCCTTTATCCACCCCTGAGCAGGAGTTATCTGCCTTCTACTGTACAAGATACATTTGGGGAGCAGCTGGCCAGTGTGAATTGCTGCAGAGATTGAGCATGGAAAAAGGAGACTGGCCCCGAATTTGCCATTGCCTGTCTCACTTGCCTGTCTCACTTGCTATTGCCTGTCTCACTCCAAATTATGGCTTACTACTGGTGGAGTTTGGAGACTCCTAGTGTAGATAACCAACTTCTGCACTAATGTTATGTCTCAAGTACTATAGTGGACCAGATGTTCTCAGGCAAATGTATGTTTGAATTTTATTTATTTTAAAATATTTATATCCAACCTTTCCAACCTTTTATATTTATATCCAGCCTTTACAGTGAGTCCACTCACTATAAAGGTTACAAAATAATAATACATGAATCAGTTCATTATCAAATAAAGAACAGTGTAACAGAACATTTAAAATATTAATCAAATTTAATAAAAAATTAAAACCTTCAAGACAGTATTTATCAGGCATATTCAAATGGAGATACAGTCAAAGAGAAATTTCAGGATGAAAGCACTAAATGAGATTCAAAATTCCTTCAATAATCTGACAGCTGAAGCCTGAATTGAAATAATGGTTTCCTCTCACTATAGGCATCTATAAACAGTGCAAGGCTTTGGAAGATTGCATTGTCACCCACGCATGCGCCCACACACCAGTCTTCATGCATCTGATGTCTGAAGAACTAAACTTGTTCATAAAAGCTTGTGTTTCCATATTTTAGTTAGCCTTTATGGTACCACGACTCCGGTTTGCTTTGGTTGCCAACAAACACATCTACCAGTCAAAAGACATGAACCCTGAGCAAAGTTAGTAGAAAAACTGACGGGGGAATGCGAGGTAGTAGGAGCACACTGAATGGTCTTGACTCAATGCTGATATGCCCCTTAACCACATATACCCACTTACCACAAGAACAACATATAGCTACAGTGCCAAGTGCTGTAGTTGTGAATCATTACTAACCCTACAATCCAGAGTAACTACGGGAGCACGTAAGAGACATTTATGTTGACGTAGTTACAGCACCACCTAGTGAAAACCTATGGGAAATTCATATTGCAATCCAGAATAAATTGTTCTTATGTCAGAGCAAGGACTCCCCATAGTTACTCTGCATTGCACCCAAGGTAAGTGATGCTTGCATCGAACAGGGCCTTCTCTGTAGTGGCACCTACACATGGTAAAACCTTTTGCAAAAGGAACTCAGCTAGTTAGCTCTCTAAAGGCAGTTTTTCATTTTTTTTTTATTTTGAAGGGTGTTTGCCAGAAAACGTATATACATATATGCCAGTCTGGCTGCCGATAGCATGGACTATTCTTGCCATTTTGTGCTGTATTCTTCTGCTGCTCTTACTTTAAGTCCTATTTTTAGCATTTTGCTGGCTTTATAGCTGCTTTTATTGCTCAAGGGACTCATTTATTCCTCTTTAGAGGTATTTGTACTGCTGCTGTTTTTGATAGTGGGATACATTTTACTGGCTTTCAAAGAATTTGACTGTTTAATGAATTGTATTATTAGTTTTAACATTGCACACTGCAACATTCAAGTAAATAGGGAAGCAAAGAAATTGTTATTCACACTGGCAAACATCTTTCGTTTTGATGCAGGGAACAGGGGGGAGAGATCTATAGCTCAGGTCCTTAATATATGAATTATTTCAAATGTGAATAACCACATGGGTATGGATTTTCTGCTGCCCCCACGATACGATTTGTTTATTGGGGAAACAGAATCTCATCTGAAGGGGAAAAATGTTCTTCGTTATTCAGAGCTTGTTAGTGAATTCTACCCCAAATTGGCAATATATTATGTGCATCATGCTACTGTGATCTTGACTTCATATCCTCAAAGCCCACTACAGGCAAGCCAAGAGAAGGCAAGGAACCATGAACCATGAACCGTGAACCATGAAACCATGAAGAACATCAGCTTCAGGAGCTCATCTGTAGGACTTGCTGCTGCTTCATGAGCAACTGCTGAATGACATCCCTGCCAAATTTTTAGGGGAATTTTGAGGATCCTTTGGGTAAATGTGAAGAGATACTAAAAAAGTAACAGTGTCCTGAAAGGTGCAGTGCGGGAATGTTTCACTTTCAATTCCATGCCAGCAACATCAATATACAGTGGCGCCTCACATAACAAATTTAATTCATTCCAGAGGCATGTTCTTTACATGAAACATTCTTTACGTAAAGCGGATTTTCCCATAGGGAATAATGGAAACTCAGACGATTGGTTCCACAAACCCCAAAATATTCATATAAAAATATTAACTGGATGTAAAAATGATGACAGAACAGTGAGATTGAATTCAAAACATGCATTCAATGTGTATGATCTTATGAAGTCTACTTAGGCTGCAGTCCTAAAGACACTTTCCTGGGAGTAAGACCCATTGAACACAATGGGGCTTACTTCTGGATAGACATGGTTAGGAGGCTGCAATCCAAGACACCGTCAGAGTGTCTCCCCACTTTCTCCTTCTCTCCGTCCTGAGCATCTCTCTCCCCTGCTCCCTTCTGGCTAGCCCTGAGCTGCTTCCCTCTTCTCCACTGCTCTTCTCTCCCTCTGCCCAGCAGATACCTGGACACAGGAAGGAACAGCATGGAAGTGTTGCTTTCACTATGAGCAGGTGTGCTAGGCAGCCCTGACGCTTTTTAAACAGGCTGCTGGCCAGCGCGTCTGCCCCAACTGCCAACAAATGTGTTCTTTACGTGAAGCATGTTCTTTATGTGAAGCAGAATCCTAGAGAAATTTTTGTTTGTTACGTGAAACATACTTTATGTGAGGCATTCTTTACATGAGGCACCACTGTATTTCTGTATTCCTTGTTGGCATGCAAGAAGATTAAAACTGAGGCAGAATACAGGCCCACACTGAAGTCAGTGCAATGCTTGCTATACCTCTCCGGTTCTATTGTGCAATAGCGCACTCACGTAACATGAAGTACTTGTGAGAGATGTTCTGAAAGGCTCGTGGAGTGAGGTGTCAAAGCCACTGGGAAAGGCGAGTTTTCAACTTGACATGCAAGGCAAGGAAGGATGACCTTTAAAGCAGATTCTCTGAGCGAAAGAGAACATTGCAGTCACCTTGTACTACTTAGCGTGCAAAGCAATTCAAAGGGTAACAATTAGTTCTCGGAAACTCTAGTCCTGCAAATTTACAACATCAATGCTTGCCACTACTAATCAAGGAAAAGCTTCTTCCCAGTCCAGCTGCATTACTGTTACCTGGTCATTGACAATATTCTTTTGAAAGCTAAATGGCTAAATGTGGTGTGCATAATTTCTTGAAGGTTCTTTGCAAAGAAAGTATAAAATATGGTATGTATTCTCTCTCTCTCTCTCTCTCTCTCTCTCTCTCTCTCTCTCTCTCTCTCTCTCTCTCTCTGAACTAGGGTGATCATATGTACTCATTATCCTGGACATGTCCTCTTTTTTAGCCTTGTGTCCTGGAAAAAAATCTTCATTGTCCTACTTTTCCTTGTGAGCAGGTAACATATACCCTTCTTGGAATTAATAAATTAAGGGTGCAATCCTGACTTTAGGCCAGAAAATGTACATGAATATATATGAATATGTTTAGTTTTTATTTTGTTGTGTCCTATATTTTTATTGGGTGCTCTACATTTTGGGATAGCCTTTTCTTCTTTAGCACCTCTTGTGCATAAAAGAGCCTTGTTCTCTTTCTCCTTACCTTGCCCATGAATAGAATGACCACATATATCATCTACTTGACCTTCCTACCTTTCTACTTATACAATCTGCAAACTAAAATCTACTCGTTTTCATCTGTCGTTCCTCCAGAGCATCAAAAATAAACAATTCCGACTCATTTGCCTCCATTACTATGAAGCCAGAGGAACTCAAGAGAGGGAGGACACTAAACAAGTGGGGCAAGTGCTGGGGATACTATAGCTCTGCTAAGTGCCTGTGGTGACAGGTTTAAAATATGGAGCTTCTACTGCATCCCATTTACTGTCATTTACTCTCGGTGTATAGCAGCAAGTAACGGAGGTGCACGGAGCCCTCTGCAAGCTTTTCTAGGGCTCCCCAGGTGACAGAAAATGACAAAAGGTTTGCAACACACTTCTATTTGTGATTTCAAAACTGAAATGGGCCACAATTGCTATATTTTCCATTTTCTGTAGCTTAGGGAGCCCTGTCTAGGCTTGCATTGGGTTCCCTACACCCCCAGAAGCCTTTTGCTATGACCTGTGAATAAAAGATAGTCCCTTGGAAAAGCTGCACCTTGGGAATTGTATCACTGCATTTCCCCCTCCCTGCCCCTTAAGGAGGCAGAAGCTGGGCCTCATAGGCTGGGGCATCCACAATGCCCCAGTTTGGAAGCCACTGGTGTACAGTATTGGATTTTAATCTAGGAAGGGCAAGATCAGTGGCTCTGGCATGTACCACATCTTGGCCATCTTCTTAAAACTGACCTACCAACATATACAAATACTGCTGGTGCAGGTCTGAATTGACCTGTAGCAGTTGCTGTGGTTTGCCCAGGAACAAGAGTACAAATTCCCTTTACCCAAAGGAGACTTCCAGCAGCTGAAATTCCCCCATGGGATGCAGTAGAAGCTGCACTGATACTGTTTGGGGGCTAAAAATGCTTCCCACCCTTCAGTGACTCACTTTCCTACCTAATCTGTTAAGCCATTGTTTGGGGTTATAATCAGGGGTGGGCACAGCAGGGCCCAAGAACCGGTTCTCTGGAAGCGGGCGGGGCCAGGGTCAAGGGGCGGGGCCAGGGGCGGTTTTAAATTTAAAAATTAAAAAAAGTAAAAAATTACTTACTTCTGAGTAGACCTGCATAGGATGGTGCTCTGAGGCTGCAATCCTCTCCAAAGTTTCCTGGAAGTAAGTCCCATTGACTATACTGGGACTTACTTCTGAGTAGACCTGCATAGGATGGGGCTCTGGGGCTGCAATCCTCTCCACACTTTCCTGAAAGTAAGTCCCATTGACTATACTGGGACTTACTTCTGAGTAGACATGTATAGGGGGCTCTTAGCCTCCCCCGCCAGCCGGGGGAGGCAGGAAGAACGTGCTTGCGTCGCGCGCCTCCCACTTGGGCCCTGAAGCCCCCCCGCCAGACGGGGGAGGCAGGGAGAGCACGCAACGCAAGCGCGCCTCCCGCTTGAGCCCTGAAGCCCCCCTGCCAGCCAGAGGAGAGCGTGGTGGCGGTCGAACTGGTCCCCATGGTTCTGGGGGCCCCCTGCCGCTGCCAGCTCGCTAGCGGCAGGGGGATTGGAAGATTCGGTCCCCCAGAACCGGATCGAACCAGCCTGTGCCCACCACTGGTTATAATACTGTTTGTAATTTATAATTTAAGAAGAATGATTTATGATAAATGAATGTCATTTCTACAGACACTTTTGGAATGTTAGACCTTTAAAAAATGCATTTAATAATATTCACTTAGCTACATCAGTCAATATCAGCTTTACTGTATATATAATACCTAGATGTCCTCACACTTCATCCCCAATAAGTTAAAGTTTGACTTAATTCAATGGGCAAAAAATCCCACTTGACTCATTTCTAATTAAATTTATTAAAATGTTTATTTAGGTCATACAAATAGGAATTTGCATTAATGCCATCTCACAAATCTATCTGATAAGACTGTCCATGTTTCACCCTTCCAATTTAGATCAGAGGTTTTTGCAGTTTCTCAGGTGGCAGTTTGTCTTATAATGAAAATAGTGACAGCGTATTGAAAGGACCAGATCAAATACTCAAATGACAGATTAACAAGAAATATCAAGTGTTAAATTGAGTTTCATCCAAAAAAAGTGCTTTTGTTGAGTTATTATAATGGGCTTAGGCAATGATATTTACCAACGATGGGCTTAATTGCCTTTTGCTCTCTTATCAGATGGAAAATATTAATGCATGATAAAAAAAAACCTCTTTGGTGCAAGTTCAAGCTTTTCTTTTCTTTTTTCGGAAGGTGATAAAAAATTCATGGGGGAGAAATGCCAGAATCCTGTGTGACTGTTCATAAATCCATGAAGAGGATGCTAAATAGAATGTTATTTGGGTCTGGAGCCAAAATGAAGCCTATTGGCTTTTTGACCTACAACAGATTGCACTGTTCTTTCTTTGAACATCTGGGCTCCCAAGGGAAGAGAGCACTCACTTTATGAGAACAATGAGGCACAACAACCACAGGTATCCCATAAAGCTCATCCTATATGCTGTTCATTTTTTAATCAAGGGGAAGACATGATTTAGATTTTAATTGGATGCCATGTTGAAGATCTTTGGAGAGTGAATACTGTATGTCTTATGGTTGGCATCTCTCTCTCTCTCTCTCTCTCTCTCTCTCTCTCTCTCTCTCTCTCTCTCTCTCTCTCTCTGTTTTCCTTCCCATTACAGCAAGTCTAAATCTCAGAGAACAGACAAAGGTATTTTAGCAATCACCAAGGAGAAAAAACATATCAATAAATTATATACGAAGATGAAATGGACTAAGGATGCTTCCAGTTTTATGAACTGTTGGAGATAACTGGAAGCTGTCTGCAACAGTAACACATACAGATAGTTAACTATCTTAGGTCTTAACCAGAATGTTGTGACTGTGGACAAATCCTATTCTCCATCATCCCATTGCACAAAGCACTGCTAATGCAGGATATACTACAAGTGACGGGGGTGTAAGTAAAATGTTTTCTTACTTACCTCCCCATAGGTCACGTCCTTGATATAGCTCCTTGGGCCTATGCCAAACTAATTTGCCCTTTTCAAATAGTAGATTGTCTGTTAATTGTATTGTTTTGTTTTTAATTGTAACATCAGCCCCTTAAAGTAGAGGGTTCTAATGGGCGTATACACTACATTACACAAAAGCTAAATACTGTAAGGGTGGCCTCGCAAAAAAAATAACCAAAGTTGTATGTGATTTATTTAGTTATAAATCTTTTGTACATGAGTTATTAAGTTATAAGCCTTGATTTGTCGTTGTGTATTGTGTTTTGCGGGGGAAACTGAAAGAACAGTGCTTCAGATCCCTTCCTCATAGTCTAGACTAGTGATTTTCAACCATTGTGCCATGGTGTGCTATGGATAGTTCTCAGGTGTGCAATGGTAATTTGGGAAAAGTCATTTATTAATAGGAAAATTAGGGCATTTAAACAGCCTGGTTTGTCTTGTCTATGGTAAAAACAACTGATTGTGTGCCTTGACAATTTCTGTCCCATCTTAGTATGCCATGAGATGAAAAAGGTTGAAAATCATTGGTCTAGACAACCCTTGTGAAAACACTGAAGCAGTCCTACGCAACATAACAGGAGCTGTGTGATGCTATGGTCACTAGGATGATGGAACCTGTCATACACAATGGTGGAAGACATGTAGAACACAGTTGTACGATAGGTAATTGCTGTGTACAAAAGCTAAAAGCTTAATAAAGTATTTCAATTATCTTTTTGGGGGACCCACTCTATATATGTAAAAGAAAACTGTGTGTGCAGGGAAGCAACTTTTCCAGTGAATCACCTATCTGTCATTTCATTTAACCAAGGATTGGGTTTGTAGCCCCTCACATGTGCCCTCGGATATGCCCCCCTGTGCCACTGTGGGCATCAGAATGGCTGAAAAGTCTGAGAGTGATTTTTTTAAACACCATCAGGAATTCTGAGGCCCAAGAAGCCCTCAGAAGATCCTCCAGAGATGAGAGGAGCCCTAGTTTGGGCTTACCCCTAAATACGCTCTCTCTCTCTCTCTCTCATCCCCCCCCCCCCACACACACACAAATCTACAGGAGGGTATTAATTCACCAAGAATTTTTGGAGCAAGGATTCCTACTTGAAATTTGACTTATACTTCAATCCAAACCCTGGCTTGAACTTGTGCAGGCCCCCCCATACTGGTTCGAGAAAAACATGCCATAAGGCATGTTTGCACTGGATCCTGACCCTGCACTGGTCAACAGAGGTACGTGTGTGCCAGGTGGTGTGGGAGTAGAACATGATAGTGAGAGGGTAAGTGGGTGAGTGTAGTTTTGGACAGAAGCGGGCAAAATGGAGGAAGAATTGGACCTGGGAGGGTTTGGATCATACACGATATTCTTATCCCTCTCCTGGTCCACTTGGCAGTTTACTGTTTTCCCAGACTGGAGTCAACTAAATTGCTGGTGCATATCTGAGAAGTCTCATAGGAAAGGCCTGAGCCTTACTGATATATTCTCTTACCCTGAGATGACCTCCAGCTACTTCCTAACCTTTGTAAGATATAATGCAGGTCATACTGCCTAGCTCTACTGGCACAAGTTTGGATGGCACTGTTAAACACATACTTAACTTTGGGGAACTCTTCAGACCTGCTTAATGACAGAATTTGACCTACTCTATTTTTTTAATGGTTTATTATAAATCAAACTTTAAATAAAAGTTTACTATGCAGTTCTCAAATCCTTGAGAGCAATAAAATGCTAAGTTTTTTTAAATTACACAGTGACATGTATACAGTGCAAAACAAGGAAGGATTTCAGATCAACTTACCATCCTGTGATCTCACCATCCTAACGTCTCATTATTCTAATGCTATTTGTGGGCATTCTGGGTTTCTAGCAACACTGACAATAAATGCAAAATATTGTTTATTATGCAGCAGCCCTCCCAAGGCTTTTACATTTCAAGAATCTCTCATTCATGACTCATTATCAATAATATATTCAGAAATGTCAACAGATATACACCAGCATTGGTGAATTACTTCGTGAGTCCTATGGAGAGAGCTTTCTCTTCATGGATTGGCATCAGCATTTGAATATATTGACCCCTTGAGTATAAATTAATATAGCCAAAATAGATAACTGATGGAATTCATTAAAGGGATAGAATATACTTGCTCCAAATCTGGTTTTCTTCATTTAACTGCTTTTTCAATTTTCTTTTGGTTCTTGTCATCCACCCTTCTTTAAAACCCTCTGCTAAACTTTCAACCTCTGATTCATATTGCTGTATCTTTCCTTTTGTGGTGTCATTATATATTCGCTGCATTTTCTTTACATTCCCAAGCAGATCTTTCTTTGTCCTGTGTCGTTTTCTCCTTTGCATGCCATCAACATTCATACACTGAGTTAAATGAAATATTTGTTTTGTTATAGGACATGATATGATTTTTTTTCCTATTGTAATGATGTATAATCTGCCTTTGGTGCCTCTTTTTAGTCAGAGTAGTGGTGTAAAAAGTGATTTAAAATAAAACAAAATCAATTTTCAGATATGTGGTGAAGATTTGAGATGGTGCAATTTAAGTGAAACATTTTCTCTCCTCCTGTTTTTATTAACCCTATACAGAGGCAAGCCACAGTTTCCTCTTCCACCTGTTTGTCATCCAATTCACTGGGACCATTTCAGCAATTAGTAAAAGAAATGTGGGCCATGCAATGCCTTTGCTCCCCTTTCTTGCAGTGGCATTCACTCTCTGTGGTGATTGGGTGCCATTTTGTTTTTTTCAAGTCACCTGATGTGTCTCTTCTGCAAACAAAAATTTTGCTTTCCTACTTTTGCTCAACTCCTATACAACTTGCCAGGGCTGATGCAGTTCCCTGAGATAAGGGAACAAAGATCCTTTTTCTATGAAGAGGCTGACCTCATGCAGTCAGTGATGGGATTCAAATAAATTAACAACAGGTTCTATGTCCTAATAACCTAAACGAACAACAGGGTCTATGTCCCATTAGTAACGGTTCTCAGAACCAGGTGCTCATTAGCAAAGGGTTCTATAGAACCTGTGAGAACCCCCTGAAGCACACCATACCCTACTGGCATATCTCCATAAGTGCTGGAATATCAAATAGGATTGGGGCCAAGTCTCAAATACTTTCAGTGTTTTCAAACAGAGGAAGCTTCTCAGCATTATTCAACACATAGCTGTTAAGTAACAGTATTCCTTGCAGGTTGGCTGCTACTTGCTCATCCCTGTTACGTTGCCCAAAGACATTTCCATTGCCATATGGCTGGCATGGTGCATGGTGCCAAAGGTGCATGGAATGCGGTTACCTTCCCACCAAAGTGGTACCTATTTATCAACTTGCACTTAAGTGCTTTCAAGCTGCTAGGTGGGCAGGAGCTGGACAAGTAGCAAAGCTCACTCTGTCTTGGTCTTGAACGGCTGATCTGCCAACTTTCAGGTCAAGAGGCACAGCATCTTTAACCACTGAGCCACTGCTGCCCTTATGCAGCTGGTATACAGGGCTAAAAAGCAACAAGACAGATAGATGATTGAACTGAGTTTATTATACACAATGTTTAAACACAAATCTTGTCTTTTTAATAGTCTGTTTTTTTATCCCCAGCAGTGTTATATGTTGCCAGGACAAAGGGATTCTTGACTTTGTTTGTGTATTTCATCACAGCTGAGCATTTTGCCCTCTCAGCTGAAGAAGGGCTCTTTGCTATTTATGATTGTTATGATGAACTCTCCGGGGTGTGGCAGTTTGTCTTGAAAAAATACACACAACAGAAGTTGTCAGAGATCTCTTCATAACCCATTGCTTCTCTCTTGCTTGGTCGGTCGCTCCCGCAGACCAAAAGAAGAAGAATTTCCATTTCCTGACTGATTCAGAGCTTTCTACCGCCGCTGAAACTGATACAGTTGAGTTTTGCCTTGCTTTTCCTCAGTCTTTAGAACTCAATTGCAATGCATCTCCGTTGTCACCACAAGGTTACATATTTCTGCCTTCAGATAATTTCATCTGTAAAGGGTTCTTTTGCAGCAAATGTGTCTCATAAAACACAAGGATACCAAGGCCTGCCTGCCTGCTTTCCACAGGGAATGACAAAATTAACATTCAAAGGGCTTCTTTGCCCTCTTGCATTTGTTTCGGCTTATGCTCGCTCTCTGCTCCAGGAAAACGAAACAAGCAAAAGGAGCACATATGAAATGTGCTGTATTCTGTCAAACCTGGACTGGAGATGAGAACTAATTCTCCAGGTGTGTTAACTTTGCTAAGCATGAAAAATGATCCCTTTCCTTTCTTTTCTAAACGTGGGCTGCAATCTTAAACTCCAGTTAGGCTAGCCTTAGCCCTGGCATAAATCCTGTGCTGACCTGGGGGTGTCACAAAAGCTATAAGACACTTCTGTGCTACTCCCGGGGGAGGGTTAGGCTAGTGCACAGACATGCGCTTGCCTCCCTAAATCACCACAGGAACTGGAAGACTGATGAGGTGTGCTGGCCTAGGCCTAGGTTAGGATTGCACCCTAAGTTAATTTCTGTCATTACTGCAGCAGGCTTATTTGGCCAGGTACCCATTAAAAAATAAATGAGACCATGTGATTTGGCGTAAAATGTGGAGCCATATTTATTGGTCCACAACAGGGGTGGCCAATCACAGCATGCCATGTTTCATGTACAGAATCTTGACCATACTGCTGTACCTTATTTTGGACCTCTCCGGACCTGTTCTGATGGTTTTACCAGCCCATGTGATCTACTAAGCTTCTGCTTCACCTTCACACCAATCTCAGGCCTTGTTGCTCCCTTTCTGGGCCCTTCACTGAGAGAAGTGCCATGCACTAGCATCCATTGAAACTTGATTTTAACTGGCACACCTGTGATGGGTGACTTTATGTGTGCCATTTAAGAAGTGTCTACGTGCCACTAGTGGCACGCATACAGTGAGCTGGGCACCCCGATTTATAACAATGAATCAATTCCAACTGCAGCAGATACTGTGGTGGAGACAGCTAACCTGCCCAGACCCTATTGAGTCACACCATCCTGACTCCAACCTATGGTCACCTTTTAGCAACCCCAGCTTTTCAACATCAATCCTAGAAAAGGAATCAAAGAAACCAAATTGCTCTCCATCCCCCAAGCCAAACAGTCTTTGAGATAGGAGGGCATCAGAATGCAGGTGTCTTGTTGTCTTTTATTCTCCTTGAGGCACCCGGATGCAGGTGTGTGCTTCCTGAGGCATCTGGTGGGCCACTGTGAGATACAGGAAGCCTTTGGCCTGATCCAGATGAGGCTATTCTTATGAGGCATCTGGTGGGCCACTCTGAGATACAGTAAGCTTGACTAGATAGGACTTTGCTCTGATGCAGTGGGACTCTCCTTATGTTCTAATGAGAGATCACCAGCCAGCATTTACGAGTCATATGGACTTTGGAAACTGGTTCTGGTTCTCCCTCTTGTATATCTAATGATAGACACCAAATCCCCACTTCTGCTCCCTAACCCCACACTGTACTTCCCACTATTTGCCACCCTGACTGTCATTACTTAAGAATATAAGAAAATACACCTTAACATCCACACTGCCAATAGATGTAAGGTCCATGGGAAGAGGATTTCTGCCTATATCACTATTGCCATGAAAGTTGACTGCTTTCAGAAAGCAGATTTATTGGAGGGGGCAACCTTCCAAATACTACAGGCTTAGAAAAGCTAAAGGTCTCCCTTACAAGTTGTCCTGCTCATCTAAGGGTGGTTCTCATCCCTGTTACAGGGCAGGAGAGCCAGCATTGTCTGATGACATCTCTGTAGTCATGTGGCTGGCATGATTAAACACTGACTGTTACTTTCACCCTGAAGAGATACTTATCTACTTATATTTTCATGCTTTTCAGCTGCTACATATCCACTAAGAGCTGGGCAAGTAAGACTCACTCACTGCAGTGGCTTCATGCAGTACTCATATCTTGAACCACTGACCTGCCAATCTTTAGGTTGATAAGCACAGAATATTTAACCACGGAGCCACTGCAGTGTATAATGCTATTTTAATCAAAACATATTGAATTTTACATGAACTCATTCAACATGTTTTCTGTTGTTTATCCCTTGTTATCCACTACGGTTTCATTCCAAAACCCCAAATGATTTTTTTAAAGTGGATTAAAAATAGAGGAAAAAAGGATTTAAGATATGCTTCCAGGGTTTCATTTGCTCCTCCATTGCTCCTAATGAAATAAGATTGTGCCTCAGTATCCACAAGGGTTTGATTCTGGGTCTCTCAGCCCATACTCATGACTGCCTCTCTACAACAGTAAGAAAAGCAGTTCTTTAAACTGTTATTTTAAAGGGAAGCACTTTTAAAGGGAAGCACTATTTTAAAGGGAACACCTTCGCCAGGGCTTGGCATCTTCCTTCTCATTTGCAGTGGCCATTTGTGTTTTGATATATCATATTAAAAAAATCTATGTATAGTAAGGTTGGACCTCTATACAAATTTCTTATTTCAAATTAGCTAAAAAAGCAGGCCTCCGTCAGTCTTGAAAGATTATGGTATCATGCTTGGTGCTGCATACGCTGCATGCAAAGCATGAAAGCCTGGATTGGATTGGATTGTTATGGAGGATAGGCTGTTACCCAAGCAGCAAATTCCCCCCTCTCCACGCCACTGAATTAGTCCAATGGAAAGGCAAAGCCAATACAATTGGATCCAGCTGGCGTCGCAGAGCTGGGCTAAGGACAGGAGCTCACCCTGTCTTGTGGGGCTGACCTGGGTCTCAAACCCTGGCCTGCAGGTTAACAGGTACAGCGTCTTAACCGCTTGCGCCACCCACAGCCCACAAATTAACTAAAAGTAGTTATAAATGCACTCAAAGTCTTTTGTTTTTGTTGTTGGGAGACCTAAATTATACTAATACTTTTTACTGCAGATTCTTCAAAATTCACGATCAATATAAATGCAAAGTCACAATGTTTCTATGAATGTTTCTGCTGTGTCTCTGAGCATACGTGATGTATAAGCTGTAGGGGTAGAGACGTCAGAGGAAGTAGCGGAGAGTGGGAACGTTCTTCGAAAGAGGAAATGTTGTTTTTCATAGACTCCATCACCCTATGGTAAATTTTGATTGCTGGCAGTAAACAACTCCAACTGGTGGGCAATTAAGAGGCAATCATTCTCAGCAAAGCCTGTGGGTGGAAATGGGGCTACGTTGCCAGGAATCTGCTTAAAAACCTAATATGAAGAGATGTGCCATTCAGCTGCATGAATAAATTCCCCATAACCGAATATCATATTCTGTTTCACTAGCATTTGATTTTATAGGTACTTTTATTAAATTAGAAAATAACCTATTAGAGATTGTTTTTATTGCAATCCTCAGATATATTTTGAGTTGTATGTTCTAATACGGCAATTGCATTTCTTCCTCCCTAAATTGTTTCTTGATATTTTCTTTTATTTAAGCTTGAAAAAAAACCCAAAGAGATTTTGTAAAACAGACACTGAACTGGTTTAGATATGGTAATAGTCTATTTTAATACTTTTCATCTGATCTGTAGTCAGAAATACTAAAAGTCAAACACTTCTAAGGGAGCTTTTCCCACTTCCCTGAAGATTTTTTAAAACTGTTTTGTGGATTCCTGGGCAGAGTAATGCCAAGCCTGTTTCAGAGCATAGCCTGAGGCAGCAAATGCTCTGAGTCCTCAAACATTATCCTTCAAAATTTTCAGAACTATCTGAATGCTTTGTTTAGCAATAAAATGGAGGTTCAGAAAGCTGTGCCTTCATCATTATTAACAATAGATCAGCCTTTTAAAATAATAATACATTACAAAAGAGGCATCACAAACTGTGCTATCCATATTGTTTTGTTAACTAAAGAAGGGTCTTTCATTGTTGCTGAACACAGAGGGTCAAATTGGTCAACGTTACTGGTATTGGTGGAATTGAAATATTTTTCTCTAATAAATAAGGGGTGTCCAAACTTTAGCCATGTGGCCTCCATCTGGCTCTTGGGCAAGTTCTGTAAACCTCTTGAGGTGAATGATGCTTTCCTCTGAATCTCAGGAAGGATTTTCTGAGGGGTGGGGAGACTGTACTCACCTTTCTCTGTGTATGAAAGTGCTTATGAACTGGTTTGAAGTTCACCCCCTCTGTGTTAGAAAGTGTTTATGAACTGATTTGAATTCATTCATTCTTTCATAAGTTCCATCTCTAATACGTTCCATCTCTAATTTACAGTTTATGTACATTTACCAATTCTTTTTTTTCTTCTGGCCCCAAACAGTGAGAGAGAGAATGTGGCCCTCCTGCCAAAACGTTTGTACACCCCTGCTCTAGAAGATGAATCATCTTGTTTGGGCCTCCTAGGACAGGTGAAATGCAACCATTACCCACATTTAATGGCCAAGTCACTGCCTGCACTGGTAGGACCTGCACTGTTTGAACATGTATTCTGCAGGCATGTCCTGTTGGGAAAGTGCTTTGTGACAAAACAAGGGCCAGGTGCACCAGCGAGAAGGTTGGAGCCACAGAACAACAGATACATACTGGAGTAGATAAATCCAGTTCAGGGGTGAGTGAGGGGACAGGGAAGATAGGGAGGGTGTAGAATGGGGTAGAGGAGGGCAGAACAGGGCAGTGGAAGGAGCAGGGGTGGACAGAGTTGGCCAGGGATTGGCAGGACCAGCACACACAGTAGTATCTAACCCCGTTAGCTAGGCCTCATATGCCTTCATCTATCAACTTGGACCAATGTCTCCCATTTTAGGCATCACCCCATTGTGGGCAGTGACCTCCAGCAGCCAAAACCTGCCCTATAGAATGTAGAGAAGCCTTTGCCAATGGTGTTGGCAGGGTATATGGGCTATAATGCTGCTAATTAGAGCAGACGCTATTGGGCAGTGATAGCTCAATTGAAACATCTGGTTAGGCAGACACAAATCCCAGCACAAGTTTCATGCTAGGCAGGGAGTGTTGCTTTAAGGCACTTCTGCTCCATCCTGGGGGTGTTGTAAGGCCTGTGCACAGACATGTACCAGCATCTCCACACCACTGTGGAACAGGAAGATGGCTGAGTTGTGCTGGCCTAAATTAGTTAGGATTTTTCCTTTTTCTTTGGTTCAGATATAATATACAGCATTTCTTTATTTTTGTGGTACATAGGTTTGGCATATGTGCGTGTTCGTTTGTGTGTGCGTGTGAGTAATTTCTCTGAATTTTTTTTCTGTTCCTGGTATCTGGTTCACAAAGCTTCAGCATACCTTTTCTTTTTTTGTGCTACCGCAAAAAAATTCCAATACTTTTTCTGAGCACAGCCTAGGAAATGGAATGGGTAAACAGTCCTTCTGAGAACCTTTGTCAGGTTTCATGCTCATCACGAGGCAGCTGGTGCTTAAAATTAATTACAAATAGTTACCAAGGTAACACCAAATCAAACTTGAAAGTTTCAACATTGTTTATCTTTAAAAGTTTCCACATCAATTTCTATCTTTCCGATGTTTTGTTTTTTAAAAAATGTAACACGCAGGGTAGTAAGGTCCAGTGGAAGCAGCAAGTCCAAGAGACCCTCTTGACACAATCAGCTCTTTCTGCTTCCTTCCTTCCTTCCGTGAGTGCACTTTGCCTTTTGTTGCATGCTGTTTTAAAAAACATTTGAACTTTAGACATCCACCTTAAAAAGGGTATTCATCAAACCCATGCTGTTCAAATCATAGATCATTTGGCCACTGCTAAGTTGATATTGATTTTATATGTTCCATTAAAGCACAGGGTAACATAACGTGCTAGATGGGAGATGAACTGCACAGATGTTATTTGTAAGCACATGAGAGTGACAGCTAATCACAACTGATCAGCTTCTACCCACATTGCATGATTTGCACATCAAGCTGTGCCAGACACATCTTCTGTTGCAGTCATTTATTTTGGCTTGTTAAAGGAAGATTCAGATTTCTAGAATAGCTGGCTTTTTTTAGCATGTGATTCTTGACAGTTGGAGGCTTATCCATCCATCTCAACCTTTTTTTATGGAGTGTAGTGATGTTGCAGAAAGAACCCCATTTTTCTACAAACTAGAAAATAAGCAAAAAGTGAATGACTAATTAATATACAATATTATAATTATAATTAATATACAATATTATATTAATTAAATTATGATATTAATATACTATATTAAAAGAGTGATCACCACAATATCCTTAGCTAGCATGTACCTTTCACTTCAAGTCAAGACTCTTCAATCTGCAGAGTGACTTTTGGTGCGAGTCCCATTAATGGTATGTTGTACACAAAAAGGATGGTGTGAATGAGTTGGTCACAACATGCTTTAAACAGTGCATGAAGGGCTAGGACTGTTAGCCATGATATTATTGTTGTGAATTTTCTTTTTGAAAATCAGTATTTAAATATTCTAATTAATGTGTAAATTTGAAACCCATGGATGATCAAATCTGTGAGTTCTGAATCAGTGGATATTGCAGGCCCAGTGTACTACCAAAATGCAGTGTATTTGTTTTCCACTTTAATTATATAGAGCTGTATACATAAAATAATCTCTTTCTGGATGATCACTAGATCAGCGTTTCTCAATTTTGATCCCAAATACCACATTGCATGATTCACCAAATGAAAGGACCACCAGAGAAAACTGTGATAATGTCATTTCCAGTTACTTCTTGGTTAGAATCAAGATGTGACATGGAAATAAGAGGCTCAAGATGAGGGCTTTTTTGAATGTGCACACAACATGCTTTGGAGCTCTGTGTACTAAACCAAACTCTTCTCCAAATATAAGATATGGATACACACCAGTCTTCTACAGATGTTTGTTGTGTTGTACCACTGTCAGGCAGTTGGTGGGCATGGATGCTGCATACAAGCAGACTAAGGGTGCAATCCAGACTAACTATGGGGAGTCCTTGCTCCGGTGTAAGAACAACTTGCTCTGGATTGCAATATGAATTTCCCATAGGTTTTCACTAGGTGGTGCAGTAACTATGGATACATGTAATGTCTCTCACGTGCTCCTGTAGTTACTCCAGATTGTAGGGCTAGGCTACAATCCAGAGTAACTACGGGAACTTTTACACCAATGTAGATATGGTGCCACCTATCGGAAACCTATTGGAAATGCATAGAGCAATCCAGAGTTAGTGCCTCTTACGTCTTCCCGTAGTTACTCTGGATTGTAGGGATAACCTCAAATACCACTGATTGAAAAACACTCACCTATCTGTATATTTAAACTATCTTTGAAGAGAATACGGAACTGGAAATATTCTGGGTTGGAAAATGCTGGTTTTTCTTCTTTCTCAGCAACAGTAGATGGATGCCTACCTTGCAGAAGGAGGCATGCAGAATTAGGCATTCTTATGATGTTGAACTCAAGGTAGATTAATGGTATTTTGTACCAATGACTAACCTAGAATCATTGCAGGAAGGACAATGCTAACTTGGAACTACATTAGAATAACACACATTAATTTGCATGGATCACCCATCAGTCTTTCTATCTCTATGCACAAAACCAGAAAGTAAACTATTTGGCAACAAGCAGGTTTTTTGTGTTTTTTTAAAAAGAAAACCCATTACAATTCAAAGAACAAGAATAGCTTTATCTGCATTTTAAGCAGCTGCCTTCAGGTGCATTATGTAATTTATGGATTGCCTTAACTTTAGATGCGCCCATGACAGCCAAAGAATTCCATTACTCTTACAAAGTTAACTAACCTAGCCTGTTCAAAATGTCATTTCAAAATCTAAAATAGAATAAAAATAATTTCCTTTATGAGTTTTTACTCAATTTGATATGATGTGACTCTCCAATAGGAAGTCTAGAAGTAATTACTTGCCATGGATTTAGATTCAGCCCCAAACCATTAGTGCACACTGCTTTTCTTTCTCTATAGAGTTGCTTGAAATTTACCCCCCTTTCTGACATTATCTCCTTGGGGAAAAATACAATAGGAATCCATACAGCACATCAATTTTCTTTGCTTGGGTAATGTTTACAACTTCCTTCTTGTATTATTTTGTCAAAAAAATATACAGTTCCCTATAGTTAAAACCATGTGGAATAACTGCAGGAGTTCTTGGTGCGGATGGAGCTATTGATCATACAAACATTAAAATTATGTTTCCAGTTGCAAATACCAATAAAAGAGAAGTACATTAATCAGGAAATCAATATGCTTGTCAATAGAAAAATTACATTTGACACTGCAATGCAGTGAGCAGACCTAGTGACTGGTGGGGTCAAGAGGTAAGGGTAATCCAGGTGGTGAACATCTAGCTGTGCTCATGTATAAGTAGCAATAGAAAGAATAAACAAGAATAAAGGGAAGCAGAGAAAATCTCTCTCTCTCTCTCTCTCTCTCTCTCTCTCTAGTATGAATAATCCAGTTCGTTGTGGATGAATATATGGATATTTAAATCTATAATAGTAGATTCACGTAGAAACCTCAAAGCCCATTAATGAATATTACAATGGAGGTACAATATCTATCTAATTTGTGTTACCTGACAAGTTTTAACCTCCATTGGCCTAAAATGCTTACACCAATTTCCAGTCTAAACATTATCCATATTTTATTGTTTGGACTAAGTGCTATCCCCTGTAGCTTTCCTTCTTGGGATTAACTTTAATAGTCCAATCAGGCTACCCCACACACTTTAGACCAGTGGTATTCAAAGTGGGGGTTGGAACTCCCTTGGGGGGTTACAAGAGGTTAAGATCCATCATCTTGGAATCTGGCACTGGGATTTCCTGAGAGTTAGGCTGCAATCCTAAAGACACTTTCCTGGGAGTAAGACCATTAAACACAATGGAACTTACTTTTGAGTAGACATGGTTAGGATTGTGCTCTTTGTCTCATTGAACACAATGCAAATTACTTCTAAGTTGACATGGAGAAGCATCCTGGTAAGTTTGACATGGGGTCACAGACAAATTTTTAAGTTGAAAGGGGGTCCTGGGCTAAAATGCCTGAATACCACTGCTCTAGACTTACAACCAGCTCAAAGTGTTGCAAAACCTTCCATAAGACATGCTGGCACTGGTGGTAATGATGCTGGACCAGTGCTGAAGCCAGCACCAATCAGTGCTAAGCTTCAGAGCTGGAATGACATGTTGCTGGAACGCCAAGTGGTGAGATTCCTGCTGGAGGCCAGCAAGGATTTTCAGGACAGGTGAAAGGCAGCGGGGTGGAATGGGGCAGAGGGAGGGTAGACTATGGGTGAACTGTGCTCAGGTGTGTGATGGAGATGGTGAAAAGCTCTGCTGAAGAGTCCAGTGCTACACCCCTACTGAAAAATCCAACACAGGTCTATTTGAACATGTGCCTGCTTAACAACAGATGCAGATCCATTGGGAGCACCAGATCAACACAGAATAGGGGAACATTTGTTCCTTCACCCTAGGTGGGAGCACTTATCCATAGACCACCAGAGAGGGTGGAGAAAGACTACAGGCAGCTGCAGCTTACAGAGTATCCTCCCTTTTTTAGTGGTCCATAGGGAAGCATCTCCAAAGTGAGTACTTGCCCATGAACCATTAGATAGCATGATCAGATGACTGGCAGCCATAGCCAGTCTCTACCCTCTCTGGTGGCCTGAGGGCAACATCTCTTAGGTGGACACTCCCTCACAGAATAGCAGAGAGGGTTGGAAATGGACTACCCATGCTCAACACTTCAGCGCCAGTTTGGACAGTTCATTCTATTCAATAAGTAACTTCTGTTGTTTTAATGCCACATCAATGCAACCCCCTTCTTCCCCGCTCCCTCCCAAAAATTCCTTTGCTTTCAAACTTAAGAACATAAGAAGAGTCTCCACTGGATCAGGCCAAAGATCCATCTAGTCCAACTTCCAGTAGCCCACCAAATGCCTCAGGGAGTATGTAAGAGACTCCCCTGTATCCCCTGTCAAATTTTGACGTTGCCTACATCTATCAATGCAAACCCACACACACACACACACACACACACACACACACACCCCTCATTGCTTGTGATTTGTGATGGTCCTTTCCTCTAGGAATTTGCCCATACCCTTCTTAAAGGCACTGAGGCTAGATGCCATCATTACATCCTTAGCAACGAAGTTCCACAGACCAACTACACGCTGGGTAAAGAAACTGTCTGTTCACCTGCTGTTGTGGAGCTGTTAAAACTATTTCTTTGGTTATTGCCAAATCTTGTTACTGGAATCTGAAATGTCACCCCTGGATGAACTTTTGCTGAGCCATTAGTTATTTGATTTTTTTCTGTAAACTGCTTTGTGAACTTTTCACTGAAAAAGCAACATACAGGGTGATTCAAAATGAATGGGACAAAAAAAACATACCTGTGACTGCTCTAATGGGTTTATTTTTGAAATACAAATTTAACGTGAAACTATAACTATACAAGTTTTTAACTATGTTTGATGTGGGCCTCCCCACATCCTCTAGTGCCCTCCAGTGACACGGCAAATGTCTATGCAGTAATCCAATTTCTGCCACACTTTTGCAAGCATATCCAGTGTTATTGAGTCCAACATGTCACTTATCCGCTGCTTTAATTGCTGTAACAAGGCCTATTAATTATTATTTTCAATAATAGCAGACTTTTCATTGTTGCCAGATAAAACTTGTACTGTATAGTTGAACTTTCACACTAAATTTTTTTTTTCAAATTAAATCCATTACAGCAATTTAAGGTTGCTTGCCTTTTAGTCCCATTCATTTTGAATCACCCTATATAAATATGGTTGATAATGATGATATATTTTGGAGAGTCCAGTTATCGTTTGGGGCAAGTCAATCTACAGCCCAGTCTTGAGCTTCCATTGTCCAGGGCAGTAGCAGTGGCAAAATGGCTGCGGCTGTATCCTGTGAACACTGGGGAAATGGCAATGCAGCTGATGCTAAGTGTTGAAAACATGCCTTACAGAACGTTTGTGACAATGTGTGCCAGCACTGAGCCAGCACACATCACATAGGATTGCGTCCTTAAGTACAATAAGCTGATACGATACAATAAGGAATATATAGCAATAAGTAAATATATATATAGCCTTAAGTACAATAAGGAATATATAGCAATACCTGATTGACATTAGAGCAGCCTTAATGATGATCATCAATATCAACCCAACCTGCAAGTCATATTTTCATCCTAATTTATTGCAAAGCTTTCAGACTGGAGTACATTATTGGTACAAATGCTTTTGTAAGGATATAGAATTAGATCATGATAAGTTAGAAAGATGGATGGATTTGGTCCTTTTTGCATTGAAAAAATAATTATGATAACTCATATAATCAAATCAAAATAATTGAAACAGGTCTTAAATCAAATAATTATTTCATTAACATGATAGTAGTTTTTTCCAAAAGAGAAATTAGTATTATTTTTACATTTGATATGATGACGGAAAATGCTTATTTCTTATTGCTGGCTAAGCATAGGTTCCCGTTTTTTTGAATCTGCATTTAAAGGTCGTTTGCTTGATTATGTATAACATGATACAGTATTCCCTTAATTGCTTATGTATCTTTCTTATTAAAATAATCTATAGACAGAGTATCATCCAGGATGCAATTAAGCTGGAATAAGTCCCAGCTCAAGTCCTGTGCTGGCCTGGGAATGTCATGAAAGTGAAATAAGGGACTTTTGCACCACCCCTGGGGGGCTTAAGGCCAGTGCAGACATACCTCTCCATGCCACCATGGGAATGGGGAGAAAGTGAGTTGTGCCGGTCTGAACTGGTTAGGATTGAACCCCCACATTCTTTATTTTGAAATTTCTAGACTTAGGGATGGTACTAAAATCCTGTCATTCTGGTAGGATTGCCATGTCACCTGGATTTCCACATGATACCTGGGTCCAAAGGTCATGACCTGGCTGGGACCCATGATCTGGCAACTGCAGTTCCCCTGCCCAGTGTCAAACTGGGGACCCTCTCTAAACTCACCAGTCAAATAAGCTTGGCTGGTGCATGCACAGAGGATCTCTGCCTTTGGCCATCACTGAGGTGGAGATTCTGTGCACACATCAGCCTGGGCTTGGCAGATGCATGTATGGAGGGTCTCTGGCTCACTGTTGGGGTGGCACTGAACTACAGAGGACCAGGCAGGACCAGAGGGGGCAATCTGGGACTTTGTCCCAGATCACCTTCCTCTTGTCCCATCTAGCTGTGTTGGTGCCAATTATGGCAACCCTATATTATTCATATGTCAGGTACAATCAGAAATCAGTTTTAACAGTCTACAGTGTTTTCTCTCTCAAAAATCACGTCAGAAGGGTAAAAAGAGTAAAAATTCTTCTTAATAAATTACATATTAATACAGTCTTGTATCAACAAATAAAATACTCAGATGGCCAAACTGGTGGCACTTGATCTAAAATCTAAAAAATTCAAGAATGAGCATCCTCCTGGTTAAAAGAGAAAGCTATCTCTAACTGCTAGATGCAAGGGAGTGGCAACATCAGGATGTAGGTAGGTAGGTATCTTAATGTCTTGTGTGCTCCCTGTAGCATCAAGAGATGCGGGATGCTGGACTAAATAGACCCTCAGCTTGATCCAGCAGGGCTCTTTTAATTTTCTTATGTTAAGTTAGGAAAACCTTTCATGAAACTGTGATAAGAATCTTGTTGCTATTTATTTATGGGCACAATGCAAACCCCATGGGTCAATGCAAATCCCATGAACTGGCCCTGGAGGGTCACAAACGTGCCATAATGCACATTTGCACATCTTCCAGGATAATTGGTGCTGACATACAGAGGTGTACAAGCATCACCCACTTTCTGACAGTTCATTTTCTGATGGTCCACTCTTTCATCACCTTTTGATTATACACAGAACTCATTCATTCAACACATGCTCCATTCTTTCAACCTTTCTCTGCTGGTCTACAGGCTAAAATTGAAGACAGGCTAAAATTGTAAAAACCTGATGTTGATTTGCATGACAAACAACTGACTTTCTTCAGTTAATAACCATCACTCAAATACATAAGATATTTATTGCTCACAAAAGCCTTTGTTCATTTTACTGTAATTTTTATGTATTTTGACTATGTATTAATAAATATGTGATATTTAGGCTTTTGCAAGTGTTATTTATATATATTTTTGGTAGCCATTTTGCATTTGCAAGATGAAAAGACTAGCCCCCAAATCCAGAGTAACTACGGGAGAACGTAAGAGACTTTACATGCACCCCTAGTTACTGCACCACCTAGTGAAAACCTATGGGGAATTCATATTGGAATCCAGAGTAAGTTGTTCTTACACCAGAGAAAGGACTCCCCATAGTTACTCTGGATTTTGCCCTAGGTTTCACTTTTCACTGGTTTCACTTTTGGATGCTACTCCTGTCTCTAACCCATGCAGTAAGTGGGGGATTTTTGTACTAGCCTGCAAAGGATGCATCCAACCTCTGCAGCAGCTTAGAAGAAAACCTGGCCAATGTAGAGGTCTCAGGGGCAGGGAGAGAGCAGGGAAGAGAGAGGTGTCCCTGGGTCAGAAGAGGGCAGGAGGGACTGAGGTGGATGGGTTTTGAGCATGTCTTATGTTACACCAGATCCAAACCCTATTATCCAGGCTACCCCATTATTCCTGACTACTTGGTTCTGCACTATTACCAGAGGTGACTTATGTCCAGATAGACCCATTGCAGCTGCTATGCCCTTACCTGGAATAAGTGGAGAACCTTCCCCTAGCCCGTT
Source organism: Cryptoblepharus egeriae (assembly GCA_030015325.1). Taxonomy (NCBI): domain Eukaryota; kingdom Metazoa; phylum Chordata; class Lepidosauria; order Squamata; family Scincidae; genus Cryptoblepharus; species Cryptoblepharus egeriae. The sequence goes on along the minus strand of JAREYC010000003.1, from coordinate 107,818,817 downwards.
GGTAGCACAGTAGCAGCTCCAATGAAGCACTGGACGCAGTGAAGGCATGTCATACTCCCTGCACCAGTGCAACGCTGCATTGTGCTTCAGAGTATGTCTTGTTTATAAAGACATAGAGCCCAATCCTAGGCATTTCTACTCAGAAGTCCCATTATAGACCATGGGGCTTACTTTCCAGTAAGTGTACATAGGCTTGCAGCTATAATTGTTTGGAAGCTGCAGCAGAGAACCACCAGGGTGCTTCTCAATCTTATTAGGCCCCCACATACTTAGAAATATATACGGTAGATAGGAGAGATGCTTTTTTCGCAAATGATTGCACTTTATAGGCAGTTGCACGTCCTTCTCATCACTATTCAGAATTGTACATAAAGCTTAGTAAGGATGGGAAAAGAACCTAAAAAAGAATAGAAGAAAAGATAAATGGGGGGGAAACAGCAGTACTTCTAAAGCCCATTCTTTTCCCATAAGACATCTTTTTTCAAAATGTATCTACCGTGATTTTCAAATGGAGAAGCAGTTAAGATGCATGAATTCTGTCTAAAACTTAACAAATATTGGAGTTCAGGTTTGAGGTTGTATGCATAAACACAGAAGGGGAGATATCTGGATGTGATTTTTTTTAACTGAAAAAACAAAGTTTTTCTGTTTTAATGAAAAAGGAAAACAAAGTTATTTTTGTTCTGACCTAACTAGATCCAAATCCTTTGCTCCCATATTGTGGAGAGCAATGTTGTCCCATTTCGAAACCCACAATGGATGTCTGAATCTGAGGATACAAGGAAACACCAACTGACCCACCCTTACTCATCTCACCTTCGGAGAGTCTTAGCCCAGCAGATGCTGCGGATGCCAATCTGTGGCCTCTGCTGGGCTGAGGCACAGCTCAAGAGGTGAAGGCATCACTTCTGCTTTTTCATAAAAACTTAAGTGACTTTATAATGCCTTTATTACAAAAATCCGGAAGTGACATTTTTTGCCTCAAGGGCTCATGTTGGGTGCATCTACCCTCTTGCCCTATGGACAAGAGCAAGAGGGCGGATGGACCAAACATGATCACTCTGCCCCTCTTGCCAAAGCCACCATGACATACTGTTCTGGCGTCATTATTTTCACAGTACTCCACAGTTAGCTCTGCCATATTTATATGCAAACACATATTTCCTTTACAGAGCAATAAATGCTATGTCTTTGCTTTCACGTTTCACTACAAGCTATGCTGCCCTAATAGCTTAGTAAATTTACAAGATAAACATATGTTCACATTTTGCAGAAAATAATGTACCTGACACTCTGGTCATTCCTAGCTTTTTGCTTATGAAGAAAAAATGAGAGGGAAGGTATCAATGAAAGACGTGCTTTGCTGAGCATCTGCTCGTGATTCGCCTATTAAATTAGCTAACATTGTAATGGAGTTGCCTTAATATTTTCCTTGCCAGCAATTTTATAACTAAATTTTAAAAGGGCAATTGCTTCACAGCTGTTGATTGATATTAGACTAACACCATCCCTTTACAGTTTAAATACTGCTATGGCTGCACCTGTTTCTATTGTGAATCATTAATGTCATTATATTTTACTGTTATCTTTCTATTATGTTTTCAGTGGAGTAAAAGAGGGAATAAAAAGTTTCCAGCTCATAAATGCTGAAATACACAAACACACACATACAAGGTGTGATCGATAAGTATCAGGACTGGTGCTATTGAAAAAAACTATAGCAGGTAACAATTTGGCATTTAATCTCTTTCAAAGTAGTCCCCTTCGCAAGCCACACACTTAATCCAGTGCTGTTTCCATTGATGGAAGCATTCCTGGAACTCGTTCTCTGGGATAAACAGCAGCTGCCTCGTTGCATTCACTTGGATTTCCTCAATGTCCTGAAACTCATCTGTTCAAGTGGGATTTGATTTTTGGAAAGAGGAAAAATTGTAAGGGGTGAGATCTGGGGAATACAGTGGCTGTCGGACCAGGGGGATGTTGTGCTTGGCCAAAAACTGCTGCACAATCTGCGCTGAATGGGCAGGTGCGTTGTCATGGTGCAATTGCCACTCACCGGATGCATGCAATTCTGGCCTTTTCCAACAAATAGCATCCCACAAACACCACAACATGTCACAGTAGTACTCATTTTACTGTCTGACCACATGGAGCATACTCATGATGAACAATCACTTGTAGTCGAAGAAAACGGTCAACAGTGTCTTCACATTGCTTCAACTCATACGTGCTTTCTTCCGTCTCAGCGAGGTTAGGATCTTCCACTGTGAAGACTGAGCCTTGGTTTCAGGGTCATAGCCATATACCCACAATTCATCACCCATTATGACCATTTTCAAAAAGTTTTCATCGTTCTCGACACAATTAAGGAAATCTTGCACAACTGAAACCCAAGTTACTTTTTGGTCAGCTGAAAGCAGTTTTGGCACAACCTTGGCAGACACGCTTCTCATACCCAAAACTTCAGTGAACGGAATCGTAACTAATCTGCACATCCTCCAATAACTCACAGATGGTGATTCAACGATTTCCCCTCACAGCTGCATGTACAACTGTGATGTTTTTCTCAGTTTTGCTGGTTGCAGGTCTCCCAGAATGTTCATCACTGTTGACATTTTGTCGACTATCTAAGAAACTCGTATACTCGTGTGTGGCTCATACACTCCTCTCCATACACTTCCTGCAACTTTACATAAGTCTCTGCGCAGGTATCGCCAAGCTTTTGGCAAAAATTAATGCAGATTCTCAGCTCAACTTTCTGTGTCACGGTCAATGCGATGACCACAAAGTACACATGTTCCTTCCAAGCTCTGCTGTAAAGAAAGGAAGGGCAAAATCCATAGCAGTTATGGGTCCACACAATTATGTCACCCTCTAGTGTTATCTTATGGAAAGTCATCTTAACTGCTCCAGAGCAAGGGGCTTAATTTCACTTTAGGATATAGGCCGAAGTGAGTTAGGATGTTAAATCTTTGTGTGCATGCACGGTTGGGGTCAAGGTCAATCTGTGCCAAGTGGCTTCATTCTGTGTATTTTAGCTCCTTTTCTATGGCACCAGTCCTGATACTTATTGATGTATATGTATACATAAAATGTACATTTTATTCCATTTTCTTTTATTCAATTTTTTATTTTATTCAATTTTTTAATTTTATTCCACTTTCAAAACAAGTTTAAAATGTTATTGTATTCTCCCTTATAAAGTGAACTCGTATCATCCATCTTTTTAAAGCTATTAAACAAATTTCTTACAATTACAGAGAGAGAGAGAGAGAGAGAGAGAGAGAGAGAGAGAGAGAGAGAGAGAGAGAGAGAGAGAGAGAGAGCATATGCTAAACTGGGATTGGTTTGACAGAAATGTCATTGTCTCTTCAATGAACACAGTACTCAAAACTCATCTTCCCTGGATTATTCCTTTTTACTCCTTGTAGGCCTAGCAAAAAGTCAATGTGTCTTTTTTGTGACATTTCTGGGTCTCAAGGTTCCTGCATATCAATCAGTATATTCTCTTTGGACATTACATTCATTCCTAAAGAAGGGCTCTCATGATCAATGGGTATGTGTTCCCATCTTTCTCTCTCCTCCCCCCACCCCCACCATGAAATAAAGTCATCAAATGGAGCCGAACACTGAGCGAGACTCTGATAGAGTCATCACTATCAGAATGGAGATGGGTTGCAACAAGGAAGAGAGTTACGGCACTACTTTCTTCTTTTCAGGAAATATTTCTCCTATGAAGCCTATCTAGCTATTCATTGGAGCAGTCCAGAAACATGCAATTTTTTTCTTTTTCATCAGGCTTATATGATAGGTTCCAATATTTTCTGCTTGCTATTTTGTATCTAAATGTACATTTTAATTGCAAAGTATGTAACATGATTCCCTTAAAAATATGGTGGTCTTTTTATAACTTTTATTTCATGACCTGAAAAGCTATTGCAAGATTATCACATTTTGCCACTGTTTTGTACAGTGGTGTAGTTGTGTACAGTAGACTGCACTGACAGGTTCTCAGCCTTCACTGGGTTTTCAACCCCAGTGAACACTGTGGGACAGATCAGAGTGTCAGTTAAAAGTCCAGGTCTCTTATATCAACTTTTACACAGTTCAAAGCAGGTCAAACTGCTATTTCAGTAATACCTTGAATAATGGTATTTGCTGTTTGCATTTTATTTTTATTATTAAGAGAATATGGTATCCGCAGAGAAAAAAATCAATTACATGAAATTCAACAATCCAATCCATAAAACAAATTCCTAAAGAGCAGCACCAAATTCACACACACAAAGAAATTTGTCCATAGGCCCACCTAGTCCAGTTTCCTGTATCTCACAGCAGCCCACCAGATAGCTCAGGGAGCACACAAAACAACAATACACCTACATTCATTTTTATATATCCAGTTTACAAACACACACACACACACACACACACCATGTCTTGTAATCTGTGGTTTTTCCCCCCAAGAAACTTGTCCAATCTCTTCGTAAAGACATTGAAGCTAGATGTCATAACCTCCTCTTGTGGCAAGGAGTTCCACAGACTTATTACATGGTAGTTAATGAAATATTTTTTCTTTGGTCTGTCCAACTCTTCCAACATTCAATTTTAGTGGATGTTCAGTAGTTCTTGCGTTATTCAGGGTGACCATATGTCATAGCCAAAAAAAGAGTACAAGGTCCCCCCAAATGTAGGACACCCAAGAAAATATAGGACATGACAATATAGAAGCTAAAAACACTCATATACTGTATATTGCTTTCATGTGGTTAATTGAGGCTGCAATTCTAATCTTCAGTTAGGCCAGCCTACTGTAAACCCTACTGCTTGGTGGGTCCCAATGCACAGTATAGATACCCAATGATGGTGAGTGGTAGGGATACCTGGTGGTCCCAACTGCCCAGTAATGCCCAGTGGACCATAGTTCCCAGTGGTGCCCAATACACACTGGTGCCCACCACTGGTGCACACCAATGTTCTTTTAATTTTACTCCCACAATGACAGGTAAGTTCAGGTAGTTTTAAAAAAACAAACAAGATGATGAAAAGTACAAAGGTTTTGAAAAGGACAGAATAATTTGGCATGCATTCCAGTGTTAGACCGCTTGATAGCAATGGGGTGATGGAGGTGATTAATATTACCAAATAATTTAGGATTAAGTAAACATGGCACACTAATTAATTACATTTTGACCCATTAGCAAAGATGTAGCTTCATTAAATCATTACCACAGGTTTTGGGACCTTTCCAATACATACCCAATCAAGAGCAAAGGTAGTTCTCATTTGCTCAAATATGTAACATTGCACAGACCTCCTCAGCTAACTAAACACTTGTTAATGAGGCTGTACGTGCTAAATTAATCGACGCCAGTGAACGTGGATCTGTCGGTCTCTCTTGGTGTTCATGCAAGCTTCCCATTACTGAGTAACCGTATTCTTACTGGCTAGGTACATTAAAAACCTCGAGGGTCACTAAGTTAATTCCTTTCTAAAACAGACTGTGATGTAAATTTGACTTTTACAGCATTCTAATTCTCAGGACCAATTAGCACATTTTATTACTCCATTTGGAAAGGCTCCAAATGTACATCCATGCCACTATACTTCATAATTGCTCTGTTGAAGCAGGCTAACGTAGACCTTTGCCACGTTTAAGGTGGTCTGTTTCCACACCATGAAAGCCACTCCTATATTAAGCAGATGTTCAACGCCACTGACTTTTAATTAGCCACTCTCATTTGGTATGATTTACTCAAGCACTCAAATATCAGAGCCATTTGGTGACTGACATACATAAGGCCGATTAAATGTACAGTGAAGAAAATGAAAAAAGTAATCAAAGAATATTTCAATAGTCCATTATTTCATACAACGAGCCTGCTGGTGTGATGCATTTCAAATGTAGCATCAGAACAATTTAAATATTAAATGCAACAGCAAAAAGAGGGAAGGAAAATAAGAATGGAAGTATGGAAAATAAATCACTTCAATCTTAGCTTTGGGTATTTGCATTTCCTTCATTTCTAATTGTCTAACCTACCTCTTCATGCACTGACACTATAATTTTTCTGTGCCAGCTAAATGAACACTCCAAACAATAGTTTTGGAAGAAAGTATCACTTTAAAGAAGGAAAAATGTACACAATATATAGAGACCAGCAGCATACAACAAACATTGGGTTATGCAGGTGCTAGACCATTGGGTGGCGCAAAATATGCCACTCACTATGTCTCTTGCTAATTGATTCACTGGCCAGTCTGTCTCCATCAGATCGGGGTCAATACGATGGTTGCACTTTTACATTGGTTGGGTTTGGGAAGGGCATCCACAATAGTGATTCATGCAAAAATAAAGGTCTAATGCTTCTGTGAGAGATCCAAGTGGTATATTACATGGGAAGCCCAAGCCAATCTTGGATAGCATAGTAGTGGATCTTTAGATAGTAGTAGATCTTAAGAGCCATACATTCTAGACTAGTTCCATACACCACTGTCACAAAAGGCATACTGCTGTTGTGTGCTGCTGAACTGCTGCCACAAATGACTGGAGTCCCTGATTCACAACAGCTCATAAGACATGCTCCCAATGTGGTGATTTGGCTGGTACTAGTCCTCATCTTAAGCCTGGGGATGAGGCCCAAAGACTTAGAAGGAGGAACCAGAGGCTGAGCTACAAGAGGGAGAAAATAAGGATTGACTAGAAGGGAGATAAGGCAGGAAGGGTGGGGAGCCTAAATAACATCACAGCTTCAAAAGGCCAGAGAGGGGCCAGTGATAACTACAGGCAAGCTATATGAGGGCTGTAGTGGCTACCAGCCTTGCAAGGATTGAATAAATGCCACGGATGTTGCTCCCAAGTCAGTGGCGGATGTGCAAAAATGCTTTAACTCCTCCACATCTCAATCTGTGAACCTCACCAGGGGCTCTACTCCCAAACGTAGCCTATTATCTGGAGGTGAAAATAAGATCCTTGGGAGGTATGGTCCCTCTCACATAGATCCTCTCACCTGCCACAGAATGTAAAGATTGATTTATCCAGACATGAGCAGGTTTGATACATGATCTCTCTTACCACTCATCTCAAATACAGCTTCTGGTTTCGGTGGGGGGAGAAAGCAGAATTCATTAGCATTGCCAATCCTCCAGGACTGGTCTGGAGTCTCCAGTGAGATCAGCATTAATCTCTAGATGATTACTGAAATCAATCTTGGGGATTTTTACAGAGACTTCAGGAATTCCTCTGGGAAACAAAGTCTCAGGAACTCTGTGGCAATGGAAAAAAACAAATTACCAAAAACTGCTTCAGTCATGCATGATTGAAGGAATCATGCATGATGGTGCCAATGTCGGAGAACAGAAGATCTGAAAAACAGTCTGTCCTGAGGGCCAATGAGAGGGGGTACAGGCGGTAAATTGTACCTCGGCCAAGGGTCAAAAAGGAGGCCCAAGATCCAAAGAAGGGACACAAAAATTTCCTGGAATCTTACATTTGATCTGCGCACACATGAATGAGGGTGCATTGTACTTCGGCCTGGGATCCAAAGGGAGGTCTGGGAACCAAAGGAGGAGCGATTTGCTGGAAATCTTAGAAGATGTTTATGTAACGTTATGTGAAAAGTGACATTCAGTTTCAGTTTCAATACCTTTATTGGCATACAATTACAAAAAAGTTAAAAGTTCCATACTTTAAAAAAAAACACAACTTAAGACATGGAAAGTTCATTTGCTTAAACTAGAAGTTCATTTGCTTAAAAAAAACCATACCAAGCTACAATTGGTCCCAGGAGACCAGTAACTTCAGGAGATAAGCGTTCATTTCAAGTAGTGACATTCGCATTTTGTTTTATTTTACTTTATACTTATTATTTTGTATTATATTACAGTATTGTAATCATTTTTATACGAACATTTTGAGTTTCCATTATTTCTTATGGGAAAGATGGTGGAGGCCAGATGCAGCTGCTGAAACAATGGTGTCCACTGAGGTCTCATCTTGCACACTTGGTAGTCATTGTTTTCCTTGGTGGGAAGAAGCCACATGTGCTCTCCTGGTGACAAACAGCCAGCAGCCAGCCAGCCATGAGCGCTTGGGTATGACTACGGAAGCTCATTCTCATCTCATCTCACACATTTGGTGGCCATTGCTTCCCTTGGTGGGAAGAAGCCGCACGAACTCTCCTTGTGCCTAGCGGCTAGCAGCTGGCCATCCACAAGCACTTGGGTACAGCTGTGCAGACCAGGCGCAGGAAGTATGCGCTATGTCCCACCCCCCGGCTGGTCACTCCTGGACATGGATGCCTTCTGGGTGATCTCCTGCCCTCCTGGCTAGTGAGCTGCAGGTGAACTCTAGCTGGTTGGCTAGCTGAGGGGGGGGGGGAGAAAGAAGATTTCCTCAACCCCCTACAGCAAAGGCACTACTGGTCCAGCCTGGGGGGAGAGCAAGCAGAAACTGAGAGCCATGGGAGGGGGAACAGACAAAAGAAAAAGAAAGAAAAAGGATAAAGGAGAAGAGGGAGCAGAGAGCTCCAGAAGTGCAACCTGTTTCCAGGGAGGCAGGACTGGCGGGGACTAGGGGGCGCCCTCCCCACTGAAGAAGTCTCAGTCCGGCCTGCCTCCTGATAGGAGAGGGGCAACCCCATGCAGTGACGAGTGTCATCCCTCCTTCTGATGGGAGAATAACACTGTATATTGTAATTTGTAGAAATTATTATCCAATAGAAAAGGGAAGGGGCTCAATAGACATTTGTTCCCCTGGTAACATTCCTATTGGAAGTCCTACCTCGCTTTTACTCTGTCCAGTATTTTGGTGGAGAAGACCAGAGCTTTCTACACCTTTTCCTCCTGACCTCACCATTTCTTGAATGGATAGCACCAGATTGAAATTAGGCCGTGTTCTCCACTTTTGGACTGTGGAGCGACTCTGAATGGGATCATGAAAAGTACTGGAAACCTCCAGCCCACTTTACCTTTCTGCCCAACCTATCATATTTGTTAGCCTTTGCTTAATGATCACATAACTACAACACTCTAAAAATATTTCATGGCACACCTATAACCTGATGAATGAATAAATGTGACAATGAATGTGAGCCAGGTGAGTCCTCCAGGACTCTTGGCTCATTAAACCAGAGCTCTGTAAATGGAAACTGAATGTGGCCTTTCCCTATTTAAAACCTGAACCTGTTATTCCTCATTTGTAATTACTCAATGTTTGACCTTTGTGTCAATATGTCCCCTATGGCCAACGGGAATTCTTGCAGTAAACACAATCATTCTCCAGGTACCTGCTAAATGAGAGTCATATATATCCCCTATTATTTCTGTGAATTTAAACTGTTGGCCTTGTCAAATAATTTAAAAAAAAAAAATGTGTTTGTTTCACATTGTTTTCCACAGATCAATTTGCATGGCCAGTTTCACTTTCCTGTGGTGTTTCCTGATTGTCTCCAATCAGGAGATTGCATTCCTATGGAGGACAAAAAAATTGACCATGGACATCACCATGGACATCACTGGTCATGGGAGATGAAGTGAGAGTTGCACCCATTTTTTGCCCAAAACAAAATTCAAGGTGGATTTAATTTAAAGGGTCCATCTAAGACTAGGGTTGCCATATGTCTCGGAAAACCAGGACTGTTCCATACAGGACTGTCCCATATTCCTACAGTGGCAAGTTTGACGGGGTCCTGTCCTGGTTTTGTGGAAGTGAATTATGCAACCCTATCTAGGATGAACCACTTGAAGAATTTAATTTGATTTACATTTCTCAGTGTGGGGAGGAGTTGGATCTCTCTTCCTGTAGGTCAGCAGTTCCCAAACTGTGGGACTGGGGCAGGGTGACCAGATGCCAAACCCAAAATTCCTGAACCCCAAGGCCAAAATTCCTAATCCCAGGCCAAAATTCCTACCTGCTGAAAAAAATTGCCAAAAATGTATTTTTTTGTTTTTTGGTTTTTGACCATAACTTTTGATAGGAAGGAGATATCTCAAAACTGATTTTTGCACTGGATTCTGCTCTTCATTACAAATCCAAAGAGCCAAAGAGCCAAAGAGCCCCCATGGCATGATGGGGTACTGTGCACTGTCACAAAGTTTAAAAATGAAGCCAAAATGTAGGACAATTATGCCAAAATGTAGGACACCCAGACAGGAGGCTAAAAATCCGGACAAATCCAGGTTTTCCGGTCATCTGGTCACCCTGGACTGGGACCCACCAGTGGATCATGATTGAGCTATGAGCATCAAGATTACACAAGCTGGGAAGAGGAACACTGCTGCTAGTGTTGAACGCACCAATGTAGCTGCAGCCCTTGGCATTTATAAATCAAGCAGCAGCTCCAGGATCTCTAAAATGTTGAGGAACAATGGTTGTAGTCCATCCCTAAGCCTTTTTTTAAAAAAATAACTTTGAGAGCGCAATCCTATATATACCTCCTCAGAAGTAAGTCCCATTTCTCCCAGGCTTACTCCCAAGTAAGTGAAGATAGGATTGCAGTTTCTCTAAATTTACTGGAATCCAACTTCTGATAGGCATTGAGTGTTAGGCATGTAGCCCAGTGCTAGCTTCTCAAGGCCTAGTCAGGTTTTCTTCTTGAAAAGACAGGTATAGAATTGTGCTATACATTGCTTTGTTTTCTTTCCAATTTATCCAGGGATTTCCAGGTCTCTGAACTTTCATCCTTCATTAATGTTAGGATATAGATTTTATTTCCCTACTTTCGCTAGCAAATTTGTTTTAATTTCTATTGACAGGCTCTGGAATTGGACTGTTGTTGATTATTTTTTCCTCAACCTTTGCTTGCTAATTGGCTTTTAATAGATGTTTTTGATCATGTTTTTTGTGGTTTTACCATTTTGTATGTCCTTTCAAATGCTAATTTAGCAGACAACATGACCAATGGGTTTTTAAACATAATCAATCAAGAAATCTCTTACAGCTTTACTCAAAAGTGTGGCTTTTATTAAATTTCTATACCAACTTTCTTCAACCATGGAACTGAACGTGACACACTGGTGGCACACCTTGAGTTCTCAGGTGGTCTTGCATTCAGACAGTGATCAGACATTGACTTGCTTATCTTCAACATATTTGCTGCAACATTTAGACAATGTGCTTTTTGCTACCAGTCTCAGATCCAAATGACATGTTACAAAGAATGAATGTTATGATGAACTTAAGCAGGAAAAGGGTGGAAACCCAGGGATTTTTAACACTCAGCCACCCAACTTGGTTGCAGTTCAGGTTGTGACTTCCTCCATTTTTTAAAAATTAAAATGTTTCCATGGACTTTTCCACTTTTCCATGGACTTTTCGTAGCTTTATTACTTATTTAATTACCGTATGGGGGAACACAATCCAAACTGGAATAGGGGTGAGACCTATTCCAGACTGGAATAGGGGTGAGAGCATTAAGAAAGTGCTACAAGTTTCTTCCAGAAACTTGCGAGGTTCTGTTTTTTAAAAAATCAAACCATTTCAAGAGCCAGCATGTATATTAATTGTAGTTTGGCCCTTACAGTGCCAACTTAAGAGGCCCTACAATCCAGAGTAACTACGGGAGCACGTAAGAGATATTACGTGTACCCGTAGTTACTGCACCACCTAGTGAAAACCTATGGGAAACTTATATTGCAATCCAGAGCAAATTGTTCTTACATCGGTGCAAGGACTCCCCGTAGTTACTCTGGATTGCGCCCTTAGTCCTCACTAGCTTTACTGTAACTTGTTTCTGAATAAACACACTTAGGATCAGACTGTAAGTCTTATCCAACAAATGATATGTTTTGGAGCTACAGCTGTAAGTGCCTTTGAAACAGTTTCACATTAGCTGTACCAGGATATATGGGATGTGTAAAAAAAAAAAGGAAAAAGAAGAGAGGAAAAAATTAGGTCAGCTTTCATTTGGAGGGGGCATCAAGAATCATATTATAAAAAATTGGAGAGTCAGCCTTCAGGAAAAGTCAGGAGGGGATTCAGGAACTAGGCCAACAAGGATGCCCAGGCATCTCCTTCCGACAGTAAAAAGGGTCAAGCAGCATTTAAAGTGGATAGGAAAAGATCAAACAGTAAAAATACAATTAACCCCTTGGCATTAGCAGCTGGGATTTCCTGACACCAACTGTTAATGCTGGCCTGAAGGGATATGCAGGATCAAACAATAAGAAGTCAAGCCCTGAAAGAAAGGGAATGGCTTTTTGACAGCAAGGAAAATAATTTCCAGTGAATTCTGAACTGGCTAGAGGAACATATCTATATATATAAAAGAGAAAAGTCACTCACTGACTGACTGACTGACTGACTGACTTATTCACTCATCACCGCCCTGCCAAAACCGGTGGGCCTAGAAGTGTGAAATTTGGGGTGGGTGTTCCTTCCGTGAGGGAGGGGTGCACTAAGAACCGGTTTTCAGAAATTCCAACAGGAAGGGGGTGAAAAGGGGCGCAATGCGTTTTCCTCCCTATACTTTGCATTGAGAATTGCTGACTCAGCAAAATTCAGCATGGGAGGAAGTTGCGCATGGGGGGAAGTTGCGCATGGGAGGAATGTTGCGCATGGGGGGAAGTTGCGCATGGGGGAAAGTTGCACATGGGGGGAAGTTGTGCACGGGAGGAAAGTTGCGCACGGGAGGAAAGTTGCGCATATGGGAAGTTGCGCATGGGGGGAAGTTGCGCATGGGGAAAATTGCACATGAGAGGAAAGTTGCGTATGGGGGAAGTTGCGCATGGGGGATGATGCGCATGGGGGGATGATGCGCATGGGGGGAAGTTGCACCTGGGGAAAGTTGCACATGGGGGGAAGATTGCGCATGGGGGGAAGATTGCACCTGGGGAAAGTTGATGCGCATGGGGGGAAGATTGCGCATGGGGGAAGATTGCACATGGGGGAAGATTGCGCATGGGGGGAAAGTTGCGCACGGGGAAAGTTGCACACGGGAGGAAAGTTGCGCATATGGGAAGTTGCGCATGGGGGGGAGTTGCGCATGGGAGGAAGTTGCGCATGGGGGGAAGTTGCGCGTGGGGGAAGTTGCGCATGGGGGGATGATGCACACGGAGGAAAGTTGTGCATGGGGGATGATGCACATGGAGGAAGTTGCGCGTGGGGGAAGTTGCGCATGGGAGGAAAGTTGCGCATATTGGAAGTTGCGCATGGGGATGATGCACATGGAGGAAAGTTGCGCACGGGGGGAAGTTGCGCACGGGGGGAAGTTATGCATGGGGGGAAGTTGCACCTGGGGAAAGTTGCGCATGGGAGGAAAGTTGCGCATGGGAGGAAAGTTGCGCATGGGAGAAAGTTGCGCATGGGGGAAAGTTGCGCATGGGGAAAGTTGCGCATGGGGGGATGATGCACACGGAGGAAAGTTGCGCATGGGGGATGATGCACACGGAGGAAGTTGTGCACGGAGGAAGTTGCGCATGGGGGAAGTTGCGCATGGGAGGAAAGTTGCGCATATGGGAAGTTGCGCATGGGGGAAGTTGCGCATGGGGATGATGCACATGGAGGAAAGTTGCGCACGGGGGGAAGTTGCGCACGGGGGAAGTTGCGCACGTGGGGAAGTTGCACCTGGGGAAAGTTGCGCATGGGAGGAAAGTTGCGCATGGGGGGAAGTTGCGCATGGGGGAAAGTTGCGCATGGGGAAAGTTGTGCATGGGGGGTTGATGCGCATGGGGGAAGTTGTGCATGGGAGGTTGATGTGCATGGGGGGAAGTTGCGCATGGGGTAACTTGTGCATGGGGGGAAGTTGCGCATGGGGTAACTTGTGCATGCTGGGTTGATGCGCATGGGTGAAGTTGCGCTTGGGGGGGTTGATGTGTATGGGGGAAGTTGCGCATGGGGGGTTGTTACGCCTGGGGGAAAGTTATCCATGGGGGGTTGATGATTATGGGGGAATGGCATACGGGGGAATTTTACTCCCGCAACGCGGGTACGTCTTTCTCTAGTTAAACATAAACCAAACCACACATTAAAGCAAGAACAACAGTATCTACCATTTGATGAGTTGAGACATTGTCTCAACTGCCCCCAAGTTGGGGGCCACAGCGTGCCCATAGCACGCTTGCTTGTTAAGTGAAGCAGAAGTTGTTATGTGAAGCAAGATTTCTTGGAAATTTTTGCTTGTTATGTCAAACGCTTGTTAAGCAAGAAGCTTGTTAAGTACCACTGTAATTTGATTTGTATTTTGGCTATGTGTTAATAAATGTGTATAATTTAGGCTTTTGCAACTGATACTTGTGTCTTTTTAGTGGCAGGGTGACCATATGCTAGACCTGAAAATGTAAGACAAGGGTCCCCAAAAGTCCGGATATTCAGTTGAAAATCTGGACTTTTGGAGGACCTCATCCTACATTTAAAAAAATGTAGGGCAAAATGTAGGATGTCCTACATTTTTTAAAATCACTCCCTGGGGGGCTTACCTTGTCCTGGCCTCAGCAACAGTACAGGCAGGTCCGCTTGAGGCAAGCGGTCTGTGGAGGGATGCTCTGCCACCGCAGACCGCTCCGTCTGAGACTGGGCAGTCTTGGAGAGATAGAAACTGTGCACATGAGCACAGCCTCTACTCATTAAAAAAACACTGTGGGCAGGCATAGAGAGGCTGTGAGCATGTGCACAGCCTCTATTTCACAAGATGGCTGCTGAAACGGCCGCTAGAGATGTGCGCCGGTCTGAGCAACTGTTCAAGTGCCTTAAAGCAGTACACGAGCCCCCCCCCCCCCATGCCCAGACAAGCCCCCCCCCCCAATGCCTGGACAGGCCGGACCAGTATGCAAATTCCGGACCTGTCCTGGCATTTCCGGGAATATGGTCAGCCTGTTTTAGTGGCTATTTTGCATTTGTAAGCCAAAAAAGTCTGGGTTCCACTTTTCAATGGTTTTCACTTTTGGTGCTCCAGTCCCTAACCTATCCAATAAGGAGGGATGCCTGTATGAGCAGAAAGGGAAATGTGACTCCAATGATTCAGACTCTCAACCTCAGGATATGCCTCTCAACCTCAGGATAAGGCACAACTAGGGCAGCCCACTAACCTGGGGATACAACAGGCTACTCCAACAACCCCTTGTATCTACTGTAGACTGTACTGCCAGGGTGATCATGTGTACCCTTTCTTCCAGAACATGTCTTGGTATTTTAACCTTAAGTCCTAGAAAAAATTCTCTTATCTTCCATTTCCTTGTGAACAGACAGCATGTAGAGCTCATGTAATTAATAAATTATATGCAATAAATTATATGTAATAGTTTTACATTTAATTAAAATAATAAAGTGCTTAAATTAATGACATGAAAGTAATATATACGAATATTTTTAGCTTATATTTTGTTATGACCCACATTTTTCTTTGGTGTCCTACATTTTGGGGTGGTTTATCCTCTTTCTCTGGTTTACACATATTGTCACCCTGTGTACTGACAGTCTCCTGCTGCAGCTGTTACTGGTTGTCAAAGTGCCGCTTACTTGGTCCCTACTTAGTATGCTCTGGAGCAGGTAGGGCAGCCCAGGCTTCCTGACTCTGGATTCAGAATAGATGGGGCAGCCCAGCTAGGGCACTCCTCACTGCCCTAACTATGGATTACACTGCCCCTGGAAAAGATTGTGCTTTGCTAAGACAGGCCTTTTTTATACTTTAACAAGTTAAGTACCTTATGCCACTGTGATATGGCAGTGACATGGCATTCTCAGTCTGAACATAGAATAAGATATACAATGTCCTAGCATATATGTACCATTCATGCTCAACATCTGAATAGGATTGGGCCTAAATTGAGTGACCACTTTTGATGTGCATCCCACTCAGTGAAGGGGAAAAATAATATTCTGTGATAAAATCATTGTGTCACAATTAATGATCCTATGAGAATTTATTGTGGAGGAGGGGCTCATATGAGACCCATTAAATTAAAATTAGAATAAAATAATCAGTGTTTTTTATCACTCGATTTTTCCATTTTTAAAATGCTGAATGACCACTTGAGAAAATCTGCTCCATGCCTAATGGAATTGTTTGGGATTTTTCCTTCACTATTTTGTTCCTTTTTTGAATCTGTCATGGTTCTGTTTATCCACAATGACAGAAAAGCCCTTCTGCTCGAGGTCATGATTCCATGTAAGCACTTTGTATTTTCTTATTTTGCGGATTTTATAGGTTATACTAATATTGCAACATCAACAATAAAGTCTGTAAAAAATGCAGACACACAGACTTTGAAGTATGTCACTTTGGATTTCATTCCAAGCTTCTGTATACTGAAAGAATAAAGGAATTTATGAGATCACTTAAAGGAAAGTCAGAATGGATTGCTTGTAATATCCGGATCCTTTCAAAGGATTGCCTGTTTTATTACTCAGCATGAAATTGTGTTGTAACTTGTCGTTTACCAAAATTGAAAGACTGTCAGACTGTAAGGCTGAAACCACAAATGACCAAGAGGGTGACCATAATTTTCTGCTGAGTTCTAACAAAAATTATGTTCCATAATTATAATATTTAGCAGGGCTGCCAGATGCTGTCTAGTAAATCAAAAGAAAACATTGTATATTCTTTGTTTGAAGCCACAGTCTAAAAAAAAAAATCAAAGTTTCCTTTTCCTGTTGATTTGTTCAGTTAAATTTTGTCATAGGTTCAGTGAACAATCTCACTGGCTATAGTGATGGGGAGACAACTTAGGAAACAACGAGGATACATACGGCAAAAAATCCCACTACAAATGTGATCAAATGAAAACAAGAGCTTTCATCAAACAAAGGCTGAAATCCTAAAGACACTTTCCTGGGAGTAAGACCCACTGAACACAATGAGGCTTACTTTTGTGTAGACATGGTTACGACTGTGCTTATATTCTTAAAAGGTGATGATGGTATATAAATACTTCTTTGCCACTAATGCAGTGCTATTCAGTGAAGTTTTTTTCTTACTGTTTTGAGGACTTATCTAACTTGGATTTTCGGGTTTTAGGAGGGAAGGGTACCTTTAGTATCTCAAACATCCCAATTAATTAATGTTCGAATGTGACACATTCAAAAATACTTTGAAGACTACAAGGTCACTCATGGTTCCTGACAGAGGACTTCTACTGAGCCACATTTGTCTTGTGATGGTGACCTAATTCATCTTTAACAAGTTAGACAGAAATGAAAATCTGCTTTGAATCTGGTAATGCAATCCTAATGTTAGGCCAGAAAATTGGCCCAGCTAAGCTTCCCTAAGTTGACCATATCCTGAGCTGACAGACCATTTCATTGGCTCTCAGAGCCATGGGTAACATGGAAATGCTTGAGTTAAGAAAATCCACTTTTGTTCCATAAACTTTGTATTTTTGTTTTGTTTAATTGGCCATAACCTTTGACAGAATACAGATTTTCCAATGCAATTTGTTTCATTGCATTCTGCATAAAGTTACCTTTCCAATGATATATAATTTGATGGTATTATCTTTCATACATACCCTTTTTAAAATTTTAGTAACTAGTGTCAAGCTCAGCTTGTAGCCCCCCTAAAGCTTGTAGCCCAGTGCAACTGCACCCCCTGCACCTCTCCTAGCTATGCCACTGCCTCTAGGATGACATTTAAGCCAAATTCACAGGTCTATAAGGCTTCTGGCTGGCCTAATTGCTACTGAAGAGGCAGCAGCATAAGGCCAGCATGCTCAATGAGCTGGTATAGTTGTGCCATATCCTGGGGTGGGCTGGTGTAGTTATGCCGTATCCTGAGATAGAGTGGCAGGGGTTGGCCCAGCACTCAGAATTTTTTGCCATCACTTTCAATTTTACTCTGGCTTATCACGGACCCCTATAGGTCTACTTAGATTTATTCCTGCTCCTTAGGTGGTCTAACTGAGGAGCTGTGAGAGGGAACTTCTGCCCTGGAAAGAAGCTCTGGATACAGCCTAACTGCACTGTACTAGGCATGTTGCACATGCCCTCAACATGCCTCATGAGCTGCCTAGGCTGGCACAGCTAAGCCAGCCCAGGTCATCTATCTTGGGCCAGCCTGAAATTGTGACAACCACCCTGAAAGCAATTGGAAGTGGTCTGTTGAAATCGCTGCCAAACTATTTTGGGTGATGTGCTTCGTGAGTATGAGCCAGGCACTGGCAGGCCTGCTGACAGTCACACAGCAAGGGCTAGTAACACAACAGCGTATGACACCCACCCAAGGCTAGAACATACCGGCAATGCTACTGAAGTCAATGTACCCCAAATGAGTGTCAAATAAGGGCAATCACAAGATCATGCAAAAATAATCAAAAGTAGCTATGAACACTTCTGTAGTAAATTTGCTGTGACAGAAAACCAACCCAGACAAGAGAAGCTCTTCAGCCAGCATATGGTTTGAAAGAAATTCTCCTCCCTCTTCATTGCCTGCCTGTCAGTGCTCTACACACAGTATGCCAAGAGCCTGTCAAGATTATTTGTGAGGTCTATCACAGCATCTTCTTTTGGAAAGAAAGCTAAATAAATAAATTACATAAATAAATTAAAGCAGCATGCAATCAGTAAAAAATAACATCTGCTGAGCTCTCAGATCAAATAGACTAGCTGGTTCCACGCATTATATTTATTCCACAACATCAACGGAGCAGATGTTGATGACATCTAGACCTGTATTTATCCAACAATAAGTGACTTGTGATCCTTCCTGCTGTTGAGTTAAACAATATGCTAAGAAATTATCAGTAAGGATAATAAGAGTTGCCACTTTATTTTGCACAAAGGAAAATTCAAAGCAGGTTTGAAGATCCCGGGGGGGGGGGGGGGGAATCCCATATTGCAGAGAACAAAATTCTAGCTGTGTTATTTTTAAAAAATAAGATCTGTTCACTTAGGGTGCAATCCAGAGTAACTACGAGGAGTCCTTGCTCCAGTGTAAGAACAATTTACTCTGGATTGCAATATGAATTTCTCATAGGTTTTCACTAGGTGGTGCTGTAACTTCATCAACGTAAATGTCGCTTATGTGCTCCTGTAGTTACACTGGATTGTAGGGCAAGTGTTGGAATAGGAAAAAGTCAGTGAAAATGTGTAAATGGGAGTTTGGGCACTGGTTTAGCTATTCACATGCTATGTGCATTACATAGATATACCCTACAATTCAGAGGAACTACGGGAGCTCATAAGAGACATTACATGTACCCATAGTTACTGCACCACCTAATGAAAACCTATGGGAAATTTATTTTGCAATCCAGAGCAAATTGTTCTTACACTGGAGCAAGGACTCCCCATAGTTACTCTGGATTGAGCCCTAAGTCATGCTCCTTGGCTTCCCAAACAGTCAGGAACCATGATCATGTAGGATTATGTTTAGAGCCATTTTGGGTGAAAGGATGTTTACATGGGTCCCAAGTCAGACTTTACTTTGAATGAGCAGAAGTCAAGTGATGTAGCTGGTGGAGATGACAACAATATAACTGAAGTCAAGAGGTGGCAGAATCACTGCTCCACCACTGAACACCACCTGGTTCCACTGGACTCAGTAAGTCAGACTGGAATAGAAAGTGAGTGGTGAAGAGAGGTGGTGGGTGGGTCAAGCTGCAATGGTCCCCTCCTATCCCCCCCTAAATCACAGCTCTTTTGCAATTCTCAGACATACACAACCAAAAGCAGTGGCATATGTCCAAGGATTTACTTGTACAAATAAGTGTTCTACACAGTCTGTTTTCAATATCTCAGTGGGTTAGATTCCTGGAAACGCCAACAGGTACCAAACCTGTGGATAGGAAATCATCGCCTGGGGCAGGGGGGAAGCATAGTTAGCTGGTCAAGAATGCCAGCAGGAAATACAGTACCTTTTGATTACCACAAACAAAATGAGATTGGCTGTTATAGATAGCTTCAGCATGGAGTCAGAGAGGTCCTAAATGGCTACAATAGCATGAGGATGGCTGCAGAGGGGTCCTGGATGCAAAGACCTTTAAAATGGTATAGATATTGCTAAAAACTACTATCATTAGCTTCAGGAGGCATGCAGGGAGCTATAAATGGTCCCCAGTATTGTCAGGATGGAGTGGTGGGCTCCAGAAGGTTTGCACCTACTCTTTAGAACCGGTTGTTAACGAGAGATAGGACATATAAAGTTTAAAAATAGCCATTTAAAATTGGCTGCCAGATGGGCATAGAACCGGTTGTTAAGTTCTTTAAATCCCATCACTGTCAGGATGGCTGTGGAGATGCTGTGAGAATCTAATGCCCACTAGATGCATTAGGATTTTAGGATGGTAGGTATAGGGCTGAAAGTGGCTGCTGCGCAGAGTTCCACAGATAGAACAAGAGCTTTAGAATGCTAGGTGGATCTTGCAGCAAACAGCTATGGATAGTTAAGAACAGTCAGCTCGTAATACAAGGTGACACTCCTGCTCACCCTAAGTAAGGAAATCTGTGGTTAGGGTTGATAGTACTTACCTCAAATTTCCTCTTGGGTTAACATTCCCCCCACTCACCCCACTCCCATTTCTGAATGCTTTTGGGAGGGCTACAGCAGCACAGGGAGTGGGGCATAAATTATGTAGCATTCCTAGAGATGGAATTTACTCATAACTGACTCACTTCATTTATTTCTGTGATCTTTAGTCATGACTGAAGCTGCAATCCTAATCTCCAGTTTGGTCAGAATAAACCCCAGCATAAGTCCTGTGCTGACCAGAGTGGTGGGCCTAGGGCCTATGAGAGGGGGGTCCAGCAGGTACATTGTTCCAGGGCCTGAGAGCTAAAGAGGGGCCCATGACTGAAGGACCCATGACTTAATGCTGTTAAGAGGTTGGGTGAAAAATTTGATTTTTTTTGTTGGAAATATCCCACAATGTGTGAAAGTGAGCTAGAAAAAAATCAAAAAGGTTAGCTCATCAATATCCTTCAGACCTTGATGATGAAGATCTTGCAGAAGAAAAAAAAGCAGGCCTCTGTCAGTCTTGAAAGACTTTGGTATTGTGCTCGGCGTTGCATACACTGCATGTGAAGCACGAAAGCCTGGGTTGGATTGTTATGAAGGATAGGCTGTTACCCAAGCAGCAAATCCCCCCTCTCCACGCCACTGAATTAGTCCAATTGAAAGGCAGAGCCAATAAAATTGGATCCAGCTGCGTCGCAGAGCTGGGCTAAGGACAGGAGCTCACCCTGTCTTGTGGGGCCGACCCGGGTCTTGAACCCTGGCCTGCTGGTTAACATGCACAGCGTCTTAAATGCTTGTGCCACACACAACCCTGTATTTGAAGAAGAAATACAACATTTATCAGTTGTACACAAGGCCAATTTTAGAAAACCAGAGCTGAAACCTTTAGAATTGCTAAATTTGTTAACAGAATACAAATTGTGTGAATTATTTCCAAATGTTTGTATTAGCTTGAGAATATTGTTGACAATTCCAGCAACAGCAGCATCTGCTGAAAGATCTTTCAGTAAGCTTAAACTTATGAAAAATAATTTGTGGTTTACTATGTCACAAACTCAACTTGTTGATCTAGCAAGACCTAGCACTGACCTAGCACTGAGTCTAGCATTGCCAGACAAATGGATTCTGATAGCATTATTAGAAATTTTGCACATAAGAAAAGCACTTATTAAATAGTTACAAATTTTTCTAATTTTTTCCTTGATAAGATTTTAGTATTTTATATTGTCACAATGAACAGGAACTTGTCACAATGAAGAGGAACTTAGGGAAGGAACAAGAATATGATGCTAATGCATACTAGGCCTGTCAGGATCCATTTCTTCTTCCCCCATTCTGCCTCCATCCTATCTCCTCTCCTCTTCCCCACACTGTTCTTCCTACCATCCATTGCCCACCTTCTGCAACAGTTTATCTGCTTCATTGCGGGTTATTCTCTGCAGCAGCATACCAGGCCTGACACCACTGTTATCATCAGCACCCCCAAAATAGCCACCCCCCAAATCAGCACCCCATCATAATGACAAGGGCAACAGCATACATGCCATTACAACCCTGCAAAGTCTAATTAGAATTGGGCCCTTTCTTTTAAAAGATAAGTTACACAGTTTGCGAATTGTCCTATATTTCCTATCATTGCTTTTTACTTCAATTTAATAAAACTCTTCTAAAGCCCAAGGAAAAGCTTTAAATCCCAAATTCTCCCCCATAATCAATAATTTCCAACAACTGTGCCATGGCACATTGGTGTACCATGGATGGTCTACAGGCATGTTATAAAAACTGATAATGTGTCTTGACAATTTTAGTGCCTTGTCAGTGTGCCATTAGATGATAAAGGTTGAAAATCACTCCTCTAAATCTTCCCACCAGGACTACACATACAATATTTTGCCTCTATTAAGAATGGCATCTAGAGTAAATGAAGTAAATTTGGAATAAATGAAGAAAAATCCTAATGAAAATTAAATGCCAACATTATTCTTTAATTTAAGGTTTGGTTCCAACTAAGGAAGGATATTCCCCTGTCCTGGAAATAATTTATTTTTCAAAGCCAGATTCCATCAAAGCAAGATTCTGTCTCAACGTGTTTAGGATTCTCTTGGAACTCAGCCCAGCCTTGAAAATGTTTAGTATGTGAAACTTCAACTATATAATCATAATGTCAGACGAGTGTGTCATCACAATGGCATTTTGAAAAGTGTTTGTTTCTACAATGAATGCATCTGTAATTGAGAGATTGTAATTGGCACCGCATTTTGCATTTCATTTGGCAGAGATCAATTAGAACGTATTACAGGAATACATATAATGCACTTCCTAATTACATCTAATATTCCCGCAATCATGTTGGTACCACTTTTGCAGATGATCTAATGAAAACCTTCACTCAGAGTTGTTGCAAAACACTGCAAAGCTTACAGAAAACACTTTTTCTTCCTAAAATGATTGGGTGATAATATAGAAACATTATCAGCACAATTAGGGAAGATCATCCAGTTCAACCATGGTGAGCTGAAATGAAAAGGCAAGCCCCAGAGTAGACTGCTTGAGGTCAATAAGACTACTCTAGATAAAGCAATTTAGAAAAAGACAAGTTCTTGGAGAGTTTGGGTATGAGATGGGAATAAATAACCAGTAATTATCTCAAAACTGCCCGGAAAGCTTTAAAAGTCAGAAAGCTTGCAATTAGACACCAAGTGTTTGAAAATACCTTATATAAATGCAAAACAGGTGGAGTAATCATTGAATCTAGTCTCAATCTAATTCCCATTAACCATCTGACCTATCATTGATTAATCACATCAGAGTTTCCTCTGATCGCATCCGAGGACCAGACAATGCAACGGGGTTGGAGGGGAAAGGAAAACAAAAATAAAGAATGAAACACATCCTCCCCAAGGAGAAGAATCTTACTGCATTAAAAATATACCTCTAAAAGTATCTTCTTTTTCTGTTTTAAACAAAATGCTTTCTACATAAAGGAACCAGTAGGACAAAGACCCAGTTCCGAGAAAAAAGCCTTTTAAACCTGCTTTTTTAAAGGCTATACAATTTCTACAAAGCAGACTCCTGCAGCCCTTTGAGAAGATAAACAGCCCTTTTAAGTGAGACTTTAAAAAATTCTTTTTAACTTGCAGGTGGAAGACATTCGCAGCATCGAATGGAGAATCTCCCACCCACCTTTGCCATGCTACAGAAACACACACACACACACAAAGCCCCAGTTTCTTGCCATAGATTGGAGCATACTTAAGAGCAAGCTGTTGTCCCCACAACCTGTTTAAAGATGGCAAAGGCTAAAGATGGAAAAAGGAAAGACGCCAGGAGCAAAAAAATAAAAATTTCAAGCCAAGTTTCAAGTGAAACAATGGGGAAGATCTCTTGGTGTGACGACAGTGCAAACTTCTGGAATGAAAATATTTCAGGTCACTGGAAAATAGCGACAGAGGTTTATTTTTACAATTCAGAAAGAAGGGCAGAAGAGTCATGACTTTGGAAGATGCTAGGTAGTCTTAAGCAAGCATGTTGAAAGGAATAAGGCCTTTTTAAAAACCATGCTGCTCTATTTCAATGCGCTAAAATGGTTAGTTGTAGAGGAACATGAAGAAGTCACCTTGAGACACATGATGAAGTGTCCTCATATTATGGCTGACACTGGGGATGTGTAAACCACCACCCCCTAAACTAAGAAATGTCACAGTCTTAGTCATTCGAGACACACCGAATCCCCATGAGAAAAGAAATGTGTCTTATAGAAACCAATTTGGTTTCCTTTTAAAATGTTCAGATGTTTTGCTTTGGTAGGGGTGGGTAGGTGACTGAAATTCACTTTGAGCTCCAGAAGTCACTTTGGACTTCTTCAAAATGTCGATCTTAACCTAAGCTTTACATTTTAGTTTCCCACAATATTCAGAGGTTTCTGTTGGCGAGTTGCTTTCAAACTGGCTTGAAATAAGTACCAGAATAAGTACCATAAGTCATGACAATTTAGGGACATATGGACAAATTTCACAAGACTAATCTTACTGAAATTAGTTTACAGTCCAGTCTGATGCATATTTTTTTCAGAATAATTTCCCATTATATTTGATGAGCTTAACTCCTCATACGGTATATCCCTTAGATGCCTCACATGGTCCATTGGACATTTTCAGAAGTTAGTTTTGTGGGTTTTTTAATGGAATCTATTATTATTATTTGACAACCTATGACTTTTTTTACTGCTAATTAGACAGTTATAAATCCAAAATCATTAATGTTTGAATTTACAGTTTTTCTGTAAATTCAAATTGAACCATCTAATCCTGCATGGTCCATTGGACTTTTCATTGGTTATTCATAAGTTCAAAATTTTGCTAGCTAAAATTATAATCAAAATTCATAATTTCACAATATTTATTTATATCACAACATTTATTCATTATATGTACCAAACTATAGTACAAGGTCGTACAGGGTCCCTTTATTGGCTTCAAGATCCATTGGACCTTGGTGGTCTTAGGTGATAAAAAGCCAGTATTCTAAGGGATATCCATGCTTGTAGCTTTTGGGATGAATCCTATCTAGCCTTATGCTGGTGGATTTTGGAAACCACAGGAATGGCTGGGCTGCAGAAAGCACGCTAATGTTGTGTGGCTGTGGCCACTAGTTCTGAACCCTGAAGGCTGCGTATAGGCCATGCTGGCTAGCAGAATTTCCATCACAGCTGGAAAGTTGGTGGTGGGGTTGGGAGTAGGCTAGACAAGAGAGTTTACAGAACTCAGCAGCAGCTGTGCATGCCAGATCCTATTCTCCTTTTCTGGCCCAGACCTCTTACTCTCCTCAGACCTAGTGTCCTCAGTTCCAGAGTCTCTAGGTCAGAGAAGATCCTTTGGAGACAAGGTGGTCTATAGAGAGGTAAGTAAAAATATACTGTTCACCCCTTCCAGGTTGTACCAGTCATTGGTTTCACATCATGCTTCACAATGCCTTCCAGGTAACTTCCACTCATAAGTGGCTTCCACTTGTGAATGGCCAAAAATTGGATTACGACCCATGGGTAATTCACAACCCAGTGTTTGAGGAAAAACTGGGTTAGTCTATCATGCTCCCATCTTACCAGTTAGTCATTACCTTTTTGTGTCCCAGATTTTCATGGCTAGATTTAAAAGTGTTCAGTTTGCAGAGGTTTCTAATGAGCATATATCTTGGACTCTCTATGTTCCAAACTTCAGATCTCAAGTTCTGGTAGAATTATTTATTTTAATATCCTCATTAATGGATATTAAATGTTATGGATATTAAACCTCAGTTAATGAGGTTTAAACAAATATATATAATTGTTGTATAGTTGTAGTTGTTTTGCTTGTGTTTGAGGTGTGTGAGTTTGCATGTGTTTGTGTGTGTAAGTAAACACAGAGAAAAAAGAAAAAGAAATTATTTCCAAGTACGGTATCAAAATGCAGCACAGGTTGAAACTTGTCTGAAAGACAGTCAGGAAATTTCAGACCATCTCCAACTCAGCTGGATTTAAGAATATGAAATGAGTCACTGGTCAATTATAAGCATCCTATCCTGAATAATCTACCAATATAATTGAAGTGTCTCAGTCAGGAATATGTCTTCAGAGGCTCCATCCTAGGCTGCGTTGTGTGATCTCCATTAAAAAGAGAAGGCTTGTTTGTCTCTTCTGAAGTTCAGGTATCATATTTTTTTGTAAAAAAAATTTTTAAATCACTTGTGCAAAATCTTAATCATATTCATACTATTTAGAGCCATCTGGAGTTAATCCTGGAGATTAATTTAAAGTGGAAGATGTCTGTAAGGAATTTATTTTGACCTGCAATAAGCATGCTCCATGAAGATTTGGTCGGGTGCAGGGAATTATCTGTCATGCGATGCTCCTCACATATTTTGACTCTTAAAAGGCTGGCAGTAAGCGTGGGCAATTTCAGAAAAATCTTAATCCTCTGTTGGTGCGACTGATATTCTAGTATTTATACATGCTCACACAGTGCTTATGCATACATATTCATGCATATATTGAAACTAGCCTGTAAAATAATGGTGATTACAATTCTTCCCATTAAACTTCAATCTAAGTAGCTTAGGCTGGCTTTTCATATGTTTAGGCTGGCTTTTCATATGCAATACAATACAATGAGCAGGGAAGAAGTCCTGAGATAGTACAAGGGAAAGCGAACATCTCAGATTGATGGTGGGGAATCTCATCTCTGAATGCTTCCTTGACATGGGGGAGAAAAATGCTTGCGCAGGATGGAAAATAAGCACATGTTAGCAGATGTGCTTTTCAGAATACATATTAATGTTAACATGCACACACACACTGGTGAAATCTATGTTTTGGGTCTAGTGTAGTGGCCAATTACTCAGCTCAGTTCAGCAAGGCAGGATTCACAGGCAAGAGGACAAAGTGCATTTTAGGCTGCAATCCTAACCTCCAGTTAGGCTGGCGTAAACTCAGGCATAAGTCCTGTGCTGACCTGGGGGTGTGTCATTCCTAGGGAGGGTTAGGCCAATGCACAGACATGTGGTTGTCTCCCTGCATCCCCAGGGGAACAGGAAGACAGATGAGGAGACAAATTGTAAGCTTTGCATATGCCTCAAAATGCCATGAGAGCAGCCCCTCTCCCTTTGCCTCCAGAGCCATTGCAATCAGGAAGTGTTTTTTCTCAGTGTCGAAAAATCTCAGGGAGCATGCATAGGGCTGCATGGGACACCCCACAGGTCCTGGAGTCTCCAGAAACCCATAGTAAATAAAAGCGCTCCCTACACCCCCTTAGTGATGTGATTCTGGGGATTGTGTAGCTGCCCTTACCCCCTCCCCTCAAAGACTTATATTGGCTGTAAAAATCCCCCCAAAATTGAGAATCACTGCTCAAAGGGATTATTCTTACATGTTCCCAGTCATCCACAGCAGTGGTTCTCAAGCATTTCAGCTCAGGACCCCATCTGAGAATGACCATCTCAAACCCACTCATCCCCCCCATCACTGATGCCAGAGTTCCTCCATATCTACTTGGAAGTAGGTTCCATTGTGTTCAATGAGACTTACTCCCAGGAAAGTATGGATTGCAGGATGAGTGCCCAATTCCAAGCTAGCAGCATCCAGTGTCAAACACCCAGCTTTTCCTGACCTCCTCCCCCCAAATGAAGCTGGTCTCTACTCCCAGTTTGAGAACCACTGAGTGTAGCTGATGGGGTTGCATGGTAGGACCTTCATAGTGGTGGTTCGCTCCCTAGAGAATATCTTCCTTTTGGAGGTTTACTGTGCTTTCCTCCCTCAGAAAGAGGAACAAAATATTTCTTCTGGTAGACTTTCCCTGATTATTTGAAATCGTGCATTTTCAGTGCTGCATTTTCTTTCTTGGTTTCCTTTGTCTCGTGGGTATGCTGCTTTTATATTTTTATTTTTTCTTGTTTTCCTTTTACAGCTATTGTGTGTTTAAATTTATGTTGTAAGCTGACTTAAGTCTTCAGAGATAAGATGGGCTATAACCATTTTAAATTAAATAGGGGAAAAATAATGAATCCCTAAGGACTCCCTCATACCTATCCCTGGAAGAAAGCACAGAAACCACTTAACCAGATGAAGAACTGGAATTCCTCTCCTAGCACACACCACTGTTCCCTTAGCAGACATGTGAGACTGAAAAATCCAGTGTGTTATCTTGGCCCGGGAGCTACAATGGCAAAGAAAACAGGGCCTATTCAATTGCTCACCATTGTACAGCTGTTAGACACGGGAACTTGTCAGGATACCACACATTTTAGATTTATTATTGGCTTACTGACCTATTTATATGCTGCCTTTCAGCTGGAACACCCTGAAAGCTGTTTCCAAAATAAAATAAAAATGATTAAAAACAACAGTAAAACAGAACACCCAACTGCCAAATTAAAACTAAAAGTATACATTGAACCAGTGGCATAGCTAGGGGAGGTGCAGGGGGTGCAGTTGCACCCGGCTACAACCTTTAGGGGGGCTACAAGCTGACACTAGAGACTAAAATTGTGAAAACAGACTACATATGAATGATAATACCATCATGTTATGTATCATTGGAAAAGTAATTTTATGCAGAATGCAATGAAACAAGCTGCACTGGAATATCTATATTCTATCAAAAGTTATGAACAATTAACCAGAAAATGAAAACTCAAAATCTGATGGAACAAAAAGTGGATTTTCTTAACTAAACTTTCCCATTATACTGATTGCTCTGAGAGTCAATGAGATGCAGTTCCGATACTGTACGGAACAAATAAGGTGTTAATATTATTTGTTTTCATTTCCATATACATATATAATAATACAGTTAACCCATGCTAACAGGGTATACAGGCACTTCTAAGTGGTGCTCTTTAGCAGGGAAAGAATAACAATTTCCCTTTGCCCCAGAACAGTTTCCCTAACCAATAAAGAGCACAATTTTTATATTTTTACTTAATTAAACTTGATTTTGTTGTTGCAGGGGAAAATTTAAAAAATTAAATATCCTGGGATGACATCACTTCTGGTCATGACATCCCTTCTGGGGCAACATTTTGAGCTTTCACCGGATTACATAATCGTTCGCTACGCCACTGATATATCCTTATCTCTTATGCACTATTTCCCTTCCAACTTAAGATCTAGATTACATATGACTCACCATTTTGTTTTCCCTGCAACCCTGCTGTTAATCAATTGAAAATGACTGATTGTTTTGATTAACTGTTCATTGGGCCCAATGGAGTGTGTGTGTTTTGTAAGAAAATTCTAACTCAATTGTGATCTCTCCAGGTTTTTCCAGTCTCAGTTGGAGGATGATCACCAGGCTGTCTCCATACCCCAGAAGTCACAGCTTGCTTTAGAAGTTTTAATTATTAGACAATAATAACATAACATAAAAAAACCACACTGGATCACCCAAATCTAATCCAGCTTCCTGCATCTCTCAGTGGCCCAACAGATCCCTCAGGGTGCATACAAGACAACAAGGGAGCTCCATCCTGGTGCCCTCCCTTGCCTCTGGTATGCCAAGGCAGCCTACATCTAAAATCAGGAGGCTCAAATCGGAAAGGACTTTTCCTCCAGAAATTTTGCAATAGGCTAGATGCCATCTCCACATCTTGTGGCAATGAATTCCACAGACTAATCACATACTGGCAGCACAATCCTAACCCCTGGGTAGATCGACACAAGTCCCAGTACAAATCCTGTGCGGGGGTGTCAGAAAAGTGCCATACGGCACTTTTGTACACCATACATGGGGGTGGTGGGGCTAGGCCAGTGCACAGACATGTGCAGGCCTCCCCACACCACCAAGAGAATGGGGAGATGGATGAGTTGTGCTGGCTTAAATTGGTTAGGTTTGCACCCTATGAAAGGAAATCTTTATCTGTCCTAACTCTTCCAACACTCAATTTTAGTGGATGTCTCCTAGTTTTGGTGTTCTTTAAGAGGGAAAAGAGAATTACCCTATCCATTCAATCTGTTATGTCCTCTGTTATGTCTCTGTATTGTCCTCTCTCAGGAGTCTCTTTTCTAGACTGACGAGCCTCAAACACTGCAGCCTTTCCTTTGAAGAAAAGTGCCCCAGCCCAGTAGTCATTCCAGTTGTTCTCTTCTGTACGTTTTTTACTTCCACTATATCCCTTCTGAGAAATTGTAACTGGAACCAGATGCAATACACCACATGTGGCCTTAAAATTGATTTGTACAAGTGGCATTATAATATTGGCTGTTTTATTCTCAACACCTTTTCTAATGATACCAAATATGGAGTTGCTTATATTTGTTAATAACCATAAACCATAGTCCTTGAAGCTATCTCTGCTTCCTGCAATATTTCATATAGAACATCAAAGCAGCAGGGGAGCCACTTACTGGAAAAGATATTCAGTTAAGTGCCATGAAGAGAGCCCAACGTTTCATTGACATTGAGAAAAAAAAATCTGAACAAGTTGAAATTCTGTTATGTATACCCCCCAAAAAAGAAATTCTTAAAATGAGCAATCTCCAGTTAATCTGCCCAACTCCTTAAAGCATTAATTTATTTTGATACAACTTCATTGTCAGAAGAAGAACTTGTCGGACCTCAGAGGAGTACGTACTCAGCTTCTGTACAACAATCAAGAGAGTTCTCAATTACCTTTCAGAAGCACACATTTCAGGCAGATTCACAAGGGGGAGATAGCAACACAACACTGTATATGCAGATCACAGGAAACTGGGGACAATCATTGAATGTGATGCGTAGCAATTTTCAAAATGATGTTCTGTGTGGCGTGTTATAAATCTGCTCCCTGAAGAAATAAATAAATATATGTATCAGCTAAATCGGGTTTAAGAATTCTGCGTGTATCACAATAGTACAAATTTAGGGAGATAAATTATCTTGTAGAAGCGAAGAGAATGAATCTCCCCAGTGTTCCAGCCCTATGATTTGATATTTATGGTGAATGCTTCAAAGAACGACGGCGGCAGCAAACATATCAAGGATATATGAAGAGAACAATGTGATTCTGGCCTACATGCTTTTAAGGAGGAATTGGATAAATTTCTGGAGTAAAAGTACATCATGGGTTACAAGTCATGATAGGCATGTGCAATGTCATGTTTTTAGATGTAAGCTACATTAGAAGGCCAGACGCAGGAGAGGGCACCATGATGCAGGTCTCTTGCTGTTGTGTGTGCTCCTTGAGGCATTTGCTGGGCTAATGTGAGATTTAGGAAGCTGGACTACATGGGCCTTCGGCCTGATCCAGCAGGATTCTTCTTACGTTCTTACTCTCTTGACTTCCACTGATTGTGAGGCAGCTCAGGTTGGCAACTTCTTATAACCCTTCTTGCAGCAGAACACCAGGAAGTTCTGGTGAGTGGCTCAAGCGTGGGAGTGCTGCCTCCACCTGGGAGAATTTCCACCTCCTCCTGATGCGCATGAGGGGTGATGTGCATGGGGGAGTGATGCACATGGGAGTGATATGCATTGGGGGGATGTCGTACGGGGGTATTTTCCTCCCACAATGTGGTACGTTCTGCTAGTTCATCAATAAATATATTTTTCCATAAAATGGGTGGACCTGTTTTAAACAGTCAATTCAAATATTGATAGAAAACTGTATATATAGTTGGAATGAATAGAGCCCTCAGCCTTCTCTGCCCCAGAGGATCATGGGTATAAAACCCTCAGCCTGCGTGATTGACATGTGATGCAGATACCCCACACTCAAGGCTTTTATGTAGATAGTTTAACCAGAATGTGACATTCATTTCAAAAAACTGCATTTAAACTGAACACATAGTTGCCACACACTCAGGGTGAAATCCAGAGTAACTACAAGAAATCTTTGCTCTGGAATAAGAACAAGTTACTCTGGATTGGAATATGAATTTCCATACGTTTTCACTAGGTGGGGCAGTAAGTACGGGTGCACATAATGTCTCAATAGATGCTCTGGATTGTGCCCTTAGTTTTCTTAATCAACGAGAATCTTAAATGGATTGTGGACTGACAGGATTGCAATATATTCCCCACTGCTACGGGGGAAGTTATTTAATTTACATGCACATGAAGTTGTACACGTACATGAAGTTGTTTAATTTACAAGTTGAAATACAAGAAATGTATGCTGTTTCACATCACAGCAACAGTGCGGTGGTTCTGTTGTCTCAACAATCCTACAGCTATTAGCAAAAGTCAAGCTATCAAAGTGCACCAAATATTTGCAAAAATTCACAGGATGCATCTTCCCAGCTCATATCCTCCAGGGACATCCAGACATCATTACCTTCCTGACATGAGTCCCTTCAGATATCCGAGCAGTTTTCGCAGTCAAATTCTCTGGTGACTTACAGCCCCTTTTTGCTTCCAGTTCTTGTCTTTTAAAGAACGGATTCAGTAGGGCCATGAGGCAATTTAGCTAGTCTAGTGGGATGGTTTGTCCCATGTGTTCTGTTCATTTCAAAACCTGTTTACATTATAGCTGAAAGCAAAACTGCCACAGACCTCCTCATCTTGATCAAGGTAAAATCCCAGAATACTCTTTTCTCTCAAAACATGTTACAACCTGAAAATTATTTTCCTAAAGATGCAAAAAGAAATCAAAACAAAACCCCAATCCCTTGGTTTGTTGTTGTTGTTTTTTGAGTAAAAGGAAGTGCAAAGAGCAGCACACATCTGATGAAGCTGTATTGCACAAGATAAACCAATCGAAGAATGAATGTTCATCCTAGAAGATTTCCATAAGTACAAACTAATACAAAGCTGGAGCACAATCCTAACCATGTCTAATCAAAAGTAAGCCCCACTGTGTTCAATGGGTCTTACTCCCAGGAAAGTGTCTTTGGGATTGCAGCCTAAAGCTAATAATTATAAATCAGTGGAAAGATTCAGCCAGCTGATAGCTCTCCTCCAAAAGTGACATTTATTTGAAGTAGGCATTCCACATATGGAATATTTATATGAACACTGCAGGGATGAGCTCAAGGCAGAGAGCCTGAATCGCAAGTCAATTCCAGAGTCAGCAAACCTATGATTTAATGTGCAAGTCATAGCATGTGATCATCACAGCGTGATTCACAAGAAATTTCAATTCTTCCAAGTCAAATCACAAGTCATTATGAGAAACAAGTCAAAGGCTTCGCTGATAGCAAAAAGTAAAAAAGAAGAAAAGCATTTTTTCCTTCCCTCAAATCCCCCATCCCCAGGATTAAAACATGTACCATCTCACATCTACTATTTCCATCAGTCTGAAGGCCAGCTTTTTCACTCACAGGGTCTTCAGAGTGATTAGAAAGTGATAAAAAATTAAACAAGAACACACGCACACACAGAAAAAGACGATTCAAGTCAATTTTAGTCGCAACTCTATTTTCAAATTGACAGTCCCAAGTCATAAGTCAGTCAGTGGCATCCATGACTCAAGTCAACTTGAGTTGCCAAAAAACAAGCTTTAGCATGATCGAGTCTAGTTAACCCAAGTCATATGCCATCCCTGTGATACTGTAATTTGTGCAATGGAAAAAAGAGCAATTACCATCACAAATATCATAGCAGTGACATATACAGGTCCCACTCGGATGCACCAATTCAAACAAAAAGCATCTCCTTCTCTTTGGGAGCAGAGAACACGTGCTTAACACAATTCAAGCAGAACTACAGTTTCTCACAGTGTAAGGGAGCAGGGCCAGGAGCCAACTTGGCACCCTGGCATTGGATCCTGGATCCAATGGATTCAATCCTTGGATCCTGGCATTATCCTAGGGCAAACTGGAGCAGCACATTGCCACTCCTGCCTCCTTTGGCTTAGGCAGCCTCCGGAAGCGGAGACCTCTAGAGACTGCTGCAGTCTTACCTTGGGGTAGGGAAAAGCCTCCCTTCAGTGTATAGCCTCCCAAACTTGCACTGGATGCAGTGCAGGCACAAGAGACTGCTTGCTCCAGCACAAGTCTGGATTGCACTGCGAATGTCTCTCTCTCTCTCTCTCTCTCTCTCTCTCTCTCTCTCTCTCATATTAAAATGCCTTGCAAAAGATGTGAACTACTTTACTAGATGCTGAAAAAAATGGTCTTGACAAATTTGTCACTCCTGTGACTCCATTAGTCACTCAGAAAGGAAGATCCAATTATATTTACCTCAGAGCTGGTAATGTCGCCAAATAGAACTGTCATGTTCAATTCTTTATGTAAACATCAGTTTCTAATATGTAACAGTGAAACTAACAGTCATGTTTCTAAATGCTGTGGATATCATCACCTTTTTAGAGATTTCCTGCTTTGAAATACAATATACTTCCACAGATGGTTGGTTCTCTCCCCGCTCCCCTCAAATATAGGGTGACCATATAGAATGGAGGACAGAATGCTTGAACCTTTAAACATTGTATAGAAGGGGGAATTTTGACATGTGCTGCTTTTTCTTTGTTGAGTTAAACAAATTCTCTCTCCTATGCAATAGTTAGAGGCCCTGTGTCCTCCATTCTATATAATCACCCTGCACATACATCTGCCATGTAATCCAAAATACAACAGACAAGATGCTATCACATGCGATTCAGGCTCTGTGCCTTGAGCACAACCCTGCAGTGCTCATATAAATATTCCATGTGATTCTTCCAAGCAAAACTAATTGATGGCTTTATTTCCCATCAGGAATCACTTACTCTTAAGACCACGCCTGACATTCTTAACCCAAGAAATACTTCCATTGATTTCTTGTCTCCTGCTGATTAGAAATTTGTAACTAATCAATTAGGGTATTGCTTTGAGTAATGAGAGCAAGATTGGGCTCTCTGTGCATAAATAGGAGGGGACTGTATTCTCCCCCCCCCCCCACCAAGGCTGAACGAGAGAAAAGTAGATGAGGATCTAGACACCCCAAAATTAAAATCCTTATATTATTACTTTTATGAAAAATATTCAAATACCACTTTTTAGTGAAACTTCACAAAGCAGTTTACAGAGAAAAATCAATGATTTTTCATGATTTTCTGTCCTTTTACTAACCCCTCCAATCCAAACAATATAACATAGGAGCTAGATCATTTACTTGTTATGTATGATGGGTATGTGGGGGGGGGGGGGGACATAGAATCATAGAATCCTAGAGTTGGAAGGGACCTAGTAGGTCATCTAGTCCAACCCCCTGCCTGCAGCAGGAAATCCCCCTAGAGCATCCCCGACAGGTGCTCGTCAAGCCTCTGCTTGAAGATCCCCAATGAGGGAGAGTCCACCACCTCCCTTGGCAATCTGTTCCACTGCTGAACCGCCCAAACCGTCAGAAATTTTTTCCGGATATCCAGCCAGAATCTCCTCTCATAAAGCGTCCCCTTCTGGACCTCCATAATAAAATCTCAAATTAGGCTGCTGTGATGCAAGTACCATCACAGCACCACTACTTAGATATCTTCAAGCTATCTTAGAAATCTTAGATATCTTAGATATCTTTAAGCAGGAGAATAGGCTACAAATTTATTAAGAATCCAATCCTATCTCTCTCCCCACCACTGCAGATGTATACTGTGGTGGAGGGGACAATCATCTAGCTAGCAACAGGTAAGTAAATACCATGTAGTGATATGGAGTATTACACACTGCATTCTATGACTACTCCATACTATGTATCACATACTGCATACTGTGGGAAGTGAGGAAACCAGGTAGCCCAGGGAAAGTAAGTAAAATCCTTTTGACTTATCTATTCGTAGGCCTGCTGGCATCCAGTGGGTCTCCTCAGATCTATTTAATTGGCATAAGGAGCCCCAAGGGGGCAGTTCAAGGATGAAAAAGAGGGATAGGATTTTGTTGCACGCAGCTCACTCAGTGACAACAAAGGCTGAGCTGCCTGAATCTGTCCACTTCTGGGACCTCCTCCAGTTCAAAATCCAAATAAATGGAAAATAGAGATCTCCCTCCCCAGATATCTTCAAGCAGAAGATTGATAGGTACCTACAGAAGATGCTAAGGGAGTCTGTCTTTATGATCTTAGGAGAATATAGCAGGAATACATCTTTGTCATTAAATCAAAACCTTGGAATTAGTTCCAAGCTCAATATACCAGGGTTTTGTCTAAAACTCAATGCAATGAACAAGGGAAATCCAAAGAGCTCTCATTATATCATTAGGTGATCTATTAGGTGATTAGGTGAATAATCTTGTGTTGATTACCATACTGAGCAGCATCATTCATAACCTGAATATCAGGGGAATATTGCTTAGGTCTCAAGAGTGCTGCTAATATTGGAATACTATAATGCTAAATTAAATTAAAATGCATATACATGTAGTAGCAGGCAGACTCCAGATCATGCTTTTTTCTCATTATAAACAAGTATGAATACATCAGGAAACCAAACATCCCCCTACACCCCAGTCTGTTTCATTTGCACATTCATCAATAGTGCTTCTACCACAAGTCCAGCTTCTAAATCTGTGTGTAATCCCTATCACTGCAATTTCTTGTCTGAAACTGATTTTCTCTCCTCATATTAATTTCATTTGGTAAAGAATGAGGTTCAGTATGATAATCAGCGCAAGATTACTCACCATGTTCATTTTTATTCATGTTCTGTCCGTCACAGTTCCAAATCTTATTGCATATGTATCTTTACGTTTAACTGGTGGGAGATCTATTATTTAAATAAATTCTTTGTAAACGTAACTATGTCTTTGAAGTTGTACCCCCTCCTAATTCCAGGCATTTGAGACCATATCAAGATCTGCTACATTAATTAAACATTGAAAAAAATAATTGAAACTCTGAGTAGTTAAGTATCTGCAAAACTTTAAAAGGAAAGTATCACTGTGGCAATTGGTATCTTAATTAGCTCATATAAATACATGTTTCACATAAACAGAAAAAAAATATATATATTACTCTCTTTCTGCTTAATTGTGTATGCAAAATACATTTGGCTTTTTGACTGGATTTAAAATAAACACCATTATGAACATTTTAGAATAATGGAATACTGTATCTGAACTAATAATAGGTAAGGTTATAAGCACAACATAGCAGAATTCGGTTGACATGAAGTCACAGCCCATTCATTGTCTTTTCATTCAGTGGGACAAACAGAAAATAAATGGTTGGCATATGCTGCCCTTGTCACATACCCTCGCATGTATCCAAACTGACCCATCTGGGATGCATTTCAGTCCTAAAAGATTATGGTGTGAAAGAGGTTTATTTGTCACTCGTAGGGCAAGATAGCACAGCAGAAGGAAGGAAATGGGTCAGCACATTCTACACTGCTGCCTGACTCGTGAGAAGGAAGGAGAGATGTGGGGAAAGTGAAAACCACGTGAAGCGCGCAGCAGCAGCTGCATATCTTTGTACAGTACTTTTCTTTGTGTGGTTTTTGTACAAAGAGGGCAACTTGACTCAAGTCCTAAGAAGACATGAAGGGGTAAATCAAGAATTTGAAAAAGTGTCTCCATTGACACATTTTCAAGTTGAGTCACAGGAACAGTGACTCAAGTCTCAACTCGAGTTACGTCCCTTGTGATTTTTCCAAACACTGCTAGAAACAAACTCCCACAAAGTAGCCAGGTAATTTATTATCACTATGATTGTAACTGATCTAGATTCACAGTGCGTGGTAGATTAGAAATATACCTGCTATGAATTTGTTGTGTATATTTGGTACATCATTTGGCAAATTACCTGGCTCAATGGCTGATTTTAGAAGTTGTAAGTTGCACACAACTTTTGCCTTCAGGAAATATTTTTGTTCACTTTAAGGCAGTTGTGTTGAGTTTTTTAAAACCTGCAATTATTTTCAGATATCTGGGCATATCAGGCAGCTTTCAACGATGCCAGACACTGCTCAGTAATTAATAATACCTTCGTGTTAATCTCTGTACATGCCTTTATTTTTTTTAAAAAGAAAAGTCCTTTTTTAATTTGACAATAAATCATTTGACAAGCGGTGGGAGTAGAAACGTAGAGAGAAGTGAAGGAATGAGAAGAACAAGTTCTCCATACTCGTCCAATTGCTTAATCTGTCAAACTTTTTGCAACCACACACACATATACACTTCAATAGTTATATAAGCATTTCAAGTTGCAAACCTGACCACTTTTTCAGCTTTGGAGTAAGGACAATGTAACTCTGAGGTAAGGGAATAAACATTGCCTTACCTTGTGTAGGTCCCATGACAACTTCCTACCCAATTGCAAAATACAGCATGTGCCCTACTAGCAGAGCTATGCAGGTGCTGAAAAGCTGGATAGGATTGTGCCATCAGTGAACTTCACATGGTAACACTGAACCCAGAATTTACACAGCATGTACACAGATTTCCTCAGTTTCTAGTTCTCAACATCCAAAAAAACAAGGTGTAGCCTGAATGTATCATCATCTTCATCATAGCCAGATCTTCACCATGAGGCTATTTCATAGGAAGCACTAGTATATTATGTTTGGGCAAGCTGAAATGCAAAAAAAAAAAAAAATATGGAGAAGGAATTAACATAGCTCATCTACCTTTATTTGAATTTTTGTTTGGAACAAATCCCAAACAACAGAAAATTTGATTAAATACAGAAAAATAAAAGCTATGATTTCCAAAGGACTTTTTTCAATTCCTACATTGCAAGGCTCCTAAACAGGCTGATGTTTTGTAATTTGGCAGAGCATATTCAGATTTGCCTATATTTAAGACTTGGTAACAACATAAACCTATTCATTGGACTGTCATGTGTGGCAACCATGGGGGAAAACAACTAAAGGAGAAAGCATTTAAAACAGCTCCTTAAACTACACTGCTGCACTGATTATCTTCAGCACATGGCTGAAATAACGTAAGAACTGCGCTCATTACTGAATTAATATTAAAAAGCAATTCTGTGGAATGTGGGAATCATGACGCACCACACAGCATGAAGTGCACCTAATATGCGGTCGTTTCAGTAAGCTAATGTGAAGTTAACAGATACGGGACGACCACACTTACAGTGCAAGCCTAGGTATGTATACTCAGATGCAAAGCAATGAATCTCAACTCAGTGAGACTGGGGACTCAATCTTTTTGGACCGCTTTGCATCAGAACTCATGCTTTGGAATGAGTGTGCTTATGGCTGTACTAAAACTGTTGGTGCAGATCTGTGTAGACAGACCCATAGGCAAGGGAACAAATGTTAATTCGACTTATGGAGATCTCTGGGATTGCTACCTGCAGAATACACTACATACCTTAATGATGCAGCTGCATCAGTAAAGAATGGGGTTAGAGACCAATCCCATCCAACTTTCCAGTACAGCCACAGTACTGCCCCAAGGTAAGGGAAGAAATGTTTCCGTATATTGAGAAGATCTCCATGACTGGAGCACAGAATCCAAAGGAGCTTTATGGCATCTTTGCAAAACCAACTTCTAGTAAGCTCTGACTCCCTTAAGGCTTGCTTATAAGTAGCCAAAGATTGTGCTTAATTTTGGCTTGATTAATATTTGTATTTAATACAATTAAATAAACTGAAAATAAAATTAGACCTGTGCTTATTGCAACCATTTCTAAGATATTTTCCAAAAAATTCTCTTTGTGTGGTAAACAATAAAGTAGTTTACCAATCTTTTTGAGTTAGGCAAAGAAAAGGAAAGGATTTTTGTATTTTCCAAAGTTAAGTGTGCCAAAAGTGGTGCCAAAATTTTTATTCAAAATTTATAAATATAATAATTTTAGAATGGTACAGGTGGTAAAGTTGCAGCAACAATCATAACCAGTAGTGCTTAAATGCTGTATCCCACACCTATGTCTCTAGGCTTGGTGGCCAGAATAAGAGTCAGAGTCACATTCCTCCATATAAAACTAGAAAGAGGTATTGGTAGTAAAGCGATCAACTATAAAGTTTATAGGTTAAGGACATTCTTGTTTGCCAGGCTTCAAATGGCTGTCGAGCAGTTTATTGCAGTTTTAATAATAAATGAATAGAAAATATCAAACTGTGAGATTGGGGGAATGGGGTAGATTAAAGCTGCAGTTTAAACAATACATAAAGAAGTGTTGTTGTTTTTAAAGTGTGTGATTCTGCTCAAACCCTAAAGCATGTTAGCTAAATATCTTGATCTCATCCTCATTCTACAACTCCGGAGGTAAGGCCAGGTGGGAGCGGGCCTGACTTCAGTCCATCTCTTTCTCACAACAAGAGACATTTCATCTGGGTAAATCCTAATTCACAGCTGGAAACCTGTTTCTGTTATTGGGCAGCACCAATGCTACAGACACAGCCCTGGAAAGATGTGTCCTAAAACTGCGATTAGGCACTCCAACCTG
Source organism: Cryptoblepharus egeriae (assembly GCA_030015325.1). Classification (NCBI taxonomy): domain Eukaryota; kingdom Metazoa; phylum Chordata; class Lepidosauria; order Squamata; family Scincidae; genus Cryptoblepharus; species Cryptoblepharus egeriae. Next base: position 107,778,670 of record JAREYC010000003.1, on the reverse strand, counting down.
CACATTTTCCCCAAGAGAGATACACAAGGATCTGGAGAAATGGAAGGAAACTTACAGTGCAACCCTATGCATATCTACTTAAAAGTGAGCCCAATTTTGTTCCATGAGCTTACTCATAAGTGAGTGTGGACCATACTGCATCCTTAGTATTTTTAAAGCAATGTGTGCTTTTTGGGAGTATCACGTTGCTTTATTTTTAAAGTGAACTCATCTTCTGGATTAGATTCCAGTTCGCATTAGATAGGCAAGCATTCTGGCCCAAACTCATGCCTTTTTTTCTTTTTCTTTTCCCAATCATCAGCTGCATCCTTCTTGTTTAACATCCCCCAGAGCTTTTTCCCTGCTGGCAGTCAAACAATAGCACAGAAAGACATGAGAATTAGTTGAACAATCCCTCCTTCCAAAAGGAGAAAGCCTTTTAAAGAGGATTTTCAGGTGGGGCTCTTGTAGTTCAAACAAATTAAGGCACAGATGCTATACTTTCCACCCTTGGAGAGGATGGAGAGCTGGCAGTGGGACATCTGTCACTGGCCCAAGGCTTGCTATTTAGCTAATCCTATTAGTTAGGTAACCATGCTGGGTACATCTGGCATGTGGCACACTCTTATAGTTGGCACCAGACCAGTCTCTCCTTTATTAATAAGCTGTGCACATTATATTTTGCTCTTTGCTTGCAAGGTTCTTTTTGCTTGAGTTTGGCTCAATAGCTTTTGGATGTCCAAGCTTTATCTTTCCTGTAAAGCATCATACAGCTAAATGGTCCCCATAAAAGCGTGTGTAGTTTGGGACAAACACAGATGATGAAAAGCTTGGTGAGTGGGTGAAATGAATTGGTTCACTCCAAACACTTAACTCGCCGGTCATTACTGAAATTGATTGACAGCAGGCTCAGGATTGGAAGGATCAAAGGGAGCAAACGAAGCTCTGTATTATTCAGGTTTGGACCTTGTTGGCCACTAAATCAAGAGCTTTTTAAAAACAGGTTTGTCTGGGAAAGGTCTTTGCATAGTTTTAACCATCTCTCACCTTATGAAGAAGCATGTTTTGGTCATGAATGAACATAATATCTATGTTCCTCCCTATACTATTTTGGATGATGCACAGGCATATTACCAGAGTGGATAACTCTAAAGGAGACTAAGGCCCATATCCTAAAGTCAAATTAAGTCCTTTGCTCCGGAGCACTTATTTCCATAAGATAACACTAGAGGGTGACGTAACCGCGTGGACCCGTAACTGCTCTGGATTTTGCCCTAAACATCTGTATATAGGACAGTATTAGTCTAGGAGAGCCTGCCTATGTGAGCAACCTGAAGTAGAACCCAAAGAGAAATCTAATGTAGCAGAATCTCTGAGGCCAGAGTTCAGGCATGCACACACTTACTGCCTGTCTATTCCAACAGAAATTATGATGTCTGCATCAGGTGGCAGATTGGTGAAAAGCAGCACACAGATGCTTCCTCCACGTGGGCCTTTTAATCAAAGCAGGAAATGCAGAGAACTTGGGATCATTCTGTGAGCACTCTGCATCTCCTGCTTCATTTGAAGATCCTGCGCAGAGGAAGAAACCAGATTGCTCCATTCACATCCTCAGAGTGTTGTTTAAAAAGTCTGCATATTGTTTTGAAAGAGCACAGTGGAGGAAGAAGCATGGGAAGAAGGCAGAAGGCTCCCGCGATTCCCCTCAGCACCTCACCTTCCTTATTATCTAGCAGAGAAGAGAAGATAAAAAAGGTGGGCAAAGAATATTGTCCTCTTCAATGCGCTGAATGCCAGGGCAAGGAAAGTAAAGAAAGACCCTCTTTTGCTTCTGCTGCTGGGGCAAATATAAGGCACATGGCAGGAAGAGTTGGAAGGTTGGAAATTAAAATTGGAAACCCAGGGAGAACATTTTCTATGCTTCATATTTGTTTAGACACAATCAAACATTGTGATTTGTTTTTTAAAAAGTCAGATTATGTCTGAACAAATACAATATGGAATTAAGTGTTCACGCACACCTATGTAGTTTTTTCAATCCATCATTCACTCACCTCTAATTCCTTTGATTCAACCAAATGAGTAATCGTGGCTTTGGAATGCCAAATTGGAATGCTCTGTTCTCTAAAATCAATGCAAATTGGCATTTTAGAATATACCCCTACTATCTATGGACTTCGGAATATGCTTAACATAGCAAAAAATACTTTTTAGAGTACATTGGACACTGCAGAGTTTATATTTGAAAGGAATAAGTAAAGATTCCAGATCCAGTTTAACTTGGAATACTTTACTTGTGCATATGTTATAGACATGTCTGGCTATTGTAGACTTTTGGGAAGAAATAATTAACACTATTAGAATTATATGACAGCAACCTTTAATTTTTACTCATATATACTGTATATAATTCTTAATTATTTACCTACTATTTGAAGACTTACCCCTGATCAATGGAGATGGACTCTCAGTGTCCTCACAATTGCCAAAAGACTTATAAGAAAGAAAGTTCGAGATCATGAGCCTCCACGTCGGGCTTGTGGTCCAACACAGAGGCTCTTGATTCTATGGTAGCCCAAGGGTAGGTGCAGAATTGAGTAGCCCCATTGCAGGACTACTTCTACTTTCCTTACCTGAGGGAAGGAGACAAAAGTCCCCTTCCTTCAAGGTGCTGGCAGCAGCTGCCCCGTTGTACACAGGATACAATGGCAGCCATTTCAGCACTCCAGCAATCCCAGCACTCTGGGCAGTTTAGGACTGGGTGCATATCTGGGAGTTTCCAGAGACATATCCCTGGCCTCTGCTGCTCATTTTGTCTTTGAACCAACCTGGAAAAAATAGATTGGGCAATATTTCCATCTGTAAAATGCATTTATTATCAGTTGGAATATTTTTAGTTTTGCAGTTCCAAAAACAGAACAAATTACAGATCCAAATTTTGCAGATCCAAAAATGGAACAAAATTATGACATGTGAGGATGCAATCCTAACAAATTTAGGCTGGCCTAACATGCATGACATATCTTTCCGTGATGGTGTGGGGAGGTCGATGTTTGTCTGTGCAGTGGCCTAATCCCCCATGAGTTGGGTAGAAGTGCCTTACTGCACTTTTGTGCAGGTCACCACAGGATTTTTGCTGGGGTTTATGCAAGCCTAAGTGGAGGTTAGCATTGTAACCTAAGAGCACAATCCTAACCATGTCTACTCAACAGTAAACCCCATTGTGTTCAATGGGTCTTATTCCCAGGAGAGAGTCTTTAGGGTTGCAGCCTAAGTTAAATATTCCTCGCAGTTTTCAAACATATAAACTCTTGACATGGTTGAAAGGATTGTGGAAGTGAGGAGCTCTTTCTCAAGGTCCTTGCTGACTCCTGCATTATGGCAAGAAGCCATGTTGAGCCTGGAAAGAAATAAGATTTTCACTACGATTTCTGGAGGTAGTTTCTTGGTTATGTTGTGCTTTGCTCCTATCAAATCTGTACAGAGAGCAGCAATGTTTAAATGCTTCCCAGAAATGAATGAACAAGTCAAGAACAGTGATGTGTTTTGCAAAGTGCAATCACTGAGATCCTTGTTTCAATTAACAACAGAGTAAAAAAAAATGTTGGTGGGATGCTGTCAGATGTTAACATCACATACCTTTTTTTAGAAAGCACCTCTATTTTAGGAATTGCCACTGCAGGTATTTGCTAAGCTGTATTGCAAAGAGTGTTCATATCATCTCAGTGTTCAAGATAACCAGTTTCAATTTCATCTGCAGTGATTGATTTATGATCAAAAATTTCAAAGGTGGTACCAACGAATTTGGGTCAGGCGTTTCACAAGAATAGCCAGCTGTCTCCTGTCTAGGCCAACAACTGGGAATGAAAATAATGAAGCTCATATAATGCAGGCTGGCTCCTAAAATAATAACAGTCCTTGCTTAAAGATTTACAGTCACATGCTCCTGGAGGGAAAAAAAGTCTGTGAAATAACTGCAATTTTTGTTTTTGGTCTTGTTATGTTTCAAAATACACGTGTTACACAAGAGAAGGGAGTTAAGCAAATGGTATACTAATCACTTGAAAAAAATCATTATTTTCAGAACGGTTTCATGCCATTTCCCCCCCTAATATCTGTTCTGCTGCTATTTTGAGCAGTGAATTCCACAAATAAGATCTCCTGAGTCTGAGCTAATTAGGTTCACAGGCATCCAAGATGGTGGCTGTTACAGTGCAGTCTCTCTAGGGAGCAAGTTCAATGCTCCCCCACTTGTTCATATTCTATAGCACCCCTGCTGCTCCCAGGTAGAGGAAGCAGCTTTGTACAGAAAGCCGCTTGCATCAGTTTGTTTGTCAGTAGCAGCAGTCACTTGTACAGAGCAAGGATGCCAGGAAGATACGTTCAGATCCTATTACCTATGTATCTGATTTTGAGGAAAATCCAAACGGTGTCATAAAAGTGCCATATATCACTTGTAGGACACCCCATGACCACTTAGGCTGGCACACAGAGGTGCACCAATCTTACCGCGCCATCCCATAAATCTGTGAGGATAGCACAGAGGGAGATCTGCACTGGCCTTTCCATTACAGCATGGGGTCTAGGGAGGAGCCAAGAGAGAGGTACAAATCAATCATTATTTTTGAGGAGATGACGACCTTCCTGTTGAGAGAAGAAAACATGGGGAAAAACTTCCCAATCCAGTTAACTGTCCAGGTGCATACTATGCATGTGACCAACACACTTTTTAGTCAGATTTGCCAAACTAAACAAGGGCAATAGTAATAGTAATTTTCTACCCACTAATATACCAGTAACACAGAAAAATTTGCCCATTTGGATGTTAAACAGGTTGCCCAAGCTGATTTTTTAAAGACATCCTATATCACCCAAAGGAGTTCCATCTGTACCACAATTTAAGACAAGGAATATTGCGACCTTGAAAGAAAGTGTCCCTATACTCCAGTTATGCCAGTAGAAAGTGAAGTGCTTCTGAAAACACCCTGTTCACTATTTTCATGGAGTCAGCACTTACAATGTAGTACCACAATTGGCATCAGGGTTACAAATCATTTCATCAGCAAAACTGCCAGAAACACTTGAAAATAGTTGATAGTCAGGACTTGAAAATAGTTAATAAATTGAGATTACATCAGACGTTGCCAGTGCAGTAGCCATTCCTCTGGCTGAAGGTGTCAAAAATGTATCGTAAAGCACATTCAAGGCACTCTGTGAGTAAACAGTGCAAGTGTGGAGGCCCATGCTGCCACTTATGTATTCATATGTATGGCTGCATGTGAAGGTAAGGATCATGTGCAGCAGAAGGGAAACAGTGTGGAACAGAGGTGTATAGGATGCATTTCTAGGAGAAGGGTTGGAGTGGTTCACACCCAGGAGGTGCCAGGATTAGCCTTTCTGGGTCTGTCAGCTTTACCTGAGGCTGTTCACCTGCTATTTAGCTACTGTTCATCTATTGCACCTGTTATTTAGCAGATATAGATCTGAGTAGCCCCATTGGGCAGGCTAGGGCTTTACTCAGCATATAAGGAAAGTTATCTGAATATTTAAAAGAGAAAAGTCACTGACTGACTGACTGACTGACACTCACTCACGCACCCACTCACCAACACCCTGCCAAAGCCACTGGGCCTAGAAGTGTGACATTTGGGGTGGGTGTTCCTTCCATGACGGAGGGATGCACTAAAAACCAGTTTTTGGAAATCCCAACCAGAAGAGGGTAAAAGGGGGCACAACGCGTTTTCCTCCATATACTTTGCACTGAAGAATGGGTGACTGAGGGATTCTCTGCCCCAACCCCTGGACCTAGAAGCATGAAATTCGGTGTCACATGAACACCCACCAAGAACCGATGTGAAGAAATTTAACACTTAAGGGGCTGAAAAGGGGTACAAAGTGTTTTTGTCCTATACTTAACATGGAAGACTGACCAACATCCAGCCAATTTGGTGCTTGGTGCCTGGTGCACTGGGGAGATGTTGTTCAAAAGGAGGGGTTGCACTGCAGAGGATAATGTCCATGGGGGTTTTTGTGCATGGGGAGATGATATGCATGGGTGTTAATGCACATTGGGGGATTGATGCTCATGGGGGAGATTATGCGCATGGGGGCTGATGCACATGGGGGTTGTTGCGCATGGGGATGATGTGCATGGGGGTTGTGCATGGGGGGTTGATGCGCATGGGGGCTGTTACGCATGGGGATTGTTGTGCATGGGGGTTGATGCACTTGGGGAGATGATGCGCATGGGGGTTGTTGCACATGGGAGGATGATGCGTATGGGGGGTGATGTGCATGGGGGTTGATGCGCTTGGGGGCTTGATGCACATGGGGACTGATGCGCATGGGGGCTTTTACACATGGGGGTTGTTGTGCATGGGGGTTCATGCACTTGGGGAGATGATGCCCATGGGGGTTGTTGCACATGGGGAGATAATACGTATGGGGGATGATGCGCATGGGGGTTGATGCACACGGTGGGTTGATGTGCATGGTGGGTTGATGCGCATGGGGGATATTGCTCATGGGGGGTGGTTGCTCATGGGGTGTTGTTGCGCATGGGGGGACTGATGCACATGAGGGTGTTGTGCATGGGGGGATGATGCGCCATGGGGGGATGGTATACGGGGGAATTTTACTCCCACAACGCAGGTACGCTTTTCGCTAGTATCCTTAGATATTTCCTTACCCTATGGATATTCTTACCCTATATAGACGTCCAACCTGTTCCTCATATCAATTGAATATGGTGAAGATCATGCAGCTCCAGTGCACCAGTGCTAGTTGGCTGTAATTCAAAGTAAAATGAATTGAAACAAGTTAGGATGTCTTTTTTACTTACGTAATTCTAAACATGTAGTGTTTTATGGCATTCTGCAGTACTTTGAAACATCTCTACACATCTAAAACAGACACATATACACATTATGACAATGTTGAGCTTCTAACTAGAATCTATGAGCTGCATAAATGTGTTGGAAGGTCTTCCTGAAGCCTATGCACTGCATATTGATGTGGCTGACACCTTTAATAATCAACATGGTTGGAATGCACTCACTAATGAACCATGACTCTTCACCAGCTGTGGCCTGTGGCTGCCGTCCTCTCATTCTCCATCATTGCTCACTTCACACCTGCAATATTTCCGGTTTGTAATTTTAGGATAGTTTCTTCTTTTTCTTATTCTAATCTACAAGTTGCCTTTCCCATCACTCTCCCAATTCCAGTGCTTGGAATCCCAGATCAACCATCTGAAAAACAAAACAAGAAGATATTTTGGTTTCAAATAGGGCTGTTCACATGTTAAACGCTACCCGAGTGGAGATTACAATAGTTGTTATTATGAACTTGGGGAAACTTATTCACATGTTCCATTTAATGTATGCAATACAGATGGGTTCTTTTTGTCTGTGGGTTCAGAACAATGTTTAACTCATTCTGGGTTCCAAACACATGGTGAAGGGTCCACCTTCTGACCTCCTGGACATACAAAGTAGAACGTTCTGGTATTATCCAGGAGGCTTTCTGAGGCCCCGAGAGGCTGCATGTTTGTCACATCTGGGGGTCAGTGAGGGCCCCAACCCACACATTTAGTTGTCTGCAGGTTCAGCATTTGCAGGGGGCATTTGGGAACATAACCCCCACAGATACTGAGGGCCAATGAGGGCCACAGATACTGAGACACTGTGCACAGTGTGCACAGATTGTTAATCTATGGCTGCAATCCGATTCCGCAGTTGGGTCTGCATAAGTCCTGTCTCAAATCCTGTGCTGTGTTGAGGAAACGTGTCATAGAAATGCCATAAGGCACTTCTGTGCCTAGGAGGGGGAAGTTAAGCACAGATATGCAATGGCCTCCCCATATCACTGTGGGATCAGGGATGTGGATAAGTAGTGCTGGCTTAAATTGGTTAGGATTCCACCCTACAAGTTATAATCATGTCTCAGAAATGTGCATTCTGTGTATAGACAGCTGAAGCTAGGTCCAGATATTAAGGTCTGAACAACCATAATGTTTTCTATTACTTCTCTGTTTGGCCCTGACACTTTCCCACTCCCTCCAAAAGGCAAGAGGAGGCTTTAATAATGCAAATCACCCGTTGCAATATTTCAACAAAAGCTTTCTGAGCAACACAGAACTTCATGGTCTCTGCTCTGTAGTGCCAATCTGTTAATTCTGAAGCGCAGGTTTTGCCAAATTTATCATGATTAATAATTTATGTTTACATCACACATGCCTCCTATAATGACCTGAAGCAGTTCTATTTCCAGCGAACAATATATGATTCCCTCTTGTATAAATGTTGGCCGCCTGCTATTTGGGATTTTTAATGAGAACAAATTCCACCCAATCCCATTCCAAGTAGAAAATTCAATTAGCTTAACAATTGTACTATAATGCTCCAATTAGTGATCAAGTCAGTTTCCAAGCGCTCACAGCCCTTTCCCTGCCATATGAAATAAACCGTAAAAATATAAATAAATGACTTTTGCCACAGCATTTCCCCCTCAATATTAGCAGAAGAAAATCGTTCACAAATCACATGAGAAAACACTGAATAATGACATCCACTATTGCTCTCAGCCTCTTGCAAGACTGAGGCAATGATTAGTCCCTGCAGGCTGGTGGTTAGTCCCCACAGAGTGGTTAGTCCCTGCAAATTATCATTCTGTTAATCAAAGACCAAAAGACAAAAGGACAAGCAAAATTAGTAGGGTTATTTGGGGGTCAATTTAATGCGTAAGTTATTCACCACAAGCATACACAGGCCTGGCTAGATATTTCCAATGAACTGTTTCTATAGTGGAGCTGAGAAAAAGTGGGAATTGAAATCCATCAATGGGAGAGAACCATCACAGAATCCCTGGGACTCTAACTCAGAATTTCAGACCAGATGATACAACAGATGATACAGATGTGTGAATTAAGAGCAAATCATTGTAAGCCCAATAAACAAGTGAAAAGGAATTCTACCACCCCCACCCCATGGATATGGGTTGAGGCTCCTTTTCTTGGTCAAATCCTTTACAAGACTTGTAATTAAGAAGAATACTTGATGGTGGGGTCAGAGACATGCTTCTTACATACACTCACCTTCTCTCCGCAGTTCATACTGTAGGATCTTATGCCAAAATCCACATAAGGATCTTCATATTAGTTCACTCCAGCTGGAATCGCTGTAGAAGAAATGCCAGAGGTGTTTTGAAGAGGTACAGGAACAGGCAAGATGGTTGCTTCCCACCTAGGAATTGTTCATTCACAACCTACTTTATTTAGGACAATGGTGTGCACCTCTCAGGAGGTTGTCAGTGACTAAGATATTTGCAATAGACCATAAGATCCCTGTTGGAGAGGTCTGGGGATGAGGGAGCAAGGATTTGGGCAAACTTTGCACCTCCATGATCTGTACAGTGGAGTAAGAATTCGTGCCTACCCTGAGATAAGCAAGAATCAGATGGAGAACTAGAATAGGGCTGCAATCCTAAAGACACTTTCCTGGGAGTAAGACCCATTGAACACTATTGGGCTTACTTTTGAGTAGACATGGTTAGGATTGCACCCTAGGTCTCAAGTGACTATCTGTTTTGAGGGCAAGGCTATATTTAGGTTTGATGAGGCCCTAAGCTATAGATGAGGCCCTAAGCCCTTTATATGTCCAGCGGTCCTTTGTCAACAACTAATTGTTGCTGCTTTTTGTGTTGAATATATGCTATATGGTAATTTATGGACCTAATAAATTAAAACAGGAGATCTGGTCTAGAGGGTAGAGCCTATGTTTGCCTGAAGATAAGAACTGAAGGTCACCAGATCGAGACAACCAGAAGTCAGATCTGAAGCAAGACCTTGAAAAGCAGCTGCTGTAGCTGAGATTTTCCATCTGCTTTTCAGTGGGAGTGAAGAAGCTCTCTCAGCTGCCCTTCGTGTGAGAGCTGAAGAAGTTATTCAGCCAGCATCTCAGACATTGGGGGCCAGTGTTGTTAACCAGACTGAATGTAACATCTTGAACGTAGCCGGTTCTTGAAAGATAGAACCAATCTGTGTTTGTAAAAATCCTTTCGGGGGTTTAGATTCGCCTGCCTATGTAAACCGCTTTGAATAAAGTCTGAGGAGCAATCCAAAAAGACCAAGAAAAGCAGTATATAAATGCCTATTATTATTATTATTTTATTGAAAATCAAACATAACTACACAGCGAACAATTTCGTGCTGGTTTCATTCACGTCACCAGTTGGACCCCTCCCAAGAGTCTAGGATGTGTGATGTAGCAGCGTATAATAATAATAATAATAATAATAATAATAATAATAATAATAATAATAATAATAATAATAATATATCTAACCCTGCAATCCAGAGTAACTGCGTGAGCACTTAAGAGACATTACGTGCACCCATAGTTACTGCAACCACCTTGAGAAAACCTATGAGAAATTCATAATGAAATCCAGAGTAAATTGTTCTTACACCGGAGCAAGGACTCCCCATAGTTACTCTGGATCTCACCCTAAAGCCATGTGCACAAAACAAAATATCAAAGTAATTGTTGAAATGAAATTGTTGAACTGCAGGTTAGCAGGTAGGGCCCATTACTTACATCATAGGCGCCTACACAACACAAAACACTGTTGCTGTATGTAGGTTTTATTTTATTTGTTTTTAATCTTATATTTTGGAAATGTACAAACAAATTTTGGGGACCCCCAAGAGAGTGGAGCCCTAAGCTATAACTTGTTTAGCTTATATGTAAATCTGGCACTGTTTGAGGGTGCAGGTTGGGATCCTTTGTGCTTGCACTGGGATCTCTCTCACTGTCTTGCTTGGAACAGGTGGAGCAATTCAGCTTCCTCAACTGCAGAAATTGAAAATCTGAGGTCACTGAGAGATGATCTCAAGTCGAAGCCACAGGGGGATTACCTAAATGGTCTGGACAAGTTACTTCCTCCTCTAAGTGTCCACGCTTTAAGGAGAAGGAGTTTGTATAGATAGGAACTTCTACAATCATAGACTGGTCAAATATTATAAATCAATATATAGAACCCATTCTATAAATCACATGGTCTTGTATTTTTATGGTGGCTACTTGGACTATGTATTGCCACTTGGACTATGTATTGTTGATCATATATCAAAATTTAAGTCTTACAGTTTTCAATATTGCATAACAATGCAATGTACATAATGCTATAGAAGACCAAATTGGATGTTAAAATCATAGAAAAACCTTTTATAAAAAATGTGATTCTCCCCCCTCTCCAAATCTTTTTCTAAAGTTGGGTTGCCATAATTCTCTTCCACAAAATTTGGACAGGACCCTCTGTCCCATTTGCCAGTATGTGAACACAATCCCCCAAAATTGGGATTGTACCTGTTTTTTGGGATATAGTGGTGCCTCACATAAAGAACTTAATTCGTTCCAGAGGCATGCTCTTTAAGTGAAACGCTCTTTAAGTGAAGCAGATTTTTCCATAGGAAATAATAGAAAATCAGACGATTCGTTCCACAACCCCCAAAATATTCACATTAAAATATTAACTGGATGTAAAAATGAAAAACCACTGGAATTGAATTCGAAACATGCATTCGATGTGCATGATCCTTTGAAGTCTACTTAGGCTGCAATGCTAAAGACACTTTCCTGGGAGTAAACCCCATTTAACACAATGGGGCTTACTTCTGGGTAGACATGGTTAAGAGACTGCAATCAAAGACACTTTCCTGGGAGTAAGCCCCATTTAACACAATGGGGCTTACTTCTGAGTTGACATAGATAGGAGACTGCATTCAAAGACACTTTGCTGGGAGGCTTACCTGGGCTCCTGCTGGAGGTTCAAAGTGGTCTGTGGGGATACTTGGGGGCAGTTAGGGGCAGCTGCCTCTGGCACCCCCAGGCAACTACCCCCAGTTGGGGGCAGTTAGAGGCAGCAGTGCTGGCTGGCAGCCCTTTTAAAGAGCCTCCATGCAGAGCGTCAGGGCTGCATAGCACGCGTGCCTGTAGTGCGTTTGCTTGTTAAGTGAAACGGAACTTGTTAAGTGAAAGAAGTTTTCTTGGAAATTTTTGCTCTTCATGTGAATAGCTTGTTAAGCAAGGTGCTTGTTAAGAGAGGTACCACTGTATATGGCAACCTTATTCTAAGGTCAAAAGAAGACTTCTTACCCCTTGCATTTTCCTTGGCTTTTCCTACTCCCTCTCCTCAACCCAGGAGCTGAACTCAAAGTTGAAGTGAAGGCAAAATGCAGGAAATATTTCAGAGAATCTCTCAAGTGTAATTTCCCATCTTTTCCGGAGTAAGCGACTGACTCATTGCTTCAATGGAATACAAAAGGTCAATGAGCTGCAGGTTGCATGATCTTTAAATGAGACCTAAAACAAGGTCCTGAACACTCACGGTCATTAAGATTCCCCAAGCCATTGAGCAAATGTACAGGGTTGCTAACCCTGATGTCTTGGCACAGATCCAATGGAAATAATGATAGCCTGCCTTTCAGAAATGCTCACTGTTATTTCAATTGTAAAAGCATAGTTCTTTGCTGGCTTTCCTGCACCATGGTAACATAAGAGTGCATGGCTCCACCAACAATGTTTGCAAACTTTTGTGCAGAAATTGAACAAGAACAATTCCACTGTATTCAGCCAGATGTACTACAAAAGGATTGATGCACACTGTACAAGGTGGGCAAATTTGCTTTGTGTCTGAATAGGAGCTATGTGTCTGCAAATGGATGACATCTCTAATCCTTTTGTCAATTGACTGAAAACTTCAGGGTTCATATTACCAGCAGTAGGTTTTAAAATACAAACATGGGGGCGAACCCATAAAATAATTGTGTGCTGGAATCCTATACAATGGCAAAAGGCACAGTATTATAATTTAGTAGGGAAAGGACAATGGATGTGATAGAACCGGACTCTCAAATCAATCAATTAATCAATATCTGTCTGTCTGTCTGTCTTCCTGTCTGTCTATCTATACCCTACGTTTCCCTCCCAATCCAAATGCCAAAGGCATCTGCAAAGCTTTCCTATCCTACTGTCATCACAACAGCCCTGTGAGGTCACCAGGAAGCTACAAGGCCAAGAAGAGATTCAAATCTAGATTTTTCAGGTCTCACACCAACTCCCCAATCTCTACAACATCCTGCCTCTCTGTTTAAAAAATCTATAAGCTAGAACCTCTTGATCATTTTTCTCTGTTCATTGTCCACTACCCTACCTTACCATTGGTTTTTGGACCCTTAATTAACTCACTGATGCTGCACCAAACCAACCCATTCCAGCCCTCATTCAAGAACTGCCATGTCAGCAGAACCCAGACTGCTAACATCGTGCTCCCCATTTCCTTTCACTTTGTGTAACAGATGACTGGAGGGTGGGATGGGCACAGTGGTGGGCTTCAGGGGTTCTCACAGGTTCTATAGAATCCTTTGCTAATGAACACCTGGTTCTGAGAACCGGTTACTAATGGGACATAGAACTGTTGTTAATTTAGGTTATTAGGAAATAGAACCTGTTGTTAGTTTATTTGAATCCCACCACTGGATGGGCATTTCTTCTGAACTGCCAAACTACAGAGTTGGACAGAAAGCAACAGGGTGGCAGAAGAAAACAGGGAAAGATAGGAATCCCATAAGAAAAGAGGTAGAAAGACAATGTATAAAAGAAAAATGAGCTTTTTGTACAAAAAAAGGCCAAGAACCCTCATATAGGATATAGGGACAAGAAAGGCTATTCTGCATGTAGGAAGGCTGCATGTAGGAAGGCCAAAGGACAAAGCATTGTCATTCTGACCCAAATTCTGACCCAAATCTTCTCTCAAGTTTTTCAGGCAAAGGTCTTTCCCAGCTTTCTTACCTGAGATCTTTCAGCTGGAGATGTCACAGCTTAAAATGAAAACCATGGGCCATGCAAAGTATGTGTTCTCTCACTGATCTATGGCTTGAAGAGCAGCAGGAAGGAAGAGGACACAGGGCAGAGCAACTGAAGGAACGGAGGAAGAGGAGGCTTGTGGAGAGATCATGGCATATAGGCAGTGAGTTGAGAAAAGGGGAAGGCAGGGGGATAAAAAAAGAATGAGAATACAGAATATTGGAAAAGGAGGTTTTGCGTTCTTAATGGAAAGGAAATTGCAAGTATACTTAGGTTTGGAAGTTGATATTGTAAGCCTGGAGACAAGGCTGTGTGACTGGGTTTCTCAACCAGTGGGCTTCATGCCACAAGTGATACCTGAGGTAGTGTCTGGTGGTACTTGCAGGACAACCAGACTCCACAACCTGGCAGCAAGACCACTAATGCAACATGACAAGCAACAGTAAGAGGTTCAGCTGTGTGTGCAAAACTCAACATTCACTTTTCATGTTTGAAAAAGCCCTCCTGTCTGCCATGAACCTCTTATTGGTGTTTGTTTTGCTTTTTGCCTCACAATCCAAAAGTAATGGCACTGACTCCGTTGCACATTACTTCTGGTGGTTCTTCCAATAGGTGGACCATGCAAAGTGGTACAGCAGGAGACAAATGTTGGGAAAGACTTATCTATGAGACTTAAGAGCATAATCCTAACCATGTCTACTCAAAAGTAAGCTCCATTGTGTTCTATGGTTCTTACTCCAAGAAAACTATCTTTAGGATTGGAGCCTAAACTTGTATAATGGTGAAGATAAGGTTCTTACATACCTGGACTTTCCAGCAGTATTTTTGCCAGAGGCACTACAGGTTCATTTATATTTTTTGAACTGTAGCAAATGATGCAACGACCTATTTACATTTGGAACTCATCCATATAATATAATGGCAAGTCAATTATTTTAATCAGTATGGAAAATGTTACAGTTCAGGTGTTTATAATGAGATTTAATAAGGCAAGAAGGTCTTGCAGATAGAACAAGATATCGTATTAGACCATTATTAGAAAACTTCCAATTAATATTTTTCCTCTTGTCTATCCACTAATGCACTATATACCAGTACTTATCATTTATTTTTGACATATCCTGTTATGCTTTAAACGAGATAATTTCTTGTTATGTTTCAAACAAGATTTTTTTCATCACCAAAAAGCAATGTAACATTTCCACACCCAAAGCATATTCTAGAATTCCACTTCTCTGCCCATTTGCTATGTATGGATAGTGTTGTCTTTTGGTCAGTCCATTCCTGCACAGGACAGGCTGGCCAGGAAGACATGTGATTGATGGAAGATTGGATCTGACAAGCTTTCAGAAAAAGCTGAGTCCTGTCTTTCACAGTGTGGTTCCCGAGCAGCTTTCTGTCCCCGACCAAAGAAGGAGAGGAAACTTGGGGTCATTCAGAACCATTGCAAGTGGAAATTACACTGTTTTCTATATAAACAAATGGTGAATTCTGTCTGCCCATCTGTGTGTCTAAAACCCCTCTAAATCGGGCCGCACTTGTTCTACATAGACATATTATACATTTCTGGAATCAGGATGATCCCAGGATTGAAAATCTGCCCTTCATCTGCTGCTTGAACATCCAACATTGGAATTAGTGTCCAGCCCATGTTGGCACCCATGCTATTTGAATTCAAGAGATGCTGGATTGGAGTTGGAGCCTCCTGCCAATTTTGAAGGGACATCCCCGCCGCACATAGAGATGCTAATAGTCCATTTAATGTATCCTGTAGCCTCTCAGATCTTCTGGCGAAAAAGACAAGCTCATTGACATATACCACAGCGCCCACTTTAGTATCACCTAAGTCGAAGCTGATCCCTGGAAGGGTGTTTTGAAGAAGATCCTCCATTGTCATTATAAAGAGTAGAGACGAGGGTGGATCACCCTGCCAAACTCCACGCCTGCATTTTACAACCCTCAAGTCCAACTGAACGTAAGAGTTAATAAATAAATAGTGGTACTTTGCTTAACAAGCGCCTCACTTAACAAGCGTTTCACATAACAAGCAAAAATTTCTAAGAAATCTTCCTTCACATAACAAGTTCCACTTCACTTAACAAGCAAGCATGCTATGGGCACACGTGCTATGCAGCCCTGACGCTCCACATGGAGGCTCTTTAAAAGGGCTGCTGGCCAGCACTGCTGCCTCTAACTACCCCCAACTTGGGGGCAGTTGCCTGGGGGTGCCAGAGTTAGCTGCTCCTAACTGCCTCCAAGTGCCCCTACCGACTGCTTTGAACCTCCAGCAGCTTTCCAGGAAAGTGTCTTTGACTGCAGTCTCGTAACTATGTCTTCTCAGAAGTAAATCCCTTTGTGTTAAATGGGGCTTACTCCCAGGAAAGTGTCTTTGATTGCAGCCTCTTAACCATTTCTACCCAGAAATAAGCCCCATTGTGTTAAATGAGGCTTACTCCCAGGAAAGTGTCTTTAGGATTGCAGCCTAAGTAGACTCCATAGGATCATGAACGCTGAATACATGTTTTGAATTCAATTACAATGTTCTGTCATCAATGTTACATCCAGTTAATATTTTAATATGAATATTTCGGGGGTTGTGGAACCTATTGTCTGAGTTTCCATTATTTCCTATGGAAAAATCTGCTTCACTTAAAGTGCATTTCACTTAAAGAGCAGGCCTCTGCAACAAATTAAGCTCTTTATGTGAGGCACACCTGTACTTCAAATAGTTAATCAGCGGAGGAGGGAGACCGAAAGAACTGGCAATGCAGATCAAGGTGTTACGTGAAACAGTGTCAAATGCCTTAGGAATGTCAAGGAAAAGCATAGATTTTGAGTGGAAATCATTGGGAGCCTTTCAGAAGATGGTACCCCCTTAAATGGGGTCAGATGGGCCCAGCAAAGCCCCTCCCGGATGCTTGTCCTCCTGCTCCTCTAGCTGCCTGGAGGTAGGGAGGGGGTACAGCAGAAAATAAAAGTCAGAGGAAGGCCAGGAAGGAAGATGAAGAAGAGGAGAGAAGGAAAAGAGGAGACTAGCTGGAATCTACGGAGCCTAGCAATAGCAACCCGTTCCTGGAGAAAGAATGAGCCGGACTGGGACGGGGTCACCCACCCCACCTCACCCCCACACGGAGGAGACTTCGAGTCTATCCTGTTCTCCGGGGGGGGGGGGGCTAAACCTTCACCTCTTTTCCTTCCTTCCAGGGAATATTGTGCTATACTTTACCCCAGTGGTCTTTGGCTGTTTCAGCCCGGGACCATCTTTCAATCTTTGGAAACTGACTAGGACACCCCCTGTCAAACTTGCTACCCCCATCCGGAACACAAGGCTTAAAAAAAGGACCTGTCCCAGAAAAAGAGGACATATGATCACTCTACCCTCCAAGTCCCTATGCTCTCTCCCACCTCACAGTCCCCTACCCCACAGGTCCTTTCTTACCCCCAACTGCTCCCAAGTCCCCAGACTCTCTCCCAGCCCTTTACCCCCAACCTTCACAAGTGCTCTCAAAGACAACACACACACACACACACCTTTCATCCCATGCACTCATTCACATACCCATAACACACATACCAACCACATGCACTCACACACACATACAACACCTGGGAGAAGGTGGACTTAGAAGGCATTTGTCAGGACTCAGGCGGCACCTGCAGCAAGAAGCCCTTGTGGAGCACCAGGGAGGTTTACTTGGGAGCTCCTGGTGCTCTGTTTTGATGTACTCCCTCCCCTCCCCAAGCCAGTTTCTATCATTTTCAGTGTGTGGGGTGGGGGGCTGCCTTCTGGAGCACTTTTTAACCTCAGGTGCCTGGAATCAGGGCCATGCTGGAAGCTTTCCTCCCCCTGGACTGATCTTGCACACCAAAGTGTTTGCTTACTCATGAGTAAAAGTGGCTGTGCAGTTTACTTTTAATGGAGCAAAGGGGAAGCTTGGAGGCTGGGTGATTCTTGGGTGATTTGGAGGGCTGCGCTTATTGGATCAGGACCCTTCTGGTGTCCTTAGATTACTTGCAGCCTGCCCTTTCCAATAGACTATGGCACATTTGCCTACTTGCGAATAAAGCCACGATATAATATAAATTACTTTCATTTTCCCATGCCTTTTCTATGCATATTTTTGCTTTTCAGTCTTTTGGTCATAACATTTTATAGGAATGAGATATTTCAAAACAGATTGCTGCATTGGATTCAGCTCTTCAAGATGAATCCAATGACATATGACATGATGAGGTACTGCACACCATTGCAAAGTTGATTTTGGGGGGGTCTCCAGGACAAAATGGTGGTCCCTCATTCCTTGCAATCCCCCTGTGGGTCGCAATCCCCACTTTGAAGACCACTGCTTCACCCTACTGAGACAAAGTAAGTGTACATTACTACTACTGTTTCCACATTTTATCCTCTCCTTTTTCCAGGCTGAGCCCCCTGAGGCAAAGCTCTGGCATCTCTCTGGTAACAAATAACATTACACACTGATGACTCTACATTAATTAACAAAATATTGCATTAATTTATGAAATATTACATTAATTAACTAAATATTAACTATGTAATTAATAAATAGAATAATTATTATACACAATAATATGTACAAGACAAATGCCTGACATCTTAATAATTCCCAAAACAATCTTTAAACTGATTGAGCATACTTGATCTATATATTGCAGAGTTCCCAAATCATATCACATATACTATGAGAGTATGGCTGCAATCCAGAGCAAATTCAGCCTGCTCTGACCTAACTGCACTCTCCTAACTATTCTGTATCCAGAGCAGAAAGTTATGCTGAATCCAGAGAGTCAGGAAGCCTGGGCTGCCCTAACTACTCCAGAGCATGCTAAGTAATTGACACAAGGGGAAGACTTGCACCTGAGGAGACACCCCTCAGATCACACTGAACAAGGAACAGCTGTGGTGCCTACAGTGGTGACATGACTCTGCACATCACCTGGTGCGGAAGTCTGTGCGTCATCCCTGGGATGTGCACCCCCCCTACCTGGACTGCGCAGTCACCAAAGTTGGCGCCTGCGCAGTTGTTTCTGAAGCCAAATGGCTTCAGAAAGAGTACTGCGCAGGCACCATCTCTGACACCTGCGCAGTACTTTTCTGAAGCCTTTTGGCTTCGGGGGAGACTGTGCAGGCGTCAGAGTTGGTGCCTGTGCAGTACTCTTTCTGAAGCCATTCGGCTGCCGCTCTGCCTCCTGAGTGAGGCCAAATGGCTGTGCAGAGGCGCGGACTTTCTCTGCTCTAAGGAAGTCTCCTCTGAAGCTGTTCGGCATGCTCAATGTGTTTCTGCGCAGTGCACCTCAGATGGCCATTCAGGCCAGCTCCTCAGACAAGCGTCAGCTTCTGGCTGATTCTCCGCCTTGGAGCAGGCCTGAATGGGTGTGCTGACGTCCGGGGCCTGCCAAAGGACAGTCAAACTCCTCCGGCAAATCACCCCATACGGAGCGCATCCTCAATGCAGCCCACACCAGCCGCACCAGTCTGGTGACGCCACTGGGTGCCTGCCTTATAAGGAGTCCCTGATGAGATGCCAGTACATTCTACAGTGAATACAAGGGGCTTCTTGGAGTGGTCGGCTGTATCCTGAGGTTTGTGGGCAGCCGTAGTTTGTTCCATATCCTGAGGTTGAGAGGAAGGGGTTGCAGCTAGGCTGGCCAAGAACTCAGATTTTTGGTCAGCACTGCCATTCTTACTCGGGCCTTATCATGGACCCCTATGGGTCTACTCATTACTATACCTGCTCCTGAGGTGGTATAACTCTGAGAGCTGGAAGAGGGCATTTCTGCCTTGGAAACAGGCTTTGGATACAGAGTAACTGCTCTGCCCTAGGCAATGCTAAACATGCCCTCAACTTGCCTCTCCTGAGCTGCTTAGGCTGCCCCAGTTAGGGCAGAGCAGGTCCACCTCTCTTAGGGCACCCTATCTTGCCTTGCTCTGCCCTAAGCCTCCTTCAGAGTAACTGGGCTGGAGCATCTTGCAGTTGCTCCAACCTAGTGTTAGATAGGGCAACCTAAGGGCTCTTATGTGGACAGATTAGTTGCTCTGGATTGGGCTGTATGTGTAGGAGTATACATACAAGTATACAATGAGTGTGTATATGAGTATGCATCACATTATATACTTGTATATAATGGTTAGCATGTTGGATTAGTACCAGAGAGGTTCAGCTTTCGAGTCAGTCATTGAAATCTCTGGGTCAGTTTATGTTACACTAGTATTGTTGTGAGAATAAATGGGGAATGTACACTGACAAGAGTTCATTGGAAGGAGCATGGCACAAATATGTAATAAACCCAAATAAATCTCAACAAAATCAGACAATCCCATATCTCTGGGGATTACAGAGAATTAGACGATTACGTAGGTGTGATCCATACCCAACTGTGAATTGCATCATGTGCGTTATGCACAATTCATACAATTCACTGTACATTTCTTCTCTGACAACCCTTCCTCTGGCTTATTCATCAAATTAATTAAGCTTTTCAAGTGTTTTGTTTGCTAGAGTGTTTGCACATGTGTTTGCAAGCGTTTGCTTTCTGAATGTGCGGGACTTAGGTGATAAAGGTGAAATCATGTTTTTATACTGAATTTCAGGAGGATATTAAGATGTGATCTTACATTTTCTATTTTGGATTTTGCTTCACTGTGAAATTGCACCACAGCGACGTTGTCTTCCTATCAGTGAATCACTTGTCAGTCAACTAAAAACTTCAGTGGAGACAAGGAGAGAAGACAGGCATTCTCGATACTGATGTGATCGCTTCTAAGAGAAAGGGGCATTTCTTGTTACCCGAAAAGAAGAACATAAAGATTGAGCTGTGAAAGTTAACACTCTGGAAAGAGTAACATGCCACTCTTGATTTTCTCAAAGCTCAGGGCTGCAAACAGATCATTTCCCTTATTTTCAAGTTTCTACCCTGCAACCAGTCTGGGTGGTTTGCAAACATCAATCTTTCCCCCCAAGGAGTCCAATGTCCATCCCATGCCAGCAACAACACATACATAAAGCAATCAAACTAAAAGAACAATATTTCACTGGAGAGACTGTGTGATTTATTTTATAGCAACATATGAGTGGGCAAAATCATTCTAGGCTGAAACAATATCTCTCTTAGGGAAGTTAGCTTCTGACTCAGATAATCTCTCTGATAAGAATGCCAGTGGGGACCTTGCATATCATCTGTTAGGTGTGATACTCCACTTACAGTAGGTATGGCATCCAGCTTAACAGGAGTTAGGCTTGATATTTTGCCTTAAATTGGGGCATTAATGGTCCAGTCCTCAGCTACCTGGCATCCAACATTGCGTCAGGGCCAAAACGGGCTAAAGGGTTACAATTTATGGATGTCAGACCAGTGGTGGGCTCCAGCAGTTTTGCACCTACTCTATAGAACTGGTTGTTAAAGAGAGATGGGACATATAAAGTTTAAAAATAGCCATTTAAAAGTGGTTGCCAGATGGGCATAGAACCGGTTGTTAATTTCTTTGAATCCCATCACTGTGTCAGACAGCTGCAGGTGCTAAGTAAAGTAAGTGGCTGCTTCCCCTCCTCAGTTACCTGCAGGTGCCTGACACCAATGGATTGCAGTGGCAGCCATTTTGGCCTTGCTGCAACCTTGGGTGGTCATCAGGCTGGTGCAGAATAAAGCAGTCCCAGGCTGGGCTGAGAGGCCTAATATGGGGTTATGGATCTGCTAGATCTAAGTTTTAATGGTTCCACCTTACACCCTGTTCCCTTCCCATCATGCATTCTCCCTGCCTTCCTAAAAGCTTGCTCCATGTCCCTGGAGATCCCCCAGACATCCATGCAGTGGTCCTTGGCATGCCAGCCAGCATGGGCTTGTGCTGAGCCTGCTCTAGTACTGGACTGGCAGAGATTGTAACAAGGGTACCTTAGAGCATGTTTGTGACAGTGCGTGTGGTTTGTGAGGCTGGCCTGCTTCATCCAGTATCAGACCCTAAGTGCTCATGTCCAAAGTGTAAAAACTCTGCTCCAAAAAAATCACTGAAATCATATCTTTAAAAACTACTTGTTAAATCCTCTCAAGTTTCATTTGTACATTCTCTCCAGATAGCCACTGTGGAATAACAATCTATTTGCATTAATTTATTGAATTAAGCCTATTTACCATTGCAGATTTCCTAGAAGACAGAAAATCATCATTCCTTTCCTCTCTTTTTTTAAATAAAAGCAACTATAAGCCTTTGTGTACCCCCTCAAAAGACCAGTCACTCACTGACTCACTGACTTACTCATCAATGCCCAGCCAAAACCACTGGGCCTAGAAGCATGAAATTTGGGGAGGGTGTTCCTTCTGTGACGGAGGGATCCATTAAGAACCAGTTTTTGGAAATTCCAACTGGAAGGTGGTGAAATAGGGCGCAATGCGTTTTCTTCCCTGACAAATCCCTGACTGAGGGATGCTCTGCCCCAACCCCTGGACCTAGAAGCATGAAATTTGGGGAGGGTGTTCCTTCTGCGACATCAACACCCACCAAGAACCAATGTTGAAAAATTTAACACTTAATGGTTGAAAATGGGCGAAACATGTTTCTGTCCTATATTTAACATTGAAGATTGACTGATCAACATCCAGCCAATTTGGTGCTCAGTACCTGATGCACTGGGAGGGAGGGTTCACATAGGGGGATGTTGCACATGGGGGACATTGCTCATCAATGGGGATTGAGGCGCATGAGGGGATGATGGACATGGGGGTTTGATGCGCATAGGGGATAGATGCGCATAGGGGGTTGATACACATGGCTTTTTGATGTGCATGAGATTTTGATGCACGTGGGAGGTTGATGTGTATGGGGGATGATGTGCGTGTGGGTTGATGCATATGGGGGTTGTAAATGCACATGGGGTTGATGCGCATGGGAGGTGGTGTGCATCGGGGGATGATTCACAGTGGGGGAGTGTTGATGCACATGGGAATTGTTGCACAGTGGATGCACATGGGGATTGTTACGCAGTGGGTGTATGGTGTATGGGGGGAATTTCACTCCTGCAATGTGGGCACATTTCCGCTAGTGCATATATATCAGTGGTGGGCTCCAGCAGGCACGTGCCTACTCTATAGAACCGGTTGTTAACGAGAGATAGGACATATAAAGTTTAAAAATAACCCTAAAAAGTTTAAATAACCCTATGCCCAGATGGGCATAGAACTGGTTGTTAATTTCTTTGAATATATATATATATATATATATATATATATATATATATATATATATATATATATATATATATATATATATATATATATATATATATATAAGGATAGATTGAGATAGAGATAGAGAGATGTTGGCCAGATTCAGCCCATAGGCCTTACGTTTGATGCCTATGAGCTAAGTGATGATTGCTGTGCTATACTATACTTCTCAGTTTAAGTGTTAATAATGCTGTGCCTTGAGTTTAAGGTAGTTGTCTCACCTTTTCTTTAAAAGTGTGAGTACAATTCTGCTTCAGTTCTTCACTCTGCATTATTATAATCTACTTTTAAAAAATTCCAGCTGGTATTTCCTTCCCATATGTTGAAGTAGAGAAGTTCTGGACTCACACACAATAAACAAATAAGAGGTGAATGTAATGAACCAGGATGGAGGGGAGGAGGACATCAAATGCAATACAGTCTTGCTGTTAGGCATGACAGGTAGCTATTTCTTTTGCTTCAAAGTTCCCAATAAATCACAACAATGGAACTGATGGTGTAGTATAATTGTCTCTGATAGGGTGCAGTGAGTGTTATTTATGGTCGTTTGTAAAATATACTGTCAGAATGGCAGGTTGCCAAAGACCTTAACATTATTTATGGATTTTCCTGTCATCAGGCACTCTTTAGTGTATCCATTTTTAAAAGCGAAAACACAAATTTACTGCCCTACAATCCCAAAATAATGTTTTAACATTTTATCCACCAGCGATTCCCAAATGGTGGGCTGGGTTGCACCATAACTCTATAACTCTATTTCTATAACGAAAGAAATACGTGAATTGTTGAGAACTCAATTAATTCAACAATTAAGGGTGCCAGTGCTCTAACTTCCTGTCTCTATGCAGGAAGAGACTCTGAGCCCTCATATAGTCTGCAATCATGATCTGTCTCAGATCATCTGGAAGATCTCTGAGTAAAGTCCATTTTTCTGACCCATACAGGAGAACTGGCAGGATTAGTATTCAGAAGAGGCAAATTTTGGTGTTTGTGGAGATGTTGGCCTTCTTCCAAAAGCACCATTTGAGTGAGGTGAACACAGCATTGTCTGGCCAAGTCTGCTGTGGACTTGGGTGGTAAATGCCACTTTCTTCTCCTGCACCTGTGACCCCAGGTATTTGAATTCTTGTCGCAGCTCAATTTGGACTCCATCTAATGTTGGCCTGTGATCCATCCATGGTCTGAACTTCGGTCTTGCCTGCATTGACTCTTAGGCTGTAGGATTAGGCAATGTGGGCAATGTGGTGAAGAATGCTGGTGGCCTCTGCATCCAGGTCGAGGAATATGGCACTGTGACTCTCACAGAAACACAATGGATAGGCTTCCTCAAATGTAGGTAGATGAAATTATTTATAAAAATGAACCTTTGGGGTAGTGAAACTGAGTAAAATGTGCATCTTATACGGTTTCTTATACGAGACTCTTATACGGGTTCAACCTTGTTATACGTGATTCTTTTATACACGGATTGGCCTCAACACGTATGACCACTGCAAATCAGTTTTAAAAAACGGCTTTTCTACTGTTACAAATAGGTAGCTATGCAAGCAATCGTTCCATTTTTCAGTCTCAGAATCAAACCCATACAGGTACTCAGGCACTACCTTATTCAATTAGACCCAAAAGAAGAGCCAGAGACCTGGAAATTGGTTTTAAACCTATTTTTCCATTGCTTAAGTCAGGGTGCCCTCCTCCTTATCCCTTTTGCTGGGGTCCAGGGGCCGAGATGCACTGCCGTGGCAGAGGGGGAGCCAGGAAAGCCCCCAGGAGGTGGATGGAGCACATGCAGGAGAGGCGCAGGGGGCTCTGGCCCCTGCTGAGTGCTGGAGTGGCCAAGCGAGCAGCAGTCAGCAGCTGCCCTGGCCTGCGGGTGCATGCTGGGAGACACAGCCACTGCTGATGCAGAGGACGCCCCCTCAGAGGTGTCAGCTGGATCCCAGTACTGGCCAGGCAACAGCGCTGGGACAACAGGGCGTTGCAGTGGACTGGGGGACAATGGACAGGGCCCGAGAGGGAACTGAGGGAACAAGAGGGGGCACAGTGCAACCAAGGGGGCACAGAACACCAGAAGAGGGAAGGTGGCAGGATTGGATGGGGAAAGGGAAGCAGGGGAAAGAGTATGGCTGGGAAAGGGTTAAGGGAGTTGAGGCTGACCAGGGAAGTCCACCCAGGGTGGGGGAAAGCAACAAAAGGGGGGGAAAGACAATGAGGATGAGGCGGAGCATGTGAGACCAGACATCTAGGCTGGTGAGAGCTACTCTGGGAGAGGAGGACCAGAGTGATGCAACCCCCCTCTCTCCAAAGGCTACTGAGGTGTCTCCTACCCCTGGTTGCTGGCAATTCCTGGGTGGACCCGGGTTCAGTCTCCGAATAGGGGAAGGTGAAGACAGCAGAAGCGGCAAGGCACAAGTGCCCCACAAACCCCACAGATTTTATACACAGATTTTTTTTATCCATGGGAGGTTCTGGAACAGAACCCCATTGGATAACAAGGGATTCCTTTGTCACTCTTTTTTGCAGGACATCATTATTTTCTTTTACTCATGCAGGGTGTGCTTCAATGCGCAATTGCTGTGCTACTGAAGGCCAGGGAAGACAAATTCTTCCTTGTTGAACTATAATTATGGAATTATGGCTCTCTTGTTGCTTCTAGAATCTGAACATCTTTAAGAAATACAAGAAGCCTTTGGGCCTACATGAGCTTTCGGCAGCTAGAGATAATTTGATGGTGTTTTCAAGTTGCACTATTTTTGTACTTTCTATCTAAAGAGAGACAGACAGATAGACAAACAGATAGGTAGGTCATAAGCCCCAGATAAGCCAAAGAAATCTCTGCTCTTCACACCTCAGGAGGGTATTTTGAGGGCTGGGGAGGCTGTATACACCTCTTCTCTCTGTGTTGGAAAGCATTTATGAACTGATTTGAATTTGAACTCATATATTCATTTATGCAAATTTATGTAAATCAAGTGTAAGATGTTGTGGCACTCCTGCCAAAGTGCGCCTGTTCTAGAGCAAGAGGCCCAAATCTTGGGTCCGTGGCCCAGTGCTGATCCGCGGCACCTCAGCTGCTGGGCCACACCCAAGGGACGCAAAGACCAAGGTTGTGCTCCACCCTGGGCAAATGCCAACTGAGCATGTGCAGCCCAATTCTCAGCTGTGCCTGAGCAGTTGTCCCTCTAGCTGGAGAGAACTGCACAGGCGCAGCCCAGCTGCGTTAATGCACATGTGCAGTTCCAGATGGAACTATGCATGAGCATCCTCCCAGGCCATGGGAAATTTTTATCCCATGGAACTGGGCCGTGGTCCCCAGAAGATTGAGGACCACTTGTCTAGAGCAGGGGTCTCCAAACTTTCAACTTCAGGGCTCTAGTACCTTTAACAATTGTGTATTGAAAGAAATTTCAGCAGGTGAAGCTTTTCATCTAACAGCTCACAAACTATGTCTGCTGAAATTTCCTCCTCTATATCCTTGTTAAAGGTTCAGGAGCCCTGAGATTAAAAGCCTGGAGATCTCTGGTCTAGAGAGCTGGACCACTATTATTTGCCCAAAGATAACATCAGAAAGTCACCACCTTGAAAACACCAGAAGCTGAGAGAGCAAATACCTTGATGCCAGGCTGTATGAATGTGTGTGAAGATAAGTATGCCAGCTGTAGCTGAGTCTTCTCTATGAGGCAAAACAGAAGCCAGAGAAGTGAGATCAGATATTAAAGCAACCATCTCAGAATGTAGAAAGTTCTTAGAGAACCTCTGTCAATTGTAAAACCTCTCAAGAGTTAGGAAGCCTGCCCAGGTAAATAGCCTTAGAATAAAATCAGAGGAAAAATCTGATGCCCTGAAAGGTGATATATAAATACCAGTGTTTGTTTGTTTGTGTTTGTTTCAATTTGCAACATTTTAGAAAATGGCACATTACCTCAGAGCACTCTTACTTTGTGGAATGGAAGCTGCTGCCAAATTATAATGAACATAAGAAACTGAACATGATGGGCTGAACATAATTGTCATGTTGTTCCAACTTAAATCTTTTCAGCAACCCTGTAAGCCTGGGGGATCATAGAAGGAATAGTGGTTTCATCTGGTGATAGTTACATCTTGAGCCATGGCCTTCCCTACTCATAGTTCAGGCCGTTTGCCACTATCCTAAATCATGGATAACCTTGCATCAAGGATTCTGTCGTGGCATACACAAACCATAACAGAAATCCTTGAAAGCATAGCTTAGGTATAAATTTTCAGGAAATTCCTGTGTGCATGTATTTGTGTGTGTGTTTTGCTTCCTTGAGGGGGCATGGCTCCCACCTCCCTCAGCAAAGTCGCTGAAAATAAATTTGTCAAGGGTTTTTAAACGCATAATTTATATACCGTGGTTGTCATTCCTTTTTTAAGAATGTTTAAAACAAATTGCCTGCACTGAAAAGCTTACGGAACGCCACACATTGATAGCTATTCTGTTCCCTCCAAAGTTTTCATTTAGCTTCTGAGCATAGGCACAAAAAAAGAGACGCAAGATAGATGGAGCTGTTTGATTTGTTACGTGTCATTTGCTGGTACTTTGCAGAAGCATCCATTCCTCAAGATGAGAGCGTTCTGAGGTAAACATTGTGCCGTTTTCTTGAATGTTGCAAATTGAAAGATATGGTGGTAAACATCATCTCTAGAATTAAATCCTAGGAGAAGAGAACATAAGCCAGTTTATTGCACATTATAAGTTATGCTTGGTGTTTGTTAATTTTCAGACACTGCCTTATTCAGTATACTGGTGCACACTCAGCACTTTTTGATCAAATGCAATGTTTCAATTGGCAAACATAAGAAAAATGTGAGGAAAAAGGTAAATATTTCTACTTAATGCATGCTTAAAATATGCGCATTTTTTAAAAATTAAAACTCTACAAAAGCTCCAAATATCAATTCTATAGTGGCTGAATAAGAGTACACTTATTGAGAATGAGAGAAAGTGAAAATACGAATTTGGATGCTTTTATCTGAAAGGTACTTTTTTCTTCAAAATGTAGGTCCATCTGATATGGTGAAAACTCAGATCTTTGTTATCAGAGTATTTGCATTATTGAATATGAATATCAAGTTATTCATAATGTCCCCTGAACTAAACCATAACAAAAAAAAGATTTTTTTTCATTGATAAGACTATGAATACCTGACCTTTTATCAGGTTTACAAATATCTCCAGGTACTTACTTTAATGTAAAGCTAAATAACAGAAAGTCAACAGAGACTTCTGTGCAGAAATCAAATCTTTAATTTGTTATCCCTCTTTAATTCTGAAACAAGGAACAGTTTGAAGTCTGCCACTTGAATTATGTCTTCCACTAATATAATGGGAAACAGAAAATTCCCCAAACAAACAAGGTAGTTTACTCATTCCTTTGGAAACCAGGATTCTGCTTGAGGCTGAGACTGGACTCTCACGCTTCACCACCGCACTCCTCCCTTGCTCCTTCACCATCAGTAAAAAGGGTCATAGAGTATTTCCTATGATTATCTGAATACACTTAGATTTCTCTTTCACAACAGAATCCTGCCTGCTTATGGTGAGGAGGCAACTGTGAGATGCATCTTGCATTGGACAGAATTCCAGGGGTTGGGGTGAGGAATTTAACCCTTGATCAGTCACATTCCTGGACTCCCAATTGCAGCTGCATTGCACCTGACGTGCACCTGTCATCAGCACCTAATTAACTCAATTCAAATACTCTTAAAATGATCAGTGACCTTCATTAGGTTGTACAAAGAGAGCATATTCAAAATCTGATTCAAAAAAACCTCATTTGTTAACCTTAAAGGAAGTAAAACAAAAAGTACTGAAATCTCGTGAAATTGCAGGCCTGCAAGGGCACTCTTTCCCAACCTGCATGTTTTTGGATCGGTAAAACAAGTTGAGGTGCAGCTGATCTGAGAGATCAGGAGGGTCACTACTGCACCCCACGCAGGCAGGGGGAAAACTGACTAGGGGGGTTTTGAAGAGCACCAAGAGATAGGAAGGTATTAGGAGGGACTCTTGGCCCCCTTGGCGTGGAGAGGGGAGTGAGAACAGCTTTGCTGTGCCTGCCATATCAGATGTGTCTGATCAAGGATAACTAATGAAAAGACGCAAAACCTCTCATTTCTCTCTTACTGAGTAGTCCCAGTAGGCTATATTCAAGATATAGGTTGCAATCCTGGTCTACGCTGGCACAACTCATCGGTCTTCTTGTTCATAGTGAAGTAGGAAGGCAAGGACACGTATGTGCACTGGCACAATCCTCCCCCAGGAGTGGCACAGAAGTGTCTTATGACACTTTTGTGACACTTCCAGGCCAGCATAGCACTTGTGCTGGGGCTTATACCTGACTAACTGGGGATTAGAATTGCATCTATACATTATCTATTCTTATACTGTATTCATTGGAATAAAATTTATTCTAGTTTAGATCACTCACATATTGTGCTCAGGATTATTACGAGCACAATCCTAACCATGTCTACTGAAAAGAAAGCCCCAGTTTGTTCAATGGGTCTTACTCCCAGGAAAGTGTGTTTAGGATTGCAGCCTTAGTCTTAAGTTTCCATAGACAGAAACATTGGCCTCCAAGAAAAACCCCTAGATAGACAAAGTATAGCTGAAATCCATTGTAACTCCTTCCTTGTATAGACAGACATCCCAATTGTATGTGTTACTCAGTAGTATGAGTTCAATTAGTCTGACACCCATTGTGTTTGTTTGAAAGCATGCATAGGATTGCAGCTAGAGGTTGTTATCCTAGGACATGAACCTTGGAGATGATTTGAAAAGGAACAGTGGGATGGTATGACTGTTATTTCTCCTCCAATAGTGAAAGTGGCTGGTCAAAAAGTTCTCACAAACATGTGTTTTGAATATGTACCTGAATGGGGTGGGAACAAATATAATGGAAAAAATTTTGAGGTCAAATTGGGGAGACGGTGAACAGGGTAAGAGTAACTCCTCCCCCCCCCACAGTGTCTTCACTTTACATTCCCTTCTCCCAAATGATAACTTCATTTAAAAAAAAAATTATTTTAAAGATACAGAGGTCCTGCTAAACATTAGCATGCAATGCGTAGTTTGTCCCTAGGAGTAGAATAGTAGAGAGGAAAGAAAATGAATTCTAAATAGCCAGAAGTAGGTTCTACCAGCATTGCCAACAGGGGACTCGTAATGAAAGCATGATTAATTGGAACATTAAGAAGTCACAGAGACCTTACAAAGAAGGTGTTTCCGATGAGAAATTATTCCCATGTCCCTATTGAAGTATAAGATCCAGTAGTGGTTCAGAAATCTCTCCTCCCCCTTCTCCTCCACTGCTTTCCCAGTGACTGTATATCACGTCCTAATCATGGGACTCAAGCTTGTTGGCTTCATCTTTGCGCAAGGACAGGCACAGTGTCCTTATTAGCACCGTGCAGTCTGAAGCAACATAGGTAAATCAACCCAATAGGTGAGGCTGGGGAGGGAGCTCCTTCTGATTCAGGTGCCCAAGCATCTGTCTCAGCAGACACACAGAATCATTGCATCTTTGGCCTCCATAGCAAGGCTAACCACTTTGCATTTTTGTTCAATTTTTCCTGTTGGAGGCAACAAAGCTGCTTCTTTGGTGTCAAGATGAAGAATGATGAAGAGGGGGGAAAAAACACAGCTTGCCTTGTACAACAGCAGAGTCCAACAGCCTTGTTCATTTTCTTATTAATGTACTTGTATCAACAATATTAGCCAGGAGTAAAAGTTCACTAAAATGAACACAATAAATCTAGTTATTATTTTTAATTTTTTATAAAAAATAGATTTAGTTATTCATATATTTTTCATTGCCAGTTTTACTGCTTTTAACCCTAGCATGCCCATTCGGGCAGAGCCCCAGAACTGGTTCAGATTTTATTTTTTTTCTAATGTTATGCTTATAATTTTACAAGATCTTGTGACATTTTTCATATCCCTAGACAGTTTTAAATCCAAAATCATAACTGCTTTGACATTTTTAATTTTTCTGTAAAATCACATTTTTACCAATTGCGCCCAGGCGGGCGGAAATCCAGAATTGGTCTAATGGAAGTTATGCTTATAATCTGACATAAATTTCTAATTTAAGTTATGTTTATAATTTTACAAGATCTTGTGACTTTTTCCATATCCCTAGACAGTTTTAAATCCAAAATCATAAATGCTTTGACATTTTTATTTTTCCTGTAAAATCAAATTTTTACCAATTGCACCCAGGTGGGGGGAAATCCAGATTGGTCTAATGGAAGTTATGCTTATTATAAACTTTATGTCAGATATATGGTTATTCACTGTTTTGCAAGGTGTAATATATCAAAATTCTTTGTTCCACAACACTTCCTAATAAAAAACAAAGTTATAATGAAACTTGAAGCAACATTTATCCATTATTTGAAGCAACATTTATCCAAACTACAGTAATCGGAAGTATTCTGGCAATTCGCCCAAACGGACCCGGGTGATTGTGAAAGAACCTGGGCATCCTTTAAAAAATTCTAAGTACATAGAACATGCATAGTTTTTAAAAAAATACAACATCCTACATCTGAGTCTGTAGTTTTGAGATGTGGTCATGCCTAACTGGCCTACTTAATTCACATTGTGGCATTGCAGAAATGCTCCCATAGCCCATCATAGGAACATAAGGATTTCTGGATCAGGCCAAGAGTCCATCTAGTCCAGCTTCCTATATTACACAGTGGCCAATCACATTGCTCAGGCCAATCACATGGCTTACAAGAGACTTGTACCCCATTCCCACTCTCTTGCATTTGGCATTCAGAGACAGGCTGCCTCTAAAACATAGAGGTTCCATATACGGTAGAAATACAGAGAGAGAGAGAGAGAAAGAGACAGAGAGAGAGAGAGGGCAATAAGGATGAAAGCTGCAGCCAAAATCAACCTTTTCAGTCTTTCTGATAAAATAAACTCAAGGCCTCATGTTAAAGCAAACCTTTTTCTTTTAGGCAGTATCACACCCAACCCTTCTACACCATTTCGCAAATGTTTCGCTGAGGTCTGTTCCAGAGTCCTACCTCCCATCTTTTTCCGTCAGTTTTTCCCAGCATCAGGCTCTTTTCTAAGGAGTCCTACCTTCTCATTATGTGGCCAAAATATTGGAACTTCAGCTTCAGTATCTGTCCTTCCAGTGAACAGTCAGGGTTGATTTTCTGTAGAATGGACTGATTTGATCTCCTTGCTGTTCAAGAGACTCTCAAGATGCTTCTCCAGCATCATAATTCAAAGGCATCGATTCTTCGGCGGTCAGCCTTCCTTATCGTCCAGCACTCACAGCCATACATTATCACAGGCAGTGGTATCACTAGGGTAGTGTGGGTAGTGCGGTCTGCACTGGGTGACATGCCCAAAGGGGGTGACGCACACTGGGGGACCTAACAATTGCAACTTTATGATGGTGTGTCAATTCTCATCATGTCATAACCCAGCATCCCTAGGCCAGGATGGGGGTTTGGAGAGTGGAACAAGAACATACCGGGGAGGACAATCTGGTGGATGGACCAGGATGGGGTGTGAGGTGGGATCAGAATCCAGCATTTAGGCCATTCCTAACTTCTGTACACAGCAATAGGCTCTTATCTAAGGAGTTCTCCCAGTTGGTCTTATACAGGCCACATGACAACTCTGAGTAGCTATGTAGGGCCGGCTGGGTTATTACTCAGGATAAGGGGACATAAACTCCTTTATTCCGAGTTGTGCCACAGACCGAACCTAACATGTGTTGTAAACAGTCAGCCTTCTGTTCCAGTCAGGGATGGATTGTGCTGTTAATTGGCCAGGCTGGAGAGATCAGGTTCTCAGACAGACAACTTCACACGTCCCAGACTTCTGCCCATATTCTCTCTCTGAGAAGGCAGAAAGGTAACACAAAGAGCTTGGAGTTCCCTACAATGAATGGGAAGGGGAGATAAGATCTCCAGGTGTGTTCATTCCCTTATAAATGTTTAAAAAGGCAATGTGATGAATGACTCGGATATCTTGAAAGAAGGTGTGGGAAATACTATGGCTGGCAAAGTTAAAGTAATGCATCCAGGATCAAGTGAGTTAACTCCAGCTAAGTAGGACAAAAATGATTACATTCAAACTTCAGCTCTGAGTGAAATCCACTGAATTTTAATAGTTGACATTCAAAGTTGTCTTAAAATGAATAATAAAAATTCTTCCAGACAGTCTGCTATCCCAAATGGTAAATTTTACATGATTTCTTATCACGAAGAGTTATGGATCTAATTATAGAACATTCGCTGGCAATTGGAGCATTAATTAGAAAGAATATAGGGCTAAATGATAAACACAAGTGGATGTTGAGTGACAGGCCTTTCTTACAGCTTTGCAGACAGGAGTGCTTACTCACTGGTGGTTTCTGAAAAAGAGCATTACACACAGTGATGGGTCTTTGCAAATAAGGAAGTAAGAAAGTTCCCTTTTTTTTATGTTATGACTGACACATATTATGTACTTATGCAGCAACTATTAAGTATTCAAATACAACAGTTCTTTCATCTGAAATTGTTCAAGAAAGAAAAAACAAAGATGCCTGGGTCTGGGTGCAAAGAACTCAACCATGTGGCCAGAAGACTTTGGTGATGTGGTGCATTTCACAACAGCATGTGTCATGGGACGCTGTTCTGAAAACAGAACATTTCCTTGCATTTCCTGGGAACATGCAAAGAAGACAGGATGCCACTAAAGGGGGAAGCTCAACACCCCAATGCACCTATTCCACTTTGGCTGCCCAATCCTATGTGTATCTACTCAGAAATAAGTTCCATTGTAGTTAATGGGACTCCTGGGTAAATTTGGATAGGACTATGGGTAAGTTGTGGCTATACTTATCTATGGAAAAGGCTTCAGGAGTCAACCTTGAGGCAAAATCCGGAGCCGGAGTCCTGGAAGCAGTTTGTGACTGTGTACAATCATGTTCTGGTAACTCCTGTGATTCAGATGGAACCAATCATATCGGCTTTACCGTTCCATTGGACTATTTCAGTGACGTGGAGAAGGGGGATTTGTTGCTTGGAGTCTATCCTCCATATTAATCTATCCTCCATATTAATAGCTGTGATTTAATTTTGATTGGAAAGATGTTATTATCTGTTAAAAATTACATATTCCAGGGCATTTTCTAAAACACATTTTCCTGTTCTCCAGGAAAAATTGATTAGGCAAAGGAGAAATTAGAGGCACTATCAGGGATTATTCTCACCAGTGGTTACCATACTATTAAAATGGTGGCACCCTTGAGCAACTGGACCATTGGGCATAGCGTCTCATTAGGTTTACTCCTTGTACACTGTATAGACTGGTGGGTTTCATGAGTACTCTGCAGCTCCCTTGGCTGATTTTTACTCCTTCCTTCTACAGTTCACAGTTTTGAATCTACTGATTCACTCCATGGTGAGCAACATTATGAACCATACCAAACTGTGGAGAGGAACTAATTTGGCTGGTAATGCACAACGCTGTTCTGAATTCATAGTGACCAATTTCCAAATGAGTAAATTCCTTCATTGGGCACCATCTCTACCCAGTATGGCAAATACTGGGGTATATGAATCATCTCTCTGTCTGAATTTGTTGCAACATTCAAAGCCACACTCAGCTTTCCCGAAAAAGAAATGCAATGTTCACCCAGAACAAAGACGGTCAGGGATAAAAGAAGGTGAATCAACATGTCCCTAAATCATTTTGGGTGTAGTTTATCCTTTTCCAAATTCTGTCAATGTCTCATTAACCATGAGAAGGTGTAAACAATTTGAAGGTTCAAATAAGTTTGGGAGTCTGTTCCTAGAATACATGATTCTATGAACTATTCCTCTGACATTTCAGACAGACACATGAAAGTAAATATTTGGAAGCCACATGTAGGAAAGCAGTTGAAAAAAAACTTTATAGGAAATGCTAGACTTTATTTACTACAGACCTTTGGTTCCTAAGAATTTTAAATTAACTACAGAATTGCTTCAGATCACCCCTTCGGCACAACATAATTTTATTGAGAATTACAGAGGGTAAAAATTTACATACACACATGCACTAGGCTAAAGGAGCAATTAAATGCTAATGGAAACAGCTCTAGTATGTTCTTCTAAAGCCTTTGCTAATGCATTTATGATGTGTTTTCTCTGCAGGTTCTTTCTTTCATTTGTAAATTCAAATAAAATGGTACAGACTAAATTGGTTAAAGAGAATAGAAAGGTCCTGACACCAATCAGTTCGGTGTGTAATGCAACATTCACAAAGAATGTGATTGAACCACAGAACAGAATTTGGAACCACTTTGGAAGAAAAGCTATTCCTCATCAAAAACAAGCCCCTGCTCATTTCAATGTAACTGTAACCTGGAGAGGAGGCAACCAACTTCATTCTACAAACTATTATATAGAGGTCAACCAGAATAGGTATTTCACTGCCTATAAGTCAAAAGAGAACATGCTATTTTCACATCTGAAACATTAATACTGAACGTGATCACTATGAAGTTGTTAAGAACTTTGAACAGTCCAGTGAAGCACAATGCAGGCCTCCGTCAGTCTTGAAAGACTTTGGTGCTGCATACGCTGCATGCGAAGCATGAAAGCCTGGGTTGGATTGTTATGGAGGATAGGCTGTTACCCAAGCAGCAAAAAAGAAAAAAAAATTGAATGGATTTGAGGCTCCCAAATATTTAAGCTTTTTGAATCATCATAGAGGAGATTTTTCAATCATTTGTAGTTGTGCCTGTCTCTTTCCGAACCTTTTCCAGATCTGTGGGATCTATTTTGTTAATATACCTTACAAGTTACCATACATTCTTTTGGCATCCTTCAGTCTTTAAAGACTATGGTATCGTGATCGACATTGTATGCAAAGCGCAAAGGCCTGGATAGATTGTTATGGAGGATAGGCTGTTACCCAAGCAGCAAACCCCCCCTCTCCATGCCACTGAAATAGTCCAATGGAATGGCAGAGCCGATATGATTGGTTCCAGCTGTGTCACAGAGCTGGAATAAGGACAGGAGCTCACCCTGTCTTGTGGGGCCGACCTGGGTCTCAAACCATGGCCTGCTGGTTTAACAGGCACAGCGTCTTAACCACTTGCACCACCCACAGCCCCAACTATACAGTGGTACTTTGCTTAACAAGTGGCTTGCATAAAGAGCGTTCCACTTAAAGAGCAAAAATTTCTGTGCAGTTTTGCTTTGCTTAAAGAGCATTTTTCGCATAAAGAGCAAAAATTTCTGTGCAGTTTTGCTTTGCTTAAAGAGCATTTTTCGCATAAAGAGCAAAAATTTCTGTGTAGTTTCGCTTTGCTTAAAGAGCTTTTTTTGCATGAGTGCACATTGGCTGGGCTCCCTGTCCTTCTCCCTGTCTCTCCCCAGCACTGGGTGGGCTGAAGGAGTGAGGCAGGACTTTCTCCCCCCTGCAGTACATGGAAGAGACCAGCAGGGAGAGCAGAAGAGCAGAAGACCCTCTTCATCAGGGGAACAAAGAGGCTGCTCTTCTTCTGCAGCCAGAGAACTTGGTCAGTCCAGCCTATGCAGTCTCCATAAGGTAGGAGGGAATACTCTCCCGCACCCCCTCTGCAGCCCCCTCAAACAGACCCCTTGCCCCCAAGGAAGCCCCCCTGCCTGGACCCCATTACAACCACCCCTCTGCTCCCACTCCCTTCCCTTCCTGCACTTTTCCTTTCCTGTGAGTAAGCCCCAGTGGATTTAATGGGGCTTGATTCTGAGTAGACAGCATAGGATCTTTCCCTTCTGCTGTTGCAGACTGCCTATCTAGATCACACAGAGAGAGGTTCCTTGTGAAAGTTGCTCAGAAAGTCACCAGTGACTCTTAGTGAAAACCAGTCATCCTTGGCCATAAAGGTTTTTAATTACAATTAATTACAATAATTGTGGTCTATATTATATTCAATTCCAGTGTTTTGTCATCATTTTTACACGCAGTTAATATTTTTATATGAATATTTTGGGGGTTGTGGAACAAATCATCTGAGTTTCCATTGTTTCCTATGGGAAAATCCACTTCGCTTAAAGAGCGTTTCACTTAAAGAGCATGCCTCCGGAACGAATTAAACTCTTTAAGTGAGGCACCACTGTACATTCAAAAGAATCTATATTAAGCACTTTAGATAATCAGCAGATCTTGCAACAAAATTTCTGTTTTTGAAAATATTATTTACTTTTTTTTGCTGTTATTTTGCTTAAGAAGTCAGGCTGTACTTGCACATTTTGCACTGTTCTTTACTCAGTGGCATTAGTAAAGGGTGAAGGGGCCCATACCACATGATGCATATAATGGGGGTATGTGAAATGCACAGGGGGAGGGTGATGTGCTCTGGGGATTGTAACGCTGCGAGAGCCCAAAATAGCTAAAATAGTGATGGCTACAAAACCAGTGAGGAAAGATGATGGTTGCTCTACCCATTGCATAGAAAAATATCCATCATAGGAGTGACACACTGGATTCCTCCTCCTTCTGATCTTCCTGCTCACTGTCTTCACATAAAGGCTTTCCATCTCATCTTCCCATTATTCTGTTACCTCAACCATGAACAAGAGTACATTTGAGGGTTGCCTATGCAAAAAGCAGCTTCTAGTTTCAACAGGCCAAGCTGAACTCTGCTTGCGAGTAACATCAGAAAAATATTGGCAGCTGTTAGGACTGAATAAGAACTCTCTCTCTCTCTCTCTCTCTCTCTCTCTCTCTCTCTCTCTCTCTCTCTGCAAACGGGTGCATGATAGGAATGTCTCTCCTATGATGACTCTTCTGGCACTATTTTGAAGTACTTGTATTAAAGAAAAACAGTTCTGCTGCCCAACTGATTGGTGTTATATTTTTAAACTTATCAACCAAACTTAGAATTACAAAGGGTAAAAATTTATGAACAAAAAAAATTAATTAAAAAAATTAATGCACAGTTTCAGCCCGATTAATGTGATGTTGAGCATGTCTAATCTATCTGATCAAAATAATATATATTCTGAATTCTTTCATCAGATTTTGTTTTGCTTTTGCTATCCTTTATCAGGCTTAGGAGTGTTTTGCCGGGAAGGAAAGCTCTCTCTCATTTGCTTTTTCCTACCAAGCTCATAAGCCGTAAATATATATATAAAAAAATCAAATCATTATTGATTTACAACACAGATAATGATATAGATGAATGTATAATAAGGTTCCCAAACAGAATTCTGTCAATCAATTCCATGCACATCTTTCCCATTATGTGTTTGCCAGAAACTATATGATGGAATTCTGCTGGTGACATTTGAGTGATAGTGACTTTGATTTCAGAGGAAATGTTTCAGGTTCATTTCATTACCTTAGAAAAGTAAAAGCAAATTTGCCTTATAAAAAGCAATTACTTCCTGGCTGACCAGTGCACAATAGCAATATAAAAAAAGATTTCTCATTCCACTATTCAAATCCTGAACTAGCAAACTAGTGTTTGATTTTGCTTTAAACCAATTTTACCTTGTTTGAATTGCAAAACCATTTAATCTTCATAAAGTAGGTTATTATAATGGAGATCATATTATATTGGTACATTATACCAGCTATGGGACAAACACAAATCTATTTTTTTTAAAAAATGCTTAGCTTTGTGGGAGGGAAACCGTATTAAATATGTAACATTTGCATTTATTCTCTCAGGAAGAGCTGGAAAGTTTGCTAATCTTTAGGATTCAGGAAAAAGAAATTAATAATGATATCTATGGAAAGTGAAGGTTCTTTGGACAGGTACAATGGAATAACACTTATGTAATGTCAAATACAGAGCTGGTTCTAAATACATTTGAGGAGGCAAAGTGAAACGATTGGTCTTTTCCTACCAGAATATGCCCTGCCTTCCAAAAAGGAGGTGCAGTTGTATTAAATGGCTGATTTACTGCATCTATGCAGTTCTTCCTTACCTATATTACAAGATCAAGACCAGAAGATAGGATGCCAAAACAAATCTTATT
Source organism: Cryptoblepharus egeriae (assembly GCA_030015325.1). Taxonomy (NCBI): domain Eukaryota; kingdom Metazoa; phylum Chordata; class Lepidosauria; order Squamata; family Scincidae; genus Cryptoblepharus; species Cryptoblepharus egeriae. The sequence continues at coordinate 107,739,599 of JAREYC010000003.1, read as the reverse complement.
GAAATAATATATGACTCTTAGCATATCCAAAGAAACAATCTTATTTAAATGGTTCTTTAAAGACACTTGTAGATACTAAAGAAACTCTATAATGGTGATTAAATGAATGAAGTGCTTCTAATATCTGGTTCTTTGATTCTGAATCCAGAGGGTGAGTTCAAATGCAAATGAGAAGACACACAAAAATGGCTCATACTTATAATATTCTGGATGCAAGGCCCTTAGGTATCACTCAGATCCCATTTTAGGTGAGATTCGCTTCTTGTGTAATAATACTAATCAGAAAAATGGATTACGGGCCCAATCCTATTCAACTTTCCATCTCTGGTGGAGCCACAATGCAGCCGTGTTGTAAGGGAACACATGTTCCTATACCTTGAGAAGACCCCACATGTTCCTATACCTTGACTGCAGGATGCAATGCACACCACACTGGTACAACTGCATCAGCCTTGGAAAATTTGATAGGATTGGGCTCCAAGACTGCAATCTTATCCAAACATTCCTGCAAGTATGCGCCATTGAACCGAGTGTACTGTAATTTATTCCTAATGCAATGATCTAATCTTGTTTTCACAAGTGTCATGTAGCTTTACAATACCTAGTTCCCACGCCACAAGATATATTTGGGAAAATGCATTACCATAGGGTTGGATAGCTTCACTTATCAGAAAAAAAAACTGACAACGTTCTTTTTTGAATAGGATAAAAAAGGGGATAACATTTTGGCAGAAGTTTTTTTTTTCCTGCTCCAGTTCTATGGTTCTTTAAGTGTCTCCTTCAGCCATTTTCAACTGCTGCTTCTGAACAAATCAGAGAACTTAACTTTTAGGTACTAAATGTAAATGTGGTTCTTTCCCCCCTTTTAGCTGCTGAAGTGTCAGCCACAGCTGCTGAATTTTTGTGAATGTGAATATTTGCTTTTAATTAACACTGGATGTATATATCGAAGCTGAAACTAAATCCCCAATCTGGAGGAGACAGGTTATCTAAATTCCAAAACATCAGGGAGAGGGAAGCAGAGATGTACACTAGCCATGATTTGCAAACTGAAAAGTGAGAGCTTTCTTCTGAATAGCATATTTCAACAGAGGAATAGACAGTACATTAGTCAGGATCTGAAGAATCCATAGCACAGTAACCCATAAACAGGAAGAAAGAAATCCATAAAGTTACCATGGCTATGTTGAAAGTCGGCATGTCACAATTTGTGGCTCATAACCCATCTTGAGCCACAGCCAGAATCCTTCAGCTGAATGATAAACTTCTTAAGAAATTATATTCATGAAGGAGAGTATGGTTCAGGAACCAGTGGAAGTGCCAAGCGAAGCTGTACATCATCTGCATAGGAGCAAACATAGACTAACCGTGGCTACAAATGATCTGTCCAAGTAGCATCAGATAAATATTATAACAACAGGGGACCCTGTATTTATGAACTGGAGACAACTATAAATCATCATGAGCCACTGAATGAATCCAGAAAAACAAAAACAAAGCCAAATCAAGGACATGAAATATTAGACAAATGCAGCTGTTTGAGATATCAGTCTCTGCCAAGAGTATTGATCTGGCAAACCTCTCTGTCTCTGACTGTTGAGAAGATGAATATTTTAACTCACGCATGGTAGTTATTTCATTATTACAGTGACAGGAATTACAGTCAGACTAATGTTTCTGGTAAGAAATAGTTCTATTAACTTTGTTATTCAGAATGTCACAGGAAAAACAGGTGATTTGAGGAGAGAGCTTAACCACTGCAGTGTATGAAGGTACTTTGTACTGAGCCAGTTGGATCATTTAGCCCACTGCTGTCTTTCCATTTGGCAGGAGTTTTTCCAAAGTCTTTCCCAGCCCTACAATTCCAAACTCTTTTAGTTGAAAAGATGCGAGGGAAAGGATCTAGAGCCTTATATGTGAAAAGCACAAGACCTACTATGGGGCTTTGAGCTTACCTGTCCTTCATGTACTGATGAATGTACATCATCATGTACTGATGCAGGAAGTACTCCTCAAAGACAAAGAGTGACCAGTCACTCAAAAAGAAGAGCTTGAAGGCTCCAAGTGTGTGTCGCAGTTACAACTGCCATGTTGGTCCAATTGATCTTCATCGCAACCTGTCACCAAAGCGCCCCTGAACATAACTCACTGACATTATTCTTTGCGAATTTTTCCCCATCTGTTTGGTGCACTGCAAATAAGATTACATTGCTGAACAATCTCCTTCACTGTGATTTTTTGCTGTGAGTGCAGTATAATAACTCATTCCTGGAGTCAAAACCTTTTGCACGGAGCTCCATTTTATTGGGATCATGTGCAACTGAATTCAAAAGTCATTTACAGGACATAATGGGGTGATGAAATCATTACTTCCCTGAAGATAATATTTCTTCCTAGAAATCTTACCTAAACAACTTATGACTCTCTATATTTGGAAAACTGGTTCATATCTATAATTTCATATAAAATTCTTGATATAATCTTTAATGCTTTCATACTTGGTATATGTGAAACTAACCACTTTTTTAAAAAAGCATGGAGTCGTCTATGGTTGCCAGTGTAATGAGATGATTCAGGTTTGCAGCAAAAATGTATTGGTGGCATATCTGAAAGAAATGTCATGTAATCTATTGAACTATTTGGGTGGAAAAAATAACTTCCTGAGAAAGGGAGTTCAAATAAATGCATGATTTCTTTTAAAACCGTTTTTAAGGGAGGCTGCCATTTTTAGTTTTGTTCCATGCAAACCTTGCACAATCTCTTGTTGTCTCCATTTTCCCATCTTTTGTTAAAACACCTCAAGTTTCTTCTAATTCCTCCTCCCTAAAATATAATGTTTAAGCATTTTATTGTTTGACTAATCAAAACACATACCAATTGCATAAATCCATAGTCAACATTATTACTGTAATCTTAACCTCTACTTAGGCTCACCTAAACTCTGGCATAAGTCCTATACTGACATAGGGTTGTTACATTTATTTGAACTCCCTTTCTCAGGAAGAAATTTTTCCACCCAAATAGTTCAATAGATTACATGACATTTCTCTCAGATATGCACAACTTCCCCCATGCGCATCATCCTCCCATGCACAATTTTCCTCCATGCGCAACTTCCACCCATGCACAGCATCCTCGCCAATGCAACCTCTTCCTCCAAAAAACATCCTCCAGTTCACCAGGCACTGAGCACCAAATGGGCTGGATGTTGTTCAGTCTCCCATGTTAAGTATAGGACAGAAACACGTTGCCCCCTTTTCAGCCCCTGAAGGGTTAATTTCTCCAGATGGTTCTTGGTGGGAGTTCAGGTGACAGAAGGAACTCCCAGAATTCCATGCTTCAGGCCCAGCAGTTGGGGAGGAATGTTGATGAGTCAGCAATTCTCAATGCAAAGTATAGGGAGGAAAACGCGTTGCGCCCCTTTTCACCCCCTTCCGGTTGGAATTTCCGAAAACCGGTTCTTAGTGCACCCCTCAGTCACGGAAGGAACACCCACCCCAAATTTTACGCTTCTATGCCCACTGGTTTTGGCAGGGCGGTGATGAGTGAGTCAGTCAGTGAGTCAGTCAGTGAGTCAGTCAGTGAGTGACTTTTCTCTTATATATATATAGATTATAGATATGAACTAGTTTTCCAAATATAGAGAGTCATAAGATGACTTCAAGTTTCTTCTAATTCCTCCTCCCTAAAATATGTTTAAGCATTTTATTGTATGACTAATCAAAACACATACCAATTGCATAAATCCATAGTCAACATTATTACTGTAATCTTAAACTCTACTTAGGCTCACCTAAACTCTGGCATAAGTCCTATACTGACAATAGTTGTTGATATGTGGCCCAATCAAAGTGTAATGAAAAGTAAGGCTAAATAAAAGGGATACTTTTGTGAAATATTTTAGGAGTATTGAAAAGAGAGCCAGAGTGTGAAGTGATTTGGGAGTTGGACTTAGAACTGGAAGTCCCAGATCCAAATAAATCAACTTGACTGACAGCTATGTGTAGCTGTGCTTGCTCATGCTCATTCCTTGCCTATCTGCAGATATTTGAACTGCACACTTCTTGTTATGCATTTTATGTTATCTGTAGAAGCTTTGGCTTAACATAATAGGTACATTAAAAAGGATTCAATTAAAGGATCTACTGGTTTAATGGGTCACCTGCTGTTTACAGTAATCCTAAACTCCTGTTAGACCAACATAAAGCAGGCCTCTATCAGTCTTGAAAGACTATGGTATCGTGCTCAGCACTGCATATGCTGCATGCGAAGCACGAAAGCCTGGGTTAGATTGTTATGGAGGATAGGCTGTTACCCAAGCAGAGTATAGGCTGTTACTCCACGCCACTGAATTAGTCCAATGGAAAGGCAGAGCCAATATGATTGGATCCAACTGGCATCGCAGAGATGGGCTGAGGACAGGAGCTCACCCTGTCTTGTGGGGCTGACCTGGGTCTCGAACCCTGGCCTGCTGGTTAACAGGCACAGTGTCTTAGCCACTTGTGCCCCAGCATAAATCCAGTGCTGATGTGGGGGGTGTCACAAAAGTGGCATAAGGCAGGTCTATCCATTCCTGAGAGGATGGGGATAGTGCATAGGCATACACCTACATCCCCACACCACCATGGGAAGATATGTCAGGTGAATTAGGCTGTCATAAATTGGCTAGGATTGCTGAGAAAGTCATCTTTGATTATTTGAGGTCACTCAGAGAAAAGAGAGTGTTGGAGACAAGAAATGTATTGAAACACACTGGCTACCAATAGGAATGAAAAGCCAAAGGGAAAACATTATCAATAAGGGTGTGGGACCAAACCATCCTAAGAACACTACCTGTCCTGCCAAAAGCACCACTTTAACCCCAAAACATAAAAGGGTTCGTATTCAGTTGATTCTTAATAAAAAAAACCTACACCAGAATAAAAGAATGTGATTCATTGTTATTCTAAAATGAAAAAGCAAAGGAACACCTAAATTTGGCAGTATAATACAAATTTAGAAAAGCATAGCTCCTTGAAATCACTAAAATTGAATTTTCATGGCCTGTACTAAAGAAGTGGTAACAATGATTTCAGGCACTTTTGCCCATATGATCCAGGCAGTACGATAGTACCCGATATGGCAGCCTTTCTCTGTTTGAGCAGAATAAGATGGATGCTCATTAAATGTTTGATTTAAAAGTTCAAAGCAAAGAACATGGAGAAATCAAGCAGTCCACAGGTATGAAACACTTTTTGAAGAGAGATGGGAAGGGACTAGCGTCACATTCAGTCAAGGCAACAGAAAAGTATAATGAGATCTTTTTAAAGGGGGGAAAAAGCCATCACATCAGAGACAGAAAGATTAAGGTAAAAGAGGACATCAAGACACTTTTTCCCAACTGAATTTAATGTTAATGGAAAAGGGTCTACCTGACCACAAGAAGATGAAAATAATCTGTTTATTGAGCAAGAACACTTTAGTCCAAATGAAAATCCCAGGCATGCTTCACAGGTTATTAAATATCTGTTATGAACCATGACACGGAGGCCAAGGTTCCTATAGGGATACGTTGATTCTATTCATTGAGCTCACATCCTCCTTGTATCCTCTCCTGAGATTGCTTGCAATATATTAATGGCCGATAATTGGTGTTTGCTTTAGAATGCTGTATGAACATCTGTCCTCCATCAATTGGGCTCAGATGAGCAACTCATTTCGGAGTGATTGAATGGCAACCAGATAATAAATTTCTATCATCAGATGACCCAGGTCAGAAGGGCCAGGTCTCTGTCAGATTAGTTCCTTGTATCAAGGTGGTACACCTTGTACCACCTGCCATTAACAGACATCTGAACTCCTGAACCACAGTGAATGATGACCTCTTACCAGGAAGTGACAGCAGTCACATGTGGAAAGATGTGCTTGCATCAGCAAAGACTGTTCATAAGAGCAGAAGGAAAATATATCCACTGCTTATTTGTACGACGGTAAAATTTCACGGCAATTTACCATACAGCCATTTAGACTATGGTAGGCAGTAGTCATGATTTGGATAGTTGATGGTTAGACTTGATAGTTCTCTATTTACAAAATGTTAAGCCAGTTTCAATTCTACTTGTTTAGTCAACCTTAAATGTAATGGCTATAATAAATAGTCATTAAAAAGTGTGGAGGACCACAGTTTTCATAGCATCATTAAATTATAGGGAACTTTATAGGATAACAGGTTGTAGATAGGGCAGAAGATAGAGAAGGAGGAGTAACCAGATGTTTTAGTAGAGGAATGAGTTCGTTAGGGGAAAAGGGTGCATGTGGAAACATACACTTAGATTTTGTCTTCCCTCTCTCTACTCACCTTGCCTCATGGCTTTCCTCAGACTTACACCAGCTATGTGGCTGGCATAGGCCCGACCCACAGGCAATTAGGCAGCCTACAAGGGGGAAAGTAAAAAAAAATGATCATTTTCTGATTATCATTCCCCACCCCCAGAATGCAGAGTAGCTTCGACTGGCTGATATAATAGTTCATGTTATAATAACGTGGTGGATATGACTGAGCAGTGGATTGTACATAAATTAATACCAGGATGTCCGATTCTACACTACCATTTTATCTGCATGCAGAGAACTATTTAGGGAGTCAAACTGAATGTGAATGACCTGATGAATGTATTTTCCAAAATGGAAACAGACCACTTGTTGTTATTTTTAGTCCAAAATGTATTAACTTAACCTGGCACCATGCCCAGGAGATGTACCAATAAATTACAAATGTTAACATCACAATTACATATCATGAGCTTTTTAAGTAAAATCACTTGCCAAATGATTATACTGTATAGTAGGCACCCACATGGTGTTCAGCATGTTTTGCTTTTGAGAAACATATGGAAGTTGTTTCATGCAGATCTACTCCTATATGTTTAATCACTGAGTTCAACATCCTGGAATATATTCAAATAATCATTACATCATTATTATAGCCTGATATTTACTGTGATCTTTTATATGATCAGTATTTCATTTGTTGTTTAAGTGCAGGAGATATTCACTTAAAACATGTGTACTTTGTGGCAGTTGACTACATGGAGGGGAAAGGGCCAGAGCAGTAACTTGGCCAATAGAAGGACTTCTGGCAGGACCACCGAGCCATAGGCCAGGATGGCCATATTTTTGATCTCTCAATTGGACTGTGAAAAAATTGCTCCTTAATTAGTCTAACATGCCAGATCTGAACAGACCTTGTTTACTTCTAAAACGTTCATACTGTTCTTGCACCTCCAAATTGGAGATGAAGCTTTTCAACTCTGAATCCTACTGGAACACCATTAACCATTTGTGATGCTAACAACTTCCTTGGACTTCTGAGCTGGGTAAAAAACAACTTTTGAAAGTTAAAGGAAAGGTGTCACCCTTCCAATGGTTCTCACCAACCTCATAATTAGGCTAAATTTCAGAGGTGATCCAATGACCATTCATCGAGCTACTAAACCCAAAGGCATACTCTGCTTCCAGACGAAACAAAATTGAGGATCTCCTAACTGAGTCACCTTACCAAAGAATCACAAAGGAGTAAAGGGCAAAAACTGATATGAACCCTAGCCTTGTGTTGTTTTCTTTCACTCTAACATCTATGTTCTGCTTTGCCCACTGGTGCACAACACGTCACCCAATTCCAGCCTCGATTTGAGAAACACTGTGCCTGATGGAAGTCATGTCGGGGATGCTCTAGGAGGATTTCCTCCTGCAGGCAGGGGGTTGGACTGCCTAGTAGGGGATGACCTACTAGGTCCCTTCCAACTCTAGGATTCTATGTCAGTAGCACACCAAAACCACCTTTCCTTTCTGGCTTGCTTTCTGAAAGCCCTACCTTCAAGACCCTTCTTTGGTCAGCGAGTTGCATGCAGTCAGCCACTTAGAGCCATGCCTCCCACACCTCAATACTCTCAAGCTCTGCAGAACAGAAACAGTAAACAGTAACAGAACAGAAACAGTAAACAGTAACAGTAGCCAGAGTGGTACAGAGTCCCTGTGGTGGTGTCCAGGGGGTCTCCCTTCCTTCTCATCTCCCCTTAGCTCTGCCTCCTCTTCTCCCTGCATCACCCCTTGTACAAATACCACCAAGACATCAGGCTTGCAGAACTGGTAACTTTAACATTCTCAACAATTCACCAGTAATAAATATACAATATTGTCATCACAGAAGTACAGTGGCCTCAGCACAACTGGTCCCTCCTGCCAACTGCCTTCTTGCCTTTTTTCTCAGCCTTTTATTCCCCCCTGAAGCCCTGACCCCTTTCAGGGTGAGTCCAAGTCAGCCAATTGCCAAAGTCGTGCAGGTTGGGCTCTCCCCCTCTGGCAGATTGAACCCACTGGAGCACCCCTCTTCTTCTGTCCATCTAGGGGAGCACCACTCTGCTGGGGCAGTCCATAGCGCCCTTGGGCACCTCCAGGCATCCTTCTCCAGCCAGTCCTATGGCAACCCCTGTCAGGTAATCCTTTCCCTTGGTTCCAGGGTCCCAGGTCCAGGCTCTGGGTGTCCCTGCCTCCTCCCCGGATCTGTTAAGTAACTGGGTAAAGAACTGGCTGGGACCTTCTCCTCAAAGACCCCATCAAGGACCCCCAAATCTGTATTTCTTCATGTTTGCCCAATGCCAAGTCAAATCAACTGTGCACTTAGTGACTGGAGAGAGAGTCTTTTCTGATTCTTATAGTTTGGTGGAGGCCAAAGATCAGGCTCACAACTAACTACCAAACAATGGAATGGGAAACAATAGACCCTAGACCAGGGAGCTTCAAACCCCAGCCCCAGGCCACATGCAGCTCACAGCAAGCCTCGGGTCCCCTTAGAGCCTCTGCCCAGTTGACCAAACACTACTATGTTGATGGAGCTGTGGTGATGGGGTGGAGAAATGGGGGTTTTATTTCTGTGCTGTGAGTTAGTGCTTGCAGAAATCCTGGACATTTGAGCCCATTTATTCAATAATCTAAGTTCCATCTTTTATGTATTTCTTTAAATTTTATATTAACTTTTTTCTGGCCTTCAACACTGTGCCAGATATTTTATGTAGCCCTTTGGCCAAAACATTTAGAACCCTGTTCTAAAGGGTTCTTCTCTCTTTTTCTTCTCTCCTTCATGATTCCTCCACCTGTTAGCAACAGAATCCCCCCAGTATAGTTTAAGAGCCAAATCCAATTCAACTTTCTTGCATTACAGTATCCATGTCAGTGAGGCATCAGCAGCATTTTCCTGAGGTGGGAAAAAGGTAAGGGAATATTGGTTTGCTTTCCTTAGGGCTGCACTGCAGATCATCAGCCCTGAAACATATTGTAGGATTAGGCCCTAAGTATGACTAGTATAGCAAATTCCAGTTCAAATTTCCTGCTTTAGGTTTTATATCACTTTCAGTACATTTTGGTACACCTCTACTTTTGCCTGAGACATCCTTTCATTGCCAAATGGGAATAGATGTACCATTGGCCACAACACTGCGACTCCACACAAATTGTTTTCCTCTGTGTGTGCTTGTTACTTGTGTTTTAAATAGCCCTGCTGTTAACAGACCCTTAACATACAGTATTTAGTAGGCTTAATAATGCAACATAATGCAATGCATCCCCATCTTAACTCTCTCCCTCGGTGTGTTAAATAATATTTGTAGGAAGTATTACACAGAAGCACCTGCTGACAATATAATAGTATTTTGTGTGTGTGTGTGCAGTCATTTAGCAACATTGAACTGTTCCAAATGGTCACCGTTGACAATAGCCTACTGTGAAAATAAAAACAATTTTCCTCTCCTCTCCGATTGTTCTGAGAGAAACTCGAGGAAATTTAAACATGGATTTAAGCATGTTTCTGCTGTCATCAAATTACTCTTCAGTGTGCCTGACCGTATGCGGCCAGAGCCAATGTCTACAAAATTGGTAACGCAAATTGTTAGTGGAAAAAGTTCTAATGACAATTAAGCTTCCGATGATGGGATTTTTAAGCTGTCAAAAAAACAGCTTGTCATGGAATGGAGTCAATGCTGATAAATACTCAATATGCTAATTCCAACTGGGATGATCTACCACCATCTTGGACAGCTCCCACTAACTGCAGTTGGCTTTGCATGGAAGAATTCCTCTCGGACTGCTCCGACTGCCATCTCAAGACACAAACATACATTCCTGTAACATCAGGTTCTCTTTCAGCTGTTATTTACATCATCAAACAGGAGCATAATTTCAATCTACATAAAATAAAAAAGTGATAGATGGACATTATGAAGAACCATGAATTGTTCTAATTGTTGAGAGCATGTGTGAGATCATCTGGAGTGGATTGCTGTAAAAATGGGTAGAATTAGCTCTCAGCTCAAAATATCCTTACTTCCCTCTCCTCCCTCACTCTAGAGTAGTGTGGCAATAACAGAAACCTGCTTAATTCAGTTCCTGTCCCAATCTGGGGCCTGTGTGATTTACTGTAGCTAACAAACCAGAATATGAGTTCAGAGACCCTGGTTCAGAAACCCATGGTGTGACAGTTTAACTAAGCAGGATTTGTTCAGTCACAAGGTGAGTAAAGGGAGCACACAGGCTCAAAGCTCATTTACAATAATGTACTCATTTGCTATTGGATTCTAAAAAGAAAATTGCAAACAGTGACCATAAAGGAAGCCACAAAATCTCATTTTTTCCTGGGTGGAAATTGCTTGGGATTATGCATTCATTGAATTTTGGGCAAATTCTGCCCATTTTGGGACCAGCCCAGGGGTGGGGGGAGAGTCCTGCCTCTGGCGACCTGGAAGGAGGGCTCCCCCACCTAGAGCATAGCACAGCTGCCTCCAACTGTAAATCCCATTATAATAAATAGAGCTATTGCTAGATTACTGTAGATAGGATTGCAGATGAGAGTCCAATGTCTCAATGCATGACTACTCAGAGCAGGGATTTTCAATCATTTTCCGTGAAGGATGCATTGAAATTGCACAAAGCCATCCTAGTCGCTTGGATGAGTAAGTCGCTTGAGTTGGAGAGTAAGCCTCATTGACTATAAAGGGACTTATTTCTGAGTAGACAAGCATTAGATTGGACTGAAGCTGTAATCTTATCTGCCCCTTCCTGGGAGTAAGCTCCACTAACTACAATGGGACTCATTTCTGAGTAGACAGGCATAGGATTGGGCTCTGAGGCTGGAATCCTCAGAGCTCTCTTGCTGTGAGGAGGAGAAAATGCACTTAGAGGAGTCCTGTCAGGCAGCTGCCAAGGACCACCAGTGTTCCCCGGATTGGGGGTTGAGAAACCCTGCTATAAAGTGTTTCTGAGAAAGGAGGTCAGATTGACTTGATACATCCATATTCGAATACAGTGATTTTCATTTTTTTTGTTTTATGGCACACTGATGAACATGCTAAATTTGTCAAAGCACACCGTCAGTTTTTTTAACCACTGATGAGGCATACCATGCTGCTGATAGGAGGCTCAAATCCCCCAGTTGCCCTACAAATCAATGACACTTTCCAAACTTCAGTGACACACCTGATGATCATCCATGGCACACTATGGCACCCCGGCTGAAAACTGCTCTTCAAATAGGTGACTTATGAACAGGTCAGGATTTTATCATGAGAATGTGGTGAACACCTTGCTTGCTTGAATTTCTTCCTTGCCAATAGGATGGCCAAAGATAACCCATTTCTGTCTGGTCCACAGGTGTACACATTTGGTACCTTTGGAGTATATGAAATGTTGGGCAGAAATGGTTAATCACCAAGACACTTCAAAGGCTGCTGTAGGAAAAACATGGATATGCAGGGCTGCCACACCACATAACATATGCTGTCAAAGGAATAAAATGCATAAATACTGACATTTCAGTGTTTATAAACTGTGTTAAATAATTTTTATCATTACTATTTGAAGAAGAACACCTAAGCACTTGAAATTGCTTATATTAGCTGTGGTTAAATTGCCATGGATATATTTCTCAGTTCAAACAGTTATTATGTACCATGCAGTTCTTAGAACAGTTGTAGAAGAATCTGATTGGTTCCTTCAGACTGAAACAAGAACAAGAAAAAAGCTTCATGGAGTAATTTTGCAATAGCTAAATTTAATTAGCCTTCTTAAAAGGTCAGGTAAAATGGGTTCTTCTCAAGAGCAGAAACTGGCAGCTGGAGACATGAAAACGAGCATCTCCTTGCTAGTTCGGACATGAGAGAGGAACACATTTCCTCATGTTTGACTCAAGTTCGACAGCATTTTTGTTCTGAGTTATATAATTCATCTATACCCCTCTGTGCATCTCTCATTGCAGCTCAACACATGTATCAACACAGAGTGTAATCCTAACAAATTTAGGCTGGCCTAACTCACCTGATCTATCTTTCCATGATGGTGTGGCAAGGTTGGCGTACACCTGTGCAGTGGCCTAAGCCTCCCAGGAGCGGAATAGAAGTGCCTTACAGAAAGTTTGTGACACCCCCAGGCCAGCCCAGGACTTATGCGGGGCTTATGGCAGCCTAACTGGAAGTTAGGATTGCAGCCACTGGACCATGTCCTTCCTTAATCCCATGAGCCAACAACAGGCAAAATCAGCATGCATCCAATCTACCTATCCACCACTGACATGTCAGTGTCACCTAAGCATGTCTACTCAAAAGTAAGTCCCACTGTGCTCAATAGTACTTACTCCCAGGAAAGTGTGTTCAGGATTGCAGCTCGATTTAGCCATGTCAATGGGGCAATTGCTTTATCCTGCTGTGAGGGGCGGTCAGTGAGGCCTCCTCAAGATAAGGGAACATTTGTTCTTTTTCCTCAGGGCTGGAAACCTGGATAGGATTGTGCCCTTACTGTTACACATATGGCCACTATCAATAACATGAGGCAAGTCTTATGTCCCGCATCCAGTGACTGACTCCTGTAACTTACTCCTCTCTAGCATCAATGTTCATCTTATGTTCCTCGTAGGAGTAACCACTGCTTTAAGATCCTGGAAGATAACGAGCTCGTGGTTAACTGTGAGGGGCAGGAGTATTGCTCTTTACTGGCAATGGTCAAGCATGTTGCAGAGTAGCCACCAAAGCAGGTGGTGGCAGTTGCAATCCTAACCTATGTTGGCCCAAGTCGTTGGTGTTTTCATACACATGGTGATGTAGGGAGGCAGGCACATGTCTGTGTACTGGACTAACACTCCCCCAGGAGTGGCAAAGAAGTGTCTTATGGCACACCCCTAGGTCACCACAGAACTTATGCCATGGCTCAGGCTGGCCTAACTGGATTACAACCTTAGAAAGACAAGAGAGAGTATGGCTGCAATCCTAAAGACACTTTCCTGTGAGTAAGATCCATTGAACACAATGGGGCTTACTTTTGAGTAGACATAGGATTGTGCTCTATGTTCCCTTACCCCTTCATAAGACCCTCTAGTGCCAAGAGGTCCCCTCAAATCTGCAACACCTATAAAGTTAATGCAAACCCGAGGAGACCAAGGCTATATGGTAGGAGTCTCAAACATTTTGCAAGAGGGCCACATCATCTCTCTGACACTGTATTGGGGACAGGAAGAAAAAAAAAGAATTCATTTACATTTTAAATTTAAATAAATTTACATAAACAAATATATTAGAGACTAAACCTATGAATGAGCACTTTCATACAGATTGAGAAGATGTGTTTACCGCCTCCCCAGCCCTCAGGAAACCCATAGGCAGCTGCAGAGTTACCAGTGTTCCCCATCTGCTCCCCCATAAAATGCAGCAACACCTATTTTGGCATGGCTGCATGCTACGGTGAGTGGGGGAGAAGAATAGGATTAGGTCCTTAGTAAACCGTGGCTCCTTATTTGTTCTTGGGCCACTTCTCTTGATATTTATACACAAGATAGAAAGAAAAAGCACAGTGGAAAACAACATGATGGAATTCAAATCTAATTTGGCCCTAACGTTCCAAGTCCATGCATATCTATTTGGAGACTGATCTCACCAGTTAAACATCCATAGGACTAGCCTTGAACAGATGTAGATGTCTGATATACATAGAAAGATATACACAAATACTCTCTCTCTCTCTCTCTCTCTCTCCCCCCCCCCCTCTGGTTGGTAGACAATAAATTTAAAATTTTAATAATTTTAAAACTACTTTTAAAAAATTTGATATTAAATGTGTCAAAACAAATATACATTAGTCAACAACACTAATATTTTTTTTTAAAAATCAGCCAGCGCATCAGGTTTGCATTCACATAACCACTTTAAAATATAAATGATAGCACACACTTTTTTTAAAAAAATTATGTTTTCTACAGAAACAGATTATGTATACACAAGGACCACAGCTACCTTTGGACTTTATCTATAATAATAACATCAATGCAGGGATAATGGTCAAATTGTTGTTTGTTCTAATACTCAAAATCTTTTGAAATCCAAAGGGTTTTGTCTGTAGGGGTTTTTTTTTGTCTGAGTAATGGTTTAAGGAGAGTCTTTAAATATTAAAACATACTAGATAAAAACCAATGGATTAGATCAGACCCAGTTTCATAATCATAATGCACGATGTTTAGAGCTCAATGCCGTTTTTTCCCATTGTGTGCTTAGCTTTAGTTTTCCAGTGGGTGCCTTGCATTTTAAAAGAGATTCTGTTTCATTATTCTAGATGTTTCTTCCTTTATGAAAAAAAAATTTAGTCACTCAGATATATATCTTTATTTTAATTTCCCAGATACCAAACCCCCAAGGGGATAATCACCTAGCAATCCATATGTGAAGACAATTTTTTCAGCACAGCAAATCCCAAGTTATTTGATTTGATCTCCGAACAATTTAATTGAAACAACGGAAAGCCATAAAGTATAGTCCTTACACACATGCTCTTTAAGGTTAATGAAAGATAGTTTAGAAATAATGAAAACCGCTTTATGGCCAATAGGTGAACCTGTACTCATATTCAATAAATCCAGGATTTTCTTTTCTCAAACAGCATATTAAATGCAGCTTCAGAATGGAAACTGGTTAACACTGTATATTCTAAAAGACAATGCGCTCTCTTAGAAGAGAATGCACTGATGGCACTCTTGTAGCTTACAGTATGTACAAAATAGAAGAAAAAAACAGAATATTTATTTATGCACAAATAAAACTGGAATTCCTGCCTAAGGATTTGCATCTGTCTAGCAAAGGTTGAGATACATTCTGGATTGGGAAGGAACCACAAATTTGGCATGCATTGGTTGAAAGAATAGATTTTCTGTTCTGCCTCTTTGGAAAGTTCTGAAACATTGACCTGGACATCAATAATAAATACTCTCTTCTGTCTTAAATGCTTTTAGGAAATCTAAGCATTAAAGGTCCAGATATTGACTTCAACAATTTCTTATTCAAATTTGGCAAGATCTAGTCAAATTTCTGCCAACCTAGCAGTTCAAAATGCAAATGCAAGTAGATAAATAGGTACCACCTTGATGGGAAGGTAACAACCTTCCATGCATCTTAGTGTACGGTCATGCTGGCCACATGACCACAAAGATATCTATGGCAGTGCTGGCTCTTCAGCTTAGAAATGGGGGTGAGCATCGCACCCTTCAGTTGGTCACAAGTAGCGGTACAACCTGCTTAGGACACCTTCAACTTTTAATCTAGGAACATTAGGGTTGTGGTGGTCAGTGGTTAAACACGCTATGCTTGTCAAACCTGAAGGTTGGCAGGTCATCTGTTCAAGCCCCAGGTATTGCATAATGGAGTGAGCTCCCATTACTTGCCCAGGTCCTTCCAGCCTAGCAGTTTGAAATCATGTAAATGCAAGTGGATAAATAGGTACCACTTCGATGGAAAGGTAACAGTATTCCAGGTGCCTTTGGCATTCAATAATGCCATTCACATGACCACAGAGATGTCTTTGTACAACACTGGCTCGTCAACCTAGTAATGGGGATGAGCATGACCCTTAGAGCGGTCATGACTGGCAGGGAAACCTGTGGGGGACACCTTTACCTTTAAAACCTTAGTTTTAAAAAGCAATTTCAAGTCACAGAGAGCACAATCCTAATCATGTCTACTCAAAAGAAAGCTCCATTGTGTTCAATGGACTTATGAATGTGGGTCTCTGCCATTTCAGATAAACATTTTTTCCTCTGTCCTATCAGGAGAAACTGGAATCATCTTTCTGAACAGGCTTGAATGATGAATTGCACAAATATAACCTTACCTTATGCTGGTGCACTGTTCTAGGGTGTTGCAAATATGTCAAAAAGCATGTTTGCAGGACTCATTGAGTAAACAGTACTAGTGGGAAGATCTGCACCTGAATCTCAGAGCAATGCCAACTGATCAGGTATGCTCCCACCAGGGATAGGGAAAGTATGGGATGAGGGCAGAGAAAGGATGCAATAGGCTGGAACAGTTGGAGAAGTGATGGACCAGGACTAGGAATGGGCAGGATTTGGTGGCATTGGTACTGGCTTACAGTGTAATCCAACGTCTCCTTCTCTCTTTCTCAGAATTGAACCAGTGATTTTGTTGGCACACTTTTGAGAAGCCCCCAGTATACAGACTGGACCTTGGAACAGAGGAGTGGGACAACTCTCTTCTTACACAGAGGAGGCTTCCAACCTGCACAATTCCAGGACAGATACAATCTGCTCCATGTGGTCCTGCTTCATCAGTGCTGGTTAGGATGGGGCTGCCCAGCTTCTCAAAGACTATTAGGGATTAGACTAGCTGGAACAACCCATTTCAAGAATTTGGTATGGAAAGCCTGGAGTTGGAGAGACTGGATTTGGACTGGATTGTCCAGAGTAGGTGCATGCACAAAAGGGACAAGACTTGTTTTTATAAGTCAGGACCCATTTCAGAAAAGTGGTCCAATTTTATGCGACACTGACCTTGTCTCCTGTCATTTGTTGAAGGTATCCAGACAAATTCAATATTTTCCATGTGAATAAGAAGGCAATCAAGGGAGAAAAATCGTGTGCACAATGAACAAAAGCATCTTTTCCATTAATGCTCTTTTCCCCCTCAAACACAGATCCTTATTTTCTATCTGAAATCATAATCCTCTGTCTGTGACATCACAATTGGTTTCTGTGGAGAAGATTAGGATGCCTCAAACAGACAATATTATTCCAGGTGAGGGAGGAACTGTAGGAAACTGCACCTCAACAAAAATAAAATCCCATTATTTGTGTCTAGCCTCGAAGAATTAAACTAAGGGGAGAACATCACACACACAAGACAAAGAATCAAGGGTGTATGGAGAAAGTATTTTTTAAGCCAGTGATTCGGTAGCATTTTCAACTGTTTTCTTTAAAAATATAGTGGTAGCTAATACTGAGGACAGTATTCAGTATTAGTCCTTCTTGCAGTTACTGTCTACACTTGATCTTGCCAAGCATACTGTTAATGACAACAGAGAAATATCAGCAGCCTCAACTGGCTGGGATTGAATCCCTCAACTGAGGGATTCTAAAAATATTTAGGAATGTCTTGACCTAGATCATTAATATTTGGACATTGACTCTAAGCAGATGGGACTTATACAGATGTGAGTCTGGCCTGCTGTAAGTATCTCATATTTCCCAAGTCTGCTTGAGATCCAAATCAAGAAGGAACAATCCAGGATCTGTCCAAAGGAAGAAAATTTTATGCCTGACTTTAAAAGACAGACATTAACAGAGTCTAATGGAGAAGTTTGAGGGTGATGCCAAGGAGACTAAATGTCACGATCATACATGACTTCCCTGGGAGCACCAGAGAGGGAAAATGATTCAGATGGGCTGAAGACTTCATTGGATCAAATTCTCTGGAAGTTTTCTCAAATCCTACAGTACACTTTCAACCCAATCCTAACCTCCCCTTACCAACCCGCTGGTACAGCTCAGCTTAAAAGGGTGTCCTGTATCCAACAGTACTGGGGGACCAGGAGGCTACAGAAGGGACAGGGTTTTAAATCTCCTTATCTCTACATAAGCTTTCACTCTGCAGTGGTCTCCTTGGACCTGCACTAGTGATTTTGCTAGCACAAGTCTGAAGAGGAAAAGGAGGCAGGGAGAGTGCACAAAAAACGGAACAGAATCAGGACACACCATCACCATCTGATATTCTACCCTGCTGCCACCTCACTGCCCCTCCATCAACCTCCCTCCCAACCCTTTTTCATTTCCCTGCCCCTCCCCAATCCATTTAATTCCTCCATGCCTTACCTTCTTTGGTAAGTGGCTCCATCAATGGACAAGGAGTGTTGCTGCCTTGCATGACAGCACATGCAAAATGGGAGATGATGGAGCACACTGTTCAATGGCACTCGTGCTAAGCCAGCAAGAACTGACGGCTTTGACCTACGTATACCTCACATACAATTCTACAGAACATATCTCATATGTACACATGGAATTTAACGGCTCAGTCCAGTGGACCAGATCCCATTGGGCTTTCTGACAGCAAAACACTGTTCTGATGGTCAAATCTAGCATGGTTCAAGCTTTGATCCAGCTCAAGGTCTGGTTAGAGCAGGACTTAATTGGAAATAACACTTTTTATTTCTCCACCTACATGGACAAAAAACCCCTACTGCCCATCCATTAAATATATTCACGATGTTCTTACTCATTTATTTAACTGTCAGTTCACACAGGGCTGTGGGAGGCGCAAGCGGTTAAGACGCTGTGCCTGTTAACCAGCAGGCCAGGGTTCGAGACCCAGGTCAGTCCCACAAGACAGGGTGAGCTCCTGTCCGTAGCCCAGCTCTGCAACGCAGCTGGATCCAATTGTATTGGCTCTGCCTTTCCATTGGACTAATTCAGTGGTGTGGAGAGGGGGGATCTACTGCTTGGGTAACAGCCTATCCTCCATAACAATCCAACCCAGGCTTTCGTGCTTCACATGCAGCGTATGCAGTGCTGAGCACGTTACCATAGTCTTTCAAGACTGATGGAGGCCTGCTAGTTCACACAGTTCACAAAGGTACAGCAGAACTTTTTTGATAAGTTTACACTTGAAAGGGCAAACACCTATTTGCAAAGATACATATCGCACATGTACAATGTGTCAAGAGGACTCTGATCAGCTGTGTTTTCTTGTTGACTATATACTGGACAGCAAACCCGGGTTTAATGTCCAGGAAAGCATGAAATGCCTTTTTTTAAGCTATTACATTTCTCATGGAAACTCTGTGCCTACGACAAGGTATAATCCAAATATATTTATTACTAGTCTTACAAGGAGTAAAAAATAATATGAAATTACATAATGATCTAGAAAGCCAGGTTTTCAAAATGGAATTACATAGGAGGCCAGGGACAGGGTGACCAGATGCTGAACCCAAAATTTTCTGCCAAGTCCCCCAAAGTTCATGCCCCCAAGCCAAAATTCAACCCAGTTAAAAATGTAGGACACCCTGAAAAAATGTAGGACAAATGTAGCACATATAAAAAGACACCCTCAAAGCAGTTTGCAGCAACACAACATATGCAAGTGAGGGAAAAGAGAGGTGGGAGAGGTAAGTAGGGAAGGGCTGGGCTGCATAAGCAAGGACCCC
Source organism: Cryptoblepharus egeriae (assembly GCA_030015325.1). NCBI lineage: Eukaryota > Metazoa > Chordata > Lepidosauria > Squamata > Scincidae > Cryptoblepharus > Cryptoblepharus egeriae. Next base: position 107,720,102 of record JAREYC010000003.1, on the reverse strand, counting down.
CCTGACTCAGGAGTAAGCTCCATTGACTTAATGGGCTTTCTTCTGAATGGACATGGCTGGGATTGGGCTTACCTAGGGAGGCTGCTGGTGCCTGGTGGGAGCATGCTCTGGGGCTGCCCTGTGTTGGGGTTAGGGGCTGCCCTGTGTTGGTAAGGCTAAGTAATGGCTGACCGGGCAGCCATTTCCTTCAATAGTTTGGCTGTGCAGGCGCAACAGAGCATCCACTCCTGGGATCTGGCCGTGCACACCTCCACTTTCACTCTCCTAGAGAATCCACAAGTCCTGGCTGCATGCACCTCTGGGAGAGTGAAAATGGAGACATGCACAACCCGATCCCAGATGCCTGGCTCATGCCTTAAGGAAGTGCTGCTTCCTGATTAGAGCTGCAGTCGCCTGTGCAGCCAAACTATTGAAGGAAGCGGCTGCCCGGTCGGCCATTTCTAAGTCTTGCTGACCCAGGGCAGCCCCTAACCCACCCAGAACGCATCCCGCCCCTTCATTTTCCAGAGGAGCAGGTCCCCTTCCCTATCCCCCAGTCCAGGGGCCCAATTTCCTGGGGCCTTTGGGAAAACCCAGAGATCTGGGCACCCTGGCTGGGGAGGAAAAGAGAAAATAGGCAAAAGGAAAAATTTTTTAATATATCCAGGTTCATGCTGTTTCTTTTAGCTAGAGCATGCAATTAAGTTGAAAGACCCGGCAAGATTTCATATGGCTTTCTTCTTTATAATCCTTTGTTTTTAAATACCACAATTTTCCATCTTTCTATATCGGCACATTCAATTAACATACTATAATCGGGTGCTTTAAAAACATCAAATTTCCCCTGCTGGGCTGTCTTTTCAGCTGCATGAATAACCACTAGAGATGTAATGACCTCATCCTGTCTACAGGAAAATAATTCAAAGACCTGGAGCTGATATTCTCTGCAGCCAACATTTTAGAGGAAACTGTTACAATCCAAATACCTAAGAATTATTCACCAGGAACACATTTATTTTTCTTCAATTACATTTTTTTCCAGGGGACAAACTCCAGAGGGGGAAAAATACATTTATGGACCAGAAAACATCTCCACTTCACAAACTTTCAAATTACTGAACCATTTGGACACAATGGGTACTACTGAGTACACACAAGAAATTGTTAAGCTATAAATGATGTGACCTTTTTCTCAGGTCTAGTAATGATTCCACTTGAGAGTCATTCCATTTTTCTGCCTCAGGGAATCTGAACAGACCACCGTTCACCCGACAAAGCAAACAGCACTAGTTCTTCTTGACATGTTTCAGATTTCTAAGAATGTGTTAATTCTTGCAAACCTCTGGGTAGGAACCGTTCAGAAAGCATCAAGGAGAAAGGTGGGATGCATGCATTCATGAACCCAGTTGTCTCTAGAAAGATTTTCCCTACAATCCAGAGTAACTACGGGAAGATGTAAGAGGCACTTACAGCACAATCCTAACCACGTCTACTCAAAAGTAAGCCCCATTGTGTTCAATGGGACTTACCCCCAGGAAAGTGTCTTTAGGATTGCAGCCTTACTCTGGATTGCTCTATGCATTTCTCATAGGTTTCCCATAGGTGGCACTGTAACGTCGGTGTAAAAGATCCCTTAGTTACTCTGGATTGTATCTGACGATTAATGTACAGCTTAAAACTCTTAATGCTTTCTTTATTTCTCGTGCACATTTTCTTCCCTCATCTAGAAGTGGAATTGTTTCCACCACTGTGTGTATTTTTATGGACAAGTTGCACTGACGTTTTTTACGGCAATACAGTCAACAAACAATCTGAAAATATGTAAAAATGCCATGTATGAAAGTTGAATACATGTCAGTACCAGTGCTGTTCTTTTAATAAGATGCAATCCTAACAAATTTAGGCCGGCCTAACTCATGTGGCATATCTTTCAATGGTGGTGTGGAGAGGTTGGCATATGCCTGTGTCAGTGATTTTCAACCTTTTTCATCTCATGCCACACTAACAAGGCACTGAAATTGTCAAGGCCCACCATCAGTTGTTTTTACCGTTGATAAGGTACACCAAGCTGTTCAAATCCCTTAATTTTCCTATTAATGAATTTCCTCAAATTCCTGCAGCACACCTGAAGACTATCTGCGGTACACCAGTGTGCCACGGCACAGTGGTTGAAAATACAGTCAATTGCTGTTATCAGCTGGGATTAGGTTCATGGAAAACCCAGCAGATTTCCAACGATCAAATAGTAATATGGTCTCAATGGAGCTAGGAGGAAAATCAAATTGTCCAACCCAAGAAATAATCAGAATATATGCAGTACCTTCAAATTGCTGCCAATATCTTCAAAATGGTGACTCCCCCCCCTCCCAACAACCCCATGCAATGATCAAAATATCTTCAAAATGAACACTGGATTTAAAATGGTCCCACAGTTACCTTCAGAATAACCACAGATGTCATGGATAGCCACAGATAGTTAATGGTGAAAGATAAGTCACACTCTTTTTTCCCATGGATAAGCAAATCCAGAAATGGTGGGCATGGATACCAAGAACTGACTGCAGCCTATGCTGTAAATTTGTTATCTGGTTTTTTTGAGCAGCCCATATAAAGATCTCAGGTAGATCTTTGTTCAGGCTGTTGATGGCGCAAGTGGTTAAGATACTGTGCTTGTTAACCAGTAGGCCAGGGTTTGAGACCCGGGTCCCCACAAGACAGGGTGAGCTCCTGTCCTTAGCCCAGCTCTGTGACAAAGCTGGAACCAATCATATCGGCTCTGCTGTTCCATTGGGCTATTTCAGTGGCGTGGAGAGGGGGGATTTGCTGCTTGGGGAACAGCCTATCCTCCATATCAATATATCAGGCCTTTGTGCTTTTCATGCAATGTCGAGCACAATACCATAGTCTTTCGAGACTGATGGATGCCAATGAAAGATCTTTGTTCAATCCTATCAGCCCCATAAATTACTCACTGGCCTTTTATTAGCCACTGTCAGATATATGGAGCTTGTTTCTTTCATCCAGAAATGTTATGACCAACTTGATGCTTTCCTTGACATGCTTTGTGCAATTACTTTCCCAGAATTATTGAAGCTTTTGCCTTTCTCAATAGAAGCATTTGTGGATAAGCACCCAAGTCTTATGCAGAAATGATATTTGAGTGTTTATGAATAAGCACCCAAGTCTGTCACAACATTTTATTTAGGCAAGGTTGAATTACAATCTTAATGATTCATCTGCTTGACTTACCTCAGCAATTTGCTTGAGGAAAGTATAGAAAATTAGATAATTCCACATATCTTCATACTAGGAGTTTCTGGGAAGAAGAGCGGCATATAAATGTGATAAATAAATGCATCTTGATAAAGAATCAGAAGCCTGTAGCAAATTGAAACTACCTGAAAAATAGCTACTCTTGACTTCATTTTTATGTCCTTCAAACAAATGGCAATGGAGGTGGGTGAAGAGACCCTTGCTTACCACAGATTCTAAGCACTAAGAAATGAAGAACCTTCCCTAAAGAATGGATGTTTTTACTAATTGTGTCGAACATTTTAACATGCTAGAAAGAAGCCAAAGGCAAGTGAATCTTCTTGTGAAACTACATTGGTTAAAATGTATTCCCCAAAGTATCAACACCAGAGTTGGGAAAAAGTTATCTTGTTTTGCCTCAGGCACCAGCAAGCTCCTCTCATCCACCATACAAGACATCATTCGTCAAGGTCATGAGAGGTTTTCAATGGACCTCAAGAAATCACATTCTTGACACTAGTGGAGATACTTCCCTCAAGCACAACAGTGCATGTTTGCTTGGAAAATGTAGACTATATGATAGGTGGCGTTAAACCATGTGTAAATCCACAGCACCTCCTGAAACAATACCAGAGTTCACAAGAAGGTTACCTAATGAACTATAGATAGGTGAGCACTGAGCTGTAGTCACCTAAAAGCACAACTCACCTATATAGCTGATACAACCACTTTCTGAAGGAGATCAACAAGAATAATCTCTAACCAGTCCTGTCTTCACTATGAGGTTTTCCAATGACAAAACATCCAGGATTTTTACCTTTCACATGACACTATAATGTGTAATATAAGGACCAGTTTAGTTTTTCGTTTTGAAAGGTCGTCTGAGATGTAATTAGTTAATAAATATTCCATGGAGTTTGAAAAAGATAAAGCATGTCTAAATTGTCCCACTCTATTCATGCTTCCATTAGCTGCCCAACCTCATACTAAAACCTGTCCTAATTATATTCTTCATGTACCATTCACCACAATCCAGAGTAACTATGGGAGCATGTAAGAGACATTATGTGTACCCATAGTTACTGCACCACCTAGTGAAAACCTATGGGAAATTCATATTGCAATCCAGAGCAAATTGTTCTTACACCAGAGCAAGGACTCCATGTAGTTACTCTGGATTGTGCCCTAAGTAGTGTTTGAACTACAGGATGTAGGCTACAGGATGTAGAGGGACTCCAACTAGGACCTGTCATTGCACCCATAAGAATATAAAAAAGATACAGCCATCTAGATACAACTCATCCAGCATCTTCTATCTCACTGTGGTCCACCAGATGCTCAGGTAGCATTCTTATGATAATTGCATTCTGTTGCCTCTGCCCTGCATCTGGCATTCTGAGGTCCCTATAGAAGGTCACATCATGGCTTGTAACCTGCAATGGACTTTCCTTCCATATATCTATCCCAATGCCTCTGAAAGCATCAGGGCCATTACTACAACTTGTGGCAAGGAGTTTCACCTATTAATTATCCTCTGGTCTTGCTGTGGGGGTGAATACACAAAGGTGGGTCTCCCATGGAATGGCTATAATGTTTGAAAAGTCTTGGTGTGCATGAGAGAACCTGGATTTTTAGTTAAGCCACTACTTTTTGTGGGCATCCACCAATGCTGAGGATGTGAGCCACTGTGTTAATTTGCATAGTTGACAAAGACATTTGTTAAACTCTCTTTTTACATGTCTTATTTACTTCTTGTCCTGCTTCCAAGTTCCTGTCAAGGAGAATGGCTTCATCCTGACAAACTCTGAAAACAGTACCATGGTCAACCATGTTGATTAAGCCTCCACAATGCACCTAAAAGGTAAAGATGTAGGTGGTGGTAATGTATAGTCAGGAGGGTTAGGGGGATGAAGGTAATATTACAGAATCCTGTTCTATTTTTATGATAAAATGTTGTTCGTCACCATCTGTTGGCTAAAAGGAATCTATTACAGTCAAAACAGGTTTATTTATACGGAGGTGGTCATGAGTTAATTCAGGTGTTCAGGAAAAGCATGTCGTGCAGTCTTCATGGACTATGAATGCAATCCTGACTTGTGTTGGAATAGGTAGGCTGTATCCAATGGAAGAAATAGGGCTGCTGCTGCACTACTGTGGGGAAGGAGAAGTTTTCCCCTTCCCCAGAGGAAGGCAAGCAAAGGCAAGGCTGCTCCTGGCTGCCTAGGAACTGAAGCTTGGATCCGGCATGTCAGATTTGAGGCCCAACACACCTCCCATCCCTGCCAACCTGCCCCCAAGAATGCCCTACCACATCCTCCCCAATCCCATGCAGTGGCTGGGAACTACCTGAAAAACTCATCCCTCACCTTGTACCTATAGTGGTGCAGTGAGGGCAGCGCACATCTGTGCATTAGCCTAAATCCCCCAGGCATGGCGCAGAAGTACCTTAAGGCTCTTTTATGGTACCCCCAGGCCAGCAAAAGGGACTTACACCAGCCAGAGTTTAGAATTCAGGTTAGTGGAATCATAGTTTGGATTCTCCTTGATATAACGAGTTTCTGTGTCAGGGAGGAACTCATTACAGTTCATTCTTACTGCCCAAACTTATGTCCCATCACTGGTGCCAATGCAGCTGCACTGATGGAGTCTGAGCTGCATCCAAAGGGGGTGACTGAATAGTCATCAGAAGGTAAGTAAAAGTATTTTTCCCTACTCCAAGTAAGCTGCCTAATCATCTATAGCAGTGTTTCTAAAACTGTGAGTTTGAACCAATTAGGTGAAACATGAACCAAAAATTTTAGTCGGGTGCTCATTTATTTCAATGTGTATTTTATTTTTAATGTATTGCACTTGATGCTATCCCCCTTCCAGCTTGACTCACCTGCATGGATGAATTAACTCATTGAAATCCGTCTTGGTCCATAGCACTTGCTGGATGTCACCCCAGGAACAAGCATCCTCTTACCCCGAGAATATCTGCAGCAGCCAAAAAATTCCCTGTAGGATACAATGGACATTTAGATAGGATTGGGCTGTGATTAGTCCTCAAAGGCTTTGTTCCACAAAATCCTACAGCATTGATCATTCCTGAAGAAGTGATATCAACCCCAAATATTACCGCTGTAGATAGGTAAGTGCACTTTCACTGAGCATGGTATAGGAGGAGTGTTTATTGCACTTCTCAAGGGCCAATTAGAGGATTATTTTTCATGTTCTGTTGAAATGTCTTTCAGTGACTTCTAGAACTATTTGTCAAACTTGCATTTTCCTCCCTGTTCAAAAGGCTTTGTAGTGGTTTCTGTGGTTTCATTTGTCTGATTAAGATCTGAGTTAATGTTGTAAAATATGTTATGTGATGTAATTAGATATTTGGATCGTGGGAGGATCTGGCTTGCTGCCAGACCAGAATTTGTTGTGGCTTTGAAGAGAGTAAGAAGATATATGTACTTGTGGGTGGGTGGGTGGGATGTAGGTTTTCATTCCTGGGCTGTGTATGTGTCATCATTTGACAATGTTTAGTTGCTCATCATCGTAACTATGGAATGAGAACAAAGCTCCAAGGAGAAGTAAAAGAACAGTTGATTTTGTGCTGCCTTTCGTCTATATTTCCCTATCATTTATTTCTGGCAAAATTCAAAAATCCCTTCACAGCATCAACCTGCAGCTTCCATTTTTATAAAGATCTATTTAGGATGATTCACAAGACCACTGAAAGTGACCATATTCTGTTGTGTTACTGTAGATACCTTCTCTTTTCTCTGATAAGCAATGGAAATGGCAGGAAAATGCCTTATGCTTTGAGATAGGAGTTTCCAAATGGTAAGTCTATGGCTTACAATGGGTCATGACCATTGGTGGGCTTCAGGGGGTTCTCACAGGTTCTATAGAACCCTTTGCTAATGAGCACCTAGTTCTGAGGACCAGTTACTAATGGGTCATACAACCTGCTGTTAATTTAGGTTATTAGGACATAGAATCTGTTGTTAATTTATCTGAATCCCACCACTGGTCATGACCCAATTTTGGGTGGGTCACGAAACAGACAAAGCAGATTAGTTTATGTGCATCAACGCTCAAACAACCTGCTACTTGAGGGTGTACTGCTGCCCACTCATAATTAAAGCCACAGAAGCTTGAGCAGCTGGTAAAATGATGCTTTATTTACGTGGGTCTGATGTAGTAAGGTCATGCTGGCAGGTCATTGCCCTGGAGATCAGCTAAGAATGGTCCCTTTAAGGGAGGAACCAGAGGCACAGACAGAGGGCTCCACCAACACATACTTTGCCCCAGGATGGCAGAAATGGACACACTTAAGACTTATATGGAGGTGTGAGTGGGGGTGGGATCAGTGGATGTCCACTAGAGGCAAAAAATACATGCACCCATCCCCAAGCATAACCTTGGGACCATCAGACTATGAGAGGAGGTCAAGCCCACCAGTTTCCTGACACTGGGACTGAACTATGCCTGTCATGCCACAATCCAGCCTTAATGGCATTCTTACCCATGCCTCTTCCTTGGAAGAGTCCATATGATGGGCTCAGGGATATCACCCAGAGAGATGTATTCCAAACCCTTCCTAATCTGAAAAGATGAGGAAGAGGGCATCAAAGCCTGCCCTTCTGAAGGCAGCCAAGGAGACATAGGATCCCAAAGAAGTGGTGGAGCCCTGCATTCCCCAGAGTAGGAAAAACAGCAGGGGAGAGCCTATTGGTGCACTGGTGCCCAAACTTGGCATGTGGAGGTACATGGGCCTTGCGCCCTTTGTATTTTTGGCTGTACTTTCAGAGAATAAAAAATCCTTCTTCAAACACTTCTGGCTTCCCCAGTCTTCCATTGTAAGCCATTCTTCCCTAATCTTCAGATATGTCAAACTGGAATCCCTTCAGTCCCCTCTATGGGACAGCAGTACCACACCAGTGGACGCAACAGGTTTTCAACATTAAAAAGTTTGGGAACTACTAATTTAGAAAGTGGTAGTAGTAGTAGTAGTAGTAGTAGTAGTAGTAGTAGTAGTAGTAGTAGTAGCGGTGGTGGTGGTGGTGTGTGTGTGTGTGTGTGTGGACATGCTAATGCATCCCTCTGCCATGCCACGTGCAAAGCCCTCTTATTTGTTACCACCAAATGTGTCACCATTAAAAGCAGGCCTCCGTCAGTCTTGAAAGACTATGGTATCATGCTCAGCGCTGCATACGCTGCATGCGAAGCATGAAAGCCTGGGTTGGATTGTTATGGAGGATAGGATGTTACCCAAGCAGCAAATCCCCCCTCTCCACGCCACTGAATTAGTCCAATGGAAAGGCAAAGCCAATACAATTGGATCCAGCTGGATCACAGAGCTGGGCTAAGGACAGGAGCTCACCCTGTCTTGTGGGGCTAACCCAGGTCTTGAACCCTGGCCTGCTGGTTAACAGGCACAGCGTCTTAACCGCTTGTGCCACCCACAGCCCTTTTTCCATTAAGGATAATTAATATGAATGCACAGTATACAAATCAACAAACATTTACAGAAAGCAAACATATACAATTACAAAGGGTTTTTTCGTTTTCTTTTTTAGCATTGTTAAGAAAGTGAGTGCAAAACGGTGAACGGTTTCAACTTCCAACTCAGCCCAAACTGAAACAAAACAGACCATTCAAAACCTACAGCAAAGCCCACAGGTTCTCCAGTTTTCTATCCACATATTATGTTCTCTACCGACACACGCTTCAGATTTTGTTTGCAGAATGAGATTTTGTTGTTTCTCTGAGCTATTCTGATTGGATTGTCATGGCATTATGTGTGTCAAGGATTGGGCTTGATGCTCCTTGCTAACTGCGAGCCTCTCACATGAGAGCAGACCTCTAGGGTATTCTTGTTTTGTTCTCCATAACCCAAATCCATCTCCTGATGCAGGAAAAAATATAAACTACTGCTGGGAGTCTATTTAAGTCTGATTGTAAAAAAAAGAAGGGGGAAAATGGGGAAAAACATGGGAGATTGCACTTTTACAGTACTCATAAGATGATCCCAGCCTTGCAGCAAATACAGCCATTAGATGGATTATGTTTGAAACGGGGCAGTGAGTGCTGTCCCAAAGCTGCATTATCTTAAGTAGCACAAAAGCACTTTCTCCCCTTTTTAAACTGCTGACAGAAATTCTTCAAATTACGACTTCTCTCCATAGCTTCCTACTTAACGCATCTGTCACTTATCCATAAGCTGTGGATATGCCAAGACGATAGCAAATGTACTTGAAGATATTATCATGCTATGTTCTGATAGGGCCCAATTTTATAGGATATGCTACTGGATTGCGAAGCCTGCCAGCGTAAGCCACAGTCTGTCATCATGAAGGTCTGAGAAACATGGCCAGATGTACAAAGACCAGGAGCTTAAGCAATGACAGTTGTACCATACTGATGAGTTATCAGTGGAGAAGAATCAGTGATGGGGTGGGGACTGGACTGGGTTAGATGTGGATCAGGATGGGATGGAACACAGCAGGATGAACATAGCAGGCTGGTACACCACTGCTGAACTGTGGGTCTCCTGACCAGGAAAGTTTCTATCTTGTCTGCATTTATTTTCAGTACATTCACCTTCATCCAGCCATTAACTGATTCCAAACTGTGGTTCACAATCTCCACTACTTTCTTAGCAGGGAAAGACCAAGTTATATACAATATCAGCAGATTAAGCACTCTTAGCATCAAACCTCCAGATCATCTCCTCTAATAGTTTCACACAGATACTGGAAAACACAGAGAGAAGAAAGAAACTGGAGTGTTGACTCCAGTTAAGTCTAGAATCACTACCCTACCCCATTACTTGAGTTGAAAACAAGTCATAATGGGGGCACTTTATGACTCTATGGGAATTGAGTCAAGTCACCCCCATCTCCTTCAAAAACCCCATCATGGAAAAACATGGGGCTGTTTCTGGGCTCCATGTGTGACAGAGCTCTCTTTAAAAACTTCCCTGCTGTGCCCAATCTTTCCATCTGTAAAGAGGGTGAGAGGAGTAGCAGGTACTGAAAACAGTAAGCAGGCAACCTTCAAACAATGGCAGAATTGACCTGAATATGAGACTCAACTCAGTGCGGTTGTGACTCGGAAGTTTTCCACATGCACAAATTGGGAGTCAGCAAAAAATACAAATTTTTGCAACTCATCTGAGTCATTTGGTTTGAGTTCCCAATACTGGAAATCTCTAAGTCAATGACCGTGGCACTGAACTGAATTTCCCTAGTACTATCACTTAGAATTCAATCTTCCATAAAGGAATTTAGCAACTCAGCATGTCCTAGCCCCAACCAAACAAAGCACTGTAGGATAACACCATTAAATGAAAGTCTATGAGATTTCTAGCAGAAATCAGGAATGCACCATCAGGAATGCACCCCACTTGGATGGCACCTTAAGACCTGTCATAGATAATCTAGTAAGGCTGTTTCATTATCAAATTTAGGTTGAAAGTGAGACTGGCAGGGTCAAGGTCACCAGTTTCCTTTGAAAATCCCTTAAGTTGTTCCTAGTACCCACTTGAGTAGCTCCTTGCTTCAAAGCAGATGATTGGATGCTGGCCAGTAATTCAAATGAATTCACATTAAACTTCCCTGAGAATTCTCACAGGTTCTATAGATCTTGACTCTGACCTTGTTATTTGGATCCTGTTTCCCAATGCTGGAAAATTCATGCTCAAGTTGATGAAGTCCCAAGGTTTCCTTTGCACAAGCCTGGCCAGAAAAGAACAAGAGTTTCAAAACATAAAGTCAGACCTAGAATTAATACTGTTGTAATAACATTTACAGTATTTTATTTATTTGGCAGATTATATGCGGAAACATCCATCATTTTTTAAAAAAATGTTTCAGTGCAATTAAACTCTGAAAACACAGACTAGAACGTGTTGTTTTTAATTTGCATATCCAAATGTTCAATTATGTGCCCAGCAATATGCAAATTATTGCATACTTCTCATTGTCATGGATGGAGATGGCAGCCAAATGGTCCCCCTTGCCCTTGAAAAACAACAGCCCGCCCTAAATAGGGAACCTCTTTAGATGCATGGGGACTTTTTCCATTTTTCAATGCATACAACTAGCACCTCAAGAGGTTAATTATGTATCAGAAGCAAGCAAATCGAACTGGAGAAGTCCTAACGACAAAACACTGTAAGAGCTCCTGCATAACCAGCCATTAAAATTGAAGCATTAAATAAACACAGAGACAGTCAGACGTGGCATCATAAATTCAGAACTGAATACAAAAAGATATGGGATTGGATCCTAAGATCCTTTTCTATTTGTGGAAACAGCTTCTTTTGTACAATGGAGGATGGCCAATTTTCCATACTTCACCCTTTCTCCTGTAGCCCTCCCTGTACAATAGCAAATCTGTCCTGAGCATTTTAAAAACCTTATGCACCAATGAAAAAAATAAAGATTATTTATATGGTCCTTCATACCAGTGGTTCCCAAACTGAGCTGTGGCTCTGTTCCTTACAACTATGGCTGCAATCCTAAGCACACGTTCCTGGGAGTAAGACCTGTTGAACACAATGGGGCTTACTTCTGAGTAGACATGGATAGGATTGTGCCCTATAGCTCTGATTGGAACTGCTGCCAATGACCAATCATGGAGGATGCCTGTCAAAAATGTTTGACCACCATTGTTTCAGTGGTAGGCTTCAGCAGGTTCATACCTACTCTATAGAACCACTTGTTAATAAGTTTTTTATTATATATAAACATATAAAGTTTTAAAAATAGTTTAAAACTTTATAAAGTTTTAAAAATATAAAGTTTTAAAAATAGCCATTTAAAAGTGGCTGCCAGATGGGCATAGAACCGGTTGTTAATTTCTTTGAATCCCATCACTGCATTGTTTTAGACTGTTCAAAGCACTTCATGTACATTGTATCAGATTACAAAATCCCTTCCAGATCAACCTACATGTATTCCATATTTAATATGGCAGGGACACTGTGGGCAATTCTACAAAGCCTTAGTTTGGCATAAGTCTCACCACCATGTGACTCTGCAGGGATGATGCAGAGGGATACAGGGTCTGGAGAGAGCAGGGGGAGGGGAAGGCAGGAAGGAGATGAGGGGGCTTCCAGGTTGGGGAGGGTGGGCAGAATGTGGGATCAATGGGAGACTGAGGGGGATTGCTGAAGTTTGAAGAGCTTGGCCTGAGACACCCTGGAAAACCAAGGAGCTTCAAATCCTCTTTAAGAACTCTAGCCCTAGTTACTTTTACATGAGCCTGATCCTCAAAATAACAGTGGTACCTCTCAACAAGTGGTACCTCATAACAAGCGTTTCACATAACATGCATAAATTTCCAAGAAATCTTGCTTCACATAACAAGTTCCGCTTCATTTAACAAGCAAGCGGCACGCGTAGTATGCAGCCCTGACACTCCACACGGAGGCTCTTTAAAAGGGCTGCTGGCCAGCACTGCTGCCTCTAACTGCCCCAAAGTTGCCCAGAGGTGCCAGAGGAAGCTGCCCCTAACTGCCCTCAAGTGCCCCCACCGGGCACCTTGAACTTCCAGCAGCAGCCCAGGTAAGCCTCCCAGGAAAGTGTCTTTGATTGCAGTCTCCTAACCATGTCTACTCAGAAGTAAGCCCCATTGTGTTAAATGGGGCTTACTCCCAGGAAAGTGTCTTTAGGATTGCAGCCTAAGTAGACTTCATAGGATCCTGCAAATTGAATGCATGTTTTGAATTCAATTCCAGTGTTTTGTCATCATTTTTACATCCAGTTAATAATTTCATATGAATTTTGGGGGTTGTGGAACCAATCATCTGAGTTTCCATTATTTCCTATGGGAAAATCCACTTCACTTAAAGTGCGTTTCACTTAAAGAGCATGCCTCTGGAATGAATTAAGCTGTTTATGTGACCACTGTATATGGTGGTGGCAGAACTGCTGTGGACCACTCTAAGGCTGCAATCCAGAGCAAATTCAGCCTGCTCTGACCTAACTGCACTCTCCTAACTATTCTGTATCCAGAGCAGAAAGTTATGCTGAATCCAGAGAGTCAGGAAGCCTGGGCTGCCCTAACTGCTCCAGAGCATGCTAAGTAATTGACACAAGGGGAAGACTTGCTCCTGAGGAGACCCCCCTCAGATCACACTGAACAAGGAACAGCTGTGGTGCCTACAGGGGTGACATGACTCTGCACATCACCTGGTGCGGAAGTCTGTGCGTCATCCCTGGGATGCGCCCCCCCCCCCCCACCTGGACTGCACAGTCACCAAAGTTGGCGCCTGCGCAGTTGTTTCTGAAGCCAACAGACTTCAGAAAGAGTACTGCGCAGGCACCATCTCTGACACCTGCGCAGTACTTTTCTGAAGCCTTTTGGCTTTGGGGGAGACTGTGCAGGCGTCAGAGTTGGTGCCTGTGCAGTACTCTTTCTGAAGCCATTTGGCTGCCGCTCCGCCTCCTGAGTGAGGCCGAATGGCTGTGCAGAGGCGCGGACTTTCTCTGCTCTAAGGAAGTCTCCTCTGAAGCTGTTCGACATGCTCAGTGTGTTTCTGCGCAGTGCACCTCAGATGGCCGTTCAGGCCAGCTCCTCAGACAAGTGGCAGCTTCTGGCTGCTGCTCCGCCTTGGAGCAGGCCTGAATGGGGGTGCTGACGCCCGGGGCCTGCCAAAGGACAGTCAAACTCCTCCGGCACATCACCCCATACGGAGCGCATCCCCAATGCAGCCCACACCAGCCGCACCAGTCTGGTGACGCCACTGGGTGCCTGCCTTATAAGGAGTCCCTGTTGAGATGCCAGTACATTCTACAGTGAATACAAGGGGCTTCTTGGAGTGGCCTGCTGTATCCTGAGGTTTGTGGGCAGCCGTAGTTTGTTCCATATCCTGAGGTTGAGAGGCAGGGGTTGCAGCTAGGCTGGCCAAGAACTCAGATTTTTGGTCAGCACTGCCATTCTTACTCGGGCCTTATCATGGACCCCTATGGGTCTACTCATTACTATACCTGCTCCTGAGGTGGTATAACTCTGAGGGCTGGAAGAGGGCATTTCTGCCTTGGAAACAGGCTTTGGATACAGAGTAACTGCTCTGCCCTAGGCAATGCTAAACATGCCCTCAACTTGCCTCTCCTGAGCTGCTTAGGCTGCCCCAGTTAGGGCAGAGCAGGTCCACCTCTCTTAGGGCACCCTATCTTGCCTTGCTCTGCCCTAAGCCTCCTTCAGAGTAACTGGGCTGGAGCATCTTGCAGTTGCTCCAACCTAGTGTTAGATAGGGCAACCTAAGGGCTCTTATGTGGACAGATTAGTTGCTCTGGATTGGGCTGCCTGTTAGATCATGACCAGGGTGAACATATGCCATAATTGCTAAAGGAGGATAAGGCTCTGCCAAAATGTAGGACACTCTAGAAAAATGTAGGCCATGACAAAATGAATGCTAAACTCTCTCTCTCTCTCTCTCTCTCTCTCTCTCTCTCTCTCTCTCTCTAATATGGTAAATTAAAATACTATGGCTGCACTCCTAAAGACACTTTCCTGGGAGAAAGACCCGTTGAACAAAATGGAGCTTACTTTTGAATAGACATGGTTAGGACTCTGCCCTTTATTACTTACGATTTAAAACTATAAGAAATTTAAAACAATAACATATATTTTATTACATATAATTTGTGAATGAGAAAAAGGCTAGGTACCTGCCTGCTCAAAAGATAGAAGGAGGACAGTTAAGATTTTTTTTCCAGGACACGAGGCTACAAAAGAGGACATGTCCTAGAAAAATAGGATATACGGTCACTGTAATCATGACCTAGTTTATGTTCCTCATCTACAGAATAACAGAATATTCCAAAAAGCCCTATTCAGTGAAGTCTTTCCAAAGCGCATTATATCTGGCCTGAGACTGGTTCCCATTCAGGCTCCTTCCAAGATTACAGGCCTGAAGGAATCCTCTGTCTCGGTCTACATATGCCATCAAATGAAGTGGAACCCTCTTACTCTGAAGTACTACTATTGGTCTCATTTATCTCTACTCTCCAGGCTACAGATTTTATTTCCTGTGTGGAAAATGAAGCAGCAAATCTCCCATCCCTTCTTTACCCGACTCCAACTGGCCTGACCTCCAGAACACTTTAACTGTTTATTTCTCTCCTGATTCACAGATACAACACAGGTGGAAGCATTAAAAACGTCAACCTTTCAGCTTGACCTTCAAGGCCAAAGGTTTATAAGCATTACACATGTCCTACATCCACTGCCTCTCTAGTCCTAGTACAGCAAATCAGGTTACTCTGACAGCTGCAGACATTAAGGCTGCAACACTTCACACAATTACATACATCTAAGGGCTGATTCACAGGAATGGAGCAGCAGGCAGGACTTGATTCATGTTGGACAAGTTGAAGTCAGCGTGGAGCCCCTGGAATACTTTGACACATATAATGCATATGGACAGGGTGACCATATGTCTTGTTTTTCCAGGACATGTCCTCTTTTTAAGCCATGTGTCCTGGGAAAAAAAATCGCCATTGTTCTCCTTTGTGAGCAAGCAGCATGTGGAATCCTGGTCTATATATAAAGTGGTGGCTTGTAAGAAGAACATAATTCATTCCAGAAGCATGTTTGTCTTACAAAGCATTCTTCTTATAAAGTGGATTTTCCCACAGGAAATAATGGAAACTCAGACAATTGGTTCCGCAACCCAAAAATATTCATATCAAAATATTAACTGTATGTAAAAATGATGACAAAACACTGTAATTGAATTCAAAAAACTGTAATATAATATAGAACACAATTACTGTAATATTAATAAAAACACTGTAATATACTGTACAGTAAAACAGAAAAGAAAAACCTTTATGGCCAAGGATGACTAATTGTCACTAACAGAGTCACTGGTGTCTTTTTGAGCAACTTTCACAAGAAACCACTCTAATGACAGTTGTTTTTATCTCTCTTTGAGGGTTTCACAGAAATGTGACATTGCATTGTCATTCAACAGATTCATCAATTGCTCTGCTACAGCCTTATTTGGGTACTGCCTTTCCACAAAATTTTGCACAATTTCCTAATGTTTACAAATGTCCTTAATCTCATTTGATGTGAGGGATTCCTCCTCCTTATTCTCCTTCTCTGCAGATGAGATCTCCTCCATAATCTCTTGCTGTTGCTCACAATATAGATCCATCAATTTGTTTGTTTTACAACAAATATTCCTTGTAAAACTATTTGTCAGACTTTGTTTGTCTTACAAAGCAGAATTCCTTAGAACTTTTAGTTTGTCTTACAAAGCGTTTGTCTTATGAGGTACCACTGTATATATAAAACTGAAAAGTCACTGGCTGACTGACTGACCAGCCAAAATCCAAAACCGCTGTCCAGCCAAAACCGCTGGACCTAGAAGCGTGAAATTTGAGGTGGGTGTTCCTTCCATGATAGCGGCACCCACAAAGAACTGGTTTTCGAAAATTCCTACTGGAAGGGGGTGAAAAGGGGCTCAACATGTTTTCCTCCCTATACTTTACATTGAGAATCCCTGACTGAAGGATGCTCTGCCCCAACCCCTGGACCTATAAGCATGAAATTTGGTGAGGATGTTCCTCATGTGACATGAGGTCAGTTTTGAGATACCCTACAATCCAGAGTAACTACGGGAGCACGTAAGAGACATTACGTGCACCCATAGTTACTGCACCACCTAGTGAAAACCTATTGGAAATTAATACTGCAATCCAGAGCAAATTGTTCTTACACCAGAGCAAGGACTCCCCTTAGTTACTCTGGATTGCGCCCTTAGACTGTTTTGAGTTAAATCTGTCAGTCTCATAGGTCAGTTTTGAGTTAAAGAAATCCACTTTTTGTTCCCTAAGGCAGTTGTGGTTTTATTTTTTGTTAATTGGCCATACCTTTTGATGAAATAGATACTCCAGTACAGTTTTTTATATTGCATTCTCCATTAAATTACCTTTGTATTGATTTATAACATAACAGTATTATTCATACATACCAAGATTTTCAAAATTTTGGCGTTCCAGAGGCAAGCTCAGTTATTGTCCCTCTACACTCTGTAGCCCTTAGAATACCACAATTTTTTTTCCCACATCAGACTGCACGGGTCAATTTGACCCAGTTGGAAGTGTGTTGTGTTTTTTACTGGAATTTATTATTACTTGACAAGACTTTCTGACTTTCCTACTGCTAATTAGACAGTTACAAATCCAGAAGCATGAAAGTTTTGAATTTACTGTTTTTCTGTAAATTCCAATTTATACCTATTATACTGCATGGGTCAATTTGACCTTTGTTGCTGGGATAATATGTATAAATTGGAATTTACAGAAAAACTGTAAATTCAAAACTTCCATGCTTTTAGATTTGTAACTATCTAATTAGCAGTAAAAAAAGTCAGAAAGACTTGTCAAGTAATAATAATAAATTCCAGAAAAAAACAACAACACAAATTTCCAACTGGGTCAATTTGATCTGGTTGATATTCTAAGGGATAGCTTGTTGCACAATATAATTGCTACCCTCTGCACCACCTTAGCTATGCCACTGCTGTATAATAAGGCTACAATCCTATGCATACTTCCCTTGCAGTGTAACTCACTTGGCACCTAAGAAAATAAGAAGAACCCTGCTGGATCAGGCCAAGGGCCCATTTAGTCCAGATCACAGTGGCTCAATAGATGCCTGAAGGAACATACAAGCCAAGTTACAGCTATCCTATTCCCTCTCTTCCATCTGACCTTCAGAGACAAGTTGCCTCTAAATCCTGAAAGTTGCAGTCACCCTGGCTTCTAAACTGTTAAAGACTTGATCAATCCCATTTTCAGGCATCTAGGCCAGATGCTGGCACCACATCCTGCGGCAAGGAGTTCCTCAGATTAATTACACACTCGGTAAAGAAATATTTTCTTTTCTTACTTCTAAGCAATCATAAATAGAATTGCAAAGGTAAGGTAAATTATTATCCCAACAGAACAGATTTTGGTGGAAAACTAGGCAAAGTTGAAATGTTAAGATCTTGGTTATGAGAGTTCATATTTGGAAAGATTCTCTGAATCAGTTCCATCTCAGTTGGGATGCTACCTCTCAAATTTGGGAACCCAAAGAAGATGAATCATCCTAGTTCTAATAGTCACCATGATATACATGATGTCTTTGACTGGAATCCAAAGAACTCCTAGGGGGCCAAGACATGCAAATTTGTTGGATAAATCTGTCCCAAAGCCACCATCTACTTCCATGTCAAATGGAAATAAACAACTAATCCTAGCCATGAAACTCATTTGCCATGAAATATTATCTTCTTCAGACACCATCCTATAAATATATCCCCACAACACACTGTTGACCACAATGACCCTAATACATTTATAGACGACAATGCTGAAAAGAACAATTAGCCCTTTTTGTTACCACTCTCAAATGCTTAAAAATACAATTGTTGCATACCCTATAATTGCGACACTGGAATCCAAATTGACGTTTATTTCAGTTTACAGCCCTTAATGTTTCAACCATAGCAGGTCACTGGGCATGTACTAGTTCATGACCTTTAATCCCTTAGATTGGTGCAGTGAACTAAAAAAAGTAGAAAATTATTAATTGGTTGAAAATACACACACACGCACACACACACACAACCCTGATTCTATGAGATGGGATAAGATTCTGTATCCTTAGAAGATGATAATATGTGGGTGATTTGGATTTGCTTTTATTCATTTATTTCAAATGGATTTTGAAGAATAATTTTTCAGCACTGTGTAATAAAACCCTGGGGAAAAACTGGACTTACAATGGTGGCTTCGGAGGCCTCCAGAACTGCTATGTTGCCAGCTGAGACAACTGTAATATGGAAGATACTTCAAACATAAGAATCAAAGTGTTTTATCAAGGTTTTTCATCCTATTATGATCTTTCCCTCGACAGACCTTTTCATATAAAAGGATACCCACTGGACAAGCATTTATTGGCATTAATCTGTACATATATGAAAGCAATTTTTTTCACCTCTATCCCTTTGTGCCCGAACAATCAGTAGTATCCCTAGAGTGGATCTTTTTCTTCTTTTAATGAACACACATTTGAAACACAGGAAAGTTCAAGGGAGTTTAACAACTTCTTGGAAAGTTCAGCTCTCAGGAGTATGATGTTAAAACTCCCTTGAACTTTCCTGCTTTCCCATTTGCTTGCCAACTGGTCCACAGCAAGTGGCAGCTCATGGAACCAGGTTTACACATCTATAAACCTGGTTCCATGAGCTGCCACTTGCTATGGACTGATTACCAAGCAAATGGGATTGGGCCTCCTCTACAGTGGCCCCCAAACTGTACAATTCCCTTTCACAGGGAGTTTGTAGTTCTTCCTCACTCCAGGCATTTAGAAAGGCAAAAGTCATCTGTTCCTGCCAGCTTTAGATAGGTGAGTGAGTAATGGTTGTTCTGGTAGATTTGCCTTTGCACTTTCTGCTTTAATGTATTTTTAATTTGCTTAAATTGTTTTTAATTTTTTGCTTAATAGCAGGAGAAAGAATCAGAGACACAGAGAGAGATCATTGGGCTCCCAGGAACATGGTCCTGTGATGTCCTTCCTTACGCTACATGGAGTCCTTACACAAAACAGTGTAACACAAAGCAACCTTACAGAAAATCTTGCATTCCCTGCTTTGATTAAAGAACTACACAGAGGAAGGAGATGGGAAAGAGGCTGATTCCATATCTTGCTGTAAGGATCTTCTGCCCCACTCATGGGGGTTAGAACAGTGCACAGACATGTGTCGTCTCCCCACACCATCACAGGAATGGGGAGCAGGTGAGGTGTGCTGGTCTAAATTGATTCAGATTATGCACACAGCCATACTAATATGTCTTTCATATTGCTGCAGTAACAGATGAACTCATTATTGGTCTGTTTATGCAGTGACAGCCAGCAAGCAGTGGTGTAGGTAAGCCATCTGCTATCTGGTGCTAATATGATATTGATAGTAACCCTACAATCCAAAGTAACTACGGGAGCACATAAGAGACATTATGTGCACCCATAGTTACTGCACCACCTAATGAAAATTATGGGAAATTCATATTGCAATCCAGAGCAAATTGTTCTTACACCGGAGCAAGGACTCCCTGTAGTTATTCTGGATTGTGCTCAAAATGAGTGAGAAATGTTAGTTAATATTAGGATATTTGGGGCTTATGTTGTATGAACTAAGAACTAAAACTACTGGTAAGTTGTTTTATCTAGCTAGCCAGCTAGATTGAAACCTAGCTAGTTTTTTTCTTTTTTCCCAAGGTGCATCCAAATTGCCTGAATGCATTTCAACATACATTTGCAAGATGCAATGTAAAAAATAAATCGATCACAGGCATAATGGATGAACATACAAGAACAAGAACAAAAAAAATACAATAATGAATCAATAATAAAAGCATTAATAAGTAGGACCAAGGAACCTTTACATGAACTGGGGGGTCATGATCTCTAGTTTGAGTACTACAGCTCTAAAGCGTTGAGGATGGTGTACATATTTGCTTCCCTCTTTTGTCATCACAACAACCCTGTAAGGTAGGTGAGGCTGAGTAAGAGGCCCCACGGTCTCCCAGGAAGCTCCATGGCTGAGATTCATACAGACAGGCACTATGCTTTCAACTCTGACAAGTTAAGTTTTTAAAGACCCAGGTAGCACCACTCTGAACAAAACACTGACTATGCATTATATTTATTTTGATCCAGAGATCTTGTGTTGGTGATGTTGCTGATGCTACAGTCTATTTCCATCTCTTTGTGTTTCTCTTGGCTTTCTACAGGTAGTTTTCCCGCAGGGATGACAACCCAGGGTAGGGCTTGCCAATGTGCTCCATTTTGTTACATCAGAGACTCTCAATTGATATAAATATCTTCAGAAATCCACAATTTTTTGTGGTCAGATATCGTACATGGAGCATTTGTTCCTTAGTAGAGGTTTAAGGAAAGCTGTTTGATGTTTTATTTTCAAGAATTATCTTCCATGATTGTAGAACCATTTTTAAAAGTAATTTGGGGTGGTAACAAAAGTAACATTTTTAAAAGTAATTTCTTGCAAGAAAAACTTCAAGATATCTTCATGAGCACATAGATCTTTACCTTATGTACGCTGAAAATATTTATCTGGATTTTGGACTTTCTTTAGTTATGGATTTAGCTAAGACCGTATCACTTCATGCTCCTCAGATATGCAATACTTAAGGTTTTTTTCCTTCCATGTGAGCATTATAAATGTTGCCTTCACCCACTTACAATGATTGATGCAGGATTTTATTTAATCGGGCACATCTTCCATTATAATGAAATAAGTGTTCACAGCGTGTTAGCCATAAGAGTTTGGAGGGAGTGCAAGGAAGGGCAAGGACAGTTAAAAGAGTAAGAGCACAATCCCAACCATGTTGACTCAGAAGTGAGCCCCATTATGTTCAATGGGTCTTACTCCCAGGAAAGTGTCTTTAGGATTGCAACCTTACTTGGACATTTCAGAGATTGCAAAGGACATATGGCTTTTCTCTAACACATGCATTAAGTGTCAATCCCACCAGCGTCATTATAGGGCTGCTGGCTTGCAACACAAATATATTGAGAAAATATTACAATGGTTAAATATGGATAATAGCAAGTTGGATGATAAAAAGAATAGAGTTCTCATAATTTAGATTTGTCATCTTTTGCTTCACCTGGGAAAGTTATTTTAGTAATGAACTGGCCTAGGAAAAGAAGTCCAGTTAGTTTAAGAAGAAACCTAACTTATGTTAAGCCAGTGATTTTCAACCTTTTCATCTCATGGCACACTGGAAAGGCACCAAAACTGTTAAGTTACAACATTAGCCTTTTGACAATTCTCCTATTAATGACCGTCTCTAAAGTCCCATGGCACACCTTCTATGACACACCAGTGTGTCATGGCACAGTGGTTGAAAACCACTGTTCTACATTATTAGGTCCCTATATGTACCTATCTTCAGAACAGGAAGATGGGTTTTTCAATCCTCTTGCTAGAATCTGGATCATGGCAAATCTACAGTAATTGTGTCTCATATTTTTCTTAATTCTACTGCCTGAGCAAATGTTAACTTCAAGCTCCAATAGATGAGCAGGTATATCTAAAGTCAGAAAAAATGATAACCACGCAAATCAAAATATATCAGTATGTTTTGAAGAATGGCTCTTTTGTCAGTGAAAAGCTTAATGTAAAATTATTGCATTGCTGTCCTTCAGAAAATGTTGACAGAATTCTTTGCCTCCATACTAAATATGAATATTTATGGATAAAATATGGATAAATAAAATACTGGTCCAGCCTTTTCATACACTTATTTTTTATATACAGATTTGACGCAACATAATTGGTCACAGCCAATCACAGTTATAAAAACTGCTTTTCTACTGCTGTAGAGAGGCAGTCATGCAAGTCATTCCATTCTTCAGGCCCAGAATCAAACCCCTGCAGATAGTGAGGCACCACCTTATTCAGTTAGGTGCAATGGAGGAGCAAGAAACCTGGAAGTGGATCTTAAACTCTATTTTTCCATTCTTCTTTTTCGGTTACCCATGGATGTTTTTTTATCCATGGGATGTGGATAAAATGAGGGACACATGTATAACAACAGATATCTGTAAATATTTTCCATGAAGAACTCATTACTCAAAATAGACTGAGATTCCCCTCTAAATCAGGGTGACTATATGTCCTCTTTTGCCAGGACATGTCCTCCTTTTTAGCCTCGTGCTCTTAAAAGAAATCTTCATTGTCCTCCTTCTGCTTCCAACGTGTAGCCTTCTTGTAATTCATAAATTCTATGCCATAAATTATATGTAATAGTTTTAAATTTAATCGTAATGTAATGTATACATTAATCACATGGAAGCAATATAAGTGTTTTTAGCTTTTATGTCCTATATTTTGTCCTATATTTTGCTAGAGTGTCCTGCATTTTGCCCTCTTTTGCAGTTATGAAATCTGGTCACTCTGCCTCTAAATACTTTTTTACACTTTTCAAACCCTTTTCTGCATCTCTGCCCCCTACCCAAAGAAAGGATTGGTAATCATAATGTGTTTTGTTGACCAAACAAAGAAAAGCATCATCATTTTTTAATGCTAACATATGATTCCTGCAACAGAATTATTGGTCTCAATGCTTGGTCCCATTGGTCCCAATGCAAGCTGTAGCCCCAAGTCCAAGATGCCTCAGTGTAATGCACCAGAGGAAAAGGATTACACCATCAAGGTCCTTCTCTTCCTGCCAGCCTCCACAGGTATAGCTCACTGGCAGCCTGACCTACCTCACCAGAAGCTATCTCATCACATCTCCATCATCATGGCTGGGTACACACTGTATACTACAAGTCGGCTCCTTCTAGGCCCCACCTCTTCCCTAAAGAGATACCCCAGAGTCTGCCCTCCTTTCCCTAGGTGTTCCCTGTTCCTGTCACAGTCCTGCCACCCCCTTATGCCTTGCACTGGGAAAGTGCTAGGATGCCTTTCCCTCTTCTATTTAAGTCAGGGAGCCCCTGACAAGAAAGGTGATAACTACTATGCATTGCATAATCTTGCTTTTGACTTTCTTTCCTTCTTTCTTTCCTTCTTTCTTTCTTTCTTTCTTTCTCCTACAAGCAGGATTCAGGGCAGCTAACAACATTATCCATATAATAAGTTAAAACACATCACAGTTAAAACATTTAAGAACATCTAAAAGCAGCACAACACCCTAAAATTAGATAAAACAATTAAAATAATACACACCCACCCAAACTAGAACTGATTGAAGGCTTTTGTAGACAAAAATGTTGCTCTGTAGAGAGGGATAAGTTCTCAGTTCCAGGGGAAGAGAATTCTGTAGCTGGGATGCAGCCACTGAAAAGGCCCTACTCCTAGCACTACATCTCTCACCTCTCTTAGTGGTGGCATTGTTAGCAGAGCCCCTCCAGATGACCTTACTTGATGGGTTGTATTGTATGGATGAAAGTGGTCCCTCAAATACCTAGACCCAAGCCGTATATGGCTTTGAAGGTCAGAACCAGCACTTCTTCAGACCTTCTGAACGGGAGGGGACATGTTGGACACAAACCCCTGAACATCCGCTTGTTGTATATTGCAGATCAAGCCTCTTCTCGTGTGAATGTCAGGAAATACATCAGTCTATTTGTACAGTTCTCTTTTCCTTTATACATTTCTAGGAACTTTTGTGGGCAAAATAATCCAAAATTGTTCAAGCTGGCATCACTTTGCTGGTCTCTGACTGTTAATAAAGAGTTATCTATCACTTGACAGTCCTAGGCAATTGCTTGACAGTCCTAGGCAATTGTCACAGCACTTCAAAACACACTTTCCTGGGAGCAAGACACACTAAACACAATGAGGCTTACTTCTAGTTAGACATAGGCCCATATCCTAAAGTCAAATTAAGCCCTTTGTTCCAGAGCAGTTAAGATAACTTTCCATAAGGTAACACTACAGGGTGACGTAACTGCGTGGACCCATAACTGCTCTGGATTTTGCCCATA
This sequence comes from Cryptoblepharus egeriae, assembly GCA_030015325.1. Lineage (NCBI taxonomy): Eukaryota > Metazoa > Chordata > Lepidosauria > Squamata > Scincidae > Cryptoblepharus > Cryptoblepharus egeriae. The sequence continues at coordinate 107,695,367 of JAREYC010000003.1, read as the reverse complement.
GTTAGTTGTGCTGTCTTTCAGATAGGGATCTCACTAATTACCCTTGCCAGACATCCTCCAGATCCACACCTGCAGTGCCATTATTGTTGTTCAGACTTGCCAGAAAACATGACCTCAAAGCATTAATAAGGACAAGCTTCCTTTGTTACGCTTTCATGGGACATGCATGTGAAGCAATGAAAGGTCTGCAGTTGACACTGCAGCCCACAGATCAACAACCCTTGTATGTACTTCAGGATGTAAGTGGATAAAATTCAAGGTCCAGTCAAGTCACTTATAAACACTGCCCATTGACTTTATCTTAACTAGAACTCCATCCATCAATTTAAAGGGAACATACATACATAAATTAGGCATGTTTGTATTCTGAGAGCAGTGGAGGCAACATTTAAAGTCTGAGTGAATATCTGACACTACATAACATTAAGCTTTGGGGAAAGGATATTGGGAAGAAGACCTGAACTTGTCTGCAATGAAAGGAAATATCAGCCTGCTACAACTGATGCTTTTCTTTTTTTGTCAAATATATGAGTAACATGTGCACTGAAGTAAGTTTTAAAAGCTGGCAACCCTTTGTTTGCAGATGTTCAAAGAGCTGGTTCCTACAAGCATATCTGTCATATATGAAGACAGCTAGCCATTATTATTTATGCAAGGGGCCTACATATCCACAGTTTATACATTCACAGATTAGGCTCTATGCAGAACCCTGCAGAAGTTTTCTCTGGGCCACAGAACACCTAATATTGCCAAAAAAAGTCATTTCCAGTTTTCCCAGGAAGGTTGCAGTTTTTTTGGCCAGAAACAGCAGGACAGCAGGCAGAGCTCCGGTCTCCTCCGATCATGCTTCCAATCATGCCTCCAATCACCTCCAATTAAAAGGGCAAATCATGGATTTATTTATCAGCAGATGTCAGCATCTGCAAGGGTCCAAAAATAGGTTCCCCTACAGATCAGAGGCCCACACTATATGTGCAGAGGACCCATCATGGATTAACCCATCAGATCTCAAAACAGTGCTTTTCAATTGAGCTTCTTGCCTTTTGAGCCACAAATCATCAAACACTGAATTATCAAGGGAAGGAGAATCAGGTGTCTATATCATATGAATCCATCTAAGAAAGCAGTGACAGGTAGCACACTCAATAATCTATCTAGAAATAATTGTCCTTAATTGTATATAAGTGTAGACAAATAAGAAACTGTAGTTTATTACAAACCTCACATAAATGTTTCCAGTATCCTCTCATCATGAACAAAGAAAGGGGTTCATCTTAACCAACCATGATTTATTGGGTGCCTCTTCTGGGTCCTAGGGTTGAAAATTCCTCTTTTCAACCAGTCTATTTATTTAGCATATGGTAAACACCTGGACTTAAGGTATATCAAATGTTAATGTCCAGTTCACACAGCTGTTCAAGGAGAAAGTGGTCTATATTGAAAAAAAATCAGACATTGGACCTGTGTAAGCAACCAAATAAGAGCTGAAGTCTCTCAGTCTTGAATCTAAAACCGTGTGTCTAATGATGATTTTGCACTGCTAATAATCCCAATTCTCTCTCAATGCTCTCATTAGGCAGGCTCTGCCTGCACCCTAATTTCCTCCCTTTTGTCTAGTTACCTTGAGTTTACTGTGTTTTCTATGGATTTGCGAACTCTCAACTAAAGGTGGGGGAAGCACATCAAAAACTGTGTCTGCTGTGTTGGCATTTCTATTCAGGTTCTTAGATATCTTTTTAAGGCCTAAAATGGTAATAAAATTGAAATATGTTACTGCAAAAATTAAGAATGGGATTTGTCTTACCATATTAAGAAGATTAAGCAATAGCTAGATAGTCTGGACCAGCCAGGGCTTAACTTCTGGTTGTCAAAGCCGCTTCAACAACCTTATAAAGGCACTAATTATAGCTTTTTCCAAGGTCAGGGGAGACTGTCCTGGAAAGTGATAGACATGAAAGTGATTTACTGGTCAGCGCCATGCATTTTTTAGCTTCCTATAATAAAAACACCTATGACTTGCTTGAAATCCTGCTAAGGAGAAATCAAAATGAATTATAAATGGCAAGAAAGTATAATTTGAGTCCAAAGAGATGGTGTTGCCTTATTTAACACTTCCAGTCATGTGGGCTGCATGTGAAGGTTAGCAGGCTGCTTTCAGATTAAATATATACTACATGAAATTTGTCATAATTTTGGAAAAAAATTGTAAGGCTGCAATGAGATGTCAACTAGCTAGCCCTTGCTCCAGAGTAAGAACAAGTTACTCTGGATTGCAATATGAATTTCCCATAGGTTTTCACTTGGAGGTGCAGCAACCACGGGTGCACGTAATGTTGCATATGTGCTCCCGTAGTTACTCTGGATTGTGCCCATTCAAAGTCAAGTTGAAATTAATGTGGGTAGTGATCATATTTGTTTGTCCAAAACACATATTGCAAGTTGTGCTATTTGTCTCTGACATTTACATTTGAAATTCAGCATTTGAAAAATGTTACATTAGCAAATTTGAGACTCAAGAATCCTCATAACAATGAATGCCCTGAATATAAAAAGACTTTTGTTATACTCATCAGAGGCTTAAACTCTCAGAAAAAAAACAGCAGCTATTTTAGCTAACAGAGAGCACAATGCTAACTTGCGGCACAATCCAGAGTAACTACAGGGAGACCTTGCTCCAAAGTAAGAACAATTTACTCTGAATTGCAATATGAATTTCCCATAGGTTTTCACTTGGTGGTGCCGTAACTACATCGACATAAATGTCTCTCATGTGCTCCCATAGCTACTCTGGATTGTAGGGTATGTCTACAGAAACGTAAGCCCCATTGTGTTCAATGGATTTTAATCCCAGGAAATTGTGTTCAGGACTGCAGCCAGAATTAACTATCTGAGCACAGAGAACATTTTTTCCCCTTCTTCATTGCTTTGTACCGAAGCATGAAATATCTGGCCAATATTTCTAAAACTCCACTGTGTCCAGGAACTAGAAGAATATACAGAAGGGAACATGATGCACATACTGAAGAAATGGATATTTACTGAACTGATCCACCCTCTGAACCTCTTGTGGAGTGGTAAAATAGAGCTGTATTATATGTTTCATTCTGAGCTGAGCTGGATCTTATTATATAGATCTAAGAGGACTACCTATTGTTTAAGCAACAGACAATATGCAGACAATTTTATCTATTTATGGTTACAGTCCTAAAGTTAGACTGGCAGAAACCCCAGCATAAGATCTGTGTTCACCTGGTGGTGTCACTAGAGTGCCTTAAGACACTTCTGTACCACTCCTGCGCCAATGCACAGACATGTGCTTGCCTCCCTGCATCACCATGGGAAGACCTAGGTTGTGCCGGCCGAGGTTAGGATTGCACCCTATGTCTGCAGTCCTGTATGAAGAAAACTCTATATAAGAAAAGTCCTATATAAAGAAAATGAAAATTGGTTTTGTTAGTTTGGTATCCAACATCTTTGGTATCCAACATCTCCTGCCTGTTCTGCTTCTGGCTAGGCCTGCTTCGCCTGTCTCCCTTCAGAGAAATAAGATCTTTCTTCAGCTACATTGCTGTGTTTGGGACTGTTTCTTGGACTCCTACTGCCACCTCTCAGGGATTAACACCCAGCACCTGCAGTTTGGAGGAGGAGCTAGGAGTTTTACACCTTCTCCAACTCTGTTGCTTTACTATAATGTTTTTAAATCCATGAGGTAGCTAAGGAGGAGTGCAGGAGGAGTGCAGGAGGAGTTCAGTCACTATTAGTCACTATTAGTAGTGTGACAGGAAGATATGGAGGTAGGGGCTGTGCAGGCGGTAATAGCAGGAGGGTCAGTCATAGACAGACTGTCCCTCTTTCTTCCCCCCTCAACCCTCTGACCTTATGCAGCCTGAGCAACAGCCCCAAGTCTGAAGCTGCTGCTTCTCAATGCCAGTAAATAAATCTATATAATAAATAACTCCAACTTGTGCAGAATGCAGCGGATCATGTGGTTGCTGGAGCTTGGCGGTTTGACTCAGAGAGAGAGAGAGAGAGAGAGAGAGAGAGAGAGAGAGAGAGAGAGAGAGAGAGAGAGAGAAAGAAAGAAAGAAAGAAAGAAAGAAAGAAAGAAAGAAAGAAAGAAAGAAAGAAAGAAAGAAAGAGTGACCCCATTTATCAGAATGCCTTGGAGGATAAAGGAGAACATTTAAGTCATCAGAAATAATAATAATAATAAAAGACCCACAAAGGACCCACAGAAAAAATGCTTGCTGAGTGGATTTTTATTAGTTTCTAGTTCTAAATATATACAGTTCTAACAGTTTTACTCTCTATAACCTCCACATTTTAAATACCTACTGTCAGAACACCAATGAAGAATGAAGGCGCAATCCAGAGTAATTATGGGGAGTCCTTGCTCCGGTATAAGAACAATTTGCTCTGGATTGCAATATGAATTTCCCATAGGTTTTCACTAGGTGGTGCAGTAACTATGGGTGCATGTAATGTCTCATACATGCTCCCATAGTTACTCTGGATTGTAGGGTAGAACAAGGAATTGAAATGGGTAATGAAACTTCAACAAAATAGCTTCAATTGTAAGTTTAATTCTTTCTTCTATTCCACACCGTAAATACTGTACAAGTGTTTTGAAATCCGACTGCTGTAAAAGTTATACGCTCATCTGGAGCACTTCATTTACATTTAATTTCACTCCAATCCCTTTATACCCTATTAATTTTTTATTCTATAAGCATTTCTCATTAAATAAAATTAAGCAACAAACATGAGAACTCTCCATAAGTATTTCAAGACTTTTCGAGAGTGTTAGTTTACAATGCAGTGAGAAAACCAGCGCTCTTACATAGCAATTTACCAACTGTCACATTTTAAACATTTTGTAGAGAACAGGGAGGCCAGAGCTCAAAACGATAAATGAGGACAAGCCCCCCCAAATGTAGGACACCCAAGGAAAATGTAGGACATGACGAAATAAAAGCTAAATGCACTCATATGTATTGCTTTCATATGGTTAATTTATTAAACACAATGGTTGCAATCCTAACCACACTTTCTTGGGAGCAAATATTGAACACAATGGGACTTACTTCTGAGTGGACATGCTTAGGATTGCATAGTATGTTACTTATTAATAAAATTAAAAGTATTGCTTATAATTTATTTATGAATTCCAAGAAGTTTCAGTACTTCCTGTTCACAAAGAACAGGAAGTGAAGATTTTTTCCAGGATACAAGGCTAAAAGAGAGGACTATTCCTCCAGGGAATACTCCAGGGCACCATGCCTACAAGGGTGATGCCACCTTTCTTGCCCCCTTTCCCCACCTGGAAGCTTTTGGAGAACCGGAGAGACTCATGCTACCTCTATTACTCTATGAAGGCATTCTAAGGCCTCTGCAGGGCCAAAAAGTGCTATTTCCAATTTTTGGCTGAAAAATAATGATTTCTAGCTTTCAGGAGATCTCTGAAGAACTACATAGGATCAGAGAGGTGGAGTGTGCTACAATTTCACCTGAAAGGCAATGGCATGGCACTCAGCATTGAACAACACCCTGCAGTTCTGGATCTGGGTGGCATAGGGGACAGGATCGCCTGTGGCAAGTGGCAAGATGTGCACTTATTTTGCAAACAGGCAAATGTGCCTAGGCCAGACACAGGAGAGACAGGCAAAGACCAGGAAAAGGGGAACAGAAGGCCATCAGAATGGTTCTGATACAATGTAATGTGGAGCTCAACAAGTACGCTAGCAAGTGGTTCTCCCCCCACTCCCATTATTATAGTCAAAAGGATAAAAACAGAGGCTTGAACAACTGCTAAGGTAAAACTTTATAGTTTTGTGAAGTTAAGTGAGTCCCAATAGAGTGTCATTTTTTAGAAAAAGTGTCTCCAGTGGTTAAAAAGTTCAAGAACTACTGCCCTAGCTCAATTCAGAAGTTATCTTTTTCCAGTACCTTGTCCTGAAATATATGTAGAATTCCGGGAATAGTAAGATGTCTACTTTGGTGCATGAAGTTCTGGAAATAAAACATACAGCATATATCATTCCCCAGCACCCTTTATAAACAAATTTCTAAAGAATTTTTTTTCAGCCCTGACTACTCCCATGCTTTCAAGAAAAATCGACCGGGTGATGTGGCTCAGTGAACCGTACATTGCTTGAAGACACTGGCCAGCCCGATCAAATCCTAGCTTATTATTAGAGCCCTCCTTCCAAATGCCTCTAGAGTGCCTAAACGCTTGTTAGAGAACACTGTATCTTCATTTATCACCCTGCTCAGAGGAATCTTCAAAAGCAGCCTGTTCTCAGAACAGGCACATATCAACACTTTCCCGGTGAATGAAAACCACATGGTGGAAACGGTTTTATTGCCGCTTTGCACTCCAGGTTTATTTATAACAATAGCATTGCTCATTCTTTTGAAGATTAAATTAGCCCCTGCAGATGTTGATATAAAACAACAGCTACTCAGGATAATAAATCAAAAGGCTGAGTAACACACTTGATTGCTAGATAGGTACAATGTATTTGGAGCCATAAATTACATTAATTGATCAACTAAAAGCATTATCCAGGCAGCTTTCCTTATTTTTCTTTTTTCTTGTTTCAGTAAAGAGGTAAAGAGGTTTGAGAGCAATTGTCACCCAAATGCACCCTTGCAATATGCAGAATATGTGTGTCCATCAGAGCAGCTCTCCTAAAGGTGGCACTTTTAATCTCCTGAGATTGTTAGTCTACAGAAGAAGATAAACCCTGAGTCTTGGAATATGGCTTACTAATGTTCAACTAATGGACAGCTATGTCTGCATTTTGCACAGCAGTCAGTCCAACCTTGTACTTTCACACAGACATAATAAACAGACTGATCTTTTGGATAAATGTCTCGGACAAAACCAGAAGATAAATTGGGGATTACCTGCACTTGTTTCTTGATTTCATCTTTGCCCCACCTCCAATTCTCTCATCACTGTAGATATAAACAAGTTGCTTCCATTCAGCCTCCTGTTTCCCAGCCACACAATTGGGATAATAATATTTTGGAGATATTAAAAGGATTGCATTGAAATAACACACAAAATCCACTACAAAAATGAAGATGGTAGGGAAGAATATTGAGGAGTACAGTATAGTTTTAGTGACCATAGCTAATGATGATCAATTATAAATCCATCCTTTGTCTGTCTTAAAAGCCATCAGAGCTCATGTCTTTTGGTGGAAAGGAAATGCATTGATTAGCCCTTTTTGGAACTGGCCAAGAGGACTTCATGCTTCTGATCCAACCACAAGAACACAGTTTGTCAGATGCATCAGGCTGCTAAGGAATTTGTTACTAGTATAGCAATTTATTGACTAATTTTATGGTGGGCTTATGGTTGCAATCTGACCTCTGACCCTGGGACTAGAGGCGTACAGTCTATATGGCACAAGGTGTCTATGTGGCACGAGTGCATACACCCAGTTTGATATTATTGACTTCTGACATTATCTAAATGTGGGTTTCAGGTGTTTTTGGTAGGGGTGAAATTTCAGTCCTTGCTATGGGTGCCATTTTGCCTAGGTACACTTCTGCCTGGGACACACCAATGTTGCATGGGCTGGTGGTACCAGTGCAAATCGTTGGATGCAGCACACACATAGCCTTGGCTCACCAAATCCTTGTTGAAGCAGGAAGGTCAACAGCAGAGGAAGTTCAGGAGAGAATCATGGATGAAAAAGGGCAGGGAGAGAGCTGGGCAGGGGACTGTTCAAGAGCCAGAGGAGTGGATCTCAGTGGCAGATTCACATGCTGAGATCTTATTCCCCACATTTCCCAGCATGATGTGCTCTCGGCTGTTCCTCAGATGCATCAAGGGGGAGGCCAGAACAGGCCAGATCAAGCCGCCCACAGGGAGTTAAATAAAAATATATTTACTTAGCTCTCTGGTTGCCCCTCCGTAGCATGCAGGGCACAAAGTCCAGCAAAGAACTTCACCCTGGGGATTAACATTGGGGCTGTTACTATTTAAAGCTTTAATGAGGCTCCAATTCCTAGATGACAGCATCAGAGTTACCACCAAATTTTACATAACATCTGTGTATGTGTGCACTTTACCCATGAGCAGTGCCTTCACTAGGGTGGTAGGGGTGGGGTCCACCCTGGGTGACATGCCCAAAGGGGGTGACGCGCACAGGGGACGGACCCAAAAATTGCAACTTCATGATGGAGCGTCAAACCCCATCATATTGTATACTGTTGGATTCGTATTGAGCAGAATCCAATGCAAAATAGCACATTCCTATCAAATGTTATGACCAAAAAACCTAAAATATGCATTGAACTCTATGGAAAGTTAAAGTGACCCATATCGCTGCTTTACTCGTGAGTAGGCATACATGCCATTCTTCATCGGAAAGGGCAGGCTGAAAGGAATCTAAAGACACCAGGATTTTCCTGATCCAATGAACACAGCCCCCACAAATCACCCCATGAGAAGCTAGGTCCCATTGAAAGTCATTGAAAATGGATGTCAACTGCACAGCTGTGGTTACTGGTGAGTAAGCAGGCATGCCTTGGCTGGAGTGGAAAGTCAGACCAGGAGCGTACAAGACTTCCAAAATGGTCCCAATGAGGGATGCTACTAGGGCCTTAGAAAGGGGGCACCCTTTGAAGGGTGTGGCAGCCCTTGTGACCTCAACTGCTAAAATCATGGTTTGTAGAAATAATCCCATCATGTTATACTCCTCTGAATGTGCAATTTCTAGCAGAATGCTGTGAAACAAACCACTTTGAAATATCTTTATGCTATTAAAATGTATGGCTAAAAAACCAGTGGAGGTGGGGCAATGGCACATAACCATGCCCACCATTCATACTGTTGCCCCGCCCAATGTACTGGGGTGATGCGCTGGCCTTCCGCAAACCCTAGTGACACCACTGCCCTTGAGTTTTGCTCAAAGTAGTGGCATAGCTAGAAGGCATGCAAAGTACTAAGGACGCAGTTCTAATCAAGTTTCCAGCCCTGGCATAGCTGTGCCAAAGGATGCATGGGCCACATCCTGCAGTTGGGGGGCAGTCATAGAGGCCCCCTGGTGGTAAGGAAATGTTTGTTCCCTCACTTTCGAGTTGCATTATCCTGCTTGCATGCTGCATTGAGACTCCCTGTAAAAGTTGGGGTTCAATCCCAGCACAACTCATTGGTAGGGACCTGCAAAAGGCAAGGTTATTTTTCCTGACCAAGGGGTGTTATACCAAAATAACCTCACTCTACTCATTGGTCTTCCCATTCCTGTGGTGATATAGCACATATCTGTGCATTGGCCTAATCCTCCCCCAGGAGTGACTCAGAAGTATCTTGTGACCCTTTTTTGACATCCCCATGTCAGCATTGGGCTTATGCAGGGGAGTAGGCTGGCCTAACCATAGATTAGGATTGCAGCCTTAGTGCTTTGCACTCCCTCTAGCTGTGCCACTGGCTTGAAGTGACATTTTAAGATACACTCAGACACGGGGAAAATATCTGATACACTTTGAGAGAAAGTGTGCATTTTGATGAAACTAGAGCCATTTCTGAGGCAATCTTCTGCATATCCAAAGTAGCAGCAACATGGAGTGGTTTCCATATTCAAATGCATTGATGAAGTAGTGTGCCAAAAGTGCTGGGGAAATTTTTCTCCCCAATTGCCATGATTATTTGGATGTGCAATTGCCCTCAAGAAATTCCATTCCATTTTTTAAAAGCATTCTTTTTTAAAGCTTTTAATTAGGGGGTGGGATTGTTGGTGTTTTTAAACATATGTATGTCTTAAAATGTTTTTATATGTTTTTTATTGAATGTTCTCCACTGTAATTACCGGTAGTCTCATTTGCAAGTAGAGGTTACACACTGTGAGCTCAGTTGCTTTGGTGTATTCTTGCTTCTCCTCCCTGAGGGGAATACAGAGAAAAGCAGTTCTGTAGGTTTGGTATCTGTGGGAACATTTATGGCATGACACATTGTTTTGAGTTCATTCATAAATTAGTGTGAATACCATTAAAGTTAACAGGGTTTTTAAAAGAAGAAATATTCAAGTAATGCTCGGTATGCTTCAGTGTACATATGCTAAATAAGTGACTGGAATTGACACCACTGGAGCCCCAAGTGGTCACACTCGGAATAGTTGAAAAATTCTGAATTTCCTATCTGGATTTCTCTTCAGATTTTAAGGGCCAAATCTTTTAGTTTCTGAAATAATAGTAATGCATTAGCCATCTGTCATTCTTCCAGTTGTGATATCTGGACATGCTGCACATGTGCAGTTTTCTGCAGCTTAAAGGTTGAGCCTTTGAGCACAAGCTATTGTTGCACATCAAAGCACCTACACACAAATTTTACCATAGCATGACAAAACAGCTTGATCATTATGGCTGCAATCCTAACCATACTTTCATGGGAGTAACTACTATTGAACAAAATGGGACTTACCTCTGAGTTGACATGCTCTGGATTGCACTGTAAGCCTTAGTAATAACTAACATTTTCCAAATTGTGTGTGTGTGTGTGTGTGTGTGTGTGTGTGATCAGCGCCAAGATAATGTGTGGGGATGATCAAACCCAACTATTTTTTTTCTAATTTTTTAATCTCCATTTTTATACTTTGTGATTCAAACCCTACAATCCAGAGTAACTACAGGAGCACGTAAGAGACATTACGTGCACCCATAGTTACTGCACCACCTAGTGAAAACCTATGGGAAATTCATATTGCAATCCAGAGTAAATTGTTCTTACTCCGGAGCAAGGACTCCCCATAGTTACTCTGGATTGTGCCCTTATTAGTATGTAAGAAAGGTGGAAAAAAGATGCAAACTCACATGACAGCAAAGTGTCTGTGCCAATTTTTTAAAAAATATATTCAAGCGAAGCTAAACTAAATACAGGAATAAAACAATGTAGTGCAGAGCAAACCCACAAATCAGGAGGAAAACACAGCTCCTTGTTTTGCACGTGGACAAGGTTAAATCATGCATTATAATTTTTTTACTGAGGGTTGCTTGCATTATCAGGATTTTTGTTTGCCTCAGGTACCAAAATAAATACAGCTGGGTCTCACAATCAATATATGCATTAGATATGACAGTAAGCTAATTTTATTTTATTTTAAATATTTTAATTGAAGGGATCGGGAATTGCTAGAGGGCTAGAGCTGAGCTAACATACCATGTTTATTGCCTAAAGCACTTTTATAGCCAGGTGTCTCCACATCCTTAGTTAGCCAAAAGCTACAGCCGTAATAGCTGTTTGAGGAGGCTGTACATATTAATCAGGCCTCTTAAATGGTCACAGTCGGCAAGCATGAAATTTAAAAATATGGGGTGTTGATGCATGGCAGTGCTGCAGCGCTACATTACTGTCTTTAGGGAGGAGGCAGATGTATGATGTTTTCATGTGCTAAATGGACTTTGACAGATCTTCTGAATTGCTCTTATATGGTCTTTGAGTGGAGCTCTCCCTCCTTCTGAGCTTAAATTGAATTCAGCACACACATATGAGCGCATAGCAAAATTATTAAAAAATGGCCCCGCTGCGTGTAAAATAAATAATAAATAAATACATAATGTTATTTTGAATGTTTCATTTCACATGTTTCTAACCTTTATTTCTCATTTATGTCATGACACTATTTATTTGTTTCCTTCCTTTCAGGTAAGGTCTCTCACCCTACAATCCAGAGTAACAATGGGAGCACATAAGAGACATGATGTGCACCCATAGTTACTACTAGTGAAAACCAATGGGAAATTCATATTGCAATCCAGAGCAAATTGTTCCTACAACGGAGCAAGGACTCCCCATCGTTACTCTGGATTGTGCCCTTAGAATGGCTTTCAAAGATCAAACAATAGTAATAAAAGCAATAAAACAATAGCCATGATTACAACAGTGCAACATTGAAATAAAACAGCAGCATGAAAACTTAAATCATAGTTGTCAGCTCTTATATTAAAAAGCAGTTGGATTGAAGGGGGAGTGATAGGATAACAGTGGTCTTCAAAGTGCGGGTCAGGACCCCTTTGGGAGTCTGGACATCAGGTCAGGGGGGTCTGGGATCTGCCAACTTCGAATGTGCTACTGGGCTTTCCTAGGAGTAACCCTACAATCCAGAGGAGCTATGAGACCACGTAAGAGACATTATGTACACCCATAGTTACTGTACCACCTAGTGAAAACCTATGGGAAATTCATATTGCAATCCAGAGCAAATTGTTCTTACACTGGAGCAAGGACTCACCGTAGTTACTCTGTATGGTGCCCTAAAGTCTCATTAAACAAAATGGGACTAACTTGTGAGTAGACATGAAAGAACATGTCAGTAAGTTTGACAGGGGGTCCTGGACAGTTTTTTAAAAGAGCATCCCAGGCTGAATACCACTGGAATATAGAAGAGGGATTAAGATAAAAGGATGAATGAAAACCAGGGTGCCACTATAAATAGTGAGCAGTGATGGTGGTCATGTGACAGCACCCTTCAAAGATGTCCCAGTACTGGTACATTTCTGCAAGGGTGGGCAAAAAGGGTGAGGAGGGGAAAGAATGGGGCTTGGACCAGGTCAGAGAGGAGACAATTGAGGATGAGAAGAGTAACTTGTGCCTTTGGTGGCCGAAGTTTAGGGCACAGGTGGGCAGTTGGGGGTTCGCACCAGCTCACCAGAGCTGGATCTTAGAATTTGGGGGTGCTGGCAAACTGGTTATGGAGGGGGGTTTCTTGGGGACAGTGAGGCTTTTCAGAGCCAATTCTGGGGGGTGGGAGGGTGACTAGGGGCACTTGCGGGCAGTGGGAGCAAGTGAAAGTCCGGAAGAGTTCACTTGAGGTCCCCTCCTATGCAGGGACTCTCTGGGAACTCTCCCAAGAACTAATTAGCTGTGCACACATTTGCAGTGATTTTTTCAAATATTTCAGTAGCGGTTAGCCACAGCTACCGCTACTGAGTTTAGCAAGCCTCCAGTCACCCCCCACTCTCCAGAACTGCCTATGAAGAGCCCCCACTGCCCGCAAGTGCCCCACAATGCCAGTGCACTGCAGCCTGAGAGCCCAACCTGACTAATCAGAAGTAATTTTATTTTTTAATTTTTTATTTAATAAATAAATAAATAAATATTTTTTTTTTATTTAAAAACCTCCCTAACCCTGCCCCCTGACCATGGCCCCGCCCCCTGACCCAGCCTGGCCCCACCCACTTCCAGAGCACCAGTTCTTGGGCCAGGCCAGGCCCACCACTGGTTTAGGGTTAAGATTTGGGTGGAAAGGGATGGAGAGAAGAGGTTGGAAGGAGATTGACCAAACTGGGCAGGGAGGGGGCAAGGGATGGTTGGATCAGGTCTGGAAAGGGGGTGTGTTCGGTGGAAGTGACAGTCATCAAATCCTATCTTCTTTACCAAATCCAATATCACAACATGAGTCCAAACAGATCTGGACCACATATTTAGGCTTAACCCTAGGTAAGGGTGTGGCTGTTTTTTTACCTACAAGAGACTTCTGCAACTGCTTCCCCCACTATAGGATGCAGAAGTAGCCATCATTACTGCCGCATTAGTGGAGGTGGGAGAGGTTAGTATTTGATCATAAATTGTTCCTAGGATGAAAACTCCTTTTGGGGTGAAATTTGTCTGGAATACAAAAACGGGGGGATTACAGTAAATTGAATTTTGCCAGTTTAAATCCATGAAAACAACCCACCCACTCTCCAAAAAAGACTTTTTCATTTGAGCTTTTAAAAAGTCTTATTTAGGTCAAGAAAATAGACAAGATTTTGGTAGAAGGCATTTTTTAGAAGAACTATTCCCATTTGTGGTCTATATGGTTATTGCGTAGATATCCGTTTTTTTAACACAATGGAGAATGCTATAATTTGTGCCTGATTTTGTACCTTTTACTTTTGCAAAGAAAACATGGTTATTGTTTGGTTTACGAGTTTAGAGATATATTTCTAATTACAGTCTAATTCCACACGCTAGGTCTAGATAACTTCCAGCAAAATGTGTGAATTGATCTATTGAAGAATATTATGTTTGAGGCAATTCTCTTTGTGGAAGTGTAATAGCACATTCATGACATTGGCCTATGATGTCACTGTTATGTCTGATGCCTGCCCAGAATGCCATGTCACGCGACTGTGCCTTTAAGCTGGTTTAATAAGGTTGGATTAATCATTTGCACTTTTTAATTTTTAATTTTTAACATACACTGCTATTTTCCAACCGACGGGTGGATGAATGCTGGACACTAGTTAGAAATCAGCACTGTGTACTGAATACCGAGTTTATAATACAACCATGTAGTTGAATGTAATTTTTTTTAAAAATGGAAATGGGCACTAAGAGCCTCTGTGGACTTGAGGGGACAGCTGGTATGACAGCTCTTGACATCCTGTATGTAATTGGTTTTGAATGCTTGACAGATTTTTATAATGGTACTGAGGCACTCAGACCGGCAGGTAACTATTGGGAATAGATTGAGTGGTGGTGAGGCCATTTTCATATAACTCTTCCGCGAGAATCCTTTAGACACACTTGACATCAAAGATGTATTCTCTTTTAAGTTCAGGTACTTGTCAACCAGTACAACCTTTTTCATCAGTTTGATGAAGAGCAGAACCCTAAAACTCCACCTCTCTACATTATTTAATTAAGTGAATTTAAATAAAAATGTATATACAGCCGTGCCTTGTAAGACAAACTTAATTCGTTCCGGAAAAATGTTTGTCTTACAAAGTGTTCTTTATACAAAGCGGATTTTCCCAAAGGAAATAACAGAAACTCAGACAATTGGTTCCACAACCCAAAAATACTCATATAAAAATATTAACTGGGGTTTCTATTGAGGGGGGTCCAGAGAGGGTGCAGAAAGGGGTTTCCCTTTTATCTGATGGTGGCTGCTGCAGGGGCTTGGCTGGCTGGCAGGGCCACATGCTGGCTGGGCTGGGGAGGCTGAGAGGACGCTGCAGCCTGTGCGTTCGTCGGCTGGTGAAGTGCAGGTAACTGCATGCAGGAGGAGAGGTCCTGCCTCAGCCACCCAAGCCCAGTCAATGGGCATTTGTCTTAAAAGTGTAATCCCATTGAAATTTTAGCTCATCTTACAAAGCATTCATCTTACAAGGTACCACTGTATTATGAAATAGTTAGCAGTTCAGTTCAGTTCAGCAAAAGGAAATACAGCCAAATATTCATCTGAAATAAAGGCTTTTCTCTTATATAATCTTTTCTTTACCTTAGATAACCTACTCACAGAATGAATGAGTAAACTGCTGCTTAACGCAGAGACGTAGCTGCAACTGGGTGTTGCAAATTAGCTGTAAAGACACTGCTGGGCCAATGCCAGAGCTACCATAGTGCCTGCCATTTAGTCTCCTTGGGAGGTCTCTGCCGCTGCAGGCTGTTCAGGGTGAGACTGCTAGTCTCATAACATACATTCTAAACATACGTCATGAAAGCAACACCCCAAAAATTCAATTTGACACAAATTTACTAAATATGAATCATCCTATTTGTCCCTCTCCATCAATATGAAGACCACCTCCACCATCATGACAACTGTGATCAGAACTATTTCCATTTAGTCCAAATCTCAATTCTATAGCATCTCAGTGTTAGTTTCATGAAATAATAAAGCCATGATGAGAAAGAATAATATACTACAGACAGAAATTCCTGAAAAGTCATCATGTTAGTTTATTGCTACCCTCCAAAAAAATTTTCCACATTGTGCAGTCTTTTTCATCAGATGCATGAGTGTTATCCTCCTTGAAGATAACCCACAGTATATTCAATGGTAAATTGAATATATGGAAAATATGGGATAATGGGAAATTCCTAAGAGGCATTATTACAGCCATGTATTGTCAATGCACAATGGAAGGGAAAAGAGGACTGAACCAGTTGGCCATGTCATTTATGTGGACGTGCTTTCTTGTTCCCAGCTGTCCAGAGTTTTAAATTATATTGAGATATTATCACCAAATTCAACACTTGCCTCATAGAATCCTAGAGTTGGAAGGGACCCAGTTGGTCATTTAGTTCAACCCCCTGCCTGTAGCAGCATCTCCAACAGGTGCTCATCGAGCCTCTGCTTGAAGATGCCCAGTGAGGGAAGTCCACCATCTCCCTTGGCAAGCTGTTCCACTGCCGAACCACCCTCACCGTCAGGAATTTTTCCCTGATATCCAGTCTCTGCAGACAAGCACTGAATTTGTGGATATACAGGGGCATTCCAGAGAAGATAGCGGCCAGGGGAATTAAAGCACAACTACAACCAGGTGCAATGGCACTAAAGTAGCTACTGCTGCATCTTGAAGATCTTGTGGCAGCCACTATAGGTTTCCTCAGGGGAAGAGGACTTTATGGGAGTGGGGTGATAGAGATCAGTTTTAGAGTTTTATTTTCAATAAGGTGTTTTAAGTTGTTTTAGCTTAAAGTGAATGCTTTTAGAATTTTGTTTAGGTTTGTAATGATGGGTTTTATGTAGGTGCTTTATAAAATATTAGCCACTGAAAGGGCTGTATGGCCCCGTGAGGGGAGATAAATGCCCCGAATTAATTAATTAAAGTATTGGGATCTTGTCCGTAATATATTGTATTTACTCTGTTATTTCATTTTATTTTACTGGTGCTCAAGAGCTATCATCCACATGAAATATGATCCTCTTAACATTTGCCCTTGGATTTACTGTTCATCTAAAATATGTGCACTGCGAGATTTCAACTGAATGGACGAGAGACTTCAATTTAATGTTTAAACTGGCATCTCCCATATTTCATCAAAGTTGCATTTCCACTGCAGACGTTACTGAAGCAATTGCACATGTTCTGAAGCCATCTCTTACACACATGCCCAGTCTGCTATTTCTGATGAAGCTTTTTCTCACGGACAATCTGTGAAAGGTGTGCTATTGGAGAAAATAATAAGGCTTTAGAAAAGTGGTGAGTAAGTAGTAAGGATCTAACTTTAAGCTTAGCATACAGTGATTGTGGATTTAAGTGTCACTAGGGGTCTGTGAATCCCACTTCCCTAAGGAAATTCACTTGTTTTCTCAAAACTACCTCACATTTCTTTAAAGTTCCTTGAATAGTTCGTTCATACAAATTTGCCTGATCTTCCTCTGGTTGTGTTCTAAGGAACCATAAACACACATTATAGAAATCATATAGTTTGGTCCCAAAAGCTTGAGTTTTGAATGTAAGTAGCAGCCAAAAGGGGCAGCCAATCAGGACTGGGACCATGGTGTAGGAGAAAATGGACTTAGGCTGCAATCCAGAGTAACTATGGGAGCACGTAAGAGACATTACGTGCACCCATAGTTACTGCATCACCTAGTGAAAACCTATGAGAAATTCATATTGCAATCCAGAGTAAAGTGTTCTTACTCTGGAGCAAGGACTCCCCATAGTTACTCTGGATTGCACCCTTAAACTGTTTCTTCCACCACAGTCTGATATTGATAGTCTGATATTGATCAATTGCTGATCAAATGCTTAAACACTAAAGTTACTTTTAAAGTAAAAGCACACATTGGGTGCAATCCAGAGTAACTACGGCGAGTCCTTGCTCCGACGTAAGAACAATTTATTCTGGATTGCAATATGAATTTCCCATAAGTTTTCAGTAGGTGGTGCCCTAACTATGGGTGCACGTAATGTCTCTTACATGCTCCCGTAGTTACTCTGGATTGTAGGGATTGTCCCTCTTTCATGGAATAAACAATCTGCAAGGGATTGCTTGTAGCCTTTTATAGCTGCCTTGAGTCTTATATAGAAAAAGGTGGAATGTAATTAAAGAAAATAAATCCTGCCAAAAGCCATCTCTCCTGCCCTACATGTGCATGGAGACACCATCACCCTTTAAAATAACAGATATTTTGCGGGTCATGTAATAATTCCTCCAGATATGAATCCAGTTCTTGGGTATCTCTCCCTATTTAAATTGCTAAATTATTGTACAGTCCATTTTTGTATTCCAATCACTTGGCTGGAGAGTGAAGAGGAAATCCTTTTGGAACTGCACATAATACAGAATGCATCCAGATGTATAGCGTTCCGTGAATTACATTGGTATACCCTGGATGTGGTACATTGCTGGAGAGTGTGCAATATGTTTGACGATCCATTAAAATATGAAAGTTGAAAGGTATGGTGTCTGTATATTTTAAAGTGGGATGTAGCTTTAGGATGTCTTTTAGGCTGAGGCTGCCTCTCCCTGAACTCCCATCTAAAGAGGGTCATATCAGCAGGTTCAAAAAGAGTGGAAAACATGTTTATTAAAAGAGAGTGTCCCCTCAGTGACCCCATGAGAGTTGGAAAATGTCACCTTCCATCAAAATCACAATTGTCACACAAAACAGATATTCAAGTCATTAGAATTCAGAGCACATAGAAATCTCTACAACATAAATAGAAAAATAAAAAGTTCTTATTCTTAGATTTTGGAATATTCTAAAATGGATACTATTGAAATTGATCGTGGAGGTACAGTCCAGCCTTATAGTCTTGGGTCCTGAATCTATGGATTCAACCATCCATGGATCAAAATACTTTTCTTTAGGTTTCTGAAAGTTCCAAAAATTAAAATTGGAATTTGCTATGCACAATAGCTTCCTTCCTTTCTTAAAAAACTAAGAGTGCAATCCTAACCAAGGATTGCAATCCTAGCTGGCACAAATCATGGGTCTTCCCACTCCCATGGTGACATGTCTGTGCATCAGTCTAACCCTCTCCCAGGTGTGGCACAGCACTTTTGTGACATCCCCAGGCCCACATGGGACTTGTGTTGGGACTTATACCAGCCTAATCGGAGGAAGGGTTAAGATTGCAGACAATATTTGGGCATAATCCCAACCAATTTGGGCCAGCACAACTTACTGATTATCCATTACTGGTGCCATCCTAACCAGGGCTAAAGATGGCACCAACAATTTATTAATTACATGAATGTTATATGATGCCTGCCCGCATATTACCATATATTAGTATTAGTATTAGTATTACCCCTGCTAACTGAGCAAGAGGCACTCTTTCAAGTGGGTGTTCCTCTCTTATTTAGCACGGGGAGAGTAACTGGACCTACCCACCCCAGCAGTGTCTGTTCAAGTGGCTTCTGCTGGTGTTCTTTTTTGCATTTTAGATTGTGAGCCCTTTTGGGACAGGGACCCATTAGTTTTTATTAGCTATTATTATTTTTTCATTTTCTTTGTAAACCGCTTTGTGAACTTGTTAGTTGAAAAGCGGTATATAAATACTGAAGAGAGACAGATAGATAGATATTGGCATCCATCAGTCTCGAAAGACTATGGTATCGGGCTCAATGCTGTATGCGAAGCACAAGGGCCTGCGTAGATTGATATGGAGAATAGGCTGTTACCTAAGCAGCAAATCCCCCTTCTCCATGCCACTGAAATAGTCCAATGGAATGGCAGAGCTGATACGATTGGTTCCAGCTGCGTCTCAGAGCTCAGCTAAGGACAGGAGCTCACCCTGTCTTGTGGGGAACCCAGGTCTCGAACCCTGGCCTTCTGGTTAACAGGGACAGGGCACAATCCAGAGTAACTACGGGAACACGTAAGAGACATTATGTGCACCCATAGTTACTGCACCAACTAGTGAAAACCTATGGGAAATTCATATTGCAATCCAGAGTAATTTGTTCTTACTCCAGAGCAAGGACTCCTTGTAGTTACTCTGGATTTCACCCACTGTGTCTTAACCACTTGTGCCACCCACAGCCCATATTACCATATACGGTATATTATTATATATTATCACATATATTGCCTGGATGGAAATAATGCTGATGATGTGCTGCCTGCTCTCAAAGAAAAGGAGGACAAAGAAGGTTTTTTCCCAGGACACAAGGGTAAAAAAAAGATAATGTCCTGGAAAAAAGTACACATGGTCACCCTGTCACTACCACAGCATGCAGTGTACACTCCATTCACACAGTTTCATGCTCTAATGTAGCAGAGGATAGGACTGGGCAGAAAACAATGTACAGATAGGTCTAAACAAGTCAATATTTGTTCATGGAATGCAAGAAAACAAATATATTTCAGTGGACATCTGGACATGATATAACAGTAATGTATGGACAGTTATACTTGCGTACTCAAGTTGTTCATTACTGCAGATGATAAAACAGACATACTGGTATGTGGAACAGCTTGCCCATGGAAGCCTTTTCCAAGTGTTCATTAGGAGGATACCGAACAGTGTCCCCCACCAGACCTGATATGTGTTGAATTCACAAACATACAAAAAGAACCCATACATCTTTCTTAGCAAAGGTTATTTTCACACATTATAACAAGGGAACTACCAACTGCTTCCCCAAATGTGTCCAGGATTTGCACAACCAGTGACAACTAGAATGGTAAGATCTACCTATCATAAATGCACAGTCCCCTTCATGCTGCTATACTATAGACACCTTAATATTTAATCGGTTAAAGTACTCTAGTGATTTGGACTTGATAAAACTGAACTGTGTTTTTTTTGGCGCTGACAGGACTGCAAGCTATTAAACCAGAGATGCTGGTTGTTAATTTCCTATCACCATCTGTATTGAAGTGGTAGGCTGATGACAGACTGGTGACTGAGAACATTCCTCCGAGACCATTCCCCATTTGTGTCACTGTTCAATCGGATGTAATATTATTCCCTGGATAATAGGGTTTAGTTGCTTGGCAACATATTCTGTGTATGTGTGTGGCAGACAGTCCATTGCTAATTTAAGTTAAAAATATTATCAAATATACGTATATTGCTATCTAGATTTTTTTTACCTGGGACCAAAACAAAGAGGGGAGCTCTTTTTAAATGAATGGAAATGAATTTTTTTAATGTACATAAATGAATCTTTTGCTTGTTGAGACAAAGAAATGGAGAAGTTTTCATATTTTTGACCCAACGACACCTGACAGCACATCAGTTCTGAAAGAATACAGTATTGGTGATGAGAGGATGACAGAAAAACACAGCTTGGGGAGATGAGAAGAACTGCATTTTCTATAGGCATGGAAAATCAAGGTTCTTAGCAGAAAAGGTTATGTGTCGTATTCCGTATAAAAAAAAGAGATTGCAACATGTCAGGCACAGATATGGCTTTAAAGTGGAATGGTATTTGACAGCCATTATTTCCGTTGCATCAGGGCACAGCATGCGCATTAGGCAGGCTGCATTCTGGTACATCTCCACACTGCCTTGAAGGGGTTTTGTGTGACACTCCAGGCTGACACCAAGTCTAAAAGCACTAGGACCACTAGGTGGTACTATGCAAGGAAAAAGGTTAAGCATCTCCTTCCCCAAGAACCATGCCTGTGAACTGATTCAGGTCCCTTAATTTTCCAAAAGTATCTCCGACAATCCAGTCATAGATCCCTTGTTGTCTTATTGCCAATGGCATTGTTAGGATTTACATTACTCAGTGCAGGACGCGAGCACATCACCCCCAAAATGGACATTCTCCCATATAGTAGGTGTGGCAATGCCCTGGGCAGTGGGCATGGAAACCTCACCCCCTCAGGTTTTTTTTTTTTACTATAAATTTTGGTAGAGGGGAAACATCTCTGTCAGAAATAAATTGCTTAAATAAATAAATATGACTCTACATTAAGCAGAGCAGCAGAATGCTGATGCAGAATTATGATGCAGACACCAGATGCAGTTTAGAACCAGAGTATATTCAGTAGGCAAAAAGCAAGTCCATTACACGTTCCAGGTCATATACATTACCATTCCAAGCAACCAAAGTCCAAAGGATAGTCCATAAAGCAGAGTCAGAATACAGTCCAAGAGTCCAAGTCAGTAGGCAATGCGACAGAGTAACCCGCTGCAATACTTCCACCTACTCCCACACATGCAATTACAGAGACTTCAGAGAAGTGGGGCAGACGTGCCTTATGGCACTTTTGTGACACCCAGCTACAATCCAGAGTAACTATGGGAGCACGTAAGAGACATTTATGTCAACGTAGTTATGGCAGCACATACTGAAAACCTATGGGAAATTCATATTGCAATCCAGAGTAAATTGTTCTTATGTCGGAGCAAGGATTCCCTGTAGTTACTATGGATTGTGCACACCCTCAGGTTAGCCCAGGATTTGTGCTGTGATTTATGCTAGTTTAAATGGGGGTAAGGATTGGAGCCTGAATGAAATATAATATGATGGCATTATTTCTAGCAGGCCTCCGTCAGTCTTGAAAGACTATGGTATTGTGCTCTGCGCTGCATATGCTGCATGTGAAGCACAAAAGCCTGGGTTGGATTGTTATGGAGGAGAGGCTGTTACCCAAGCAGCAAATCCCCCCTCTCCACACCACTAAATTAGTCCAATGGAAAAGTGCAATATGATTGGATCCAGCTGGCGTCGCAGAGCTGAGCTAAGGACAGGAGCTCACTCTGTCTTGTGGGGCCGACCCGGGTCTCGAACCCTGGCCTGCTGGTTAACAGGCACAGCGTCTTAACCACTTGCGCCACCCACAGCCTATAACTTGCAGTTTTAACAATTTTGGCCACGAGTGGCGTCATGCCCCCATGCACGTCACCTGGTGTACCCCCTAGCAACACCACTGTCACTGCCAATTTTATCCTGAACTTTGAGAGATTATTAATGACAAAGGCAATAATATTGCTAATTATGAACTTGGTGAAGCAGAACTGATTTTAGTTTTCCCTCCCACTGCCTATCTTAAAAAGAGATATGTTTTAATATACCACCCCCTTGCTAGCAAAATATGCTGCACATTCAAGGCAAAACAATAGCAGGGAAAGGTTTGATCTACTGCTGCTGTTAATTCAAAGCCTTTCACAAGACATTGGTAGCACGTTTCTACACAATCAGAATATTGTCAAGACCACATGGAACAACTATCTGAGGACAACTGTTGTATTATATATGATATACATATATTTTCTCAACAAATTTTTGACTCTATAAGTATCTAGTAAATAGACCACACTATTTGAAGTATCCTCCTAGTCAGCATTCCAGCATTCCTCTCTCTGTAAAAATTAGACAAAAGAAAAGAAGCTTAGCATGGGTGAAGATAAAGCCACTTAGGTTTATTGATTTTTTAAATAGAACCATTCAGTTCCTTCAGGATTACATAGACTAGATTTATAAAATGAAGCATGGGAAAGGACGATAGAAAGGAAGGGAGAATAAAAAAGATCAGAGCTACAAAACTGTCCTGGATTTTAGGCAAACATGGGACGCTTCCTCCCCAAAGGTATGCTTGGTTGACTTTGGAGCTGTTATTGACTAATTGTATAAGGGTCCCTTAATCAAAGTCTCCTTGGATTTTTTTATCATGGATATTTTGAAATCCTGTTCATACTCTCTCCTAGTTATTTTATGGCTTTGCATGTCAGGCAGAAAGAAGAGAGACAACGATGGGCAAAATCCAGAGTAACTACGGGGAGTCCTTACTCCAGTGTCAGAACAATTTACTCTGGATTGCAATATGAATTTCCCATAGTTTTCACTAGGTGGTGCCGTAACTACGGGTGCACGTAAAGTCTCTTACGTGCTTCCATAGCTACTCTGGATTTGGGGGTATGTAAAAAAAATGATGAAACAAGCTGCATATGCCCAAGCTATGGGGCAGAGATTGGTGAAAAGAGGAGGTTGAATTAAGGCCAGGAAGGGGGTGTATTGGTGGTAGCAGAACCAACAATATACTATCTCTTCTGGTCTTCATCCACCTTCACAGGTCCACAGTGCCTATTGCCACAGGGCAATAGGTCCACTCAGAGCATGGCCTGTAAATGGAGGCTTGGTACAGGCACAACTGCTAATCCAAGCCCTACCTCCCGCTCCTCCTCCTGCTTCTTCATGTTCACATGAAGACAGTACATATCAAGCATATTATGCACTGAAAACGCTCTGTTCAAATGCTTGGTAATTTTCATTTGGGTCTAATCACTAAGGGCTGTGGATAGCACAAGTGGTTAAGACATTGTGTCTGTTATCCAGCAGGCCAGGGTTTGAGACCCGGGTCCCTACAAACAGGGTGAGCTCCTGTCCTGCAATGCAGCTGGAACCAATCGTATCGGCTCTGCTGTTCCATTGGACTATTTCAGTGGCATGGAGAGGGGGGATTTGCTGCTTGGGTAACAGCCTATCCTTCATATCAATCTTTGTGCTTCGTATGCAGCATCGAGCACAATAACATAGGGCAAAATCCAGAGTAACTATGGGGAGTCCTTGCTCTAGTGTAAGAACAACTTACTTTGGATTCCACTATGAATTTCCCATAGGTTTTCACTAGGTGGTGCAGTAACTACGGGTGCACATAAAGTCTCTTACGTGCTCCCATAGTTACTCTGGATTTTGGGGTTAGTCTTTCAAGACTGATGGATGCCAAGAATCTTGATCCTGCCTTCCATCCTGCTTAAGGATCATAGCACTGTCCTTATTCTACTGTTCAGTATTCAAGCCAATTTTTACTAACTAATCTTCCTAAGTTCTTGGCATTTAATTTTATGTATAGACACCTCTGTGAACCCTGCATCAGCTCAGCCTGTACTGGCTCCTGTTCCAAATCAGATCACCTTATAAAATTTAAAGCAATAGCCATCACAAAAGAGAAGAGTAAAAAGCAAGGTCACCCAGAAACTCCAGTGGTCCTTATCTTGATCCCATTCTAATTGATGAACCAAAACTGGACCATACATGGATTTACCCGTTAACTGGACAAGAGACATTCTTTCAAGTGGGTGTTCCTCCTTTATTTAGCAAGGAGAGAGTAACTGGCCCTACACAGCCCAGAAATGTATGTACAAGTGACTTCTGCTGGTGTTCTTTTTTGCATTTTAGATTATGAGCCCTTTGAGGACAGGGATCCATTAGCTATTAATTTTTTCATTTTCTTGTAAACTGCATTATGAACTTTTCAATTGTGGTGGATGGATGGATTCCATACATTCAGTCCGGCAAAACTTGTGGGGAGCTGAAATTTCAACAGCATTTTAGTGATTCACCTGATAATCAATAATAAAGCAGTAGACATTTACAAAGTGCACCTCCTGCAGGGATCTCATAAGATTATATGAAGATGGTTTAATATAGTATGACATGCACATTTTTACAGATGGTAAGCCTAAGGCATACACAACTGAGTGAATAGTTCCAGTGCACTTTTCATAGCAGAACTGGAAGGATTCTTATGTTTCAACTCCCCCATTTTCTACCCTATCAACTAGATAAATTTAATTGAGTAGCACACTGATCCTCTGCTTCTGAGAGGAAGATTTTTCGCTTTAATTACCTGCCTGTTTGACAGGTGATCAGTTCAGCCACACTTCCATGCACTTGAGTCCAAATAGACCCCACCTATTTTCTAGTACCAGCTGCTCTTCATCTGCTTATCATATGGTTGAATGCATGTGCGACAGCCACCATGCTGTAGTTAATCAGGCTTCAGTCTGGACAGTGCCTGGATGGGAGACTAAGAAGTCAGTGTGTATCACCTTGAATTCAGCATGGAATAAACAAGTTAAAACACAATGCCTAGTAGAATTTCATTAGGCCTGGAGATCATCTTCTTTTTCTCTACAAGCATCATCACCCTGTCCTAAGGAAAAACTGGGCTGGATGCAAAAGGAAGGGGGTTGTTCTTCAGCAACTCTGTGTGTTGTCGTTCAGCAGTCTGAACATCTGTGCTGTATTCGGGGGGAATCTTCCAACAGTATTAGTATCCATGGCATGGCTGTGATATTCTACCCTGCTTATAGTATAGTACTAGCGAAAATGAACCCACGTTGCAGAAATAAAATTCCCCCATACACCACCCCCCCTGCACATCAACCCCCCAATACACATAAATCCCCCATGTCCATCCACCACCATGTGCAACATTCCCATGTTCATTCACCACCATGCACATCATCCCCCCCTATGCGCATCAACCCCCATGCTCATAAACCCCCATGCTCATCAAAAAACCCCAAGTGCATCAACAACCCCCCAAGCACATCATCAAAGCCCTATGCACATCATCAAACCCCCATGTGCAACATCCCCATGTTAATCCACCTCATGCACATCAACCCCCATGCGCAACATCCCCAACACAAGTCATCTTCCCACATGCATCATCTCCCCATGCGCATCAACCCCCATGTGCATCAGTCCTCCATGTGCATCACCCCCCATGCGCAACATCCCTTCCAGTGCAACCCCTCCTTCCAAACAACATCTCTCCAGTGCACCAGTCAGTGAGCACCAAATTGGCTGGATGTTGGTCAGTCTTCCAAGTGAAGTATAGAACAAAAACACATTGCATCCCTTTTCAGCACCTTAAGGGTTATATTTTTCAACATCTGTTCTTGGTGGGTGTTGATGTCACAGAAGGAACACCCTCCCCAAATTTCACACTTCTGGGTCCAGGGGTTGGGGCAGAGCGTCCCTCAGAAAGGGACGCTCTGTCTTTACATTCTTCAATGTATAGGGAGGAATAATGTGTTGCACCCCGTTTCACCCCCTTCTGGTTGGAATTTCCAAAAACCAGTTCTCAGTGGATCCCTCTGTTGTGGAAGGAATACCCACCTGAAATTTCAAGCTTCTATGCCCAGCAGTTTCTGCTGGGTGTTGATGAGTGAGTGAGCTGTCAATTTTATATATCTAGAAGATAAACAGTGTTTCCAAAGTATACCCTCATGGTATCCCCACCAGCCCAAGGATGGCATCTGGAACTGCGCATGCATGTAAGCACAGCTGGGCTGCACCTGCACAGTTCTCCCCGGCTGCAGGAAGAACTGACCAGGTGCAACCTGGCAGTTGGGCCACGTTTGTGCAGTTCACCCTGGCTACACAGCCTGGCTTGCCTCGCAGTCAGGGCAAACCATGGGTTGAGGACCCCTGGCATAGGGGACACTACCATACCTCTGGTGCTGAAGGTTCAGGGGATGGCCTTGTCTGATGCAGCCCCAATAGCCATGGACCCTCACCTAGTCTCCACCTTGAAGGAGGAGGAGGAGGAGGAGGTTTAGGATACTTATGGATAAAGCCACTTTTGATTCCCCCCAAACATCCTTTATAAATAGAAGTCATTCAACATGCTGAGTTTTTGCATAGTGCACATTAATAAAATGGAACAAACTTGGCCTACATAAATCAAGCTATCAGATTAAAGGATTTTATAGAATGAATAGTCTATAAAAATAAAACTGCATAGAAAATAAAAGTACAGGAAAGTGCTCAGTATTCCAAATGCTACACTTGGGTTTGGAGCAATCGAAAGGGAAAAGAAACATTTCCCTGATTAAAAGTTTGGGGATTAATCTATTTGATGTAGTTGTCATATTTTTTCACAGTTCTGGCAGAGAGAGGATTTAGTGATCACAAAAGCCTTTGTCCTGCCTATAATAGATCAAAAGGACACATGAAAAAGACCTGATGCTTTTGTTTTCTCTCTCCTCTGCCCCATGGTGCTATTTATTCAAAGTAAATGGGAGTCATTCCAGCCCCAAATCTTGTAGCACTTAATGTTGAGGTTATTTCAATTAAGTATAAAGAAATCGGCTATCAGGGTAAACACTCAGTTCTGAACAGTGAGCAGGCAGTTGACTCCTTTTGGGTGCATCTACTTTCTGCAATGAACAAAAAACCTTCTTGGTCTGCTTGGGCACAGTTTTAGATTTCTGTAGTTCATAAGAGACAAATTTATTTGGGGGAGACCAGATTTCAATTTCTGTTCCTGGGAATATTGAAGATCAATTCAATTTAGCAGGAAAAGGGGGGAAAGAGGGACCATATGCTATAAAAGCATGTGCAGTGGCTACTTTTTCATCCTTAGTCATCACTGCAGCAATGCTATCAAAACAAGTCAAATATAGTCCTCCTTTTAAAAGAAATGAGAGGATGTGCACAATCCTAACCATGTCTAATCGAAAGTTAGTCCCACTGTATTCAATGGGTCTTACTCCCAGGAAAGTGTCTTGTGTGTCTATGGTGGGCACATCTAAAACACTGACAATGAGTAAAGTCACTCAGTGCAGGAAATGAGTGAGTAAGCCAGAGATAATTATTCTTAGCAAAAACAACAACAACAACAACAACAACAACAACAACAACACAGAGAAGACTGTGATGAAGGCACATCCCCTATCTCAGAAGTGGACATGAAGCAGGAGATGGCAAATAGTGGAGATCATCAGATACTTTTAGAGCAGTGTTTCCCAAAATGGAGGTTGTAACCCACTATTAGGTCACAACCCCATGTGTGATGGGTCAAAAGTTGCACCCTCCTCTCCCACTGGCTTCTAGTCGGCTCCAAACTGGAGCCATTAAAAAAAAAAATTTTGGAAGGATCCAGAGGCATCTCCTTTGTTTTGTCAGGCTGGTAACCCATTCTTTTGGCCATCTGCATGATATGCAGAAGCCATGCAGATGTATCCAGAAGTTTCTTTTCATTTCTGGATGCAACTTCCAGTTTCACCAGAAGTCACTTTGGGGTACATCTGCACATTTCTTGGGAGCTGATAGAACCCAGGAGAGGCTTTCACCTCCCAAGAAGACCTTGCAGATGTTGTTTCCCTACACTATGGCCTCTCCCCTTTGAGGGACACTGGTTAAAACTGTTTCACATTCCAATGATGAACCAGTAGGACATCCTACTGTAATCTATCATCTAGTAACCTTGTTACTCTCTTCCAAAACTTGGCAAATAAACAACAATAGCAAGAATAGCAACAATAAGAAAACTTGCTTGCTTCTGACCTCTAAGTTTTCATTCTGGCACATTAACTGTTAACATAACGTTGGGTCTGTAACCATCTGGTCTCTTTCTTGCTCCCTTTCTCTTCCAGTCTCTGACTCATGTGTTGCTTCAGATGTCATTGTCACCAGGTATTCTGTAGCCAGATATTCTGTACAGATGTTCTGTACAGATGTTCTGTAGCCAGAATCCGTAGCTGGAATTCTGGCAGCCAAGTGTTGACAGAGTACATTCGGACCTCACATTTTTTTCAGCATGCTGCGCGAAAAAAACAACACTTCACTTTTGTGCAGATATAAACATGAGAAGTCTGCAGTGTAATGTTTCTTTCCATACATTCTTAATTACTATAATTATGCTAAGTAATTTTATTTAAGCCCCAGGAGACAAAGAGCACAATCTTAACCATATCCACTCAGATGTAAGCCCCATTGTGCTCAATGGAACTTAAACCCAGGAAAGTGTCTTTAGGATTGCAGCCAAGGATACTTTGCCCAGAAATTCTTCAATCCTATTTCCCACGTGCTGACAGGAAAGTAGGGGGCGAGGACAGTGGTTCTCAAAGTGGAGGTTGTGGATTCTTTCCAGGCACTGGAGCTGCCATCTTGGCACTCTTTCTGAAAGGACCAGAGGGTCCATAGTATGTTTCAGTCCATGCTTATTATTCCAGGACTAGTCTCTTTCAGATGACTCTGTTGTATACAAAGTAACAACACTACTTCAGCACTAAATTTAGCTTTGGATTTTTAGAAATGAAATCCTATGTCCAAGAGCAACTCTTTGAACCTTGACCTGAGTCATTCCCCAACTGAAATGTCCTTTTCCTTTCTTAAACAGCACTTCTACCTTTTCTATAAAAAATAAATGAGAAAAAGATACTTGGCTTCTGTCTTTTTGAGCTGTTTTGGCACTGTTTGGCAGTAAACCCACACAGTTACACACTAAAAACCCATGTTTCCCCTTCTATTTACCACAGTTGTCAATGGACCACCTATTTGACTTAAAACATTCAACTATGCTAGTTACCTTTCCCATTATCTAACAGCATGTCACCAAGTTAGATTTTCAGCCCAGCATCCAGATGATATTAACTTATTAAAAATTTCACCTGGGAATAGAAGGAAAATCCATTTTATCTGACATTGATGGATTAGGATTAAAATAAATGAATTAGCTACAGTACAGATAATTACTTTCATAACTGCCATTACTAGACATCAGATATTTCCTAGCAATTCTCATGTTGAATATTAGTTTCCAGCTTTCTTTCCCAAACAGATGGTCTTTCTCCAATGGAAGGACACATGCCAGAGAGATAGAGGAGAAAGACTGAAAGAGCATAGACATGTTCCTGGGGTTGAAGTGGCTAATGGCTGAATCCAGTGGGTGATGGGGAGGAGCTGAAGGTCTCCTAGGGAGATGTTCAAGAGCCATGATAGGGCTTCTCAATTCTGCGACAGCTATTTTGCTGTCACAAATCATGACACAGACGATCCTGTTCCCTCTTGCCTCCAGTTCCTCCTACAACACCTTCACAGGCCCACACAACTGCCTAGCAGTTGCACTCACCCCCCAGTGACCCCATCTTCCTTATGCTGGTGCTGTGTCTAGTGCCTAACTGACATGGGCACTTTGAGGGTGTACTTTGAGGATGCTATAAACATGCTTTATGGTGCCCAGCACAGAATTCAGCACCAGTGCTAGGCTGCTTGGATTGGGGCCAATGTGGAGTAGAAATTTAGTAAATAAAATAAATGCTCAGGTACTGTTAATATCTGGATGCTTAAGAGTCACATAATACATGCATCTGTGGGCGAGTGAAGTTTTGTTCAAATGATGTGACATGTACATGGTGGGTTTGTGTGTTTTCCCCATTTATTCCTAGGGGGTGGGGTTAGTCCAGTGCATGAATCTGCGTTGGCCTCCCTAAGCCACTGCAGAAATGGGGCGATGGGTGAGTTGTGTTAGTCATACCCCCAAATCCAGAGTAACTATGGGAGCATGTAAGAGACTTCACGTGCACCCGTAGTTACTGTACCACCTGGTGAAAACCTATGGGAAATTCATATTGCAATCCAGAGTAAGTTGTTCTTACACCGGAGCAAGGACTCCCCGTAGTTACTCTGGATTTTGCCCTAAAACTCACCTCAGTTTCATGACCAGTTTCTCATGCAGCACATGGCGATGGGGTTGCTCTTTGAGTAATGCAATTGTAAAGTCTCCAAAGCTATCAGTACTAATTGTATTGATCTTTGGGGACTGACCATTCACCAGAGTATTCCTTTTTCAGGTAAATTTAATAAACTATCTATTAGTGTAAAGAAAGTGACAGAAAATAAGAGACTGAAAACTAATTTCAAGGCAAAATTGCACTTCTATACATAGGTTTTATACACTAAATACACAGGTAGATGTTCCAAGAAGAGAGAAATATCCAAGGTACTTTTGTGGGCATTGAAATAACGCCGCAATAAGAGGAGTTTCTGTCATGTTCTTCGCATTCTGTTCAAGAAATCTCCTTTTTTCTCATTCACAAAATAAGCAGCAGTGGATGGTCACCACTATCAAACCTATGTTCAAAATATAACTTTGACAGGGTACAATTGCCAAAACAATTAGTTTTCCTGACCCTGGCCCTCAACTTTTTGAAATTTAACTTATCTAGTGAAAATATATTTATTGACATATCCCTACATTTAAAGAAATGTCTAAAGAACAGAATTTTAAACAAAACAATACCATAACCATCTTTTACATCAGCTGCACGAAAGCTGTGGTGTTGGCTGATATGGTTCTGCAAATAGAGATGAATGGACTTGGGTCAGTGAAGGACTGACTGCTCTTAGGTTCAGATTGCCGCCAGGGTTTTGGTGGATGGGAACGAGAAGCAGCAGAGGCAGTGATACTTTGTAATGAGCAAACCCTACTCTCCTAAGGCTGCAAAGCACTACACATTTCCCTGGGAGTATACCCCACTGAAGTGTATAGGACTAACAGCCTAAACCTATACTTGGTGGTTCTGGTGCAGCAGAACAAAAATGCCTACAGCTGCATCCAGTGGCACTGGGCTGTTAGAGGCCTCCTTCATCCCTTCTCCCAGTAAGGTTGCAATGGGTCTTCTCCATTCTGCACCAGCTATTTTCCTGGCACAGACTGGAGGAATTCGATATTGCGGTTTTAGGATCCAGTACAGCAGGGTGCTACCAGTTCCACCCTAATCCAGCCCAATCCAGCCCTGGTTTTTCCCCATCCCAACTTGCCCTTCCCCACCTTGGAATGCCTCCCCTCCATCCTGAAATCCCTCACCAATTTGGGAGGCATTTTGGTGCAGGGGAGGGCAGACAAAGGGCATACCCAGGGTGGATGGGTTGGAAACAGGCGGAAGGTCTAGGACCCAGCACATACATTGTATACAAGCCTGTTCCCCAAGCAATGCAGAGCAACTCCAAGCTGCTCTGGTCTGCGTAGATCAGAGTCTTCTCAGGTGGTGAAGATCTAAGTAGATCCATTGGGCTGCTGCATTACCTGGAGTAAGGGAAAAGTTTCTCTTTTCCTGTGGTAGTGTTGCAGGAGCCCCAAACTTGCGTGGATGCAAGCACAGGCAAGCAAGACTCCCTGTTGCAATGAAAATTAGGATTGCCCTCAGACAGTGCATCTCACACAGGACCACCATATGCCTAAGTGAGCACACCATAAAACAAGAGACCTGTATCCTATTACCTCTGCCTTGATCTGCATTCAGAGGTCCACTATCTCTGTCACCTGATGTTTGCATATACTATATGTCATGTATAGTATATGCAACTATATATGACAATATAGTGTTGAACAGCCAGTGATGAACGTTTCATCCATAAACCTGCCTTATCCTCTTTTAAAGCCATCTAGCGTTTTAACACTGCACTCCTAACCATGTCTACTCAAAAGTAAGCCTCATTGTATTCAATGGGTCTTACTCCTAAGAAAGTGTCTTTAGGATTGCAGACTTACCCCCAAATCCAGAGTAACTACAGGAACATGTAAGAGACATTCATATTGGTATCCAGAGTAAATTGTTTTTACACCGGAGCAAGGACTCCCTGTAGTTACTCTGGATTTTGTCCTAAGTCTATTTAGATATCAGTTGAGGCTTTTAATAGGATCTAGTATTTGACCCTCCTGTCCTTGTAAACCAGAGTTTACTGCTGTTTTAGTTTTACCATTCGTTTCTAATCATTTTTATTTGCTAGATGTTATTACAGTGTTTAAACCCTGTTGCGAACCACCTCAATAACTGTAAAGGGGAGATGGGTACAACAGCTTCAAGAAAGAAAGAGATGGTTAAAATTTAATTAAACATCAAATGGTCACACCTACAGTGCTTCTCTGGACAAGCTGTCCATCCCACGTTCTCCGGCCTATGCAGTCCTTCCCCATCTGCCTTTCTCCGGTTCCTTTTACCATCCATCTGGGAGGGGAAAAAAATGCCAAACACATTTAATAAGGGCAAAGCTGTATTGATACATAAAAGGAAGCAGCTCTAACTCAGACCTTTTAAGCCCAAATGCTGTTTAATTGAATGACATGCTGATCATAATAAAGGCCAAAACTCCCCAAGAGTCAAATTCCAGTTGTTTTTCACTTAAAGGAAAGTCAGGGGCAGTACCAGAATCCGACACCCAGGGTTTTTCACACAGCTTTGGAGCTTTTTAACAGTGGTTGCTGTAATTGTTTCTTCCCCCACCCCGACACCTTGCGGATTCTCATCACAATGATAGTATGATTTCTTTCATGTGCTTTTCTGCATGCAGTATGACATCTTTCCTCAGATCCCAAATTCATATAGCAAGATGGAAACACATTTTTTAAAAGAGAAAAGGAAAACTGAGAAAGGTATTTATATTTCCTAAGCAACGTACTGCCCCCTGCCTCGATCAGCACGTCCTCATGCTATTCAGAAATGGAAAGAATTAGACAACTAGGCCCGTTCAAACTAATGTTTACAACAGCTGAACTGCTGTCATAAATGGCCATTCTGCAGCCTTTTGGGGTATTGTGTTGTGGCCAGGCAAATAGAGATTGAGCCCTTTACTCAGTGATTCTCAAAGTTGGAGCCAGGACCCCCTTGGGGGATCATGACTTCATGTGGGGGGGGGTCACGAAAAGCTGTGCCCCTCCATTTTAGAATGTGACACTGGGCACTGCCATCGTGGAATGGGACACCACAGAACACAATGGGAATTACTTCCAAGTTGACATGGAGAAGCTCTGGCATCCCAGCAAAGTCACTGTCATCCAGTTTGAAGACACTTTTAGCCATGACTTCACTTCCAGGGTGTCACTTCACCCTGGGTGTTCCAGGGTGTCCCAGATTGTCATTCTCAGAATGGGTTCCTGGGCTGAAATGCTTGAGAACCACTACCCTAGGTAAAGGGAACAAACATTCGGTAATTGCGTCATATTTGATATATTTGTCAAATATTTGCTATATTTGGAGTAGTGGCTACGTGAAGCTCAGCTTGTGAAATATATGCTGCAATCCTAAAGATACTTACCTAGGAGTAAGACCCATTCAAGACAATGGGATGTACTTTTGAGTAGGCTGGTTAGGTTTGTGCTCAAAGCCTCTGCTCAATTTGCCACAGGCCAGACTGTGTACAGGAGAGCCACCAGAAGTTAACTCATAATGCTTCACTCATTGTTAGGCTCAAAGCAGGAGGGTTTTCAGTAGTCCATTTAGTCCATATGACCTTGCGTGGTGGGCCAGGTCCAGACAATGAGCTCATGGTGACCATACGTCCTGTTTTCATAGGACATATCCTCTTTTTCAGCCTTGTGCCCTTGAAAAAAAATCTTCCTTTTCTCCATTTCCTTTTCTCTATATTCCTTTTCTCCATTTCCTCCAAAACGGCTGGGCTTAGAACCATGAAATTTGGGGTGGGTGTTCCTTCTGTGACGGAGGGATCCACTAAGAACCGGTTTTCAGAAATTTCAACTGGAAGGTGGTGAAAAGGGGCACAACGCGTTTTCCTCCCTATACTTTCCATTAAAGAATGGGTGACTGAGGGATGCTCCGCCCCAATTCCTGGACCTAGAAGCGTGAAATTTGGGGAGGGTGTCTGTTCCATGACATCAACACCCACCAAGAATCAATATTGAGAAATTTAACCCATAAGGGGCTGAAAAGGGGTGCAACATGTTTTTGTCCTACACTTAACATGGAAGACTGACCAACATCCAGCCAATTTGGTGCTCAGTGCCTGGTGCACTGGAGGGATGTTGTTCAAGGGGAGGGGTGTTGCTCCTGGGGGGTTGCACTGGGGAGGATGATATGCATGGGGGAATGTTGTGCATGGGGGATGTTGTGCTTGAGGAGGTGATGCACATGGGAGGATAATGCACATGGGGTGTTGCACATGGTGGGATGATGCACATGGGGATGTTGCGCATGGGGAGGTGATGCACATGGGGAGGTGATGCACATGGAAGGATGATGCACATGGAAGGATGATGCGCGTGGGGGGGCTGTTGCACATGGGGGGCTGATGCACATGGGGATGCACATATCCTTTCTGAATAACAAAAGATCCTATAAATATTTTGCACTTTAGACAAATTACAATGCATTCCAAACTGTCTTCCCAAGCACTTTTTTGTTCATTTATTTATTAGTGGGGATTGAACAGTTTTGTGAAGTACTATGGAAATATCCTGAAGTAGCTTTTTTGGGGGGGAGGGGGGAATGTGCAAAAAAAAATGTCATGTAAATGGATTTTCACAGTAGAGCAAATTAAACAGGCAGCACTGAAAAGCCTCCTGCTGCAGACCTAGCAATGAAAAAGAGTCGTGTGTGTTTACTTCTGGACCCCACATTTCTCTTAGAAAGTGTACCCCAGTGGGTTACTATAGCTGAAAGGCAGCAGTAACCTTTGCAGGAAGCTTTATGTGCCTATTTAGTCTGCCGCTCAATAAAAATACCCATTAGTTGGTTGCATTTGCCACTTCACATGGTGTCTGTGCTCTTTATGAGACACCAAAAGAGCCTCTGGAAGACTGTACAGCTAGGCCACATGGCGCACTCCTGCTCCTCATAATTAATATTCTTGGATGCTTCTTATGTGATAGGGAAATTAATTGTGCCATTGAACACATGGTTATTATGAAAAAAGCATTTGAGTGTGTCTAAATCTGGAGCATTTGAATAGTAAACAAATATTTCTTTAAACTGTGATTGCTGATTTGAAAAGGACAGTGTTCCTTCAATATGTATAGTTCATATACTGTGGCATTCAAATACTATGTGTTCGCATACTGTGGCAAACTTCAGGATGTAAATAAACAGCACCTGGAAGTAGGTGGTACTGATGTGATAATGTTGCAATCATCTGTTTCTGGGGACCCCAATTTTAGACCAGAGGGGTTGGCGAGAGGGTTCACCAGGGGAGACAAACTGCTTGTTGCCCAGCCTGCAGAATAATATGCCAGCTGTGGCAATGGTGCCTAGCATACAAATCCTTCCGTTGCAAGTCCCTTCTAGGCCCAGTCAGCCTAATCACCCTTAAGCAAAGCCTTCCTGGCCTTGGATCTGCCTAACCAGGTCTACTTGGAATATGGGGTTTTCAAAAGAAGCAAATACTGAGATTTCAGTATCAGGTCACAATTTGTACTCTATTCGGTACCAATATACCAATATATTCAATACCAGCTCACAAAAAATCATCTGTAGACTTTTGGGCAAACCCTCCCACCCCAGAAAGACAGTACAACCATGGGACATCCATAAAAATTGAGTGTTAGGAGTGTTAGAACAGCCAAAGGAAATATTTTTTTTAACAAAAGTGTAATTAATCTGTGGAACATTTTGCCACCTGATGTGGTGATGACACCTGATGCCTTTAAAGGTGACTGGGCAATTTTAATCCAGGCAGACTTAAGCCATGATGAGTATTTGCAGCCTCCTGGTTTTAGATGTAAGTTACAATCCTAAAGACACTTTCCTGGGAGTAAGACCCATTGAACACAATGGGGTTTACTTTTGAGTAGATATGGTTAGGATTGTGCTCATAGTTTATCTCAGAATGCCAGGTGCAAGTGGCAATAGGATGCAAGTATCTCATCTTGTGTGCCATAGTGAGGTAAAGGAAGCTGGACTAGGGGTGTTTTTTGGCCTGATCTAGCAGAGTTCTTCTTAAGAGAGAGAAAAGAAGTTAGTATGCATCATTTTGCATGTGTAGATTAGCTCCTGTGAGGAAAAGAATGGGATTCTCCACCCACACAAGCTCCATCTACTGTATACATCAGAGAAAACACAGAACTCCCAGTGTGCATTTGTGAGTTTTATCTGAAGACTCCTGTCCTTGAAATGCTGTTTTTCAAGGACTGTTGTTTCCAAGTACTAACAGATGATGCTTCAAACTTTTTTGTTCCTCAGTTATTAAATCCTTTCCAACTCTTCACAACCCCATGGACAGCAGCACGCCAGCCAGCGCCCCCCATCTTCCACTAACTTCCAACATTTGTTCTAATTTGTGTCCATCAACCCACTTTTAATTCTCCTTAAAATGTATTCATTTAGCATGGGAGCAGGTTCAGCACATTATTTTATACTGTCTTACAAAGATGCTACAACCTTCTCAATTATACAGCCCTCCTGCAAAACAGCCTATTTAATGGTTCCCATGAGTAACATTTCTCATTTGCTTAATTTTTCTCTCTGGAATCATGCTTATATGCTCTTGTTTATATCTGTGTTAGACTTTGAGTTGAGAAGACAAATCTCTGTCCTTTTTCTTTCTAACATCACCGCTCATTTTGGCAATCGCTTTTCTTTTTGTGCATTGAAACTCATGCATGTGAGACAGTTCAAATCAGGGTCCATAAAGATGTCACTGAAAGAAGATAAGTAAGGTAGTATCTTTTCTTTTTTAATCAGTTCTGCTTGAACTTTTGACCCATCACTCTATTGTGATGCCATTAAATAAGTGAAATCCTAGCATGTTACTCGAAACAAGTTCTGCTATGTTCAAGGAAGATTACGTCCTAGTAAGTGTGAAGGACTGCAGCTAGACAACACAATCCAAACTGGATGAACTGAAACATACAGGCCAGTGTATCCAGTGCAAATTTGGGTCTGCTGCTGCACTACTAACAGCAAAGGGGACTTACCCCATTATCTACACACTGCGCATGGAAGCTTCCATGTGTGCAGCAGCAGCTCCAATGAGTCTACCCAGATCTGAGGAGGCATAGATGCAAGCAAATCACAGCATCTTGGCGCTGTCCAGGGACAAGGCTTGGATCTGTCCACCCACAATCAAAAAAGGAGGTAAAACTGATACATTTTGAAAAATTCAGAATAGGTTGTTGTGCATCACAAGATCCTTTATAATACACTTATACACCTTTCTGGGAAAATGCACACTTTTTAATATAATAAAACCTAATACACTTTCTTGGGAGTAAGTCCCGCTGGAGGCTAAGGCAGGCTGAGGAATGCACTCCAAGACTGCAAACCTAATACACTTTCCTGGGAGTAGGACCCATGGAGTAGGACCCATTGAAGGCTAATGAGTAGGTACGTACCTTGGTGGGCTGGGTGGGTGGTAGCAGCGGAGACAATGAGGGGAGCAGCTTGGTGGCTCCAGAGGTTGCATGAGTGGCAGAGGCGATGGGGGGCCCTTTTGAGGCCGCAGGGGGATTGCAAAGGCTGCATGGGAGCTGAGAGGGGTATCCAGAGGATGCAGTGGGTGAGGCAGGGTTGGCAGTGCGCAGGGAGGGTATGGGCAGGGCAGTCCACACAATGCCTCCCTTCACATGTCCAGCCTTTGGACATGCACAGTGGAGCTGGTTCATGCCTCTCCCAATACGCATGCACAGTGCCCCTCAGCTAGCCATTCGAGCCTTCTCCAAAGTGGAGCAGCAGCCAGGATAGAAGGCCTGAATGGGCATGCAGAGGCCTGGGGCCAGCTGGTGGAGTGTGGCATGTCACCCCCCAGTGGCGTGTCACCCAGTGCAGCCCGCACCAGCCACACCTCCCTGATGACGCCACTGAGTGCAAGTTCATGGTCACCCTAAAAACATAAGAAGAGCCTCCACTGGATCAGGCCAAGGCCCATCTAATCTAGCTTCCTGTATCTTACAGTGGCCCACTAGATGTCCATGGAGCACATTATGACACCTGCATGCAGATGCCCTCTCTGCATTTTGAGGTTGCCCACATCTACATCTATCTATGTACACATATACACACACATCCATCTTGACAGACAGGCTTCTACATTTTAGCCCATAATTCTAGAGTTTCTTAAATAAGTCTCTGGAAATAACTAGGCAGTCCCATGATATTTTATTACTATTGGAAGCATTGTTTGTATTTTAATATATTGACTCAATCCAAAGTTAAGGATTTCTTATAAAATCTAAGTTGTAAGAATTTTCAGTTGGAGGTCTTAATTGGCTCATGCTTTCAATTCCTTGTTGGAACTTTTTACTCCATCCCTTTTTGAGAAGGAAGTTCTGTTGTTTAGTTTTATTGTCTACTGAGATATCAAAGATCTGTAATATTGTTTGCAAGATATACACCAAATATAAATAATTAGCAAGTAGTGTTTAACAGTGCATTGAATGCTCAAGTCATTTACATGGATAATATGAGGTTGTTCAAGTAGCTAAAGCAGGGAAACATCCCTGCTCATTTGTTTCTTCTAGTTACTTGCAAATTTGCAATGTTTTGAAGATTATAATTCAATGGTCTTATCGTCCATTGTACCCTACATGAATACCAAAAGCAAGGAGGATTGAAAACTTATTGATGGGTTGATCATTCCTTGTCTTGATTTGGGTTCAGCACAATATTTCTAAATAAGTTTCTAAATATTTCTAGTATTTCAATATTTTTTTTAAAAAAATTAGCCCCAGGCAATGAATTTAAGAGTTCCACTTAGACTATTTTTTTAAAATACGGATCTACTTTCTTCGCTGCCACTGATAAGCCAAACTTCCAAATACAAGTTTGCCAGTTTCACAGGCAAATATCATGCCCCCCCAATCTTAAAGGAATTTTTGCTTGATAATTTGCAGTCTAACCCAATGATGGTGTCTGCAGCCTGATGGTACTGAGTGCAAGGCTTGTCACGGTGACTCCCTAGAGTTGTAGTTTCAAGTCTAAGCATAGTGAAAAACTGCTTGTAAAATAATTGAAATTGGTTTGCGTCCCGTCTCATCCACCACTGTGCCATCAAAGCATATACAGAACTGCATCTAGGGGTGGAATGGGAGAGTGGATGGGGAGATCAGATAGACTGTAAGACTTAAGTGAAAACATTTGACATTTAAAAAGTGTTAGTCCGCCCAGTCACCAGTGAGTTGCCTTTAAAATACGCCACCTATTTTGGAGAGGAAAGTGATGGAGATGTTTTAAAAGGAGGGATAAGATCCAGTGTGCTCCGTTGCTCCCTGCCTTCTTGCCACCCCAGTTGCTCCTTTCATCCTATCCAGATACCCCTCAGCCTATGAGACCAGCCTATGTATGTCTACTCTGAAATAATTGTGTTACAGTCAATGAGACTTACTCTTGTTTAAGGGGGGCAATGGAAAGTAGCCTGAGAGACCTAGCCTTGAACGTCTATTCTAAAGTAAGCCCTATTATAATCAATGGGGCTTACTCCCGTATAAGGGAGGAAATTGCAGCCTGAGAGACTGAGTGCAGGTTAATTTGTTTTATTCTTTTTATTTTGTATTTTCTTTATTATTTTGTATTATATTACACAGTATTGAAATAATTTTTATATGAATTATTTTGGTTTTGGAGCAAATAGTATGAGTTTCCATGATTTCTTATGGGAAAATTCACTTTGATACACAAGTGTTTTGGATACAAGCATGCTACTGGAATGAATAATTCTTGTAAACCAAGGTACCACCATACAGTAATCCACACAGCACCTTCATAACATACATTCTGGTGGCTCAATAGAGCAAGAAAACCCCCAAAATATTCTCATGAAACAATGAGAATTATTAGCAAGAAGATAATGGCTAAGCAAGAGTGCTTGGCTGGGTTGTCTGGCTATACAGTTCTTAGCAAACAAACCTTTCAATGAGAATTAG
The DNA here is from genome assembly GCA_030015325.1 of Cryptoblepharus egeriae. Lineage (NCBI taxonomy): Eukaryota > Metazoa > Chordata > Lepidosauria > Squamata > Scincidae > Cryptoblepharus > Cryptoblepharus egeriae. Next base: position 107,654,565 of record JAREYC010000003.1, on the reverse strand, counting down.
GTGTTAATCTGTGTTAAGGAAAAGAGACTTCCTGAAGCCTTTCAATTAATATGCTCATTTATGAGTGAACAGAATATTAATCTGGAAAATGAACTCACCCACTTTCCTGCTCACAGCATAATCCCTGTTTGCGATGGAACAGGCAGGCTGGCTCAAGCTCTACCTGGGCTGAATCCAGCGCAAGGATCAGGGCTGCTGCTGCACTACTGTGGGGCAGGTAAACTTTACCCCTTTTCTTGTGTAAGGCAAGAACAATTCCACTGGGTCTGCTCCCACCCAAGAAACACAACATTAAGGGTTCTTTGAACTCTCAGAACTTAGTTTTCATGGTTCTTTGGGTCCTGACCATAGAGCTTTGTTTTTTGTGCTTCAGATTCAGTCACAGTTAAATATTGCATTAAATAATTACATGGTTTGGGCAAAACAGGAATGTGACATAATCACCAGCAAATATATTAATATTCTAATTTTGCAGCTTGTTTAGGGTGTACATGATGTTACATTTGTAAATTAATTATGCAGCGGTTCATCTTTTGTGCGCTAAGCACCTTTGCAAATAATGAGCTGGGGGGGTGAACAAGGGAAAAACCCACATTATCCAAAAAATTCATTTCACCACACTATTCTTTGATCTGCTTAATATGTACCACACATTCATTAACTCTTCATTATATTTTCATGATTATACTCTGTTGCCGAAGCAAAGGCAGCCTCCTTGAGGCAAGCGTTTGCAATCTAAGAGCGTCAATTTCTATAAACATAATCAATCTTATGCATGAAATTTTAATAGCAAGGGGAGACAGAGGGGAAAAAATGACAGAGCAACATAAATTTCAGGCTCCTTCATCCTCACTAAGCAGCACCATACTAATTTGCAAAACAGAATAATTACCAGCTGCTGCTGGACAGTGTGGTCACATAGATTGAATGTTATGTTGGGTTATACCATGAAATATAGATTATTTTACAATAACATTTGCAGGTTGAACTTGGCTTTTTATAGTGATGATGATATCAGGGAACGAATACAAAGAGTAAAGAATAGGGCTAAGATGAAACTAATCAACAGTTGTCAGTGATATCTTCCACAATGCCAAAAAGGCCAACCCCATGTTTGAACTTTTTTGTACTGCTGGCAAAAATAATTGCATGGCACATTTCACTACATTCCCTCTCTTAGGCTGCAATCCAGAGCAAATTCAGCCTGCTCTGACCTAACTGCACTCTCCTAACTATTCTGTATCCAGAGCAGAAAGTTATGCTGAATCCAGAGAGTCAGGAAGCCTGGGCTGCCCTAACTGCTCCAGAGCATGCTAAGTAATTGACACAAGGGGAAGACTTGCTCCTGAGGAGACAGCCCTCAGATCACACTGAACAAGGAACAGCTGTGGTGCCTACAGTGGTGACATGACTCTGCACATCACCTGGTGCGGAAGTCTGTGCGTCATCCCTGGGATGCGTGCCCCCCCCCACCACCTGGACTGCACAGTCACCAAAGTTGGCACCTGCGCAGTTGTTTCTGAAGCCAACTGGCTTCAGAAAGAGTACTGCGCAGGCACCATCTCTGATACCTGCGCAGTACTTTTCTGAAGCCTTTTGGCTTCGGGGGAGACTGTGCAGGCGTCAGAGTTGGTGCCTGTGCAGTACTCTTTCTGAAGCCATTCGGCTGCCGCTCCGCCTCCTGAGTGAGGCCAAATGGCTGTGCAGAGGCGCGGACTTTCTCTGCTCTAAGGAAGTCTCCTCTGAAGCTGTTCGGCATGCTCAGTGTGTTTCTGCGCAGTGCAGCTCAGATGGCCGTTCAGGCCAGCTCCTCAGACAAGTGGCAGCTTCTGGCTGATTCTCCGCCTTGGAGCAGGCCTGAATGGGGGTGCTGACACCCGGGGCCTGCCAAAGGACAGTCAAACTCCTCCGGCACATCACCCCATACGGAGCGCATCACCCAATGCAGCCCACACCAGCCGCACCAGTCTGGTGACGCCACTGGGTGCCTGCCTTATAAGGAGTCCCTGCTGAGATGCCAGTACATTCTACAGTGAATACAAGGGGCTTCTTGGAGTGGCCTGCTGTATCCTGAGGTTTGTGGGCAGCCGTAGTTTGTTCCATATCCTGAGGTTGAGAGGCAGGGGTTGCAGCTAGGCTGGCCAAGAACTCAGATTTTTGGTCAGCACTGCCATTCTTACTCGGGCCTTATCATGGACCCCTATGGGTCTGCTCATTACTATACCTGCTCCTGAGGTGGTATAATTCTGAGGGCTGGAAGAGGGCATTTCTGCCTTGGAAACAGGCTCTGGATACAGAGTAACTGCTCTGCCCTAGGAAATGCTAAACATGCCCTCAACTTGCCTCTCCTGAGCTGCTTAGGCTGCCCCAGTTAGGGCAGAGCAGGTCCACCTCTTTTAGGCACCCTATCTTGCCTTGCTCTGCCCTAAGCCTCCTTCAGAGTAACTGGGCTGGAGCATCTTGCAGTTGCTCCAACCTAGTGTTAGATAGGGCAACCTAAGGGCTCTTATGTGGACAGATTAGTTGCTCTGGATTGGGCTGCTTCTCTTTCTTATTTACTTGTTTCTTTTGCACTCAGAAATGCCTATAAACCCATAAAGTTCCACTTAGCAGGTAAGTCCATTCAGGGGCTGGAGGAGGTGGTGAAAGGTTTAAATGTGATGAAGGTGAGTTAAATATTATAATGATAGGGATGGGGACCACATCATATCAGGCAGCGGTGGGCTTCAGGGGGTTCTCACAGGTTCTATAGAACCCTTTGCTAATGAGCGTCTGGCTCTGAGAACCGGTTACTAATGGGACATATGAGACCTGTTGTTAATTTAGGTTATTAAGACATAGGACCTGTTGTTAATTTATTTGAATCTCCCCACTGATATCAGGACTGGGAAGGTTCTGGTTCAGCAACTGCAGCACAAACAACATCCCTATCTCTCATGGGCTGTATCTACCTTTTTTTTTGGTTAACACAGACCTTTGCTAGTGATTTTATCCAGCTTTTGCTGGACTGTGTGGTCACATAGATTTAATGTTACATAGATTATGGGTGCAACCCTAACCTAGGGTGGCACAATTCATTGGTCTTCTCGTTCCTGTGGAGATGTAGGGAGGCAAGCGCATGTCTGTGCATTGGCCTAACCCTCTCCAGGGATTGGCACAAAAGTATCTTATGGCACTCTAGTGACACCCCCCCTCGGTCAGCAAAGGACTTATGCTGGAGCTCAGGCTGGCCTAACTACAGGTTAGGATTGCAGCCAAAATCACATAGATTTAATCCTGCCTGTTAGGGCTACTCCAAATTTTAACCATAGTGGCTGATGGAGCTTAGCCCCAGGTGAAGGGGAAAATGTCCCTTTATCTATTAGTTATTTCATTTTCTTTGTCACCTGCTGTGTGAACTTTTGTTGAAAAGTGGTATATTTATTGCTGTTGATTGATTGCTGAGAAGACATACAACAGCTAAAAATCCCTCATAGGATACAACTGTACAACTGTAACAGCTGCATCACTGCCTGGGGATGTAGATAGGATTGGGCTGCCTATTTATACAGTATTATTCTATATGGTGAGTAGGGACCACTTGTGGAAAAGAAGTAACATTTTTCATTTCAATAACTACACCAGAAATTCATTTGGAAATTGCAAGTCTGAGCTCCACTTCCAACACTGTGCTCACCTGGAGTCTTGTACTAATTTCTGAACATATCCTAAAAACACCAGAGCATCATCGAGTCCTGAGGCTTGGTGGGATTTCATAAGCAGCCACAGTACTCAGCAACATTTTGGAACCTCCAAACTACCTGCAGAGTAGACTCAAAGCTATAGAATAGAGTTCCATATTGTCCTACTGTTTGGCTGAATAGATTGGGAAAGCATGCTACTGATTGTCAGCCATGCCCATCAGCAGGTCTGCAGCTATTTTTGTTTCCACGGCAGGTGGAAATATCCTCCTTTGAAGTATCCAGACAACATTATGTTTTTGTGTACAACAATTAATAAGCATTAGTCATTCTCAACATTGTTTTATCTAATTATGAGGATTTTGAAGATACTGGAACAAAAAATGTAGACTTTTGCCATCCATACAGTTCATCTCATTAGTGCTTAATCTGCTTTCAATCCTCTGATTTAATTGCAAATGTTTGGTTCAGTGAAACCAATATCTTTCTTGGCATTGCTGTTCAGTTAAAATCAACATGACTCTGTGAAAGGTATAGATTACCAATAAAGGTTTATCCTTCTATAATTACTCAAAAGCTCACTGCAGCCAAACACGAGGCATTATTATACCAACTAAATGAGACGAGAAGGATTTTGAAAAGCTGAATATCAGAATAAACCAATTCTGATTGTTGGTCTCCATGATCACTACTGTACTTTAACATTTGGGGAGAGGCAATTCATTCATCCACCATCAGACGGCAAAAGTCCGATACTGCAGAAGAGGCTACAGCCTCAGCCAAAAGAAAAACCTTAAATTCCAAAGACCCAGTTTAAATGCTTTTTAAAGGCATTGCTCAACCTTGTAATATTTCTTCCCAAATTTGTGCACTGCTAGTCTAAACAAGTAAAATCACTGAAGTTATTATGATATTCAAGAAATTGCTCATCTGGTAAAATTAATTGTTCATGAACATCTATCCAAAAAAAGTCAACACTTAGGATGCAGTCCTAACCTAGGCCAGCAAAATTCACCAAACTCCCTATTCTCGTGGTGATATAGGGAGGCAAGCGCACTGGCCTAACCTTTCCCAGAAGTGGTGGTGAAGTGTCTTACGGCACTTTTGTGACACCCCCAGGTCAGCACAGGATTTATGCTGGGGTTTATGCTAGTCTTGGTGGAGATTAGGACTGCAGCCTTAACTATATAATTCTATGATGCAACAAATTAAGTGCACTCTGGGCTGTGCTTTGCTAAATGTTCATGAATGAAGATATACATTCCTAAAGTAGCAAATCTGATGCAGCCAAAAAAATATTCACTTACCTGACCTCTTATTTTGTTTTGCTGCTGTTCAGCAAGTTTTGAATCCTGCCTGCTGCTGTTTCCAACATTATTTTCTCTCTACTTTTTTTTTGTCCTCACTCTCCTTGGCTATTTTGAACATACTGCTGTTTTATCAACTGGCAGGGTTACTCTATAGTCAAATCCCAACCATGATCAGAATGGCATGCAAAGACATTTGCAATAAAGTTCTAATATTGTAAAATAGCTGTCGAAGGGTGCCACCAGCAGCCTTTTTATCAAGTACTGCCACAATGGCTCAACCAATATCCAACTCATTCAAGAATGTCTCAAATTTGCACCAGTTAAAGAGTAGACCCATTGGCAACCATGCAACAGCAAAAGTGAGTAAAGTTTTAAAAAATTTGCTCTGCACCATATGGTCTCCACGTATCTGCAAGATGCAGTAGTACTGTTACTTGTCGCAATATAGTGAGCATTCAACAATTAATTAGGACTGAGTTGTTTGTTTATGAATATCCACAATATCAGAAGAATATCTTGATTATGATAATGGGCTTATTTGGATGGTACACTCTCAAATTGGCCTAAGACAGTGTTTTCCAAACCTTTTAGCAGCAGGACCCATGTAAAAATAGTTTTCCTTTACTTTTACAGCCACTCTGTGGATATAATGGTAATTGCACAGCAGTGCTCCCCCAAAGTAGCATGTTGTTTAATCCTTGATGCATGTGGCCTAAATTGCCTTGCCAGTTTCACACCCCATCAAAAATTATGTTGCAACCCACTAGTGGGTTCTAGACCCATAGTTAAGGAACTGCTGTCCCAAGTAGGGTCTTCTTTTTCTTGACTTGTGTCCTGCAAAAATAACTTCATTGTCCTCTTTTTTCTTGGGAGCACACAGCATGTTGCCTTCTTGTAATTAAAACATATTTAACAGTTTTAAGTGTAATAATATTACAGTGTTTGAATTAACCACATGAAAACAATACATATGAGTGTTTTAGCTTTATTTTGGTTATGCCCTACATTTTTCTTGGGTGCCCTACATTTTGCGGGTCTTATCCTCTTTTGCAGTTCTGGTCATCCTGTCAAGGGTATGTACTCACACCTTGAAACTCCCTCAAGGTTTTGATGTTGTTTAATTTAGAACAAATTTCAAGACATCATTGTGACTTACTGTAATCTTGTGGAGGTAGTACATGCAGACACGTACAGGCTTAAAAGTCATGTACAGACTTAAAAGTCTGTTTAGAAGCATGTGGTATTGCAAAACGTAACTAGGGAAGTCAAGGAGGGCCTAAGACATACACACAGCATGAAAACACACACTGATAGTTGCATAGTGCCAGTTTGGGAGAATAAATAGCCAGTCTCATATCAATAAAATCAGATCTTATATCAACAAAATTCTTTCATCTACACCCAATAAAATGGGGTCAAGGACAGTGAAGGCACAGGACAAGATCACTGAAATAATGTGAATGTCTTCACAACAAGTACCACAAAGGGGAGAAAGACAGAAGACTCTCTATCCACTCTGTCCACCCCTTGCATAATTTTGTACATCTCAATCAAGTCTCCCCTCAAAAGCCTCTTCTCTAAACTGAAGAGCCTCAAACACTATAGCCTTTCCTCATATGGAAGGTGTTCCTGATCATCCATCATTTTTGTTGCTCTACTCTGAACCTTCTCCATTTCCTCTATATCTTTTTTGAGATGTGGTGCCCAGAACTGGACACAGTACTCCAAATGTGGCCTCACTATCGATTTGTACAATGGCATAATTCTTGCTGTTTTATTCTGAAACCCTTTTCTAATGACCCCAAGCATGGACTTTGCCGTCTTCACAGCTGCCACACATTGGGATGACACCTTCATTGAGCTATCCACTGGCATCCTTAGATCTTTCTTCTGCAGTGCCACAGATGACTCAGAGCCCATTAACCTATATGTAAAGTCTATCCTTCTTAAATGTCCTGCTGCTTCAAAGAAAGATACATATTTGATGGAGAAATTTTGTATTTTTTGAGAACTACACCTTCTTACTACTGAATAGTCCCATTAAATAAAAAGGGGGTCTGCACAGTCAATGGTGAAATGCATTTCAAGCTAGAATTCTAATCATGTTTTCACAGCACAGAAGGAAGTGAGAAGTTAACACCATAAATAAAAGAAACCCTTTAGCTAGAAACAAGGGGAAAAATATGAATTCCAATATTTTGAAGTCAACAATATTAAGAAACATGTTAACACTTTTATGGTAACAGCCTGGTAGTAATGTGAAAACAAATCACAGTGGTATTATCAAAATAATGCTTACAAATCTTTCGTGGCTGAAAAAAGCATCATCTACCAAGTTAATCTCCCAGCTCTGAGGCTTGGAAAAAGTTTCAGGATTTGGCTGCAGTCCCTGCAGTTGAGACCACCACCACCAACCTGGGCCAATCATCCCTCTGTTCCTCCCTCTGACCAGTTCCACCTGCCCCCACTTTCCAATTACCCAAATTGCCTTGTTGCTGACTGGCAGCAAAATTCACAATTTGGGCTCCTGTCATGCATGTTCTCATTGCTGATGCCCAGAGCCACCTGCCCTGGCCTCAGCATGCAATCCCCCCAAGTGCTTTCTGACACTTTTTCTGATTTCCAGAGCCAGTAGTCAGTGAAGAGCACCCACAGATAGGATCAGGCTGCAGGCGTCCTTTGGAAAATCATGAAGGTTGCAATGCTAAAGACACTTTTCTGGGAGTAAGACCAGTGGTGGGCTTCAAGGGGTTCTCACAGGTTCTATAAAACCCTTTGCTAATGAACGCCTGGTTCTGAGAACCAGTTACTAATGGGACATAGAACCTGTTGTTAATTTAGGTTATTAGGACATAGAACCTATTGTTAATTTATTTGAATCCCACCACTGAGTAATACCCATTGAACACTATGGAGCTTATTTTTGAGTAGACATGGTTAGGATTGTGCTCCAGATCATAGAAATAAAGGAAAAGTGTTATCTACAGTGGTGTGAACACAGAAGCATCATCTGATAAATCAATCTGCCTATGAAGGTTTGAGAGTTGATATCAACTTTTCTTTCAGTATAGATAGGGATAAATACATGCCTGAAGAAAATTTGAACTGTTTTACACTCATTTTTAAAAGAAATCCTATTTCCAGAACACCACATTTCACGTCATCTTCATGACTCCAGGGCCAATGGCCTATTGCCTTTCCTGGATATTTTGCTAGAGATCTCTATCTGTCCCTTCAGATTGATTTAAACTACAGCAACACACTAACTTTTTGTTGTTGGAGATTATGTGCAATGTAGTTCTTGGAAAGGAAAACCCCAAACAATTAGATTTTACCCGTCTTTCTTTCATCTGTGACCCAGAGGCTAGAAGTCATGAATAACTAGTAAAGGTTTTTTATCCATGTGGTTTCTTTCTGAAAGAATAACTTCAGAGTATTTTCCCCAGAAAATGAAAATAGGGATGATTCTGTCAGTGTATATGGACAGAAGCATATGGATAGAAGTATATGGACAGACGCATAGGACTTCCTCAGTCTTAATAATTATTAATCTATAAAAATAGATTATGGGTGCAATCCTAACCCAAGCCGACACAACTAACCAGTCTTCCCATTCCTGTGGTGATGTAGGGAGGCAAGCACATGTCTATGCACTGGCCTAACCCTCCCCCAGGAGTGGCACAGAAGGATCTTACTGCACTTTTGTGACACTCCCAGCTCATCACAGGACTTATGCCAGGGCTTAGGCTGTTTAAAAACAGATTTTCTGATGTGGTAGAGAGGCAATCAGCAATTAGAAATGCAAAGGACCCCCTGCTTTTCTCTGGATCAGCAGAAAAACAGAAAAAAAGGCTTACATGACTATCCAAAAAAAGTAAGAAAAGTAGTTTTTAAAACTGTGATTTTAAAGGGATGCATTTTAACCCTTCTCCAGGGAGTGGAATGTTCCTTCTGATTTGTGGTGGCCATTCATCTTGAATCAAATCTGAGTACAAGAAAAAGTATATAACAATGGTGGACCTGTATAAGCCAGATCTATGCACCCTCGCACCCGCCCCCAGAAGGCCAGACAGTGGCCTATTAGACCAGACAGTCCAGTCCAATAGGCAAAAGCCAGACTTGTCCAGCAGACTGCAGCTTTCTGGGAAGCCTGGGCTGCCACCACTAGTGGCAAATGATGAGTGATGTGCCAGTGGGCTAGGAACACTTGCTTGTGCTTGTACGTTAGGTGGGAGGGAGAAAACAAGCAGATAGGATTAGGCTGGGAAGATAGTACTGTATTGGGGAACTTAGGGGGATTTTGGATTTGGCATCTGGTCATCCTGCCCTGTTCAGTAGGACTAGAACAACTTGTTGGAAACCAGGTCCCTGTGAACACTTCGGTGGGGAATCATGAAAAGTTTTGTCAAGATCTGAAACACATAAAATATACCCTAACTCTAATGTGCAAAAATATATGACCCAACAATCCAGAAAATCTTATTCTCACAAAATGTCATGTCCCTTTTTGTGAAGCACACAGATGATGAAAGAACCACCTGCGGAGATGGGCAGACTTTCCACAACAAGAAGAATCGTATATGCTTCTTCCCTGTTACCCCAGAGTGGCACATTATTTGCTAAGTGGGAAGAAATAGAAGGAACAGCTTTTGTGCAGCACTTTAAAACAAAAATACTAGTTCTGAGTAGTTCATCAAATGCACAGAAAATGGAAATTATTTCCCCCTAACTCAAGAACTACTAGCACATAAGCTATTTAATCTAAAAAATAAATTTTATCCTGAATATACAAATAGAATGCAGCAAGACTTTCATCAGATTTTAACATAAAAACTTTAAAAAATGTTACTCTGTCGACAAATTTGCCTTTTAAAGGGTCTAAAAAGAAACCCAACTGTATAATGGGCCAATTTGACTCTATCAATAGCTAACTTTCTTCAAGCATATAAAGGATTCTGACAATCGTACTTTGCTCTTTGAAAGATTCCTTTTTTATTTTGTTAAAATGTATTTCTTTTAAAAAAAATTTCAAACCTAAGAATAGTTTCAAACTTAAGAATAGTTTCAAACCTAAGAATATTTGGTTTTCACTGCAGGCAACACAACACTTCTTACAGATTTTTCACGCACACACACACGCCAATGGAGGATAAGGTGCAGTAGATGGGAAGCTTCCCACTGTGACCGCAAAGAATAGAACAACGAAGATAACACTGTTTTTGCAAAGGGAGAGCAGCTGTGTTATTTTTACAGGCAGGTAGTTGTAAACCTGAAGAATTCAGTTCCAAAAGGCAGACAAAAAGCTGGTTTGGATGATGTTTCTATCAATGGTCCTGCATGCAATGACAGATTCTGGTTATTGAGGCCCTTAGCCAAATCCCTGGCCTAGGACTCCATGACACATCATACCTGTCACTTGATGGTGTACTGAGTCTTAACACTGTCTCCAGTACTCAGAGATCAGGGATTTACTAGCAGCCCAACCTTCTGGTGGTTCCAGTGCCAGTCCACCAGATGCAATGACAGATCGTGTGACCCATCAATTAATCATGCCCAATAGTTTGGGTTGTTAACCTCTGTTCACAAAACCAACTCTGGAAAATCCTCCAAACGTCCTGTTTACAAGCTATCCTTTTGTATATCTGCACCATTATGTGGATGCAGAATCATATGACTCACAATGGAGAAGTAAAGATGCCTGGATACCTATTGTTCTTATACTTCACAAGGAAGCACACAAAAGTCATTGCATGATTATTTTTGTTGTTGTTTTATTTTATTGATTCTTGTGAAGCTAGTTGATCTGTGAACTTCATTATATTTGCCCATTACATTTGCCAACATATGATGACTGAGGGCTATTAAATGCTGTGAGCCAATAAATGCGCATGAGGTTTTGACCCAGTCAGAGTTTTATTTCATATATTTAGGCAGAGTTTGCTAGGTCACAATACTAGTTGGACTCAAAACAAATATTGCTTTTTAAAATTTTATGGGCCTAATTTATAGCTCAGGGCAGGCACTGACTTGATCTCATCACAGCAAAATTGTATGTTTCCATTCCTGCAGTACTGCCTAACACAATAATATCAGGCCTGCAAATCTTAAATATAACTTAAGCTAACATGATCCATTGCCTTATAAAGCAAGAGCACCCTGTGGAGTCATACTGAATATGCCAAGTGATTTTTCAAAATTTAATCATCCTAAATGTCAGATAAAGGTGCTTTTGTTGTCATTCTTTAAAACCAGGCAGAGGAAAAAAAACCCGGGCATTCTTACTAGTTATGAAGGTTCAAAAGTAGCTAATGCAAAAATAGGGCTGTGTCAAATTTTCCTTCTTTTGGTTCTCCAGGGCAAATGTAGTGTTTTGGGGGAGAGATTCAGCTATGTTTTCTGGATCACTTCTATCTCAGAATTACTCAGATCACTTCTATCTCAGGGTGACCATATGCCATGACCAAAAAAAAAGAGGACAAGGTCCCCCCAAAATGTAGGACACCCAAGAAAAATGTAGGTTATGACAATATAAAAGCTAAGAACACTCATATATATTGTTTCATGTGGATTTAAACTCTATATTGCTTATTATTAAATTTAAAACTATTATATATAATTTATTACGTATAATTTAGGAATTTCAAAAGGCTGGAATTTCAAAAGGGTGACTGGTCATAAGGAACTAGGGGACAATGAATTTTTTTTTTCCCAGGATACAAGGCTAAAATCCAGGTCATGTCCTGGAAAAGCAGGACACATGGGCACCCTGTTCCCATCAGTGATGGGATTCAAAGAAATTAACAACCGGTTCTATGCCCATCTGGCAGCCACTTTTAAATGGCTATTTTTAAACTTTATATGTGCTATCTCTTGTTAACAACCGGTTCTATAGAATAGGTGAGAACCTGCTGGAGCCCACCACTGGTTCCCATGATCTCAATGCTACTTATGCAATCATAAACATAACCAATTTTCAATGTGCTCTCATCACTATGATGAGATTACAAGAGCATCCAGTACATTTGAGGCCTATCCCACTGGGACAATTAGAGATGAGCTAAATTTAAGGGCCATATCTTAAATTTATACAAACATAGAATAAGGTAAGAACATAGGAACAGGGAAGGAGTGGGGGAAGTAGTAGCTGTTGGTCATTCCTGCTGATGGTCATTCCTGCTTTCAATCTACAGTAAAATCTTGGATTGAGAGTAACTTGGACTGAGAGCATTTTGTAAGATAAGCAAACATTTGGTGTACTGAGTCCTAACACTGTCTCCAGTACTCAGAGATCAGGGATTTACTAGCAGCCCAATCTTCTGGTGGTTCCAGTGCCAGTCCACCGGATGCAATGACAGATTGTGTGACCCATCATATATTAAATAAATTTTGACTTGTTTTACAAGTGATGTCTTGATAAACAAGCGAAAAATAGTTCTGGCAGAAATACGGCCTGTTTTGGTGCTCCACCAGCACCTACCTACTCATCCTCTCCTGAGGGACCAGCCTATGCATATCTACTCTGAAATAAGCCTGTTATAATCAGTGGGGCAATGGAAAGGAGCCTGCGAGACCTACAGCCCAATCCAATACAAGTCTACTCAGAAGTAAATCTCATTTTAATCAATGGATCTCACTTCCGGGAAAGTGTGGATAGGTTTGCAGCCCTAGCCTTGCATGTCTACTCTAAAGTTAGCCCTATTATAATCAGTGGGGGTGACTTACTGCAATCAGTAAGACTGCAGCCTGAGAAACCTGAGAGTCCGAGTGCAGGTTAATTTGTTTTAATTTTTCTTTATATTTTGTATTTTTGTTATTATTTTGTATTATATTATTGTCAAAAAATTTATACAAATATTTTTTTGATTGTGGAATGAATCATCTGAGTTTCCATGATTTCTTATGGGAAAATTCACTTTGATTTACAAGCATTTTGGAATACAAACATGCTTCCGGAATGAATTATGCTAGTAAACCAAGATACCAATGTATATATAACCAAGGCATTCATTTCAATCATCCCTACGTTATACTGGGCAAGCTCTTTCAAAACCTATCTTGGGATGTCTGTTATCTCCTGTACTACACTTCCCATTTTTTTCAGTTCGAAATAAATATACGTATAAGAAATACATGCTTCCTTTTAACACTGAGAGCTGTCATGTTGGTTTAAGGAAGGTAACAGATGAAGGAGTATAAAGGTGAAGAACTGGGAGAAATACAACAATACAATGTGGATTTCCTTCACTGTCAAAATGCTGTATGTTTTCTCTTGTACTAATCATTTCCTAGTCAGGTGCTCTCTCTCTCTCTCTCTCTCTCTCTCTCTCTCTCTCTCTCTCTCTCTCTCTCTCTCAAATGTCTTGAGATCGTAACATACTATGCAATAAGACAGTAAGAATATACAGTAAGATGGTATATTCTTGTTATTTTTATCTTTTCTAAATCACAAAAATGTTTCTCATGATAACATTTCAATCAAGATTGTACATGTGTGAAAAGTAACACTTCCTATCAATAAAATTCAGTCTCAAAGGCTAATGAAACCTCTGCTGTAATTCATGCTTGCAACAGTGAGACCTTCAGTAATGGGAGTGATGTATAAATGGCAGCTCTGTAACAACTTTGCACACTAGACAATGATCTTGTAAGTGTCATAAAACTATTCCCAGCAGTGTAAAGGAGTGGCCATTTATTCAGATTTACTACTGATCATAACCTCAGCTAAGTACAGTGAAGTAACCCAGCCAATATATTTTTGTTTCAGCAGCGTAAGTTTTTCACATGGCCAACCAATGAGGAAAATGAATTCCTCCAGGGCGAAGGAAGGGTATAAATCCAGCATGTGAAATGCATCTTGCTTCTCTGCCCATATATTTTAAGCAATATGTTTAATAAAATAGTCTGTATAATGTGGGAGACACTTAACTGGCATCTCCAAGTAGTTGCTGTTTTTGTTATCTGATTTGCTGATCACATGTTTTTTAAATGCTGATTCAACATTTCTCCAACCACCATAATAATAATAATAAAAAACTGCTTTAGGGAGAGAGATATTCTGCACTCAACTGTACCTATTGCTTTTTGTGGAAGTCTTCATATATAGCCTGCAAAACTGATTTTTTATTCTTCAACTTTTGCATGATCCTAGTAAATAGAAACATTTATTTACTAAATCAACTGGAAAATAATTTGTTTGTTAAGATTAAATTTAAGATATTAAATGCACCATCATGAGCACCCCCATAATATTCTTTGGAACAGGCACGCTGACTTGTCTGCACTGTATCCAGAGCAGGTCTGGGCCAAATTGCAGGACAACTCAGAGTAAGAGAAATGCATTCCTCTTGCCCCATGTTGCACAGCAGCTGCTCTTTGACTTAAAATCAAGCTGTTTCTCCTGCAAATCATGGCTCCATTCTCCTCCCATTGCGGGTCCCCAATCTGCCCATCCACCACTCATGCATTCTTTACTTCCATTGCCCTTCCCAGTCCCCCACACTGACCTGACCCTACACTGGATGGCATGAACTCAGCAGTCTACCCATGCAACGATGCAACGATTCAGTCTTGAGAGGCCATCACACATCTGTGGACCAACCTCCCAGCTCCTGAGATGGCACAAATGTGTTTTATGGCATTTTTGTGACACCTGTGGGCCAGTGCAAGGGACTTGTGCCAGCCAAGAGTGCATCTCGATTACACTCCAAATTTGCCACATGGGGCTGCAATTTGGATGGAGTATGACACACTCCAATGTGTATCCAATTCCATGCTAATTTACCACCCAAAATTGGCCCATGATCTTTTAACCTGCAGCAAATGACACTTTCAGGATTGAAGAGCTGCCTCAGTTGTTCCTTTTTGGTAGGAAGTTGGTGTGGAATATGGAAGTAAAGACCTAAAAATGCACCCAATAGCTCTGTATCTTCATCGTTGTTTTGCTGTGATCCTGAGTTTATAAAGTGTATTTTCAGAATGTTGTTCTCTTTAGAGATTATCTTTCTTTGTGGAAAGGGTTCAAAAGCTAAATCAACTTATTACACTTTTCTACAAGCCTCTTACATTTTCTGAGGGGCTGATGTTTAGCCCCTTGCAGTTTGGGAAATCCCATAGAGCCGGGGTTGGGAAGTATTTCAAAGTAAGGCAGGACCTTTCCCAAGAGAGGAACTGCTACAACACTTCACACATTTGGGGACACAGACAGTCATATAATTTACATGAGACTCCCATATTCCAAAATTAAATATTGGAAATGTGGGAGCGGGAACTAGCAAGCCGAAATGGCTAATGGTGGGAATGCGGAGCAAAGCCATTCTTTGTATAGATTGATTGATTATATTGATTAATATAGGCAACCACAAAATGCCAGATGAAGGAGAAGGCTTGCATCCTCCCCAAATTCCCATGGCACACTTGCAGAGCATCCGCGGCATACCAGTGTACTATGACACAGTGTTTGAAAATGAATGGCTTAGATCCTAAATAACAGTGTTGCCAATTCAATAAGTATGATTCTTTCCAGCCTACCAATTTTTTCCTCAAGAACATTCAACTTAAACTTAAAACCTTTATGTATTCAGCTTAAACCTTTATGCATTAGAAGAGATCAAACTAATTCTTATGAGCCCGAATAGGCAATCCAGTGGTTCGTCGGGAGACGAACAGCCAACAGAGGCAAGAGAAACACCCAGATCCTTTATTTACCTATTAAAAGGGACTGGCAACCCAGAATAATTGACCAGCTGTTCCAGCATGCACCCTCCTCCCTTGAGTATCCCCCACTAGGATCTCCTTTCAACCTGGCACCCCCCACTAGGGCCCTCCTGAGAATTCTCACCAAGACGCGTCACACAACCCGGGGCAGGATCCCATTCTTCTGGCCCTGATTTCACAGAAGGAGACAGTGGGTTTCTGGAAACAGACCATGCTGGGACACCGTCAGTGGGGTGGGAGCCGGCTCACATTACCATCCAGCAGTGGGATGGCCCCTTCTCCACCACTGTTTCGGTTCTTGCAGGGCCTGTTTCTCCTATCTGACCGTCACGGCACCAAAACTGAGCCCAAATAGGCAATCCAATGGTTCGTCAGGAGAAAACAGCCAACGGAGGCAAGAGAAACACCCAGATCCTTTATTTACCTGTTAACATGGACTGGGAACCCAGAATAATTGACCAGCCCCGATACACAAGGGGAGATCACTTTTATAGGACAGCTTAAATTGGGAGGGGGCAAACAGTTTCAAGAAAATTGGGGCAACAGGACAAGGAAGGGAAACCAGAAACTGCTACAAACATTTTCAAAATAACTATTTACAAACATCTTGTTAAGATGGCCTTACTGATCTTCCTATGGGTCGCTTTATTGCTTTATTGGGGGGGGGGGTGGCAAATGTTAAGGCAGGCCTTTGAAATCCAAGTGATGTTGGGCAAAACTGGTTTCCTTTTCTTGTGGCCTATGTTATAAATGGCTAGGCCATAAACGGCTACACTTATGCATACATTAGTATGCCATAGGTCTATTCAGGTTGCTTTAGCAAAAACACTTACAAAATAAAAACTATCATTCCCCTAAATATGTAAAGGAAGCCAGTTTACATCATCTTAAGCCATCCAACAACTCTTCAGGTCACAAATAAGAGGCCTCACAAAGCTTGAAAGGATGTAAGATGAAGAAGTAAAAAATTTATATTCATGGGTTTAAAGTGGTCGTTGGCAATTACTTTAGAGAGAGAAAAATGCAGCCCTCCAGACCTCTGGGTCACACCAAAATAATGCATAATGTAAGCAACTGGGGGATGGTCAGTGTGTGCAAGAGTCATACAATGCTGATTCAGTCACATCACACATGCTAAGTAGGCCTGGATGAGGTCAGATGGTGGTTGTAAAGCTCCCTAAGGAACATCTGTGTTCTGCTGATGATTCAGTGGGTTGGTCACTTCCCTGACAGTTACTGCTCATCTTGTCAAAGTGCTGCAGGAGAACATTTTGGGCAAAACACAAATGAAGCTCCTCAGACTCATGATAAATAAAAGTCTTCTTAGCCAATTACAAATGGCATCTCGGTGACTTCTTCCAAAAACTAATGCATGCATTATGGCATGTTAGCTGCTTAAATGCACCTTAGAATTCAACATATAATTTCTCTTTCTGTGCAGTAGTATTCATATGCAACAATTCAATATTTGGTTATAAGAGGTTCTAATCTAGGATCTAGGATCTACGCACACATAACTTCCCAGCAACCCTTCCCAACCACCCAGAAATTGGGCAATAGATGGAGGAAAGGTCTCCTTTCTACCAGTGTGCAAGCAAAGGTGGGAAAGAGAAATTCATCTGCTACTGCTTCTGCTTCCTCCATCAACCAAAATGCATCCCCATGGCTTTCCAGGTTAATGGGAGGGGAAGCAGCAGCAGTCCTTCCTCAATCATTCTGAAGTCCATTGTAACATTCCTGAATACTGCAAGCTCCAGATCTGCACCAAAAGAAATGTCCAGGAGATGAATAAGTGTTCTCTTTTGTGCTTCTTGTGCCCCAAGAATGGTTGAACTAGGCCCTCAGGCAGTGCCCAACTTGGCCAACTTTTGACACTGGCCCTCATCATGATCATGACCCACATCATCTTGGGCTGCTAACCTAAAGACACTTTCCTGGGAGTAAGATCCATTGAACACAATGGGGCTCACTTTTTAGTAGACATGGTTAGGATTGTGCTATTGGTCTCACTTTGTCCACAAGAAGAGTGTGTGTGTCATAATTGGACTCCACCTTGTGAGTAAAAGTTGAGTTGTTTAATTGCAAGGAAGTTGAGGGAAGTGCAGGGAGGTGAGGGGAAGTGCAAGGATACTATAAACAAAGGTAACAAATCTAGTTGTTCCATCTAGCTAAAGGTGCCAAGTCATAGAATCTAGAAACTTCCTGTTAATTAACAACCATTAACAACTAGTTAATTCCAATTAACTAACTCACTTGAACTAAGTGGTTTGACCTTCCTGGGCATTCCATCACCCATCTCCATCAGGCTAGACATATAAAGATACCTAGTTGGGGAGACAGTGTATTCATTCATCCTCTCACACATCACCAAGAAGACTAGAGCTTCTTGATGCTTGAAACAGGTGGAGTAGTTTTAAGTTTAGTTTTAGTTTTAGTTTAGTTTTAGTTTTAGAATAGCTTTTCTTGTTTTGTTCATGTATGCCTGTAAAACTCTCATACCCTACAATCCAGAGTAACTATGGGAGCACGTAAGAGACATTACGTGTACCCATAGTTACTGCACCAACTAGTGAAAACCTATGGGAAATTCATAGTGCAATCCAGAATAAGTTGTTCTTACACCGGAGCAAGGACTCCCCGTAAGTTACTCTAGATTGCGCCCTTAGTCTTTGGATGTGTAACTTGTTTGGATTCTAAATAATCTTAAGCTTTAAGTTTGTTTGTTTTGCGTTTGTTTTGTATCCGTTGCTATATTCAATCCAGTTTTGCTACTGGTTGTTCAGTTTAGCAATAAAGCTTCCACTGGGTCCCTGAAGGCCAAGGCCATTCAGTCCTCTACTAGGAGACGATCTGGGTCCAAGTGTTGTTGGCTGAGTACTTGTTACTACAAGCCTGGTGAATCTGCAGTAGTTAAGAAGGAATCATGCAAAGAATATGGTGAAGCGATATCTATGTGCTTAGCATGGCATTTCAGCTTGTCCTAGTGGAGAGGCAAAAGGAGGAAAAAGAATGAAAATAAGCTGAAGTTAGATGCAAGTCCTGTGGTTGGAGTAATTGAAGACTATGGCTGCAATCCTAAAGACACTTTCCTGGGAGTAAGACCCATTGAACACAATGGGGTTTACTTTTGAGTAGATGTGGTTAGAATTGTGCTCTATATATTTAGCCAATAAGCACAATTACAATCTCAGTGATGCAGATGAACGTTGACTGTAGCAACTCTGAATACTCCAACAACTGTTGTGATACCACTTTCTGCTTCTGGTAGTGTAGTCTGGGTTTTGTGACTCTGTTTCTAGGATAACTTTCTGTGCAGTGGTGGGCTCCAGCAGGTTCGCACGTACTCTATAGAACGGGTTGTTAATGAGAGATAGGATATATAATGTTTAAAAATAGCCATTTAAAAAATGGCCATTTAAAAGTGGCTGCCAGATGGGCATAGAACCAGTTGTTAATTTCTTTGAATCCCATCACTGTTTCTGGCATACCAGTGCACCGTGGCATACCAGTGCAAACCAGCTGAAAATTTCTTCCCCTTCATCTGAATATCAAAAGGTAACTTCTGAGTATTTGGCAGTAGTAGTAGTAGTAGTAGTAGTAGTAGTAATAATAATAATAATAATAATAATAATAATAATAATAATAATAATAATAAATAGGCTGGCCTACCTCCTGAGCTCAGTCTTCCTGGCTAGTCTGTACACCACTGAAAAACAACACCTACTGCAATCTCCAAACAGTACTGATAGTAGCAGGTTTGTTGCTGGAGTCCGTTCAGATCAGTACAGCCTGGGCAAGATCCCCAAGACTGAGAGCATTTGGCTTGTGCCCTCAGGCCCCAGCAAGTTCTTTATACCTGGGAAGAAGGAGGCAGGAGAAGCACTCTCAGCAGCCAGGAATGAGATAGCAGGTGGTATCTTTTTCCCCAAGGGAGCGTCCTCCAAGTCCTGACTATGGCCACACTAAGCTCTGGTAGTGCTTTCAATTAGGATGTAAAAGTACACAGAACTTCAAGTAATAGATTACCAGAGCCAGGTGGGGGTAAGAATAACTTCTTTTCAAAGGAAAAGAGTTTTATGGTTAACTGATTCCCCCCCCCCCCCCGCACTGAAACTGCAAATGACTTGTTACTTTATCTTTTTCAGAATTACATTCTTAATTCTCATTACCACAGCCTCAATTTGTGAAAGTTCTCTATTTGGGAATGCATCAAATGCGGATTTGGTGGATTTGCTGGTGTTAATCAGTTATGCTCATATTTCATATTCATAGTTATAGTCACACTAATATTCAATTCATCAGTTATATTTTCTTAACTTCCTAATATATTTTTACATTTCATCATGCAGTGAACACCATGCATCCACAATTAATTGTAATATCCACATTATATAATTAGTTTTGAGAGAGCCATGTTAATTTCTCATCTATCTTTATTAGGCTCAGCCCAAACCAGATCTGAACTGTATTTGAGGGGAGAAGCTGTTGTTTTGTGGATATGATGAAGCCCCGTGTTCAGTTCTTGGCATCGCTAGAAGAAATCGCTGCAATCCTAACCACACTTTCCTGGGAGTAAGTACTATTGAACTCAGTGGAACTTATTTCTGAGTAGACATGCTTAGGAATGCACTGGTCGGATAAGTTTCTTCCTGTCTGATCTACATATATAAAAAAGTCACTCACTGACTGACTCACTGACTGACTCATCAACGCCCTGCCAAAACCGCCGGCCCTAGAAGCGTGAAATTTGGGGTGGGTGTTCCTTCCATGACGCAGGGGTGCACTAAGAAGCGGTTTTTGGAAATTCCAGCCAGAAGGGGGTGAAAAGGGGCGCAACGCGTTTTCCTCCCTATACTTTGCATTGAGAATTGCTGACTCATCAACATTCCTCCCCAACTGCTGGGCCTGAAGCATGGAATTCTGGGAGTTCCTTCTGTCACCTGAACTCCCACCAAGAACCATCTGGAGAAATTAACCCTTCAGGGGCTGAAAAGGGGGCAACCTGTTTCTGTCCTATACTTAACATGGGAGACTGAACAACATCCAGCCAATTGGGTGTTCAGTGCCTGGTGCACTGGGGGATGTTGTTTGGAGGAAGAGGTTGCACTGGTGAATATGCTGCGCATGGGGGAAGTTGCGCATGGAGAGATGTTGTACATGGGGGGATGTTGCGCATGGGGGATGATGCGCATGGGGAATGTTGCGCATGGGGGATGTTGCGCATGGGGGAAGTTGCGCATGGGGGACTGATGCACATGGGTGGAAGTTGCACATGGGGAATTTGCGCATGGGGCAAGTTGCACATAGGTGGATGTTGCGCATGGGGAAAGTTGTGCATGGGGGGAAGTTGCGCATGGGGGATGATGTGCATGGAGGGATGATGCACATGGGGAAGTTGCTTATGGGGAAAGTTGTGCATGGGGTGATGATGCGCATAGGGGGAAGTTGCGCATGGGGGGATGATGCGCATGGGGGGATGATGCGCATGGGGGATGATGTGCATGTGGGCATTTGTGCTTGGGGGAAAATTGCACATGGGGGAAATTTGCACATGGGGGACTGATGCCCATGGGAAAGGTGGGCATTGGAGAAAGTTGCGCATGGGGGACTGATGCGCATGGGGGACTGATGTGCATGGGGGAAGTTGCGCATGGGGGGAAGTTGCGCATGGTGGAAAGTTGTGCATGGGGGCAAGTTGCGCATGGGGTATTGATGTGCATGGGGTGTTGATGCGCCATGGGGGGATTGTGTATAAGGAAATGTTACTCCCGCAATGTGGGTATGCTTTTCACTAGTAGCCTCATAAAAATCCTGAAGGCAAACCTAAGCACATAGAAATACAATCTATTGGGGGTTTGCAGATGATTAAATTTAAAAAGTTTTGGTAGCCTTAAATACACCCACTTCTCACTTTCTCCGACATCATCAAAGTAGCCACTCATGTGAGAATCATTTTCCTTGATTTAATGCAATGTGAAGTACAAAGCCACAGAGAATTAGACCAAGTAGAAAATTCCCAGCAGGCTGGGTGATAACAATTTCAGCTACTTCATCAAGAAACTTCACATGCCCAAGAGGCAGGCTGACTGGCTTATGAGCCATCAAAGAGCTTTAGATTCCATAGCCTTCTAGGCGTTATCACATATAACTTAATTACAGGACTTAAGTCTATAACACCAGGAAGAAGATCCACCTGGGAACATTTCTTGACAGCATTTCTGCAAGTGCTTCACTGAACTACTGATCAAGGAAAGACAAGTTCATACAGTACCGTCATTATCTGTGAGTATGAGACAATACAAAATATACACAGGCCACCATACTGAAAATGCCATATCAAATAAATAATAACAGATTGATATGTCCCATGCAATAAATAAAACCAAGGAACCCATAATTTCCGAGTCTTAGTACAGTGGGCCCCACATCTGCAGATTGCAGCAAGTAATGTGGCCCCACAGACCATGGGGATGGGTGCTGGCCTTAACTGCCATTTCAGTTATCTGTGAGGAATTCCTATATGGAAGTCCCGTTATGCAGATATGCATAGGATTATAAAAATCAAGGTTGGAGGAACATTTTTCAATGGAAAATTGCCAATAACTCGCTTAGAATTAAGATCTATTCTAACTTCTTGCACCTGTATAATATATTTTGCCCCACTATTCATAATTAGTGAAAAGACAGAATAAAAACTCTATCCTATTATGATTTGCAGCTTACTACATATTTACCAGCCTGAATTTCTCCCAAACTGTTGTATCTTCATTAGGTTATTTAACTGTGCCAATCAGATCTGTATATTAATGTGCTATTAGTGTAGGTTTGTGATTCTTGGATCTCACGTATACTTTAAATACATACAACCAAACCACCTTCTGCATGAAACTGCATGCATATTCAATATATAGCAACACATTGTTTTTTTCTGTTTTCTTGGAAACCGTTACCATTGAACCTTATGAAAGTTCATGTTGTGGGGAAAAATAATCAGTGTCATTGGAATTGTATATATTTCTGGGGAAGGATCAGATTTTTATTAAACAACTGATCATTATTCTTTAGCAATGAAATGCCATTTTACCTTGCATTTAATATAGTATAGTATGGGTGTGTGTGTGTGTATTTATTTATTTTCAGTATGTACGAAGTGGGCTCTGATTTAGGGTCCAGTGCCAATCTGTGGTCCATACAGGCCTTGGGCTGATGGAAAAGTAAGGGGGAATTAGTGGGAGGCAGGCTGGAGGTATTCTGGGTAGGGGACAAGGGAGAGGGGAGGCATGAATGCAGCTATGCCAAACAGGGGTGTGTTACATTCTGTGATGGAGATGCAGTCACAGAGGCCTTGAAATGCAAGGGAACATTATTGCCTCATCTTGAGATTGCGTTGTA
Organism: Cryptoblepharus egeriae; assembly: GCA_030015325.1. NCBI lineage: Eukaryota > Metazoa > Chordata > Lepidosauria > Squamata > Scincidae > Cryptoblepharus > Cryptoblepharus egeriae. Next base: position 107,631,470 of record JAREYC010000003.1, on the reverse strand, counting down.
CCTGTGTCAACGCTGGAATGTTGGATAGGCTTGGGCCATAAGGCAAACTGGCAAACTGGCAAAAGAGTACTCAGTGACTCGCATCTGTCCTTCACTTTTCCCCATCCATTTTCTGTCTGGCCATTCTATCTGACCCAACCTCTTTGAATTCATATTGGAGTGTTGATTTTCCTTCTCCCAGTGGTGCTACCAAAAATCATGGTAACAGGATGGGAAGCCGACACTATTGTTGATTGCTGTCATGGCTCACAACCCCAGCAGTCTCCATTCCTCCTTCAGTTCTTTTACTCCTTCTTCACTTCTTCTAAAATGGTAAGGGTGGGATGCTGGAAGGAAAGTATCAATTACTAGAGCAGCCTTTAGCTATCTGTGTCTACCCAGAGGCAGCACAGAACTAAGTAGACCCATTTGGGCTACTGTAGTCCTACCCTGAAGAAAGGGGGAAAGTTTTGCACTGCCCCATGGTAGCATAGCAGCAGCCCCAAACACGCGCTGAATATTGCTTGTTTCAGCTCAAGTTAGGATTGTGCAGTTGGAATTTGTTCCGTCAATAACTGGATTCAGAGTTTGGCGTTTGTACAAATCCTTTGCAGATTGATAAAATATATTCTAGTTCTGGAGCAAGAACAAATTTCACTAGCACTTTAAAAAATAACATGTACGCAGGTAAAAAATAATCTAATTTTGCATCTATCATATCTTCACAAAATCAGGAACTCAACCATTATCAACCAAATCAAACACAGGTTTAAAGCTATCTATTCCTGTCACTTCCAAAAGTTGGAACATGATGTTCGGTCTATAAATCCAGAGCGTTCACATTTCCTCAAATCTAAAACAATGTTGGGCTTTTGGTAACACATTAATCCTCACGCTTCATGTTCCATGTTTAAGCAAATGTTCTAGGCAATAATGCTATTTGGCCTGTTAAACTGCTATAACATTAAGCAGTGCATGAGGATGCCAAATTGGCAACTGAGATGAGTAAATTTTGTCATGGAAATTAGTTCTCTGAAAGTCTGTGAATTTTTTCATTAAATGTCAGTGTGAATGTATTATGTCATGAGACAATCTCTCTCCACCCTACACATACATTTAAATAATGCTGCTGAGGTGTGAACCCTCTTGGGCTGTCTTTCTCTTTCATTGCACCCATAAATTCTTTCTGATAAGATAGACTGATGGGGGAAGAGAAGCTGGAATCAAAGCAAAACTACCATACATTTGATATCATCCTCATATCATCCTAACTAGGTTTGCCATAGCAACTATGCAAACGTTTCCACAGTTGGCATTATAATCTTAAATGATTTGATTTGGGGAAAATGGTATTTTAAAAAAAACCTTCCATTTCTTTCCAAATGAAAACCCATAGAATGGCGTATTTGGGTAGGGAAGGCTGGCAGCAACCAGTTTGATAAATGGCACAGTCCTGGGCAATTCACAACTATAATGGCAACTTAGTGCAGTCGACACCATCTTTCCTTTACCCTAAAGGTGGACATAAAAATTGTTGCTGCTTGCTCAGATTCAGATCTTGATGGTTTGTACTCTTGACTTGTTGGATTTATTTAATAGTAGGGCAGTGTATCATTTGATCTTTGAGGCAGAGTCAGAAACTAACTATCAAGCTTTAAAGATTACAAGACATTTGGGGATTGGACAGAAATCCAGATTTGCTGTTGATATAATTCTGGAAAGAGCATCCATCATTCTAACAGCTACAGAACTTAGATTCCCTACTATTTAACCACCTTTGGGAAGCTGGATGACCTCCTTGTGTGGCCTAAGAACACAAGATTAAAAGAAGAGCCTCCGCTGGATCAGGCCAAAGGCCCAACTAGTCCAGTATCTCATAGCGGCCCACCAGATGCCTCAGGGATCACAAAAGACACCTGCAACCAGGTGCACTCCCCTGCATCTGGCATTTTGAGGCTGCCTAAATCTATATCTATGCACACACACAAACACACACACACAAACACACGTTCAAACACACCCATCATGGCTTGAAACCATGATGGTCCTTTCATCTAGGAATTGGTAAATCACTTCTTTGCATCACCCCTGGCTGTTGCCCTTCTATCCTTGATCTCCATAAAATCTATCAAAATACTGCAGAACACCCCAACACAAGAATCCTTTGAACAAGCCAGAGTGTATATTTGGCACATTCTGTAGTTTTTGCATGTAAATAAAATTCAAATTATTCCATGAAGCATGAAATCTGATTATCCTTATAACTACAATAGCCTTGAAATCTTTATAAAAAAAGGATGTTGGTTCTTTATGTTAGCTGGCTTGTGGTTTTAGTGTGAACTGTTGATTCTCTTTCTAGGATTACAAAAGAACAGGAAAGTCTGTTGCAAAGCAAGTTATTCGATGAAGAATGAGAACAAAAGAAATCTCTGTTGTTAAGATATCCCTAAGGACTGCTCATTGCTGCTTAACATGAAGGAAAGTGGCCAACAGTTAAATTCTGAGTCATTTTATTGCAATCAAATAAGTTTATTTTAATGTTTATTTTCTTCTCTGTATCCTGCTTTTTCATGTCTGCAGTGCGATTTATCTTCAATATTCTGTTGGATATGTGCATTCATGGAAAGGTTAAAGCCTCTTTCAGAATAAGTTTGAAATCTGGAGAGTCCTATGCAGGATCTTCAGCCCAATCCTGTATGTGTGTTTACTCAGAAGTACGGCAAATTATAGTCAGTGGGGTTTATGGCCAGATAAGTATGTACAGAATTGTAGCATTGAAGAGCAATGGACTTATAATTTCAGTGAAGAACAAGTGAAGTGTCAGTGAAAAGCAATGATAGTGTAGTCTCAGGAGTAGTATCCTGAGCTCCACTATTAATCCTACTCCCTCCTAATTATATCCTTCCAATGCCAATGCAAATGTCCATAGTTACTTACAAAGTTCCACAATAAATATACAACACATAACAATAAGTAGCGAATTTATCAGACTATTGATGCGCTATTGAATCTAATGCGCACCCAGATTTTAAAAGTCTTGAGATTTTTTTTTAAAGTTTGTTGGCAATTGTAATATGCAGCTAGATGGTGCATTATATTCTAGAAAAATGTGCTACTTAGAAGTACTGGTAAGAGGGAGGAAGGAAGGAAAGAAGGGAAGCAGGTGCTCACAGAACAGCAGCAGCACACAAAGGAAGCAGCAGAAGTTGGAAGGAGAAGGTAAGAATCTAATGCACCATCAAATCTAATGTACATCCTGATTTTAGAGGCTAAATTTGGCTAAAAATGTGCATTGTATTTGAGTAAATATGATTAAATCAATTTTAAAAAATATATTTACCACTTCAACTATCAAGACAACTGGCAAGGCAGAATAATTTCCATCATCATCATCAAAGTTTTTGTACCTTACCTCTCTCTGCTGGCCTGGTTTGCAGATGGCGCATAGGAGGCAGTAGAGGCATCCTCCATCTCACAAGTTAGCCCTGGAAAGAATTAGGCTATAAGTGCAGTATGAGCACAATCCTAACCATGTCTACTCAAAAGTAAGCCCAATGGTGTTCAATGGGTCTTACTCCCAGGAAAGTGAATTTAGGATTGCACCGTATGTAAGTGAAAAATTCTTTTTAATTGCTATCCAGTGTTGAAGCTATTGATGGTTTCAGGAGGGGGGTGATTTTTGCTTGGACTGCAGCATAGAGAAAGGGCTTGAATAGGCCCTCCCCACCTTAATTCTGATATTAGTCAAGCTCAAACAATTTGTTTTTGTGTCCAGTGAGCTTAACCTGCCCGTCCCCATAAAAAAAGCAAACTGCCCTTTGCAACAAACAGTGGACATGCTTGTTGGGAGAGGCAACATACCTACAATCCAGAGTAACTATAGGAGCACGTAAGAGACATTACATGCACCCATAGTTACTGCACCACCTAGTGAAAACCTATGGGAAATTCATATTGCAATCCAGAGTAAATTGTTCTTACACTGGAGCAAGGACTCCCCGTAGTTACTCTGGATTGCACCCATAAATGCATCAAACCTGGGAGGTGTTCCAACCATCTTAGAATGCTAGGCCAAGATTAAATATCACTGGAAAAATAAAATAAAAAATAAAATAAATCAACATTTGTGAAGTTGGCATTTGTTGTAAACACAAATAGAAAATGTGTTTATTTTAATAATGTATAAGCTGCTTTTACGCTCAACATGCCTCAACATGGCGGACTGTTATTCTAAATAAAACCACCAACTCAATAAAAAGCTTTATAAATGTTTATAAACATACGCCTGAGACATATCCCATCTCTAGCCATCAAACACAATGCACAGAGCACAAAGACATCACCATCACCAATCAGACTATTTCCCCACTGTGTTTTAGTTGCCAATAGGGGACCCTCAAACACCACAGGGAAGGTAAACATCTGGTGGTCTCCCCTCACTGTCCAGACTACCTGTGCATTCCTAACATAGGCTGGCACAACTCATCAGTTTTCCTATTCCCATGCTGACGTAAGGAAGCAAGTGCATGTCTGTGTACTGGTCTAATCGTCCCGAGGAATGGTGCAGAAGTGTCTCTGCTCCACTTTTGTGACACCCCTATGTCAGCACAGGACTTATGCTAGGTCTTTGGCCAGCCAAAGTGGAGATTGGAATTGCAGCATAAGGTCACCCTCTCACAATGGGCTGGTCTTCCATATCCAAAACTTTATCCTAAGCTTGACATTGCCCCAGACGAATCCTCAAGTTTACACCATTTAAAAAAATCTAGCGTAGATCTGAGGAGTCCCTTGGAGATAAGCAGAATCCAAGGAGGAAAGTAAAGTTTTAAACTTTAAAAACTTTACTTATCTATGTAGCCGCCCTGGTGCCCTGGTGCTCAGCCACTGCACTGCATAGAATAGGTTTGGGCTGGAAGCTATAAATCAGAAATATCCCAGTTGAAATCTTGCCTCTACATGAAATCACTAGATGTCCATAGGCAAGCAATGCCTCCTCAGCATTACAGCCCAGTCCTAACTTACATTGGAATGGGCAGGCTGGTTGGTCTTTCTCTTAGCCAATGCAGATTGGGACTCCCTGAAGGTGAGCCCAGGGCCAGAGAAATTTATTCCCCTGACCCTGGGTAACACCACAGAAGCCCTACTGGCACTGGGTCTACTCAGATTTCCATTGTCTAAAAAGGTGCTGCAGATTTGAGTAGCCCAGCATGGCATCTGGTTGCCCAGGAATGGGATTAGGATCTGACCCATGTACCAGATTCTGGAACCAAGCCCTGCTCAGCCCCCAATCCACTCACTGGGCCTCTCCTCACCTGCCCATCCACACTCTACCTTTGAATACCTCTGTTATGCCCTGTGCTACCCTAACTTGGCTGGCAAGTACTCACCAATCCACTGATTCTGTGAGGCCTATTGATGTGCATGAATGTATGCTGACCTCCCTCCTCTCCAAATTGCAAAAAAAAAAAAAAAATGCTTTGCAGTACTTTAGTGATACTTCTGGGCTGGCACAAGGGTCTTTAGTAACTGATGCACCCTCAATTAAGCTGCAATACAGGGATAAAAATACATTATATTAATTACTAGCAAAAACTGCAGGAGGAAAATTCCCCCCATACACCATCCACCCACTGTGCAACAACATGCACATCAACCCTGCATGCGCAGTACTCCTGCGTGTGCAACACCCCCGTATGTGCAACACCTCCTATGCTCATCATCCCCCATGCGCACCATCCCCTCATGTGAACCATGTGCAACACCCCAATACACATCATCCCTCATGCGCAAGACCCCTTACAACATCCCCCATGTGCACCATTTCCAAATGCGCACCATCCCCTCATGTGCACCATCCTCCTTTGCACATCAACACCCTGATGCGCATCATCCCCCATGTGCAATACCCCCGTATAATATCTCCCGTGCGCATCATCCCCCATGCGCCCCGTCACCCTAAGCGTACCACTCATAGGTTATTGTGAGGACCACATAATATATGTGAAAAACTTTGCATGTTTTTCATGTCTTTGCATGTCTAAAACAGTGGTTCCCAACTTAAAAGAGCCTATGGCAAAAAATTAGAAGTGCCATGGAACACAAAATCCCTCATCCCCAACCTCAGCACCCAAAGAATACAATTAAATTGAAAATTGAGATTAAACATCAGAAGACAAAACTGAGGCTACTTTTATAAATAATGAATAAATATTCTTTATAAAATAATAAATTAAAAAATGACAAATTATTTTAAATGGTTTTCCCAAATCCTTTTAATGTTTACATTTTAGTACAAACATATTATTAGATTGTTAGAAAAGAAATTAGCTTTCTCCTTTTCTGTATAACTACATTTGACATAGGGATAACATATATCATGTTGTGCTTTCTTTAGAAGCAATCGGATTATTATAAAGAGCAGTGGAATCAAAGCTCATAATATTTTGCTTTCTCTTGAAATGTTGCTAAGGAGCTGACAAATATATGGAAGCAATTTGACAAAGCTGACATTTATTTCATTCTGATATAAGGAAAGAGAAAGGTGAATGTTTTGTCAATATGCATATGTTCAGGTCCTGCTTGGAAGATAGTGGAGAGAGATTAAGATTGTGGGGGTGGCAAATGGTGCCAACAGTGGGGAAGCTTTGGCTGCAGATGATTTTGTGCTCATGTCACCAAGACTGGGGAGTTAAAAATGCCACCCCAATCCAGAAAGCCAACCACACAGCTGTCACCTGCCCTTTCTCCAAGCACGAGGTATGTAGAAACTTATCTTGTGACAGAGGGAAATCTATAGTGGAAGTTCCAGTTGGCTAAAAACACACACAGATTTCAATCCTAAGCCCCAGTTAGGCCAGCATAAGTCCTGGCATGAGTCCAGCAATAGGCACTGGAGGCAGCAATAAGCATTTGATCCTTTTCAGTGAATACATCACAGGGAATCCCACAGAAAAACATCATTAGAGGAATACTGTGTAGACCAATAGAATATAGTGCTTATATCTTTGGAATATGGTGCTTATCTCCCATACATATGGATTTTAATTCTAATTTAATTCTAATATCTGAATCACCACACCAGAACTAGAATGAATGGCTCCATTTTATTGGACCTTATGCCAGCAATGTAACCTTCCAATGCTAACCTCCAACCCATACCCATCCAAATGTTACTAGAGCTGTGCTCTGATCATGTCCAACAGATGTTCTGGGGCATCCAGAAAAACTTTGTCATAATTCTGATTTTCTGGAGGAAACCAGAAGTGATCTTTTAAGGCATTCTGAAGATGGCCATTCCTATACCATTACATACCATCTTGAGCTCTTTTGAAAAGGTATTAATTAAACAAACTGAATAAAACTAATAATTCCTTTAAGTGCACGAAGAGAGATTGAAAACGTGCATGAATCACTGAACCAGTTCACTTTCCCAGTTCATGAAATTCCTGGTTAAAATCTATAATTGCTGACACTATCAGTTCATAGAAATTAAGATGAAAAGATGGTGATTCCAAACACTGAGGAACATGTCCACCTCTCCAAGATGAAGTATTTACCTTCAGCTATAAAAAAGAGTGATTCAGGATATTTCTGTAGCAGACCTATTAATGCCATTTAAGCTGTAAGTCCTGGTTAGCAACTAGTGGCTTCCAAAGCAACTGAGATAATGGGTTCAGCACTTTCATAGCTAAACAAACTTACCTGCAATTTCACCTTCTCTCCACCTCAAGGGTGGTCACAATTGGTCCACCAACCTGCTGTTCTCGACTGAAGCAAAGAACATGTATCCAAAAATCTGCTGATTTGAGTTCTACTCATTCAACACTTATCATTCCCTTTCAAGAAACCATTCCTGAGGTTTGCTATCAGGGGTCGGAGAAAGCATTGAAATGTGAGCCAGAACGGGCACTGGATGAGAGTTTACTTCTTTCAGGTGGCCCACCCATCCTTCAGTACTCAACCCCTGAACAAAGCAGCTTCAATGCCCAATGAATCATTAGGAAGTGTGCAGGGACACTATAGATAGCCCAATGCTTTGCCCCGTTGCCTCCAACAACCTGGCACCACCAAGAACATTTTGGAATGGTGTGTGGTGCAATGCAAGTGGCTGCATCGGAGGGAGAAATGGCAGAGATTGGAGGGCACTCCTTATGTGCACAGAAGTATTTTCTACTCACACCAAAACTCTAGAGCATTGATTTTTAACCTTTTTCATCTCATGGCACACTGACAAGGCAAACACCATGCAGTTGTATTGCAATTGACAAGACACACCTTGCTGTTGGTAGGGGGTTGAGTTCCCTAATTGTTATGCCACACAGGTTGAAAATCACTGCTCTAGAGATACAAACCACAGGCACCAGTACCACGTTGTTATAGTATTAAACTTTGCTAGTTCTTAACCTATGTTAAACATCCAGCCCTGCTTTTTCAAAACCCAAATCAAATGTGATTCATTGGATTCTGAGCTTTCAGCCTGGCTTTTTATCCTTCCAGTTCAATATATTTCAGGCTCACGGTTGTTTAAATTTCAAGCTCAGCTGCTACGCCTAACACAGAAACTATTGAAGCACTTTCTTAACTATTAGATAAATTTTGTTGGTTTTGTACAATTATAACTGAAGGAAGAGCATAAATACAAAACAGATTCATACGGAGCAGCTTCTATATAAGAAAACTATTTGGAGAAATGAATGTTCACATAATGTATTCCTGTAGCATATATTCTCTCCCTGCGATTGCATTACATACTGTATTTTCTTAAATACAGTGTCCAGATCCAGGCTGAGCAGAGGGAGCCCTGATCCTTCCAGGCTCTCCAGAGGGAAATGGAAAAAATTGACAGGGGCACTTTACGGGTCACACATATATGTGCTCCCTCTGCTCAGCCTGGATGTGGACAGAGGGAGCTAGGAAGAGCCTGGCTGGGCGCAGGGTACTTGGAGAGGGGCCATCTGGTCCCTGCGCCCCTCTGCTTCTGTGCCCAGTCAATGGAGCTCCTGCAGGGTACCATCATGGAGCTCTGGCAGGGCTCCATCGGGGCTGGAGTGAGGCTGCCAGATAAATAGAGGTGAGGCTAGGGGGCTTGCAGGGAGTGGGGCAGAGCCTTCCAGGGAGCAGTGGCCCTGGAGGGGTCAGGGAAGAGCACCCCAGAGACAGCCCTCCTCCCGTCTGGGGTGTTGGTGGTGGGTCGGGGGAAGGAGGAGCAGGGGCAGCAGGCAGCAGCGGCAGTACTTTCAAGGACCCCCCCCCCATCAATATAATGCACATCCCATTTTAAAAGTCTGTGCATTATAAACACCAGCAAACTGGTTTTTAAATCTCAAGCCTCTCAAAATGGGGTGCACATTACATTCGATGATGCACCCATTTGAGTAAATATGATAGTTTTCACTCCTTGTTATGAATTATCAGCAAGAGATAGACATGTTGAAAAGATTTTTCTGCAATTTTCTTTTTTGGCAAGTATTTTTTGGGTGCAATCAAATTTATGGGTATTTGTCTTTATCTCATTTTACTGATCTGTTTTCTTCTGAATTCTACAGGAGCATCTTTTATCTTGTTGACTAAATCTAATGAGTGCTGTGAATCTGTACTGCCTCCAGCCCACTGAGATCATTTACACTAAAGCAAACTCTGAGAGTCTGGAAAATGGTGGCCCATCTTCCATGAGAAGATGGTTAGGGAGTTGGATTGAGACCAGAGAGATTCAGTTTCAAATTCCCCCTCAGCCATGAAGCATCTGTGTGACCTTGGACTAGTCACACTCTCAGCCTCACCTACCTTACAGGGTTGTAGTGAGGACAAAGGATAAAAGCTTTGTAAGCCACCACGGACATTTGCTTTGGCATGGAAAAAATAGAGTATAAATCTTTTAAAATAAAAATAAAATCTTGAGCATATTCACAGTATCCTGGGGAATAGGTAGTAAGCCCTGCCCAGACAACAAAATGGTTAAAGGTTTGAACAAACATACACACACCTCATTCTAGTCTAGACATTGCATGAGACTAATGAGATTTTGAAAATCAACTTACCGTACTTCTATGTAATCTTAGTTATTTGGAGTCTCCCTTAGTTCATAGGACATGGTGAAGAACATATTAGGAAGCACTAATCTAAAGCCATGCTTGACTGTATGGTGGACATATATTGGATATAAGTGGTGGGATGTCTTTTCCTTCCACCATCAATCTACAGCCTCTCTCCAGCCTCACTTCTAGAATTATCTGGAAGAAATAGGACAGTATCAATAACATCAGATTTGGACAGAGATTATTTCTGCTTGGGCCACTAACATTTTCACTTAAAGCTGTTGTGAGGTTAAATGGAAATGGAGGAAATAGAACCAGAATATGACTCTTGTTTAGTAGTAGAGTTCTGTGGATGTAGAAGGTCCCAGTTCAATCCCTGAAATCTTCAGAAAGGAGTAGAAACCTGGAGAGTTCCTCCCACACAAATGTCAACAATACTGATATAGATGAACCAAATTCCAATATAGGCTAAGTCAGAGAGCACAATTCTAACCATGTCTACTCAAAACTAAGCCCCAATTGTGTTCAGTGGCTCTTACTCCCAGGAAAGTGTCTTTAGGATTGCAGCCAGAGTCATGTGTTTAATCACAGAGACTAGTCTATGCGTTCTGAAACTGTGGGCTTGAGTTCTGTCTCTGGCCCCTTATAGGTCGGGAAAGGGAAAGAGTGGGGGAAAGGTAGTGACATAATTATGCTACTGCCAAGAGCAAAGTGGGCTTAAACCTACCTAAAGTTAGCATCAGCCTCTGTAGTGGGGTGCAGGGAGTCTCACGGAGTGCTCTGCAGAGATCCTTAAGCCATCAAAGAGTTAAAATAGTAATCAGAATAAACTTCCTAAACCCCCCCGGAGGCTAGTTCTGACCTTAGGGTAAATTTCTGGAGCTGTAGTATGAGTTATATGGATGATTCCAGCAGCCAGTTGTCATTCTCTGTTCTTAGATTTGATAACATAATGCTACCACTGAGAGCAAATGAAGTCAATGATGAGTGAGAACAAGTAAGGGCAATATAAATGAATACGTTAACACTTCTCAAGCAATGTTGAAAGACTGCTATAGAAGACAATCTTTTTGGATACTGATATAATAGCCCTTCCAAAAATATATTATGCTTTGGCTCAGCCCTACTTGGAGGCTCTTTTGCCCACAACAATTCTCACAAACCTTTTAGAAATCTCCCAAATCAACTTGCAATGTAAATACAGTTCATTTCATTTACAGGAATAAATAAAGCTAATTTGGAAACAAAGAGGCACACACAACTCCTTTAACGACACAATTATATTATGCTTTCCTCTCATATTAGGCACAAAACTGCCATCGTGAGGGCCAAGGTGCTCCTGCTTTCTAAAATTAAAGCTTGTCAAAATATAAACTAATTAATATCAGTAAATCAGAATGTTTTTTGAAAGTTTAAAACATGGAAAAAATGTTTTCTAAAAAGCCATCTGAAATTAGCAGGTATTAAAAAAATGAAAACTTGTACTTGAAACAATATCAAAGTGTTCAAAATTCAAAATGTTCATACTTCCAATCTGGAGATGCCTGGAGCACAGAGCTGGTGCAGGTTGAGCTCAGGATCTGGTGCAGTTGAGCTCTACTAATCCTAGCCCCTCATACACTGATCCTTTCCCTGGCATGCCTTCTGCCTGCCCATTTCCCACCTCCACTCACCCCAGAATACCTACTTCTTGCCTAACCCATTCATCTCAACATTGCCTAATGTTTGGGTGCCCACATAAGAACAACAGAAGAGCCTCCACTGAATCTGGCCAAAGGTCCATCTAGTCCAGCTTCTGTATCACACAGTGGCTCACAAGATGCCTCATGGAGGACACATGACACCTGCATCCAGGTGCCCTCCCCTGCATCTGGCATTTTGAGGATATCCACCTCTACACACACCCCTTTTGGCTTGTTACCTGCAATGGTTCTTGAGTCTAGATACCATCACCACATCCTGTGGGAGAGAGTTCCACAGAACTCAGAACTGGGCTCTAATGCTGCAATCCTATCCACACTTACCTCGAAGAAACCTCATTCAATACAGTGGGATTTTCTTCAGAGATTTGAATCAGTGTGGGACTCTTGAGTCTTTTGCTGTATCAGAAAATATACAACTTTGTATTAAATTCCCAGCATGAACGATATGAATTCCCAGCATGAGCGGTAATTTCATCCCCTTCCTTTGGCACTGGAATCTCATTACATTTTTATTGATGTTATTGGCACTAATATTTGGTTCAAATCAATCAAAATGCATGTAGGACAAAAGCTCACCAGGAAAAGTTGGGTAGGATTAGGCCCTAACAGAATTCAAAGGAGATTAAATTAAGTATGCTTGCAGTTTTTTAAGTAACCATGTCTGCAGTTTTAACATCACCATGTCCACCACTTCAATGGTCTTCCTCACCATACAGCCTCCAGTTAAACCTCTCCTTAACAACTTTTCTTAGTGTATAAAATAATGGATATGCAACCCAGTAGGAAATGAAATTTCAAGATAGGGGCATTGCTGCACTGCATGAGCAATAAACTCCTGTTACCCTCATTCAAAATAAAGGCAATGAGAGAGCATCATACAGTATATGCTTAGCAATATCATCCAATAGCCAAACCTGATTCACCTCTTAACGATAAGGCATTGAGCTATTCACTATACGATCCCTGATTGGCTGGGATCATGCAGTGATTTCAATCAATCAATCAATCAATCACATATTGGTCATGACATTTACATGACCTCTGATGTGAGGTGGAGGTTGAAGAGGTTTTTACACTGCATTAAAAAGTTTACTGTTTAAAGACCAAAGTTCATGAACATTTGGTTCAGTATTCGAAGATGGTACCTGAGTAAGAAAAAAAAAGAAATTATTCAGGTAAATATTCAAGTAAACAGTAACGATAGGATCAAGGACAAAGCAAAAGAAAAGAGTTAATATCCTAATCTGCAAAGGTTTCCATGATGTGGGATTTTACAACACGGACAAACTGGATAGACAGAAAAGTGTTGTTTACAGATTGTGTTACAAATTCTAAATGGCAACGGGTAAATGAGCTATCAATTTATTTGACATTGCTAAGGTTAAACCAAATGCCATTCTCAGAAGCATTGTAAACAATACTGTCTTTTATGTTTTACTGTTGATCTTTAGCTTAATGTTCCTGTCTTTGAGAACAATTCTTTAATCCTGCAGTGGGGCAGGGGGGTTGGGCACCTGAAGTATAATAGAAAAGCTTTGTGTCATTCTTTGTGTGCATTTCAATGTATTACCAATGTGGACTGTTAATTGCATTCCTTTTTATATACCCTTTAAGACTTTTCGAAACAATGATATTCCTAATTGGTTACTCCATAGAGACTGAACGTGGATACCCAGCATGAAATGTCATTACTTACTGTTTTTTGCTCAATTTGGTCACAATTCTGTTTAAAATATATAATTTCTTTTATTATAAACTGTCACACTTTTTAAAATCGTGTGCCTAGGGTGACCTGAAAATATGACACTGATGGATTAGTCCTTCCCCCATCCCAACTTTTGTGGCACAATCCTAATTATTTTATATTTATAAGGAGCTTGGAAAACCATGCTGATGATTATTTTAATAAGGAGATGCTTTTCATGTTCAAAGTATTTCCATCACTTGACTCACTTTTCAAGCATGTACACACCTATGCCAGATTTTAATTAAAGCACTCATTAGGATGACTCCAGTGCAAAAACATTAATTTTCTCCATTCTTCCATTCAGTGCGAACATTTATGAAACATGAGCTTTAAAACACAACATGAAGCAAAATTCAGAAGGATTCCACTTGCCAATAAATTACTCACTGACCGGGAACAGTTAAAAATAACTTGGTACACCTCAGCCTGTGATTCTCCAACCTGATAATGAAACGTGGATTCACAATGGGTGACCAGTTCTTATAAAAGAAAAAAATGGGATCCTCAGAAACATCACTTATGCTCTGGGTTATGGTGGTCCCAAAGAAATGGACTGACACATAAAGACACAAAAGCTATTGCATTAAATATTCTGTGGGTTTATTGGTTCTTGGACTGAAGGTCATGTGCCCAAGTCCTGCCTGCCCTATAGTTATTTCGAGCACAGAAGCCATGCGAGAAAAGCAAACAAATACAAGATGGCAAAATAGCAGATATTGGGGACCAGAGGTTAGGATTATGCTGGGGTTCTCTTAAATGGCGCTCATAATTAAAAGTTATTTATTAACACTGAAATAATGAATGCTGTCAGACGTAAATGGTATACAGAGTCAAGTCATGATAACATTTCATTCAGCAAATAAACTCCTCCAAAAATTATACAAACTTTTACACTCACCTAACTGAAAATCAAGTGACATCTACTGTATAGATTAAAAATCAAGCTCACAAGGGAAGTTATTTGGAGCATCCCTACCTTCCCCACATGATCCTCATCAATCTTTAAAGATATATTTCTTCTGAATTCTAGTAAACCTAGAGTCATAACACAAAATGTCAGCCTTGGAATGTCTGCTAAGTTATTTGATGATGGGTTATTCGAACATTGCTACAAGGAGGTTGACAAGAGTCTTGGTTTCAGGGAAAACAAATATGTTTTTTGAAGAGAAAGTGGGAAATATTTCATAGAAATGGCATGAAACTCACCTATGGTGCATGATCGGTAACTGTAGACCCCAGCAGAATCTTGGAGTTTGGAAGCAATAATTCTTTCTACAATATCCAGGCCTCAAATAACATTCATGCTATTTTCTTTTTCTGACAACAACTCAAAGAAGCCAAGGCTGGTAATAGTTTACGTTGGAATCTGAGAAAACGATAGCTTTTTAATTATCGGCAAAAGTTGACTCTATACTCCTGTATGGGAAGAAACAACGAAAGGGAATTGTGCTGCAGTGAAATGGGCAATCTCAAGAATAAAGGGCTTTGCTTTCTTGATTCTCTTTTTCTATTAGTAGGAAAGGAAATTACATTTACAAACAACACATTTGCTAATGCAGGGTTGCTGGAGAAAAAGTCAGTATAAGAAGTGGAACTCACTGAAAAGGTAGCAAGAAAGAAAATCCAGTGAACAAATATGATGAAGCAAACATTCCCTGGTGGCTATAAGCGCATGTGAAGAAGGAACAGAAAATTAGAAGGGTATATATTGGGCACTTGAATATATACAGGGTGGAAGATTTTTTTTTATTCTGGTAATGTTTCAAAACTTTTGAGAATGGAAAGTTTTTATATATGAACAGGGGATTGTTGCAATTTCCACACTGCAGTGGTACATTTGCAAGGTGAGCTCCCATCCATAGCCCAGTGCCTACCAACCTAGCAGTTAAAAAGCATGCAAATGCAAGTAGATAATTAAGTACCACTTCGGTGGGAAGGTAACAGCATTCCAGGCAAATGAGAGGCGCGTGTCGGACAACTCTATGGCTCTAGAAACAGAGATGAGCACCACACCCTACAGTTGGTCACGACTAGTCTGTGGGGGACACTTTTACCTTTAAAATCCTAGGAAATGTTGCAGTTGTATGAACTGCACATGCACTTTCAGTTCATAGGAAATTCACTTTCTAAGGCCACAGACCCATGGAGCAAGGATGTGGTAATCTTGTGCCAAATATGTAGACATTCTGGTCACCAGCGAGGGGTTTAAGAGGAACAAGTATCTGCTGAATGCTACCACCATTCACTGTCCCCCTTTGCCTGCTTTTTTCAAAATGCAAGGAGCCACCACTGACACCTTAAGAATCACACTTTTTTCAAAGTGAAAGAATAATATATATATTTATTTAATTTATTTAACTCAATTTATACCCCGCCTTTCCTCCCCCATAAAGGGGAGCCCAAGGCGGCTAACATAGAAGAATAAAACATCATTAAAATTGCTAATAAATACAAATTAAAACATCATTAAAATACAATTAAAATACAATTAGAATAATTAGACTAGGAACAATTAAAAACAAGCTAAAAGACATTTGTTAGAACAATAAAATAAAACAATAACACACTGCCCCCCACCCTCTGCCCCGTTTAAAACGCTTTTTTAAAATAAAAGGTTTTAAGGCTCCGCCTGAAGCTCTGTACTGAGGGAGCTTTCCTAAGTTCTATGGGGAGGGAGTTCCAAAGCCGGGGTGCCACCACCGAGAAGGCCCTATCTCTGGCCGCCACACCTCTCACATCTTTTAGTGGCGGCACAGTCAGTAGGGCCCCCTCAGATGACCTTAGGTGACAGGTCGGATTGTACAGAAGAAGGTGTTCCCTCAGGTACCCAGGACCCGAGCCGTTTAGGGCTTTAAAGGTCAGGACTAGCACTTTGAATTCAGCCTGGAAACGAATGGGCAGCCAGTGTAGTCGCTGAAGCAGTGGCCCGACAGAGTCGAACCGACAAGCCCGAGCAACCACACAGGCCGCCGCATTCTGGACTAATTGCAGCTTCCGGACCGTCTTCAGAGGCAGCCCCACGTAGAACACGTTGCAATAATCTAGTCTCGATGTCACTAGGGCATGGATCACCGTGGCCAGATCTGAACGACTCAGGTATGGTTGCAGCTGGCGGATCAGCCAAAGCTGAGCAAAGGCTCCCCTGGCCACAGCCGCCACCTGGGACTCCAGGAGCAGCTGCGAATCCAGGAGAACCCCCAAGCTGCTAACCTGCTCCTTCAGAGGGAGTCCAACCCCATCCAGAACAGGATGATATTCCAATACCCAAGTCGAGGGCTTCTGGACCAGGAGAACCTCTGTCTTATCAGGATTTAATCTCAGCTTGTTCACCCTCATCCAGTCCCCCACTGCCTCCAGACAACGATTCAGGACTTCAGCTGCCTCCTTGGACTCAGGAGGAAAGGAGAGATAGAGCTGGGTGTCATCAGCGTACTGATGACACCTCACTCCAAACCTCCGGATGACCTCTCCCAGCGGCTTCATGTAGATGTTAAAAAGCATGGGGGATAAAATGGAACCTTGCAGCACCCCACACTGAAGAGGCCAGGGTGCCGAGCAAGCATCCCCCAGCATCACCTTCTGGGACCGGTCAGCCAGGAAGGAGCGGAACCACTGCAAAACAGTGCCTCCAATCCCCAACCCGGCCAACCGACCCAGAAGGACACCATGGTCGATAGTGTCGAAGGCCGCTGAGAGGTCCAGCAGGACCAACAGGGACGTACTCCCCCTGTCCATTCCCCGGCGTAGGTCATCCACCAAGGCGACCAAGGCAGTCTCTGTCCCAAACCCCGGCCTGAAACCAGATTGGAAGGGATCCAGATAATCAGCTTCATCCAGGACCCTCTGAAGCTGGGACGCCACCACCCGCTCGACCACTTTGCCCAGAAATGGGATGTTTGAGACTGGCCGATAGTTATTTAGGTTTTTAGGGTCCAGGGAGGGTTTCTTCAGGAGGGGGTGAACCACCACCTGCTTTAATGCAGAAGGCAACACCCCCTCCCTCAGAGAGGCATTCACCACCCTCCCTGTCCATTCGGCCAGTCCATCCCGAGCCAGTCTGATTAGCCAGGCTGGGCAAGGGTCCAGCGGGCAAGCAGATGGTCTCACACTACAGAGAATCCTGTCCACATCCTCAGGTTCTACAAGCTGAAAAGAATCCCAAAAGATGGACAAGACAGGTGCCCCAGGGACATCGTTGAATGTTGCTAAAGTGGCGTCCAAGTCATGCCGGATCTGATCAACCTTGTCCGTGAAACGTTGGGCGAACTCGCCACAGCGAGCCTCCGTGTGCTGTACCACATCAGTACGGGGGGGCAGGTGGAGTAGGCCCCGGACCACACGGAAGAGCTCTGCTTGGCGGTTCTCTGCGGATGCGATGGTGGTAGCAAAATATATCTTTTTCGCCACCACCACCGCCGCAGAGTAGGCTCGCCAGTGAGCCCTGGCCTCTGCCCGATCAGAAACGACACGAGTTTTTTGCCACCGTCGCTCTAAACGTCGACCTTGCTGTTTCAAAGCCCGCAGCTCCCCAGAAAACCAAGGAGCTGCGTTTGATCTACGGCAGGGCCGAGGTTGCTCAGGAGCGATCTCATCCAGGGCCCTGGTCATCTCCGTATTCCAGAGATTGACCAAGGAGCCGGGTGAGTCGCCAGCTCTGGCAGCAGGAAAATCCCCCAGAGCCCTCAGGAAACCATTTGGATCCATCAGTCTCCGGGGGCGGACCATGGAATGCAGTCCCCCGCCTGTGCAGAGGCTACCGGCTGCGATAAGCCTAAATCCCACCAGGTAGTGATCTGTCCATGGCAATGGGGTGATGGAGATGTCCTTCACATCCAGATCACCATCAACCTGCCCAGCAGTGAACACAAGGTCCAGTGTGTGTCCCGCATCATGAGTAGGGGCAGATATTCTTTGAGACAGACCCATGGTTGCCATGGAGGCCATGAACTCCTGAGCTGCAGATGTTTGGGGTGCCCAGCACTAGGAGGTGAGGGCACTCCAACGCCACGCTCGAGATCACCCCGGTCAGCTCAGGCAGGGAGACTGTTTGGCAGCACGGCGGGCGGTACACCAACAGAATCCCTATTCTGTCTCGCCCCTCCAACACAACACGGAGGCACTCAAACCCTGTGAACCGCTGGACAGGGGACCTGATGAGAGGGATAGAATCACGATAGACTATCGCAACCCCACCTCCCCGCCCCTGAAGTCTTGGCTGCTGCAGCACCCGGAAACCTGGCAGACAGATCTGGGAGAGG
This sequence comes from Cryptoblepharus egeriae, assembly GCA_030015325.1. NCBI lineage: Eukaryota > Metazoa > Chordata > Lepidosauria > Squamata > Scincidae > Cryptoblepharus > Cryptoblepharus egeriae. Next base: position 107,612,749 of record JAREYC010000003.1, on the reverse strand, counting down.
CCCACACCTCCGGCCTCATCCAGCCAGGTCTCTGTAATGCAGGCCAGGTCAGCTTTCTGGTCCAGGATCAAATCCTGGACCAGGCAGGTCTTATTGTTTACTGACCTGGCATTGAGAAGCAGCAGGTTCAGACTCAGGGGGCTGTTGCTCAGGCTGCCATAGGTCAGAGGGTTGAGGGGAGGGCCAGAAAGAGGGACAGTCTGTCTACGACTGACCCTCCTTCTCCTGTTACGGCCTACACGACCCCTCCCACCATATCTTCCATGAGCCGTCACTCTACTAATGGTGGCAGCACTCCCAGCTGACTTTCCCTCCCTTGAGCTCCCTCCAGATGGTAAACACATTGCTACAGAGCAACAGGTGGAGCCAAGCAGTTAGGGCAGGTTTCTGTTGATTTTCCTCAGTAGGAAGGCATAAAGTGCTATAGCAGAGGTTCTCAAGCTGGTCCACTGGGCCAGTCCAGGGATGACGGCAGCTGTTTCTCTCCCAGGCAGATCTTCAGCCAGCAAGGCCCAGCACCTTCCTCCGTCAAAATGCCCAGGAGCTTTATACCTGAGGAAGAAGGGCGGAGCCAGTCAGGGGATGAGACACAGCTGTCCTCTCTCCAGGCAAGTTCTTTTAGTCTGCAGGCCCAGCACCATATATGAACATTAGAAGATCCTCCACTGGATCAAGCCAAAGGTCCATCTAATCCAGCTTCCTATTTCACACAGCAGCCCACCAGATGCCTCAGGGAGCACATAAGACACCTGTATCCAGGTGCCCAACCCTGTATCTGGAATTTGAGGTTGCCCACATCTACATATAGATGTGCGTACACCTACACGTACATCCTCATGGCTAACCTGTGATGGTCCTTTACTCTAGGAATTTGTCCAATCCCTTCTTAGAGGCATCAAGGCTCAACCAGATGGACTAGGGAGTACCACAGAACCATAGAACAACTAGAAGCAGGGTAAAGAAATATTTTCTTTTGTCTGTCCTAACCCTCCCAACATTCAATTTTAGTGGATGTCCCCTGTTCTGGTGTTATGTGAAAGGGAAAAGAGCATCTCTCTAACCACTCTATCCATTCCTCACATAATTTTGTATGTCTCAGTCATGTCCCCCCTCAAGTGCCTCTTTTCTTGATTGCTTCTGGATGAGGTGAGAGTGGCACGGGTATTCCTGGTTTATATGCATAATGAGATCCTGGATTCTATTCCAGCTTCTGATCAATCAAAAGGAAGGTCTAGCAAAATTTGCCAATAAACAAGGTTAAAATGACTCTGTAGAGAGCAAAAGCAGGTCTTTCGTAGCTCCAACCAGGAAAGTTTATTTTAATTATTATTAAATTTTCATTTGGCAGTTGTAACTAAAAATACATATAAAAGCACAGTAGAAATACAAACAAAACAACTGCAGTCAGAAAAAACTAACAAATAAATCCTCACCTGAGAACTTCAGGTAAGCAATTTAGAACCCAATTCTAACCAATTTAGGCCAGGGCAACTCAACCTGTGATGGGATGGGGAAGCTGGCTCACACCCATAAGCCACATGGTGGCAGAGAAATGTCTTACAGCACATTTTTAAACAACCCCTGGCCAGTGCTAGGGACTTGTGCCAGTCTAATAGGAGGTTAGGATTACATTGTCAAATGTATAAACCCTTTTGATAGAGGGGTGTTTTTGTTTAGGCACGGAGTGAGCTGCTACATCTTCGGAGATGTTGGTGTTAATTAAAGAGTCATCTCACCACATCTGCATCAGAAGAAATGCTTCTCACTTGCATGAGGATCTCTGTATCAATGGCAAGGGAAACATTTCAAATGAAACTTTATAAAAGGTTCAGATCAAAGTAAATAAATATTTTTTTGAAAAAAAAATGAATCATCCCGTTTACTGCTCTTCAAGCCAGCAATAGTTCAGTGATGATGGGAAGGGGTGATTGGGGGGTGCCTTCCAGCTCCACCGGAGGAATAAATACAATTAGACTATAGATCTTTCATCATCCTGTGGGAGTCTGTCTCCTGAGAGCGCTTCATCACGTTCTGTAGCATTCTGGCAAAGTTGTGCTTTGCTTTGCAGATACTGTTTCTAGCATATTTTAACAATGTTGTATAAGGGTAATCTGGAGTTGTTTTGAAGTCTGGGGAATACTAAAAAGTTTAACTGAATGTGAAGCTAGCTGATCATATGCATACTTAACTAATATGTTCCAGGGCATATTTAGTATGATTATTATCTTGATTTTAAAACAACTGAAGAAGAAGAAAGTAGAAGAAATGGTGCCTGCCGCCCGTTTCTTAGCAGAGGTAAAAAAATTTCCTCAAATACTGCAACAATTTGAGTGGATGCACATGGTTGTGAACTGCTGGGAACTCACAGCCTTTAATCCCTGACAGGTTGTTGACTCTGATGGGAAAGCTTGACTGTTGTCATCTAAGCTAGTATCTGAGCAAGCTACTTCTTAACATAACCATCTACCTGATGGTTGCAGGTAAGCCCTTGCCCTCTCCAGTTGTGAGGGGAGTGAACCTGAGTAAGATTCAGCAAGTATATGAGCCGAGCCAGCTGCCACCTAACATTTTTTGACTTGTGCTCTTTAGGTAAAATATGGTAATTTGGGAGGAATCAGGCTAAATGCCTACAACATTTGGTCCTAAAGTGTCGGAGCAGCATACTTTGCACTATGTTGCCATCTTTATAGTCTACAATATAGTGCAACAAAAACGAAACTGAACATATTTAGGCCTGGTTTTCTTTATTGATTTTAGCAATGGCTGCTCAATCAGATCCAATTTCCGTTCAGAATCCTTCAAGCACTCATAAATCAAAATGATCAGAAAACAGCAAAGGTTTCCCTACTGTGTGCAGCGCAGATGTGAACATAAACAGCAGGAGGCTGGAAAATTGCTACATACAAATAGCTCCTGCTCTTGCAAAGGGCTGCTTTGAAACTAAATCACCAGAGCAGCTCAGCAACCAGATCAGCTAACAACAAATACCTATGTATTAGCCCGCTGAAAGAAAACCATCGCCTCCCACATTAACACCATCCCAACCAAGGAGGAAATTAATCATGTATTTTGTTACAGTTTATCCATATTTAGAGAGGTTGAACAATCCAAGTTTCTTGAAATGCATCATCTGAGTGCATCACCAATACATTATGTGTAGCATATTCTCAATGATCCACACACTAGGGGTTGAGACATAACGGGAGTTTGCAGGTGAGATGTCTGCTAGTCCTCCTGGGCAGCAGAGCTGGTAATAGGGAGCCACATAAACATGCCAAACACCTGCAAACTCCCGTTATGAAATTGGGAGTAGGGCAGGTATGGGGTGGACACCCCAGTATGCTGCAAGAGGACTATCAGTGTGCCAGGAGCATTAGATTAAAAAAATACTCATGTTTACTGTAGGCTCAAAGTGCTAACCTTTAGAGAAGGCTGCTTTTCACAGTGCCTCTTCAAAAGTTGTTGCGTTGGGTTGCCTTTTCTGAGTATGGTTAGTTCTGCTGCCACTATCTTTGAGTATTGCATGATGGGCTCATTCAGCCCTTCTCAAGGAAGAGTTAAAATATGATCACCATGGAAGGCAGAAGGTTTACCCCTGTGTTTGCCTCCTTTTGATCAAGAAACACACTCAAGACTGTGACTCAACAGACACTCCGTTGTGCCCTCAGAAATATTTTAGATTGTACCACTGACCATGAGTTATTTTATTGCTGCTTTTAGTATTGTTTAATATATTGGTGTCATTTTAGGTTCTCTCTCTTTAAAGTCTTATAATTCTCTTACACTTGTATGCATCTGAAATTGTATTGTATTGTATGCACTGCTGATTTTTATTTGGTTATAAGCCTTTCACGTTGTTTTTAATTATTGTTTTTGTATGTATAATTGTATTTGTAGCTATTCTAATTCACCAAGAGGGCCCCTTATTGGGGAGAAAGAGAGGATGCACATTGTTTAAATAAATATAAGTTTTTGGCTACAATCCTAGCCACATTTTCCTGGGAGCAAGTACTATTGAACATAGTGGGGCTTACTTCTGAGTAGACTTGCTTAGGATTGCACTGTTTATTTTTATTTTTTTTTAATCTCCACTAAAAGTATAGACTGAAGGTCTGGATAATATTTGGTGGCAGTGAGATTTGAATCAGACTTCTTGGTCCAGAGCTCACATTCTTCTCCACTTCACAGTATGATTGTGCAGGATGGTTACATCTTGCATATATGGCTATAATAGCCAGGAAATATTTAAGACTCAAAGTAATCTTCTTTAAGGGAAAAAAACTAAAGCATATAATCTCTAAAGACAGAAACCTCTTCCTTTAACTCAATACTTTACATGAAAGTAAGCCCCACTGATTTGCTTCCACATAATGTGCAAATCGCTTGAATACCAATAGGAAAAGGATAACTATAATGTGATTACAAGTGAGTCCCAGACCAGTACTGGTTACAGTGACAATCTAATTATGTGGAAAATTGAAACAGCCATAAAAGCAGCTGGTACCTTACTGGTATCGATGGGTGTGGCATGGCTATAATGGAAAAGAGAGTGGCTTCTTTTTCCTATGTAGCTGTGACATCAGCTTTTGAACTGTTTCCCTGTTCAAAGGTAAACAGGTTTTCCTGCCCTCTACTTCTTGGTAGAGTCAGTGGAGTCATTCAAACCCATCTTGTCTCTCTCTATTGCTCTCAGTCAGAGGTTGGCCCAGGCAGGTTCGCACCGGTTCTATAGAACTGGTTGTTAAACTGGGCCCGATGCTAGTGAACCGGTTGCTAGCATCGGGCCCAATTCCCGGCACCCACCCGTTCCGGCTAGCTCCGAGGCGGAGCAGCAGCCAGAAGCTGCTGCTCCGTCTCGGAGCTAGCAGGAATGGCGCTGTGCACAAAGATGCACTGCGCATCTTGGACATGTGCAGTGTGTCTCTGCGCACCCATTGGGTGCTCCGGAGGCGGGGCCAGCTGCTCCAGCTACGGAGCAAGGCCCAATGGCTGCGCAGATGCACTGCACATGTCCAAAGTGGACAATTAAAAGGGGGCACAGTGGAGACGTTCAGAACAGGGAAAAGGACTAAGGGCAAAATCCATAGCAGTTACGGGTCCAAGCAGTTATGTCACCCTCTAGTGTTATTTTATGGAGAGTCATCTTGACTGCTCCAGAGCAAGGGGCTTAATTTCACTTTAGTATATAGGCCTAAGATAATGAAGGACAAGTAGGATGAGGACATTTACTTATACTGCATTTTGATAAGTAATTGAGAAAGCTTTGTAGAATATGGGAGTGATGTATGTTGAAACAGGATTTCCTGTTGTAGCCAGAAATGGAAACAAGTACAGGTGGGGTCTCTGTATTGTGTATATGTGGATCTAGCTCAACATGGGTCCCCCATGGATCTCCAGGAAGAAAGTTACTTTTGCTTGTAAGGGTAAGCTTACAAGCTTACTGTTTGCATCAAAAACTGATTACACTGTCAAAGAGCATTGTATGAGGGGGGAAGGAGGAAGAGGGTGTGAGAAAACAGTGAAAATATTGAATAATATTGAATAGATATTGAATAAATGAATCATTTGAGAAGAGATTTCTTACCCATCCCTACCCCAATATACATATGAGGCAAAGGTTTAGATTCAAACTGGTTCTTATTTAACAAAATCAATGTCAATCAGCATGGAATTGCAAACTCTTCAGGGGGTCCAATCTCCTTGCACTCTTCCCCTTTTTATTCCAGACACAGTTCTCTGAGGAGATAGCACCTGCTATCTATTCCCCTTTTGGACGTACTTTGCTGATTCAAAGTTGAAGATCTACTGACAATCCCTGCTTCTCTACACCAACCTCCAAAGCAGATCAAAGAAACTTAATTGCACTGCTTCCGCATGCATCCTAAAGACAGACTCTTCAGATCAATTCTGGTTCTCCCATGATTCTTGCTTAACTCAGGCACACACCAAATCTCTCCCTGTACCTTTACCTGCATTGTGACCAAATGAATCAGATGAGAGGCAAATAATTCCTAACCAGCCCTAGACAGAAACCAACTAGCTCTAGACTTCCCAGCTCAATGACTCTAAAAGTGGAACAGATAAGGTAGAATGTGGACAGAATACAGACTTTACCTTAAAAGATGAAGATGTGGTTAAGTATTATAGTGAGAGCAAATTCATATGCTGGAAGCCAAACTATTGCAGAATCCAAAAAGTCAAGTAAAGAATTAACATCACAGACCAGGAATCTAATGCTGACAAAGGAAACTTGCACTGTAGTTTGAGAAAATGGATGGATCAAGGGAAAAACTGGTAGCATTTTTTTAATATTATGAATAAAATAGAAAGATGTGAGTTATTAATAAATCTCCGCTGATACAAATATCTGGAACACAAAAGGAAAAGGCACTCTAGTGGTCAAGCACACAGAACACTCAAGTGTTGGCAACACAAATGCAATAGCAATCTCGGTCATTATTGTTGTGGAGCAGACATTTCATTGTGCTTTGGAGAAGTTTGGCAAATAGTGGAGAAACTCTCCAGTTTTTCCACTAGTCAAGATTGTGAGTACAATCCTTAATCAAAAAGCAATGATTAAACACCAGCTGACTATAATGGATCGTGACTGCTTTGCAGGAACCGGTGATCATTAATGGTGGAAAACTCAGAGCACTGAAATGCAACTCCTAGTCTTTTCCTCCCTACTTCCATCATCATAAATAGCAACTATGTTCACTTGTCAAGAGTGTCATTGCACATAATCTCAGCATGAATCTTCTGGCCTCTGATCAGCAGCGCAGATATGCTGGCAGTATGAGAAACGGTAGGGGAAAGTGGTTTCAGCAAATGAACAGAGGAAGAGAAATCAAGGAGAGTGTTCAGTAATCTTGGCCAAAATTGCAACTGCATCTTACATATGCTCTCCCTTTTATGACTACTCCCCTTGCAAAGAAAAATGGGGAAGGGCCCACCGAGGAAGGTTATAATGACTTTGAAGAATGCTGGCAAATTTTGACAGGAATCCAATTTCCATACAAATCATGCACCACCATTTCCTTTAATTTAAATCCAGTGCTCCTGAGGTAATCTGGCTAGGTGTTCAACTGAGTATATTTTGTGCTGATTTATAAGTGGCAATTCTGGACTATACCATCTAAACTTTTGTTGGATTTTTTTATTGTATGTGTAAAAATTCACTTTCATAAAGCTAATATTTTAATTTTGAGCATAGATTTTGAGAAATTTTGAGGAAGTGAACAGTATGGTAGATAGAAATGGCTCATTTGTTCCCTTCATCCATGGATTCCCTAAAGGCACAATCCTTACCAACCTTCCAGCAATGCCGCTCTGAGGTGTGGAAACAAACACACCTATTCCCTTACCTTGAGGTGGCCTCCATGACTACCCCTACCTGAAGGATCGAGCACATGATGTGTGCACATCTATGGAAATTTAATGAATAAAATCCAGGTACACAGTAAAGAAATACCTACAATACAAACAGGGCATATCTGAATATAGAAGAAGTAGCTAGCACTTTGCAAATAAGAAATGTAATATTCTTGTTTTAAAGCTAAGAACTCTATCATTATGCTGTGATAACATGTAAAGCTTGAATATGTGATGAAATTCCTCAACAAGGTATTATTTGATTTTTCTATCTTTCCTTCTCTGTGGATACCAGAAGTACACATTAATGGGATAAAGTTCTTTACCAAGGGAGTTATTGCAATGCATACATGATTATGACCTTGAAGTATAATTCATGTGTCTCAATACACTCTCATTGCTATTTGTTATATTATAGAAGACACTGCATATATACGGTAATATGATTTTATATGACATGTAATAATACTTCAATATCAGTGGCTACCTCACTCAGAACTGTGGCAAGATACTTACAGTATACATTTTCAACATATTTCCAGTGACAATTTTGTCCTTGTATCTGAAGATAAATATTATTTACTTGTGGGAAAGAAGACAAAGCTGTGCTTTCACTTATGGAGGGTGCAAATCTAATCAATTTAGGGTGGCATAACTCGCCTGGCATTCCTTCCGGTGATGGCATGGGGATGTAGGTGTATGCTTGTGTGCTGGCCTATCGCCCCCCCCCCCCCCCAGGAGTGGCACTTTTGTGGCACCCCCAGATCAGTACAGGACTTATGACTTTATGCCAGCGTAAGAGCAGGTTAGGTTTGCAGCCTGAGTGAGAGCCAAATGGAACACACCCTGCTGAAGCAAGTAAAGAGGCTTCAAATCTTGCTGCACATTACCACCAGCAACCCAAACCAGTTACTGAAAAGCTGTGGCCTTGCTGACATACATAGGCTGCAATCCTAAAGACACTTTCCAGGGAGTAAGACCCACTGAACACAATGGGGCTTACTTTTGAATAGACATGGTTAGGATTATGCTCATAATAGAAAATGATGCCCTTTGTAAGATGGATGGCAGATATATATGATGAGAAGTGTTTCTTGCCAAGCCAAGGTCAGTAGGAATCAATAAGCAGAAGCAAATAAAGAATGCAAATCAGATCATTCATTTATTTATTTTAAAAATTTATATCCCGCCTTTTTCACACCTTTAGCCTGACTCAAAGTGGCTTACAGTAAAACATAATTAAAACATTAAATAGAAACATTCAATTAAAATCAATTAAAACATAGACGCTAAAAACACTAAAAACAGTAGTAGCATCACAGCAGGCATCTTCTATATACTGAGATTATGGTTCAATGCACGGCCAGCTTAAGACCTCCCCATGCCTAGGGAAGGTCCTTCAATATGTAAGGATTCCCCTGCCCTTTCAAGCAAGCATTAAATTTAAAAATATATCTGAAAGCAGAAACCCATCCATGGTTTCTGTGAAGAGAAACATTTATTACCACCCTACTCCACCCCCAACATTAATAGCTTTGTAATAATTTATTTGCATGATTCAGAATAGAATATTCTCTAACTCATGCCAATGAAGCCAGAAGACCAGAGATAAATAGCAAGCTGTAGGATCCTGCAGTGGGCTGCAGTGGGCAAGATCCTATAGGATCATGTAGTGGGCATGATCCACTTTGCTCCTCCAGCCAGCTGGCTTATTTCTCCCATTTGTAATACAAAAGGGGATTGCTGTTGACCCCTTGTCCTTGACCTGATTGGACCAGACTGCCTGTAGGGAAGGATGAACACAACACTTGGGGCACAAAAATCAAACTGAGGACATCCACTGGAAGGATAAGAGGCTGAAAAAAACAGGATAGGTATGTGAAAAATGCCAACACCCATACTGCCCCCCTAGCTATGTCCCTGTTCCACTCTCAGGGCACTGCATCATCCTGACTGTTCAAATCAGGAGGTGAAAAGTAGAATAACCATCTCAAGTTCTCCTCAGTGAATATAGAGATTTTTGGTTGGTAAAAATAGCTAGGGATTTCTGAAGGGAAGCTAAAACATTTCAGGAAAAGTAACCACATTTCTCCAAGGTGTTTCAAACATCCGTTTTTAAAGGCTTTTTCTGCCTCTCTGCCTGATGACAAAATGCCTGGCAATATCATAACAGTACAAATCATGCTACTCCATCTGTGGGCTTCTGAAAGCCCATAGGTGTTCTTCATCTCATAAGACAATCTTGATTGGGGCTCCATTTGAAAAAAAATATAATGAAGGTATGGCATAAGTTGGGGATGGCTGCAAGGCCATGACCTGTGTTCAAGAGGACAACATAAGAGGCCATTTGGCTGGACTCCCCTTGAGACTCTGTTATTGCAAAGTCCAGATTCATCAAGTGCGCAGTCCTCAAAGACAAGCAATACAAGATTGCTTGTCCTTTCAAGTACTGTGGAGACACAGCAAGAAGGTGAACACTCATTCAGGGTCTGCGAATATTGCTTCAACTTATGGCTGTGGAGGCTCAGCAGGCAAAACTTACCTTGTGACCTTTAAGGTCTTTGCACGGCAGGGATGAACAAGGTTTGATTTCTCAGAACACAAAGGAGAAACCTTTTTTTCCCCTGAAAAGACTGAACTGTAAATAACCAAGATGATTACGTGGTGTGTTTAACAAAGATGACCAAACTTCATCAATTTCATTTAATTTTTATGTATGTGAATGTGAGTTCCTCTGAAAATATTTTCGGCAGTTTGTGCAACATATACAGCTCATGCAATAGAATCAGAAAATAGTATTTGAGTACAGAGAGTTTTATGAACCTTACACCTCAGTAATCTTGACATCTGACAGCAGAGCTGAAGTAAAAGTGTCTAAACAGATGGTTGAGATAAAATTTGAACCAGGATTTTGGGTTTCACTTTAGCCTCTGTGCCAAATCATCTCAAAATTACTTTATTAAATAGAATGAGGTGAATTCAAATAAGTCTGAAATTAATTCCTGGAATTAATTTCTTTAGCTCAGAAATCCTGCTTTTGTTACTATATTCACTTTTATAATGGGAAGGGGTCTTATCATGTAGCATTGTAGTGAGCAAACATAGAGCATAATCCTAGACAATTTATGCCACTGCAACATACCTGTCTCCCCATTCCTGATGTAGCATGGGGAGGCCAACACATGTCTGTGCACTAGCCTAACCTGAACTCTGCCCAATTCATGTTTACACAGGAAAACTGTCCACTGCCTTATCCCAGGATCTGGTGCACAGACATGCTCTTTCCTCCCTACATCACCCTGGGAAGAACAATGAACTGTCCGACCTAGGTCAGGATTGCACCCTATGAGTATCTTCTTTGCTTGCACTTTCCTTAGATATGAAGAAGACTGGCACATGAGCCCTAAGGTTGGATGTCCTTTTTCTGTCAATAGTTAAACCCAACCTCTCTGCTGGAACTGCCACCTAAAGTAACAATTTTTTATTGTAGACATCTGCTCACAATGAATTAAGACAAAGCTAATAGCTCCTTTCAGACTTGTCACTTCCAAGACTGTCTCATTCCAATGAATCTTGGTCATGGCCAAGGCCCCAATTATAGAAGCAATCAGAGTTAAATGGTTTTATATACCATTCCACTTTCCCATAAAATGTCTGGTACTTCATAGTAATGTAGTATTGTGTACTTCATAGTAATGTAAGGTGCAATCCAGAGTAACTACGGGGAGTCCTTGCTCCGGTGTAAGAACAATTTACTCTGGATTGCAATATGAATTTCTCATAGGTTTTCACTAGGTGGTGCCGTAACTACGGGTGCGCGTAAAGTCTCTTACGTCCTCCCGTAGTTACTCTGGATTGTAGGGTTAGTATCTAAGATTTTTCTGGCCAACTGTAATCCATTGCTATGTATTAATTCTCAGGTTTTCTGCCATTTGAAGAATTGTTGGAAGCCTAACATTTCACCATAGATATCTGATGGCGGCCTCTGAGTATGTTATCATATATGTATGGCAAAATGCTAGGCATCCAAAAACAACTGTTCAAATGCCAGAAACCCAGAAATTAATACACAAAAATGGACTTCATAGTAAGTTCTATTGAGTAAAATGGAATTTACTCTCAAGTAAGTCTGCAGGAAATCTTCCAGGAAGTTAACACTTGAAGGACAGATACTGAAGCTCAAATATTTTGGCCACCTCATGAGAAGAGAGGACTCCTTAGAAAAGACACTGATGCTGAGAAAAACTGAAGGCAAAAGGAAAAGGGGATGGCAGAAGATGAGGTGGTCAGTTAGTGTCACTGAGGCAATGAATATGAATTTGAACAAACTTTGGGATCTAGTGGAGGATATGATTGCCTGGTGTGCTGAAGTCCATGGGGTCATAAAGAGACAGACACAACTGAATGACTATACTACAACTACAACAGCAACAAAGTGTGCAGTAAACTGCATTCTTAGGGATATATTCCAGGGATGATTCAGAAGTAGCATATTTGGCACCATCAATTTGAATAATTTAAAGTCTGCTCAGATGTGTTTTTGGAAGGAACACACAATGCTTCACCATAAAGTAGTCAAAATCTTTTCTTCTTTCATTAAAAAGCTAGTCTTGTCACCTGGGATGAGATGAGAGAACTTAAGAAAGTCTGAAACATACATTCAGTGTCTGACAGCTAACAAATACAGTTCTAGAAACTGAACAAGCAGCTGAGAGGACGCTGACTGTGTGCTATAGAATAACTCAGTGCATAGACATATATTTTTAAAGGCTGGAAAGCAAGTACAAAGAGACTTGAAGTCCCATAAACCCTGGCCCCAAAGAGGTCATTTTCCAAAGACAAAACAATGATATGAACTGCGCTGGCACCAAATTTTGCCTAGAGTGAATTCAGATATTCCTACTCCTGTTAATACATATAAGAAATTTCAAAAGAAGCCCCTCTCCCAACCAGAATTTTGATAAAAATAGTAAAATATCCCAGAACGTGGAGAATTTGTACATTCTTTAATTGCTAGTGTTAATTCCTTGATACAACACACACGGAACTTCTCCAGAGGGATGACACCAGTGGGGACCCCAGCAATGATGTCTCTTCATGGAGACATGTGACAGTCAGGAGAAAAAGGGGCAGGAGTAGTCGAGAACCACTGGAGCTATGTAACCGTTTCCAGAGTCTCTCAGATTCCACCATGCTGGCAGAAGTTCCTCTTGCTAGCACACCTACACCGGATCCTGGCATTGCCCATACTGGCATGCCTACAGATCCCCCTCATAGACAGCAGCCACAACCAGTTAGTGTGGGGGAAGCTAGACACAGAAGGAGAACACGGAGGAGGGTGGTGGTGATTGGAGATTCTCTCCTGAGGGGCATGGAAGCTGTATGCCGACCAGACCTGTTTTCCCGTGAGGTGTGCTGCCTCCCTGGTGCTAGGATACGGGATATCACGGAGAGGCTACCGAGGATGATCACACCTGCTGATCGTCACCCGTTCTTACTCATCCACGTAGGAACAAACAATACTGCTCGGGAAACTTTCCAAAAGATAGTTGGGGATTATGAAGCTCTGGGGAGGAAGATTAAGGACCTGGGGGATACCCAGGTGGTATTCTCATCCATCCTCCCAGTAATTGGCAAAGGTCCTCAGAGAGATAGCAAGATTTTTCAGGTCAATAGCTGGCTTCGAAAATGGTGTCATCGGGAAGGATTTGGATTCTGGGATCACATGATGAACTTCCTTGAGGAAGGACTCCTAGCAAAGGATGGACTACATCTTACGGGTTGGGGGAAGAGTGTCTTCAGACGGGAGATGGCCAACCTTATCAGGAGGGCTTTAAACTAAATAAGAAGGGGGTGGGTTATGTCCAAAGGGAACCTAGGAATGAGGAAAATGCTCTGGATGGAAATTGCCAGGGCACAGCTGTAACTCAAAAATCTTTAGAGGGGCCTGGCCTTACAAAAAAGGAGGGAAATGCATTGAGTTGCAACCTCCAGGGCTTAAGTTGCATTTACACAAATGCACAGAGCCTGGGAAATAAACAAGATGAGCTGGAGCTTTTAGCAAGTGAAGGGAAATTTGATTTGATAGGAATAACTGAAACTTGGTGGGACGACTCCCATGACTGGAACACCCAATTGAAAGGCTATCAGCTGTTCCGGAGGAACAGAAGTGGCAAAAGGGGAGGTGGAGTAGCATTATATGTCAAGAACATATATACTTGCTCTGAAATCCAGGAGAGTGGTCCGGATATCCCTGTGGAGTGTGTTTGGGTAAAAGTAAGGGGGGAAAATAAGAAACAAAACATTGTGGTGGGCGTCTACTATAGACCGCCAGGCCAAGGAGAAGGAGTAGACGATGTCTTCTTGGAGCAACTGGCAGGCATTGCAAGGAAATATGAGGTAGTAGTAATGGGGGACTTTAACTACCCAGACATTTGCTGGGAGACAAACTCAGCCAAACATGGAAGCTCCAGTAGATTCCTGATGGGCCTGGAAGATAACTTCATGGTCCAGAAAGTGGAGGAAACGACAAGGGGAGGGGCCATCCTTGACCTGATCTTAACAAATCGTGAAGAACTGGTTGATCAGGTCAACATAGTGGGAACTGTAGGGGAAAGCGATCATGAGCTGCTGGAATTTAGAATAATGTGGGAAATAAAAAGAGTGCTGAGTGAAACTTATATGTTGGATTTCAGGAAAGCTGATTTCAACAGGCTTAGAGGAGTCATAGGTGGGATCCCATGCGTTGATGATCTAATGGGGAAAGGGGCCCAAGATGGGTGGGAGCTCCTTAAGAGGCAGCTTCTACAAGCACAGTCAGAAACAATTCCAATAAAAAAGAAAGGGGGGGAAATGCTGAAAAAACCAGGTTGGCTCCACAGGCAACTTGGGGATCAGCTGAAGTGTTTACATCCCCTAATGTGTTTACATCCCCTAAGAGGTAATGAAAACATGGATGGTGCAGAACAGCAGATTAAGATTGACAGAGAACTGGTTCGAAACCACTTAACTGGCCTAAATGAATTCAAGTCATTTGGACTGGATGAGCTGCATCCTCGAGTTCTTAAGGAACTGGCAGATGTCCTTGCAGAGCCTCTGTCGATCATCTTTGAGAAATCCTTGAGGAGTGGAGAAGTGCCACTGGACTGGAAGAGGGCGAATGTAGTCCCAATTTTTAAGAAGGGGAAAAAAGAAGACCCGGGAAATTATAGACCAGTCAGTTTGACTTCAATCCCGGGCAAGATATTAGAGCAAATCATAAAACACTCAATTTGTGCACATCTAGACAAGTAGTCGGTGATCAAAACAACCCAGCATGGATTTACCAAGAATAAATCTTGCCAGACAAATCTGATCTCCTTTTTTGATCGGGTTACGAGCTTACTGGATAGTGGCAATGCTGTGTATGTCATTTATCTTGACTTCAGCAAAACATTTGACAAAGTCCCGCATGACATTTTAATTAGGAAGTTGGAAAAATATGGGCTAGACAGGGCAATTGTTAGGTGGATCTGCAACTGGCTCGATGGCCGCACTGAAAGGGTTTTAGTAAATGGTTCTGTGTCAACCTGGAGGTCAGTTTCTAGTGGGGTCCCCCAAGGCTCTGTCTTGGGACTGGTTCTCTTTAACATTTTCATCAATGACTTGGAGGAAGGGATACGGGGGAGCCTGATCAAATTTGCAGATGACACCAAACTGGGAGGAGTAGCAAACACATCAGAAGATAGGAGAAACCTCCAGGAGGATCTGGATAAACTGGAATCCTGGGCTGTAACCAACAGAATGAATTTCAACAGGGAGAAGTGCAAGGTTCTGCACTTAGGCAATAAAAACCAAAAACATAGGTATAAAATGGGGGATACTTGGCTTGGCAGCTCAGCATGTGAGCGGGATCTTGGAGTCGCCGTGGATCACAAGCTGAACATGAGTCAGCAGTGTGATGTGTCTGCAAAGAAGGCAAATGCCATTTTAGGCTGTATTAAGAGGACTGTAGCTTCCAAGTCACGAGAAGTTCTAGTTCCTCTTTACTCTGCATTGGTCAGACCTCACCTTGAGTACTGTGTTCAGTTCTGGGCACCTCACTTGAAGAAAGATGCAGCCAAACTGGAGCAAGTCCAGAGGAGAGCGACAAGAATGATCAGTGGGATGGAAGGGAAGCCCTACGAGGAAAGGTTGGGGGAACTTGGGCTGTTCAGCCTGGAGAAGAGGAGGCTGAGGGGAGACATGATTGCCCTCTTCAGATACCTGAAGGGCTGTCATATGGAGGAAGGGGCCAATTTGTTCATAGCTGCTTCTGAAAGCAGAACTGGAACCAATGGGTACAAACTGCAAGAAAGGAGATTCCGGCTGGAAATCCGAAAAAATTCCTGACGGTTCGGGCGGTTCGGCAGTGGAACAGATTGCCAAGGGAGGTGGTGGACTCTCCCTCACTAGGGATCTTCAAGCAGAGGCTCGATGAGCACCTGTTGGAGATGCTCTAGGGGGAATTCCTGCTGCAGGTAGGGGGTTGGACTAGATGACCTACTAGGTCCCTTCCAACTCTATGATTCTATTCTATTCTATGTCTAAAAGACAATTATGGGGCAAATTTGGTAGTTCTTTTCTAGGCAACAATAAATTTAAAAATTCAAAGGGGTTTCTAGGGAATTTAAATGAGAAGTAATAACACTATAAATGTTTCTCAAAGGAGATCCTGCACATTCTTGCTTATGAATGGCCAAACAATTGTTTTGCTGTCAGCACAGAAGATAAATGCAACATAATTTGCAGTTCACGTGTGGCATCAATGTGCAGATACAAACTATCTGAAAGGAAGAGTCTCTTTTTAGAAAAAAAGATTCAAATAATCTTGGGTCAAATCACACCAGACCCACAGCCCTATCCTATCAAACTCCCCTTGTGCTAATGCAGTTCTGCCAACAGGGTGCACAACTGCATCCTGTGGTAAGTCTCAGATCCTGGAGGCCTTTTTTGAACTCAAGACATGTATAACAGACATGCTGCAATTACACATGCACGTGTACTCTCTCTCACACACATACACAAACACACACACACAAACACACACACATAGAGAGAGATATATCTCTCACACACAGAGAACACACACAGAGAGAGATATATATATGAATGAAACATTCTATAAGGACACAGAAAAATCATCGAATCCAATTATGAATTATTGTTTCAGACTTATACATATTAGTTTTTCTTAAATTCATTAAGAAGTTAAATGACACAATTACCACCGGAAAACTAAGATTTTTCCTTTACGTTAAAGAGTACTGACCTTTTCAGTTATGATGACCATAGCGAAGGTTAGAAGGGAATTGTGCAGCAGTCTGTGCTTGCTTTGGCTCTTGCCTGCACATAGAAGGGAACGGATATCTATGTCATGAAATTTGGTTTGGGGGAAATTGTTTGGTCAAGGTTAAGTTCATGATAATAAGAAGGATATATATAATCAAGCAGGAAAATTATCTATACAAGAAACACAATGAATATAGTAGAAATAAATATTTCAATATTAAATACACTAATAAATTGATAAATACCAAGTAACTTGATAAATACCAAGTAACTACATTGATAAATACGTTACTTTATAAATATAAGTTATATAAATATAAGTTACTTGATAAATACCAAGTAACTACATTCATCCTGATAATACATCCTGATACATTCAGTCTTAAAAAAATAGCATCACTCTTTGCACATCTACAATTCTCAAAGATGAGGAAACATTAGGTTTGCCATATGTTGCTGAAAATCAGGAACAGTCCCAATTTTGGGGAATTGTGTTCACATACTGGCAAATGGACAGAGGGTCCTGTCCCATTTTTGTGGAAAAGAATTATGGCAACCCTAGAAACATATAAAATATACCCCCAATTCTATTTAGTTTCTGAGTAATGATGCAGGTATGCCAATGTTGTATGTGCTGCATTGTGGAAGCAGTCAGAGAAGCCTCCTCTATGTAAAGAAATATTTCTTTTTCTTGGGGCTGCAATGCATCTGCATTGGTGCTTGAAAATTTGATAGCATTGGGATACTAATGTTATGGAAGCAGGGAGAAAATAAAGAATGTCTCAAAAGAGTTTGCTTTGCGATGTCAGTTAGAATACCGTGACATCTGTAAGAATTACTTTTGTGTTTAAATTAATGGAGTCATCATTATTTAATGATTGCCTATGTGTTTCATGCATTTGAGATGAATTGTGTTGAAACTGTAGTAAGTGGCATTATTGTTGTAGCACCAGAGGAAAAATTCACCCACACATCCTAAACCACATGTTCATGGGAATAAGATCTGCTCACTTAAGTGGAATCTAATTCATAGTAACTGATGACCAGCACATCCTCTGTAGCAAAGACAAAACATCACATATGTTAATGATGAAAAAATATTCTAAAGTGGGAATCATTATATTTTCCTGGTGGAAGATCATCTAATGGTCCTTAGAACAGTGGTTCTTGGGATCAGGGACTGGTTTTAAGGGGAAAAAAACATCCTCTGAGCAGTGGAGGGGTGAGTTCTGCCTCCAGTGAGCCAGAGAAAAAACTCCCTCTCACAGAGCAAATCCATCAGTAGTAGAGAGAGGAATGGACTCCTCTGGTTGGCTCTGTCCTCCTCTAGGTACACCACTGCTGGGGGACTCTGCTGCAGTGCTGCTGGCCACTCACTGAGGTTCCTCCTGCCCGTGTCCTATTAATGGACAGATCTCCCTGAGTGGGACCCAGGCAGAGGCACGCATGCCCCCCACACACACTCCCAGTGGCTTACTCAAAAGGAGAAAGAGGAGAGGGCTGTCTCTGGGCAGGGGAAAGGGGAGTTGTTGGTCTGGGGGCAGCTGCTGTGGTGCTTGAGAATGCAGTGCAGCAGAGCTGGCCAGCCTCTGCCCTCCACTGTGTGAAGCCCCCACTTGGCACTCACCTCCCCACTGCTGCCAGCCTACCAATTGTCCTTCTCTCATGTGGCAACATGCATCCCCCTTCCTGCAGCAGAAGGGTGGGCAAGGAAGCATTAGAAGATTAGAAGATTGTTGAGAATGAGAAAAAGAACTTTCAAAAGTATTACTCCATAAGTTTGCGTTCCTGGTAGGGTTGCCATAATTTCCTTCCACAAAACCCGGACAGTACAAAACTGCTGCAGTATGTGCTCCCGTAGTTACTCTGGATTTGGGGGTATGTTCAGGATGTTGATTCACCAGTGAATGCACATGTGAAAACCTTGTAGAAATCTCCAGTTTAATTTTCACCTAGGATTGAATAAGTGCCCCCATGAAAGTCCGAATTTTGCCTTCAAGCCTCCTGTTCACAAGTAAATCTAAATCTCTCATGAGGTTAATCGAATAACCACAAAAATATAAGCAAACACACAAAAGTGAAGAAGGAAAGAACAAAAGTAATGAAAAGAAAGAGCACCTTTAAAGCTGATTTTTGCTCAACCTGGACAAGTTGTCATGGAAACTATCTTCTTTTGATCCATAAAAATCGTTAACATAAGCAGAAGTATATGAACCAGGTCCAGACAGAAAACATGGTTGATCTGACGTTGGAGGGGAAAAAATATTACTGAATTCTGAAATATTTTACCATTTTTTTCTGAACTGCATCTCCCAATTTCTTTTCTTTTTCAGAATATTGATGTTTTTGTGGAACTTCTTTTGTGGAACTTCTCTGAGGTTGAGTCTATAAAAATAAAATGTTGCTATTTAATACCAAAAAAAAAGAGGTTGGAACTTCAAACACAGTGGACTTCCATGCAATTTACTCATTTCCGAATCAACTTCAGTCAATTTATTTGTGTATTTGTATATCTCAGCTTCCTCCAAATAGTTACAAGGCTAGAAAAGTTAAAAGCATACATTTTTTTAAAAGTCATAAAACAATTTTTAAAAATTTGAATAAAATGCAAGAATAACTGGTTTTTGTTTGTTTGTTTGATTAAAGGACTTTTGATTGTTTTGACTGATTAAAGAATTGATTAAAGGACTACCTTTCCCCCACAGTAAAAGGGATCCAAGGAAGCCAATAACATAAAACATAAGAACAACATAAAAAACATAAAACCAGTACAGTTCAGTTACACAATAATAAAAAATCTTAAAAGTGAATAATAGCCCAATTCTAAACTGCCCAGAGCAACAGAACTGCTACTGTTGCAAAATGGCTGCCACAGTATCCTAAATGCACAGGGCAGTCACTAGTGGTTCCTTGCAAGAACAGGTCATACGTTCTTTTCAGTGGTGGGATTATAAATAAATTAACAACAGGTTCAATGTCCTAATAACCTAAATTAACAACAGGTTCTATGTCCCATTAGTAACCGGTTCTCAGAACCAGACGTTCATTAGGAAAGGGTTCTATAGAACCTGTGAGAACCCCCTGAAGCCCACCACTGGTTCCTTTCCCCCAGATAAGGAATGGAACCCCACAATGGAGCCACTCAGTTTTATGGCAGCCCTTCATACTCTGGGTCCTGTGAAGTCCTGCTCCCCTCCCAGCCAGCTCCTTCAACCCTCTCTCAGCTACTCCCACCTGGCTTCTGACTGGGTGGCCTTCAGAGGTGGCCTAAGTCGGAGCAGACCTATACAGCCTGCTGCAGCCTTACCTTGGGGTAGGGAAGAAGCCTCCCCTCTCCAGAGTAGTGCAGCATCAGCCTTCCAAATTTGAGCATAAGGACATTGAACTGGCAGTGTTGAGCACCAGGGGCCTTCCCCTGTTGTTTTTCCCATCCCCATATTTTTCCATATACCAGCCTGTCTTCAGAGTATAGTGGTACCTCACTTAACAACAGCCTTGCTTAACAAGCATTTCACACAAGCAAAAATTTCCAAGAAATCTTGCTTCACATAAGAAGTTCCGCTTCACTTTACAAGCAAGTGCGCTATAGGCACGCAGCCCTGACGCTCCACATGGAGGCTCTTTAAAAGGGCTGCTGGCCAGCGCTGCTGCCTCTAACTGCCACTAACTTGGGGGCAGTTGCCCAGAGGTGCCAGAGGCAGCTAACCTTAACTGCCCCCAAGTGCCCACACCACCCACCTTGAACCTCCAGCAGCAGTCCAGGTAAGCCTCCCAGGAAAGTGTCTTTGATTGCAGTCTCCTAACTATGACTACCCAAAAGTAAGCCCCATTGTGTAAAATGGGGCTTACTCCCAGGAAAGTGTCTTTAGGATTGCAGCCTAAGTAGACTTCATAGGATCATGCACATTGAATGCATGTTTTGAATTCAATTCCAATGTTTGTCATCATTTTTACATCCAGTTAATATTTTTATATGAATATTTTGGGGATTGTGGAACCAATCATCTGAGTTTCTATTATTTCCTATGGAAAAATCTGTTTAACTTAAAGAGCACGCCTCCGGAACGAATTAAGCTCTTTATGTGAGGCACCATTGTACCAGCTTTAGAACAAATGCACATTTACTAGTAATGACAATGCAAAATGCTTCACCTGTCATAGCAACTAAGAAAAGATTGGAGAGAGAAAAACACAGTAAGAGCATGAAAGGTACTTCAGAATTGGCTACTTCTGGCAATCAGGGCACTGGGAAGTGGAAGTCTTATCTCAGAAGTGGTGTTGCTTTCTTTCACATGAACTCCCTGTGTGTCTCATGAGTGGGATGCTTGCATGTGCAGAAAAGAAGGGATGACATCAGTTTGTGATGTAGGCTTTGTATTACTTCATGCACAACACACAGCCACAGATTGCCAAACTTCTAGCTCCTGATCTGAACACATTCTGCTTCCTATCCTATCCTGATGCACTCACTGAATCATATACCCCATGGGCATTTTATTGGAAAATTTTGAAAAACAGGCGCACATCATGATACTCCAATCAGAGGCATCATTAGTGTGATTACTTCTCTACAATTCTCTACCCCAGGATGGAACCTTCAGACCAGACCATAAAGAATGAATTAAAATATCATAGGTACAGCCTAAATGCAATAGAATCACTACGATTGGTTAAATTTCCATTACCTTTTAAAAAATATACAGTATAACAGTACAGTTTTTATAACATAAAATCCAGAGTGTCAACATTATGACACTCACACAGCTAAATAAGTCATAGCATTAGCATTACTGGTTCCCAGCTGTGTCATAATAACACTTTATTGGCACTCAGAAAAATCAGTCATATCCAATCAATTATGAGAAAAGGTAATCCTTTTTTAACATAAGGCATTTGCATTGGCTGGCAGAGGTGGGAGAGGATCAGAGTGCAAAGGAAGGAGAAATTTGAAAAGGCTTGAAGATAACCTCTAGGAATGCTCTGCTAGTGAGGCAGAACTGGACTGGGGTCTTGGTCTGCGATGCGCTTCTTTGGTCCCGTCCTGGCCATCCCAGGAACCACCAAATATGTATCAGGCTCAGGGTGCTATCGTAATCACAACTCACCCACTCCCCATTCCTGTGGTAGTGTGGGGAAGCCAGCACATGTCTGTGCACTGGCCTAATAAAGCCAGTAGTGGTGCAGAAGTTTGTGACCTGGCCTAACTAGGGGTTATGATTGCACCATCAGTGTCCAGATTTGTGCTTTGATCAAGCAAACAGAGCCCCCATCCACATTCATGGATGGGGAGATGTCATTATGGAAATACAAAGGCCAAAGAATCCGGATCAGTAGAGTTGAAAAGCTGGTTTCCTAGAACTGAATTAACCAGACAAATGATTATCTAGAAAAATTAGATTCAGACATCTAATTCAGGTAATAGAATGGATTTTATAGGCAGGAGGGCCAAATAAATGAGCTTTTATTTTGTTTGCCCATTGTGTCACTCAGTGTTCCTTCATGCGGCTTTTTCCTGTTTTGATATGTATAAATAGGTTTTTAATAGTAGTTTGCTTCATTCAACCCCTTCAGGCATGTGTTATCTCACTGCGACACCTTCCTCATCATGCATTCTCTTCTCCCTTTTTCCCAGCAAAAAACACTCTGTGAATGGCATGGCTTGTACAGCAAAATAAATCAATACGTATTTTCACTTGTATATTTTGTGTAGAAGTACATGGATTATCATTCAAGGAGGAATCATTCAAAATTCCAGCCATAAAACACACATAATTCCAGTTAATTCCAGCCATAAAACACACAAATTTAACTCCTATGCTGATAATGTAATTGCAAGAAGGGAGGCTCCCATAATCTAATGTTTATTATCTAATGAGGAGTCCTGTTGGATCAGGCCAACAATCCATAAAGCCTCGCTTGCTGTTTCCAACCCGGCTGGCTGTTTTCAGGCAACCCAAAACTGGTTATTAATGGCACCTTTTACCTGTTCTGCAGCTCATGACAGCTCTTCCACTGCTCAAGCACAGAAACTTGGGTTTGGTGTAACTATTATACTATTAGTTACTTTGTAACTATTATTGGGTTCCGTGTAGCAATTCCAACCAATTTAGGCTACCACAACTCACCCACAACCCTTTCTTGTGATGGTGCAGGGGAGGCTGGCGCACGTCCGTCCACTAGCCTAACCTCCCAGAAGTGGCACAGAAATGCTTTACAGCACTTTTTTGACATCCTCAGGCCAGCATGGGACTTGTGCCAGAATTTATTCCAGCCTAACTGGGGATTAGGTTTGCAGCCTTCTTGATTTATGTTAATGACTGCGTATCTTTGAAAGACATCTGAACCATTACCACACGTTATGGTGATGATTTCCGTTTTCTGTCTGTTGAATGGTGGATTGAGGGTCTAGTTGTCTCAAGCCTTGGTTTGGTAATGATTGGCACACTCAGTCCATGATTGTGCGGGATGAGGAGTCAGGCTGCATGCCCATAAACACCTTGAACAAATAACGGACAGACGTTTCCTCCAAATTTGCTTCCTGCACAACAATAATTAGGCTCATAGTTCCCTGCTGTTTTTTTGTTATGGTTAAATCAAAGTGGCCCAGCTTCAATCCAAGCATGTGGGTAAAACAACTCTTTAACCTGGCATCTGTGGTTGCCAATTCAGCAGCAGGCCTCACAGGTGCAGCAATATATGAGGCTCCTATTCTCCAGAACGCACCAGTACAAACATTTATAGCAATCGCTCCTGTGCGGTGTTTGCCCTTTCTCTTGCCAAGGATCTTCCACTCCAGTTTCTCAGTGCACTTCCTCAGCCCTCCCCAGACTTGTTCCTAAGCTATAATTCTAGGAATTTCTACAACACCCTGCAAGGTGTTTGACTTCTAAAACAAGTCTCTTTTTTGACACCGGGACTATGGTATACTAGTTTTCTTAGATTAGATTATAGTATTTAAAAGTTGCATTTGCATGATGCAGAAAAAAATATTGATTGGCAATAACAAAGCTAGTTTTATAGAATGACTTATGAATAATTGTCTGATAGAAATACAGAAGCTTCAGCTGACGCAAAACATTTCAGTCCACCTTTTGTTGGGTGTTAGTTATTGGGAGTACAATTTATTAGAGTGCAGGCCCTGAACTCTAGTGCTTTCAGTTAATTCTGTTGCACATTTAACTCTATTTGGCCCACAGCTGTTGCTTGCAGAGGAACAATATAACAGTACCCATTAGACAAAAAAAATATTTTTTCCATTAATTGGTAGACCTGTTTTAATTAATCAATTTAAATACTGGACAAAGAACTGGCTGACGACAGTTGTACATGATAGTTGAAATAGGACTGGAATGGTGACAGAATGAATATAACCCTCAGCCTTCTCTGCTCCAGTGGATCAGAACCCTCAGCCTGCCTGATTGACATGGAAGATGCATGCACTTCACACACAAGGCTTTTATGTAGATTGCTGATGGTGTCTCTTAATTCAGAACCCAACACAGGGAAGAGACTACTTCCACCCCATTACTCCATTGTAAATGTAACTATGGTGCCTCATGTAAATGTAACAGTGGTGCCTCACATTAATTTGTTCCAGAGGCATGCTCTTTAAGTGAAACGCGCTTTAAGTGAAGCAGATTTTTCCATAGGAAATAATGGAAACTCAGACGATTGGTTCCACAACCCAAAAAATATTTATATAAAAATATTAACTGGATGAAAAAATGATGACAAAACACTGGAATTGCATTCAATATGCATTCAATGTGCATGATCCTATGACGTCTATTTAAGCTGCAATCCTAAAGTCACTTTCCTGGGAGTAAGCCCCATTTAACACAATGGGGCTTACTTCTGAGTAGATATAGTTACGGGATTGCAATCAAAGACACTTTCCTGGGAGGCTTACCTGGGCTGCTGCTGGAGGCTCAAGGTAGTCAGTGGGGGCACTTGCGGGCAGTTAGGGGTAGCTACCTCTGGCACCTCCAAGCAACTGCCCCCAAGTTGGGGGAAGTTAAAGGCAGCAGTGCTGGCCAGCAGCCCTTTTAAAGAGCCTCCATGCAGAGTGTCAGGGCTGCAAAGCACGCATGCCCATAGCATGCTTGCTTGTTAAGTGAAGCGGAACTTTTTATGTGAAGGAAGATTTCTAAGAAATTTTTGCTTGTTATGTGAAATGCTTGTTAAGCAAGGCGCTTATTAAGCGAGGTACCACTGTATTGTCAAGGAGGATTCTCGTGAAATAAACTTTGGCTGCAATCCAGAGCAAATTCAGCCTGCTCTGACCTAACTGCACTCTCCTAACTATTCTGTATCCAGAGCAGAAAGTTATGCTGAATCCAGAAAGTCAGGAAGCCTGGGCTGCCCTAACTGCTCCAGAGCATGCTAAGTAATTGACACAAGAGGAAGACTTGCTCCTGAGGAGACACCCCTCAGATCACACTGAACAAGGAACAGCTGTGGTGCCTAGTGGTGACATGACTCTGCACCTGGTGCACCTGCGTCATCCCTGGGATGCGCGCCCCCCCACCTGGACTGCACAGTCACCAAAGTTGGCGCCTGCGCAGTTGTTTCTGAAGCCAACTGGCTTCAGAAAGAGTACTGCGCAGGCACCATCTCTGACACCTGCGCAGTACTTTTCTGAAGCCTTTTGGCTTCGGGGGAGACTGTGCAGGCGTCAGAGTTGGTGCCTGTGCAGTACTCTTTCTGAAGCCATTCGGCTGCCGCTCCGCCTCCTGAGTGAGGCCGAATGGCTGTGCAGAGGCACGGACTTTCTCTGCTCTAAGGAAGTCTCCTCTGAAGCTGTTCGGCATGCTCAGTGTGTTTCTGCGCAGTGCACCTCAGATGGCCGTTCAGGCCAGCTCCTCAGACAAGTGGCAGCTTCTGGCTGATTCTCCAACTTGGAGAAGGCCTGAATGGGTGTGCTGACGCCCGGGGCCTGCCAAAGGACAGTCAAACTCCTCCGGCACATCACCCCATACGGAGCGCATCCCCAATGCAGCCCACACCAGCCGCACCAGTCTGGTGACGCCACTGGGTGCCTGCCTTATAAGGAGTCCCTGATGAGATGCCAGTACATTCTACAGTGAATACAAGGGGCTTCTTGGAGTGGCCTGCTGTATCCTGAGGTTTGTGGGCAGCCGTAGTTTGTTCCATATCCTGAGGTTGAGAGGCAGGGGTTGCAGCTAGGCTGGCCAAGAACTCAGATTTTTGGTCAACACTGCCATTCTTACTCGGGCCTTATCATGGACCCCTATGGGTCTACTCATTACTATACCTGCTCCTGAGGTGGTATAACTCTGAGGGCTGGAAGAGGGCATTTCTGCCTTGGAAACAGGCTTTGGATACAGAGTAACTGCTCTGCCCTAAGCAATGCTAAACATGGCCTCAACTTGCCTCTCCTGAGCTGCTTAGGCTGCCCCAGTTAGGGCAGAGCAGGTCCACCTCTCTTAGGGCACCCTATCTTGCCTTGCTCTGCCCTAAGCCTCCTTCAGAGTAACTGGACTGGAGCATCTTGCAGTTGCTCCAACCTAGTGTTAGATAGGGCAACCTAAGGGCTCTTATGTGGACAGATTAGTTGCTCTGGATTGGGCTGTTTGCCTGCATTATCTATTGTTAGGACTGCTTAGACAAATTCTAAGGCTGCAATTCTAATCTCCAGTTAGGCTGGCCTAACTTTGCCAGGTATATTAGTCCTGAACGTATGGCCTCACAGTGACCTCTCAAAATTCCTGTGTTCACATTGCTGTTTGATCCTAACATGGATCTGATTGCCTTTGACAGTTCACTGCACCGCATCAGCTTCTGAGAAGCTTTTCTGTGGTTTACATTTTTTTTAAATGCAAGATTTTGGTTGGTTTTTTTAACCTTGTCTTTCATCTTTCACCTGCAATTTACCTCTCTAACTTGGCTGTCTCAGGTTTCCTGCCATCACTCTGGCATTAATGCCAATTTACCTCATAACAACACTAAGATGCACATGTACAAGACTTCCACAACTGGGCTCGGATTAGCTGCCATACCCTACAATTCAGAGTAACTACGTGAGCACATAAGAGACATTACATGCACCCGTAGCTACTGCACCACCTAGTAAAAACCTATGGGAAATCATATTGCAATCCAGAGTAAATTGTTCTTACACCAGAGCAAGGACTCCCTGTAGTTACTCTGGATTACGCCCATAGTGTCCAGAGGCAAAAGAGGGCAGGGTTTGTGCACGTCTGAGTTACAAATTATTTTTTTACTTTAATTTTTTTTAAAATTTTTGACAATCTTTATTAATTAGAGTTCAGAATTACAATTCAACAATTTAGACCAAAGCATTAATTTTAATACAAAACAACTCAATTTTTAATACCGAGCAGTCCAATATACCAGTGAGCCTTCTAATTTGTTACCTGTTTTCTTCTCCATCTGCAACAGTGGATACCAAACATCTAAAAAATTATGTTTTTAGCTTCTCCACTCATAATTCTTGCTTGCATCGTCAATTTCTCCATAACAGCAACATCCCAAACTTTTTCATATATTTTTGAAATGATAATCCTTCTAAATCTTTCCAGTTCTGAGCAATTTCTATTCTTGCAACTCCAATAAGGATCTCTATCAAGTTCTTTTTATTTAATTTTTCATTCTCATTGGTAAATAACGGTAACAATAAAAGAATAATACCAACTTTTATATTCTGTTGTGTCATCTTCTCTAACCATTTTATCACTTCTTTCCAAAAAGCTAATACTTTTGGGCAGTATAGCCACATATGTTCCATAGTTCCCTCTACTCCACATTTCCTCCAACAACTTTCTGATATTTATTTATTTATTTTATGGAGTTTCCTAGGGGTAAAATACTATCTATGGGTTGTTTTTAATACCATTTCTTTAAGTTTTACAGAGATAGATTTATATGCATGATTCTTCCATAACCGATTCCAAATATAATCTGAAATGTTAATCTTCAGATTTTTTCCCCATACCATCTTTATCCCACTATGCTTGGGATATACAAAAAAAGGCTTTCTCCAAAGAGAAGGCCTGTCCATAGTTAGAAACTATTGTGTTCCACCATTAACCCTCTCCTTTGCATAAAGGCAATAAAGGTGATGTGTGATTTAACACGATCATTTTCTGTACATTTCTATGAAATGCCGGCATTTACTTTGACAAGAATGTTAGAAAAGCTCTGCTAGTTTTTGGGGTGTACTGGAGGGAACCATATACACATCACGATGTGAAATCCATGGTTATGCAGAAGAGAATGTTTTTACTGCATAACAAGCTGTGCCTGCCAAAATTTATTTTCCTATTCAATTATGAAATATGGATTTAAAAAATGAGGAGATCACTAAGTACTACAACTATTTAATTAGAGAAAACAGGGCCAAAGGAAGGACGATGGCCTTGCAGCAGTGTCAGGACTCCATTTTTATTCAAGGCCAGGTCAAAGAAAGGAGGTCCTGATTCATGGAATGGATCTTCACATGTTGAAGTCTTTTAAAGTCCTGCATCATTTGTAACTCAAAGGATATACAGTGACGCCTCATGTAAAGAATGTCTCATGTAAAGTATGTTTCACGTAACAAAGAAAAATTTCTCTAGGATTCTGCTTCACGTAAAGAAAATGCTTCATGTAAAGAACACATTCGTTGGCAGTTGGGGCAGACACGCTGGCTGGCAGCCTGTTTACAAAGCGTCAGAGCTGTCTAGTGCACCTGCCCATAGTGAAATCAGCACTTCCATGCTGTTCCTCCTGTGGCTGGGTGTCCACTGGGCAGAGGGAGAGAAGAGCAGTGGAGAAGAGGGAAGCAGCTCAGGGCTAGCCAGAAGGGAGCAGGGGAGAGAGAGGCTCAGGATGGAGAGAAGGAGAAAGTGAGGAGACACTTTGAAGGTGTCTTGGATTGCAGCCTCCTAACCATGTCTATCCAGAAGTAAGCCCCATTGTGTTAAATGAGGCTTACTCCCAGGAAAGTGTCTTTAGGATTGCAGCCTAAGTAGACTTCATAAGATCATGCACACTGAATGCATGTTTTGAATTGAATCCCGGTGTTCTGTCACCATTTTTGCATCCAGTTAATATTTTTATATGAATATTTTGGGGGTTGTGGAACCAATCGTCTGAGTTTCCATTATTTCCTATGGGAAAATCCGCTTCGTAAAGAATGTTTCACATAAAGAACATGCCTCCGGAACGAATTAAATTTGTTACGTGAGGCGCCACTGTATAGGATTGCAGTGTAAGTAGACTTCATAGGTTCATGCACATTGAATGCATGTGCTGTTTTGTTCAATCCAATAGTCTTCAAACTGTGGACTTCTATGTAGCAAAAAAGAACTTCTCACGTGCAGTGCTTACTGTTCCATTCTGCTGTTGTTTATTTTTCAGATCTTGTCAAATCTTGTCAGACAGTCACTTTGGACAACCACTTCCACCCCAGAATCAGAGTGCAGAGCCTGCCAGGGTAATGCACAGCAGGAGTGGTTGCCCTGCATGACTTTCTGACAAGACCAGCAAGAAAGATAGTATCACAGGATATCATGGTAGGCACCACACACAACGGGAAAGGCTTTTTTTTTAGGCACTGATCCTGCCCATATGCCGGAGTTTGGCACCTACTGGTTTAATCCAAAGAGAGCTTTGCAACTGATTGTCAGCCCCATAATTCCTTTCAGACATTTGGATAGTACCTTAGATCTTTAAAATGCAATCCAATGGATATTTACATTGGATATTTACATTGGATATTTACATTATATTTACAAGTCAGTATCACTATGATCTATGAGACAGGCAGCCCAATCCAGAGCAACTAATCTGTCCACATAAGAGCCCTTAGGTTGCCCTATCTAACACTAGGTTGGAGCAACTGCAAGATGCTCCAGCCCAGTTACTCTGAAGGAGGCTTAGGGCAGAGCAAGGCAAGATAGGGTGCCCTAAGAGAGGTGAACCTGCTCTGCCCTAACTGGGGCAGCCTAAGCAGCTCAGGAGAGGCAAGTTGAGGGCATGTTTAGCATTGCCTAGGGCAGAGCAGTTACTCTGTATCCAGAGCCTGTTTCCAAGGCAGAAATGCCCTCTTCCAGCCCTCAGAGTTATACCACCTCAGGAGCAGGTATAGTAATGAGTAGACCCATAGGGGTCCATGATAAGGCCCGAGTAAGAATGGCAGTGTTGACCAAAAATCTGAGTTCTTGGCCAGCCTAGCTGCAACCCCTTCCTCTCAACCTCAGGATATGGAACAAACTACGGCTGCCCACAAACCTCAGGATACAGCAGGCCACTCCAAGAAGCCCCTTGTATTCACTGTAGAATGTACTGGCATCTCATCAGGGACTCCTTATAAGGCAGGCACCCAGTGGCGTCACCAGACTGGTGCGGCTGGTGTGGGCTGCATTGGGATGTGCTCCATATGGGGTGATGTGCCGGAGGAGTTTGACTGTCCTTTGGCAGGCCCCGGGAGTCAGCACACCCATTCAGGCCTGCTCCAAGGCGGAGAATCAGCCAGAAGCTGACACTTGTCTGAGGAGCTGGCCTGAACGGCCATCTGAGGTGCACTGCGCAGAAACACACTGAGCATGCCAAACAGCTTCAGAGGAGACTTCCTTAGAGCAGAGAAAGTCCGCGCCTCTGCACAGCCATTCGGCCTCACTCAGGAGGCGGAGCGGCAGCCGAACGGCTTCAGAAAGAGTACTGCACAGGCACCAACTCTGACGCCTGCACAGTCTCCCCCGAAGCCAAAAGGCTTCAGAAAAGTACTGTGCAGGTGTCAGAGATGGTGCCTGCGCAGTACTCTTTCTGAAGCCAGGTGGCTTCAGAAACAACTGCACAGGCGCCAACTTTGGTGACTGCGCAGTCCAGGTGGGGGGGGCGCGCATCCCAGGGATGACGCACAGACTTCCGCACCAGGTGATGTGCAGAGTCATGTCACCACTGTAGGCACCACAGCTGTTCCTTGTTCAGTGTGATCTGAGGGGTGTCTCCTCAGGAGCAAGTCTTCCCCTTGTGTCAATTACTTAGCATGCTCTGGAGCAGTTAGGGCAGCCCAGGCTTCCTGACTCTCTGGATTCAGCATAACTTTCTGCTCTGGATACAGAATAGTTAGGAGAGTGCAGTTAGGTCAGAGCAGGCTGAATTTGCTCTGGATTGCAGCCTATGGCTGCAATCCAGAGTAACTACGGGAGCACTTAAGAGACATTACGTGTACCCGTAGTTATTGCACCACCTAGTGAAAACCTATGGGAAATTCATATTGCAATCCAGAGTGAAGTTTTCTTACTCCAGAGCAAGGATTCCCCATAGTTACTCTGGATTGTGCCCTTAGGCCTATATCCTAAAGTGAAATTAAGCCCCTTGCTCCGGAATAGTTAAGATGACTTTCCATAAGATAACACTAGAGGATGACGTAACTGTGTGGACCCATAACTGCTATGGATTTTGCCCTTACTCTCATGTAATTGTGCATCCATTTGCAGCCTTCGATAAATACCTTCCAATGTACTGCTTGGCTAGCTCTTCCCAGGCACCTAATATTTGATGGGGTACTTGACAATGCTACATATTTTAAAGCGCAGAAATCCAGCTTCTGCATTAAATAGGTCAACTAATGCTACTTCCCAGAGTGATGGCAAAATAAGTCACAATGTGAAGCCTTCTGAGTCTGTGCTGCTAAGCATGTGTGGTCTCTGTTGGATGCTTGAAAACGTTGTTTACTTTCTCTTATGCTCTGGAGTCCCCCTTGTTAAAAAAAAAAGAAGAAGCTTAAACTTGTTTAGTAAATCTTTTTTGATTGTGGCAACGGCATTCAATGATTTATTGTATTGGTAAAAAAACCATTCACAGCATCCACTAGAATGCTTCCATGGGAGCTATAGGAGTTTATGCTGAGAATGCATATTAGGACAAATTCCAGAAATCTACATTATCTTAACAAGTACTTTGCCTGCCAGAGGCACTTCTCGTATTTCTTCTGCCGTCCCTGTTAAAAATTGTTTGGTTTTTTAAAAATGAAGAAATTAGATCTTGGGGGGGGGGGGCGGGGGGGGAGAAAGAAAACTCAAAACAACTAAAGGAACATAATGCAACTACCTACACAGAATCCAACAACTAGGACATTCAGGCTTTTTGCATGCAAATATCTACCTTTTCCCTGCATCTTATGTCTGGGTACTAAACATCTCCCAGCTGCATTATATGAAGCACACAGTAAACAACAGAGTGTATCTGTGATAAAGCCTCCGCCTGAACTCTGATTCCCTTTTGCATTTTGGTCAGCACTTTTATTCGACATCGAGATGGGTGAATGTCACGGAGTTAAGGTTTTGCAGACATTGCACATCTGTTTGCAGACAGGGGTGGGGGGAAGATGAGGGTTGATTTGGAGGGAGCTGATCTGGTTTTCAAAACAAAGTTAAATTCTTCTCCCTCTGCACTTTATTAAGGACACTTATTTGCAACACTTCCAAAAAATATCAGTAATGGGGCATCTGTATGCCAAGCAGTTTTTTTAACCCTTCACAAGCCAAGTTTGCTCAGTCTCTATTGCAATGATTTTCAGTCTTTTTTATCTCACGGCACACTAACAAGGCACTGAAATTGTCAAGGCACACCATCATTTGTTTTTACAATTGACGATGCACACCAGACTGTTCAAATCTCCCAGTTTTCTGATTAATGAATGTCAATCCCCAAGTTCCTGCGGTACACCTGAGGACTATCCACGGCACACCAGTGTGCCATGGCACACTGGTTGAAAATCACTGCTATATTGGACGAACCATTCAAATGCAGGCTACAAAAATTCATGCAAGTTGCTTATGAAACTATTGTTCTGAAACCTAGACCAGGAAGCCTAGACCAGCTGATAGAGCTGTGCAGAACCACATTTAGGGTGCAATCCTAACCAATTTAGGCCATTTCCCAGTTCTCATGGTGGTGAGAGGAAGCCGGCACATGTCTGTGCATAGGCCTAACCCACCCCCACTGCCCCGAAAGCAATGATCCAGAACTGATTTACAGCACTTTTGTGACATCCCCAGTCCAGCATGGGACTTGTGCTGGCCTAACAAGGGGTTAGGATTGCGCTGTTAATCATCCTGTTATATCATCAACTCTTCTGTATGAACTCCTTAGTCACAGTCAGTCTTAAATGGACCAAAGGCTAACATATTTTCATGCATATTTCATGCATGTGATTTTTTTTGTGCATCACAGGAATTCTTAAGGAAAACTCATAAATCTGAATAAATACTCATTCCCAACTGCAAAATAAGGACATGCAATTTTGCAAAGCTCATTACAATGTCACATTCCAGGTGGTGGTTTTTAATACGAGAAACATAGTATCGATGCTGATGATTGGATTCCCTCATCTTCCTGTGTGTAATTAAAACTTGCTCTCTTTAATCAAGCCTTCTCAAGCTCTTTACAACCTCCTGGGGGGAGGGAATGATTTTACAGAGCCTTTGTATCTCTTGTATTAGTGTCAGATACCTACACAGACTGAAAAACATATGAACCTTATCTGCTGATGAACCAAATCCTCTCCAGGTTGTGTCCTTCAGGCAATATTCTTGCAGGCTTGGCTTTAGCCATTCAAACACCCACAAGCCATTGCTCTTCCTCTTTTTTTCCTCTCTGACAAGTCTGCAAAAACTTATTCCAGAATTGCTTTTGGGCTTTCACAGATATGTCTGTACAGCATTTAACCACCAAAACATGGTAGCAAATTATGGTTGCATGGATTTTTTATACATGGATTTGACTGAACGCAAATGGCCACTGCAGATCACAGTTTTAAAAACTGCTTTTCTACTGTTGTAGAGATAGTCATGAAAGCAGTTATTCCATTTTTCAGTCCCAGAATCAAACCTCTGCAGATACATATTTCAATAAGTACAACAGAGGAGAAAAAAACCTGGAAATGGGTCTTTAAACCTATTTTCCCATTGTTTTCTTGTTTTCTACCTATACCTCTAAGATAGAACAACTCAGGGTGCAATCCTAACCTAGGCTGGCACAACTCATCAGTCTCCCCCTTCCTGTGGTGATACAGAGAGGCAAGCACAGGTCTGTGCAATGGACTAACCTTTCCCCAGAAGTGGTGCAGAAGTGTCTTACAGCACCTTCATGACAACCCCAGGTCAGCAGAGGACTTATGCAGAGGGCTTAGGCCAGCCTAACTGGAGATCAGGATTGCAGCCTAAGAGCACAATCCTAATCATGTCTACTCAAAAGTAAATTCCATTCTGTTCAATGGGTCTTACTTCCAAAAAAAGTGTCTTTAGGATTCCAGCCTAAGTAGGACAATGTTGTAAAAATCTCATTGAACAAATGTCATTCACAGGCCAGCAGGGGACTTAGACTGGCCTAAATGGGAGTTAGGATTGCAGCCTTAAAACCAAAGCACACAAAGGGTGCAATCCAGAGTAACTATGTGGAGTCTTTGCTCCGGTGTAAGAACAATTTGCTCTGGATTGCAATATGAATTTCCCATAGGTTTTCACTAGGTAGTGCAGTAACTACGGGTACACGTAATGTCTCTTACGTGCTCCCGTAGTTACTCTGGATTGTAGGGAAAGACACAAATATACAGTTTTTCTGAACCACAAAGTTTATAATGAACAAGACTCATGTTTTGCATGAATTTTCTAAAATGACATTTCTCTCTTGATCTCTTTCACTGTGTCAAGTATTTGTTCTATCTCCCCTCCCCAGTTCCAAAGAAATAAATGGATTCTCTCTCTCTCTATTGACTCTTCTTCTCTTTCGAAGTCTTCTATAAATTATCTCCTAACTGAATGCGAAGCTGATGTTTGCTTTCAGGTCACTTTGAAACCCACAGTAGTGTTACCTGGGAGATTGGGAAAAAAGAGGTAAAAATTGACTTTGCTCATTAAAACACCACTGCTTTGGTAAAAGATATGATAAAGATATTGGTCATGTTCTTCACAGCCACTTAAATACAGTCTCAGGGAGCACCGTCTTGAAAAGGATATTTTCAAGGTTCACTGCTCCAGTATATACTAGTTTGTTCTTACAAATGATGGGGAATCACAGCAAGTCCACCAGCTTTAAAGACTAATAGCTTAATCCTAAAGGGGAAGAAATATTCCCTTGCTCAGAGGAGACCTCTGAGACTGCTCCTCTGCCTCTTGCAATATCTAAATGGTGTCTTCTAGATATAGCACGCATACAGAGTGTGCTAAATATTGTTGACTTTTTCACTGAATGCACTATAAATCATGCCTGCATATATGGTTTATAAGAAGAATTCCTTAATGTAACCCAACCCCACTCTGAACATGAAGGGCACTGTGGATTTTCAAATGCTGATTTACCCAAAGTAGTATTGTTGGGAGAAGGGGATATTGATAATTTATTAATTCAGACAGCCCACTTACTAAAAATAAGATTTTTCTCAGATTCTCATATTTCTCACCCTTGGCATAAGTCAAACAATCATCAGATTAAATAACTGTTATTAAGACATTTGGCTAGAGTTTGAAGATACTTCAAAGGAGTGAAGTTGAAAGCTCTAGTAGTCCCTCAGCTGCCAAGTATTTTTGGTCTGAGCTTCCCCAATGTGTGGGGAGGAAGCAATCAAGTAATCTTGAAGAAATTAAAATTTCATAAGGCCAGTTATCATCCTGTCCAAGAGAATCTGATGTGATGATCTGTACTTATCCTGGTTGGATACATAATTAGTTGAGGCAGAACTAAATAATCACAAACCACATAGAAAGTGAACTTAAAAATGTAATCTTTTCCCTAATAATTCCTGAAATGATTGCTTTTAAACTTTGTTTTTTAAAAAATGATTAAAAAAACTTTGTTTTTTAAAAAAGTAAAAAGGTGAGATCTGCTTATACTACACATCAGTCATTGGCTGTGGCCTCGCAAGTGTTTAAAACTCCTTGTTTTTGCAATCCCAGTTAAGCAGCAAAATTTACAGTCAATCTTTACATGTCTACTGAGTTGAAAGCGCCACCGAGTTTAATAGGACTGGATCCCAAGTAAGTCCAACCACTGTGCTGAGAATGGTCCACATGTGTGCCATTATCATTTTTGAGAGCCATTTATGAGTAGGGCCACTAGGGGATGTGATCCCTCTGCTGGCAATGCGGTGTACCTTGTCAATAGTTAAGAGCAAAAAAACCAACAACAACCTAATAGTGTGCTTTGACTGTTTTAGTAGCTTGTCAGTGTGCTGTGAGATGAAACAGGTTGAAAAACACTATCCCATTTATAATCCAAATCACTTGTCACATCTCTTATTTGGGTTATACAGGGCAATACATGCATGCACACACTTAGAGAGAACAAACAAGCAAGATTTAAATCAGAGTGAAAGAAAATTAAATGTTTCATGGATCAAAACTTTGGAATACACGTGTCCCTCAATATCCACTACTGTTATCCACTGGAAAATAGATTAAAATCATCCATGTATAAAGAAAACAATGGAAAAACAGGTCTAAAGACTGACTTCCAGATATCTTGCTTCACTATTGCACCTAATCAGGGTGACCAGATGCCCAAACCTCAAAAGGAGGACAAGGTCATGGATTCCTCTCAGCCTGGCCTTTCCGGTGGACAATAGCACATTTGCCAACTCATGAGTAAAGCTGTGAAATTGGGCACTTTCACTTTCCCTTAGAGCTCAATGCATATTTTTATATGTAGTTTTTGGCCATAACTTTTGATAAGAAGGAGATATTTCCAAAACTGACTTTTGCATTGGATTTTGCTCTTCAGTATGAATCCACGAACATATGACATGATGGGCTACTGCACACCATTGCAAAGTTCCAAAATGAAGCCAAAATAGAAGGCAATGAAGCCCTTTCAGAGGACACCCAGACAGGAGGCTAAAAAAGAGGACAAATCCAGAAATTTGCACCTAATTGAATGAGGTAGTGTTCAATATCTGCAGGAGTTTGATTCTGGGACTGATAAATGGAATGATTGCTTACATGACTACCTCTCTACAACAGTAGAAAAGCAGTTTTTTAAACAGTGATTCCAAGATCCAGTGATTCCCAATTCCAAGATGGGCTAACCCAGTTACACCAGAAAGGCTTAGGCCAGCCTAAGTCTACATAGGCTGGCCCAAGACAAATGGAACTGGGCCTGCCTAGCTGTGCCAGCCTGGGCGGTTCAGGGGAAGAATGTTCAGGGCATGTTTAGCATGGCCTAGAACATAACAGTAAGGCTGTATCCAGAGCCTGTTTCCAGGGCAGAAATGCTATTTTCCAATCCCTCAAAGTTATACCACTTCAGGAGCAGGAATAAATATGAGTAGAGCCATAGGGTCCATGATAAGCCAAAGTAAAAATGGAAGTGATGGCAAAAATTTTGAGTCCTTGGCCAGCCTAACTGCTCAGGATTCAGAACAACTATGACAGACCAGCAACCTCTGGATACAGCCAGTCACTCCAACAATCCCCTTGCATTCACCCTCCATACAGGGACTGCTGTATTGCATGCTCAGGCTGCAGCTGCTACTGGTCATCAGGGACTCCTGGGCTTCCTTATAAGGCAGGCACCACCGCTGTTCCTTGGTCAGTGTGATCTGAGGCAGGTCTCCTCGGGAGCAAGCCCTCTCCAGGTGCCACTTACTTGGTGCTCAGCAGCCTCTGCATTCTATGGACTTGGCACAACTTTCTGCTCTTGATACAGATTTGGGGCTCTTATTTGGGGTTGTCCAACTAACAGCCCAATCCAGAGCAACTAATCTGTCCACATAAGAGCCCTTAGGTTGCCCTATCTAACACTAGGTTGGAGCAACTGCAAGATGCTCCAGCCCAGTTACTCTGAAGGAGGCTTAGGGCAGAGCAAGGCAAGATAGGGTGCCCTAAGAGAGGTGGACCTGCTCTGCCCTAACTGGGGCAGCCTAAGCAGCTCAGGAGAGGCAAGTTGAGGGCATCTTTAGCATTGCCTAGGGCAGAGCAGTTACTCTGTATCCAGAGCCTGTTTCCAAGGCAGAAATGCCCTCTTCCAGCCCTCAGAGTTATACCACCTCAGGAGCAGGTATAGTAATGAGTAGACCCATAGGGGTCCATGATAAGGCCCGAGTAAGAATGGCAGTGCTGACCAAAAATCTGAGTTCTTGGCCAGCCTAGCTGCAACCCCTGCCTCTCAACCTCAGGATATGGAACAAACTACGGCTGCCCACAAACCTCAGGATACAGCAGGCCACTCCAAGAAGCCCCTTGTATTCACTGTAGAATGTACTGGCATCTCATCAGGGACTCCTTATAAGGCAGGCACCCAGTGGCGTCACCAGACTGGTGCGGCTGGTGTGGGCTGCATTGGGGATGCGCTCCGTATGGGGTGATGTGCCGGAGGAGTTTGACTGTCCTTTGGCAGGCCCCGGGCGTCAGCACACCCATTCAGGCCTGCTCCAAGGCAGAGAAATCAGCCAGAAGCTGACACTTGTCTGAGGAGCTGGCCTGAACGGCCATCTGAGATGCACTGCGCAGAAACACACTGAGCATGCCGAACAGCTTCAGAGGAGACTTCCTTAGAGCAGAGAAAGTCCGCCCCTCTGCACAGGCTTCCTGACTCTCTGGATTCAGCATAACTTTCTGCTCTGGATACAGAATAGTTAGGAGAGTGCAGTTAGGTCAGAGCAGGCTGAATTTGCTCTGGATTGCAGCCTAAGCCATTCTCACCACCCTAACCCAGGATTGCACCCATAATAAGATTTGCATACATCTCTTTTTAAAAAAATTAACCACCAGAGTCTAGCGTTGCTGGTGAGGTTGTTAGTCATTTAGTAACAATATGTTGGAACTGCACATATTCCTGGGGGAAAATCTTGGGCTTACTTTTGAATCTACATGTCTGAATCACACTGTCAGACTTTAGGGGAGGCTGAGAATATTTCACAAGGAGCAGAGAGTCTTGCTTCTATTGCGTGCACTTCATAAAAACTATTACTGTACTAATATGTGCAGGGGATGACTAAGGATACCAGGGAAACAGTCACGCCACCTTCTAATTAACTTCCAATTGCAAAAGCAATAAATGGCCTTAACTTAATAAATTAAATTTGCAAGTAATGTGTAAGTATTTAATTAGCAGCTGACAAAAAGTGATTTAAGTGAGGAAGTTAAAACTTTCCAAAATATCAGTTAGTATTTTTAGCCACAAATTGTTATCCTGCAACTCTGCCTTTTAAAAGCCCCATTTACATAAGTGCAGTCTTTACAGATCTGATTTCAGTTCCCAAGACAGAATTATTTTTTCCCCACTTCTCTGTGTCTGTTTCTCTTCAGGTTTTTATTAGCCAAAGATGAGTAATGAAAGATCAAAAGCTTATCTAAGCCGACACATATGCAATCTCCTTTTCCCTCAGCAATTGGCTATTCCTTCCCTACAGTTTTCCAGATGTGCATCTTCACTGATGAATTTCAGTCCTATTATGCTCAGCACATGAAAATTTCTGCATTATCATTTTGGAACCGGGAAAGACACTGTGTTTTGGAGGCAATTATGCAAGCATCATTTTCTTTCTGTGTATGGCATTCAAATGGGTAGATACATTCTGTTAGATGTCATAAAAGAGTCAACCTCAGTCCCTTCCAAAGAACAGTAATGCTGGTCTGCACAGTAGGCTTGACAGAAGCTACTCCTTTTCAGCTGCAATGCCACCCCAACCTTTAGTATGTGGATACTGAAGAAAGAAAGAAAGAAAGAAAGAAAGAAAGAAAGAAAGAAAGAAAGAAAGAAAGAAAGAAAGAAAGAAAGAAAGAAAGAAAGAAAGAAAGAAAGAAAGAAAGAAAGAAAGAAACTAACCACAATTGTCAGTTTAGGTTTATTTTTTAAAGACATAATTTTTTAGGGAAGAGCTATTATTATTCAAATAACACTGATATTTACAAAACTACAGTGCAATATATACACAGACACACAGTATATACGATATATTGTTTTTTCACCCTCCACGGGTGGTGTATGTATGTATGTTATCCTCAATCTCGGGTCCTCTACCAGAGGCCTGGGAGTTTGAGGGTTCTGCGCAGTATCTTAGCTGTTCCTAGCAATGCGCTTTTCTGGATCGAGTGTTCTGCTGTCCCTCCTGGAATCAGTTGGAGCCATTTTTCCAGCTTGGGTGTCACAGCCCCTAGTGCTCCAATCACTATTGGGATTACATTCACCTTCACTTGCCACAGTCTTTCTAATTCCTCCTTCAAACCCTGATACTTTTCCACCTTTTCATGCTCTTTTTTCTGATGTTGCTGTCATTTGGTATCGCTAAATCTATCACTAGGGCTGTCTTCTGAGCCTAATCTACCACCACAATGTCTGGCTGGTTAGCCAGTATGACAGGGCTAAGGTCCTGTGGGACTTCCATATCCAGACAAACAAGAAGGTACTTGTATATAGACGGTACGTACTTTATATAGAAGTCTGTCTGTCTGTCTGTCCGTCTGTCTGTCTGTCTGTCTGTCTATCCATCTATCTATCTATTTATCTCTAAAGCAGGCCTCCGTCAGTCTTGAAAGACTAGGCTGTTCTTTATTATATGAGATCGTGAATAAGCAGGCCTCCATCAGTCCTGGAAGACTATGGTATCGTGCTTGGCGCCGCATACGCTGCATGCAAAGCACGAAAGCCTGGGTTAGGTTGTTATGGAGGATAGGCTGTTACCCAAGCAGCAAATCCCCCCTCTCCATGCCACTGAATTAGTCCACTGGAAAGGCAGAGCCAATACGATTGGATCCAGCTGGCGTCACAGAGCTGGGCTAAGGACAGGAGCTCACCCTCTGAAAGCCTATTCCACCATGCGTGTGTATTTTCAACTCTAATATCAAAGGGTTTGAAGCAATGAATTGGCTTTCTGTCAACCAAGAGCCAGAGGACCTGGCTCAGAGTCTATAAAGAGGAGGTCAGCTCTTGCTGTATGGATAGGTACAGTGGCGTAGCTAATGATCATGTAGCCTGGTGGAAAGCTCAAAATGTAGCACCGGAAATAATGTCATAGCCAGAAGTGACATAATCCCTGGGTATTTTTAAAAAGAAAATTCCTCAGCAGTTCCTCCTCAGCAGTTCACCACCATTTGCTCTGCTAGTGGCAAAGCTAAAGCACCTACTTGCTATCTGGAGTTGAAGAAATTTTGTTCCCCCCACACCCTACAACAAAAAAAAAATCAAATTTAATCAAGTATAAAAAATGAAAATTGTGTCCTTTATTCATTAGGGAAACTGTGCTGGGGCAAAGAGGAATGGCTATTCTTTCCCTGCTAAATATAAGAGGAACACCTTAGACGTTTCTGTATACCCATTTAACATGGGGTAACAGTTTTATGATACACGTTTTTTATATGATATATGTATGGAGAGCTGATTTATATTAACATCATATTAGTTACATACAGTAACAGAGTTACATCTCATTGGTTCTCAGAGCCATCAGTTACATGGGAAAGTTAGAGTTAAGAAAATCCACTTTTGTTCCATAGGTTTTCGTGTTTTCATTTTCTGGTTAATTGACCATAATGTTTGATAGAATATAGATATTCCAGTGCAGCATTCTTCATTAAATTACCTTTCCAACAATATATAACATGATGGTATTATCATTCATATATACCCCGTTTTTCACAATTCTAGTCACTAATGTCAAGCTCAGCTTCTAGCCC
Organism: Cryptoblepharus egeriae; assembly: GCA_030015325.1. NCBI lineage: Eukaryota > Metazoa > Chordata > Lepidosauria > Squamata > Scincidae > Cryptoblepharus > Cryptoblepharus egeriae. Next base: position 107,571,431 of record JAREYC010000003.1, on the reverse strand, counting down.
CCCTAAAGCTTGTAGCCTGCTGCAACTGGACCTCCTGCACCCTCTTAGCTATGCCACTGTTTAGGGAAAAGGTAGATTTACCCTATAATCCAGAGTAACTACGGGAGCATGTAAGAGACTTTACATGAACTCGTAGTTACTGCACCACCTAGTGAAAACCTATGGGAAATTCATATTGCAATCCAGAGTAAGTTGTTATTACACCGGAGCAAGGACTCCCCATAGTTACTCTGGATTTCACCCTTAGAATCATAGAATGATAGAATCCTAGAGTTGGAAGGGACCTAGTAGGTCATCTAGTCCAACCCCCTGCCTGCAGCAGGAAAGTTATAGTTCAGATAAGAAATTTGCTTAGAAGAAACGTAATGGGAACAGTTGGTTTGCTTGTTTATTTATTTATTTATTTATTTAGTGTCCAAACGTTTTGGCAGGAGGGCCACTTCATCTCTCTAACATTGTGTCGGAGGCTGGAAAAATGATTTACATTTCAAATTTAAATAAATTTACATAAATCTACATATAAGATTGTAGTAGAGACAGATTTGGAGGCTTGCCCGCAGGGCAGATGTGGGGGTCTTGCTGTGGGCTGCATTGAGCCTTGCCACAGGCCACATCTGGCCCGCAGGCTGGGGTTTGGACATCCCTGCTTTAAAGGTATACTAACTTGAAAGCTGCACTCCGTGTGATGTTGTAAGCCAGCTCCTGCAGAGGGGGTTTTGAGCCTTCAGCCCAAAACTAAAGGGATCTCTGGTCCAGCTTAGAAAACAGCAATTTTAAAGAAATTGCTGGAAAGATTACCAAGACGAGAAAGAATACTAAGGAGAAGTACAGGAGTCCTGTAGGGACAGGATCAGGAATGCTAAAGCTCAGTATGAGCTCAGGCTGGCCAGGGGTGTCAGGGACAACAAAAAGATCCCCCACCGCACAGCAGTTGGGAGTGACACTGTTTCTAGGTGTCTTGTACTGCCACTCATCCTGATGAGCAGGGAGGGTCCCATGGCCAGTGGTGGGCTTCAGGGGGTTCTCATAGGTTCTACAGAACCCTTTGCTAATGAGCACCTGGTTCTGAGAACCGGTTACTAATGGGACATAGAACCTGTTGTTAATTTATTTGAATCCCACCACTGGTTGGGACCCCACAAAAATGTTTTGCACTGGACTCTGCAGCTCCTCAAGCTGGTCCGATCTGTTGGGTAGATTGTCAAGGGGGCAACATTATTAAAGATTTGGTAGGTACTGAAGACCACTTTATTCAGGTCCTCAGGCAGGACAAAGAGGAATAAAATTCTTCCTATATCTGGACAAACAGATGGTTGATATTTGCCCAAAGAAAACTGCAAAGGCAGGTTGGTTTGTTGGCCTGGTAACTGACTTGTCAATCTTCTGAGAAGAGGAAAAAAAAGATCTGTGCGTGTGTGGGAGAGAGCGTCTAATATAATAAACACAACAGAGTTCACTTCTTCAAATCACCAAAGTGACCTTTCTTTTTCATCTATTCCCTTCCACAAATGATATGCACTGCCTAAAAATAAGCTAACAACACAGAATAAATTTTAGGTTCTGCTTCAATATCAGCAGCAGCAAGAAAAAAAACAACAACATAGAGAGCAAGAGTGAGAACTGAAATTTGGTTTCAAAATAAGTTGGCAATTTTGAACCTATACTGATTTCCACATTATTCCAAACTGCTTCTCGGTATCTCCACAAACATGAAGAGCATCTGCTTTTTAAAATGATTTTTGGCCTAGGGATAGATTGCAAAAATTCTCAAGAAGAACATCTCATTAGCAGAGTCACAAATTTCATCTCTCTGCATCGCAGTAAGAGATCGAGGCAGGCACAATGTGAGAGGAGCCGTATCATTTACACTCTGTGGAAAGTTGTGGGATGGGGTGGGGGGCTGAAAGCAAGTGATTGTTTAAGTGAAAAATAGAAAACTAAGCTGGAGAGCTAGATTTTCAATAATATCACTACATTGTTTCATTAGCTTCCAGCAGAGACTTCTGTTTGCACCATGGTTCTGTCGAACAGGAATATTAATGATGAAGTATTCTGTCTGGTCTAATTTTGCCATATTGGAATGGTTGCTCCGTACTGGAATTCTGCAATTGTGGGTTTTCCAGAATCATTTGCTGTAGGAAAAAGGTACATTTGCTGTACCCTCCTGTTTGAACTGAATCCGAAAGGAGCATCTAATGGAACAGAAAAGCTCCCTACAAGTGACACAGGGTGGGGGAAGTTTGAAAGGAGGAGTAACGGGCCAGGAAAGGATGGGTGCATAAGGACAGTGTAATCTCTAGCAGCGTCACACACAGCACCTTATCCTTTACATGGGATAAGGGGACCAAACTGCAACTTGCTCCTAGCTAGTGCAGCCCTCTACTCCATCACTGGTTAGGATTCTGCTGGAGTTTCCAAATTCCAGAGCAATCTCTATGTAGTTATCACAGATACAGAATGATGACTGCCAATTGGCTGGGATGAAACTTTGAAATAAATAAATTTGGAATTCATATTTTGAAATCTTGCAATTGAAATTTGTGCATTGATGAACTTCTGCAAAAGAAAAATGAGAAAATCACTATTGTCCAGGAGCTCACCCACTCTATCAGAGGTACTAACTGTTGATTTCAATTATTCAGTAGCAAAAAGATTCTGAGTGCAATCCTAACCCAAACTTTGGGTCTGGACAGTGCAACAAAAGTAACAAGTAACAGCAAAAATAACTAACACTGCCTTACCTTTGAGGAGGCCTCTGGGACTGTCCCACAATTGCAGAATACAAAATATGTCCCACTGGCACAGCTATGCCAGTTCTCAAAAGATGGTTAGGACTGTGCCTTTCCCATCTAATTTTGAATCTTATATTGTTTCTCAATTAACCAATTAATTCCACCTCGGAGTAATAAAATTGAGATTTGATTTCATATTTCAAGTGTGAGGTTTGCTCTTTCTCTGACTGGGCAAATGAATCAGTGATATCAATACAAAATTTACTAATATGTTTTTCAAATCAACTGTCAGATACTGTCAAATATCAACTCCTACACATCAGGTAAAGACGAATGCTGACTTCTTGTCAACTGTCAGATACCATCAAACTTTAACTGCTGCATGTCAGATACAGTAAAATGTTGGCTGCTAAAAAAACAAACAACACATTGGATGTCAAAATCACTCATTCTGAGAATATTTGGATAATACCTGATAACATTCACAAAATAAAAAGGTGGAATAAATTATTGAAGTGTAAGAAAAAAGGATGAGTCTGTTGAGCTTCTTGTTGTGCCTTTGGTATCAAATGCAAACTTTGAGCTATGTGTATCTCCCCAAATCCATATATGGATAAAGAAATCTATTATGGGATTTTTCCCCCCCTTGGATTGCAGCAGTACCCTAGTTTTGAACCTTTCAATTCAAATCCCAGGAACTCAGTGGAAAAGCAATTGTCCATTTGACGTAGTGCAACCATCAGAACAATCCTAACCCCAACACAACATCCCAGCACAAGTCCCACCCAGGCCTGGTGATTGCTCTGGGGAGTGCCGTAAGACACTTCTAAGCCATTCCTGGAGGTCTCAAACCATTGCACAGACAAGCGCCTGCCTCCCCACACCACCGATGGAACAGAGAGACAGGTGAATTGCACAGGACTAAACTGGTTAGGACTGCACCTTGACTTATGTTAATTATGCCAATATGTACAATTCATTTTGTAGAATTCTGAAGAATTTCTGTTCCTGGTGGAGATAATCAGGATTTTGTATTAAATGTATAGAATTCTGACTTATATAGTCAACATCCAGGTAACTGGGAGATGTACAAAAACGCTACTTTCCATTTTTCCAAAATTAATGTTTACCCAAAGTATCACCATTGCAATAGAAGAGAGTACAGGTCCTTGCCCCAAGAAGCTCACAATCTAGAAACATGTAGCTCTTTACAGGCAGCACTTGTAGAAAACTCCTAAACAAGCACAGCTGGGTTATCTATGATGTGACAAAACAACTACTTCAGGCAGTATGTTGGTAAGAAGCACTTGCCTCAATTCTTCCTTCACGCGCCTGGATTCAAAAAGAAAGAGAGGGAAGGAGAGCAGAGCTGTAGGCGAGAGCAGTGGTCCTCAGCATTACTGTGTTGGCTTGCACATGCACAGTTCACTCCTGCCCCAAGCAAACTGGGTATGTGCAACTCAGTGACAGGACTTAGCATCAGTGGTGGGCTCCAGCAGGTTCGCACCTACTCTATAGAACCGGTTCTTAACAAGAGATAGGACATATAAAGTTTAAAAATAGCCATTTAAAAGTGGCTGCCAGATGGGCAGAGAACCGGTTCTTAAATTTTTTGAAGCCCATCACTGCTTAGCATGTGCAGTTCTCTCTGGCACAGGAGAGATCTAGGCATGCACAGCCCAGTGATTATGCTACACCTGACCAATTCACTGTGGGCCAGACAATCTGAGCATGCACAGCCCAGCAAGTAGACCAGGGGTCTCCAAAAGCATCCCTTGGCAAGCCTCAATGTGGCCCCCAGCAAGAACTCTCTATCTGGCACTTGGGCAAGCCTTGTAATCCACTCCAATACTTTCTTATATATAAATTTATTCAAATTTGAAATGTAAATTAGTTTTCTGGCCTCTGACAGAACGACAGAGAGATGATGTGGCGCTCCTGCCAAAATGTTTGGAGACCCCTGGATTGACTGAAGTGAGACTCAGCTGAGACGCATTTGTTGGACAAGTACTGTGCAACTACAAAACCTTGAGAGTTTGGGAAGCCCAATCCTGTTTAATTCCCTGTGTGCTAAAGCAGCTGTGCCAGCAGGGTCCACACTACATTGTGTAGTACAGTGTTACTTCAGATCAGGTTGTGTAGAGCAGTGTTACTTCAGCATTTCAGCTCAGGGTCCTGTTTCAAACTTAAAAATCTGTCTGGGACCCCCTGTCAAACTTACAAGGATGTGATGTGACATCACTGTGGTGCCAGAGCTTCTCCATGTCTACTCGGAAGTCCCACTGTGTTCAATGAGACTTACTCCCAAGAATGCCCAGTGCCTGATCCCAAGATGGCGGGTCCCACCTTCTCATGACCCCCTGATCTGTGGTTGGGGCCCCCCCTCCCAAAGTTTTGAGTATAGGGGAGTATAGGGGAGTTCGGTGCTGTGCAGACTGCCTTGAGGTAAGAGAAAATTTGTTCTCTTGCCTCAGGGTAAGCCTTGCCCTGCATTGGGTCGACTCAGACCTGCACCAGTTAGAAAGCTGGAACAAGTCCATGTGGATGGGAAAGCAGATCAAAGCTGGGGAAAAATAGAATATCATCTTTGTCACTGCCAACAAAATTGGGGATCACCTGAAGTTAAAGAAAGAGAAGTATAGGCAATGGAAGACTGGAAAAATCACCAGGGAGGAGTTCAGGCAGATAGCCAGGTCCTGTAGGGAGGGGGTCAGGAATGCTACAGCTCAATATGAGCTGAGGTTGGCCAAGGGTGTCAAAGATAACAAAAAGAGCTTCTTTAGATATGCCCAAAGGAACAGGAGAAGAAACGAGGGTTTCATCACCCTCGGAAGAAGGGTTGTGCAAATGCGGATGCAGTATTGTTGGCTGATGGGACATATGCTTGCATCCCTAAAGAGGTAATGGAAACATGGATGGTGCAGAACAGCAGATTAAGATTGACAGAGAACTGGTTTGAAACCACTTAACTGGCCTAAATGAATTCAAGTCATTTGGACCGGATGAGCTGCATCCTAGAGTTCTGAAGGAACTTGCAGATGTCCTTGCAGAGCCTCTGTCGATCATCTTTGAGAAATCCTTGAGGAGTGGAGAAGTGCCACTGGACTGGAAGAGGGCGAATGTAGTCCCAATTTTTAAGAAGGGGAAAAAAGAAGACCCGGGAAATTATAGACCAGTCAGTTTGACTTCAATCCCGGGCAAGATATTAGCGCAAATCATAAAACACACAATTTGTGCACATCTAGACAAGTACTCAGTGATCAAAACAACTCAGCGTGGATTTACCAAGAATAAATCTTGCCAGACAAATCTGATCTCCTTTTTTGATCGGGTTACGAGCTTACTGGACAGTGGCAATGCTGTGGATGTCATTTATCTTGACTTCAGCAAAGCATTTGACAAAGTCCCGCATGACATTTTAATTAGGAAGTTGGAAAAATATGGGCTAGACAGGGCAATTGTTAGGTGGATCTGCAACTGGCTTGACGGCTGTACTCAAAAGGTTTTAGTAAATGGTTCTGTCATCCTGGAGGTCGGTTTCAAGTGGGGTACCCCAGGGCTCTATCTTGGGCCCAGTTCTCTTTAACATTTTCATCAATGACTTGGAGGAAGGGATACGGGGGAGCCTGATCAGATTTGCGGAGGACACCAAGCTGAGAGGAGTAGCAAACACAACAGAAGACAGGAGAAACCTCCAGGAGGATCTGGATAAACTAGAATTCTGGGCTGTAACAAATAGAATGAACTTCCACAGGGAGAAGTGCAAGGTTCTTCACTTAGGAAATAAAAACCAAAAATACATGTATAGAATGGGGGATACTTGGCTTGGCAGCACAACATGTGAGTGGGACCTTGGAGTAGCCGTGGATCAAAAGCTGAACATGAGTCAGCAGTGTGATGTGTCTGCAAAGAAGGCAAATGCCATTTTAGGTTGCATTAAGAGGACTGTAGCTTCCAAGTCATGAGAAGTTCTAGTTCCTCTTTATTCTGCATTGGTCAGACCTCACCTTGAGTACTGTGTTCAGTTCTGGGCACCTCACTTTAAGAAAGATGCAGCCAAGCTGGAGCAAGTCCAGAGGAGAGCAACAAGAATGATCAGTGGGATGGAAGGGAAACCCTATGAGGAAAGTTGCCCCAACTTGGGATGTTCAGCCTGGAGAAGAGGAGGCTGAGGGGAGACATGATTGCCCTCTTCAGATACCTGAAGGGCTGTCATAGGGAGGAAGGGACTTATTTGTTCATGGCTGCTTCTGAAAGCAGAACTAGAACCAATGGGTACAAACTGCAAGAGAGGAGATTCCAGTTGGATATCCAGAAAAAATTCCTAATGGTGAGGGCGGTTTGGCAGTGGAACAGATTGCCAAGGGAGGTTGTAGACTCTCCCTCCCCGGGGATCTTCAAGGAGAGGCTCGACAAGCACGTATCGGGGATGCTCTAGGAGGATTTCCTGCTGCAGGCAGGGTGTTAGACTAGATGACCGACTAGGTCCCTTCCAATTCTACGATTCTAAGATTCTATTATTGCCCCCTCCTTAGCCTCAATTTATCCTCCTCCCCATCTCAGTTTCCTCCCTATCTTTTTTCTTATAAAGTAATACATTAATGAGCATACTATATATATTTCAAGAGTTATTTGGCCTGAAAGACTTATTTTTCTTTATCCTTCTGCAATTGGATAAATTGCATCCCACATTTAAGCAGGGTGAACAGATGTGAACCTGAAAGTGCCTGAGCCAACCCATGTCCCTTGGGCTGGCTCACCAGTGTCAAAGAAGTGCTATAAATCACTTTTGCACCACCAAGGGAGGGAGGCTGATGTGGCCAATGCATAATGTAAGCCTGTGTGAGCTCAGCTATAGACTTGAAAAGGGAAAAGGGGGTGAGGAGGACAAGAGGGAAGTATTTTAGGCCAAGGGAAGTGCAGGTGGTGGATGGTTGTGTGGTTGGTTTGGTGCGTAAGCAGACTATGGGACCAGGATAAATCTTATCTCAATTCCTAGGCAGGCTGGGCAGCTCTTGGTTGTTCAGATCTGTGTGATCTTCTGATCTGAGTAAACGTGACTGAGGCTGCTACTGCTTTAGCGGGTGAAAAAATGAATAATAATTTGAACAAAAATAAGCTAAAGGTTTAATTTCCTTGTAATGTTAATAAATTATAGTGAAATGAAAGATCTGCAAATTGTTTTAGAAGAATATTTTCCATCTTGTTAAAACAAAAAAATAAAAAATAAGAACCCATAAGCCCCTGGGAGCCAGCAGCTAGAAGGCTGAGGAAGAAAGTTGTTAAGTTTCGAGGATCCTGTCTTCTCCAGCATCTGTGTCTCAAAGTTCCACCAGCTAAACCATCGATGGATGCCCAGTTAAGTTCTGTGATGCCCAGTTAAGTTCATATCAGAGGGACACACCGTAGGATCCATCAACTAGCCCTCACCATCAGCTGGAAGCCTGGTATGATATCGATCTAGCTACCTATCTGCCTACAGTATGTACTTATCTATCGCTTTTCAACTGAAAAGTTTACAAAGAAAACGAAATGAGCTGTGGATAGTTTTATCCTGTCATTTTCTGTTGCATCTCTCTCTCTCTCTCTCTCTCTCACTCACTCACTCACTCACTCACTCACTCACTCACTCTCCCTCCCTCCCTCCCCCCAAATCCAGAGTAACTATGGGAGCATGTAAGAGACATTATGTGCATCCGTAGTTACTGCACCACCTAGCGCAAACCTCTGGGAAATTCATATTGGAATCCAGAGAAAGTTATTCTTACACTGGAGCAAGGACTCCCCGTAGTTACTCTGGATTTTGTCCTTTCTCTCTGCAGTAATCAGAATGCTATTGTGGCTTTGGCTGCAATCCTAAAGACACTTTCCTGTGTGTAAGACCCATTGAACACAATGGGGCTTACTTCTGAGTAGATATGGTTAGGATTGTGCTTCTAGATGCAGCACTGGCTTCATTTAGCAGTGTTCAGAAGGATTAGCTAACCGCGCAATGTCAAAAGCAACGCAGGCTGCAGTTCTAAACACTCTTTTGTGGGAGTAAGATGGGGCTTACTTCTCAGTAGACATGGTTTGGATTGTGCTTTCAGAATGCAAGAACTGGAAACATGAGGAGAAATTGTGAAATGCAAACATCAGCAAGCCTTCCCCACTATTCATACACATGCCTCTTTATGATGGATTTTAATTGTTATTCACAATGGGAGAAAACTTGGAGGAAAAGTGGAAGACAACGATCATTAATAATATTAATAGCTGTCCACCTCTTTTCTAGTTATTGCCTTTTGGTGCCACATTTTCCAGCCTGACCTTTTCAGAGTTTGAAAATTTTGGTTACCAGTCATTGCATTATTTAGCCTGCTTGAAGGCATAATACAAGTTTAGGGGAAAGAAAAGCCAAATGGCATGTTCACCTGCAAAAACCTATACATGTATTTCAAAGGTTAAGGTGTAGAATGACTTGTCTCCTGTCATTTGAAAACTATAACAGAAATCATGTTTATGAGTTGTTACTCATGACAACAGCTTTGGAAGAAAAATCAAGCACAAACATTTCAATGCATGTTACTTGGGCGATTGGCATGCTTTTACTAAGCCTTGTGTGCTCTGCACATAGCATATACCTGCTCCCCAAGTTTGTATATGCAGTTGCTGGGACTAAAATGCTTATGTATGCCTATATAATGCCTAATGTATATACAGGGGTTGGTCAAATGCTGTTTGATATTATAGCTTGCCATTTGCATCATAGATACATGAGTGTTCCTGCCTGTCACTTAGATTCAAGTTCTCTGTTTCCTTTCACATACTTGAATGATCCTTGGGTTTGGGTATTCATGGTGGGGCAGTGGAGTTGTTGGTCCCATTTATCAGTATAAATCAATCTCTCTCTCTCTCTCTCTCTCTCTCTCTCTCTCTCTCACACACACACACACACACACACACACAGAGTATAGTTCAACATTCAAACTTAATGATTGAAAATGTAGCTAGAAGAGCATACTTTTCTATATTGAGGGAAAGTATTAAATTTTCTTTCAGATCCAAAATTAAACTTATATTTATTTCATAACAGAATATATGAAATCTTTTAAAAGCTATACTTTGATTAAGAAGCTAAAGTGGCAGCTCTTATTATTTTCTTTAGTATTTGCCACCCTGTCTTTGATCCTTTTGTATTTCAGTAATCCCATATCTTCAAATCCCTAAAGAATTCAACAGCGAAAGAAAAAAATTAAGCTGAACAAAAATTCTAAGATTCTTTTTCTATGAAACTAAGCTTTCATGATTAGACTAGAAAGAAAGCCCAGTACTTTAATATTTAAAAAAAACATGGAAAATAAGAGATTATTATTACGAAAGGATACGATGGCAAAGGAATGATAGAAAAAATCATGCTGCATATTACATAATTTGGATACAGCTAATATGGAGTTCATGTTCCAAATAATCTAAACTTATTAAAACCCTCTAAAAATAAAAGAGAAAATTGTTGCAAGTAGGAGTGCATTTCAGATTCACGCTGGTGGTTTATGACATTTAAATAGGGTGCGAAGTGAGATCCTCAGGAAGGATCCGCAGGGATGTGAAACCTGTTTCACAGAGTGGGCTGAATAGTTCCTGCTGAAGGCCGAAAGTTATGTTTTTACACAGGAAGTGATGCCATTAAGTAGGTGATTACAACATATAAACACATCTTCTCACAAAGGAACCCATTAGCTTCAAATGATGGAAGGGAAAATTATGCAAATCTTGATAATATGTTCCAGATATGGGGGAGCAAGATATCATGTTGAAAGTGCTCTGAAAGGGCAGCTCACATGATAATTGGTCTCTCCTAGTGTCTTGGTAGTTTTTTCCCCTTTCTTACCCCTTTTGGTCTATTTCTTCCTCCATATAGGTCCTCACCGTCTGAGACCACTTCCCTTCTCCTCCTCTAGCACTTTGCAGATGCAGCACATCTGAAAGGGTGATGCTGTAGGTGCTCAGTTGTCACGCAGGCTGCCTTTTCAGTGGTGACTTTTCAGCAAATTCAACTCTGTTTTTAGTGGTCTTACTCTCAAATCAATGTACATAGAAACCCGAAAGAGGATGAAACTTCCCTGCCTGATGACCCCGCGACTGATACTCAAAACGGATCCTGTCTGCCTCATCTCATCCTGAGTTTTGTTTCTTAGCTACATAATACCATTGCTGAGAATATGATAGATTCTATAGATAGATTGCAAAGTGCCACTTATGTTAATGATAACAACATAAATAATAGATTTCTTTTCATTGGTTGTGTAACGTCCATTAAAAGATGTTGGGAAATGAGTGCTGCTAGCCATTGCATGAGACTCTTAAAATGAAGACTGAATTAAGCAGTGCTATACTCTGACCTTTTCCTGATGCTTTTCTTTCCTATATAAATCCAATATAAATGACCAGAGAAGAATCTGAAAAATTGGTCAGCTTTGTGTCAGCCCCCTTGAGGACTGGTTTTGCCATAAATTAATGCCAAGGGATAGGGTTTTGGAATGAGTCAGAGGAATTGCTCTGAGGCTTCATGATGACAATTTTGCAGGAAGTTTTGGGTCTCTTTTTAACTAAAAAAATACTTGCAGGAAAAATGACAACAGAGTTGACAGCATGGAGGCAATAATTCAGTCGCTGTCTGAAACAGAAATGGGTCAGGCAAGAATAGAGAATAAGGGCAACGCAAGAAGCCTGATTCATATCTGGTTAAAACAAAGTATCACTTAGCACAGCTGGAAAGCTACTTTGATGTGAGATTACAAAAAGTGCAAGGAGAGGTTGAAGCTTTGAAAGTTACCCTGCAGTTAGCAGTAATGGAGGGTGAAAGCAGAGGCATCTGCATGACTGCTTAGCCCTTTGCATCAAGCCATTGTAATCAACCTTGGTGTCTCCTTAAAAGAAACAGGCTTATGGGTTATGGCAAAACACAAGAATTTATGGAGCCCAAGGCTCCTTCACAGGAGATTGTTTGTAAAATGTATAAGAGTTCAGCCTGGAGATAACAAAAAGATAAACACGCAATATATTTAAATGAGAAAACATAACAAACGGCCATCATTCCAAAAGATGCACACGTGCACACAACATAGCAGCCAAGATTAGTTTTTTAAGGCGCACACTCCCAGCAAATAATGGAGGTTGGAGTGGGGATGTATGCTAAATTCAGCCCTTTCAGAATATAGTTGAAATAGTAGATCCCAAACAGATGATTGGCCCAGTCACTGATTTTCTGGCAGTGGTAATCCCCTTCTCATGAGGGGGAGAACAAGTAGAGGTGTGATGAGCAGATGTGCTCCACCTCCCCCAAGTATGCCACTCCAGACACAACCAGCCTTCTTACTATCTCCTTGCTCATTGCAAATAAATTATTTGTATTGCCACATGCACACTTTTTTTCTGCAGCAGTGGCATAGGTGAGAAGATCTCTCCCCATTACCTCCTGATGCCTCTTTTGCATACTGTTGCTTCCCCAGTGGTGCAAGAGAAAGGGAGAATGTCTTTCTCCTACCTCCCATCTTATAAATTGCTGTGGTTGTGGGGCCAGGAATAGGAGCCTTGGGAAATCTAGCATACTACTTCTGTAAAAACTACACTTCCCTATGCTCCTTGCATCCAGTATAGAATCACAGCAAAGTGCAAGGTGGGTGAGAATATGTGTGGTTGAAGGGGAGCTGTACATTTAATTTGGTTTGCCTACCAAATTTGCCTTGTGTCTTTTTATGTTCAATATAGTGCCAGCTATGCTTATGCAGCTGCTTTCAGTGTGTCATCCCAGTTGTGCAAAGATTCAGCAATAGTAGCAGCTTACTTTAGCACTGAGCATCGAGGAGAAAAGGATGGTCACGGAGGAGGAAAGAGCATTAACAGATAAACCAGCCATTAGTAGGGCTATCTGACAGGTGTTTGTTCTTTACCCAGCTGGGGTTTTTACAGCTTTGAGTCAGTGAGCCTGAAAGGCTTAGGGACTTCTCAGAGAGTCACATTCCTTGCTTCAGAATTTGACAGCGACTCAGTAAATGGGCTTCAGAGATACAGACCAGGATCCACTGCTATGATGTGCATGATTACACTTTTCCTCTTATATAAAGCCCCAAAGAGTTCCAATTAGACAAACAGGCATAGGATGCTGTTTGTACAGTTAGTGCCTTTATAATATAACAATCCAGGTTGTGTCAACAGAAATCTATTCTTAGCAGCAACCCTCAGTCATTGCCAGGTTTCTTTATATATTGTAAAAGTCTGTAGCTTATGGAAAAACTCAGACACTCAGCTGTCCACAAATGAGCCATGCTATATGGTCTAACACTCTTTCCCTTGCCCAGAGCCACAGATTTAAGAATTGTTTTTCTTAAAGCAACAATTACTATTGAGTATTGCAAAAAGATGATGAAGAGAAGAAACAGGAATTACATTCACTGAGGTTCTTCAATACGGGTAAGACGATATTAGGACAGTGGTGGCTCAGTGGTTAAAGATGCTGTGCTTATCAACCTAAAAGTCAGGAGGTTGGCGGTTTGAGACTGTAATAGCCTGTTACTTGCCCAGCTCCTGCCAACAGAGCAGTTTGAAGGTATAGAAATGCAAGTATATAGTTACAACTTTGGAAGGAAGGTAATAGTATTTTGTGTGCCTCTAGCGTTTAGTCATGCTGACTACATGACCTTGGAGGTGTCTTTGGACGCTGTAATGTCTTTGGTCTTGTAATGGAGATTAGCAAGGCTCTTAGAAAAGGTAATGAAAGCAAGCTTTGAGGGACACCTTTACCTCTTTAAGAAGAGATTGGGCAAGTTTGGCTAGTAACTAGGCATTGTACCCTTGTCCACCAGTACAAAATGAGGCACCAGAAAGCTACGTTAATAGATTTCAAAGATCTTCAACAGGTTCATGCACACTAAAAGTACAAACTCTTGATCTTAGGCAGCATCTGCAACATGTCATCTAAGGAATTATTGAATAGTGAAAAGATCTTATGAGACACTTTGGATGCATGTAGTTTTTACACTCAAAGAATGGTCCACAAATGCAGTTTTTTTAAAAATCTCATTTTCATACATTTAAACAACTTGTCTCATTAGAATCATAATATTCCCTTTGGATGAGAAAATAAGTTTTCCACTAAAATTAAACTGCAATTACTGCTATGCTATGGAGATAAACATTCTTCACATATTCCCAAGGGGCATGTAGTTAACATGTGCATGTTCATTCTGAATGCCAATAAGGTTTGCAGTTTCTGTTGCACGATAATGCATGATTTGAAATCATATACTTTTAAACACACTTTCAAAAACTCACCTTTTGTTTTTGACCATGTAGATTTATGTATATAGTAGTTGGGAATAGTGTTAAGCAAATTTTGTAAATATGAATAAATTGCGTTAATTACACTGCAGCTCTCATACTGTATTAATCATTTTTGTTTGTAACTTTCAACTTTGATGAAAAAATACAGTATTTTTCATTGATAATTTTGAATCATATCCCGACCGCTATTGTGCTTGCAGCCTTAGGGCTAAATCTGTAGTAGAGAGTGACAAGCTTTCCCTTCTCACTTTGGATTAACTCAGAAATATCTTCAGCTCCCACTCATTGCAAATCTGAAAAGAACTCAGATCTTTCAAAGCCAATGTGAGTTTCAGAAAATGCTGGCTCACCATATGTGCCCTTTTCCCGGGAGATGTCCCCTTTAAAAAAGCCATTTGTCCTGGAAAAATTCTTCATTGTCCTCCTTTTCCTTGTGAGCAGACAGCATGTAGCATTATTGTAATTAATAAATTATATGTACTAAATTACATATAATAGTTTTAAATTTAATAATAAGCAATATAGTTTTGAAAGCAATATATATGAGGGTATCAACTTTTGTTTTGTCATGTCCTACATTTTTCTTCGGTGCCATACATTTTGGGGGGGGACATTGATCCCAGAGAAAATGCCTCCTGCCTACTAGCCTCCCCACCATTTTAAAAATCATTTTTCTTTTTAAGAAACTACTTCCAACCACTATCTCCTAAAACACTTCCCATATGCAGAAAGACAGAGAAGGCAAGGCAGCCAAATTATTCAGCTTGTTCCAAGTGAGATAGCCTGGATTTTGCATTTCAAGGGGTGCAAGCAAGCATCCTTGAGCCAGAAAACCTCTAGAGAGGATCTGACTACCTTTCTGGCCCTTGAATATTTTAAGGCAGAGATTCTCAAGCATTTCAGCACAGGTCCCCCTTCTGAGAATGACAATTTGTTTAGGACCCCCAGATGTTATGGCCAGATGTGGCATCAAATGTGAAGTTAAAATGATTCCAAAGCTCCTCCATATCTACTTGAAGTAAGTCCCATTAAGTTCAATGAGATTTACTCCCAGGAAAGCTGCCTGTGCCCCATTAAGAGATAGTGGTGCATAGTGCCAGATTCCAAGATAGTGGTGCCTAGCTTTTTGCAACCCCGTGAAATGTAGTCCCAAAGCCCCAAGACTCTCACTTTGAGAACCACTATTTTAGGGTGTGCATCACACTTCCATTCCCAAACCAAGCTGGCTAAGCTACCACTATACCTCAGAAGACAGCCTGGAGTGGGTAGAAATGCCTTCTGCCACAAGCCAATCATGCAGACAGCAAAGAATTCCAAGATGAACCCCAAAGGTCGCTAGATAAATTTTAGATTATCTCATGCCTAGGGATATGTCACATGAAGAGCAAATAGCCATGTCAATGCAAAAATGCCAAGGAAATGCTGCAGGAGTGTAACAGATTTATGGATGGACCAACAGGGTAAAGCTCATTTTCTCTTGTTTCATGAGCAGGTGGTGGGACTGAGCAAAGAGATGGTTGTGTATAATGGTGGTGTGGCCACAGTCAACATTTTACCAACCAAACAAAATGGGAATTAAGCATGGCTCAGAAATAGTTCCTGAAATAATAAGAATATTGGCACAATCCTAACCAATTTAGACTGGCCCAACACACCTGGCATATCTTCCTGTGATGGGGTGGGGGAGGTTGGCGTATGCCTGTGCACCGGCCTGACCCCCCAGGAGTATGGCAGAACTGTTTTACAGCACTTTTGTGACACCCTGGACTTGTGCCAGGGCTTATGCTGGCCTAACTGGAGATTAAGATTGCAGCCTTAGAGACTCTTGGCTGAGCATCCTTTGACAATCTGAAAACAAGTTAAAGCACCTTATGTATAAAACTATCTAAAACAGTGGTTCACAATTTCTCCTTGGATGTTGGGAGCGACATAAGACTTTGGGAGTGCAGGGGTATGGTAGAGACATGATTCCCAGTATCATACTATTGTTGGGGATTGAAGCTTTCTGTTTTTTAACTTGCCAAAGCCAGCACGACACTCCAGGCCAGTTCAGGGGCTGGGAAGGATGAGGAGAGGACAGGAAGGGATGGAGGCATCACAAGGGAAAGGTGGGGGGGGGAGATGTTTCTGGGGGAGGGCAGGTGTGGAGTGGGAGGCAGGGTTCAGATCCTGCAGTTATGCCAGATCCAAGCCTGGCAGATGGAACAGCTGGAGCAGCCTCTGGTCTACTCCCACTTCAGTCTACTCATATCTACTCATAGTCTACTCATATCTTTGCCACCTCCAGAGCTGAACAGCACTGGAGACCAAAAATGTCTGGCAAGATTTTTTTTACCAGTAATTTGGCTGCATTAAAATGTGCTACATTTGAAACAAGAACAAGAATATTGCGCACATCTCTCCTTTTTTTTCTATTCGCCAACGTGCTTACAGTTTAACAAATTTGATACAATCTTTTGCATGCCACTGAATAGCTTTAATTTGACTAGGAAGCACAAATAAAAGTGGTTTTTTAATATTTTTCATCTAAAATAAAAAAAATCTGCAATACCGTATCTATTTTCAAAATAGATTTATTTCATGTAGCTTTGTACTGTGGTGTAGCTAGTTCATTTGACATGCAGGGGGCATTTATGCCACCTCCTCTATTTTAACACATCATCCTATATTTTTAATTCCTGTCCTCTTTTTTGGTTTTGAAGAACTAAGAGAGGAAGATCTGTATCTACAGTGGTTGCTGGGGACCTTCGGAACACAGTGGCAAGTGGAAGACACAGCAAAAGGGGGGCTGGCTGGGCTGCAGGGAGGCCAGAGGGTGAGGACATTCGGGGTGAAGGAAAAGAGCCGAGATTAGAATTGTCCCTCCCCCAGGAGCTTTGAGGCCAGGTGGGGCTACCCTGATTCCCCTCAGCTTTTTTTGGCCAACCTCTCCTCCCTGCTTTTGCTGGACCCATTGGCAGCATGTTGGAGGTGATGTAGGCAAGCAGCATTCCCAGCATGGTCCACACAGAGCACAATCCTAACCATGTCTACTCAAAAGTTAGCCCCATTGTAATCAATGGGTCTTACTCGCAGGAAACTAGGATTGCAGCCACAGCCAGTTTCTTCTGCATATAATATATAGGGTTCTCCAATTGGCTGCTTGTTTGTTCTTCCTTCATTGAATTTCTTCAATGTATGAAGAATCAAAAGGCAGTGACCTGAACAGACCTGTATGTATATTTTACTGTTAACTCTATGAATAGAATTGATTTTAATAACCAGCATGTCAGAGGCTGGTGAGGCTTGGGGTGGGGTGGGGGACTGATACTGGAACTGCCTTTGCACACTTTTATGGCTGATAGAGTGGACTCCACTGTCCGTCTCCCACTGCTACACCAACAGCTTTGTATATGGCTAGGGTTGCCATATGTCCCCAAAAACAGAGACAATCACAATTTGGGAGAATTGTATTCACATATTGGCAAATGGAATAGATGGGTCCTGTCCCTTTTTGGATGAGAATTCTGGCAACCCTATAAATGGCTGAAAAAATTCTCATCCTAGACCTTAACCCTGAGCTCTTAAAGACCTTGGCTAGGTAAATAACAGAATAACTGAAAAACAGAAGCTTGCCCAATATTACAGACCTTCTCCTCATTCTCAATGGAATGATTCCAGTTTCCAACAGCTAAAGATCAGTGGTGATCCTAGCACCTGTGCCACCTAGGACTATAAATGCTGGCTGCCACCCTTCATCACTGTCCATGCTGTGACACCCTGCCTCCCTTTTGGAGACCTAAAGAGACCACACACATCCTCCATGACTCACCAAAGGCTTTATAAAGGCCTTGGAGGGCCAAAAAAAATCATATCTAGTTTCATGCAGGTAACTAGAAATGGTATTTTTGTGCCCTTAGAAGGCATTGTGGGTGCCCAGGAAGCCTCTTTCATGTTTATGAGACTACAAGCTCAATCCTGAGTGTGTCTACTCAGAAGTCAGTTCCATTATAGTCAATGGGGCTTACTCCCAGGTAAATGTGGTTAGGACTGCAGCCTTAACTTCACTTCTGATTTCCTCCATGAAACAGAAAGTGATGTTTTCGGCCCTCTGAGGGCTTTAGGAGGCCTTCTGAACTTGGTACTGCAGCATGTTGCTTCCCCAGCCCTCAGAACATCGCTGGGTAAAAGATCTTGAGGGCCTGAGTGGTGCAAAGGGGGATGACATGGGGGTAAATAGTGTCATGACACTGCTCTGATCCCGGCACCACTTGCAATTTGTCCCACTCCCCCCCCAGTACACCACTGAAGTTATCACACTGAAAAATATTAGGAAACAAGTTTCGAGAATAAGACAGAGGTCACCAAAGTCACAGAATGCTCAGCACCGCATGAAAACTTTTGCATCTGTCTTTCTCATCTACTTAAATAAGCTATGCAGAGGTGAATTTATTGACTGGTTGTCAAAAAATGGGGGAAAATAGAATCATTTTTTGAATGTCAAATGGTCTTTCATGCCTCCACCTTGAGATTCCCATTTCTATTCTTTCTCTATATTTTATGTCGACTTGTTCTTTCGACCCCCTTGGAGAGCAGCCAGGCTCTACAGCCTACAGTATGAATATGCCTGCTATATTCTTGTTTGATCTCCTTCCCTTGATGTGTCAGTTTCTTTGTGGCCTGCCTACTTGTCAAACCATTTTTACTCTTCAAAACTTTGTATGAATTTTTAAATAAGCAGTGCAGATCTCGGGACATTTGATGAATTTTTCAAGAGCTAATGACGATTCAATATCACAAACACAGCTGCTTATGTGTTTAATGTACTAAGGACAAAACATTTATACACAAATTTCTCCACTTACAAAACCAGCCAGCCTGCTACAAAAAGACATTTAAAATACATGGAGGTGCAGGTAAGGAGGTGATTGTGTGCCTGTCTTTTGCATTAATGAGACTAGCCTGATTTTGCAAGCTGCAGCAAGGAGCAATTAGAATAGTCAACAAATGCAGCAGATAGAATAGCAATTATGGAATCTCTGAAATGCAAAACCATTATTAAAAAAAGAAAATGAGCTTGCAGTAGTCATCCATTTTTAAAAAGAGGTGGGGGTTATCTTCTTTTCGGGATGCAGTGATGATGTAGATTACATTGTGAAATGAGTTTTTAATTTAGCTTACAATCTTATTTCCGATTGAGAAACGTTGATGTATTTTTTTCTGAAGGGTAAAAGGGAAAGCCACCAATGGTCAAGGATCAATGGACAAGGTAAAGATGGACAAGGTAAAGATGGACATTAATATTAGCTGGACATCTCTGGAGGCTGAATACTTTTTTGCTTTTTTATTCAATTGGCTGGGGTACAGGAAGTTTTTTCACTTACTTTACACTGCCTAAATGGTTCAGTTTTTTTTTCTTAGCCAGGTAGTCACAACTGGCAGGTATGGTGTGGGTACAGAACAGGATCAAGGACTGGTATGCATCCTGGGGGAATGGAGTGGGCAATGGGGATGAAAATGGAGTGGACATTGGGAATGTAGTACATTTTCTTGTGGACAGGAACGGGCAAGGGGTGTCCTAAAATGGGTCCCCAGAGATTTCTCAGCTTGAGGATGTTGGTTGTTTATTTGTTGTACAGTCAACCTTAAAAACTCTCAGCTTGAGGGCATGATGAAAGAGGTATCCACATCTTCCTGAACTGGTTTTGATATGCTGCAACTATTAGTTGGGAGCAAGGATGTGAATGCCCATGGGGAGCAGGCATTACCCACTTGACTTTCCTCAAGGAACAGAACCCACTTTAAAAGCAGGTATATTGACTCCATATTGAGGACTGCTGCATTACTGGGGGATGTGAATAAGATCGGAAATAACACAAATTTGGCAGATTTATTTTATTTTATTTTTTGTGTGAAGCCGTTCCTCAAATAAAATTAATTTATGTCTCTGTTAGCATTGTCATTATTTTTTGAAACCTATATACCATTTTAAAAAGTTCACAAAGCTGTTCACAGGAAAAAAGCAACAATGTAAAAGGTTCCATGACTCAAAACATGTCATAAGGGAGGATAGATATAAACCTGAGTATTTTTAGAAAAGAGGAGGTTGCAGAGTGCCACAGCAGACGTGTACTGGGCCAGTTGGAAAATGGGAGAAGTAGTAAGTGGGAAGACCCTTTTCCTATGGTAAAATCCATTATATAGCTAGAAAGCTACTTGCATGAACATGCATAGGAGCAGAGGCATGTTGAGGTTTCATAAGGAGTACCTTACTTATAGTTCCCAAGTTTAGATACCTCTAACATCCTGTTCCTGGGCAAAGTGTTTGAGTGGGTGGTGGCATCCAAGCTTCAGAGGGTCCTGGATGAAGCTGATTCTCTGGAACCTTTCCAATCCGGCTTCAGGCCAGCATTTGGGATGGAGACTGCCTTGGTTGCCTTGGTAGATGACCTACGCTAAGGAACGGTTACGGGGAAGTGCATCCCTGTTGGTCCTGCTGGACCTCTCAGTGTCCTTCTGGGTCGGTTGGCCGGGTTGGGGATTGGATACTATGGTGGTTCCGCTCCTTCCTGGCTGTCATATCCCAGAAGGTTATGCTGGGAGATGCTTGCTTGGCACCCTGGCTTCTTCGGTGTGGAGTGCCACAATCTTCTATTCTGTCCTCCATGCTATTTAACATCTACATGAAGCCGCTGGGAGTGGTCATCCGGAGGTTTGGAGTGAGGTGTCATCAGTACGCTGATGACACCCAGCTCTATCTCTCCTTTCTCCCTGAGTTTGAGGAGGCAGTTGAGGTCTTGAATCGCTGTCTGGAGGCAGTGGAGGGCTGGAAGAGGGCGAACATGCTGAAATTAAACCCAGATAAGACAAAGGTTCTCCTGGTCTGAAAGTTGTCAACTTGTATATTTGAATATTGTCCTGCTCTGGATGAGGTTGCACTCCCTCTGAAGGAGCAGGTCCACAGCTTGGGAGTTCTCCTGGATTCATAGCTGCTCCTGGAGTCCCAGGTGGAGCTCAGCTTTGGCTGCTCTGCCAGCTGCAACCACACCTGAGTAGCTCAGATCCGGCCATGGTGACCCATGCCCTAGTGACTTCTAGATTGGACTATTGCAATGCACTGTACTTGGGCTGCCTCTGAAGATGGTAAGGGAAACTCAAGATGGTCCGGAAACTCAGAATGTGGTGGCTCGTGTGGTTGCTGGGGCTTGTTGGTTCAACACAATCAGGCCACTGGTTCAGCAGCTATACTGGCTGCCCATTTGCTTCCATCAGAATTCAAAGTGCAGGTCCCGACCTTTAAAGCCCTAAACAGCTCAGGTCCAGGGTATCTGATGGACCACCTTCTTCTGTACAATCCAACCCGTCACCTAAGGTCATCTGAAGGGGCCCTACTGACTGTGCTGCCACCAAGGGAGGTGAGAGAATAGGGCCTTCTCCGTGGTGGCACCCTGGCTTTGGAACTCCCTCACCCTGGAACTTAGGAAATCTCCTTCCCTACAGAGCTTCAGGCAGAGTCTAAAAACTTATTATTTTAATAAAGCTTTTGACTGAGGCAGAGGTTGGGGGGTATTGTTTTTAATTTAAGTATGTTTTAAATTTTTTAAAATGCTTTTTTAGTTGAATGTTTTTAATAATGTTTTTACCTGAGTTGACCGTGGCCCAAGAAAGGCAGGGTACAAATTTAATAAATAATCTTCTGAATGATCAGAGATTCCTACTACTAGTGGAACAGTAGTAGGGTTGTTTTCCCTATATGGATGCGAGGAGGTGGGGGACATGGTCTGCCATTTTGGAGATAAAGGTTACATCCTCCCTGCTTTGATGATGTGGGAGAGAGAGAGTGAGAAGACAAAAAAGAAATAATAGTGAAGATCATAGAGGGCAATTAAAGGGTCAGATATATGGACTGTACACTGCCCTCCAGAGTCCTGCAGGCAGCACTGCTCCAACCAAATTCCAACAAATATTTAATCATTGTACCTACTTCTGCAAAGCTCAATGCCTGGTAAGCAAACTTTCAGTATACAAATTTGTTGGTGAAGCTTTCATATATCTATAAAAAGGGGTCTATTTATTTTTGCAGTTTGCTCTTGATGGTACTTCAGATCCATTTGCAGGAGATGCAGTAAGAAAAATTGCTGTATTTTTTTTCAAATAGCTTCACTTTTGAATGAGGCATTACTCAACATTATTCAGTGCACTTTATTCAATCTACATTTTTCTATTTGAAGCATACTATAAAGTTTTTTGGATTTTTTTTTAAAATTCTTGTGTGACAATTTTACTATTTTCAGTTCTGAATAAGACAGCCTACTAAAAAGGTAGATTATTATGCTGAAAGCATGTTTCAGTTTTACCTTGGCAAATGTTTGCCTGAAAGTGAATTAATTGTATGGTCACTCCAATGCTCATAAAAAAACTGTCTTTACAAATCTAGTTCAGATCAAGACTGAAATCATACCATTGGTTCAAGTACAATATGAATGCTCATTAAAACAAAACACAATCCCTGTTATTAGGCTATCAACTAGTTAAAAAAATTGTTGATTCACAGTCCAAATCTATGCATGTCTACTTAGAAGTCCTATTATAGTCAAGTATGCATAAGATTTCTGCCTACACACCTGATTTTTAACAGAATTGGAACTGATTAAAAACTTGAATTACTTGTGTATGTACTTGGCATATTACCAACACAAAAATATAGCAGTCTTTTTTAATGCCTCAAAGAAACTGAACAACGGCTTACAATTTAATAAGCAAAACCTGTGGCTCACTGTGAGCGTTCAGAGTTTTCATTCCATATTAGTTATTCATGACAGATGAAAAAGTCACAGAAATGAAGCAGTGTGCTATTAGTTTGTAGCCTCCACCCATTGAAAAAAAAAGTTCTTTGCTTTGAACAGTGGCCCACCACTTTAATTGATCAATCTGCTGATTATACAGGGTATCATCTGGCAAAAACAGACGTCTTTCTCATCCCGTTTATGACAGTGGCATACCAGCCCAGTAAGCAGAGAACTGAATTTGGGACTAAAGAGACAGCTTTAAATATCTAGTCTAACATGGCCACTAATACAGATTTTGGCAAGGCACAAGTTTAGAGCAAAGGTCTCAAAGGTACTGAAAAGATCTTTTCAGTATGAGGGCAACAGCCATAAAAGTTTTATACACAAACAAAATTTCAATGAATATGTTTTTTGTTGGGGTTTTTTTTTTTCTTTTGCAATCAACATGATATGATTCAGAACAAAAGAGAAATGGGGGCATGATTTGGGTCCCAACCCTAAAATCTTGCATTAAGACTGCAATCCTAAACACACTTTCCTGGAAGTAAGACCCATTGAACACAATGGGGCTTACTTCTGAGTAGATATGGTTAGGATTCTGCTCTAAGTAAATGCAAAAATCCTAAAAAGAAATAAATGCCAATGCTTAAACTAAGAAAGAAGCATCAAAATGTCAAATGATAGCAAATGCTCTGACAAAAGAGACAGGTTGCTGAGGACTGGATAAAATCTTGTGTCAGGCTGGATATGGCCTGGCCTTGGGTCAGAGTTTAGAGACCCTTGTTTTAGACCCATGCTACCTCAACAGCAACAAAATGTTTTGAGGATCACAGCAATGCTCTTGATGGATGAATGAGAAACTAGAAAGCACTTTATATATGAAAAAGCAGGCCTCTGTCAGTCTTGGAAGACTATGGTATCGTGCTCGGCGCTGCATACGCTGCATGCGAAGCACGAAAGCCTGGGTCAGATTTTTATGGAGGATAGGCTGTTACCCAAGCAGCAAATCCCCCCTCTCCACGCCACTGAATTAGTCCAATGGAAAGGCAGAGCCAATACGATTGGATCCAGCTGGCTTCGCAGCGCTGGGCTAAGGACAGGAGCTCACCCTGTCTTGTGGGGCCGACCTGGGTCTCAAACCCTGGCCTGCTGGTTAACAGGCACAGTGTCTTAGCCACTTGCGCCACCCACAGTCCTACTTTATATATATACCAGTAATAAAACAAGCAACAGCATAAAGACTAGGTAATGAAAAATTCCCCATTCCAAGACCTAATTCCTTAAGACTGCAATCCAAAAGAGCACTTGGGTTCCCCTACCCATCACTGGGGTGGCCCAAGTCCAAGACAGGGCAGCCCAGTTATGCTAGAGAAGACTTGGGGCAGCCAAAGTCAACTTAGGCTGTCCCAAGACGGATGGAGCTGGGCTGCCCTAACTGGGGCAGCCTAGGTAGTTCAAGAGATGCATGTTGAGGGCCTGTTCAGCATTGCCTAGGGCAGAGCAAGAGGCACTCTTTCAAGTGGGTGTTCCTTTTTTATTTAGCAGGGGGAGAGTAACTGGCCCTACACACCCGAGCAGTGTCTGTTCAAGTGGCTTCTGCTGGTGTTCTTTTTTGCATTTTAGATTGTGAGCCCTTTCGGGACAGGGACCCATTAGCTTTTAATTAGCTATTATTATTTTTCCATTTTCTTTGTAAACCGCTTTGTGAACTTGTTAGCTGAAAAGCGGTATATAAATACTGTAGATAGATAGATGTAGATAGAGCAGTTATGCTATATCCTGAGTTTGTTTCCCAGGCAGAAATTCCCTCTTCCAGCTGCTCAGAGTTATACCACATCAGGAGCAGATATAGTAATGAGTAGACTCATAGGGGTCCATGATAAGGCAGAGTAAGAATGGCAGTGTTGACCAAAAAATCTGAGTTCTTGGCCCGCCTATCTGCAATCTTGCCTCTCAGCCTCAGGATATGGCACAACTAGGGAAGCCCACTAACCTGGGGATACAGGCTACTCCAAGCAACCATCCTCTAGTAGAGGTACTGCTGTACTGCAATATCATGCTGCAGTTGTTACTGGTTGTCAGGAACTTCTGGTCTTCCCTATAAGGCAGGCACCACAGCTGTTCCTTGTTCAGTGTGAACTGAGGGGGGTCTCCTTGGGAGCAAGTCCTTCCCAGGTGTCACTGACTTGGCACTTACTTAGCATGCTCTGGAGCAGCTAGGGCAGCCAAGTCCAGCCAAGTTCTGCTCTGGATACAGAATAGTTGGGGCAGCCCAGCTTGGGCACTTTTCACTGCCCTAACTCTGGATTGTGCCATAAGTTACGTAACCCTAGTTTCCCCACATACATCTTATGGCATTTTTGTGACAGCCATTGCTGGGACAGTGCACAGCCAACATTGCCATCCTGGCACAGTGGGGCTCTATCATCTCTATCAGGCTCAGAGGGGCTCCAATGTGGTGGCTGAAGGCTCACATGTGCCACTTGAGAGGCCAGGCACCCTTCTCTGACAGTGGTCCTATGTTGGTAGTGGGAAGAGGGAGTGATGGGGCATTTTGGCAGAGGAACTGGGGGCATGTCAGGGAAGGCATGGAAGACACTAGGTGTTGATCAGGTTAGGCACAGATATGTACCTTACAGTGACACAAATAGACCCCCCTGAGAGCTTGCCAGTCTCTGTGCTTTGCTTAAATGGGTGTCTCATTGCTTCTTTCTACTGCCATCCCCATCCATAGCCGGGCTCCCTCAGATGCCTCTCTGATGACAAAGGGGGGTTCTGAAGAAGCCCATTCATAGAGGGAAGCCAGCTGCTTGGAGCCCCCAGCTTTTATTGGCACTGAAAGATTAGCCTTTAGAGTTTGAATCCCAGATGATCCAACTGAGATGATCAAGAAAAGAGAGCAGACTGATTTTTCCATGAGGCATTAGAGAAGAGCACATCCCATCCTGTATCAGGGAAAAAAAGGTAGCCCCCTCTCCATTATTCTTTCAGTATGCAGTGAATGGAGGAGTTTCCAAAGTGCTCACGAGTGGGGCATATAGACAGTATCAGGTTGCACACACCTCACTTCTGCATGTCAAAGGATCACAGTGAGTAGGATGCACTAAGCAAGTGGAAGTTCAGTGGGTTTGCTTAAGCCATCAAGAAGAAGAAAAGGCAACTGCCACAGGAGACTTTGCAAGATTCATGAGAGTTAGAAAGGGAAAGGCACTTGCTATATTATACGTGATTGGTCACTGACATACATGTCGGTAAGCAACACACACTCGTATATCCAAGTAAACATGAATGGATGCACATCCTAATAAGTTCAGTTGAAGAATTAATTCCATTAATGCTCTGCTATTGGATTAAATGGCTCTTGAATGAGAGACAGTAAAAAAAAAGAGAGAGAAAGAGACAGAGAGAGAGAGAGAGAGAGAGAGAGAGAGAGAGTGTACACCAATAGTGGTGCAGCTTTATGCAATACTGCACAATGTCAATGATATGTCCAAATGTCACCTTTTCTCAACCATCTTTTTTCTTGTGTGTGTGCTATCATAGTGTTCAAAAAGGCAGCTCCATCTCATTATTTCACAGGATTTTAAAATTCCTTTAGGCCCTCAGTGACCTCCCATCACGGCTTAGCATAGTTAAATGATTCAGAAACGTTTTCAATATTCTCCATTTCTATACAGGTCCAACCTTGTTATACACAATTTGTTATACATGGATTTGTCTCAACACGAATGGCCACTGCAAATCACAGTTTAAAAAACTGATTTTCTACTGTTGTACAGAGGCAGTCATGACAGCAATCATACTGTTTTTCAGCCCTAGAATCAAACCCCTGCAGATACAAAGGCACTACCTTATTCAATTAGGTGGAACAGAGGACAAAGAAATCTGGAAGTGGGTCTTTAAAGTTAATTTTTCATTTTTTTACACACACATTTTTTTTTATCCACAGGAAGTTAACCAGAACAGAACCCTAGTGGATAGTTAGGAACTGTACTATGAGCAGGCTGCTCATTTTGAAAGGTATTCAGCAATTTGGGTAAGGGGCTGCAAAATTTGCTGTAAATATTATGGGGGGAGCATATCTGTGGCAGTGATGTGAACATTCACTGTACCATAAAATCATTTTAAAACAAACAAACAAATTAAAGGACCCCAGTGCCATGACACTGGTCAGTCCTCCCTTCCTCCAAAACCTATTGACCAATTTGCTCCTTCTTACCCTTCCTTTCTTTCAGCCACAGGCCACGTCTCAGCTCTGCTGCTGCATCAACAAACCAGCGAACGGTGATGGAAAAAATGGAAGCAGATGCCATTTGACATGCAGAGATTCAAGCACAAGCTTTAGAGATGTAGAGACATTTTAAGGAGCTGAAATGCTGCAATGTATTTGTTTCCCTCCTCAATCTGATAACAGCGGCTATATATTTTCTATGACAGACACACATGGAAATCAACCATTAAATAATTTTATCCAGGAATTGAATGCCTCTGGGGAGATGCTAAGTATCTTTGACTTTTATTGGAGGCTGTGGGAATGAAGGAGGCCCAGCACAGCAAGGAACCATCACATTATTTTTCTAAGAAACTTTCTGATTGCTACCAGAAGGAATGCAATGGTCAAAGCCCTTTCCAGCTAATTTTCAGATCTGCAGCATGTTCCTCAGATTCACACCAAATATTTATTACACAGCATTGCATTATTTGCTGCCTTTACTAAATATTTGAAAGCCCTGATGATTGGGTTAATGTACACAGTCTGCAAAAAAAATTAAGGATGACAACCAGAACAATTTCAGCAGAGAATTTGCTTTGTGTTCTGTTTTGCAGTGTGTACCGTATCAGGCTGCAATATCATCATCATCATCATCACCTTCTCCTCCTGCTGGTAAAACCCCAAGAAAGCCCACTTAGGGCTGTCCAGCCTAGGAGTGGGAGGATACAGTAAAGGAGGTATATTCTGAGCCTCTTTCTGTATCCTATCCTCCCTATTCCCCAAACATGCTGTACCCAAAATCCACCCCTATACAGCCTGGCATGGATGGTGTTAGCCAGCATGGGAATCAAATCTGGCACTGATGAGACTGCGCTGGCCCAACCAGCTTACGGGTGTTACAAAATTAGGTTTTAGGGCACATTTGGAACACTCTGAGCCTGCACAATAATAGACACCCAGATCAGTTTCAACTTAGGCTTGTGTTGTAAGGGTTTCATAATGGTGTCTGCACATAATGTGTAAGGCACATAATGGTGTCTGCACATAATCTCTCCCCCTCAATTCTGGAACTGAGACTGCATCATAGAGCATCAGGTATAAATCTGAGACAGCATCAAAGAGCTTATTTGGAATTTGTTTTACTGGTATATTGCTCTAAACTTAGAGTCCATTCCAACACCTACGGCTGGCAATAGCACTGCTTTCAGTGACACATCTGCTAGTCATCTGTACAAATAAAAGAACAAAAAAGTCTCTTTTTTGTGCTGTATCAGTCAAAATTAATATTGATGCTTATAATTACATTTTGCATTCAGCCTTATTCTCTCTCCCCTTTTCTCCCCAATCAAAGTACACACAGAGACCTAAGGCAGTTTACGAATATTCTCTTCATTTGCATCCCACAAATTTATTTGGGTCTGTTTTTTGCTCCTTTGAAATTTTGAATGCCCCCAGTCAAAACTGTATGATGAGTATGCATAAGTATATTATCATAATCATGTAATACATAAACACCTGAACACCTATTGACTTTGGTCCAATCCAGTTCCAACGATTTGTTATTCATTCCAGAGGGGAAATGTATGCATGTATGTACATACACAGTGGTGTAGTGGTAAATTATGAAGAGCAGAAGCTCATTATAAGAAACTAATAGCCGGGCTCGTGAAGATGATACAAGGATACCAAGATCAACTTTGAATTTCTTCATTAGAACATTTCTTTACCTTGCCACTTATTTCTACTTTGATTACTGATATTTCATTGAAAGCTGCATCACAGTTCATCCCAAACTCTTGGATTGGGTTGCAGCAGTTTAAGCCAGCTGTATCCACACTGGAGACTGCTATGTCAGCTGAAAAGTATGAGTCTTCCTCTTCCTCTGCATGGAACTGGCCTGCCTTTGCTAGTAGTAGCTGCCTTTGCATGCTACTGGCCTGCCACTGCTCTCCTCCTCTTCCTGCAACCTCTCCGCCCCCTGCTTCATAACTGCACCCTGAAGGCACCAGCATAGTATTAGAAGAAAATGAGAATAGCGTTGCAGATAGAAAGAGATGGTTGCAGATCAGCCAGTTTGCATATAAAGAAAGCTGACTGTAATGAATAAAAATGTCAAACATTAGCAAATGCTGACAAATAAACATAAATTAATTCAGGCAAGATAAAATCTTGTGGCAGGCCAGATGTGGCCCCTGAGTCATAGTGTGCAGTCCCCTCCTGTAAGGGGTCATAGCTATAAGAAGATCCTGTTTTTTTTTTACCCACAGGAGTTCCAGAATAGAACCCTAGTAGATAATGGACATCTGTAATTAATTCTTCCAATCAATGAGTCAACCAATTAGTAAAAGTAATATAATTAAAAGTAATACGTAATATATAAAAAGTAACAGTAAAATATATAAGTAAAATAGTAAAAGTAATGTGTAAATGATATATAAAAGCAATATAAGCTAATTAATTAAAAATATCGTTTTAAATTTTATAATACTTAATATACTGTTTAACTTGACTACATGAAATGGACATGAGTATTTTTAATTTTTATTTTGGAGACTGCTATGTCCGCAAAGAGCTCTCCCCACCCCAAGCATTTCCAACAATTCCATCACCGTGCTGCATTCCTTTTAAGCTGATTTTGGGACAGAGATTAGCTCTGAGCAGTTGCATCTGCCTGGACATCCTGTTGCACAGCTTTCTGAGACAAAAAATAATAGGTGCAACTGCACATAGTATCACTTTTCCAAGATAAGCTTGAAAGAAATGTGGCACCATGTAAGCTCATGGGAGAGAGGGTTTTTTTTTCCAAAGCCCAGATCCAGCCTACAGGCTGGGATTTGGTGAGCCCTGTTTAAACCAAAGGTATAAAATTCCAAAAAATGGGATTAAACCACACACACAAATATAAAAGGTATAATTGACTGCAATCTTAAATTCAGTTAAGAGGGAGCACCGTAAATCTTTCCTACCTGGCAAAAGGATTTTAATGAAAGTCCCCCAAGCTGCCTCTAGGTTGACATCCCATCAAGAATGTGGTCGCGGCAGCTCCTGCATAATTACAGCTGTCCCATGGGAATAATTGTCCAAATGAAGGGGTGACCTATAGGTGTTTGAGAAGTTGTGTGATATTTTTGGAGCAAGTGGTATTGCTCCCCTAACCTCAGAGAACTGGCCATCTGGTTGAGTGTCATTCTTGTTGACGCCTTAGGTGCCTCCATCAGGAAACAGAATTCAGTGAGCCCAATAGTAGTGGAAAGTAGTAGTGAGTGGTCATACCATTCATTCATTCATTTAAATTGCTTGGGAGCAATGTTGACCTAACTAGAAGTTTTGAGAGAAAATTGCACTATACTCTTTCTATTCTCACTTGGATGAGCTAAAAACTTTATGAGTGGAGCTCACTGTGGACTGTGACCCACCAGTTATTAGCACCCAATAAATTAATCCCAATTCTACTATATGACATTTTTGGAATTTGCACACCTAATATTTCCAGGAGGCAAAAATATTACATTGTATCAGATGGAAACTTGTCTTTTAGGTTACCAGATTCCGTTTCTCTCCTCCTAACACTGTGGGGCACACAGCCTATATGTCTCCCCCACCCCCACCCCAACATAGCCCTGGTTTCTTTCTTCTTTTCCATTTATCATAGGTAAATTTCAAACCAACAAAGTCTGTGGTGGCTTAAAATTTATTCAAGCACATTCCCTTATCCCTGAGGGAAAGAGCATTCACAAAGAATATTACAGAGCTGGAGAGTTTAGTTATCGGTATTTTCTATGCAGAAGGCAGACTGCATGGAAGGGCAAGAGGTAGCACACCAACAGAAGAAAAGCCCTCTGCTTTCTATGCACTATGCTTCATATAGAGGAAGGACATCAGCAGTCAGTGCAGATCTGAGCATCACAACTGATCTGCCTCAGCACACAAAGTGAAGTTTCATCACAGGACTTTTCACTGAAAACTTTTCACTGAAGTTTTCATAATCGGACTAATGAAAACCTGCTTAAAATCACAAAAGAAATTCTATTTCTATGACTCCATTGTAATATTCATTGCCTTTAGATTTTCATTTAATACTAAATGGATTATCGTTGAATACTAAATGCTCTCTGGGAGCATTTCCCCGGAGAGGTGAGGGATCCAAAAACAGGAGCGGCTCTATTCACCCAAACTGGGTGTTAGTGTTATTCTCATCCAGTAACTATTGGGACAATTCTGCACAATGAGGTATCAATACATTCTCTACCGAGTTTCTCAAAATGACTTCAGACCCATTTGTTGGGTTGTGATCTGGTTTCTGGCGGGTCCTGCAGAGCCTCCACTGAAAATACACAATATGGAAAGATCTGATAAATAATTTCTTCAAACTCTGAAGATACTCAGAAATCAGATAACTGCTAATTGCCCCGAACAGAGCTGAACTCCTGCAGTTTGCAAGCTTGTGTAAATAGATAAATGTTTGAGCAAATTTTTTTCTGGTCTTTTTTTTACCCCAAGCCCATGACTGACAGGTAGTGGGGGTAGGTGAAGGTTGGGTCACATTCATAAGCCCCTCAGACTTTGAAGCAAATGATGAGGGCTGCTTCATTATGAAGAATGAATCAAGTTTCTTGATAAGACAAAGTAAAATACTGCTTGTAAATAAATAAATAATTGTTTTCTTTCTATATCACTTTTTTAAAAGACTCGTAATATTTGGTACGTCATGATAGAGTGGATTTAGATCCTTAAAAAATTTGAGAAAAGTTGCTGATGCTTTAACGCACTTGTGCTGTGTTGCTCCCACCTGCCTCATATGGCCACGCCTGGATGCCCATCTCCCATTTGCCCAATCATATTCAGGATGGGAGTGAGCATGATGGGGTGTTGCTTTCACCCCACCAACATTTGGTCTTGAATTAGTAGTCTTCCCACCTTCCTGCCCTTTGTATAGTCTGAAAATAGCTGGTTGCTTTGCGGCCAAGTAGGAATATTTTACTGGCACTCTGATTGCCCCTTGAGATGCCAGTATTTTTGGCCTAATCCAGTCTTAAGTTAGGTTCTGGGTGGTTCATTGGGCACTAGGGGGTAAGCACTACTCTAACATGTTGGCTCCCAAACCACTACCAAGGAGTTTAGAACAGTGGTGGGCTCCAGCAGGTTCACACCTACTCTGTAGAACCAGTTGTTAATGAGAGATAGGACATATAAAGTTAAAAAATAGCCATTTAAAAGTGGCTGCCAGATGGGAATAGAACTGGTTGTTAATTTCTCTGAATCCCATCACTGGTTTAGAACTAGTTAAATACATATTTGCTTAGGCAGGGAGGGAGGTGGGAGGAGAGCAGATATGGCACTGAAGTAACCACAGCACCACTACTGCCGGGGGATTATTATCTTGGGGAGACAGAGCTGGCATCCTTGGAAACAGCAGTAGGTGCAAATTTGAGAAAAAATACTATTTACAGAAGCTAAGAGGATATTGGAGGAGGCTGCAATCCTCCAGGACTCTGCAGGAGTCCATCTGTCTCCCCACAATAAGAAATAAGCCACATGGCAACAGCAATGTCGCTACTCCTATGTCGCTGTCACTGCAATTAGAGCAGTGCCGCTCCCCCTAAGAAGGAATGCCCTGCTTCTGGTTGCACTGGTGGGTCATGACCCATCAGTTTGGAATCTGCTGCTCTAACATACAAGCATCCCCCACTTATTGGATGGGTTAGGGACAAGAGCACTGTCCAATAGTGGGAACCGTTGAAAAGTGGAATCCAGTCTTTTTCAGCTTGCAAATGCAACAAAGGAGGCCATATCAAATATAGCCCTGCAAATATCACTTGCAAAAGCTGAAATAACACTCATACACATTTATTAATACATAGCCAAAATATTTTACAAATTACAGTAAAATGAACAAAGTCATGTGCTGGCAATGAATACTTTCTGTATTAGAATGATGGTTATTTACTGAAGCAAGTCATAAGGAAAGGCCAAAAACATTTTGATCCCCATGTCACATGCAGATCAACATCAGGGAAGACAATTTTAGCCTTTAGACCAGCAGAAAGAGGTTGAAAGAGTGAAGCATGTGTTGAATGAATGAGTCCTGGCTATAATTGAAAGGTGTTGAAAGAGCAGAACTGTCAGAAAATGAACCATCAGAAAATGGAGGATGCCTGTATTCCATTCCAAGCAATGATCTTGCAGTAGCAATAGAATGAAGGAAGGCTCAGTGCAGGTTTGGTGTAGACTACTTCATTTCTCCCACCTGGAAAATTATGGGGAAAACCAGGAACAACCCAACAACTCCTTCGGTTGGAGCTGTTTATTTTTAAATAAGTACCATTGATTCAAAAGTTTAGAAATACAACTATAACCCATTGGGCAGTAGGTTTTGAAAACAGAAATAAAAAAGAAGCAGCCTTGATGATTCCTCCCAGGACTTATATTCCTGCCAGTTTTATAAGCATTAACATTTACCAAGAGATTAGAGCAGAACAAAATTTGAAGCTCTGGGCAAAAAACCTGCATTTCTTCCTACAGTCATCAGACATACCGAAGAGCTGAAATAGATTAATGTAATATCAGAAAGTTTATTTCCAAAGGATAAGATCTAATATTTGTGAAGGCAGCTTTGTTCTCAATTCTTTACTCATATGCTTTGAAAAATGTGTATAGGTAGAAAGAAGTTAAGGTGATTTGAACCCAAAAGGCCATGCATTACCACAAATAATTGTGAATTGACAAAGGTATAGCAAATATACACTAACAGATATCAGGGGCCATCATGTTTTGCCCACATAATATGCATAACCACCATAAAATGATGCAAATGATGGAGAATCTGGCACTTCTTACTCTCCACTGTTCTGAACTCTCTCTTCCCAAAGATTAACTAATAATATGTGGTCTCAGGCTTCTGATTAAATAAAGCCTTTGCAGCTGGGTTAGTGTTTTTTATATATAAGGTGGGCAGAGACAGAGCAGTGGAGCTGCTCCCCTGAAAAGGGGGAGAGCCAGGATTTTAAAAAATCAGCCCAGCAGGCACTGCTGTGAGTGGACAAGAAGTTGGACCAAAAGCTAAAAAACATATGAATATTGCTTTAGTTTGGAAATTATTGTAAGTTACAAGTTAGGGCAGATTGGATATGTTTATTTTCCTAATGTATATACCCTTTTAAACAAAAAAAAACATTTTTCCCTTATATATATTTGCTGATTGAAATCCCCCCCAATAATTCCCTAGTAAACACTGATTCTTCAGGTTCATCAAGCAACATATTTGAATTTTAGGGTTTCCACACCTCAAGTGTAATAGGTACTGCCAACCATGTCTCTCCCACTACTGCTATGTGTTGTGTTAAGTTTCTGGTTACACCGCTGGGCAGCAGGAATCCCAGGAATCTGCAAGTTCCACCAGACACCACTTCAAGTACCACTGGTGACATCTGTATCACTGGTTGAGCAACACTAAGCTAGAACATGGATTCTACATGTTCAACAGTGGAACAGCTTCAACAGTGGTGAGCAATCCTAACCATGCTTTCCTGGGAGTAGACCTATTGAACACAATGGGGCTTACTTTTAAGTAGAAATGAATATAATTGTTTTCTTTGAAGTCCATTCAATAACTGGGACACTAAAATTCTTCTTCCGGTCTTTATGAGTTTTCTACAATTTGCCCACCCGATCTCTTGCATTTCCATGTATAATTTAAATATCAGACCTCAGAAGACTTCTTTAGAGCCAATCAAGCTGTTTTCGCACATTTTATTTTACAGCACAGAATGCTAAATTAAGAAACCCAGGACTGAGGGTATGATTAAACCAGAACAGGGTGAAGATGGTAATGGGGAGGAGTTCCTGAACAATATATTCATATAGAAAGCTGTTAAATGAATCACTTTTAAGAAACAGAGATGATGAGGTAATCTTCTCACTCTGTCTTCTGCACCTGACAAAACACCCAACTAAAAAAAAAACTGTCACAGGCAACGGCCCCCACAACAGAAAGAGATGGATAGACTCAGCAGCATAAATCTGGACAATAGGGAGCAACATGGTGCACTGAAAGATCTCAGGAGGAATACAGAATCAAGGTACTATTCCTTCACCATTTGACCATTCACATTTGACCACAAGCTGATCAACCAACTCTGGTGGTGCAAGTAGTTAAGACACTGTGCCTGTTAACCAGCAGGCCAGGGTTAGAGACCCGGGTCCCACAAGACAAGGATTTCCTACTACAGGCAGGGGGTTGGACTAGATGATCCACTGCGTCCCTTTCAACTGTATGATTCTGTCATTCAACTATACTTCATGTACGTGATTATTCTGATCTTAAAATGTAAAGGCCGAAAACATTCTGTGTGGTGTTTTTACTTATAATCAATGGCCACTGCTAATAGAAGAGGGCTGCAAACCTATACATGCGTTCCTGGGAATAAGCCCAATTAACATCATGGGGGTGAGCAGACAGACATAAGAATGTAATGTAATTTACACACATAGCCCTCAAAATGAATGTTTGAATGTACAAGAGAGTCATCAAAACTTGAGTCTGGATACATGCATCACAGACAATTTTCAGCTCTTTGGTTCTATCTACCCTACATCACCATCCTACCAGTAACCCAGTGGTGGGCACCAGCAGGTTCGCACCTACTCTATAGAACCGGTTCTTAACAAGAGATAGTACATATAAAGTTTAAAAATAGCCATTTAAAAGTGGCTGCCAGATGGACAGAGAACCGGTTCATAATTTCTTTGAAGCCCATCACTGCAGTAACCCCAACGCAAAGGCAAAGACTCTCTAGAGCTGTTCCTCATGAAACAAGAGGAACTGTCACCAGCAGAAAAAAATCTAGTAGTCAGTCACATCACTCACACGTGTGATACCTATAATTATGGAGAACCTATGATGCCACCAGACAATGCCTAGATTAGAATAAACAGTCATAAATCCTTAAATTTTCTCAGAAGGGGAAGAACGGACTGTCTAACCTTGTGTTGATGAGATTGCCAGAGTCAGGAGGATGGAGCTTGGAGCACAGAGGGAGCAAAACAGTCAGCCCCAGTAGCAGCACGTCTCATTTGCAAGTGAGGTGGAGGCAGGCTAAGTGGGCCACTACTGCTGTCGTCTCACTTGTTGCAAAAGAAGTAGCTACAGTGTGTGGATTGAGACCATAGTGATCATTCTTATTGCCTCTGCTTACAGACTGAAGCAGAGAAGGCAGGGCAGGCACTTTTGAGCATCCCTGTGCTAGAGGACCGTCTCAGGGAGGGAAGCTTCAGGCACTTTTTCCACTGGCCTGTCCCATAATGTCACCTCACTGCTTAGTAATGTACTTCAGATGGGAACATGATCCAATATATCCTGTGGTTCCACTGCAAGTGTGGGTGAAAACATCTCGCTGCTTTGAAAACGTCTTTCCAATCCACACGCATGATCATGGCTTGGAAATGCATGTGCATTCAAACCATTTTTAACGGCTACAAGAGGGGATATCTGTATTCATCTCAAAATCTGCAGGTTGTGGATATTCATAGTAACCCTGACAACCAGCACATGAGATACAATGTGCTTGCACTGAGGCACACCTCGTTTGATCACCTACCAATTATTCCTAATACGGTAAAATCCCCAGATTAGGTGGCTCTGGTAATCTTTCCAGCCAGAAATCCCGGTGACTACAGCAAGATGGTTTCAGAAATGTTCAGCTCAAGACCTGTTGTCGCTTTAATCCCAAGTAGTCCAGTTGAAGAAGATGTTCCTGAAGCCAGGGGATCACAGATTGATCTTCCTGTTCTTCACAATTAGGATGGGAAGCACTTAAAGGTTTCCAGCATCCCAGCAGTTAATGGTTGGCTTTCTTCCCTCCACCCCTGAGTGAAACAGTGACACCATTCCCCAAATCCCACACTGATTTCCTATCTCTTCCCATATTCCATTCAAGCTCCTTGTGCTTACCACAAAAGCTCCTAATGCTCCTGGCTCAGACAGTCTTTAAGCCTCTTTTCTGCTAGGTTTTGGCCTTTCACTCAAAGCTCAACTACCTTTAGCTGCCAGATATTATCAAACACAATTTCATAGAATCCTAGAGTTGGAAGGGACCTAGTAGGTCATCTAGTCCAACCCCCGCCTGCAGCAGGAAATCCTCGTAGAGCATTTTACACATTTTACACATTCTCCTCTCCATTGGTTTTGCTGGAGATCCTCAAGCTTGTTCCTAGCTTTTTCCTGATCAGTTGGCAATTTTATATTCTGCCACACACTCTGTTAAACTCAACAAAATTAAGTACATGGCCATAAGCAATAGAGGGCAACATCAGATGAATTTTGTAGAATTTATTTTTAAGGAGAACATGTATTCTTTCCTGCTAATTTTCAGTAAATTAAAATTAAAAATCACTCACACAAACTGTTGAAAATTTTCCGTAACTATCCTGGAGTAAATGACGATGCTTGGAAAATCAAATAAATGAAAGTTTTGTCAGTTTATTTTTACTAATTTGCTTTCTGTTTATTCAAGTAACATATTATGAGAGAAGATTTACATTTCTGTCGTTGTTAGGGATAGAATAAATACTAGATACGATCTGCAGTTGCCTTGGATTGCATTTTATTTATTTGGGAATGTTGTAATAAATGGTAGTGTCAGATTAAGGGCGCAATCCAGAGTAACTACGTGGAGTCCTTGCTCCGGTGTAAGAACAATTTGCTCTGGATTGCAATATGAATTTCCCATAGGTTTTCACTAGGTAGTGCAGTAACTAAGGGTACACGTAATGTCTCTTACGTGCTCCTGTAGTTACTCTGGATTGTAGGGTAACTCTCTCTCTCTCTCTCTCTCTCTCTCTCTCTCTCTCTCTCTCTCTCTGTGTGTGTGTGTGTGTGTGTTTATTCATATTCAGAAACAAACTCTGTATGCTATATAAAAATGCTATGACCTTTGACATTTTTTCTGTAAATATATGATATTTACAGACTCACAGCATGGAGAGATGTGCTCAGAAAACTTCAAGGATGTAAGGACTTTGTATTGCATGTTATCCCACAAAAGAGATACCTGCTGATCTGTACAAAAATACCCACAAAAATATCCCACAAAGATACCTGCTGATCTGCTCATTCATCAACATTACCTGAGCGAGCATTCTGGGGAGTAAATGTCTACCCCCAATAAATTACTTCCCCCTTCTTCATCCTATCCTTCAACTCCTGAGTTAAGATTGTGCTTTTTTACAAGGAATCCATTACAAAACTGTTTAGAAAAATGTTCAAATATCTTAAAATACCATATAAAAACTAAGATTCTGCAGTTTGTTTCTGTCATGATCAGTAGCGCCTTCATTCTCCCTCCCAAAAACATTATTCCTTCATAAAATTACTGTTTTTTATCCCAATATACATACATATATTCATTGTGCCCCAACCCAACACATATACAGCCCAACCGTATGCCTCTACCACTGGTACACCACACTGCCAAGTGTCATAAATTTACTGTAAATTTCACATTGCATTGGCTTAGCAAGTTGGGAACTAATTCCAAGCACTCATTTGACTCAAATATTTTGAACAGACCATATTCAATATTTTTTTAAAAGGTGATGGCATTGGTATATTTTTCAATATTCAATATTTTCAATATATTTAAATATTGACCAAGTTCAATATTTTTTTTAAAAAGGTGATGGCATTGGAAAATCTTGCTTATAGGTATATCAAGAACACATGATGCAGTTCAGCAGGAAGTTGCCATATAGTCATCTGATGAGTGAAACCCTGTGGGTGTGGGTGGCGCAAGTGGTAAAGACGCTGTGCCTGTTAACCAGCAGGCCAGGGTTCGATTCCCGGGTTGGCCCCACAAGACAGGGTGAGCTCCTGTCCTTAGCCCAGCTCTGCGACGCCAGCTGGATCCAATTGTATTGGCTCTGCCTTTCCATTGGACTAATTCAGTGGCATGGAGAGGGGGGATTTGCTGCTTGGGTAACAGCCTATCCTCCTTAACAATCCAACCTAGGCTTTCGTGCTTCGCATGCAGCATATGCAGCGCCAAACACGATACCATAGTCTTTCAAGACTGACAGAGGCCTGAGTGAAACCCCAACCCCTGGTTAGGCTGGCACAAGTCTGGGCAAAAGTCTCCTTCTGGTCTGGGCATGTTGCAAAAATGCTGAAAGGCATTTCAATGCCACGCCTGGGGTTGGGGGTTAGGCCAGTGCACAGACATGCACTGGCCTCCCCACCTACCACAGGGAGATGGGAAAGTTGTGCTGGTCTAAATTGGTTAAGATTTCACCGTGTTTCATTAATATGGGCTGTTCAGTATGGGTGAAATCCAGAGTAACTATGGGGAGTCCTTGCTTTGGTGTAAGAACATTTTACTCTGGAATGCAATATGAATTTCCCATAGGTTTTCACTAGGTGGTGCAGTAACTACGGATGCACATAATGCCTCTTACGTGCTCACGTAGTTACTCTGGATTGTAGGGTATGTCTCATTGAGGTGAATGCTACATAGTACCAAATCAGCACAACAGCAGTCTTTGGTCAAACAGATGAGCAGAAAAAAATAATCAATGATAGTGCCCAAAAGGAGTCCAGAAATGACAGGCATTCTTTTGTTTTCACTAAAGGACTTCCCAATTAGAAGAAATGTCTTTCATATGAATTTATATTTCAAAACAGTGCAAACAAAGCTCATCAATTACATGGCTAGAGATAATTAGGCATTTGGTTTCCATGAATTAAGATCGTGCCATATTTCCAGTCATGTGTTATGCATTATCATCAGTGATTGCCTCCATCTACTCATATTTTTAATGAAAATCATTATGTGCATGCAAATTTCAACTGACAATCCAAACATACAAGTACTTAGGGGAAGTAGACTAAACTACATTTTTATCCTTAGGTTTTTTGAACACTAACACCAAGCTACTTATCCAGAGAGAGCTACAGTCAGTGAATGATCCTTTCACAAATCAGACTAATGATCAGATTCACATGCCAGCTTTTCTCGCATCATGCTGCTTTGCAATAATGTACAATGCGGTATGATACGGGTGAGTAAGATTACGTATTCAAGTAACTGTTTTTCTTCCCTGGCGTGGTGCTTTTTATTAGCACCCAAAGGCTGTAATTTTAATCATATTTTCTGAGCTTAGTATCATGCTTCACATTCAATGAAGCTCTTATATCATAAGATGATTGGTAAAACCAATGTCCGTCCACATGGCAACAGAGAAAATAAGTTAATCCTTTTTTAGTTTAATTTGAAGATGAGCAATTTTTCCTTAATACAACAAACAGAATTGGCTGCTATAAAACAATTAGACTGCAATCCTAAAGACACTTTCCTGGGAGTAAGACCCATTGAACACAATGAGGCTTACTTTTGAGCAGACATGGTTAAGACTGTGCTCTATGTTTGATAATAAACCAGGAGAAAGAGGAGGCATAGTGTATGCCTCCTAATTTGACATACCAAGAACTACCTGATACTATCAAACACTATTTCAGTTCCCATTTCAGATTAGTGTAGCCTGTAGATAGTTCCTACAGGGATTCGTCTGCAATCTTTTGTACTCTGTAAAGCTGCCAGTTGGTTTAGTATGCTTACTGAATCATACACTTCATGATGTTTGATTTTGGTGATAAAGATGGGATCATGGAAGGATTTTCAAGAGTTTCTCCATTTCAGGCATGTTGAAGGACACATGACAGTGTACGTACTGATGCTATAAGCCTTGAGGAAAGAATGGATTGTGGAGGAAAGGAGCTGAGAAATTGAAGATGAGAACAAGAAATAGAAAATCTTAACTAACTTTGGGCGAAATTCAGAGTAACTACGGGGAGTCCTTGCTCCGGTGTAAGAACAATTTACTCTGGATTGCAATATCAATTTCCCATAAGTTTTCACTGGGTGGTAACAGTAACTACAGGTGCATGTAATGTCTCTTATGTGCTCCTCTAGTTACTCTGGATAGTAGGGTATGTAGTTACTGATTAGGGCAGCAATTCCCTCCCAAGCTTACCATGGTCATGGTGCCCTTCTTTTGCAATGGCCTCTTTATTTTCCAGCTGTTTCTGGTGCCACTATATTGGTTAATGTGAAATCTCATGTGACTTTTGACAGACTCATCCTGCAGCGCCCCTGTGTGTTCACAATGGCACACTCAGGTGCTGCAATACACAAGTTTGTGAATGTCTTAGGGCGCAATCCAGAGTAACTATGGGGAGTCCTTGCTCCGGTGTAAGAACATCTTACTCTGGATTGCAATATGAATTTACTATGGGTTTTCACCATGTGGTGCAGTAACTACGGGTGCATGTAAAGTCTCTTACGTGCTCCCGTAGTTACTCTGGATTGTAGGGATAGGGAATATATGCCACAGCAGGAGGAAGCATATAGATAAGGCTTCCCAAAGTGTGGGTCCTGGTCCATTGATCAGTTGTGAGCTTTAATGTGGTCATTCACCAGCTGGGAATTCCCACCTTCACTTATATGAGGCTTCACAGGAGGCTCCAAATTAAAACCATTTTAGAATGGGGTACTGGCCCAGCAACATGTGGCAGTTCATATGGTTGCTGGGGCTTGTTGGCTCAACTCAGTCAGGTCACTGCTTCAGTGGCTACACTGGCATATTTAAAAATTAGGGCTGTTGGTG
This sequence comes from Cryptoblepharus egeriae, assembly GCA_030015325.1. NCBI lineage: Eukaryota > Metazoa > Chordata > Lepidosauria > Squamata > Scincidae > Cryptoblepharus > Cryptoblepharus egeriae. The sequence continues at coordinate 107,529,741 of JAREYC010000003.1, read as the reverse complement.
GCACAAGTGCTTAAGACACTGTGCCTGTTAACCAGTAGACTAGGGTTCAAGACCCGGGTCCCCATAAGACATGGTGAGCTCCTGTCCTTAGCCCAGCTCTGCGACGCAGCTGGAACCAATTGTATTGGCTCTGCTGTTCCATTTCAGTGGCGTGGAGAGGGGGGGATTTGCTGCGTGGGTAACAGCCTATCCTCCATATTAATCTACCCAGGCTGTTGTGCTTTGCATGCAGTGTCAAGCACGATACCATAGTCTTTCAAGACTGATGGATGCCAAGGTTTGAAGCATTCAGCAATTGCTAGCAAATATGACTTGCCCTACAATACAGGGTAACTACGGCAGCACGTTAGAGACATTATGTGTACCCATAGTTACGCACCACCTATTGAAAACCTATGGGAAATTCATATTGCAATCCACAGCAAAATATTCTTACACTGGAGCAAGAACTCCCCATAGTTATTCTGGAGTCTAAACTCCAGTTGGGCTAGCTTAATCCCTGGCATAAATCCTGTGCTGACCTGGGGATGTCATCTACTTCTGAGCCACTCTTCAGGGAGGGTTAGCTCAGACATGCGCTTGCCTCCCTACCTCACCGCAGAAATGGGAAGACAAATGAGTTGTGCCAGCCTTGGTTAGGACTGCATCTATAGTTCCAACTGAGGTTGCAAGCATGTATGTGGCTGTACCACTGAAACTAGCAGCTGTGGGGAAGCATATCACATAACCAAATCTCTTTCTTACAAAATAGTTTTCATTGCACATAGCAGGGATAGGAATTGAAGTCAGGTGACATGAGTCAAAGTCAGAAAAAAGCTCTTGTTTCTGCTGAGTTACCTGCACTGATGTTTCAGTCATAGACTTGAGTCTGAGGCTTGTAGTGCAATCCTAAGCATGTCTACTCAGAAGTAAGTTCCACAATCAGATCTATCATTTCAATGATCATGAAGCTTATATGAAGCCTACAGTAAGAAAAAGTTTTAACATTTTTTGAATAAAGTGAAAATAACAATAACAGTTTTTAATGTTTACGGGTAAATACATTTAGTTGTATCAGCATGACATTCAATAAACAGGAAGCCTACATGCATTAAACAAACTTCAAATGGCTTGATCAAGTATCTCTCAACAAGCGAAGAAAATGACACTTGTATTTAATTGTGGAACATCACAGTGATATGAATTTGTAGATTTATTAGGGAAGCCAAGTTCACTGATGAATGTCAATAGGAAGTTCATTTTAGTTTCAGCAAATAAGTATGTATTATTGAAACAAAAAAAGGATTATTATGACCAGTTTCCTGTAAGGAATCTTTCCCAACAGAACCAGAATTTACCATTAAGAATTGTGGCTGAAGGATGCTTAAATGATTTCAACCCAAATTTATTCATGTTTCCTTAGATGTACTATCAACTCCCAAATCTTAACCAACTTTACTGACATAGCAAAGGCAGTGGGGAAGGTGCTGTATTCTGTATTTGGGAAAGGACAGTCATGAAAGCATCCTCAAGGAAAGGGAATGTTTGTCCCTTTACATCAGATGTGCACTGTCCTTACCTCGATGCTGGAAAGTTGGTTAGGATTTTACCCTGAATAGGGTACTCTCAGATAAGCATGCACAAGGATGGCAGCCTTACAAATGATTTTAATAAATTCAGGCACACCTAACTGCAGCACAGGGAGTTAACCATAAAAGGAACAAATACTACAGACTCATACATAAATCTATATATATAAAAGAGAAAAGTCACTCACTGACTCACTGACTGACTGACTGACTCATTACCGCCCTGCCAAAACTGCTGGGCCTAGAAGCGTGAAGTTTGGGGTGGGTGTTCCTTCTGTGACTGAGGGGTGCACTAAGAACCGGTTTTCGGAAATTCCAACCGGAAGGGGGTGAAAAGGGGCGCAACGCGTTTTCCTCCCTATACTTTGCATTAAGAATTGCTGACTCAGCAACATTCCTCCCCACCTGCTGGGCCTGAAGCATGGAATTCTGGGAGTTCCTTCTGTCACCTGAACACCCACCAAGAACCATCTGGAGAAATTTAACCCTTCAGGGGCTGAAAAGGGGGCAACGTGTTTCTGTCCTATACTTAACATGGGAGACTGAACAACATCCAGCCAATTTGGTGCTCAGTGCCTGGTGCACTGGGGGATGTTTTCCAGAGGAAGAGGTTGCACTGGCGAGGATGCTGCGCATGGGGGGAAGTTGCACATGGAGGAAAGTTGCGCATGGGGGAAAGTTGCACATCGGCGGATGATGCGCATGGGGAAAGTTGCACATGAGGGGATGATGTGCATGGGTGGAAGTTGCGCATGGGTGGAAGTTGCGCTTGGGGTGATGATGCGTATGGGGGATGATGCGCACAGGGGGTAATGCGCACTGGGGAAGTTGCACATGGGGATATGATGCGCATGGAGACATGATGAACATGGGGTCATGATGCGCGTGGGGGAAAGTTGCGCATGGGGGAAAGTTGCACATTGGGGTTGATGCTTATGGGGGAAAGTTGCACATGGGGGAAAGTTGTGCAGGAGGGATGATGCGCATGGGGGAAAGTTGTACATGGGGAAAGTTGCGCATTGGGGTTGATGCATATGGGGGAAAGTTGCACATTGGGGGAAAGTTGCACATTGGGGGAAGTTGCGCATTGGGGGAAGTTGCGCATTGGGGGAAGTTGCGCACGAGGGGACATTGCACATGGGGGGATGATGCGCATGTAGGGACAATGTGCATGGGGGATGATGCGCATGGGGGAAGTGGCACATGGTGTGTTTCTGCGCCATGGGGGGATGGCATAGGGAGAAATGTTACACCCGCAACGCGGGTATGCTTTTCGCTAGTATTACCATAAAACCTTCACATACACTACTTAGGCTGCAATCCTAAAGACACTTTCTTGGAAGTAAGATCCATTGAACACAGTGGAATTTACTTTTGAGTAGACATGATTAGGATTGTGCTCTTAGGCTGCAATCCTAATCTCCAATTAGGCCAGCCTAAGCTCGGGCATAAGTCCTCTGCTGACCTGGCGTTGTCACAAAAGTGCTGTAAGACACTTCTGCACCACTCCTGGGGAGAGTTATGTCAGTGCACAGACATGCACTTGCCTCTTTACATGACCACAGGAATGGGAAGACCGATGAGTTGTGCCAGCCTAGGTTAGGATTGCACCTCTAATGGCTGCCCAGTAAATAATAGCACTACAACATATATGTGTCTAAACGAGGAGTCTCTAAGCCACATCATATATGTGACAGGGTTGGAAAATAAATAAATCATGCATATGTGGAGAAACAACATGCTGAGAGTTTGAATGAATACAAGATATGGGTGGGATGGAAGGAGGAAAGAGGAGAGGGTAAAACAGACTTGCACAGACGGGAAAATTGATTTTGGTAAAGCATCAAAAATCTTTATCGTAAATTTTAAAAACTTTTGGTTTTGTTTCCCCCCCCCCCCATCTATACATTTGGTTTCGTTCTCCCCCCCACCCCAATCTATACATTCCAGTTTTCCCAGTATCATATATTTCTCTTTTGGCCACAAGAGGTGCTGAATACAATGCAATGTAATGAAAGAATTTCATTTTACATCTTAAAATGCATCTTTGGGGCTATTGAGAAATTGGCAGGCAGCTATTGAGAAAGAACAGGCAGGGGAAATTGCAAGCTAGATAAAAAATCATTTGGAGGGCCAAATACGCCTGGAATTTGGAGACCCTAGTCTAAATTGTAAGAGAAGAGAAGGAGGGATGTCTCAGTCCTATTCTTTTCTTTTCCATAATCTCTGTTGTATGAAGGACTGCTAGGTAACTATGCATAGGGAACTCTTGGGAATACCATTTTTCCAGGACATCAAGATATCAAGAAAGAGACTGATATCCCCCTTCACTAACACTTTTTGACTGCAACTTGATTAGCTTCCATAGGAATGGAAGGAAAAAAAGAAGTAGCCATAGTTCAGTGAAAGAGCACATTTTTTAATGCAGAATGTAATCTCCAGGCAGGACATCCATCCAAAACTCAAGACAGCCTCATTTAGTTAAGGAAGGCAAAAGGAAGCTAGATGAAGCAGTGATCTGACCCAGTACCATGTAGCTTCAGAAATTCAAAATTGAGGAGAATGTCTGGTGGCGCAAGTGGTTAAGACACTATGGGCACAATCCAGAGTAACTATGGGGAGTCCGGTGTAAGAACAATTTGCTCTGGATTGCAATATGAATTTCCCATAGGTTTTCACTAGGTGGTGCAGTAATTACGGGTGCACATAATGTCTCTTGCGTGCTCCCGTAGTTACTCTGGATTGTAGGGTAAGCCTGTTAACCAGCAAGGCAGGGTTCGGAACCTGGGTCCCCACAAGGTGAGGATTTCCTGCTACAGGCAGAGGGTTGGACTAGATGATCCACTGGCTCCCTTCCAACTCTAGGATTCTATGATTCTATCCCTACAATCCAGAGTACCTATGGGAGCACGTAAGAGACATTACATGCATCCATAGTTACTACACCACCTAGAAAAAACCTATGGGAAATTCATACAATCCAGAGTAAATTGTTGTTACACTACAGCAAGGACTCCCCATAGTTACTCTGGATTGCGCCCTAAGACAGGAATCAGGCATTACCAGGGCCACCTTGGATAGAGTCCTGTGTACTCTTCTTAGTGCTGCAGCCTGTGCTGACTGGTGTTAGAACGAGTGGTAAAGTGGCTGCACGAGCACATTGCCTGTGCTGGGTTCCTTTGGATTTGACCCTTAATCTCAGGTCAGTGTGGATAGAATAGTAGCATATGCCACCTTCTATATCATGATCATGAATGGTTCTGTTTTCCTTCACTTTGAAGCCTGTTGTGAGTTTTCTTGTCAGGTAGCATAGAAATATAATTAGACAGAAAGATGCATCAATGAACCTACCTGGAGTTTATTAGGAATGTGTATAGTTCCAAAGAAGACTGGAACTTTAACTCAGAGTATGGTATTGTCATCAGCAAAATTTAACCCCTGTGCCAAATTACAACATAAAACAAAATAATACTGCTTTCTGTTATTTTCCCATGTGCCTAAATCATACACAGAATTGAACATTACAACTGCTATAGAAAATAGCTGTTACCCCAATTGTCTGCATCACAAGCATCATTCTTAGGGAAATACAATAAACATGCGCACATAGCTGGTAACTTTAATGGTTTATGGTTTTCTGAAATAAATGTTATTTTATATGTTGCTTTGTTGTGCATCCATTCATGTTTGAAGGTATTTGACTAAACAAAACCTGCTGAAGTTCTGGAGCTGAAACTACTTTGACTTCATATGGAAGGGAGGTAACCACTGGTTTGGAAAACCACATGAATGCATTAATTAAAGTAGTCATTGATTTATACCTGCTGACCATTGACTGTAGATTCTCCAGAGCTTGTCATTTTCCAAAATGGTCTTAAAAGAATTATAGTGACATCAACTACATTTGGTCTAAAGAGAGAAATCTTGTGGCCTTAATTACATTTCCATAAATGTCACCCCAGAACACTTCTGAGACTGGTAAAAATATAGGTTTACTAAAACAGCCTCAGTATTGTGAGAAGAGGAAAGGAAGGGGAAAATATCTGTAATTAAACTACCAGATATAATCAGTAAATTACAAATTTCTTTCATTACAATACTTACATTTCTTTTAAGGAAAATATATTTAACTCCTCCTATGTCAACCTTCATGAAAATAAAAGAGACAACTTCACATTAAAAGGTAAAAGCAGAGATAAGGAAAGATCAGTTTCCTTTATAGAAAAGAATATATATATGGACGCAGTATTCATAACTGAAAAAATATTTTAAATGTTCTATTATATTCCCTCTATAATATAAATATTATATTCTCTATAATACTGAGAACATAAAACTCAATATTAACAATGTTTTTGAATACACACATTTTTAAAAGGGGAAAATAATTAGAAGCGCTGATGAAGAGCTATTCAATTTAATCATAGATTACAACCCATCCTCAGAATTTCCCAGAAAAGGTTTTACAGGAATGATATAAACAAATCTCAAATTAATCTCTCCTTTGTTCCTAATCTCTCTCCATGTCAAAAGATTATGGAAGCTTTATCTCCTATCAGATATTAAATTTCAGCTATACATAATAGCTTGTTGGAGAGGGAGGGATGTTGAAACAGTAAAGAAACACACACACACACACACACACACACACAAGTTCTGAGTTCTTTCCAGTTTGGTACATCTGGTTTTTTAGCCCATTGTCAAGGGGCTACAGGTCACTCTCGAAAAAAGGACTGTCACAGAGAATAACAGTGGGAGAACCAAGGCTGAAAAGAATGGACGTGACTCCCAGTGATCTACTGAAGTATCACTGTGTTGTGATTCACTTTAAGAAAAGTAGAACATAACCAGTAATCAGGTTCCGGAAATAAAGGTAATGTCCCCTTACTATTCAGAAGCTGTATAAATAGTCACTTTTCTGGTAATGTGTAGAGTAATCTATCCTCTGCCCAAAAGCAACTAATAATCAAAAGCCCTAATAATTGAAACGGCCAAAGGAAAAGAGCTGAGTTTAGTAGTCTATAACAATGTATGTATGATCTCTTTTGTTTCATCCATGCTATGATATTAGTATAATTTTTGTATACTTTTTCTTCCCCCTTTTCTAAGTATTTTTATAAATATTTTTTTTCTTTTTGAATATCTGTTGTTTAGTTTGTTTTTCCTTGTTTTTGTATATAAATAAAAAAATAATGTATGTGTGATCTCTTGAGTAATTTATGCTACAGTCTGTAGAAGGTATAACTTAATATAACATAAGGTATAATGTAAGAGGTATAACATAATTATTGGATTTTTTCTGATTTTTCATCTGAAGTTTTCTTCTAATGCAAATAAGGTTGGCTCTTTGATTTAAAAGATAAAATGTCCCCTTAGGCAAAAAATTACCTGCTTAGCATGGTAACATAGTAGGCAGGCAGGCAATCAATCTCTCTCCAAGGCTTAGAAAGCTTCCATCCAGCTGGAGGGCAGAACCCTCCCTTCCCCCTGGAGCAGGCAAAAGAATGCAAAGCAATTGGGAAGTATTCATCACTGTATATTATTTTGCTGTTGAGAAAGGGGAAGAAAAGTGTCTGCCTCCATTTGAAGTGTTTCTAAGCTCTGTAGCTGCTCTACACCTGACTGACTGACCTGAGAGGGAGACTGACTGACTGACTGACTGATTGATTGATTGCCTGCCAGCCTGCTGTAGTACATGAGAAACCAGGGAAGCATCTTGTTGTTGAGCTGTCTTGGCTGGTTTCTGCCCCAAACTGCACAGGAGCCAATAATCTGCCTGATAAATTGCTATCTCTCCCCCATGCTTACAATTATCTTTATAGACTTATGATTCCGCCAAAGAAATAATAAGCAATGAGAATAAATCCCCAGGAATGAAGTGCCTATGCCAAACAATACTGGAAGCGGAACAGCAGAAGCCTTGGCAAAGAGCAATTGCTCTTAACTCCTGGCTCTATCCATCACACATATACACCACTGACAGTAATACATTGCTATAAACTGGAATATAGATATTTTCTAACAATCATGTTTCATATGAGATCTAAATCTAGATCTACATAAAGATCTACTTAGATAATGTTACTGGGAAAAACAAACTGGAAAAACTTATATCCACCTAATATACAAGGACAATAGCATAGCATTCTTATTTAAGGCAGGAGATCAGGACACAGTATGGAAAAATACTTTTCACCTGAAGGTACTTTGAGATACAAACCATTTCCCTTTCTCTAGCTTTAATGTCAATCGTTAATTTTCTTTTCAAGTATCAATTATAGGCCCATGTCATAAAAAATCTCTAGCTAATACTCTTCAAAACAGCAAAACAGTTAACATCTCTCTCTCTCCTTTAAAAATAATATAAATGTTCATTTCATAATCTGTAATCAAATCCCCACATTATTCAGCCTGACTGCCAATTTGATCATTGACCAGTGGTAAAAAAGAGAACAATCGAAACAACCATTAAAAAGCAGTATTGTTTAGAATGCTTTATTGGTAGAATGTACAATTTAGGAGAGAGTAAAATATCTATTAAGGTATGTCTGTATTTGAACAACATGTTCAAGGAAATAAGATTGATCCAAACTCTAAATTAGATGTAATTTATTCATTAAAAAAGGATCAAACAGCATTGAATGGGAAGCAATAACTACAAAGGTTCATGATGGTCCACTAGTAAGCCAGGATATTCATGCTGATTCATATAAGCAAGTAGTTCAGCAAATTATCTCTCTCTTCCCCCCCCCACCCCATGCCTTCAGAAGTGCATCAGATAGCATTACAGAAAATTTTCCATATCCTGTAACATATTCCCTTAGCAGTATCAAGTGTTTTATCACCACATACTTAGAAAAGCTTTATGTAACTGCTGCTGAAGAATAAGACAACAGACACACATCAGCATAGTTTTCATCTCGCTGTTGGACCTGGCAGTGAACACTCTCAATAAAACATGTTAGCATTTCTATTTATGTATTCATTTAGTTATATGGTGCCTGCATTAACTCAGTGTTGGGCATAAATCCCCAAAGGACTACAATTTTAAAACACTGTTTTTTAAGGATCAACAGTCTAGAAACACTGAGGCTGCAATCCTAAAGACACGTTCCTGGGAGTAAGACCCATTGAACACAATACTTTTGAGTAGACATGGTTAGGATTGTTCTCATGGGCGTAATCCTATGCATGTCTACTCTGAAGTAAGCTCCACTGAGTTCAATGAGGCTTACTCTTAGGAAAATGTTCTTAATTTACTTTCAAACCACCCTAACTGCAATCCTAAGAGTATACAAACATGCATAGGATTGGGCTGAAAGAATTACTAGCAGACAAATAGGGAGGGCCACAGTTCAGCACAAGCAGAAGGTCAATGCTATACTGAGTGAGCATCACAAGTTACAGGATCAGAAGGAATCAGAAGGAATCAGGGAAGCTCTTAATTTGCAATTCTCTTTGTCCTTTGAGCTGGTAATGCCTTCCCTGTGCCAGCTCTGAGTGTCACAAACATGTCATAAAGCTTAGAATTCAGCCAATAAAGAACACTATACAAGACTTGATGGACCTCCGCCACAAAGAAACTCTTATTAAGGGCGCGATCCAGAGAAACTACGTGGAGTCTTAGCATCGGTGTAAGAACAATGTGCTCTGGATTGCAATATGAATTTCCCATAGGTTTTCACTAGGTAGTGCAGTAACTACGTGTACACGTAATATCTCTTACGTGCTCCCGTAGTTACTCTGGATTGTAGGGCCAGTCTGGCAATTAAATACTAGAATAAGCATACCTTATAGGTATGCGGCATACCTAGCATTTCTATAGCACATCTGAGTGTTCAGAGCACTTAATTTGTATTATCCCTTTGTAATCCTTAGAACAACACTCTAAGGTGGGGATTATTATCCTCATATTGGAGAGGAAAGAGAATTGCCTGTGTAAGGGCATCTAGTGGGTCCTGAGTCGTAGCATAGTCTCCTTACCATTTTGCCTTTGCTTGACATTTAATGTATTATAAGTGCGAAGTATTACTCTGGAGTTAACATCACATCATGGAGTTTTTCAGCATGTGTCAAGCAAGCCCACAGAAGTAAATATATGTAAATATATGTAAATATATGTACCCTAAGATTACTCCAGAATGCACCCTCCCACCACCTCAAACCCTACACTGGCTAGGAAAGGCCAGTCCAATTCACCTGTTCCCCACTCCCGTGGTGGTAAAGGGAGGCTGGTGCTCATCCATACATTGGCCTAACTCTCAAAATGTGGTACACGTTTGCCTTATGGCACTTTTACAGCATCTCCATGCCAGCAAAGGGAACTTAGGGGGTTAGGACTGCACTGTGAGTCTTCTTAATGGATGTGAAACCACTACCCATTTTGCTTAAAGCAAAACAGATTTAAATTCATCGTAGAACCAAATTTAAACTATTTGTTTGAACTATTCATCTAAAGTGCACACCAGTGGCCAGATTATACTGCTTTCCATGTACCCACTTGGGAACATTATTGGGACAAATGTAGGTAGGCTTGACAAATTCTTGTCATCCATTTTTTTCTATACAATTTGGTATTTCAAATTGTCCAGTCTTTTTTGGAAGCACAGCAGATGCATCAGAAATTCTGCCAATTTCCCCCAAAATTTGCTGATATGCCACCATCAGGAATAAGACAAACATGGACATTGAAGCCACATCATTGGAAGGTGAAGTCAAAGAGATTGCAACATGTGTTTGCTATTCAAAGCAAGTTGATCTGAGGCCAATTGCAAACAACAGGCAACTGCTTTGCCTGGTCCTAACCATAGAACCATGGATCCAAAGGGAGGACCCACAGGACTCTAGGTACACACAGATATTACATGAATCTTGATAATAAATGAGGAATGTGCAATTTAAAAAATGAAGTTGTTACATAAAGTGCATCCACCAATTCTATACAGTAACGCCTCACATAAAGAATGCCTCACGTAAAGTATGTTTCACGTAACAAAGAAAAATTTCTCTAGGATTCTGCTTCACGTAAAGAAAATACTTCACGTAAAGAACACAATCATTGGCAGCTGGGGAAGACGCCCTGGCCGGCAGTCTGTTTAAAAATCGTCAGGGCTGCCTAGCGCACCTGCCCATAGTGAAAGCAACACTTCCATGCTGTTCCTCCTGTGGCCGGGTGTCTGCTGGGCAGAGGGAGAGAAGAGTAGTGGAGAAAAAGGAAGCAGCTCAGGGCTAGCCAGAAGGGAGCAGGGGAGAGAGATGCTCAGGATGGAGAGAAAGAGAAAGTGGGCAGACACTTTGAAGGTGTCTTGGATTGCATCCTCCTAACCATGTCTATCCAGAAGTAAGCCCCATTGTGTTCAATGGGTCTTACTCCCAGGAAAGTGTCTTTAGGACTGCAGCCTAAGTAGATTTCCTAAGATCATGCACACTGAATGCATGTTTTGAATTCAATCCCAGTGTTCTGTCATCATTTTTACATCCAGTTAATATTTTTATATGAATATTGTGGAACCAATCGTCTGAGTTTCCATTATTTCCTATGGGAAAATCCGCTTCACGTAAAGAATGTTTCAGTCCTCCGGAACGAATTAAATTTGTTACGTGAGGCGCCACTGTATTTACTTTTAGAAGTTTGAAGACATTCTTCTAGCTACCAGAATAGGACAGAGAAAATGAGGACAATAACAAAGAAATGGAATGCTATTAAGAAAAAAAATCGCATCCTTTGACCCAAGGAGGTAAATACAGACAGCTGGTGAGACTAGTGATGAAGGAAGCAGAATACCTCTGAGAACATGTGCTTCTCTTATAGGCACTCCTTTTGTTTACTTCAAAATTCTTTAGATGTTCCACTTGTGCCAGAACTGCAAAGTTTTGCTTGCGGCAAACCTTGAATAGCTAACACATGTGAAGGTACAATTGTCAAAGATGAAGAAGAATTTCAGGTTCTTCCTAATAAATCATTTGACGACCGGTATTTGTAATAAAACAGCTTATCTCTTAATCCAGGATCAACACTGTAACTAAAATGAAATCATTTTTTTAATGTAGTTTTTAAAAATGAAGTTTTTTTTTAAAAAAAATGACAGTTTGAAGTAAAAGACACTTTGGGATATGCTAGGATTAATAATTAAGCATATTAAACTTTTTTCTAGTAAGCCACCTAAAGCTACTCTCTTCTTAGGAACTCTAATAAAAGTGTTGTAAAGGTTTAGAAGCTTATGGCCCAATCCTCTGGAACTGTTGAGTTAGTGAAACTGGATGACAGCATGAACATTACACCACTGATGGGACTACTCTGGAAACAGGAACGGACAGGAAGCGGAAGGGAGGAAAGAGAGGGAGGAGAGCTTTCCACACGTACCGTATATTTTTACTTATTTACTATTAGCAGCCTACAGCTGTCACTTGTAGAGGAACAACATAACAACATTCATCAATTTTTAAAAAAACCATCCCGCTTTTCAGCATCTCATCTGCCCCTTTGCCACCTCTCTGCTCCATGGCTCTCCTCAACAACCCCCCTCAATTGTCTTTTGCCACCTCTACTGCCCTCTCAACTACCCTTTTGCCACCTCAATTGCTTCCCTAGCCTCAGAGATTCCATTAGATTCCATCATTCACCCCACCTAGTGGCTGAATGCAATACAGCTTTGGACACACTAACACACACATTTAGACTTATAGGGTGATTGATTAGATTTATATACCACTTTTCTAAAAAAAACAACAACAACAAAGTGGTGTACAACAGATAAACACATAAAAGTCCCCTTATCCCCATGGTATTTTGGATGCCACTCAGTTTGTGACATCGTTGTCACACAGTTCAATAACCGTACAGTGCAGCTAAAATTATGGAAATCACAATATATAAAGAAAGGCATGCAGTAGTTGACAATTGAGTAAGACTTTACCATAAGCACTCTGGGTGCAACCCTAACCAATTTAGGCCAGCACAATGTACCTTTCTCCCCCTTTCTGTGGTGGTGTGAGGAGGTAAGCAAATGCTGTGCACTGGCTTAACTTCCCCTGGAGTGGCCCATAAATGCATTACAGCACTTTTGCAACACCCCCAGTCAGCATGGGATTTGTGCCAGCCTAACCAAGGGCTTAGATTGCAGCCTCTCATTCTCACTGTGGTTAAAACATGGGCTGTATATAGGGCTGTATGTATTCAGGCAAGGAGATCTCATGACTGTATGTCCTTATACACGAAAATATTCCATGCATATATAAAAAAACTCAAGCATACCCTCTTTTAGGACTGAACTGCCTTTTCTGAAATGAAGTTTTCTGTGTGGATTTTTTTTGGTACGTTCAGTCCTCTGAGTTTCATTGCAAGCTGAAATGAAGCAAGCCATACAAAGGGCTGCCACTTCAATGAGGAATAGCAGATTAACACAAACGCAAACTAGTTCTTCAATGTACCGTTAGGATGCGTGTCAAGGATGTACATGAAAGTCATTCTTCTTAATAGCTTTCTTTTGCTTCCCACACATAAGCATCTCACATCTTGCTTCACAATGACTCGCTCTACAAGTGTCTTCTATTATGTATTTCTGCTGAAGGAAACACAGGAGCCAAACTCTTCACAAGTGGGTGTTCATCATCTCAGTCAATGTTACTTGATTATTGAAATGTAACAAGTATGAATGTGTTTTTGGCACCTTCTTTTTACTACACAAGGGTAGTGAGTCACAGAAGGGGCACCCAAGGAACACTAAAAAGGAACACTCTTTGACAGCCAACACCACCGTGACTGGTTAAAATGATTCAGTGTAACAACACATGTACAGCATCTTTGTGGCTTGCCTCTTCACCTTTCCATTATTAGAACATATGAAGCAACTCAGCTCAGAACCACAGGCATATGTTCAGTGACAGTCCTTGACTTCCCTGTGTGTGACGATCTACATGTAGTGCAATATTTTGGCAGAGCATCATATAGAGGTGTTCTGCACCCAGGATGACCACATGTCCCCCTTTCCTACAACATGTCTTAAACCTTGTGTCCTGGAAAAAAAATTTCACTGTCCTCCTTTTTGTGAGCAGGCAGCATGTAGCATTCTTGGAATTAATAAATTATCTCTTTATATAAAACTGAAAAGTCACTGACTGACTCATCAACGCCCAGCCAAAACCGCTGGACGGAGAAGATTGAAATTTGGGGAGGGTGTTCCTTCCGTGATGGAGGGACCTATTAAGAACCAGTTTTCAGAAATTCCAACCGAAAGGTAGTGATAAAGGGTGCAACACATTTTCCTCCCTATACTTTACATTGAAGAATCCCTGACTGATGGACTCCCTGCCCCAGTCCCCGGATCTAGAAGCATGAAATTTGGGGAGGGTTCTTTCATGATGGAAACACCCACCAAGAACCGATGTTGAGAAATTTAACCATTACGGAGCTGAAAAGGGGTGCAATGTGTTTTTGTCCTATACTTAACATGGAAGACTGATCAACATCCAGCCAATTTGGTGCCCAGTGCCTGGTGCACTGAGGGGATGGAGCGCATGGGGGATGTGGCACACAGGATTTGATGTGCATGGGGAGATGGTGTGCATGGGGGATTGATGCACAAAGGGGATTATGTGCATGCGTGGATGTTACAAATGGGGATCTGGTGCATGGGGGATGGTGCTCATTCGGGGTTGATGCACATAGGTGGTGATGCGCATGGGGGATAGGACACAGAGTGGATGGTACATGGAGGATATTTTACTCTCACAGAGCAGGTACCTTTTGCTAATACGTAATAAATTATATACAATAGTTTTAAATTTGATAAGAAGTCACACAGACACAGTCCATAGTAACTACAGGGAGTCCTTGCTCTGATGTAAGAACAATTTACTCTGGATTGCATTATGAATTTCTCACAGGATTTCACTAGATGGTGCCGTAACTATGTCAACGTAAGTGTCTCTAATGTGCTCCTGTAGTTACTCTGGATTGTAGGGTTTGTCTTCTATATTTTTCTTGATGTCGTACATTTTGGGAGGTATTTTTTGGCCTCTTGTCCTCTTTTTTGGTTATGACAAATGGTCACCCCATATTTTGTCTCACTTTGCTTGACTGAGGTGGGAGAAGTTGGCATGTAGCACGGGCAACTTCCCCAGATACGGGCAACTTCCCCTTTCCTCACTTAAAAACACTCCTTTTTGTCCTCAGATTTGCTCCATAGAAACAGCTGGTGCAAGTCCAAGGAGACTCATTTGCATTCAGGAGGCTTAAAAGAGGTTAAAATTATTTTTTCTTGCACCTCCCAAATATCTCATTTCCCCACCCCCACCCCAACCATGCAGCATAACTTGTTTTGGTGTGGTTACATGGTATGGTGAAGAAAAACCCTAGGATTAGGTAATTAATAAGGACTGCTCCCCGGATGTACTGCAATATCTGCTTGATTTAAAGTGCCGACTAATGGTAAAGGATGTATTGTTTCAGGGAAGAGCTGTAATAGCAGGGTGGCACTGTTGAATAAGTTTAGGGGTATCCAAACATTTTGGCAGGAGGGCCACATCATCTCTCCAACATTGTACTGGGGGCTGGAAAAATGATTTTCAAATTCAAATCTGAATAAATTTACACAAATTTACATATAAGAGTATATTAAAGACAGATCCAGAGGATTACAAGTCTTGCTCAGGGGTTAGTAGGGGGGCTTTGCTGCAGACTTCTTTGAGGCTCATAGCTGGCCACTTCTGGCCTAAGGTAGGGGTTTGGACACCCCTGGACTAGTTCACCTAGCACTACTTGAAAGATAAAAGAATCTTAATCAAAATTTCCCAAGAGTAAAGTAAATGTCACCCACTCACTAATGACAGAGACTAACAGCACAATCCAGAGCAACTAATCTGTCCACATAAGAGTCCTTGGGTTGCCCTATCTATCACTAGGGTGGAGCAACTGCAAGATGCTCCACCCCAGTAACTCTGGAAGAGGCTTAGGGCAGAGCAAGGCAACATAGGGTGCCCTAAGAGAGGAGGACCTGCTCTGCCCTAACTGGGGCAGCCTAAGCAGCTCAGGAGAGGCAAGTTGAGGGCATGTTTAGCATTGCCTAGGGCAGAGCAGTTACTCTGTATCCAAAGCCTGTTTCAAGGCAGAAATGCCCTCTTCCAGTTCCTCAGAGATCTCAGGAGCAGGTATAGTAATGAGTAGACCCATAGGGGTCCATGATCAGGCCCGAGTAAGAATGGCAGTGTTGACCAAAAATCTGAGTTCTTGGCCAGCCTAGGTGCAATCCCTTCCTCTCAACCTTAGGATATGGAACAAACTACGGCTGCCCACAAACCTCAGGATACAGCAGGCCACTCCAAGAAGCCCCTTGTATTCACTGCAGAATGTACTGGCATCTCATCAGGGACTCCTTCTAAGGCAGGCACCCAGAGGCATTACCAGACTGGTGCGGCTGGTGTGGGCTGCATTGTGTGATGCACTCCATATGGGGTGATGCACTGACTGTCCTTTGGCAGGCCCCAGGCCTCAGCACGCCCATTCAGGCCTGCTCCAAGGCGGAGCAGCAGCCAGAAGCTGCCACTTGTCCTTGGAGCTGGCCCGAACGGCTAGCTGCGCAGAAACACACTGAGCATGCCGAACAGCTTCAGAGGAGACTTTCTTAGAGCGGACGAAGTCTGTGCCTTTGCACGGCCTTTCGGCCTCACTCAGGATGCAGAGCGGCAGCCGAATGGCTTCAGAAAGAGTACTGCACAGGCACCAACTCTGACACCTGCACAGTCTTCTCTGAAGCCGAAAGACTTCAAAAAAGTACTGCACAGGCGTCAGAGATGGTCAGAGATGGTGCCTGCACCATACTCTTTCTGAAGCCAGTTGGCTTCAGAAACAACTACGCAGGCGCCAACTTTGACAACTGCGCAGTCCAGGTGGGGGGGGTGTGCGCATCCCGGGGTGACGCACAGACTACAACACCGGGTGATGTGCAGAGTCGTGTCACCACTGTAGGCACCACACAGCTGTTCCTTGTTCAATGTGATCTGAGGGGTGTCTCCTCAGGAGCAAGTCCTCCCCATGTGTCAATTACTTAGCATGCTCTGGAGCAGTTAGGGCAGCCCAGGTTTCCTGACTCTCTGGATGCAGCATAACTTTCTGCTCTGGATACAGAATAGTTAGGAGAGAGCAGTTAGGGCAGAGCAGGCTAAACTTGCTTCTGGATTGTGTCCTAACTCTGAAATAAAATATCTAATAAGAGGTTAGAAACATTATGCTGCCTGATGCAGCTAACCAAAACCAGTGAGATTTCAATGAAGAAACCATTAGTCTCCAATGAAGGCTCTCTCCATCCATTCTAGTTCTAGTTTGTTCAATTAGTTCTTATTTAAGAAATATTTTAGTAAGACATTGTTTTCTATCAGATACTTGACTCTTTTTCAAGAGGTGGTGCTTAAAAATAATTGAGAACAAGAAACTAGAGAGACTTCCACCTCACTCCCCTGACACATACCCTCTCCAACAAGCTCTATTACTTTCTGATCCCTGCCCACAAACTGCCCCTTCCCTGGATCACCTGCCCCAGAACAGGACACCAGGCACACTCCTCATGTTGTCAACAGCCAATTTATTACTGTTGGACAACATCTCACTTATGGAAATCAGTTGTTAGATTGGGCCATAAGGCATGTTTATATTTTCCCTCCACATTGCACTTTGCCTTTCTCCTTTTAGGAAGTTTACAGATCTAAATTTCTCCTGAAACCAGAAGATAATATGGGGATGGGAGAGCTTCTTGGCCATTGCCTCCTGCAGTATCTAGCAGTAGCCACTGGCACATTCCATTTCTTCTACTTAACCTCTTGAAGAATAAATAAAATGTACAGAAATATCATCAGTCTGTGATTGCCATGTAATTAAATCGAGGCAGATTTCAAAGTGATCTGGTGCAAATGTCCAGAGATCCCATAATTTGGAAAAAGTGGCAGACACATTTCTTTTCATGAGTAGTATTGCTGGAGTATTTGGAGTATGGAGCTGTGAAACCAAAGAATATATTGGACTGTAATGTTAATTGAAAATCAAATGAAGAAAAATAAACACCTCTTTTTTGAATTTCTAATTTGGGAATTAAAGTGACACCTCCAAATTTAATCACAAAGGAAAAGGAGGAACTACTAAAAAGCAAAAGCAAAATAATTGTAAGCTGCTATGGGGTAGGGAGGAGAGATTATATCCAAACTGATTCACAGAATGAAATCACAATTGCATTGTTTCAGCACAAATATAAGCAGTTAAAGAGCTACTGAAATGTTCCTAGAATGACATTACTTAAAATCCAGACAATTAAATCTACTTTTCAGACTGGATTCATAGCCAACTTAAATTCTAGCCATCTTTGTTTTTTTAAAGCAGTGAGTTGATCCATGGAGCCACTAACTATTGTAATTATTTGAGATTGTTACTCAGAAGATTGGTCACCCATTGTCACTAATTTCTTGGATGTAATTCCCACTTGTGGCCATTTTATTAGTAATTAGGGCTAAAATCCTAAAATACATCCCTCAGTAGACTGTCTTTGTTTTTCTTTCCATAAATGAACATCAGCTCCATTAATGCTAATGGGAGTTGTACACGTATATCAAGACAAGACCAAGCTCCTTTATGTTCTCCTTTTTAATTAAGCATTTGAATTGTTTAGATGTGTACTACAATGTGCTAATTAAATTGATACCTAATATCTTAAAAAGCTCAGTCAACACTGAGTGAAGTAGTTATTTTTATGGCACCATAAAACGAAGACACTGAAAGACATATGCTCAGAAAGTAAGAAAATGGCTTTAGAAATTTAAGGCTAATTCCAACATAAACAGTAGGAGAAAGCTTAAGTTCATTCCCTTTCCATGCCAAGACAAAGGGCACAATCCTAATTATGTCTACTCATAAGTAAGCCCCATTGTGTTCAGCGGATCTTACTCCCAAAAAAGTGTGTTTAGGACAGTAGCCAAAGCTGGTTTCTCTGAAATCTACTTTCATTCACACAGTCAAAAATTTACTGTTTTTGCAATTTACAATTTTTTTGCAATTTGCAATTTTTTTGCAATTTGCAATTTTTAATTTAAAATTGCAAAGTTTTTGCAATTTACAATTTTCAATTTTTGCAGCACAAACCATATAGCCAGCTTTTGTGCATAAAAATCTCAAACAGGCAGCTAATCTGAAAACACTATCATAGCCAAAAAGAATATACCCAGTACAGGTTAACCAGTGCAGGTTAACCCAACCCACTACAGGTTAACCCAACCCACACATACATTCACACTTCTGTTTGGAAATGGAGAGGAATCATCACTAGCTTCTGCCCACTGTGCCTATAACTGGTTACCTAGAATGGAGGTAGTATTGCTAGACCCACTAGAGGTTTAGGCTGCAATCCTACCCCCCCCCCCAACTCTAGTACTGTGCTGGCTATCTTGTGCGGAGGGTGAGCGCGTCACCGCTTGTACTGCCCATGAGTGATGGTCGTGCATTCATACTGTGTCTCTGAAGCCTCCAGCACTGAGTTACTCAAGACTGGAGGCTCCAGAAGCCCAGTCACATGTTCAACCATCACGCATGCATATTGGAGAGCCAAGAGCCAAGCTGGCTTGCTTGGTCCTGGGCCGGGAACTGTCACGCATGCATATTGGGCTTCCTATGTCCAGAGCCGAGCTGGCTTGCCCAGCCCTGGGCTGGGGAAGCCCAGTACGCACATGCAACAGTTGTGCACGTGCACTGGACTTCCCCAGTCCAGGGCCATGGAAGCCACCTGGGATCTGGGATTGGAAGGTTGGGGTGGCATGTCAGGAGGAGGCAGATGCACCGGAGGGGTTTGAAAACTCCTCAGACTCATCACTCCTCTCCAATGCATCACCCGTTGTGGCTCATGCCAACTGCACCACCCTCATGGTGCCTCTGCCTCAGGGTGTCACAAAAGTATTGTGCACCACTCCTGGGAAAGGATAGGCCAGTGCACAGATATGTGCTTGCCTCCCTACATCACCACAGGAATGCTAAGACCAATGAGTTGTGCCAGCCTAGGTTAGGATTGCACCCTTAATTTTTTTAAGAATTGCTGCTAAACATTTAAAGAAGGGTTTTAGAATGTCTTCGTGAGATCTTAACCCTCACAGGCCCTTTGGCTATAAGCTTTGGATACATTAGACTGAAAATGAAAAAAGGATGACTTCTTTTCCGTGATCATGTATAATTCCACACTCCACCACCACCACCAGGAACTCTTGAGAAGAGTCTTTTTTTGTACGCCTTAGGAGTTGTTCTTTCAAATCCCATCCAGCAGACAAATGATCCTTTCCCGCATATATATCACCTCTGGCTTGAGAACTGTAATGATGGCAACTGAGGAGAGGGTAGGTGTCTGAGTCAAGATGTATGTTTCATTGGGAACTGCTTTTTTATTTTTCATATGCCATGGATATGATGAGCATGTGTTGAGCCTCCAAGCACATTTTAAAGCCCTGTCCCCTAGATTTCCTCTGCCTTCAACCATGTCCTTTTTTTCCTCCCTGCACAATTTTTACCATTGATTTTTGTTAGTGACAGGATCATTTCTAGAAAGATAAGGTTCTGTCAGTGACTCTTATTTTATTTATGGCATGCTGTTGTTTAAGCTCTTGACTTTCCATTTTAAAATATGAAGCACTTTCTTTGCTTCTTACAGTATATACCAGATTTTGACTTAAAAGGTCAGCCTTAGTTTTAGCTATTAACCCTTTCCTGTTCAAAGACTGTCAAAAAATTGATAGATGTGCCCAAAATTAATTTAATACAAAGGTGGGAGAAACAAGAAAATAAATATTAAGGGTGTGTCTACATCACACCTGAACTTGCAGCAGAACTAGATGTGCAACTGCAAGCAAAGGATTTCCAGTTCCATGTTAGCCTCTGATGTGCAAAGCAGGGAATGGGCAAGACACAGTGGAAAAGGTCATCCTAAACCTCCTCGCAGGCTGCAAACCTAACTCCCAGTTAGACTCAAACAAGTCCCAGCACAAGTTATGTGCTGCCTGGAGATGTCACAAGACTGCAATAAGGCACGTCCGCGCCGCTCTTGGAGGGGGGATTAAGCCAATGGATAGACATGCACCAGTCTCCCCAAATCACCACGGGAGTTTTGCTGGTTTAAATTGGTTAGGACTGCACTCTCAATTCCTTTGCACCTGAATTTTAAGATGAACTCACTCCCTCCCCAGTTTTAACCATGAAATCTGGTCCTCAACAGATGTGCAGCAACTCATCTAGAATCATGGAAGGCAGCCCTTGACCTATGCAGTGTTCATTCAACTCTTTTTTGGCACACACAGCATGCATATATATATGCTCTGTATGTGCACAGACCATGCTTTTTTGCATACAAGGCCTTTTTAATTCATAATTTATTCTCTTCTCCCTCTTCATTTCCCTCACTGTGCTTCTTCTAGTTTGGGTCCTTTTTCCTTTTAAAAACTTCCAATTCTTTCTCGTCCCCCTTCAGATAGCAACGGTTTATGCATAGGATCTAACAGTATGCATGGCTAAGAAACATTGTTACGTATTTCAATTCTTTATCCTTATTATTGTGAACCCTTCAAAAGAAATTTGCTTCACTCTCATATCCTTCATCTTTCCTTGACAAATCAGCCAGCTGACCCATTGTCCATGGCACAATATCCCAGCCCATGAAGTTGATCTCCCCTCTGAGCAGTGGTGGGATTCAAATAAATTAACAACAGGTTTTATGTCCTAATAACCTAAATTAACAACAGGTTCTATGGCTGCAATCCTAAAGACACTTTCCTGGGAGTAAGACCCATTGGACACAATGAGGCTTATGTCTGAGTAGACATGGTTAGGATTGTGTTCTATGTCTCATTAGTATCATGTTCTCAGAACCAGGAGCTCATTAGCAAAGGGTTCTACAGAACCTGTGAGAACCCCCTGAAGCCCACCACTGTGTGAGCCTGTATTTAAAAGCACCCCTGGGGACAAGTCATCTGGAATGCACATGTTCACCGGGGAACCTCAACACGCTTTATAGGGATGGTTCATATGGAATCAGGTTGGAACGCTTCGTAAACTTAAATGATCACAGTCTTGCTGTTGAACTCTACACTTTCTATGAGGTGAAAATAGTTCCTTTGTCCCCCTCTGCACGCTCCCCGCTCCTCAGCATTAAGCAGCCTGGTGACAGGGGTGCTTCTGCTTCCAATCTTTAATGTGCAGGTTTTATAGAATTTTATTCCAAATGCATGTCAGTTGCCAAGGAAACTACTTGCCTGCAGGTGAAGTTCATAGGTCATCTGATGGAAGGATTGAATGGTGTCATGCGTAGATAAAAGGCTGCCACAGAAGTACATCATTCACAGATTAGGAGTGCTCCATTGTCTCAAGTTGCAAACTGATGCTGGAGATAAAATTAGCCCATTAAAAAAAAATAAAACAACTTCTAAATTAAATCATAGTAATTCTTTACGGTTTCCAGCTGCCTCTACCTTGTTCCCGCATTCCCCCCTAACTCCTATATCCCTTTGTTTCTTGTCGTTACTCAAAATTTCTTTTCATTCTTGCCTAAGTGATTATAATAGAGAATCTGGATTCTTGGGTGTTCAGGAATCATCTCTGAAAGCTCTCAGCGGTGTGAATGTGAATCATGACCTGGGTTTTTTTTAAAAAAAAAAAACAGAGGCTCTTCAAAATAGAAAAATACTTCAAGTTTGTATAGTCCTTGTCAGAAATGCAACACACATTATATTATTATTTTGAGGTTATCCTTACAACACATATTATTACCTCCATATATTGAAGATGGCAAGAGGGAGAGGGTTGCCTAAGGCCAATAAATGAGTTGTGGGCAGATGCTGGATTTGAATTGTGATTATTGGTTCAGCCCCACATCATTTCTTAAAGCAGTGATACTCAAAGAGGGGGCCTATGATCTCTCCAGTCCATGTTAAGATCCCCTGCTCCATTTAAGGGGAAGGGAAAAGGGGAAAGTAGCAGCAGGATCTCTGGAATTGCACCCCTGCAGGTGAATGGGGGGCTTTCCAGCCTTCCCAGAGGTCTTTTCAGAGTCTGGAGGGTCTGGAGAACCCTGGCTTCCCCTGCTGAGACCTGGTAGTGCTCCCAATAGCTTGGAACAAATGAAACATCCACCCACTTCAAAAGGGGAAGTCAGATTTTTCCTTTAGTCATGACTGGACCTTTCAATCATTCCAAACCACGGTTTGCAGGGCTCCTCAGACTCAGACAGCACTCCTGGGGAGGTTGGAAAGAGTTTCCCTTTCCCCCGCAGGTTGCACTATCCTAAGGAGTGCATCACTGCCAAATCTCCTTCCCCACAAAGACTTAGGGAGAGAGTAAATGGTATGAGTCAATTTGAGTAAATGATTAGAAAGTAAATTGTTTGAGAACAACGAGCTTAATGAATTCTTTTGCGCTGATTCATCTTAAGTGCCAAGATAATTATATTAACTGCAATATATATATGGACTGCCCCCTGTTTAAAGACCTATCATGTACACCCAAAACAGTGTATACACTGGTATCTTGCATAACAAGTGCCCCACATAAAGAGTGATTCACATAACATTGTGTTTAATGGGGCTTACTCCCAGGAAAGTGTCTTTAGGATTGCAGCCTCCTAAGCATGCCAACTGAGAAGCCCCATTGTGTTTAATGGGGCTTTCTCCCAGCAAAGTGTCTTTAGGATTGCAGCCTAAAATTGACTTCATAGGATCATGCACATTTAATGCATGTTTTGAATTCAATTACAGTGTATTGTCATCATTTTAAATATTTTTAAAAGAATATGTTTTGGGTTGTGGACACAATCGTCTGAGTTTCCATTATTTCCTATGGGAAAATCTGCTTCACATAAAGAGCGTTTCACATAACAAGCATGCTTCCAAAACAAATTAAACTTATTATGTGAGGCACCACTGTAGTAGCAAACCCAATACTGTACAGCAGTGTTTCCCAAACTATAGGAATCCCAACAGTGGTCAAAACCTGATTGCTGGTGGCTCATGAAGCTGAGAAGGGAAATGAGCCCTAGGGAATGAAAAACTGAGCAGCACTGCATGCTTACTTGTGAGTAGGTAAATATACACAAGTTCATTTCGAAGGGCAGGCAAAGAGGAACACAATGCAAACATAATGGTCTCTATCTGATGAACAAATTCCTCAGGACCCTATTGTGTGGGGAAAGGGAGGGCAGAACAAACAAGTGAACAAATGAACTAACTAATTAACTAGACAGATAGATATATAGTGCATTTTTTAAAAAAAATTCTTAAAAATATGCTGTTTTTAAAGTTGGCATTCTGTTGCTGCTTGGGTGTCAAAACAGTATAAATGAAAAAACAAAATAAAATAAAAACAGTAGCTTAGCCATGTGTTTATAGATAGGGCTACTTGAACCAATCTTCCTTTAACTGTAGACAAGGTTTCATACAAGCTTGTTTTACATCTCACTTGAAAGATGTTGGATGTTAACAGACACTTTGCAGTTGTGTTGCGTTCTGCTTAAACATTTTGATTAAGCAGTTCAGGACTCGTCCATGAAGTTGGCAGGCGTGAGAATGAATGGATGTTCCAGCATCATGTCAAAAATGATGAAATTTAAAGCCTGACCAAGCAGGGGCACCGGCCAAATGCTGAAGCCTCGCACCGGCTTGCTACATTAAATAAATGTTTTAAAAACTGGCTTCAGAGATGCCAAAACAAATTGCAGCACAGGCAAAGTAAAGCTTCGTTCTCAGCAATCAAGGACTGCTTCTAATCTTAGAAAAGCAAAGCTTCTTTTTACTGTCCTGTTTAATATCGTAGAGACGCATGACATTCATGATGGAGAAGAACCTCAGTGATACTACACTGTATACAGAAGCTGTGACTTTTTTTTTTTTTTGCTGAAGCAACGATTTTGGATTGTTTAGGATCCTAAGCACATCCTAAGTTCATATCTTTTGCTCTATTTCTGTGAGCATGTAGGGCAAATGTGTTTAGCTGGAATACACTGGGAATGAAGCCACATCACTGGGTGTACACTGGATATGTACACCACACATCAGTGTACTCCAGATTTGCTTGCTTGTTTAAAGATGGTAAGAGCCTGCCAGAATAAACATTTCCAATGGTGCTATTGCTGCCTATCCAGGTGTGGAAAGAAAGAAAGAAAGAAAGAAAGATAGAAAGAAAGAAAGAAAGAAAGAAAGAAAGAAAGAAAGAAAGAAAGAAAGAAAGAAAGAAAGAAAGAAAGAAAGAACTACTAAGCAGCAGTAAACATATGAGCAAACTCCAAGATCTTCACCTTCCCCATCACACTAGTTTTGTCTCCTCACCTGGAATTGACCACCCTTTCCCAATTTCTGGCCAAATTACAAAAAAATCAGATCCACCCAAATATTGATTCATGTAATATAATTAACTTTTACTGTAAAGTTTTAACTCGTCATCCATTTTGATACACTGTCTCAGATCAGAATCTAGAGAACAAAATGTTCACTAAGCACACATTTGAAAGAACTCAAACCAGTTCATTTGCAAGTAATGTAACTCCTTTGATGTAACATTAAAGTGCAGCACTGTGATTTTCTCAGAGTAGGTAACCTGAAAACGTGCAGTTTAAAAAGCTTTAAAAATAATAAAAGTGGAAACCTAAGTGCATATAGTGCTATTGAATCTGAAGATCTGACTTAAGAGAAATTGGACATATTCCACCTTAAGGCTATGTTTACAATCAATGTGAAATATTTAGGGGCTATAGTGGCTCAGTGGTTAAGACAGTGTGCTTGTCTATCTAGTGGTTTGCAGAGTTAGGATTCAAGACCTGAGTACTGCAGGATGGAGTGAGTTCCCATCTCTAGCCCAGCTCCTGCCAACCTAGCAATTTCCAAAAAAAAAAAAATGCAAATGGAAGTGGATAAATAAAGCACCACTTTGTTGGGAAGGCAACGTCCTGTTGGCAGGGCACTGCGACATGCCAGCCACATTTCCCCAATGTTGTGCCAACCATGGTTTAGATGACTCCAATCCAGAACAAGCAGATCCTGCCACCATATGAACACTGAAGAAGTTTTTGATCTTGTGAAATATTAATTTCTTCTTACAAGAAACAGCTTGTATATCATGGGTGGCCAACTAGTGGGCAGCCCAAAAATCTTGAGCTGCCCAGAATGAAAGATGGCTCCTGAGACATACTGATCAGTCTGGGCATTCACAGGCAGCTCCCAATGCTTCTTCAGGGGAAGTCAACATTCATCCTCTTTCCTGAGTAAGAGCAAAATCCAGAGCAGTTACGGGTCCACACAGTTACATCACCCTCTAGTGTTATCTTATGGAAAGTCATCTTAACTGCTCGGGAGCAAAGGGCTTAATTTCACTTTACGATATAGCCTAACGTAAACAGCCCTGCAACACATTATTCATAATAATCTTTTGTGACTCGTGCTGACTGCTTTATGGCAATCAGTGCCAATGGAACTATCTTTCCAAAGACAGCCAGCCCTTTTAAGGTTGGACCTTTGATTTCCTACAAAATGTTCCTAGCTTTTGCATGGTCCCTGCTTATCAGGAAAGAGGGAAGTATAGAAGGATTGTTTCTTCCTCCATTGCTTACTAGGGCAAACTGTTTTGGAGAAATTATCCACTTTTTTTTCTTCTGATGGATTCAGATCAATTTAAGTTAATTCAAGTCAAGTTGAGGAAAGCTCACCCATCTGTAATGTAAACTTAATTGAATGAAACATGTAATTTCTGCTTGCCAATCTAGGCATCTCAAAGAGGATACAGGAAGTATGGCAACTACCCCAGGCATTGACACAAATCCAGGTGTCTGATCTCATTTCTATGGCTTCTGCATCAAAAACGTTGCCTCCTAGACTAACTTTGGACATCATCTCCTGATTCCCAAAGAGGTCTCCTTGCTTTGCGTTTTCCAACACAGAATGGCAAAGTAAGAGTTAAAGTATCTTCCAGAAACAGGGAAGTGATATTCTATATTCTACAATTTAAGGAGAAAGACATGTATGAGAGCTAGTGTTCTCCTAAGAGGCTACATTACAAATTGGATGTGGCGTGGGTTGACTATAAGACCCAGCTTCATACTCACCCAGGGACCGATCTATCCTCTCAACTAGCTTTTTTCTCACATTGAACAAAGCTGGACATATCATCTTCTTTTCTAAGATTAAAAAAGGAGATAAAAGCATTACTAAAACTGTACTGTAATAGCCATAAACCACAAATATGGAAGGCTCACAAATGAATCTGAAGAAAGCAGCTTGCGGGGAAGGAGGGAGCTGAATTCAATGAATGGTTGGCTGGGTAACATGACTGGAGACATTTGACACACCACTTTATTACCGAGTGGCCCTATTTATGAGAAGTTTTGAACACATGGTCTGTACCAAATATAACAGCATGACTTCAATTTTCATTTTACTTGAATCTAATTCATTTGGAGTGCAACCAAGTTCATCTATTCAAAGTCAAGTCTATTCAAAGTTCATCTATTCAAAGTCATCTATTCAAAGTCAATCTATTCATTGCATACGATAATACAATTCTAGTATTGAAAACTAATTTTTATTCCATTTGTGGGTGTTTTTTTGGTGTGTTTTTTTTTTTTGTAAACAGACATTGACTAACAAAACACTGAAAAACAAGCCTCCTCTGTTCCCAAAATACATCTTCTCTACCCCCAGAATACCTTCTCAGAACCGTCTCCCAACCACTTCATGTCAGCCTGCTTACACCAGTGAAACTTATTTGCTCTGGGCTTTGGTGTTCATCAGACTCTGGATGGGCCCAGAGTCTGGACGTGTTTTACAGCATGCTCATGACACTCCTAGGTCAGTGCAGTGGGTCTGCACCAGCTTCAGAATTTGAATTGCTCTTTGATTGAATGCATAAACTTGTATTGTCACTCTTTAAAATAAAGTTTCTCAAGCAAATTGCTCCTGGTGGCCTTTGCGGGGTGCACTGTAATTTTGCAAAGCAAATGTCAGTGACTGGATGTACTGCCAGCAGATCAGGGATCATGGGTCATATAGGTTTCTTCTCCACCAAGCAATCCCAGCTAAACAACTAATAATCAGACAACACAATGTTCATTAAGTTTATTTGAGGAGCAGGGTTTCCCCATTTGAGTTTTATCAATCCCCCAAAGGATTTAAGTTCTGAAACCACAGTCTTAAAGAATTTTACAAAAAACTGAACCAAAACAAATGTTTAAAAAACTTCAGAAATATGCCTGTAGACATTCAAAGTTGGGACAGTTTTGAACTGTAATGGTACATATTTTTACATTCAAAACTGAAGTGACATAAATCATGTTAGTGGTTTTTTATTATTTTCATTTTTGTTGGTCTTAGAATACAGTTTATTGGCAATGCTCCAGCATCAACAGATAGCTCCAAGTCAAGCAGATTTGAGAAGAATTCTCACTCTAGGCAAGGTATCTTATTCCCAGATAGGTTTGCAATGGAAAATATCAACTCTCCCATGCCGAACATCACTGAGGCCTTTAGACGTCAGACCATCATAAGCAAGGTGGCAGTGGTCGAGCTGCAGAGAGGAAGTAGTCGAGCCCCCAGCCAGAAGAGGACAAGCCCCTAAGAAGGGTTATCTGCCCATATGGGGTTCAAGATAAGGATGCTGTTCTTCTTATAATTGCTCTGGGAACTGATACTTTTGACAGTCAAGAAAATCAGAGAAAATAATTTTGAAATAGGAATGAAAAGAAAACTTTGCAAATAAAGGACTATTAAGTGATCTCTGATCTATCTATATATATAAAAGAGAAAAGTCACTCACTGACTGACTCACTGACTGACTGACTCACTCACTGACTGACTCATCAATGCCCTGCCAAAACCGCTGGGCCCAGAAGCGTGAAATTTGGGGTGGGTGTTCCTTCCGTGAGGGAGGGGTGTACTAAGAACCAGTTATTGGAAATTCCAACCGGAAGGGGGTGAAAAGGGGCGCAACGCGTTTTCCTCCCTATACTTTGCATTGAGAATTGCTGACTCATCAACATTCCTCCCCAACTGCTGGGCCTGAAGCATGGAATTCTGGGAGTTCCTTCTGTCACCTGAACTCCCACCAAGAACCATCTGGAGAAATTAACCCTTCAGGGGCTGAAAAGGAGACTGAATTACATCCAGTCAATTCGGTGCTCGGTGCCTGGTGCAGCAGTGGGAATGTTGTTCGGAGGAACAGGTTTCACTGGCAAGGATGCTGCGCATGGGGGGAAGTTGCGCATGGGTGACTGATACGCATGGGGGAAGTTGCGCATGTGGGACTGATGCACATGGGAGACTGATGCGCAGGGGGGAAGGTGCGCAGGGGGGAAGGTGCGCATGGGGGACTGATGCGCAGGGGGGAAGGTGAGCATGGGGGATGTTGCGCATGGGGGTGATGTGCATGGGGGAAGTTGTGCATAGAAAAAGTTGTGCATGGGGGATGATGCGCATGGGAGATGATGCGCATGGGGGAAGTTGAGCATGGGGGATGATGAGCACAGGGGGATGATGCGCATGGGGGGAAGTTGCGCATGGGGGATGATGCACATGGGGGATGATGAGCATGGGGGAATGGTGTGCATGGGGGGAAGTTGCGCATAGGAAAAGTTGCGCATGGGGGCAAGGTGCGCATGAGGGCAAAGTGCGCATGGGGGAAGGTGCACATGGGGGATGATGAGCATGGGGTGATGATGAGCATGGGGGATGATGCACATGGGGATGATGAGCATGGGGGATGATGCGCATGGGGGCAAGGTGCGCATGGGGGCAAGGTGCGCATGGGGGCAAGGTGCGCATGGGGGCATGGTGCGCCTGGGGGCAAGGTGCGCATGGGGAGAAGGTGCACATGGGGGATGATGAGCATGGGGGCAAGGTGCGCACGGGGACAAGGTGCGCACGGGGGCATGGTGCACTTGGGGGCATGGTACGCATGGTGGAAGGTGCACATGGGAGATGATGAGCATGGGGGATGATGTGCATGGGGGGATAATGCATAGGAAACGTGCATGGGGGATGATGTGCATGAGGGGATGATGCGCATGGGGGATGATGCGCATGGGGGAAGTTGCACATGGGGGGAAGTTGCGCATGGGGTGTTGATGCGCCGTGGGGGGATGTTGTATGGGGAAATGTTACTCCCGCAATGCGGGAACGCTTTTTGCTAGTTAAATATATATGATTATATTATATAGACAAATATGACTGGTCTAATGTACACACAGGGAAACCTTTTCCTCTTCCTGAATATCACTGAAATCTACAGTTTCATCCACAGTGCAGAAGTGCCATTTTTAAGACCTCATGTTTCAGACTCAGAGCTTGGCACTTGAAATGGTTGCAGAAAGCTTTAATGATTAATGGTCTTGTGCTTGAATGAAATATATTTTAAAGTCTCTACAAAATCCTTATGCTTTAGTACTGCATCATGTTGGAAAAAATGCAGGGAGAAAACACCTTTAAATGCTATCTAGCATGCACCAGCAGTAGAACCAAGCCTGTCAGCTGAGTTAGAAATCCAGATGCCTTCTCTAACAAACAGTAATAATAAACAATATAAAGAAAATGACAGATTTCTAGTCATGCAGTGCTTTAGACAGTTTGCATATTATTTACATGCTCAGTGGAACCTTCAGTCATAAAAATTTGAAGGGATATAGCTTGGAAATGTTTTAGCTTTTGAATATGATTTTCATCTTCTCTCTTGCAAAGCTGCTGTCAGTGGGATTTGATACTGTTAGATTGCATGGACCATTGTTTTGATCCCTCTATGTGTGTGTGCACACACACACACACAAACACATAGAGAGAATACACTTTTAAAAAGCCACTCATTCCATTTGAGGGTCATCAATATGCCCATAGAGAATGACTATGATGCCCGCACAATGATCCAGGCTGATTCAACAGTCATTGATCTATCATTGCTTGTCTGGATCCCATAACAAATGTGGAACCTGAATCCCCCATTCCTTTCAACCACAATATGCTTTCTTCATGAACTGGGTGTGGTTTTACCTCACTAAACTGCCCACCTCCATGATTTAAGGATTGAATACATGTGCATCACCCAGTGCCATGGCAATATCCTTCAATACATTCATATTCCTTTAGTGTCTTGTACATTTTCATAATTGCTTTTAGAAGATGATATATATTCAGTGTTGCAGACATCAACTAAAGAGGATAGGATGATTCAGAAAAGTGATTTTTTAACTTTTTCATCTGACTTTTTCACTGACATGGTGCTAAAATTGTCAAGGCACACCATCTATTTTTGGACAAATGACAAGGTACACCACAGTGTGGAGAGGAGCTCACATTCCCCAATGGCCCTCTATTAAATGACTCTTCCACAAAGTACCATGGCACACCCATGAACCATTCTCAGAATAGTAATGTGCTGCAGCACACTGATTGAAGATTTGCAGATATAGAATATGTGGAAACCCTCCTCTACACATAGATCTATACGGTGGCAATCTAAAAGAAAAAAGGCCCTTTTCAAATTATGAGCTCTTGCTGATGAGCTGTATGGTTGTGACCTGTGTGGGAGCTGAGATTGGATTTCCCTTCTTTTTCACTTTTCTTGCTAAACACTTGATGAGAGGCAGGGCAGCTTTTTTTTAAGGGTCCATGTGCACATTCAATTTTATTTTACTATTATCAGAATGAATCTGCCATTATGGGAGTAAAATTTCAAGAATATTTTTGAGCTCTGGTCACAGCTGGGCACTGGTGGGCACCTTGCACTGGCATTGGTTGGTGGGCACCAGCAGACAGTGGGCACCGCTGGGCACAGAAAAGCACTGGGCACCAGAGTGCACAGGGAGCAGTGGAGAGTAGCAGTGGGGACTAGTGGGACCAGGCATCCTTACAGGACATCATTGAGCAGTGGGCACCAGCAGGCACCACTGTGTAGTGGGCAGTAGAAAGCAGTGGGCAGAGCCACCTCAGGCACCACCAGGCAAGAGTCACCACTGTGCAGTGGGCAGCAATGGACATCACCAGGAAGTGTGCATCAGCAGGCATCAGTGGGCACTGGACAACCCTAATGGGCACCATCTGGCAGCAGGCACCACCAGGCAGCACTGGACTATGGGCACCAGGAATACTTTCCAAGTGCTAGGCATCCTTAGAGGACACTGGGCATCAGTGCGTAGTGGCCAGCAGGCAACAATGGACATCACTATGCAGTCAGCAGTGGGCACCTCCAAGCAGTGGGCATGCTAAGCAGTCACTGAGCACCACCAGGCAGCAGGCACTAGCAGGCACCAGCTGACACCAAACATCCCTAATTGGCACCACCCAGCAGCAGGCATCAGTGGGCAACAGTGGGCAGCAAGCACCAGTGGCCAGGGGACAGCACCAGGCATCAGCTGGATCCTTAGTGGGCAACACTGGGCACCAGCAGGTACTACTGTACAGTGGGCACAGGTATCACTGGACACCAGTGAGCATCACTCTGCTGAACGTCATCTCTGTTGGGTACCAGTGGGCACCACAAGGCAGCAGCTGGCCCCAGCAGGCCTCCTCTGCAGCACACCAGCCATCCCTGCAAGGCACCAGGCACCAAGCACCACCAGGCACTAGTGGTGCTTGGTGCCTGGTGGGCAGCAGATACCACTGCTGCAGTTACATGGGCAGCAGGGACCACTGGGCACCATGGGGCACCAAATTGGTTCTTAGTGGGTCCTTACATCGCATAAGGAATATGCTCCCCAAATTACATGCTTCTACATCCAGGGGTTGGGTCTGGACGTTGATCTGTCAGTCTTCAATGTTAAGTATAGGACAAAAATATGTTGCACTCCTTCAGGGGTTAAATTTCTAAACATCAGTTCTTAGTGGATGCTGCCGTCATCGAAGGAATACCATTCCCAAATTTCACGCTTCTAGATCTAGGGGTTGGGGGAGGGCATTGATGAGTTAGTAAGTCAGTGAGTCAGTGAGTGATTCTTTTGATTTTATATACACAGATTTTATCCACTTATCAGATTGTTGGGTGTTGTGATATACTGACAAAAGGGAAGAGACTGTTACGGAATGGAGTGCTAAGTTACTGGAAACTTAAGAAGCAGAGTGGGCTGTGGGTGGCGCAAGTGGTTAAGACACTGTGCATATTAACCAGAAGGCCAGGGTTTGAGACCTGCATCCCTACAAGACAGGGTGAGCTCCTGTCCTTAGCCCATGTCTGCAATGCAGCTGGAACCAATCATATCAGCTATGCCTTTCCATTGGACTAATTCAGTGGTGTAGAGAGGGGGGATCTGCTGCTTGGGTAACAGCCTATCCTCCATATTAATCTACCCAGGCCTTCGTGCTTTGCATGCAGCAACGAGCATGATACCATAGTTTTTCTAGACTGATGGATGCCAAGTTAAGAAGCAGAGTAATTTCCTCTCTGGAAACAATTGTTGGGAGAGAGGAACTTCCTGAGCCCAAGGTTCCCAAGGTTTAGCCTAGTCCACTGATTTTCCACCTGTGTGTAGGGGTGCAAAGGGTCCCTCAAATCTATAAACCTATGGATATGGGATCCCCAGATAAGGGGTGCCTCAAAGATATTTGAACCAACGAGGACCTTCCCTTCAGTGAAGAATAAATGACAACCTATATGGATACAGTGAAGAATAAATGACAACCTAAATGACAACCTGTACCTATGTTCCAACTCTGTGCAAGCTGAACACTCAAAGCGAGCATAGCTGTTCGAATCCTACAGCTTTGGGATCTCAACCTGCCAATATTTAATGATAGGGCTAATTAGTTTTATCAGCTGGAGAGTGTGGACTCATTGATTTCACTGGGGCTATTCTAGCTCCATTAAATTCAACATGGGAGCTAGAATCTTTAATTATTGTTTAGGAAATGGGGTATTTAAGTGTCATGTATATCGATGGTGTTAAAAATAACAATTATGAAATTGGCCAGGGATTCTTTCTTCTAGCCAACAAAGATAATCAACCACAATTTGTTACTATGGGCCATGAATCTATAGGTTCTCTAGGTTTATGGGAATAGTGAACAAAAAAAAGTAAAATTTATGAAAATTAAGATTTATTAACTTTTACAGGAATCTGTAATATTCTTCAATAGAGCTGACTGTACAGTTTTAAAAAATAGAAATGTAGGCTTTCTGCCTGCTTTCATATGATTTTCATTACATGGAACTGTGTGCATATGTGTTTTACTTGCAACAATTCCTATTTTTGTACTGCTTTAGAATTCAAAACATTTGTTGTCAAGTGTGAACAAATGCAAATTTTCCTGGCACAAGTTCATTTAAACTGAATGTGACTACATGATAGCAATTCCCATTCTTTCATTGTGTAGTGAACAGGACATATTTCCAGTAGCTTTGTATGCCATACACTCACCCTAAAAAAATACAGTAGTTTTCATCCCCATTAGAGAGGTTCTCAAGCTGTTTGCATAACAATAATAAAATGCAACACACACCCACAAAAATACTGAAGCAAAAACAACAGAAACAATTATTCAAAAGTTCATCGTAAGGTAAAAAGCTAGAAAAGTCTGTGCTGGAACCATAACAACACTTGTGCCTCCTGGCGGAAATTGGGCAGCACCATAAAGAATGTCCTTTCCTTGTCACTGTCACCAGATGAACATGTAGAATAAAGTGGTTTCATATAGGAAGATATATCCTTCAGATACTCTGGTCCCATACTATTTTGGTTCTAAAGTTTAAAATCCATATCTTGAATCGCCCTGAGAAACATACCAGCTACTGACGTTTCAAAAAGAGCCCAAACCCCTTGCAGAGCTGATTGGCAATCTATAATCTGATCTCTCAACCAATAACATGCTACCATGTCCACATTAAAACTGTCCACATTAAAACCGTTGTCCATATTAAAACCACTTACCCCCAAATCCAGAGTAACTATGGGAGCACGTAAGAGACTTTACATGCACCCGTAGTTACTGCACCACCTAGTGAAAACCTATAGGGAATTCATATTGGAATCCAGAGCAAGTTGTTCTTACACTGGAACAAGGACTCCCCGTAGTTACTCTGGATTTTGCCCATAAAGCCCTACAGTCAGTGGTGGGCTTCAGGGGGTTCTCACAGGTTTTCTAGAACCCTTTGCTAAGGAGTGCCTGGTTCTGAGAACCGGTTACTAATGGGACATAGAACCTGTTATTAATTTATTTGAATCCCACCACTGCCTGTCTTATAAATCTGTTTTCTATTTCAAAGACAGGAAAACTATTGGGATACAGATCCATGGCTACAGACCTCCCTGCCCCTAATTTCTCCTCCTCCCTCCCCGCAGCCTGTGGCCCACCCCTGCTTAAGACCTGCCAGTGCTGTGAGCTCCATTGAGAGCACTGTCACTTCCAGTTTCATTGCAACTGCTCCAGGGACACCAATGTCACTTCCAGTGTAGTTCCCCACTGAAAAAGGGCTTTTAAATAAATGCAGTTTTAACAAATAGAAAGTATGCCATTGCCACTTTACAACTATTTAAAAATGGCTTTTCTTCCTGTAGTCGACAGGCAGTCAATACAATACAATACAATACAATACAATTATTTATATACTGCCTTTCTGGCCATTGGATTTCTTTTATTCAAGGCAGTTTCCATGAGTAGGCTTCTTTAACCCTTGAGAGGGTTTTACAATCCAGAGAAAGGTTCTGTCTTTCAAGAGTCATAAATTAGAAATCCAAATGACCCCCTGCCTGTGCCTGACTCGGTTCAAGACTGGAAAGGTGGCTCGCATGACAGGAAGAAAAAGTGTTTTTTATAACTTGTAATCTTAAAGGGATGCATTTTTCTCCTTCTCGGCACATTCTTTCTCATTTGCACTGGTCATTTCCTTTGAGTCAAGTTTGTATATAAAAATCCATATATAACAAGATTAGACCTTTATACAGCTATGTCAGTGGCCATTATACAGGACGCCTGTGCATGATTATTTTATCCTGCATGTACATGTAATGTGTTTTGTAACCATTCTGCAAACAGGGATTTTGTGCATCCAATCTGACAAACCCTACAATCCAGAGTAACTATGGGAGCATGTAAGATACATTATGTGTACCCATAGTTACTGCACCACCAGTGATAGGATTCAAAGAAATTAACAACCGGTTCTATGCCCATCTGGCAGCCACTTTTAAATGGCTATTTTTAAACTTTATATGTCCTATCTCTCATTAACAACTGGTTTATAGAGTAGGTGCAAACCTGCTGGAGCCCACCACTGTAGCATCACCTAGTGAAAACCTATGGGAAATTCCTATTGCAATCCAGAGCAAATTGTTCTTACACCAGAACAAGGACTCCCCGTAGTTACTCTGGATTGCACCCAAAGTTGGCTTCAAATGAAATGTTCAGCCTACCTTACGTATAGCTCTATACTTTGGCAAAACAAGATATATGTACTAGGGAACTGTAAACCTAGTATCAACAAGTTCCAGGGAACATCAACCCATAGATAGCCAAACTTACCTTAAGTAAGAGCCGCACACAAAAATCTTCAGATGTCTGAGTGCCAAAATGTGTTTTTAAGAAGCATTTTACTTTTAAAATATACAGTATTTCCTCATCATGAACATTCAATTTATGTTTTTAATCCAGTGGACGCTCAGTTTGGACTGATAAATAATGATATTAATCAAGTCTAAAAATTATTTGCTTTCTATAAGATTTATGATGCAAAAAACAGCTCAGTCAACATATTTCCATAAGCTGTACATTACATGTCAAAGAGCCTCATGTAGCTTTCATGCTGTTTGGCCACCCGTCTTCTAGTACCAGGGCTCTGATATATATCCATGCCACATCTTACAGACAAAATGAAAAACGGATCCTATGACTTTTACCCTCATCTTGCTCTTCCTTGCTCCAAATGAGATACAAAAGTTAGCTAGCCTGCAATTAGACATCAAAGTATTCTGTGCCACCAGGTTATTGTCAACCACACAGAGTTCTTGTGAAGTTACTCCTGCAGAGTGTGTCGTGCTAAATCCCTTAAAACATATTGCCTTTGCCAGACCCAGCCCACATGGCAGCTTTTCCGTTTGGTATCCAAACTGTTTCATGTAGAGATTAACCCGGTGATCTGGCACTTGAAAGGGAATGCTGCCGGATTTAAATCATAGGCCCGCCTCAGTACTCTGCTGAGGAAGGCAAAGTAATCCATACTAAGTAGTGAAGCAAATGACCTGCATCACGAAAGAATTTGATGAGTACTGGCTCTTGATTAAGCATGCCACATACAATGATGCAGTTAAGATATGAGAAGATGTGCAAAATGAACCAGTCATTATCACTACATCAGTCAATCAGCTGGGAAGAAAAACTAGCCTGTAGGGTAGGCTTTTTATAGTTTGACACAAGCTTGGTTTCCTTCACACACACACCCACACACACATACCCACACACACACACAAAATGGGAGGGGAAATCTGTTATTGTGACCTCTGCGTACTGCCAGAATAAATAAATATGATTTTTGAGGAACATCTATTCAACCATAAGAATGCTCATTTAGACTATTTCTAAATAAAAAATACACTAATGTTTTATTGATGAGCATTTTCCCAACCCCTGGATCAAAAAGCATGAAATTTGGGATGTGTATTCTTTTGGTGGTGGGACCCAGTAAGAACAGATTTGGTGCCAGCTGGTGCTGCTTGGTGTTGCCCACTGGTGCCCACTGCCTGGTCATGTGTTGTGGTGCCTAGCGCCTGAAGGTGCCCAGTGCTGCTTGCTGTTGCCCAGTAGAGATGTACGGTGCGCACCGGTGCCCACTGCTGCCTGCCATTTCCCTATAGTACTCTTTGGTGCCCAGTGACTGCAGGTGCCTCTTGCCTGGTGCCACTGGTACACATCAGTGCCCACCAGTACCCAGCTGTGCCAGAGCCTACAAATATTTTAGAAATTTTACTCCCACAACAGTGGGTTCATTCTGCTAGTAATAATAATAAAGTTGTTCTTGTGCAGATTCCTGGACCATTTAGCCTCTATCACTGTAAATCATAACTTTCTAACCTCATAGCAATTCATGCAATTTTGTTGTATTCTTCAAAGCCGTGTTTTTTTCCATCAAGCTCTTGCAATTCATGGGAAGTTTATAAAGCGTTCCTTCAATTAAAAAATTATTTATGGTAGGCAAGATTTTTTGAAATTCAGCATGCCCAACACTATCAATCTTCCTATGTAAAGAAGCTAAAATAATGTTCTGCAGGAATTTCCACAGTGTGTGTCATGATGCTCAGGGATGTTGTCGCATACTCACAGGGTCACACCTCTTAGTAATTCTCTGAGAGCACTGCCACCTTGTCTCTCACAAAATCTCACAAAATTTGGGTGAAATTTTGTAAGATCCAAGATGGTGGCATTGAGCTGACCCTGGATTAAGAGGCACTGAATGGAAGGGGAGGCACTGTAATAAAAGTAAATTTGGATACATTGTTCTAGGGCATACTCTACTCATATTGGACACTGAGGAGGCAAAAGTAAGCATAGACAGTACCTTTTGTGGACCAAGTATACACCATAGGACAAAATCTTCCAAAGTGCATAAGGAATCCTGTTGCATGTTCATGTGTAAGAACAGATTCCCTAAAAACACTGCAATGAAAAACATTGCTCCAAAGATTTATGTAATGGGTGGAAAGGTTTCCATAGAATCATGTACTGTGTATGAACTTCTCATTTCTTCCTTCCTATGGGCATTTCAACAGCATTGGGTGAATTTTATTTCCAGGTCTCCAGGTAAGATTTAAAAACAGAAGTTCAAAGCAAAACTAAAAGAAGGAATTTCCACAGTGTGTGTCAGAATGTGCAAAAAAAAAAAATAATTCCCAGTTCATTGATTTGCACAGAGCATCAGCACAAACACATAAGGTTAGCAAGTGGTCCATACAGTTAGCTTTGTTGGAGCTGAATCATTTGATGGTTTAAAATAACAGAACAAATGGAATGGAA
Organism: Cryptoblepharus egeriae; assembly: GCA_030015325.1. NCBI lineage: Eukaryota > Metazoa > Chordata > Lepidosauria > Squamata > Scincidae > Cryptoblepharus > Cryptoblepharus egeriae. The sequence continues at coordinate 107,491,204 of JAREYC010000003.1, read as the reverse complement.
ACCTTGCTATAAATAGCTCAAATGTAGGCATTCTCTCCATAAATTGATCATGCGGAAGCCACTTGCTTCAGGAAGAATAGATACCACAAACTGATTTGCCCAAGATAACACTTTCTGAAAAGTCAATACCCAAAGGGGCCATGCACACATCCACATGTTATATGTAATACATCTAAAGATCCAAATCCTAACTGACTTTCAAACTCTGACATACCTGTGCCAGTGGGGCATGTGCTGCATCCTACCAGTGGCATACTTAGGTCATTTGGCACCTGGGGCCCACCATTTTTTTCATCCCCACATGTCAAAATTATTTAATTATTATCAATATTAATTCATAGAATTAATTAGATATTAATTAATATTTTCATATTCAAAAAGCAGGGCAGTGGGTGGCGCAAGTGGTTAAGACACTGTGGGCGCAATCCAGAGTAACTACGGGGAGTCCTTGCTCCAACGTAGGAACAATTTACTCTGGATTGCAATACGAATTTCCCATAGGTTTTCACTAGGTGGTGCCAAAACTACGTCGACGTAAATGTCTCTTACGTGCTCCCGTAGTTACTCAGGATTGTAGAGTGTGCCTGATAACCAGTAGGCCAGTGTTTGAGACTGGGTCCCCACAAGACAAGATGAGCTCCTGTCCTTAGTCCAGCTCTGCGACACATCTGGAACCAATCGTATCAGCTCTGCCGTTCCATTGGACTATTTCAGTGGCGTGGAGAGGGGGGGGATTTGCTGCTTGGGTAACAGCCTATCCTCCATATCAATCTATCCAGGCCTTTGTGCTTTGCATGCAGCGTCAAGCACTATACCATAGTCTTTCAAGACTGATGGTATAAGGATTTAAAAACCATCTTTCCAATTAAACCTCTGTTATATTTTAGGGGGAAGGGGTGGCCTTCTGAAGCACTTGTTGAAGTGGCCTTCTGGAGCACTTGTTGAGCTCCACTTTCAGTGGATTGGGACCATTCTGATGGCTTTGCATTCCTTTGTGATTGACCCGAACATGAAGCAAAGCACCTTTGCTTACTCATGAAAAAGCATGACTGTGTAGCTCAGTTCCAAATTCCATAAGGCTCAGTGCAATTATCAGGGACTCCCTTCTGGTTTGATTTGTGGTGGCTGTGTTTACTGGATCAGAACCATTCAGAGTCATTGAATTCCTCTCAGTTTGCCCTTTCCAATAGTACATTTGCCTACTCACAGGTACAGGTGAAATATGGCTCAGTTTCACTTTCCATAAGGCTCCATGAAAAATATGTAGCAGGATAAGAAAATTCACTCATGAAGAAATTTAAAGGTTTTTTATTATTATTGTATGGAATCAGAGAGGGTGGCAACAGGGTGTATCACAACAAGCTTATGCACTTCAAAACTGACCATTTCCCCACTCTTAATTATATTTACAGTTATGTATTCTTCAAAAAAAATGGGGAAGCCCCTGCAAATAGTAAGCACTGTGCTTCCATGTGGGCTTCAGTCTCACTAAGGGCAAAATCCAGAGTAACTATGGGGAGTCCTTGCTCCGGTGTAAAAACAACTTACTCTGGATTCCAATATGAATTTCCCATAAGTTTTCACTATGTGGTGCAGTAACTATGGGTGAACATAAAGTCTCTTACGTGCTCCTGTAGTTACTCTGGATTTGGGGGTTAGTCTCACTAAGGGCAAAATCCAGAGTAACTACGGGGAGTCCTTGCTCTGGTGGAAGAACAACTTATTCTGGATTCCAATATGAATTTCCCATAAGTTTTCACTAGGTGGTGCAGTAGTCTCTTATGTGCTCCCATAGTTACTCTGGATTTGGGGGTTAATTAAAGAGATGTTTACCCCCATTTTTTTACAAAGCTCCCATTTCCGACAATGCAAAGTGCAATGTGCACAATACAAAAAAGAGATGCTTATCAGGATGTTTTGCTGATTAACCATGTTAACATTGGGAGCCTTTGATGAAAGATGGTGCTGAAAGCAGTTATTGTTTACAGTGATTAATTAGCTTGTTCGACAAAGCCGACGTGGCCAGTGTGCGAGCTCCCCAACAAACCCACAATGCGGTACACCTTTTGTTTTGTCGTACTCTTTACTATGCGACATTGCAAGGCTTTCCAAAGAAAGTGAGAAAATAAAATGCAGGATAAGAAGTCACCTGTCAAGGTCCAAACACAAGTCTGCTGCTGTTTAAAATGTGGTTTCTATAGTAACCACTACATCTGATTGTACCAAAAGTTCCCCTATATACAAAGATGGCTGTGCCTTCAAATACTGTGCCTTTCCATCCTTATATATTGCAGCATTAAGAAAAAAAACCCAACAGTTTTCTCTTAAAATTCATTTATTCTCAAACTTCAGTACAAACTTGGGTGGTCTGGATAGAGAAATGGTATCTGGTGTGTGCTACAAAAGAGATAATTCCATTCCACAACTGCATGGGAAGAAATGTTTCATGGTACGGTAAGAGAGGACATCATAAGATAAGACTGGCTTTCTTACTCTTTATGAGACTGAAACATAATTGACCATAATTTCATACATTACATAGACTGGCCAGGCCACAGGTCTAGCCAATATGGGCCTGATTATTATTATTCAGCGACAATATTTACAGAGAGAAGAGAGTGAAATTCAGCTTACAGAAAACCCAATAACAAACTCTTGTGGCTGCTTTCGTTCGGAGGTGGTGGCATCCAACAAAGAATGCAAATACAGTAGCTTTAATGGCTCTGAGGGCTCAATCTTAACCAATTTAGGCCAGTGCAGCTCACCTATCACCCATTCTCATGGTGGCATAGTAGGCCGGCACATGTTTGTGCACTGGGAGCCTAACGCCCCAGGAGTGGTGCAAGAGTGCCTTATGGCACTTTCCATGGGCTGGCATAGGACTTGTGGCAGGACCTATGCTAGCTTAAACAGAATTGCACTATGAGCAACTTTGGCCACGGCAAATAAGTGTATGGGAAGAGCAAGTGGTGTGTACATCCTCTTTTTTCAGTAACTGAAAAAATTTCCATACACTCCTGACTTTCCATCTGTAGGATCGGCACATGTCACATGTGCCAGAAAAGTGTTTCTGTCTTGTTACAGGTAAGAAGTTATTATACAGAGCCAGCTTGCTGATGATGCTGGTGACACTGGTTCTTCAGGCTGGTGGCAGTTGGTGGACTGGTGAAGTTGGTGGCGGTGGACTGGTGCCCTGCATCAACCTCATCTATATAGGGCTTCATCTCACATGCCAAATTTCTGGCTCAAACTGGGCTAGACTTGCCCTACAATCCAGAGTACGGGAAGACGTAAGAGGCACTTACTCTGGATTGCTCTATGCATTTCCCATACGTTTCCCATAGGTGGCACCATAACTACGTCGGTGTAAAAGGTCCTATAGTTACTCTGGATTGTAGCCATAAGCCATATAAGCCACCACTATTATTTCTCCTTTTCCTCCTATTTCCCCATTCTTATCTTTTGGAAAAGGTAGAAAAAGAGGAAGAATATGGAGGAGAAAGAAGAGGGGTGGCCTGAAATATCTATTCAAGAGACACTCTAGGACCTCACTCTTCTCTCCTTCACACTCCTCAGGAGTTTATTCAAGGGCAAATTGCAGCCTAAACGGTTTAGCATTCCTCTAATTTAGAAATGGTCTATTTCATTATTTTAGTTTCCCATCAGGAATTTTATTTTCAAATATTAACCATAATATTTATGATTCCCATTCTGTATTTAGTACTCTTAATTAAAAATGTAAGCATTATTTCATTGAGCTACACATCATACTGCTATTTAATTTCAATTAAAATAATGTAGCCTGAATAAAATGAAATCTATGTCACTAAAGAAATCTCTTACTTTCCTGATTAACTAAAAAAAAAATAAACCCAAAAGATCGACATGACACAATCAGGACTATAAGTGTCTTGTCAAAAAAAAAAGGATGATTGGCAAGAGTAGTGAGTAGCAGAAAGGAATGATTGACATAGAAGAAGCAGTGGCCATGACCCTGGAAAAATGCTGTGTTTTCCCATGCTTCTTGATGTTGCTTTATACAGAGATGCAAAGCCTGAAAGTTTCATGAAACGTACAGCTGGGATTTCTTTTTGGTTCTTGCATAATTTTTAGCATTGAGACTTTTTAGATGAAATAAAGTTCAGAAATCAGAAGACATCATCTACCAAATACCTCTTCCTCATACTTCTGCCAACATGCTTTGTCCATTATTCCCATTTTTTACTTGGGGAAAAAACAGAATTGGAACAGAAGTATGACTAAGCATGGATGCACAGGACAATTATTAATTGCCTTTGCAGAGCATCACTTGGGGACATTCCCACAGTAGCATCCCCAGGAGGATGCAGACCATACCAGGAGATATACACTGGGAGGATGACAACTCTACTGCCCAAAAATTTTGATGTTTTTGAATAATATCATTGTGTTGTATATCATTCATTGCATATTTTAATGCAGAACTGTGTTCAAATACCTCTATTCAATCAAAGGTGATAGCTAAAATCCAGCAGGGGTAGGGCTATGGAGCACTATCATGCCCAATGTCTTGGGCACTTCATTGGAGAAGGTCCCTATTGGGCATTATAAGTATATAGGTAGTTGAAAGTGACATATAGAGAGTTGACAGAGTATATTTCTTGATCTGTGTTCATCGAGTTAGTTGCAAACTAAGGGACTATTTACAGGCATGGAGGAACCTTACCCCCAAGCAGTGGTTTTCAAAGTATGAGCCAAGGCTGTGGGAAGTGGGAACCAACCAGGGGGTGCCCTGGAATCCTTGCAGAATACAGACAATCCTATACTATATATAGGATTGTAGCCCTAATAGAGAGTTGTGGCCAATAGACAAGGAAGTCAAGAGAGCCATCAGTCAACAAAGTTTGGGAACCATTACCACAGAGCCTACTTGAGGAAAATGATTTGTTAGGAAACAATACCATCACAGCCTAGTAATATAAAGTTGACAACATAACAATATACTGAGTTTTAGTAATACAATCAATTACATGAGAATGCAATACTTTGGGTGCAATTCTAAGCAACTTTCCAGCTGTGGCATGTGATGCATCCTGCAGTTGGAGGCAGTGACTGAGGCCTCTTCAAGGTAAGGCAATGTTTGGTCCTTACCTCAGAGTTGCACTGCCATTACCACAATACTGCAAAGTTGGTTAGGATTGCACCTGATTCACTACTTTTCATAATGTACTCTTACTGTTGCTAATACTGTTATGCAAGCATTCTTACAGTATGTATATAATACAATTAGGCTCTAACCACTCCAAATTTGCATCTTGTTAAGTGCATTAGACCATATATATCACAAATTTGTGGTACACTTCGCTGGAACACACTCTTTTTGAATTTGTTTATTTTCCAAACAGATATCTTCTTGGAATTAGAACTGAGAGAACTCTAAATTGCATCCAGTTATCTGTGAACATCATTACTTTTCCATATTAAATTTATTGGCTGTTTCGTCCAAACATTTTATGTATTTGACTTTTGTTTAGCAAGTTTTTAGTAATTAAAATGTATATTGGGTTTTTCTATCCTTTTAATCTCTCTAATATACCTTCCATCTAGCTACATAGCAGCATCTTCCATACACTGAAAATAAAACAACTCTTTAGACATCATCATTTTCTCCAAAATAGCTTTTCAGTTTATAGATTTACATTTATGCCTTTGGTCTCTAAACACTTTGCTTCTATACAGACAGTCTGCATAGTGTTACATAGACCATTTACCTTTACAGTTATGGACATTTTGAGGAGTGCTGAAGCATTAAAGCTATCAGATAAAATGTTATTTTTCACTAAATCAAAACAGTGAGACAGATAATTACGCACACATTACAGCTTTAGGAAAAATACGCAAAATGTATGACTAGTGCACAATCAGTCAAGCCATATGTGCCAAATATAGTGCTGGACTTCTAGCAAGAACATCCACCTCCTCTCCTGCACTACTGTACCTTTATGCATGATATGCCACTGTAGCAATTACTGCACTTTATTGATAGGGCCCAACCTGCTAAGTGGAGATCCCTCCATGACTCCCCAAGAGAATCCAATAGGCTACTTACTCCCCAGATTCCCAGCACACAACTGCTCCTGGTGAAAAAAGAAGTAGAGGCTTAGGCAGGAGCAGGACCCTCAAGAAACGTATACAATAGTTCCTGTTTATTTCCTAGTAGGATGGATCTTCCACTATTCACAACATTATAACAACGCTAGTGTAACAAACATGCTCTGGTAGGGCAGGATATACTGAACATGGTACTCCAAATGTGACCTTACCAAATGTGGCCTTCCCATAATGCAATTCTACAATTGTACTATAATATTAGTCTGCCGTATTGAGAAGAATATAGAAGGTTCTGAGATCTACCAACAATTGTTCTGTATTCAAAGGGAGGGTGTTTATTAAAAAAATTAAATACAGTACTCATTTATACTACTCATTTACTAAGTACAAGCAAAAAAAAATTTCCTAGGACCAAAATCAAAGAGCATCTAAAGCAGGGCTGTCCAACTTTTCAACTTGAAGGCTCCTGGACCTTTAACAATTCTGTACAAGAGGAAATTTCTGTAGATGTAGCTTGTGATCTATGAGTTGAGAAGCTTCACCTGCTGAAATTCCCTCCTCTATACAATTGTTAAAGGTCCTGAAACCCTCAAGTTGAAAGAATGGACAGCCCTGATCTAAAGAATCCTGGAAAATTAGATCCCTGCGGGCATAATCCTAACCAATTTAGATCTGTTTGACTCACCATTTTCCCATTCCCGCAGTGGCTTGGGGAGGTTGATACATGTTTCTGCACGTAACACCCCACCACCAGCAATGGCAAAGAAGTGCCTTTTGGTATTTTGGCAACACTCCGAAGCCAGCACAGGACTTGTGCCAGCCTAACCAATGGTTAGGATTGCGCCGTGATTCTTCTTTTAATAATATATTTGTTTCTTCAGAAAACATGTGTTATAGAATCAATTATTTCACGTTGATGCCAGAATTTCTTCAAAGTATGCCTTACAACGCAAAGCAACTATTTTGTCATACACGTGAGTTTGTAGTAAATACTTTACAATCTGGTAGGATGAAACAGATGGGCTAAACTACCCCAGAGATCACCGTCAAAGTAGTGAGATAATTTGTGTATCATAAGTAATCAGTGAAGAATATAGCATTCCTAAAGTGTACATAAACACTTTTATTCCCAGATATCATACCCACAGACCCTGTGAAATAAGGAAATTCTTGCCGCCAACTTTTATTCAATGCGAAAATCATCATAAATACCTCATCGCTGACATTTGTAAAATTAAATATTTTTATCATTAAAGAATAGTATAAGCCAAGCTAACTATTTAAACATACTATTCATACTGTTAAAATAAGAGAATAAATGAAATATGAAGAGGTTGTCTAACTTGAATTCATACTCCACAATGCAGACAACTTGAATTAGATGGTGATACCAACGTTATGTTAGAAAAATGGGTCTTGAAAACAAATTTTGGTAAAACACATTTTTTCTTGAGAAATGGCTGTAGTCCAGTGGCATAAGACATGATCTGTATTCATAACACTTTTTTTTGTATTCATAACCCACACTATTGCTGCCCAATGTTGCATATACACAACAAGGGTCAAAAATACTGAGATAAACCTGTAGGCTGAGCAGAAGCAGGTTAAACTTTTCCGTTGGTGAGAAAGTTTTTTGTTTGAGAGCCTCGTCCTCCCCAGAAACTCAGAGTTGACAATACTAGGCTAGATGGACCACAATCTGACTCAGAATATGACAGTCGTATGTTCCAGTATACATTACTCCAGCATTATTTTGAACACATATGAAGCTTCCTCAACATTAAACCAGACCACCTGAGCTCAGTGCTGTGTACTCTTACAGCAGGGGATCACCAGGCTCTTTCCCACTAACTGGGAAACATAGAACGGGAATAGAGAAGCCCTCTTTCCCATCTTCTATTGTTCTGCAGAACAAATGAAGAAAAAGAACTAAACATGATCCCTTTGGTCCACTGTTCACACATTTAACAGCAATTGGAAATGAAACAAGCGAGTAATAAATCACATCCATTTTCATTACTCACTTATTTTCACTTTGGGGGCATATCTGATACTTGAGGCTACTTCATGGATGCTAGTTTTTTTTAAAGCTGCCAATGAAGCTTCCTTTTTTAAATAGATGCCCATTTTCCCAGAATGCTTCTGAATGACATAATGTACAGGGATTCTAAATATGGAATTTTTTTAAAAAAAATTAAAATTAAAATTAACTGCCTCAATGAGATTTACTGCCAGAACTGCTATGGCAGATAGTAGCAAAAGCCTGAAATAACCACGAGGGGGATGGAAAAATAAAACATATGTGATTTTGATTAATTGCTCTGTAATGAGTGGAGTGTGAAAACATAGAAAAAATCAATTTCCCAAAACTCTGGTTGCCATATGTCCTGAAAAACAGGGACAATCCCAATTTAGGGGGGTTGTGTTCACATACTGGCAAATGGGACAGAGGTTCCTATCCCAATTTTGTGGAAGAGAATTATGGCAACCCTACCCCAAACTCCTTTGTGTTTCTCTGCTCCAAGATGTACTGTAGATAAAATGCACAAGAGAAATGATTTTATCTGTTCTCAGGATGAGGTTACAGAGCAACTTCCTGAAAAATGTGTCCAACTTCTTCTTCTGTTGGGCTTTCAGCAGGAAGTCAACACGTTTATTTCAGTAAGCTTTACAATCAGAGCCTGTATTTTAATTATGGCTTGTAGTGATTGCTACTTCAATTCTTTAACTGCATATACAATTGTATGGATTTTTAAAAATCAAGCTTTGATTCTTATTGTTAACTGAATGATGGAATGAACCCATCATTGCGAGAGTAAAATTTCCAGAATATTTGTGGACTCCAGGCACAGCTGGGCACTAGGCACTGAGTACCCCTGGGCACCCTGGACCAATAAGCAACACTCGGCAGCAGGTACCACTGCCTACCAAATCAGTAATTAGTGGGTGCCTACATCATAGAATATCACAGGAAGGCACACGTGCAGCTTAAGGGTGTGCGTCACCTTGTAAGGAGGGTGAGTGTGTCACACCCCCCCCCCCCGACTGTGCATGCACAACTCTCGCCGTGGGCTTGCTGAACCCAGTGCCAAGCTGGCTTCCCCACCTTTGGGCTGGGCAAGCCCAGTATGTACATGTGACAGCCGTGTGTGTGCAAGGGGCTTGTGCAGCCCATGTCTGGGCAAGTAATCTTGGCGCTGGGCTGGGGAGATGGCACGTTGGTAGGAGGGTGACTCGCCCGAAGGGGATGACTCAGCAAAGGGGTTTTCTAATCTCCCTCTGGTGCAGAGTGCACCAACTGCACCACCCTTTCAACGCTCCTGGAAAGGCATACCCTTCCTAAGCATGGGAAGGAATGTGAATCTCTAATTTCTAAAGCCTCTCTCCACATTTCACGCAGAGGCTCGACGAGCACCTGTCGGGGATGCTCTAGGGGGAATTCCTGCTGCAGGCAGGGGGTTGGACTAGATGACCTACTAGGTCCCAACTCTATGATTCTATGATTTCTAGGCCTGAAACAGAATATGTTCAGAATGATCTGAAACAGTCTGATTTGTAACAGAATAAAAATTCAAGCTGGCAAAAGTTTCTCATTTACAGCTCTGTGGAGATAGATTTTCCCATACCGTTTACAGCTTGGGTTTGAAGGATTTCACCCTGCATTATAAGAAAGTGAATGACAATTTATAAATTACAGTTGCAAGAGAAATGCAGAGTGAATAAGATAATAGATACAATGACAACTGCCACCAACATGCAGCCTTTTATCAAATAAAGTATGGGTGATGATCTCTCTTTTTCCACTGATGTTAAATCCAGGATTTCAACAGTCACCCATTCAACAAGAAACTATTATAAATACATTAGGCTTTCTGGATCTCTAAAAATGTTAAGAGTGAAAAAGTAATAGTGTAAGCTCTTGCTTTGGACTGATAAATAACTACCAGTAGGATTTCCACTAAGCATTAGAGGGTCATAACTCAAATGTCCAACACCTTATCTTATACTGTCAACACTTGTCATCGTGTCCCTCCAGCTGCAGATTCACCAAAAAGCTTTGCTATTTTTACAACTGGCACAATAAACACATTTCTGATCAATCGTAGGCACGCTAGAAATTCTCAAATGAGAACCAATTGTTGCTTTATTTAGGCTGCAATCCTAACCTTCAGGTAAACCGGCCTAAACCCCAGCATAAGACCTGTGCTGACCTGGGGGTCTCACAAAACTGCCATAAAACATTTGTGTGCCACTCCTGGGAGAGGGTTAGGCCTGTGCACAGACATGTGCTTGCCTCCCTACTTCACCACACAGAAACAGGAAGAACGATGAGTTGTGCTGGCCTAGGTTAAGGCTGCACTTTCAGTAGAAGACACAACTACATTGCTCACTACAGTAGGTAGAAATAATGCTCACAAACTCACAAAGATGCCAAAGAACACCAGCAGATAGCCACTAAAAAACACTCTGCTGGGTTGAAGAGGGCCAGTTACACTCCCCCGGCTAAATAAAAGAGCATCCATTTGAAAAAAGATGCCTCTTAACCAGTTAGCCGGATCAGCTATAGAAAATCAGTGATTGTGAAATTGTGAAAAAATTCTTCTTCTGCCTGACTACAACACACAGAATGAGTCACCGCTTTGCCTTCATGCAGCAAGTTCCCACAAAGTCCTGCACATGGAAAGCCCTGCAATGCCATCGGGGAAGGAAAGAAGGGCACAATCCTAACCAATTTAGGCCAGCATAACACACCAGTCTCCTTGTTCTCATTGTGGTGGGGGGAGGCGGCATATATCTGTGCATTGCCTAATCCCTACAAGAGTGATGTGCCTTACAGTACTTTTGTGACACACCCAGGTCAGCAGACGATGTGTGCGAGGACTTATGCTGACCTAATTGGAGTTTAGGATTGCAACCTAAGGCTTCCAATTATTGGCGGGTGGCTAATAATATATTGACAGGCAATACAGGACAGAGTGAAGGGCCAGGATAAAACCTATAGAGATTCTACCCCATCAACACTTACCCGGGAAATTATAGACCAGTCAGTTTGACTTCAATCCCGGGCAAGATATTAGAGCAAATCATAAAACACACAATTTGTGCACATCTAGACAAGTACTCAGTGATCAGTAGAACCCAGCAGGGATTTACTAAGAATAAATCTTGCCAGACAAATCTGATCTCCTTTTTTGATCGGGTTACGAGCTTACTGGACAGTGGCAATGCTGTGGATGTCATTTATCTTGACTTCAGCAAAGCGTTTGACAAAGTCCCACATGACATTTTAATTAGGAAGTTGGAAAAATATGGGCTTGACGGAGCAATTGTTAGGTGGATCTGCAATTGGCTCGATGGCCGCACTCAAAGGGTTTTAGTAAATGGTTCTGTGTCAACCTGGAGGTCAGTTTCTAGTGGGGTCCCCCAAGGCTCTGTCTTGGGACCGGTTCTCTTTAACATTTTCATCAATGACTTGGAGGAAGGGATACGGGGGAGCCTGATCAAATTTGCAGATGACACCAAACTGGGAGGAGTAGCAAACACATCAGAAGATAGGAGAAACCTCCAGGAGGATCTGGATAAACTGGAATCCTGGGCTGTAACAAACAGAATGAATTTCAACAGGGAGAAGTGCAAGATTCTGCACTTGGGCAATAAAAACCAAAAACACAGGTATAAAATGGGGGATACTTGGCTTGGCAGCACAACTGTGAGCGGGATCTTCGAGTCGCCGTGGATCACAAGCTGAACATGAGTCAGCAGTGTGATGTGTCTGCAAAGAAGGCAAATGCCATTTTAGGTTGCATTAAGAGGACTGTAGCTTCCAAGTCACGAGAAGTTCTAGTTCCTCTTTATTCTGCATTGGTTAGAACTCACCTTGAGTACTGTGTTCAGTTCTGGGCACCTCACTTTAAGAAGGATGCAGCCAAACTGGAGCAAGTCCAGAGGAGAGCAACAAGAATGATCAGTGGGATGGAAGGGAAGCCCTACGAGGAAAGGTTGGGGGAACTTGGGATGTTCAGCCTGGAGAAGAGGAGGCTGAGGGGAGACATGATTGCCCTCTTCAGATACCTGAAGGGCTGTCATAGGGAGGAAGGGGCCAGTTTGTTCATAGCTGCTTCTGAAAGCAGAACTAGAACCAATGGGTACAAACTGCAAGAAAGGAGATTCCGGCTGGAAATCCAGAAAAAATTCCTGACGGTGAGGGCAGTTCGGCAGTGGGACAGATTGCCAAGGGAGGTGGTGGACTCTCCCTCACTGGGGATCTTCAAGCAGAGGCTTGATGAGCACCTGTTTGAGATGCTCTAGGGGGAATTCCTGCTGCAGGCAGGGGGTTGGACTAGATGACCTACTAGGTCCCTTCCAACTCTATGATTCTATGATTCTATGAACACAGAGCTCTCCACTCATGGAAGGAGCCATATTCATTGGCTTTGGTGACAGCAGCTTTGCATTCCTCATAAGAGTAGATGACATATGCCTAGTAAAATATTCTGAGTAACCTTTGGGGAGATAAAACCAGTAGCTTGAAGCTATGTTACTAACATATGCAATCCTAACCTCCAGTTAAGATAAGTCCTGGCATAAGTCCTGTGTGGATCTGGGAGTGTCACAAAAGTACTGTAAGGCACCTCTGCCCAATTCCTGGTGGGGTTATGCCAGTGCACAGGCATATGTCAACCTCCCTGTACCATGATTGGAAGATATGCCAGGTGAGTTAGGTCAGCCTAAATTGGTTAGGATTGTGCCCTCAAATTCTCACATTCCTCTATTCATAGAGAGCGATGAAAGCCGACTTACTACCATAAATTAATTGCTGATCATCCTGTGCTACTAAACATGGAAACTTCCTGAGGTAGTGTTGAGTAAATAAATAGTCAGGAAATGGATAATTTAAAGCCACAATTATGTCTGACTTAAAGCTGTAAAACATTTACATTTTACAGCCTACGCTCCCCTCAGTGGTAAGCTGTTCTACTCAGTCCTAATAAGCAAAGACCCTCTCTCCTTGACTAATCAAAACCTTTACTGTTGGTGAACATGGAGAATGATAGCTCTGTTCTTCAATGCATTTACCAACCAATGCAGGAGAGTAAATATTTAGCGCAGCACTTTGGGATATGGCTCTGTTGTTCTTATTAACATGAATAGATGTAAATATTTACAGCATATTTTCCCCGGGATATTTATGCCGGGATTTAGCTCAAATGTAGAACCGCAGGGGGAAAAAAAGAATGAAAGAAACACTCTACAATGAATATATTTTAGCATCTCATGCAAATAAGAACCCAATCTACAAAATGCTTACCCTGACAGCCTCTAAAGTGTTTCTTAATAAAATGAGCAGCAAGAGCTTCTTCAACATAAACTATCGGGATAACAGCAATGTCAAGGGAGCTTTCTGAGAGAGGAGGAAAGGAAGATAGCAAATGGGTATTACCAAAGTCTGTACACACCTAGCAGTGTACTCGTAGGTTAGATAAAAATTATGAGGAACATGGAGGAGTTGTCATTCCCTGTCTCTCTTCACCTTCCTTATAATATCTGGGTAAACAAAATGTGAAATGGTATGTTGTGTTGCTCCCACCACCATTCCACATCACTGGCTGTCAGTCATGGACCTGGGAAATACACATGCAATCATATATCATATCATGGAAATGGAATAGTTACATCATGTTACATCATGGATACAGAACATATATACAGCCATGTCTCCCACTGTGACTATCTTGAGGCTGCCATTTTCTACAATTAAAAGCATCATTTGCCTTTTTTTCCAGTACTACACTTGGTGAAACCCAAAACTACTGACTCAGGTCAAATGAATTGGGAACTTTAGAGCATGAGTCAGTAAATGGCATCATTAAGACTCATGTAGGAGAAACACTAATCACATTTCCCCATTTCCCCAAGATAAATTCTTTTAGAAAATCGCAGAACTCACTTACTCAATATTTTCCTCTATTATCACATTCTTAGAAGTAATTCAAAGCTCCTTTAAACTGAATATTGCTATGCAAGCATGTTTTGTTATCTTAAAGACCCTCCCTCAAACTTATGAAAAAAGAATGCAGAAATTCATTTTTTCCTGTTCCTTTTAGCAACCATAAAAATTACTTCTATTCTTATGAAAGTTTCGCAAGTCCACTAAACTATACAGATTTTTGCATTCTTCGCCACCCTCATTAAGCATCTCCCAGTCAACATCTCAAACTGGCTCCCAAACAAAAGTAGCAGTAAGCAAAAATAAGTCTTGAAAGTATACTTCATTCCTATAACCTGGCTGTATTTTGCACTCCCTGAGCACTCCTTGCCTACATTGGCTCTCCTTGCCTTCTAGAAATTACTGCCCTTTATAAAATATTTTACCTTACAATCCAGAGTAACTACGGGAGCACGTAAGAGACTATGGGAAATTCATATTGCAATCCAGAGTAAATTGTTCTTACACCGGAGCAAGGACTTCCCGTAGTTACTCTGGATTGTGCCCTTTGTTTCTCATACTGATCCAGCTGTGCAAGTGTTATCTCATACTGATCCAGCTGTGCAATCCAACATGACATTCTCATCTAACATCTTCATCAAACTTGAATTGAGTGACAAAGAGAAGATTTTCCTTTTATAATCACAATTTAAGGGGAAGCTATAAGGATACCATTTTTCCCACTATGTGACACTCGTGTAACTCCAGTTTCCAAAATAGCTTATCAGCTTCTGCTTGCATCACCGCAATTCTGCTATTTTATATAGGAGCACAATTTAAGAGCACCATTAAGGCACACTTACACCAACCAACAATCCCTGTCATCCATTTAAAAGTTGCTATTGGTTTTGTCACTTTGTCAGGTAAATGGAACCCATGATCTTCCATGACTTTAGTGATGAATTATTTTTAACCTCCTGTTCCTCTACCTGCCTTAATCCTTTTCTCTGTCTTGCAAGAGAGAATAATAGTAAATCTTTCTTGTCTGCCTACATTCGTAACAGTGTGTCCTATGTGTGTCCTATGTTTGTAACTGTGCATTTACATGTGAGTCCTATGATATGAATATATGAAGCACAGATAAATAATTGATCCCATTAGATGTTCTATCCAGGGGTTTTAGAATCCCAGCCTGGAGGCTGATGTGGCCCATATGATGTGGCCTCCATGATTCTCACAGCAAACCCCCTCTATCTGGTGCACAGGCAAGCCCTGTAATCTTCTGAAGGCAACGGATCTCTGCTCCCCATACCTTCAGAAACTATTCTAAGGACCAGGGAGGCTCCGCACACCTCCTTTCTCTGTGTATGAAAGTGCTTACATATTAACTGGTTCAAATATCACCATCTCCTTCTGTTAGAAAGTATTTATGAGTTGATTTGAATTCATTAATTCAGCCATAAGGTATGCTTCTAATATATTCATTTATGTCAATTTGAAATGTAAATCATTTTTCCAGCCCCAACACAGTGTCAGAGAGATGATGTGGCCCTTCTACCAAAATGTTTGGACACCCTTGTCTCTATATTACCACTTCTAACCATAAGCTTGGTTTATAGAAAGTCTCACAGTTTGGTCAGCATCTCCATTAAAAAGGATCTCAACGGAGAAGAATTGGGACAGATTTTTGTGAGACCTCTGAGAAAATTAAGGAAAGTTAAGATAGACAATAATGGACTAAATGGCCAATGGTCTGACACAGGACAAGGAAGCTTGTTGAGTGTGAACTATAATCTTTCTGCTATGGTCTCCACATTAAAGGAATCCAACCTAGATACTCTTCAAAGTAGTATGTTGTGGTTCTGAACCAGAGACCCTACAGGCCAATTTAAGGGGAGGGAGCACAAGGTTTAACCCACCAAACAACACATTCATAGTTCGCTACTATACATAGTTTTCTGCCAGTAGTTTGCTACTTTCAGGAGCAGAAGCACATATCCATCTTCATCTCCATGTACTGATAACCCAAGAAGCAATAGCCCTTAAAGTTGCAGTTATTAGGGCTTCTGCTTTTCATCATTATGTAAAAGAAATGGTAGCAAGTTGAAACATAAAGATAGGATTAGGCTTTGCATACAGAAAAATCCAGGTTCAATTTCTGGCATCTCCAGGCAGGACTGAGAAAACTTTCCCTGCTAACAAGCATCACCCACCAGGATTTCATCTTCTACACAATTACTGAAATGCAAGATTTCTGTCCTTGTCTACATCAGAGCCAAAAGCCTAAATATTTATATGCGTTGGATAAGACCAGCCACTTCAAATTATCCCATTAGGCAATCCTTCTGTTTGTAATTAAGATCTATCAACTTGTGTCTATCCTTTCTCCTGTTTCCCCCACCCCCCAGTATTAGTCTTGTAATGATTAAAGTGAATGAATTCAATCCACTCATTAATAATACAATTTATTTCTCAAGTGGTTGTTAGCTTCCAGGAGAGCTTAGAGAACGCATGGCTTTTGACATGCTTGTTTGGCAACATCCTCTATTAAGCAGGACATAAAATAGCAACCATGGAGGAATGCCCTTGTTATTCTACTTTGCCAGCCAACACCACAGGATGACAGGTTTTATCCCCCCACCAAACAACACTTAGGAAAGCATGACTTGCTAGCTGCTTCTTTTGTTTTTCAGGTTTGTATCTTTTTCACCTTCAAAACACAGCCAATTTGTTTGTGATATTTCACAGGGAATGGAAGGTGTTTAATCAATCACTTGACAGCAAGGCCCCAGCCCGAGAAGGTATAATACAAGCTGATCTTTTTCCCTTTGAGCAGCAGTAACTTCCTTTGCATTGGATCAGGCTAATTTCATCAGGAGGATTCAATGCAGCAGGTGAAGCTGGGCTGTATCACCAGAAAACAGGGTATTTTTTAATCATTAGCAACATGGGAAAAAAACAAACAAAAAGGAACCCATGTTAGTTTTGGTCTCCCAGATGTAGAGATTCTGGCAATTGGCCTAGAAGCCAAAGAAGCCATCTGGGCTGATTGTTCTGATCAGTTGGCAACTCTAACTGGAATTGTGCGATTTGCTTTGGATAAAGGTCACTTTTTAAAAAAGAAAGTTTGGGGCTTGAATATGTGTTTTTAAAGCATCACAGGTAATAGTAAAAATGTGGGAGAACTATATAGGGTGATACTATTTTCAGAACAGCTCTGTGCCAACACAACATCTAGCTCTACCCTCAAAGTCCATCTTACTCTTCTAATACAGTAATTTAATTCTTTTTAATTTTTCACTATTTAATAACATTTGGCCATATCACAGCATGGGTTTATCAACTGGTGAAATGAGCAAAGTCCTCTTTAATCACTGCACTGGCCAGTAAACGTCCATAAACTATCATTCAAGATAGTGCCCCCCAGCACACAACTGTGAGTCATCTTAACATTTGTCTTTATATGCCTTTGATTTATATTTGGTTGACATACTATCCTTTTGAAATGAAAAGCAGTTTCCCTAGAAATCTGCAAATGCATTTTAAACTTGGTAGACAGGCCAGGGAGTCAGACTGATGGATGACACCAAAGATGATAATAAAAGACTTTGAGTCATGCAGGGAAGAGCATACCTGATGGAGGCTATTGTGTAGATGTCACACAGATTCATTGACAAGACAGAGTTAGTGTCATCTTCAGCCAAGACTCATCCTGGAAATATAAACAATGCTAATATTGTTGCCACCTTCTGCATGCACTATTCACTACTATTCTCGTATAAGCTATAATAAGGAGCTTCACTCTAAATTTACATTGTATCTACAGATTCATGCATTGGCACATATGCAAAACAGAGGAAAATGGCAACTTTAGCACAGGACAACTTTGGATTCTCAGGAGAGCCCCCCGCGTTTAATCTTTCCTGTGGACAAAAAAAATCCTATGTCCCTTAACAGATGTGTACCCAGATGAGTACCCCTTCACAAAATGGTATGCCTTTTTTCTTTTTTAAAAAACTGGGAGGTTGCATTTTAAATTGATGATTTCCTTTTTGCTTTTCCCAGAAAGGCCACAAAGCCTGGGCAACAGTACAGGGATTACACAAGCTTGGGCATGTGACTCTGCGGTTCTTTATCTGACACACAGCAAATTTGGTACTTTGCCTCCCAAACTAAGCTCCACTATGGACTGGGTGGTGGGCTGCATCCACACTGCAGGCCATAGGATGCCAACCTGTGATGTATGAGGTAGACTGGACATATCTTTCCCTGCTATAACCACTTAGGAATCTCTACCACTGGAAGAAAAGAGAGGACCAGGACATCTGTGCAGCAAAGTGTGCAGTTTGCACAATGGAGCCAGTCATACTGTGAAGGAAAGATCCAAACTAGTACATAATGAATAGCAATTAATCCATGGCATTCGGCTGCTCTTTTAAATACTATTGTGAATAAGAAAATTAAAGAATGAAAAATGGGGGATTTGAACAAAAATCAGAGTATCCAATTGCTATTCTTATCACAGCAGAGCTACATTTACAATTCCCTAGTTAACCAACTACATTTACTTAGAAACTCTTGAATTTTTAAGCATTCTGAATTAAAATTTTCATTTTATTTTTGTATTACATTTGCACCTAGAGCCCAACCATTAAACCATCTATACAGCTCATGTCAACCATAGGTGATAAGTAGACTGGCAGGTACAGGGTGACCTTCAACCCAAGTTTGCCACTGCCTTCCTCTAACTTGCTGCAAACTGAGCCTTGTCGATTTGCTTTGACTTCCCAATCCAGCCACAACCCACCATACCCCACCCACACCATCCCTATGAACTTAAAAGAAGGTATGACAAAGGCACATACTGAGTGGGTAGGGAAGGGGATCAAAACTGCTCTATGCTTGGAAAAATCAAGACAGATAATAACACTCCATGCTTCTTGCATGGTCTTAATGGTCCCAGCAAGGAACAATGTCGGGTACTGAAGAAGCTTGCATGCAAACTGAGCTCTTACTAAACTAATCTGTAGTTAACAGTATATAATTTCTGCCTCATGGATCAAGGCAATTCGTTATCTGATCATTCTATCATCCTTTGGTGACTCACCAAAAATTAGGTCATGACCCAGCAGTGTATCCTGAACCACAGTTTGGGAACCACTGTTCTATATCAGTGATTTCAGTATTGGGGGGTTACCCACATTAATGTAAATATGGATTTTAAGCAAAGAAAAATAAATCAACCAAGCCATTATGGAAAAGCATAAGTGAGTATTAGATCTGCAACCAGATAGCAAAGAGAGATCTCAAGCTGACCTCTCATGTCAAAGCTGACACCAGCAATAATTATTCACCATTTACTTCTTCTGTTTTTAAAAGCACACTGTTCAAAATGGATCCTAAGGACATAAATCTGGGAAGAGAATTTAAACAAACAAGACTTTTAGGTCAAGCGACAAGAGGTGCTTTCAATGCAGGTGCTGAACTAAGTTAATGTTTTGCCCTCAGAGACGTTGCATCATAAGCAGGGGAAGATTTATGCTGCAAGCGTGAGCAAACCTTCCTTTAGGCAAGCTATACACTGTCTCTAGATGTGTGACCACTTGGCTGACCCGATACTTTCACCACAGACAGAAACAATGGAGTTAGGAAGCTTAAAATTCTATCGAAAAACACTAGAGTGGCATGAAAGTTATTATTACCTCAGAGAAATTACCCCCACATTAAACCAGACCTTCACCTTTGCTCCTAATAATAGGCCAAAAGCTTCTCATGCTCTAAGCAGAAGTTTCCAAATCATATTTGCTGCTGCGGAAAATGTGGCATTATATTCTGCATGACTTGAGAAGACAAAGTTTCCCTATTCATGTTATAGCTAGGGCTAGCCTTATAGGTTCATAAAATAAGAGGGCCTCACAACATATCCCCTTGCAAAAATGTTTTGCATTGGGCCCTGCAGCTCCTAAGGCCAGCCCTAGTACAGTCAGTAAGTGTGGAAAAGTACACACAATTTGCACTTTACACTATCAGTTCCCATCACTTGAAAGTAAACCTCACACACTCATTTCACATGTTCAGCCACTTGCACAGATACGTGCTTACAGCATTATATGTGAACTTAGAAGTTCTCTTAGTTTCACTTGCTCACCCTGACTGAAATTAATTTTATTATTGATAACTGAAGCTTTTCTTAAAAAGGCAACCTATTTAACATTTTTGAAATGATATATAAAAAATTTGATATATCCAATAAGTAGATTAGAAAATCTACTGACACATAGCATACCACCACTGTTGCGTTCCTTTTTGGTTGGAAGCTCGTGCAAAGCTCTCACTGCTACAAATATGGGAATTTTCTGGTACTTGTTGCCTACTACTTCGTTGTTACCACAAGGTTATTAGGAGTGCTAGCACATTCTTGCACAGTTCCCATAGGACACAGTGATTTGTTTCACTGATGACATGGAAGTCACATGGATGATGTGCCAACTTCATAGCGATGAAATGTGGGTGTCATATGAATGATCTGCCAGTGTCACAGTGACAAAATGCTATCATCATAAGGTCTCTCTGCAGTAATGAACTTTGTTCTCATGGATGGTGAGGGTATAACTGGAAAGGGCTGCATTAGTGTTGCTTTGCCAAACAGGTTTGAGTGTGGCCCTTTTAAAATCAGCATCAGTGCACAATCAGAATGACATTACTATCAAGAGCTTTCCAGTGTCCACGTAACATTGGTTCAACATCTGAAAAGGAGTGGGCCTATAAACTGCTTCTCTGGGACAGTCTTCATTAAAATAGAAACATATTGGTCTTTGTTATAAATTAAAATAAAATAAACCAGATAATGAAGCAATTGATCACAAATATTGCCTCCCATGTGATGCAGGTTGACTTCCTCAATATCATCAACCAATTAGTCCATAATTAAAGCCCTGGTTAGAGAAGGCTGCCAGAATTTTATTTTTCTAAAAAAAAAAAAACCACAAGTATTCTCAGTGAGTATGGTAGGAGCTGTGGGTGGTGCAAGTGGCTAAGACACTGTGCTTGTTAACTAGCAGGCCAGGGTTTGAGACCTGGGTCGGCCCCACAAGACAGGGTGAGCTCCTGTCCTTAGCCCAGCTCTGTGACACAGCTGGATCCAATCGTATTGGCTCTGCCTTTCCATTGGACTAATTCAGTGGTGTGGAGAGGGGGGATTTGCTGCTTGGGTAACAGCCTATCCTCCATAACAAACTAACCCAGGCTTTCATGCTTCGCATGCAGCGTATGCAGCGCCGAGCACGATACCATAGTCTTCCAAGACTGACGGAGGCCTGCTTTATCGTAGGAGTACTCAGCAGATTTCCCGGAAACACTTTCAGTATTCATTTTGTTATGTTAGCTTAAAAGTTTACCAGGAATAACATTCACTGGGCTCTCTCAACAATCCATCTTCAGTGGAAGTCAGTCACTGTTGGAAAAGCAGACTGGAAGACAGGCATTTGTTTCCATTGCTCCCAGGGAAACCTTGCTAAATGATCTTCAAGTTAACAAGATATACAAATTATTTATGTGTCCTCCTACTATAAAATGAATGTTGAACTGAACAACCATTCTCCTCATGTAGTAACAGCCAATTTACAGGGGTCTCTAAATATTAATGAAACCAAGTTTGACCTACCATGTGTATAATTTGCAGAGGTAAACATCTTGGCTGTCATTTATTCTCAGCCAGAATTTCAAAAGGAAAAATTTTTAAAAACCTGGAATTTTGCTTCTGATGAACTTTTGAGCCTTTGAATAAGTATACAAATGACCTTCTACTCACCTTGTGGTGAAGAGCCCTGGGGATACTTTAGGTTTTTTGAGTAGTTGACCGTTTCCCCCCCCCCATTTTTCTAGATAACAATGTTGCTTCTTCTTTTTTCCATCTCCAAAATATTCCACAATATATTCCATTATAAACAAAATATAAGAGCTAAAAATCCAGAAGTTTCCAGAAAACATCAGCAAGCAGATGAACCATTTTGCATCACAAGTAAATGTTGCTAGCAGACAAAACATGTCTCTGCCATTTCTCCTTGTGTATGCTGACAAGAGCTGGGTATGTATAAAATGAACTTTACAACTGTACTCACCTTGACATTCCAAGCACTCCTTTCCCAAGTTCCAGTGATTCAGTTATTAATTGGAAATGTTATTTCTGAAAGCGGTTCAGTGTGTGCCAACAAGGGAGCAAAATATATGTGTGCTGAAATCCAGGGGTTTGTAATATAGGTGTGAAAGAAAGAAAGAAAGAAAGAAAGAAAGAAAGAAAGAAAGAAAGAAAGAAAGAAAGAAAGAAAGAAAGAAAGAAAGAAAGAAAGAAAGAAAGAAAGAAAGAGGGCAGATAAGGTTTGTATCTCCTACAAAGAAAACATTTCATAACAATGCCAGGAAAAAAATAATTTGTTTTGTTTTAGTAGATACTACGATGGAAAGAAACTAGTTTTAATGCTTCAAAGTACACTCCTGAAGAAATTTCATTAACTTCAGCAGGACCAACACCAACAAAATATTTCAAGGATTGGCCTGTACTACCTAGGGATAGAGTGTAGAATGCAATAATTTTATATTAGCACCTTAGGAGAACCTATTGTCAGAAATAAGTATTATTCCAACCACCTTTTTTATTGTTCATTTTCCGTATATGTGTTGTCATCTTTGAGTGCTGTTTGTCAGTCTTAGGAACTCGATTCGGATGATTCTGACTCAAATCACGAAAATGTGTGGCATTTAATGATCCAGTGATCTGTGAGTTGCAGGCTTGGAAGACTGAAAAATTTTGTCAGAGCCCCACTGACTAATCTTGTACTAGAGTTGTCAATTCTGCATGTGTTTAGATGGTGCTTGCTTACTATTTTTGTGGCATGATTGTGGTTCCAGGGGAGCAGCAAGTAGTTCTAGCCATAAGGCAGGGAGGAGTTAATGCAACATTTAGCAGTAGGAAAGGTAGGAGAAACTCTTTAGCCAGATTCTGATGGGAAGGCAGAAGCAGATTGGACAAAATATCAGAATTATAATATTGTCATTGGCTGAGGGATGGCAAGAAGAAAAGCCCAAGGGATTCTTATCTTACAGCTGGCTTGAGAAACTCAGGAAAGGGATGAGGATAGAGTCTGAACTAATGAGCACTCAAAAATCCCAGTCCACACATCTGGTGAACTGTGACAAAACTGATAATGCATAGTTTGATTCTGAGGGTGTAATCCTAAACAATTTAGGCCAGCACAACCTACCCATCTCCCTGTTCCTATGGTGGTGTGGGGAGGCTGGTGCATGTTTATACACTGGCCAACCCCCTGCCCTCAAGGAATGGCACAAAGTGCCATGTTATAGCACTTTTGTGACACCCCTAGGCCAGCAAAGGACATGTGCTGGCCTAACTGGGGATTCGAATTATGCTGTGAGTCTGACATTTATCTGCTACTTTCAAATTAGGTTGGACATGTAGGTTGGACTGGTCGTTCTTATGTGTTGTCATCCATTTGGCCTGCCCAGCCACAGTGGTGACTCTGCAGGGAATGTTTGTAAATGAACTTAGATGCCATCTTTCTGCAAGAAATGTCCGCCTTTTCTTTAGCTTTGTAGAAATACACTGCTCTGAGCTATAACTTGATCTGTTATTGATTTCTGAGGCAGATGGATTTGGTCTTTCAACCCTCTGTGTGATCGCAATCTCAGGGGTTGTTAGTTAGGCTGAGACTTTGCCATATGTCTTTGTCTAAATAGATTTAGAGGTCATAAAATAGCAACAAATGTCTGAAAAAAAAATCAAAATAAAAGATCAATTGCTTTCTTGCAGTTTCATTCTGGAAATGCACTTATAGTCCATTACAGTGCAAAAGATAAAATCCATATAGACATATCAACCAATATCACTTGTGTAAACTCAATCTATAAAAGCACTTACATTTGATCCTGTACTTTCCATTATTTGAATATTTCAATAATATTGGTAGAAAGAAAGTCCAGTCTGCAGATTACAGAGAGAAAACTCCCAACACCATGCCTCATCCTATGTAAGCAAGGCCAACAATCCTCTTGGTTTTTTTAAAGGAACTGTATCTACTCCTCTCCTCTCTTACACAACTATTGTTATATATGAAGCACATATCCTATAGAGGCCCAATTTATAAGATTTTGCCTATTGAGAAATGGGGCTTCAGATCAAACACCATCATCAAAGAAGGCATTATTAACATCTAAGGGAGAAATATGCATCCTCAGTTTTACCTCATTCCTTATCCGTTTGGACCACACAATTGACTCTGCAAGTATACTTGAGAGCAAAGCAAAATTAGATCTAATACCATGAGGAGGTTTGAAGAGATAGCTTGGGGTTTAGGAATGACATCTTTAGGGCTAAACCTGATTTCTACAGTGAAACAGCACAGGGTTAAAATAATCCTTGCTTCTAGTTAGTGGTCCCAGTGCAAACTGCAGTCTCATTCAGCTCCTACTAACAAGTAAAACTAAGCCTGTATATGAAATCTTCAGCATCAATGTTTGACCTCAAAACTGTTTCGAAGTAGGAGTAAAACCAGTGCCTGGAGTGTCTGACACCAGGGGGAAAGACAGTACCACAACTACAGATTGTAATCCTAACCAAGGCCAGAACAACTCACTGGTCTACCCATTCACATGATGCTATAGGGAGGCAAGTGTATATTTATGAACTGGCCTAATCCTCCCTCAGGAGGCAACTTTCATAGTTTCAGGGCATGGGTTCCCCAGTGCTCCCCAACACCTCCCAGACCCTGGCAGTATCTCTGATAGGTTTGGAAATAGCCCCTTCCTCAGCAAGGGCATGATTCTGGGAATCACGTCACTGCCCCAGCACATTAAAGTTTAAGACTAGAGGATTTCTTAAAGCAGTGGCAGTCAAAATGGGACTCAGGTCTTGGGGGGTCACAAGCAAGTGGGTAGGATCTGTTATCTTGGAATCTGACACTGGGCTTTCCTTGAAGTAAGTCTCATTAAACACATTGGGACTTACTTCCAAGTAGACATGGAAGAACTCTGGCATCACAGTGATGTCATATTTGGTAAGTTTGACAGGGGGTTCCGGGCAGTGTTTTAAGTTTGAAATGGGGTCCTGGGCTGAATTGCCTAGTACTGCCTTAATTTAAGAATAAGCTTAAGAAGTTTAAGAATAGAGGATGAAATTTCAGCAGGTACAGATTGTCAGCTCTGGGATGATAAGCATGATATTTCCTGCAGGTCTGTGTTTACACAGTGAAGATCCAGGAGCTGTAAAGTTGAAAAGTTGGCCACCCCTGAATAAAGTGACATCTATTAGGTATTCATTATCAGTTTGCTAATTTCATATTTAAGAATAAAGCAATAATTTTAAAAACACAATTGTGATTACAATAAATCATCTTAATATGCTCCTCATTTAGCTGAAAGGGCAGGTGAATCCCTACATTTCTGGATTTAAAAGAAACAAATCTAGAGAGAGAGATGTTGTGTTCTACCAAATTTTAGAAAACAGTGGTTAGTGATGTTTTCACTGACCCACTTTACATAGCCATATATACCCAAAAACTGACTAGAAATGTGGATAAGTGATTATTAGCATCATCCAGAATAGCAGAGGTTACAAATCTGCAGTTAAATAATCTTCTCCTCACAACAAGCTAATGTAATTGTCTTGTTTAAAGTTCCCTTATCCCGTCATTTTTATCTTTCTAGTTAATGCATTTGCAGTCACACTCTGAGAGATCATTTAGACTTGTGGCCATTTTTCAGTCGTTATCACTCGCGCACATCTTCCTGTGTCTGCCTTGTAATGCAGTTAGGGAGTCATTAGCGGCTATACAGTTATCCCTAAGTCTCACAGGCATATCAATGGAACTGGATAAAGCGTGTTAGATGAGAGCATTCTCGGGAAGATTTATTGGCCACAGTGACAGTACAAAACATGCATTACAGCAAGCGGCCTTAAATTTTAGGTTATCTTTTGCTTGCTTGGAAGAAAAGAACTGTAGACTCCATCCCTAAATTACAATAAACTATGTGGACTAATCAGGGTCTGCCTGTACTATCTGGAAGCAACCTTTCAGGCTTACATGGTGCTTCTTTAAGATTTTGTCTATTGCTCCAGTCAAGGTTAATTCATTATTTCTAACCATTTCTCTTCATGTTCCAAGTTAGGGCTGGGCTGAAAAGGAAAGACTTTGCATGAAGGGAGGGACCATTTAAACCCTTCTTTGGGTTACTTTGGGGGAAGGGTATTCACCAATTCAAACTGAAGCCAGTGCATTCAAAATTCCCTTCATTTGTCCTCAGTGATGACAATCTACTCCCACCAGGTGGCTACATGGAATAGTGATGTTGTTTGATTCATCAAATGATCCCTAATTGTTTGGGATTATGCATATTAATGATCCAGAAAGCATTGCCTTCACTTATGTAGGTTTTAGTTGTTCTCATTGATTTCATTATGCATTCAGGTATTGTATTTATATCCAACATTTACATGATCCCTGATTGTTTGGTATCATCCATATGAATGATCTAAAAAGCATTGTCTTCTCTTTTGTAGGTTTTGTCTGCTGTCAATTGGCATCATTATTTATTCAGGTATTGTATTTATATCCAACATTTACATGATCCCTGATTGTTTGGGATCATCCACATAAATGATCTAAAAAGTATTGCCTTCTCTTTTATAGGTTTTGTCTGTTGTCATTTGGCATCATTATTTATTCAGGTATTTACATCAAACCTTTCTACCTCTGAAGAGGCTGCCAAGATGACTAAATCATTTTAGGATTATTCGTGAAATTATGTAACTAAAATGGATTGGCCACTCATGGTCATGATGAAATCTATTAGCTTCACAACTTTTGGTTGACTATGATGGCTGTATAACAAAATGAGAAAACTGGTCAAGATGAAAAGAAAAAGCATCAAATCATCAAGAGTGGAAACATGATAGAATAAATCTGAATTAAAATGAACACTTTCATTAATGAACACAAATCATCAGTTTTAATCCCAAAAACGGAAACAGAATGCCCATATATGGACTTCATTGCAAAGAGCCCCAAGTTGCAGGCAAGGCTGCCATCTGCTGCAGCCAGTCCCATGACCACTGCTGGTGCTTTAATGTGGACCTAACAAGAAACCAAGGCTCTTGGCTGGGTGGACCACATGCCATGGATCACCAGGAAGAGGACAGAGAATTAAGGAAGAGAAGTAGGAGACTAGGTAGTCTCCAGGAAAATTAATACAGCTGGAGACCCGAGTCACTAGCAGCAGGCACAAACCTTTATGTTGAGTCAAGGAGCAGGTTGGTTGGAGAAGAGAGGGACAAACCCACAGTATCAGGTATTTTAAAATGGGTCTGGTCAACGATAAGGGTAATCAGGTTGGCACACGGCCCAAGACCAAACAATGGAGTGGAGCCAGGGGCTTGGCAGGTCCAAACCCAAGTACTTGATGTCACTTCAAGTATGTTATATAAAGGACAGTTCTTACAGTATTTACTCAAATATAATATTCGGCTTTTTCAGTTGAATTCAGTCCCCAAAATCAGGATACACATTAGATTTGATGGTTAATTAGATTTGAGCAAATACAGTATTCTTATTATAAATATAGGGTGCACATTACATTTGATGGCGCATTAGATTCTACTAAATATGGTACTTTTAGATTGCTCTGCAAGAAGATCAACCAGTACTGCACAGATAAATCTAGAAGCTTAAATCAGAGTCTTACAGCTCAAGCCTATGCATGTCTACTCAGCAGCAAATCCCATTGAATTCAGTAGGACTTAATTCCAGGAAAATGCATGTAGAATCTTAGCCTTATTTTCCTCCTTGCTGATGTTTTGTAGTAATGGGGCTTAGATTCCGGTATTCATCAGGGTGTCCAGACAACTAGAAATGCCCGGAGTCCTTCAGAAAAGGCGAGCCCAGGGGGAAAATGGGGGAAAATGACCCATATCTCCAGGATTCCAGGCATTCTCGCTGGCCCTCTCATGCATTCTGGCCTCAAATGAGCACATCTGGGGAAAAATAATTTCCATACCTCTCAACACATACTGGCCTCAAATGAGCATGCATACTGGCCTCAAATGTGTGTGTATGAGTGTGTGCTTGTGTTTGTGTGTTTGTCTGGGTCTGAACCACATAACTTGGAGTCACTGGCTTGTGTTATGCTACTACAATCTGTCTCCGAATGGCTTGTGTTATGCTACTACTAACTGACTTAAATGTCAGTTTCTTAAATGTGTTATGCTTGTGTTATGCTACTGCAAAATGTCTCTTAAATATCTGGGTCTGAATCATGCATTTTACAAGGTTCTCGATTTTTAAAGTGTTGAAATTAAGTACAGGAAAGCAATATGAGTATTTTTGCTTGATTTTAACATGTCCTACATGTGTCCTACTTTTTGGGGTGTCCTACAATTTTTTAAAGGAGGTAGGGATTTTGGCCTGGGGGTAGGAATTCTGGATTTGGGATTCAGGAATTTTTGATTTGGCATCTGGTCACCCTGGTATACATTGATGATGCTACATCTTTGACAACTGACTGGCCAGATTTTATGTAGGCTGTGTTGTTTGACTACACTGAAGTCTCTATCATTATTGAAGGTTGCCATTTAAAAATCACTCTATACAGCAATCAAAACAGTCCTGGCAGTTTTCTGTCAAGTGGGCAGAAGCTTCCCAAAGATTGATGATACAAATGCCAGTACAAAGACAAACACTCTCAAGTAAATAATAAATTACATTTGCTTTTCCAACACTACCAGCCTCTGAAGTCGCACTCTCAGTGAGTTTCCTGGGGAATATTCAAAACTCATAAAAGCAATAATAATCAGTTGTCAACAACCCCCATCAGCACATAAGACATACACGAATGTTTGTATTTTCCTTCATGCCCTGTAGGCATTGAAGGTTGTCACATTTTGTATTTAAAACAAAATATTGGTTTACCAATAACATATAGAATAACAGAATTTGTTAGTAGCAGCAGAATATTTATATCTAGGGGCAATTCTTTTAAATATTTACAAAATCATTTTATTATTCGGGAATTATATCTCTAACCCTACAATCCAGAGTAACTACGGGAGCTACCTGTAGTTACTGCACCACCTAGTGAAAACCTATGGGAAATTCATATTGCAATCCAAAGCAAATTGTTCTTACACCGGAGCAAGGACTCCCCATAGTTACTTTGGATTGTGCCCTTAAAAGAAAAATAGGAAAAGCTCTCAATCCAGTTAAAAGTTGTTGTTCTTTCTTTGTCCCATAATAAGGCATATATAGATATCTGGATACTTAAAGTCCTAAACCATTTCAACAACAATTATTAGAACAAGGGTGTCCAAACATTTCAGGAAGGTCGCATAATCTCTCTGACCCTCGGGGCTGGAAAAATGATTTACATTTCAAATTTAAATGAATTTACATATAAGAGTGTATTAGATACAAATCTAGAAGATTATAAGGTTTGCACAAGGGGGGTCAACAGAGAGGTCTTGCAGAAGGCGGTCTGCACTGAGGCTCACAGCAGGACATATCTGGCCTGCATAACCCCTGCATTCCAAAAGTATGAAACTGAGGTCAGGGTGTCACATTCTGGTATTGTGGAGGTTTATTTTCCCCCCTACGAGCACAATCCTAACCATGTCTACTCAAAAGTAAGCCCCATTGTGTTCAATAGGTCTTACTCCCAGGAAAGCATCTTTAGGATTGCAGCCTTTGCCTCAGCTTCAGACTTTGGATAGCCAACAGCATAACCCTCATGCTCTGGGACAGGCAAGCTGGCTTGACTGCAGTTTACCCAGCAAAAACATTGGGAATCCTGTTATGGTACTATGGGGAACAGACTAACAGTGGATTTGTCCCCTTACCCACAGCACCCCAAAGAAATCTACTCCAGCCACTTCTAGAGGACACCTCCCGCTAGGGATGCCATAATTCTCTTCCATAAAATTGGGACAGGTCCATGTGTCAGTAGGTGAACACAATCCCCCAAAACCAGGTTTGTCCCTGTTTTTTGGAATATACGACAACCCTACCTCCTGCCCCAAACCTGCCCTTGCTTTCCCTTCTCTTCACTTGGAAATGCTTTCTCCCACCTCGTTCTCCTCATTCCTTGTTCGGCCAATGCTCCTCATTCCTTGTACTGCATGACCATGTACTGGCAGATGCTTTTCTTTTGTGGAATAGACATACCTTATACCATGTTTGCAAAATGTTTGTTGGCGCAATGGAATTAAGGAAAACTTAGGACCTAGCTAAAGGATTTAAGTTTCTCACATAGGATGAAAATTATTGAAAACTCTTTGCTTCCCAACCTTGCTTCCCTAGAAATGCTCACCAGCCCACTCCTGCCTTCCCCCCTCTTGCAAAAGCACACATTAACCCTTTCCTGACTCACACTGGGAACTTCAATGGGCTCATCCAATCCGAATATTTGCTCCATGAGAATACTCCATGAATACTGTAAGCAAGCATCCCAAAGACTTCTATTCTAAAGACACTTTCCTGGGAGTGAGACCCATTGAACACAATGGGGCTTCCTTTTGAGTAGACATAGGTAGGCTTATGCTCAATGGCAGACTAGATTACAAGAAACAGGTTAGTGGTGCCCTAAATCAAGTTTTTTCAGAGTCTTCCATGTCTGGGATTCACAAGTTGTGGAGTCAGCCCAAAATGTGCATTTTTGCTACTCGAGTTCAAGTCACCTGACTCTCATCGCTGCAAAAATGAGTGTACATAAACCACTTTTTTAAAATACCTTTTTTCCTGAATGAAGTGAAAACAGCTCTTTCTTCCTTATTATAGTACAGTGGTGTGTTTGTGTTTTGTTTGCCTAAATTGGAAGGTGTTGCCTAGAAGATAATGTATGTAGATTATGTTAGTGACAAACGCTTCAAAGAAGCAATTTTCTGTCTGTGTGCAGCTGGGCTTCTTTACTGTGTCTATAATTAAACATTTGCTTTTGGGTTTGAGAGGCAAATAGGTGTCTCTGTTCACCGTTTAATGCTATGCAAAACAAGGAATTAAGCACATTACAAGATTTCTGCCAGCATTTTGCCAGCTTTCCATTTACCTCTGACAGTTCCAAGGATAAAAAACATCCACATAATGCAGTTTTTATTGGGGAAAAAATATTTTACAAAGTTGATCTGTCACTTCCATCGCGGTGGTGATGTGGCACAGAGCTATATCCTAAAATGTAGCTATTTAAATGAGTGGCTCACACTTGTGGTATTTTGTTTTCTATTTTATTTTCTGTTGGGGGGCAGAAAAAGCATTTGAAGGATGGAAATTTAAGGGAAGGTTTCCCCCTCTAAAAGTAGAGCATGAAAAGTTCTCCAGTTACAACTGGGCTTCGTTTTATGGCACAGGCAGACTCTGTGCAAGTTGCACCAGCAACTGTGGGCACAGGGTGGCACATGTGGTTAAGACACTGCGCCTGTTAACTAGAAGGCCAGGGTTCAAGACCATGGGTCCCCACAAGATAGGGAGAGCTCCTGTCCTTAGCCCAGCTCTGTGACGCCGCTGGAACCAATTGTATAGGCTCTGCCATTCAATTGGACTATTTCAGTGGTGTGGAGAGGAAGGATTTGCTGCTCAGGTAAAAGTCTATCCTCAAGATTAATCTACCCAGGCCTTCATGCTTCACATACAGCATCAAGCACAATACCATACTCTTTCAAGACTGATGGATGCCAAGTTCAGCCTTCGGGAACTACAGCCAAGCCTCAAGTGGGTGCACAGAACCTAGGCAGCCTCCCAACAACAGCTCCTCCTTGTGTGGGCTGGCAAAGAGGTGGTGCTGGGCCTCATCCCAAGGCTGCAGCAGCTCCTCAAAGCCTTCTTGAGGCTGCAGTGTCAAGCAGTGCAGGGGGATCATTCATGGCATTTGGTTCCAAGAAGCTCAGTGACAATGGCATACCTCGGTCATTTGGCACCTGAGCCACACACATTTCTTTTGTCACCTCCATATGTCAAAATATGACCTTTGATAGGAAAAAGATTTTTTCCAAGCTGTTTTTTACATTGGATTCAGCTGGAGAATATGCTTCCAATAGTGTATGACAACGGATTCTAGCAATTTTGGCAATTTTTGTAATTTTGGTCACCCCCCAGTGTGTCACCGTTCTGAGTGTGCCCCAAACCCAGGACCTAGAAGAATGAAATTTGCGGAGGGTGTTACTTACATAATGTGAGAACCCACAAAAAAATAATTTTTAGAAATTTACCCCTAAGGGAGTCAAGAGGGATGCAATGCATTTCATACTATACAGTGTTGCCTCACATAACAAGTTTAATTTGTTCCAGAAACAAGTTTAATTTGTTATGTGAAACGCTGTTTATGTGAAGCAGATTTTCCCATAGGAAATAATGGAAACTCAGATATTTGGTTCCAGAACTGAAAAAATATTCATATAAAAATATTAACTGCATGTAAAAATGATGACAAAACTCTGGAATTGAATTCAAAACATGCATTTAATGTGCATGATCCTCTGAAGTCTACTTAGGCTGCAATCCTAAAGACACTTTCCTAGAAGTAAGACCCATTTAACACAATGGGGCTTACTTCAGGGAGAAACATGGTTAGGAGGGTGCAATCAAAGACACTTTCCTGGGAGGAAGATCCATTTAACCCAATGGGCCTTACTTCTGGGTGGACATGGTCAGGAAACGGCCATCAAAGACACTTCTGCAATCCAAGACAGTTTCAAAGTTTCTCCCCACTTTCTCCTTCTCTTCCTCCTGAGCCTTTCTCTCCCCTGCTCCCTTCTGGCTAGCCCTGAGCTGCTTCCCTCTTCTCCACTGCTCTTCTCTCCCTCTGCCCAATGGATGCCTGGCCACAGGAGGAACAGTGCGGCAGTGTTGCTTTTGCTGTGGGCAGGCTAAATGGCACCAACTAAATCAAGGTACCAATGAAATACAAACATTCTTGGCAGAAGTCTTTAAAAGAGATAAATGTGAATTTCAATAGTATTTTTTATTAAAAATACAAACAATACTCATAATCAACCGGTATATCATAAACTTTGGTAGTCCCAGCTCTTTAGCAGATATGTGCTTTTGAACAAATATGTGTCTCCAAATAAATTAAAATGGCTGAAGCAATTGTTGTTTTAAGTGGAGAGAAAATGAGCACATAGTGTTTTTGTGGTGCCTAACTATCTGTAAAACAGCTATTTGGTATAGATGTACTATAAATCAATTTGATTCCAAAAACAAAACCACAAAGACCAAGTAAGTTGAACCAGAAAAGGTGGCTGCAAATTAAGCTTTTATGTAAAGATTTTTCCTGATTGTTCTTTCCACTGTTGGAAAAAACCCATGGTAGCTTCTTCAACATCTGATGATTTAACTGTACCCTCATTTACTATTCTGTTTTTTTCCCCACTAAATTTAGCTGCTATAAGTACCCTGCATAAAATATGGTTTTCTTCTGAACAAACTGGATGCATTTTTATTGTTAATAATGCCTGCTTTGGAAAAATACACTTTTGACTCGAACAGATGCCTGTTATAATCAAGGATCCTTTGCTGAAAGCAAGGAAAATTGTACTAAACACTCACAGGAAGCTCTTTCACAAATAACACAGCTATTGTAAGTGCATTTTTTCCCTACGTTATCTCATTCTTGTCTTTCCATCCTTTAATCCTCTTATAGTTTTTACTTGGGCAAGACTCCCATTAATGGAAATGAGATTTTGGCTTTGCAAAACATAGTCGGATCCTATTTGGTGGTTTCCAGGACTATGTTAACTGTTGCCTTGGAGCCCTACTCAAGGAGAAACTGGGAAAAAATCTTCCAGTTTTGAATTGAAAGTTATCGCTGACAATTTCACCTAAAGGAAAATTTAAAGCCAGTTTAAAATATTCTGTTTGGACAAAACATCAGAATATTTGAGGGAAGCTAAAAGATTTTAAGGAGGACTCATGAAATTTCTCATGAATTCTCTGATGATCTGAGTAACTGAGCATGGGCCCAATCCTATCCACCTTTTCATCTCCGGTGTAGCCATAATGCAGTCCCAGGGAATATGTTATCATACTTTGAGAAGGTCCCAGTGAATGCCCCTCCATCACAGTCATACTTATTCTGACACACTTACAGTAATTCCTGGAAAACTGGATAGGATCCGGCCCTAAGAGTGTAATACAATTTACTTTCTATCACCAAAGTAAGGCCAATGCAATTCTGAGATAAGGGAACAAACATTCCCTTGAGGAGGCCTCCATGAGTGCCCCACAACTGCTGGATGCAGCACATGCCTCACATGCACAACTATGCCTGTGCTGGGAAGTTGGTTAGGATTCCCTCCCCCCCCCCCCCCCCGTCAAATTTCTAAGTAAGCATAAAGGTTTCCCTTTGGGCAAAACATCAGAGATCTCCCAAATTAAAAAAATATTTTAGTAAAGGTAACATTTCTATGGGCAAATATAATATACATTATGAATTATATTCACAGCCCTACCCTATGCTATACTGGTGCAGTGGGGCCAAAGCCCTGGCCTGGGGACATCAGCAACAACACCAACCAATAAAAGTTTGGGGTCTTCCTCTCAGCCTGTGAACAATTCAGGGTCATCGGGGTGATCTCATGGCTTGTTAGGGCTGATAAGGTGGACTTGGGGCACTAATTAATGGGAGCTCCTATATCACTGAACTAATTGCTGAGACCGCTGAACAGATCTTCATGCCTGCTAGCCAGACACACAACTTTTTTTTAAATTTAGGAGAACCAGCTCTACCTGGTATATTAAAGGACAAGCTGAATGGAAGGATGCAAGAGGGATGGGTGATGAGAGCTGTGGGAAGGCACCTCATGATGCAACTTATACCTGTGCCACCAAAATCACTGTAACACCAGGCTGCTCGGGAGGGGAGTTAAGATATAGCCTGGTTTGCCCTGGTCAGTCCCTCCCTGCTTGGCCAGCATACTGCCCACCCCCCAACGAAAGAATCCAGGACCGGAGGACAGTGCACATCCTTGTGTCACTTGCCCCAAACATACAGAGGCAAAAACATACCTTACAGCATGTTCATCACACTCCTGGGCTGGAGTAGAGGACTGAGGCTGCAATCCAAAAGACACTTTCCTGAGACTATGACCCATTGAACTTTTGAGTAGACATGGTTAGGACAGTACTCTTACTTCTGAGCAGGCTGAGCGCACCATTAGCTAAATATAAATAAATACATAAATAAATAAATATTATGCTGAAACTCCCTTTACGAAAATAGGTATGTTGTTTGGGAGTTCTACACTCTCAGCTTCCCTGGAAAATGAGGTAGCTGAAGTTGTCATTAGCCATTATTTATTTCATTTTCTTTGTAAACTTTTGTTGAAAAGTGGCATATAAATACTATCGATTGACTGAGTAATTGATTGCTAGAAATACATTCACCCAAATTCAGTTGGTGCACCAAATGAAACCATACGTAATCCGTTCAGACCTTATTATGGTTACCCATGCTTTAGTATCTTCAAGACTGGACTACAGTAATGCACTTTGTGTAACTACAAAAAACAATTTGAACTAGCCTTCAGCAGGTATTGAACTAACAAGTACAGGTATTTGTTTTTGTTTTTAATAAAAATCATCTTGGGCATTGGTGCTGGCATGGGAAAGGCAGGGCATAAATTCCTAAAATAAATTAGGATTGCACCATTAAGGCCCAATCCTAACCTATATTATAGCAGGGATCTTGCAGTAGCCGTTTGAGCACTGCAGGAACCCTGCTAGTGCAGGCAGCTCAGGATTGAACTTTCTCTGCCACAATATTACACTAGCTTCACGTAGAAAAGAAGACCCTGAAGCAGGCTTAATTCAAAGTTAAGAATTTCACTTCGCATAAAGTGAACCAAAGATTGCTCAAAGAATGTGCTACTTATGTGCCTGTTAATTCTACTTCAAGCTGAGCTGCAATTGTTGTGCTGTGTTCCAAGATCAAATTACATGATCATAAAACCCCATCAGAAGTTGGCAATGTATAGTATTTTACTCTCAATATCAGATGCTAGTATTAAATATTAGCACCTAAAGATACACTGATAATATCCTGGTTAACAATGTATTGCTTGGAGGGAATATTTCTCTTGCCATTCAGTTTTTACACTAATCATCTCAGCAGCTCAGAGGGAATTAAATATTCCTGGTGGCTATGGCAGCAACAGCACAATTGTATATCTTTAAAAACACATTAAAATCAAATTTGAGCTCCATTCCACGCATCAGCAAGGTGATGAGAAAATAATTTGACCTTAAATTGTGGTAGCACATGCAGCATTAAAACAGAACACTTGGTAAAAAACAACAGCTTGAACACATCAAGCAAAATGAAGACAAACTTTAATCCATCAAACAAATCAGTGCAATTCCTATGCCAATTTCATGGCAAATTATCAAAAAGGTAACCTTGTTGCACCAGCTAATTGCAACCTTGACCTTATACCCCTTTGAACCCGATAATGGTTGAACCAGACAGAATGTTTTCCTTCTTGCTGGGAAGGGACGAATTAAGTCATATCAAAAGCAACAGTTCATTTTATGACATATAAAGTTCCTTTTAATTAGGACTGCCATATGTTCCCGAAAACTGGGATTGTCCTGGTTTGGGGGGATTGCGTTCACAAACTGGCAAGTTTGACAGGGGGTCCTGTCCTGGTTTTGTGAAAGAGAATTATGACAACCCTACTTTTAATGAGCCCTTCCTATCTAGCCCAGCATGGATCAGCTAAGCCAAAGGTGTCCAACATAAGGTCTATGCTAAATATAAGGTAACCATGTGCTCTGTTTCCAGGACATGTCCTCTTTTTTAGCCTTGCTTCATGGAAAAAATCTTCATTGTACTCTTTTTTCTTTAGAGCAAGCAGCATGTAACCTTCTTGTAATTAATAAATTATGTGTGTAATCCTAACTTTTGGCCAGAAACATGGCCCAGCGAAACTGGCCTAAGTAGGCCATAGCCTTAGTTGACAGTTTGGCCAAATCCACAGGGCTCGGAGGCCTCTAGGCTGTCCTAACTGCTGCAGCACAAGGGCAGCATGCTCAGTAGGTTTAATTGTCCTGAAGTGGGTTGGTGTAGTTGTGCCATATTCTGAAGTTGAGAAGCAGGAGTGGTAATTAGGCTAGCCTAAAACTTGCAACTTTTTTTCTATTGCTTCCATTTTTACTCTGGCTTATCATGGGCCCCTATGGGTCTACTCAGATTTATGTATGCTCCTGACCTGGCCTAACTCTAAGGAGTTGGGAGGGGGCATGTCTGCCCCGAAAACAGTCTCTGGATATGGCCTAACTGCTTTGTTCCAAGCCATGCCCCACAAGCCCTCATCTATTAGGCACATTTTAAATTTAATTCTAAGAAATGTAGTGTTTAAATTAACCACATGAAAGCAATATATATGAGTGATTTTAGTCATGTCTACATTTTTCTTGGGTGTACGTTATTTTGGGGGCCTTGTCCTCTTTTATGGTTTTGACATATGGTCACCCTGGCTAAATATATGCCAGCTGTTAATTAAGTGCAAGGCTGAATACACACCCAGACACCATGAAGGATGATATCCAAATAAAGGAATAGTTATTTTCTTACTCAGAAGGGACCCCTGAAACTTTCCCTACCATAGGATAGGGAACTATCCTATAGTATAGTTCCTAGATAAATAGGAACTAGTTCCATGGAAAGGTAACAACATTCTGTACACCTCGGCATATAGTCATGCTGGCCACATGACCATGGAAGCATCTTTGGACAACGCTGGCTCATTATTTTGGCACTGCTGCATCTGCAGGGGAAATGGATAGAACTAAACTATAAAATGATTTTGTAGATATTTTCCATTGATACACTAGTGTTTTCCTTGCCTACATTTAATTTTGAGTCATGAAGTGCAAATATTTTTTAAAAAACAAAAACAAAACCACTAACTTCCCAGAAATAAATGTGTTTTTGTTGGCTTCATCTTGATTTGCTGTCACCCTCCATCCCAACTAATGCTGTCACATCTCTAGAAGGGCTGCTTTTGATCTTTGCTTTGTGACAAACGTTAAGTCGCGATTAGGCATTTTAGTGGCTTTGCGAACAATAAACCCTTCTTTAAGCATATAGCAGATGATAAGCCTAGATGTGACACTGCCCCAGAAGAAACATCGCTAAAGTTTCACTTCTTACCATGGGAGAAATTAGAGACAAGGAATCAAACTCTACAGTCAAGCAATTTGTACTGTACACAGTTTGGGGATGTGTAGAAACCCCTTTGAGAAATTTCTCTTGTTTGACAAACTCATCTGGCTTCCCTTAAAAATTCTCATGTTTTCTCCTTGAGAAGAACCCTGAAATTCACTTCAGGTTTCACCTGGTGGGAAATTTCAGCCTTTCAAGACATCATAATAAGAAATGCTGCAAAGTGCAATCTCCAATGTCCAAAATGGGAGCTTGTATATGTCATCTCAAGGCTGCAGTGGCTCAGTGGTTAGAATGCTAGGGTTAAAACACTGCTTGACCAGAATTCTGATCAGCAGGTCAGCAGTTCAAGACCCGAATATTGCAAGACAGGGTGAGCTCCTGTCCTTAGCCGGGCTCCTGCCCATCTAGCAGCTTGAAAGCATGCAAATGCAAGTAGATAAATAGGAACTACTTCCATGGAAAGGTAACAACATTCTGTACACCTCGGCGTAAAGTCATGCTGGCCACATGACCATGGAAGCATCTTTGGACAACGCTGGCTCTTTGGCCTAGAATGGGGATGAGAAACACTCCCTAGAGTCGGACATGACTGGCAGTACACTTGGCATCCATCAGTTTTGAAAGACTATGGTATCGTGCTCGACGCTGCATGCGAAGCACGAAGGCCTGGGTAGATTGATATGGACTAATGACAGGAGCTCACCCTGTCTTAGGACCTGAATCTCGAACCCTGGCCCACTGGTTAACAGGCACAGTATCTTAACCACTTGTGCCACCCACAGCCCCACTGGCAGTACAACCTGCAGGGGATGTCTTTACCTGACCTATTTGAAAGGGGGCAGGAACTAAGTTCCCTGTCATTTTGTCAGAGACTGAAACCAGACCGAAGGACCATCTAGTCTCCTGTCTGATAGGAGTCAGCCAGATGCCTCCAGACTGCTCACAAGCAAGGGGTAAAGTCTCTTTCCCATTATTTCCAACTGGTATTAGGTGGCATGCTTGTTCTTAATGTGGAGTTTCAAAAAGCCATCACACCTCATAGATATCTTCCCACTGAAACATTACAATAAAACACACCCTCCCTTTTGTCTGCGGGGCCAGAACTGGCATTCTAATGCTGTTTTGCTTACCAGATGATGATGATGATGATGATGATGATGATGATGATGATTCATATCATGTCTCATTCATAATCGTCTCAAAGCTGTTCACAACAAGAAAAATAACATACACTATATTCCATCTTCTCCCCACTTTCTAATAGTCTAGTTTAATATTCTTCTCAGTTTTACATTTCCTCCACTTTTGTGTCCCATTCTACCTTTTCCAATTTAGGGAGTGCAGAGGGGAAATTGAAGAGACAACAGGGACAAATAGGTGGATGGAGATAGATGCCCGTACAAATCTGTTGCCTGATGCTACAGCCACAGAGATGGCCACAGAGATGGGCCAGCTCTCTGTGAAGTCATAAAGATAACATAAATCTTCTACTCATTTGGAAGGATTGGAGTTTTCAGGACAGGATCAAGCAGCAAGGGAGAGACTAAGGGCGCAATCCAGAGTAACTACAGGGAGTCCTTGCTCCGGTGTAAAAACAATTTGCTCTGGATTGCAATATGAATTTCCCATAGGTTTTCACTAGGTGGTGCAGTAACTACAGATGCATGTAATGTCTCTCACGTAGTTACTCTGGATTGGAGGGTAAAGCAGCAATTTTCGATCACTGTGCCATGGCACACTGGTGTGCCACAGGCGTGCCACAGAAGTTTGAAGGAAGAATTATTCATGCATTGACTAATGGGTGAGCTCTCCATCAGCAGCTTGGTATTCCTTGGTAATGGTCCAAAAACTGATGGTGTCCCCCTTCACAATTGTAACACCTTGTCAACATACCTTGAAATGAAAAAGACTGAAAATCACTGGATTAAAGTGACACCTGAACTATGCCAATGACGCACACAAATGAGAACTCTTGCTAGTAGAAGCGGGTTATCACAGAAAGCTTCAAGTACTGATTCTAATTACTATTATTTATAAAAAATTGTCAATGCAAAGTCACAGTAAGTCAAAGTCCTGGGCTTCTAATATGTCAATACAAAATATAAAGTGCAATAAAACTACAAGTGTTTCAGAAGGAATAAAGGCTCTCCTGTCAACTATGGAAAAATGTGGCTACCAACAGTTCAGTGTGAGAGGCTGATATGGCAAAGAAAGCAAGGAAAAATTAAAGGTCACCAAGGTGTTTTATGAAATAATTTTCTGTATATTACCCTGATTGCTTACCATGGCCAGTTTTATGCCAATTGGATCAAATGTTGTCATTTGGGCCCTGCATCTATGTGGGGAGCACTACTAAGGTAATCTGCTGTGGACTTGCCAAATAAGTACAACAGCACAGAGCAACAGATATATTTTCTCTAATCAAAAACAATTAATCTACTTTCATAGTAAAACAAGTGGTTTTGTAACATTATACTTTTTGTAGCACTTTACTTTTGTAGCATTTTACTTTTCAAAGGTTATTAGGGAATTGGTCCTTCTATTGTTTCTTCTGCTTGACTAGCTTTATTCCATTTGCTGAACTCAAATTTTCAAAGGATCAGACTCATCCTGAACTTCTAATTCATTTTTGGACTAGACACAGCCAGTGCCATTTCTGAAGAGTCTGAACTATCGTGTATAGGTTGAGCATCACTTGTGACCAAATTTGGAATATTGACAAGAATAATAATTTTAGTATATTTCAAGCTTTAGCTTGTTTTTAATTGTTCTTAGTCTTTTATTATTCTAATTGTATTTTAATTGTATTTTAATGATGTTTTAATCTGTATTTATTAGCAATTTTAATGGTGTTTTATTCGTCAATGTTAGCCGCCTTGGGCTCCCTCTTGTAAGGGAGGAAAGTATAAATTATAAATTAGGAAAATAAAAAATTATAAATTAGGAAAATAAAAAATAAAATCATTCGCACTGAAGATAATGCTAATGATTAAAATATAATAGACACAAGATATGACAAAGAAGCAATGTGGAATTCTTATGTAATTCCTCATCCAAAGTACTAACCAGGACATTAGTTACTAGCTATTAATCAGCAAAATAAGAACTGATGAGTTTCAGATGTGAACTACATCTTCAGCTGGACACCATTCCTCTAGGCAACACTTTACAAAAAAGGAGAATATCTAAAGGTGAAGACAATTAATGTAATGCTGCTACCTGAATGTAATGTAATGCTGAGTGCTCTATGGGTCTCCTCAAAGCTACAACAGCTTTTTCACGGGAGTAAACTTGAAGAACGCTCTTCATCAGGCCCAGGATAAAGTTAAAGAAATTGATGGGTGGCTGCTGTTGCTGACGTCTATCCCTGGCCTGGCCCGATCCCATCTCCAAACCACCTCACAACCAAGAGAACTCTGTTAGCTGTCAATAAGCAGGGCACTGTCTGCAGCACATTCAAAGCTTTTTTGGGGCTTGAACTGGTGGCAATGCTCTGTTGACTGGCAGAGATTCTGCCATAATGGTGTACCTTTAATATCTGAAGTAGATGCATTGAAGCTTCATGACACTCATTATCAAGAAAATAACTATTTTTAAGCAAACACACACACACACATCTTTCCTTTGCTTGGGTAGAATTGCCCGCTATCTTTTGTCATGATTGATTTCAGATGTTGATTGTGAAACAAATGCTTGAAATGCATTTAAGGTTTTCTGCAAGTTGCTCAGGTCACACCACAAAAGGATCTTAAAAGGGATCATGAATTACCCTTACTCAAATGTGAAGAAGGTGTTATTAACTTTGAAAGACTATGGCAAGACTTGAAACTATCCATTCCAGCTTGAGTCAAGGAGGCCCAAATATGTTGTTGTCAATGTATTTTGTGCTATTTAATGGGTTTGAAGTATAGCATCAAGATCAATGGGCAAGAAATTGCTTTCAGTTCATTTTAAAGATGTTACTGAAGCTCTCAGGTTTGAAAACAAAATTTTGGGAATTCAGCATTCACACAAACATACAAAACACATACAAAATTTTCTTCTGAACATTCAAAAAACTGGCTTCAGAGGTAGAGCTAAAAGAATGTCAGCTATGCTCCAAGCACACACTTTTCCAGGGTGATCATCTGTCATAATTGCAAAAGAGGACAAGGATCCCCTCCGAAAATGTACGATACCCAAGAAAAATGTAGGTCATGACAAAATGTAAGCTGAAAACATATATATAAAGCACAATCCTAACCATATCTACTCAAAAGTAGGCTCCATTACTCTGGGGAAAGTGTCTTTAGGACTGCAGCCTAAGGGCGCAATCCAGAGTAACTACAGGGAGTCCTTGCTCCAACGTAAGAACAATTTACTCTGGATTGCAATATGAATTTCCCATAGGTTTTCATTAGGTGGTGCCGTAACTACATCGACATAAATGTCCCTTACATGCTCCCATAGTTACTCTGGATTGTAGGGTAAGTATATATATATATATATATATATATATATATATATATATATATATATATATATATATATATATATATATATATATATATATATATATATATAAGGTAAACTAAGGTACACTATATTAAGGTAAAGGTAAATGTAGTACCCAGCAGGTTACCTTGCTAGTTGTAACTGACTCTTTTAGCTATAGTTGTGACCAACTTAATTAGCTATTAATTTTTTTCATTTTCTAGTAAACTGTGTTGTTAAAGTTTTAGTTCGAAAGCAGTATATAAATACTGTAGAGAGAGAGAGAGAGAGAGAGAGAGAGAGAGAGACTCTAGGTTGTAGTGCTCATCCCTGTTACAAGACTGAAGAACCTAAATACACTTCCCACTAGTCTTCCACCCTACCAGCACATCCTTTACTTAACCTGCTGGTAATGTGGGGCAGCAGGCAGGGCCTCCATCAGGAATTTTATCAGGGGGATACAAAGTTTCTTTAGGGTCCCTTCTGAAAGGAGTAGGGGTGAAACTGGGAGAGGGTGGCATATATACAGCTTGGGCAACAGCTGTTGGCACATACCCAGAGTAGTGCCGTAAGCATCCTGCATGGGCTGCATGTATGAGATTCCAGGAAATTTCTGGTTTCCCTTTTTTGATCCTGGACCCAGGTATAAATCACCTCCTTTACCCCCCCCCCACCACCACCACTAGAGACTGTTTGGAAATGTATTTATTAATCATCAAAATGATTCAGGCACAAATCCTAACCAACTTTCCAGCTCTGATATAGTTGGAAATAAAGCAATATAGCACCAACTGCACTTTTCAGTTTTTGTTTTTTTTTTTTGGGGGGGGGGTAGGAATGTGGAGGCCACCTCAAAATAAGGGAACTCTTATCCTGGAGTTGGAAAGTTGGGTAGGATTGTGTCATTCATCAATGATCTGATTTTACCCCCAGTTTCTCTCTCTCTCTCTCTCTCTCTCTCTGAGATCAGATCATTTTCAAAATCATGAAAAGAAGCACATTTCAACCACTTATTCCATTTCTAGTTCTATTAGGAAAGCCAATGTTACCTCCATCTAACCATTTTCTCCAGGACATTGTACTGACAAACAGGTCATGAAATTTTGAGATAGAGGAGATGGCGGATTATTTTTATCTCTTTGTCCAATGAAACCTTTTATCCTCTTGAAGTTTGAAAATACTTTAGCTTCTACCATTGCTATGACTACACCCTTTAAAACAATGAGAACAGCAGATTTTGAGCTCTTACAACAACAAGCAGAACTTTGTCAAGCATAAAATAACTTGTGTTTCTATCAATTACAAACTTTATTCTACAGGTATATTCAGGATAAAA
Source organism: Cryptoblepharus egeriae (assembly GCA_030015325.1). NCBI lineage: Eukaryota > Metazoa > Chordata > Lepidosauria > Squamata > Scincidae > Cryptoblepharus > Cryptoblepharus egeriae. Next base: position 107,447,162 of record JAREYC010000003.1, on the reverse strand, counting down.
ATACCTACATTCTCAGTGAACTCTTGGGTCAAGCTTAAGCTCAAGCCTATGCCTATCTATTCAGAAGTTAAGAGCACAATCCTAACCACGTTTACTCAAAAGTAAGCCCCATTATGTTCAATGGGTTTTACTCCCAGGAAAGTGTCTTTAGGATCGCAGCCTTTGTAACATTGGTTAAATGGGGCTTATTCCCAGAAATGTGCCTAGGATTGCTGCATCAATTTGACATGGTTAGGCTGTCCTGACTCTTGCTGATGTCCTGATGTCCTGCTGCATCAATTTGACATGGTTATACTGACTCTCCCGAGTCAGATTACTTAGATATTTACAGCCCATCCTACTCTTGAGATACAACAGCATATGTCCATCAGTGCAACAGTGGCTCACCAGCAAAGAAATCTTTCCAAAGATTTCTTTAATTATTATGAGGCTATGCCTCATAATTAATACAATGGTGGCACATTGCCCATCAGTCCAACTTGGAAATCTGTACAAATTCAGGCGTTGCCTACTCTCCCTATAGTCCCCTCCCATTCGCCTCTATGAACACTATGTGCATGGAGGTAACTACACAATATGCTGGCATATGACTTCCTTGGCATCTGCTAGGATGCCAATGTCATATGTGGTTCCTCCAGGACTACTGGGTACAGCACATGCTGTTATGCAGCCATCATCAGTCAATGGTTGCTTGTTGGTGGCAGTACAGATGTGAAGGCATTTGGCTAGGAGGGCTGTGCTGGGAAGGTGTAAGTTGGACATTAGTATTCCTTTTTCTCCCCCGCCCCTTGCTGGGCTTGCTTAGGATACAGTGAACATCGTGCTGGTGTCAGGAAACCATTGGTGTAGATAAGACTTATGATAAAATTATGATTTTAAAATTAAAATTAAAAATTATTATAAGACTGGGCTGCAACAATACAGGTGCAGAGTTTAATGTCTCTCTGAGACAAATATTAGAAACTTTACTGGCAACAACTTCCACATTCAGACTCAGCATGTAGGTATGCCTGCCAGAAGAAGCAGACATGAACAGTAGATCAATGGACATACTATATCACAGGGACAGAGCTTTTAACGCTACAGACAGTGGAGAGGGCTATATTAGCCACAACTGAAACACACGAACAATATACTGTTATCATTGCCATTGCTCAGTTGTCATTGCTCAGATTATCTCAGTACTATCTTATTTCTGTTTATCATCCCCCCATGTGCATTATACCAAGTTTCTATCATACCTTTCTTCACGGCTGATTGAACTTAATAACAGTGTTTTCCTATTTTCATTGAAGGGTGGGGGTGGGACAGAGAGGCATTCACTTCAACTCCATTCAGCTTTTTCCCACCCAGCCCAATATTTTTAGCAAATGCATTACTAGGGAAATGGAGCACCCCAGTGATCCATGCCCTGTGAGTTTCCCTGCCAGATCACATGAAGAAAGCTTCCACACATGCAACACACAGATGTTTCAAAGGTAGCATGTCAGTGATGTACCATAGCTGGCTATTATTATGTCTGTGTGAATATATGATAACACATTTATATAGGGCTACTTTTTCCCTATTATAATTATTATTTAGAATATTTATAAAAGTACTGCTCTTCAAAGAAAAAAGTTCCCAAAGCAATTGACATAGCAAAATAAATAATTATCTGTCTCAAAATAGCTGGCAAACAGCCACTGGAAAAAACGTTCTGCAAGATTGAATAGGGTTCTCTCTCTGCTAAATTAGGAGAACTGCCACCTATAAGGTAAATCTTTCACCAGCTAGCCAAAATTAAACCTAATTTTCCTTGTAGTTTTTTTATAGGGAGTATGTGGACCCCACATAGAATACTCAGTATGCGGACCCCACATCTGGAATACTCAGCAACAACATCATCATCATCATCGTTGAGTGCCAGAGTGCTCCATAAACAAAAGCCATATAAGATTCTGAGTCCAGTTGCACAGCCAGGCATCTGTGCAACTTAAAGGACAGGCTGGTTAGACCCATAACACCCCATTGTTCCTTAAGGCTATTAGTCTATTAAGGCTATAGTGAAAAGCTTTAGAGTTCACAATATATCTCAGTCTGCTTCATGTGACACACAGCTGCTTCATTGTCTCACAACATTGCCTCCTCTTGTTTTGATCTGATCCCTTTTGATTCATGAAAGGGAATTTTATTACCAGCCAGAGATGATGGACACTTGAACTCCAGAAAGGAGCTGGCTTTTGATCCTATTGTAAAGGAGATCAGAACAAAAACTTTAATTGACTGAGATGTTTTGATTTCAGTACAATCACCTAAAAAATCACCTTGTGGTCAGTTATCTACGAAGGAAAAGTGTCTCAGAGCATCACGTTGATGTCCTTAAGTTCTTCTTCCAATTCTCATTGACTGAAAGATATATTTGCCCCTGCAGTCCAGAGAAGTAAGCATCATTCCAATCGATTGTGTGTGAAATCTGTGAGAGTGATTATCTTCAGCTGTATCTTAAAATCATTAGAAAGCAGCACATGTATTTGCAATCCATTTAAAATTATGGTAAACTAGGTATTCTTGAGCCCACCAAGCAGGGATGTCTTTTAAGGAGTGAGAGACAAAAATAACTGACAATGGCAAGCAAGGGGGCAAGTGGGAAGAAGCAATGCAAATTATCTTATTGAGGTTCAGTACCAAATGCATAGTTCTGCCCCATATTACATTTTCCATATAGACACAGTTTTGCACTCAGATGTACCACCTAAGCTTGCTTAAATGCTAAGCAAACTGGGAGGATCTCCATCAAGTAAAATCAATCAATCAACAGTATTTATATACTTCCTTTCAGTAAAAAAGTTCACAAAGGGGTTTACTGAGAAAATGAAATAATTAATATCTTAAGAATTCTGGGGCAAGTCAATATTTCTCAGGGAAGAAAGGCATGGAGTCTTCACATGTTCCAGAATTCACTTAAAGAAACATTTAAATTAAAACTGGAGATGGTACTTCAGATGAAAAATGAATCTTTTAGTTTTAGCTCACTGCAACCACTGAATGGATACTTCTTCACTCCATCCCAGATGGGATCTCATATCCCTTTCTCTTTCTTTCTAACAGAGGGACCACTTATTTATGATATCCTGTCTGATTACACACTTAAGAAGACTGTTACAATAATTACGTTTTAGCAAAGCCTGCCAAGACTTTGGACTAACAATCAGCCTGAAGAAAACACAAGTCATGGGTCAGGGTGTGGATCCACCTCCCTGTATCACAATCTCTGAACATGAACTGGAGGTTGTCCATGACTTTGTGTACCTTGGCTCAACTATCTCTGACACTCTCTCCTTAGTCTCTGAGCTGAATAAACGCATTGGTAAAGCGGCTACTACATTCTCCAGGCTTACCAAGAATGGCTTAATAAGAAGCTGACGGAACATACAAAGATCCAGGTCTATAGAGCTTGCGTCCTGAGCACACTCTTGTACTGCAGTGAGTCTTGGACCCTTTATGCATGGCAGGAGAGGAAGCTGAACACCTTCCATATGCGCTGTCTCCGACGTATTCTTGGAATCACCTGGCATGACAAAGTCTCAAATGACACAGTATTGGAACGTGCTGGAATCTCTAGCATGTTCACACTTCTGAAACAGCGGCGTCTACGCTGGCTTGGGCATGTCGTGAGAATGGCTGATGGTCGGATTCCAAAAGATCTCTTATATGGAGAATTAGTGCAGGGAAAGCGCCCAAGAAGGAGACCACAGCTGCGATACAAGGACATCTGCAAGAGGGATCTAAAGGCCTTGGGAATGGACATCAACAGCTGGGAAACCTTGACCTCTGACCATTCAGCGTGGAGGCAAAAGACCCAGCATGGCCTTCTCCAACTGGAAGAGACACTTGTTCGGCAGGCTGAAGCAAAGAGACAGACCCGAAAGCAGCGAAACCTGGGAGCTGGGCAGGGGACGGAATTTAGTTGTCCTCAGTGTGGAAGGGATTGCCACTCTCGAATTGGCCTCTTTAGTCACACTAGATGTTGTTTCAGGACCTCCAATCAGAGCACGATACCGTAGTCTTTCGAGACTGAAGGATGCCAATAATAATATACAATAATTATTAATACATTCACGATCTCAGGGCTGTGGGTGGCGCAAGTGGCTAAGACACTGTGCCTGTTAACCAGCAGGCCAGAGTTTGAGACCCGGGTTGGCCCCACAAGTCAGGGTGAGCTCCTGTCCTTAGCCCAGCTCTGCGACGCCAGCTGGATCCAATCGTATCAGCTCTGCCTTTCCATTGGACTAATTCAGTGGTGTGGAGAGGGGGGATTTGCTGCTTGGGTAACAGCCTATCCTCCATAACAACCTAACCCAGGCTTTCGTGCTTCGCATGCAGCGTATGCGGCGCCAAGCACGATACCATAGTCTTCCAGGACTGATGGAGGCCTGCTTAGTCACGATCTCATATAATAAAGAACAACGTAACCATGGATCAATCTTATTGGCTTCCTCCATGTGACTCTGAGGCTACAATCCTAAAGGCACTTTCCTGGGAGTAAGATCCATTGAAGCCAGTGGGGCTTACATTTGAGTAGACACAGTTAGTATTGTGCTCCTAGACAGCAAGAATATGACCACCCCAATGAAGGTGCCTGTCTCCTGCTGACAGAATCCTCTGCTTTTAAGAGTTACAACTATAGGCAAAAATGACAAAAGCTAGATCTTTCCCTGGTATAAAGTTGCAGGGCTGGGATAAGCTTCAGCTGCAGAGGCTAGTGTGTTTTGTATGTGATGGTAAAGGAGCGCAGCAAGAAAGAAAAAAGATAACGTAGACTAAGCTGACAGCAGAAAACATGGATGTCCCTTAAAAATACCCTCTAAAATTGAGTGTCAGGAGAGTTATAACAGACAAAAGAAAATATTTCTTTAAACAGCAGTTAATCTGTGGAACTCCTTGACACAGGATGGAGTGATGACATGTGGCATAGACACCTTTACAAGGAGATTGGACAATTTTATGAAAGAAAATTCCACCACAGGTTACAAGCCATACCTCCTAATTCTAGAAGCAGGCTATATCTGAATGTCATGTGCAAGGGTGTGACAACTGGATGTGACACTTGCTAACTTGTGTGGTCTCCGAGGCTTATTGTGGGCCACTATGAGATACAGCCCAATCCAGCAGGACTTTTCTTGATGTACTCTCTAAAAAGTACTAGAGGCAGGGTGATCATCAGCTTGGGTGCCAATCAATTAAACAACGTGTTTAAGCAATTTTTTTAAGATGAAGGTAGAAAAGATCTTATTAAATTATCTACTTGTAACCAAGCGTCTGCAATTACAATTGGTGCCAATCTATTAAAACATCATTTCCTCTATCCCTCTCCCCCCTCCAAAAAAGTTGTTCATTTTAAAATTCTTCAGTGATATTATTGCTTTTCCAGAAAGCCTAGAGGGGAAATACTTTGCTTCAGGTAGTGAAGAGCATTCATACTTAAGAAAAATTATCACATATGATAGTTTTCTACCTCAGGAAAAAAAAGAAAGAAAGGCACTTTATAGATCTTAAGCTGAAATCTTTAAAGTCTTAACAAATGCTTTATCTAAGGATCAAACAGCTTCTGAAGGATGGTAAGTAAAGCATTGCTGAGTCTCTGCTGGCTTCAGGTTCTGAAATTCTCCATCTAGTTCATGTGTCATTTTCTCTCCATCGGGAGAAAGCTCGGTTTGACTTTCCAGTTCCTTACGAGTGCATAAATATGATGTGGCCAGGAGTATGGCACTAACAAGGCCCATTCCCCACCATGCAACTGGATCACAAAAAAGAGAGTCTCAGGCTTGTAGTGAATTTCTCTCCTTCTCCTTCTCTGCTTTCCCTTCTCTTGAGTGCTACCGAGGGGATGAAGACAGAATAGGCTGGTCACTCATCAGGATGGGCTTCTCTACTTCCATCCTTATGGGAAGAAAGGTAACCAGACTCACTTCAAGGCTACTGACTTGCTTGTTCTGTAGCTGCATCTCTAGGACCCACCCTTGCCCAGGAAAATTTGCTTGGTGGGCCCTTTGCGACCCTCGAAGGAACCACAATCTCAAATTAGAAAGGCAATTTTGTTCCATAAACAAATTACTAAGGATTTGCCAACCCTCCTCCTTTTCTCAGCTGCTCTGGTGATCACACTGACTATGTGTGTCGAGTAATAACTATGTTCTTAAATGTTTTGGTAGGAAGCCCACGATCAACACTGAGGCTTCAGTTGGCTCTGAAGAAACATAGGCTGCAATCTTAACCCCAGTGAGGCCAGCATAAGATGTCCATAAACAATATAGCATAAGTTGACTATATGACCGGAAATGTCTGGATTTGTCCTCTTTTTTAGTCTCTTGTCCGGGTGTCCTCCAAAAGGGCTTCATTGTCCTCCATTTTGGCTTCATTTTGGAACTTTGCAATGGTGTGCTGTACCTCATCATGTCATATGTCATTGGATTAATATTGAACAGCAGAATCCAATGCAATACTTGGTTTTGAATTATCTCTTTCCTATTGTTATGGCCAAAAAGCTGAAAATAAAAAATATGCATTGAGCTCTATAGGAAATTGGAAGTGCCCAATATCGTGGCTTTACTTGTGAGTAGGCAAACATGCCATCGTTCGCCGAAAAGGCCAGGTTGAGAGGAATCCAAGACGTCCTCCTTTTGAGATTTGGGCATCTGGTCACCCTGTCACATGCTGGCCTGGGGGGGTGTCACAAAAGTGCAGCATGCACTTCTGTGCCACTCCTGGGAGAGGGTTACACCAGTGCACAGACATGTGTTTGCCTCCCTACATTACCAAGAAAATGGGAAGGCCAATGAGTTGTGCCACCCTTAGTTAGGATTGCACCTTCACTTAACCTCATGCCTTAAGTTTTCCAGAGGATCTAGGGTGGCAGCTGATTCCAGAGAATCTAGGGTGGCCGTTATCTGAACTACTTGCCTCCCTTCATCTTCTTTCTATGATTTTCTTTTGGCTGTCCCACTTTTCCTTTCAGGGGTTTCCAAGCCCCAGCTCTGGAGGCAGATGCAGCCCTCGGAGAGCCTTTGCTCTCAGGATGGTATTTTGAGTGCTGGGGAAGCTGCACTCACCTCCTCTGTGTGTATGAAAAATGCTTATGAAATGGTTGGAAGATCATCCTCTCTCTGTGTTGGAAAGTGTTTATGAACTGACTTTCATTTCATTCATTCATACATTCCCTCACTAATATATTCATTTATGTAAATTTATTCGAATTTTATATGTAAATCAATTTTGATTTTCTTCTGGCCCCTGACACAGTATCAGAAAGATGATGTGGCCCAGCTGTCAAAATGTTTAGAGACACCTGCTCTACACTCGTCCCCCCAAGGTTTTCTGAGTGGCCCTTGTACTCTTCATTCTGTGTCCTTCTAAAGTGATGAGATGATAAGCCTGATAACAGTAAGCACACCAGGTTGGGTCATTCTGCCTTCTGAAGAACTTTGAGAAAAACTTGAATTTTATTTATTTTTTTAAAAAACCACTGAGAGCATTCCAGCATGATTTTGAAACATCAAGATCTTTCCAATCCAAGGTGGATGAGTAAGGGCAAAATCCAGAGTAACTACGGGGAGTCCTTGCTCTAGCGTAAGAACAACTTACTCTGGATTCCAATATGAATTTTCCATAGGTTTTTACTAGGTGGTGCAGTAACTAAGGGTGCACGTAAAGTCTATTACGTGCTCCCATAGTTACTCTGGATTTGGGGGTATGTCAAGGTTTACTTTTAATTCACATTTACTTTTCAATCAAGTAAACCAGTGGTGTTCAACCTTTTTCAGATCATGGCATACTTGCAAGGTACTAAAATTGTCAAGGAACACCTTCAGGTTTATAACAATTAACAATAAGTGACCTTCCCCCAAATTCCTGTGGCATACCTTTGGACCACTTCTGGCACACCATTGTGCCATGACACAGTGGTTGAAAATGGCTAGAAAAAAACCAAGATTTCCTTTTCACTAGCACTGTTTGCCTGAAAAAAGAAATGAATGCAGTTAGTCATATGGCATTTAAAGTTTCTTCAAGAAATGCTTTTTTTATCAAATAGAGTTGAGCTTCTTTTATGTTTCACATTTAATTTCTACCTTGTAAATATCCATGGTAATTTAACTGGTGAGAAGTCCTATTATCCTCAGCCAAAAGTGGTGGAGAATTTTATGAGTAGAAAATGTACATTATTCTGATGGCATCCGACTTCCCATTCTCACTTTGGTATTCACAGCAAGGAAGTGATAAAGCCATGGATAACGAAAAGCACATTTCCACCATAAATTATTTAGGGACAGCAAACCCACAGATCCATAGAGAAGTGCACACGTGTGATCATTTCAGACTGTACTAAGATGTAGCACTTATGTATTCTCGCAGATATCAGAAATTCATGGACTGGAGGTCTACTAACTAAAGGAATATTTTCCCTTAAGAAGTAGATTGTCTGTTACAGGGAACTGTGTTTCAGGCTCTGAAATAAAAGCAACAATTCCAGGAATATATAAGAGCTGAGTGCATAGTCACTGAGAATATGTGATATATTTCTTTTCCGGCAGAGCCCACAGCAAATAAAGATGTCCTGAGTCATAGGAATCTGCATGCACATCTATGTCAAGAGTACCTGCATGCGGACACTTGGAAGAACAATAAGAAAAGATGAAAGTATCATTCCACTTTCCCACATGAAGCCTAGAATCCTAGAGTTGGAAGGGACCTAGTAAGTCATCTAGTCCAACCCCCTGCCTGCAGCAGGAAATCCTCCTAGTGCATACCTGACAGGTGCTCGACATGCAGCAATCTTTAAATGTAAGGGAAAACTTTCAAACATGAACCTTCCCCTTGCATTTTTTTAAGGCAATGATTTTCAACCTTTTCCAAATTGCGGCACACTGAAAACTAATATTGTCAAGGCACATGAGATTTTTGACAATTAATAAGGCACACTATGCTGCCAGTGAAGATTCACATCCCCATTGGCTATGCTAATAAATGACTTTTTCCAAATTTCTGTGGCAAACCCGCAACACACCAGTGTGACATGGCACAGCGGCTGAAAATGGCTGCTATATTTTTCTTGAATGGTGGAGGTGTTTTCTCTCAATTATCCTCTTTGATCACTTTTGCTAAGGATCAAATTGAATTTTTTTTAAAAAAAATGTGTTTGACTATGCATGTCTCAGCTTTCTGGCATAAATAGCATGTATGGGGATAGTGATCTGGACTATAACAGGGATAAGGGCCTTTACCCTTTTCCCCCAAGCACAGTTCCAGTTCAAAACAGAACTTCCCATGCACATTATTTTGGGGGGAAATAATCCGAGCAGCACCACTAGAGTCTTTGGACCTGATGGGAAACAGCACATGAAATGATCCAGATTGAGACCAAGCCAGGGCAAAATCTACTTTTCTAATACCATCCCAATCACCCACGTATACATTATATTTAATGAGAAAACAGGAGATCCTAAGTTAAGCCACATTTCAAAGTAATATGTAGACTACCTCCATGACTACCTAAAACTACCTCGGTGCAGACAATATATATAAACACATGAGACATGTGGGATTCATGCTGTGTAAAAGAAGCAGTCTCAGCTGTTCATGAATACGTAGCACGTACAGCTGAACTTCAAGAGATGGGAAAGCTCACCATTTGTGTCAATATAAGAAATATAACATTCTCAAACTTAACTTACTGTGTTCGCTCATGCTCTGGACACAGAAAGACACTTTAATGCAGTGGTTCTTGAGCATTTCAACCTGGTACCGCCTTCTGAATATGACACTTTTTCCACAACCCCTTGGAAGTGGTGTCATGGCCAGAAGTAGCATCAAACAGAAGTGACATCACTGTGATGCCAGAACTCCTCCAAATCTACTCTGAAGTAAATTCCATTGTGCTCAATGAGATCTACTCTCTGTAAAGCAGCCTGCGTGCCTTATTCCAACATGGTGGCACCAAGTGCAAGATTCCAAGATGGTGGCACAAAGTTTTTTGCAACCACTTGAAATGAGGTCATGACCCACCAAAGTGGGCCCCAGCCCCCCACTTTAATGTGTACTTTAATGTGTAAATCACAGCTTTATTGTGTAAACAACTGGATGTGATGATTGAAGGGAGGAGGATTTAAACAGAATTCTAATCTAAGAAGTGTTGATGGGAGGATTCAGTTTGGAAAGTAGAAGAGGGCGAGAAGATATAGAAACCTCCCCTTTTCACTATAGCTATAGGAAAGAGAGAGGGGTTTGCAATCCTCACCTATATGTTCCTTTTTTATCCTTAAACCTGATGATGGATGCTAAAAGATGGGATGTTAAATACAGTTCTAGTGTTGTCGTGTTTGGTTGTTACATGCCTGAATTACAAGTGGTGTGTGGAGGTCTTGGTTTTTTTGGTTTTGCAGCTATTATTTTAAAGAACCAAAGTCAACTGGGCAGTTGCATCTTGGATCAGAGGAAAAGTAAAGAGGCAAAACCATTCAGTTCTCTTCAATAACTTTTCATCTTAAAATCTATCTCTCCCAGCTACTTTTGCATTCAGTGACAAAAATCTATAGAGAAGAATGAAGCCCATCTGCTATTTAGAGGAATATAGGGCTCTCATTGCCCAGATACATCATGCACACAGCAAGAATAGGATATGCTGACATCTGAATGGGCTTTGGGCCAGTCAGGGATGGATCCAAGGCAGCATTTTCAGCATCCAGGCTCCTTCAAAGCATTCTAATTCTCAACTTGTTTTGCTATGAGCTGTGGTTTGCAAATCACTAATATATTGGTTTCACTATATATCCTGACAAACCACCCCAAGGACCCTCATTAACCTATGGAATTAGTTTAGATCTTGTCCAATATGCAAAGGAGAAGCAAGAAGTGGGGGTTTTATGTTCCAATATAACATTCTATTGATTTGTGCAATGCAGGGTATGTCTCATCATGGTAATTAGATGGCTTAATTATCGGGCCAAAGTTTAGCTGGAAAAAGTTCTGTTTAAAAATACATTGTTTGGTTATCAGATATTTATAGTTTTAACACTATTACATTTCTTGTCCACTGTATCCATGGCCCACCTATAGGCGGAATGGATTTGACCATGCAATGAAACTCATAGTCCATTAAGCAGTTTTCCCCCCAGTATGCTGTTGAAGCAAATTGTACATAATGAATGCTAACATGGTCTTTGCCCTTAGGTTTGAAAGCAAACATTGTCAGCACTGCCAATACCAAACACTGTTATCCTGGACATGAATTTATTCACAGGGGACCCAAGTGTTGATAACTAAAATCCAAATCACAACTTTCCTACATGACAAAAGTAATGAGGTGTACTCTTCAAGATTAATTTGCAGGTCAGAATTTGTCTTTACTTTATCTTCTTTAACATCCAATGTGTTTTGTCTATGGACGATTCCAAGGTCCACTATTTTCCCCCAACATCCTTGTTTCCGAAAGCCGCCAATTAGACTGGCATTGAAGCTGAAAAAACAGACAGAACCATGATAAGTTCCCCCCATGATTTGTCACCAGATAATGCAGTCTGTGTATCAGCACAGAACACAGAGGTTCCATCCTTGGTTATCATAGAGTTGGAAGGGGACCCTCAAAGCCATCTAGTCCAATCTGCTGCCAATAGTAGGAAATTCTAGAGCAGCGATCTTCAAAGTGGAAACCACTAGCTGTGAAAGGCTTCCATGATACAAACAGTGCTCACCATTTTGCGGGGATCCTCCTATTCATGGCACCAATCTCCCCCCAACTGTGACCTGGTTTGCCAATCAGAGGTTCTGTCATCCCAGCAGCCTTGTGCCTAGATCTCTGGATAGACATGTCAAGTCAGGGTACAATTTTTATGTGATCAGCTGTGTGACCGAAAGGCTCCCCTATGAAATGATAAGCACCACTCACACAGGATAGGGGTTAAGCAGGTACCAATTCCGGCAACATCCCATGATGGCTTAATGGGTAAACTGAAGTCATGGGTTCCTCCCTACAACTCATTCTTCAAGGTTCTCTTGTCTGGTTGTCATTGCAGTATCATCAGGAATGCCATTCACTTCTGAATCTGAACATGGATGAAGCTAGCTGATGTTGCTTTAGCAACAGCCCTCTTCATCCTCCTGGACTTGGCCCATACACCCTATAGTGAACTAGTACCCATTTCAACCAACCTTGTGTTCCTCCCTATAGCCCTGCAAGAGCAGCAACATTCCCTTGGGTGACAGAACTATCACTTCCCATTTTGCTCACCTCCCATTGAGATTTCTGATTAGCCCTTTTCAGACACTCCAGCCATCTCTTTCTGCTCTGAGAAAGGTTCAGCTCAACTTCTAAGATCCCCTAAGCAGCCTGCAACGGCAGTCAACTCCTGCTAGATTTGTAGCAGTAATTTAACACTTCTGTTGATCAAGTGTGAATAACACATTCCTACATACATATGCTCTCTCCACAGGAATTTTTAAAAGGCAGGTGGCTGACATGCGCACTGTATGGAGGTACATATGTACAAGCCCAAATGCATAGCCTATTCTACCTACAGTGTGGAAGAGTCACAGACAACATATCTGAAACACAGATACCTTCAACTGAAAAACTGGTGGATTTTTTTTTTTTTTTTTGCAAATCAGTCTAGCCCTATTCAATTTCCTATTATTTCAGAAGGTGATTTAAAAGTATGAGAATATGTTCCTTAGGAATAAAGTTCCTGCAAACTCACAGCCAGGTCTTAAGAGCGGAGTAGTTGCTACTGACGCATAATCATACCTGTACATTGATAACATCCATGTCACTTGCCATGTCTTCATTTACTCGTCAACGCAATGACTTACGAAGACAGTTTGCATTTTTTGACACATTTCCCACAGCAGAACAGCTTGCTCTTTAGCCTTTCCAAGACTGCATCAGCGAATGCCAACACAGTTTCCAAAACATTCTCACACTTTGTGTTTCAGTCCTCCTAAGTTGATTTTTAGTGCTAATTTTGGCATCATAATGAAGTTGGTCGACAGCTGCATGCCACAGACCATTGACAAATAATGATGGCGAGGAGACATACTGAGCTACTCAAATGCAATTTCAGCTGCTGGTATTTTGTCCTTGTCAACATAATGTTTAAAAATAAAATTTATTCATGCGCACAGACATCTCTGTAATCTGGGAGCCTGGAAATCTACTTGGCCTAACAAAGGTGTTTCTTTGTGTCCTGCAGCTCTAATGTGGCATCTGTGAGCACCTTTAGATATCACCTTTAAGGGGCAAGGGATGTACTCTTCTTACGCTATGCTGATGACACTGGACTATCTGGAATTTGAAAGGAGACCACAGGACTGTTCCAGAACTTTCTGTAAATGCAATAAACATGGGCAGAGGCTACACCAAGGCTGCTCTAGATAATGTCAAAAAGGAACATTGTGGCTTAATGAGAAAAATCAGGGATTTCTTAATCTAGAACATCTTGAGCAACAGCTTAACATCTTGAACATACAAGTCCACTCTATTCTGAATTGGCTGAACAATTAGTTTTTTCTAGGGATCTGCCATATCCTGTCCCCCAACCAGAATGTAAAGCCTGACTTGGAAGCTCTAAAATCTGCCCCAGCAAAATAGCCGACACAGATTCCACAATTCCCATTGCTGAAATTGGGGCTCACCCAAGAAAGGGGACAAAAAGTCCCAGATAACTGGTGGCCTTTGTGGTGTCGCTGGATGCACCAATAGCAATTCTGGTGCTGCTTCTTATAGTTGTACTTCTGAGGATAGGACTGGGCTGCCCATCATTCATTTGGAAGGGAAAATACACATGAAGAGCTGCATAATCCTTTGAAACAGATTTTTTTCCAGAGAGATATCAGACCTGAATTCTTTCAACCTTGGCAGTTTCTCTTTCAACCAGTATAATGGTTTGACAAAAACAGACAAAAGCAAGAGATGAAGATTGGCACTTTGATTTTGACTCTCCAATTGAGGAAAAAAAATGTATGTCAAAATGAACTAAGGAAAATCTACCATATACGATACATAGATCTTACAATGTCAAAAGATTTATATAATTACAAAACAAAATTATGAAGGAAAATATGCAGGTATCCTACTGCTTGGAAGAAAAAGGTCACCATTGTACCAGGACTTGGACCAGTATTATGTAAATGGGATCCTATGATCCCTGAAAAACAAAGTATGAAACACAATCCCCAAAGCAAAAACGAATATAGAAACATCAGTAGGCATTCCCAGAGCACCCTTTGAAGAGGAGCAGTCAATGAGCCTTGATGGACGATGATGGACAGGCTGGAATGAGAAAAAAAGAGGAAGTTACAGAGTCTTTAAAAGAATGATTTGTGAGGCAATCAGAAAAAGAGACAAAAGGTGTAAATTCCTAAGAGCGGAGAAGAAAATGATGGTTAAGCATATCAGAAGATGATAGTGGTATAACTAGGATTTGTATCATACGGTGCAGGAAGAGTGCATGTCAACCCTGTGATATTTCTCTTCCTATGCAGTGGGCAAGGCAATAACCTGATGGAGGGTGTGGAGATTTACCATTGCTGTACTCCCCCCCTTCTTTTGCCATATCTAGCCAAAGTTCTGCTTTATTCTATTTTCCAAAGGGGAGGAGAGACTGCCTTCTAGTGCATTTTCTGAGCTCCATTTTTATTGGATCAGGATCATTCTGATGGCCTTGCATTCCTCTTTGCCAGACTTAAACATGAGCCAAAGCATCATTCAAGTGTGCATCACCCTCACTGGGCACATCTCTAATGATGGGCTGTACCCCTATACCCCCTAGCAATGCCACTGAAAGATGATGAAAGTGGAAGTGAAGTAAGTATCGGAGGTTTCATACAACATTCTTGGGGGGAAAGCCAAAATGTTGCGATCAAAAGTCAGACTGAAGGATCAATGTTGATATTTTTATAAAGGAGATAACAAATCAAATAATTTAGAGATGCCAAAGAAAAGAAACTAAGAGAGGAGGTAGAGATGTAAGATTTGGAGAATCTTATTGATGGAATAGTATCACAATAAAAAGAAACTTAAATGATACAGGTTAGAAAAGAATCAACAAATAGCACAATAATTACTAACCATCAGGAGGAAACTGGACAACCGGACAATTGGAAGGTTTAGTACAATGAAGAAAAAAAACATCAATGGCAAGAAACTGGAGTTGAGGAAAAAAGAAAGCAAGACAAGAGGAAGAAGGATGGATATTCACAAATTTATCTCCATAGAGAAAACAACATAGAAGGCCTTCACAATTAAGTCCTGATCTAATCTCCCTCTATTTTCAGTGTACATGAATAGCCCCATCTACATCTCATGACAAATTATCCTGTAATAAACAAGGGGAGAAACTCCCTGCAATCTACATGAGTCATGCCAATAATCATTGATCACAGGATAGTTGAGCACTCAGGGTCCCAAGTTGAGAATAGGTTGTGGTGGAGGGAAACTGAACTCATATAGTTCATTTCTGCAAAATGTGCTTGCAAATTCATCCCCTTCCTCCAATAGAAACAGGGCTAAAGTAGTGGGCCAAACTATCCAAATATATTGATGAACAAATTGGCAAAGATGGAACTGAAAAAAAGAAAATGCATGTTATGGATGAGAAGATGAGATAAAAAGAGAAAAGTATGATTGCTTAGAGAAAAAGAAGGCAGATGAGTTAAGGAGAAAGTGTATTTTATAATGAATGAAATCAGAGAAAGATTTGCATCAGAGACATCCAGTGGCTCTGACACAAGGCTGAAAATAGCACAAGAAAGGAGATAACCAAGATAGAGGAAGGCACAAAAAAATGAGAGGCAACAGGGGCAAAGGAGTTCACAGTTGGAGATGTCCAAAACAAAAAGAGGCAGCAGTAGGCTCTGATGTCTGTGACAGAAGAGATGAAAAAAGTGTAAGGAGATGGGAAGCAGAAAGAATTAGAAGGAACTGCTAAGACTTTAAACTGGAAAGAAGGTAAGAAACAACCCATCCACCACCATGGTCGGGTAGTGGGAAAAAGAATAATGAGCCTTAAATGCAAAGAGCAAGGGGGCCAGGGTGGGCATATGTCCTCTTTTTTCAGGATATGTCCTTTTTTTACCTTGCATTCTGGAGAATAATTTCATGTCCCCCTTTTCCCTGTAAGTAGGGAGTAGGGAGCCTCCTAATAATTAATACATTATATGTAATAAATTATATGTGTATTTTAAAATAAATAATATAGGTTACAATCCTAAACAAACTTTCCAGGGAGTATATCCTGTTGAATACAATAGGACGTATTTCTGAGTAGACATGCTTAGGATTGCACAGATAAGTGTTTGAATAAAAGCTATATACATTAATGTTTTTAGCCTTCATTCTGTCATTTTTCTTGGGTGTCTTACATTTGTGGGGACCTGCATCTCTCGTTCACGTTTGGGGAGCGAGGAGGCTTGTCCTCTTTTGCAGTTATGACAGCTGGTCACCCTGGCAGGGGCAGTGGTGTCAGTGGGAGAAAATCAAGGTTTCCATGACAGAAAGAGGAAAAAAAGAAGCTATGTAAAATACCTGACTCATTGACTGTGCGATGACAATTGAAAAGAACAAGTGTGGTTAACACTACAGGAAAAAAACCTTGATGTAAGGACAATTATTGAAAATACCTCAGGCACTAAAACTGAGAGCAGCATCTCAGTGGCTAGTGAAGATAAGGAAAAGAGATGCATTGAAAAGTCAAAAACAGCCAGTCCAAGAAGACTAAGAGAAACTCAGGAAGTCAGTCAAGCTTTCTAAGATTGTGGCTTTGTTTTGGTTTTCAGACAAATGTGAAGGATTCATGCATGTATCTCCTATATACAGACTGATGTGATGAAGTCCCTTGCCCTGCACTACAATGGCTATAGTCCAATCTTGGGGTGGTTATCTTGCCTCCAGAACAAATGTTCCAGCTGTGGCACAGGTTTTACAATGTTGTGAAGCCAAGCTGGAAGAACATAGAGCTGTGCGCTTCCAAACCACTGCCAAAGATGACAGGGAGGACCGCAAGTTTGGCAAAGAATAAGAGGAACTCTGCTGATGCCAGTAAATTGGCGGGGTGGGCAGAATGGGGCAGGGGAGTGGAAGGTTTGGGACAGAAATTGGAGAAGGCCAGGGGCATGTTAGAAGTGGAATGGGTTGGCACCCAGCACAGTCAGTTTGAGACCTTCTGAATCAGCCAACATTCCCCCTTGTTTCCTCAGACTTGTGGCAGCAGAAGAGCTAAAGTATCTGAGGGGACCCATTAGCAGGACTGCAAAAGGGAAGATGTTTTCCCTTTACTTTTCTTACTATGCCATTGCATTTCCTACCTGTCGAAAAGGGAAAGATTAGGCTGCTAGGTGAATTTTACGTATCAGTGATATCCTAATATCCTAGTTATTAGTGATTTCATTTTCTCTGTAAAAGGCTTTGTGAACTTTCTGTTGAAAAGCACTATATAAATACTGTTGATTGATTGATCCTATGACTACAATCATAAGCATATATACTTGAGAAAAAGCTGCAGAGAACTCAAAATAACTTACTTTCAAGTATAACTACTGGACTTAGAAATGGCATACCCACTAAAAGCATTGGAGCTGAAAATTATGTGCTAAGGCATGCTTCAGGGCACCTAAAATAAAGAGTAAACCATGCATTCTGTGAAAGTTCTGTTCATACTAATAAGACTGCCTCAGAGTCTTCTTGATTTCCCTGTAGTCTTTCCACTCCTTCTGGAGTCTTTGGCTCCAGAAGGGAATGAAGAAAACAAGTATAGTTAGAGCAATTCATCCTTACTAGATGTAACTGAGGAATAAACAGTAGGTCCTTGTCAACGTGCCATTCTAGAAACTTGGTTCAATTTTTACAGTAGTGAAATTCAAATGGGACCAGGTGTTTTCTGCAGCAGATAATTTGCATTTTAAAGGTCTGTTGGCTTTCCAGTCACGTAATATGGATCTACTGTTGCAGAGGAACATGTTCACCACCCAACAATTATTCACACAAACAGAATAGGTTCTCACCATGTGCTGTATAACTAAAGGAGGTGCATATAATAACAGACCAAAACGGGCCTGTCTCCAGCAGAGATCACCATACAAAGAACAGGAAAAGGACCAAACACTGAAAAGCAATTCCCCTTTGGCAGCCTCCCCAGAAATATTGTACTGACGTTTCAGGCACGATGATGCTGGCAGGTTTACAAATGGCAAACAGTGAAGTGAAGAACACAACATTGTGATACAATGTGACAGCAAAGTGCTGGGCTAATCGCCCCAATCACCATCTGATTGCTTTTGCTGTCAAAATTATCTCATTGAATCACAGACGGACTCCCTCCCCAGCCCTACCTCCTTTATAAAATGGAGCAACTAGGAAAGGACCCAATTTCCATGACTAGTTTAAAGTATGTTGGTTATCCATGACATCTGGAAAATTGCTAGCATCAGCTGAGAAACTGTTTACAAGCTTAGGCTAAAGTACTAGTGAATATTTATATGCTACATAAGGTCTAATGGAAGACCATTCAATTATACCAGGAAATAAATGGAGAAAAGTCTAGAAAAACCTGTTCAGTGCATCTTAAAAAAAGATATTTTTCAACTTGTAGTAGAACAACAGCATTTATTATCACTATAAACAAAGTATTATAGTTAAATAAGAGAATTAATGCTAGCCCCAACTTCTTGCCCCTGTCCCCAGCTTACTGTCCCAGCAATGTCCCCTACAAAATCTTATTTATTGACAGCAGGCGTAGTCTGGTGGTTGAGTGAAGAGCTTCCTAAGAAAACTAAGCAGGAAGAGACCTGAACAACTCTTGGTTGGGAGATTTGAAAGCTGATAAAAAGCTGTCATGAGACAACAGACATAGGGCAAAATCCAGAGTAACTATGGGGAGTTCTTGCTCTGGTGTTAAGAACAACTTAGTCAGGATTCCAATATGAATTTCCCTTAGGTTTTCACTAGGTGGTGCAGTAACTATGGGTGCACATAAAGTCTCTTATGTGCTCCTGTAATTACTCTGGATTTGGGGATAGAAGTTTTGCTGTTCATAGCTTGGCCAATGTCAAAACTCCTGCTGGAATTTTTGAAGGCATTCCCTGATGCCAGATGTGATGACGACCACACTGTGAAGGATTCCCTCTGGAAAAGAAGAGTTCTTTGAGCTGCCCATAGAACAATTACATACCTCACAGGGTTGTTGTGAGGACAAAAGGGGGAGTTCATAGAAGGTGCCTCCCCAAATACTACTGTGAAAATGATACGCCCAGCAGCCAGATGCACACTGAGCAACACTGGAAACTATACCAGTAGCTAAATTCTCCCACCACCAGACTATCTGGACTAAATAATCTTATTTATTTTTTAAAAATTAGTTATACCCTATTTTCCTAAACCAATTGGAGAGCTATTGCTTATAATTTAAACAAAATAATTGTCTGATTCAAGGAAGGAAAAGGCAGCAACTCAACAATGGAAGAACTAACTAAATTCTATAGAACAAAAAACAATAAAAAAATTTGCACAGTGAATGGCAGACCTGATCTTATTCAGGGCTGAGTTCCAAGGTGGTACACAACTAGTGGAAGCACTTTATCAAGTCATCACCAACAATGACTATAAGGAAGGTACTTGCAACAGAATCTCCTTAGATGACCTCATGGGACAGGCAGATTTGGATAGGGAGAGACAAACCTCCTAGTTTTTAGTCACCATGCTACTGAACTGTGCCCAGAACTATATGGTGGCCAGTAAGCACTGTACAACAAGAGTATGGCATTGTCAGACTTTGGCACCAGACAAAAAAGTATTTGCTGCTTTCTTTACCAATTGCCATTTTCAAATGCTCCTTCTAGGCCAGGGGTGTCCAAACTTTCAACTTCATGGTTGTTGGACCTTTAACAATTGTGTAAAGGAGGGAATTTCACCACATGCCCCTTTTCATCTCACAGATCATAAGCTACACCTGCTGAAATTTCTGTATTCTGAATTTATCTGAATTGCTGCTGAACACCTGCTGAATCTATGTGTACAATTGTTAAAGGTCCAGGAGCCCTAAAGTTGAAAGTTTGGGCAACACTGTTCTAGACAGTCCAATAGAATGCATTAGAGTAGTTCAACCAAGATCTCACCAGTGCACACATAATCATAGCCAGATCTGTGTGATCCAAGAACTCTTGGTTCATCAGCTGAAACTGACTAAAGAAACTAGGGTCATAGCTGTCATACTGACATCCTGGCTCAGTTGAATACAAGCACCCCCCACTGTGAAACAGCTCGTTCAAAGAGAGTTCAGTCCTATCCAGTATAAGTTGACAGTCCAAATTTGGGGGAGGGGAGAAATCTCATTCATAACACAGCACCTCTGCCTTATCCAGTTTTAATTTCAGTTTAACAGCCATTATGTCAAACAGCTAACCAACTCATCAATGTTTCCAGACACTGATTTAGTTAGCCAGCCTGTTTGGCTAATAATAATGGCAGAAATAGAATTGAGTGTCAAATATAGGTGACACCAGTGGTGTCACTGGGGAGGGGGAGTGAAGTGATCACTCAGTGACATGCATGTGGTGTGACACCCCTAATGGCCAAAATTTGTTAAAACTTAGTACTTTTTTACTTTTTTTACTTAGTACTTTTTTAAAACTATGTACTTAGTACATAATTTTATCAGTCAAGATGTAATTTCATGTAGAAAGCAAGGGAACAAACCATGTTGAAATATCTCTATTTTATCAAAATTTTATCAATTGTATCAAAGTTATAGTTAAGTAACCAGTGGAACGGGACAATGATGCAATGCCACACCCACAACGTGGGCTTTGCTTCAGCCACTGCATGAGAGGAGATCCCTCATGTTAGTAATTGGTGCAGGATGTGGTTGTAAGAATGATGATCAATGCCAGTCAGTGTGTCTTGGCCACCTCACTGCTGTCCCAGCTCTGCCAACTACTAGTTCTTTTCCAAGTGCAACTCAGTGAGCGGAAGATTATCTTTAAAGCCCTACATGGCTTATGTCCAGAAGACATGAAGGACCATTTCCCCCAGTATGAAATTGTCAATTCCCTAAGATCCGCTGGAAGGGTCTTCCTGCAAATACTGTCATACTCAGATGGCTGGGTGGCATTAATGCAAGGGAGGCCTCCTGCCACAGTGGAGCCCCACTACTGGATTCCCCCCTTTTGAAATTAGGATGGCCTCCTCCCTGTAGTTAATTCAGCACAATTTGAAAGCCTTTTTTCTGCTCTGCTGTATCTGATTTTGGGGGAGTGCTCCTTTTTTGTGTTAATGCTTTGTTTGTTTTTTACTGTAGCTTTTAAAATTATTATTCAACTCTTGTTGCTGGCTTGTATATTGAAAATCCCAATTTTATTTTTTCTCTAAGCTGTCTTGAATGCCTTTTTTGGATGGGAGGCAGAAATGGTGGGGTATAAATATTTTAAATAAAATTAATACATCACAGTGGAGGAATGGCAGGGTAAAAATGTATTCAATAAATAAAAATAAGCCTTGTCATGGGTTGGCATTAACTTGAAAATCCCATTCTCAGTGAACTATAAGTTTTAAAAATAAGCCATTCTTAGGCGAGTACCATGCATGCTTTCCTGGGAGTAAGCCCAAATGGACAGAATATTTCTGAGTACTTCAGAATAGATTTGCAAAGGATTTCACTAAAAGTATTGGTTAGCAACAGTTTAGTAGTCAAAAAAGTGCCTAATGTAAGGGATCTGAATCCCAAGGACATTGATTGTCCTGCCATCCCATTTTGGTTTATGCTTTTTCCACCGTTTCATTTTTTACTATTAGTACCACTTGACAAATTCACTTAACATTCACTCAATGGATCTTCCCTATTGAATATTCACATTCTTTGTACCTGTTAGAATTCACATAGGATATTCTGGGAAGGGATGAGAAGTCTGAGTGCGATAAAAATGTGATTGAGAATAATTAAGGATTTTTTTTAAGACTTGAAAGTATATATAAAAATGGAACTGGTTTAACTCCAGCACAACATCATTCAGAGAAGTTTTGCTTTTTCTATTTTTTTAAATTTGTGGCACCCATGTGACCCAGGAAGGAGACAGAGGTGACACCCTGTGGCCAAGAAGTCATTGAGGTGCTCCGTTTGAGAACCTCTACCATAACTGGATGGGAACTACTGTAACATTACCAGTTGTACAGGGTTTGTGTTCATGTGTTTAGCAAGAACACCAAACACCTATGTATCTGCAATTACAAGTAGACCATAAGGACAGCAATGGAAAGATGTCCACCAGACCACAGCGGGTCCAGAGATAAAGGTTTGGGGCACATTCACGCATTACGTTTTGCAAAAGTTGAAATCCTCTACATAATTGCTTGTTGGTAATTCCACTAAAATCAGTGGGGTCAAAGGCAAGTTACAGATTATCCACAAATGTATGCAACATGTTGTCTTAATACACTTTTTCTGAAGAGTCTTCTGATGTGTTGGCAAATACATATTGTGAAACTTCAAGGGACTGAATCAAAGAGATCTAGAGCAGAGAAATGCCAGTAGAAAAAATGCTCTGACTACTATGCTTCAAACCACAGTCTGCCAGATATGCCTTGTGAATAACAAACAAGCACATAGTTATGTATACTTGCACATAAAAGTGTACATTGTGTGACTCTTGATTATAATAGATTTAAGATCATAGGGCAATTGTTGCACATTTACAGATGTCAAGGCAATCTAAATTATTTAAAATTAATATCTTTTAATGATGTTTAATGATATTTTAATTAATATCTTTTAATGATAATATCTTTTAATGATTTCTCTCTCTATGAGTGTGTTTGTGTATGTGTGTGTGTGAGAGAACACATACAAATGGCTATTTGCAGTTGCACAATAAAAAGCAGTTACCAAGAAGAACACTACCTGTCAATCAACCCCCGCATAAGTGGACAGCACAGCCTCGTTCTGAATTCCCTTGTTGAAAGCTGTCAACATTCAGAGGCCAAGTGTCAACAAGGAATCACTGATGCAGGAGTGAACTTCAGGTTGCATCCCATGGAAACAGATGGAAAAGAAATGCTATACCTCTCTTATGCAAGGGTGGCCTTCCTCTGAAGGAAAATACAGGACAATGCCAACTAATGATAGTGTACAACTGATGTGATAATGGAACACAGATGTACAACCTGTCACAGACCAACTTAAAGGAGCATGTAAGGAGGTGAACAATATTCTTTAGATGAAAGGTTGCAAAGGTTGAAGGTGCTTCAAGGTTGGATAAACAGGAACATATGAGCTGAACCACCCAGTTTGTCTATGTTGGCCTCCTCCAATAGGATGAGAGGATCCCTAGATGTTGGTTGTTCCCTCCAACTTTGAATGGACTTTTCTTTAGCTTGGTGGTTCCTAAACTGTGGGTTAAGGCCCATCAGTGTGTCATGACTGATTTCTGATGGCTCACAAAACTGACATGGCAGATTAGGCTTTGTGAATCAAATGTTAAAGTTATTTCTTGGGTTTGGAAAGACATCTACTACCCAATCACCATTATTGCCACATCCTTTGGCATTCATAAATCAGACAGAGCTTAGGGCTGAAGCGGCTTTAAAGCAGGCCGAGTGGAACAGAGTGATACTAGTTTGGTCGTGATCCAATTAATGCAAGTCACAATAAAGAATTAAGTCCTCCCCAAGCCAACAAGAAAAATGTATTAAGCCACATATAAAGCTAAGAAAGAGCCATTTGTGCAAAATTACTCATAATACACAACCATGCCTCAGCTCCGATCAAAGGAAAGGTGGTGGGAATACAGGGCCACCAAAATGGCCCCAACTGAATTAATGTGAGGCTTAACAAATGATCAGATTGTCATTCTCTCTCCTTGTTATAGTAACAAAAAAGATAAAACAAAGGCTTGAACAGCTAGCAAAGTGAATTTTTTTTTTTGCAGAGGGGTGGGGAGGCAAGGTCTTGTAAAGCTATGCTGGTCCTGATGCAGTGTCATTTTAAGAAATGGGTCCTGATGTTAAAAAGTTTGGGAATCACTGCTATAGCTTATTTCTTCCTTTGACATTTTATTGCTTCTGCTTTTGTAACAATGGCTATGCTCTAGTTAAGTTAGAGAAGGACTTCTATCTGTGCTCAAGCAAAGCTCCTAACTAAAGCCAATTTGTGTGTTTAAGACTACTTTTTAATCCTGCAGCTCTGCTAACATTCTGTAAAAAAGGCTAAGGTATCTCTAACAGATTGCCCTGCTAGTCATGACAGTGTGGTGTTCATCCCCGTTACAAGGCCAAAGATGGCCACAAGACCAGCATGAGTAAGGCCAAAATCTTAATCTCTAGTTAGGTTGGCCTAAGCCCTGTGTTGATGTGGGGGTGTCACAAAAGTACCATAAGACACTTTTGCGCCACTCCTGGGAGAGGGGAAGGCCTTCCTACCTCACCATGAGAATGGGAAGACTAATGAGTTGTGCTGGCCTAGGTTAGGATTGCACCCTAAATGACAAATGCATATGGACCATGGTTACCTTCCCACTGAAGAGAAACCTATTTATCTAATTTCATCTACATGCTTTGAAACTGCTAGGTTGGCATGAGTTGGGCAAGTGATGGGAGCTTCTTCTGCCTTTCACTACTCAGATCTGGAACCACCAACCTGCTGACCTTCAGGTTGACAAGCACACTGCCTTTAAACACTGACTTAATGCTTTGTCTAGAACAGGGAATAGGTACAGCTTTTAAACCTTACTTGAAACCCTAATCCTTTTGGGGCCTTTGCACTGCTGGAAATCATGTTCTGGCAGCATGAAGTCCTTTACAGCAGTGCAGAAGCTGAGCCATCCTCACATGCTTTTTGGCATCGGCCATAAATAGGCAGCAATGTTAAGGGTACATCAGCAGCTCCTGAAGCCTCCAGGAATACCTGTAAATGACAGTGAAGGTACATTATGGGACAAGGGGGGAAGACAAGGAAATGTTTCAGGAAAATAGGAGGAGGGGTGGAGAGGGACTAGACAAACCACAACTCGGCACCCACTGAGTTTCCACATCTTCCTTCTTACCTTTTCCCCTAGAAAAGCATCCTCAACACCTTGCCTAGTCCTTAAAAATCACTCAGCTTCCTGTCATCATCTATTGGGGTCACCAGCTATTGCTTTTTTGTCTCCTTTGTGCCTTTCTGCTCTCAAAATGGGAAAGTGCAACTTCTTGGGCATCTAGCCCCAGGTCTCCAATGACAATGCATACTGAATTTTAGTGTACCATATTGATGCACTATACATACTGAATGAAGGCTGCCAGTGCAGACAATGTTCCCACATGCAGCTTATGCAGTTCCTTTTGTGATCTGTGCTTTCTCCAGTACAATTCCACTTTTACTAGGACTTAAGCTAGTTTATATTACCTGTTTCCCAGTGGTGGGATTCAAGTAAATGAACAATAGGTTCTATGTCCTAATAACCTAAATTAACAACAGGTTCCATGTCCCATTAGTAACTGGTTCTCAGAACCAGGCGCTTGTTAGCAAAGGGTTCTACAGAATCTGCGAGAACCCCCTGAAGACCACTACTGCTGTTTCCGTAATACATCCCTTGCATATATCTTTCAAAATATATGAGTATTGAATATTGCCTTTTCATTCCTTTCAGAAGACATACTGATTAGCACCACTTCAAAGCCATTCTGGCTATGTAGACATTTCAACTGAAGCCCTTATGCGAGATTACCCACATCCTTCAAATATGGGTAAGCTCTCAGCTAGAGTAATGGTTCAGTGGTCAAGATGCTGTGCTGGTCAACCAGTAGGCTGGAGTTCGAAACCTGGGTGCTACAAGACGGAGTGAACTTCCATCCCTTGCCCAGCTCCTACCAACTTAGCAGTTCAAAAGATGGTGAATGAAAGCAGATAAATAGGTACCCACCACAGTGGGAAGGTAACAGCATTCCCTGTGCCTTGGTATATTGTCATACTAGCCACATGACCGTGGAGATACCTACAGACAATGCTGGGTCTTCAGCTTAAAAACAAGGATGAGCATCACACCCTACAGTCAGTCATGACTAACAGTACAACCTGCACCTTTACTTTTTAAGGCTTTTTAGCTACTGTTATAAAGTATTGCTAGCTCAGTTTGCCCTTGATTTACCACATAGTAAAACTTATTGGAGATGTTTTCTCTGATGGAACTCATAGGGCTCTTACATTATCAGACAGAGTGAAACACTTCCAATCCTCTCCAGACTGCTTGTGCCAAGCTGATGCATACTCTTCAGCTCCCTTAGGTTTCTTCAGCATTCTAGCTTTTAGCTCCCGAAAAAGTTGGAAATATTGCTCAGTAAAATAAAAACCCAAACACCATCACCTAATAATCTGAGCTGCTCAGCTCCTAATAACCATATCTGCTTCCCTTCACACTTTCTCCTTTACCCTCCAGAGATCCGACATGCCACCACTTTGAGATATATGCTCTTTCTATAACACAAACTGCTCCTGCAATCAATGCGCCACAGAAAACCGGAAATATGATGACCCTGTTCCATAAATATAAGCCTCTTTTCTTAGCTCTCCAAGCTATTTTGCAGATACTGTTTGTCAGTTCCAAAACCCCTCCATCTTTCAAGGGCCAAACACAATTAAATCAATTAAATGAAAAGGGTCGTACTTTTGTAAATTTTATTTTGGTTAAGGTAAAGTTCTGGATTCCATTAAATGAATGTGTTTTTCTGACTTTTGATCCTTACAAAAATGTTAAGTGTTGCTCTTAATGTTCTGCTAGAAATAATTGCCTCCCCTGCTGACAACTTGTCAAATTTTAAAATGATGCAGTTTGATGAGACCCAGATAGATTCCTGTAGTTTTTATATTTTTTTTCCTCCAAGAGGTTATAACTACAGAATTTACTCCAACCCATAACAGCTGCACTTGATGGAGCTTCAGCAAACAAAGTGATAGGAACATATAATTGTTTTTAAAAAGATGCAGATGATTAAACAAGATTTACAACTCATCTACAAAGTTAAAAATATCAGATTTTAATTGGACACTGAGGGTGAAAATATATGAGATAAAGATCTCAGATTTATCCAGTTGCCCATCTTCATTTTTTGTGGTTTTTTTTTTTTGTTATTGTTGTAAAACAACTATGGGGAGGGATTCAGGAACATGATAGTGGGGAAAGGATAGTGGGGAAACCTTTTCCCCTATGCCTTTTGTTAGGGTTTGAATCTAATAATGAAACTTGTTTGGTCAGGCAAGTTGATTCAAGGCTGATGCAATACTGCAGAAGGCTGATGCAATCTAGCTGATGCAATCTGTAACTGCTCTTACAGCATGATTCAGCAGAATTGGGAGTGCTGAGTCACTGGTCACATGACTGCAATATCTCTAACTGATTGGTGTTTCACTATATTTAAGTGTGTAAGAGATTATTGCAAAGTGTGGGTTACTGAGGAGGAGTATTATTACTGTTTGATACTCTGAAAAACTGGACTGTATCTGTGGACTGACTTGTGGACTGTTTAACTGGATTACTGAGAATGGAATAACCCTGCAACTGGATGTATGTATATGACTGATCTACTGCTTTGACCTTGGACTGTGTTACTTGACTTATCTTCTGCCTGTTTGAACAATATAGTTATCTTGAACTATAAACAGCTGTGTGTTTACTTTGTGCTGCTGCCCTCTCATCCTCTGCACAACTACTCTGCTTAGCCCTGCTAATCCTGCAGGGACTCACATTCCTAACACCTTTTTTTCAATAAAACATCCCTGCCATCATCCTAAAGCCACTCTTTGCCAGTTAAGGAAGACTTATGACTACACATAGGATTGGGCTGTAAGCCAGTAAAAGGCATGTATACCCATGATAGATGTATAGTATCTATCACTTGGAAATACCACTTGGAAATACCAAGGTCTTACCCTACAATCCAGAGTAACTACGGGAGCACGTAAGAGACATTACATGTACACGTAGTTACAGCATCACCTAGTGAAAACCTATGGGAAATTCATATTGCAATCCAGAGCAATTTGTTCTTACATCAGAGCAAGGACTCCCCATAGTTACTCTAGATTGCGCCCTTAATTAGTCTTAACTGAAGTCCTAACTAACAGTGTCTGTAATAGCCCCGGGATGAGCTACATTGTAACACATACAGCCCTGTAGCTCTGAACTGCAGGGTGATCAGATTTGATCAGATCAAGAAAAGGCACCCAAAAATGAAAATGTAGAACATTCAAGAAAAATGTAGGACGTGACAAAATAAAAGCTGAAAACATTCACATATATTGCTTTCATGTGTTTAATTTAAACACTATATTACTTTCTAGCAAAATTGTGGAGCAAAATACCCCCTTTGCACCATTCGCCCAGGTGCAACATTCCACTTTCTGCACCACCACCACCAGTGATGGGCTTCAAAGAAATTAAGAACCGGTTCTCTGTCCATCTGGCAGCCACTTTTAATGGCTATTTTTAAACTTTATATGTACTATCTCTTGTTAAGAACCAGTTCTATAGCGTAGGTGCGAACCTGCTGCTGCCCACCACTGACCACCACCACTCCAGTGGTGGTGCACTCCAGTGCAATCAATCTTCAATGTTAATGCTAGGGACAAAAACACATTTTCAACCCATTAGGGGTTAAATTTCCCCAAAATTATTTATTAGTGGGTGCTACCATCATGGAAGGAACACCACCCCAAATTTCATGTTTAGGTCCAACGTTTTGGCTGGGCGTTGATGAATGAATGAATGAATGAATGAATGAATGAATGAATGAATGAATGAATGATGAGGCAGAAAAGGGGAAAATAAGGCAAGAACAGTCTGGCAGTCAGTAGACTGGATCCCATGACAACTCATGAATTCGGGTAAGGAGTGAAGAAAGTAAGAGTTGGAGTAAACTGAAGGGGAAGCAACAGAGGTCAAAAGCCAAAGGGGGGAGACACCTTGAGCTGAGAAAAGACCATGAAAGGTCTAGTGAACCAAGAATGACCAAGAATGTTGTTGTGGGGTCATGCCTCAAGCCATACCCTTCCTCATAGTTGGAGAACTACCACTTCATCCAGGACTTGACCCTGAACCTTGTTACACCTAAAATAGGTTGACATATGCTTCCCCCCTTAATCCAATGAGATGTCAGCCTCTCTTCCCATCCCACTTTCTAGGGTTCTTGCTCTTCTGCCCAGTTCCCTTCTTTGTATCCAGGAAATGGACTGAGAAAGGGGCAACAGAGGGAGGGAGGTTTACAGAGATGGGCACACATTACCAAACTGTTACTGTTGACCTCACAGACACACAGCTTAGGTTCACTGCCTAGAACCTTATTAAAATCAAAAAGTAGACCAGTCTACATTAGATCACACAACTCCCTGCCATGAATGTTCCCCGAGGCACCTGGTGAGCCGCACTGAGTTACAGGAAGCTGAACTAGATGGGTTTTTGGTCTGATCCAGTACAGGCTTTTCTTACATTCTTAATATGCTTGCAGCATGGATGTGTGAGCTGGAATTTGAAAGCAGCATGGAATAGAGTAATTCTTGAATCAGTCAGGAAGGATTGTGCCTTCCTGGGGGCTGAGCGTGCCAGTTCCCTAATCAAAAAGATTATATTTAATTTAGTAAGCGTTGGGCAAGAAGGCTTTACTAGTCCTACAATAAATGTCTCTGTTTCACAGAAAGAACATCCTTGTGAAATACAATCCTGATCTAAGATTTTAAATACACAACAGTGAATCCTGAGCATGTTAACGCAGAGGTAATTCCACTGAGCTTTTCCGTATTCCCTAGAAAATGGTTGCGTTTGCAAGCCTTCATCTATCAGCTACATTACTCGTAGATCCAGTAGTTAAACATTATGTCTCTCTCCATGGCCTTGTGTTGTTCACCATTATAATGAAACATATTAGAAATCAATTAACTGTGGCTACAATCCAGAGTAATGTGGGACCTTTTACACCAACATAGTTATGGTGCCACCTTTGAGAAACCTACAGGAAATGCATAGAGCGATCCAGAGTAAGTGCCTCTTACATCTTCCTGTAGTTACTCTGGATTGTAAGGTCTGTGTCTTATTCTTCCCCATTCTTGTAGGTTTATCTTCTCTTTTTTTAAATGCCCTCTGCATTCCCTCCTTTGATCACAGGACTGAAGCTCCAGGAAAGTATTGGAAAATTCAACTCCAGATCAATTCAGCTTCTTTTATCATTTTATCAAATAATTACAAGGCAATAAACGCATCCACATATTACTGTTAAAGCAGTTTTAGACAGATGTGGCCCCCACCATATTCTTTAACTGGAAAATCCACTTTTAATATTTCCAAATGAACAATTAGCAGCAAATAATTTTTGGACGGTGACAAATAGAATAGTATGAAGAAAAATAAAGTCCCAATGTCTAAGGACAAAGTGAAGTCAGTCCAGGTCAGATGGCCCATGATCAACAGAGAGTAATGCCTGGTGAGTCAGTGAAGGTTTTCATCTCTGGCAGTGGGCTGTTTGACTGAAGCAAATACCTGTGCAGATGTCAAATGGCCCAAGGCTCGCAGGAAAAAAACTAAGTCAAAACTTTGAATTCTTTAAACAGAATTCTTTATATAAGTTAGATTCTTTATATAAGTTAGGCTGCAATCCTAACCCCAGTTAGGCCAGCATAAGCCACAGTACAAGTCCCATAAGTGCTGTAAGACACTTCTGCGGGGAAGCTTATAGGGGAATAGGGGAAGGAGAGGCCAGTGCACAGACATGCACTTGCTTCCTTACACCACCATGGGAATAGGAAGACTGATGAATTGTGCCAGCCTAGGTTAGCTAATAACCTAGCCTGCACCCTAATATGATTAACTACAGGAAAAGTGGAATAGCCAAACAGTCTGCTGGACAACAGCCCCCCTAAACAGAATATTTTCAGTAAATATTGTTTCTTGATCTTAAAGGAGATGGATCCCAGGTCTGAATTATTAGAGGACTGCTCCTCTAAAATATAGCAATGTTATTTACACCAGATTTTCAGGATTAGTTCTCAGTTTTTCAGGTAATACAGGCTCTGCTGCAAGGGAAAGGTGAGAATTCATGCCTGTTGATATGCAGGCAGGCAACTGACCAATTTTTGGTAGACCATTTATGTCCACTCAGAATTATTAAACCTAACTGGCTGCTGTGAGGGCTCATGTTCTGGCATCCCCTCCAGTTGGCACACAAGACATGGACCCTGTTTTGCCCGAGATGATATGTCACTATTGTCATCCACTTGCTTATAAAGAATGCTTGTGTATCTCTGCTTCTTTGATCCACTTTTCTCATTGAAAAGTGGAACCCAGTCATTTTCAGCTTGCAAATGAAAAATGGACACAAAAAACATAAATATCACTTGCACAAGCCTAAAGGCTGCAATCCTAATCACCACTTAGGCCTGCCCAAGCCCTGGCCATAAGTCCTGTGCTGACCTGAGGAAGTTACAAAAGTGCAGTAAAACTCTTCTGCCCCACTCTTGGGGTGGCAGCGGGGGGTGGGGGGGAGTTTAGACAAAAGCACATGCATATGCCAACCTCCCCATACCATGGTGGAAAGATAGGCCAGCCTAAATTTCATAGGATTGTACCCTAAGTTACATTTTTTTGGTTCATTGATTGTGATGTATGGGACAAAAATCTAATGAGTGCTTGAATCTCTGTAAATTGAAGAATGAATTAAGAGACATCTCAGGTAGTATGTTTGAACTTCTATCAACTCTTCTCGTGCCAGCCAATTAATCCAAGACAGCTTCAATACATCTTGTTATGGCTTCATCATATAATTAGTGTAGGCATGATCTAAACTCATTTAAACCCAAGCAGACATGTCTGATGAAAACTCAGCCCCACTAAGGATACAAACTGCTCCAACTATAATTCAAGTCCTCTTAGTTATCGGAACAACTATGTACTTAAAAATTAGTGAAAAAATGAACCTAGCTCTGCTTAAATGTGGCGCATCTTGTCGTTTACTCCATTGTGGTCACAAAGCTTTATAGTTAGAACATGTGGCTTGTTGACCCCCATAAATTCAAGAAATTTATTCTAATAATAGCACAGGATGTTATAATATAACAAAACTGTCCTCCAAATATACAGTTAAGTACTTGATGATAAAATGCTACTTCACAAAGGACTTCAGTGCTGTGGAAATAAAAATAATAAAATCTCTGTGTTAAATATCACAATTTCCAGTTAATTGTTTACAGATGTACTTTCCTCTTGCTGTTTTGTTAATACAATGTCACGGGAACTTAATTAGAAGGGTGGCACTGGACATTGTTAAGAATCCACTCTTACAAATTTGAAATCTCAGTATATAGTCTCCATCAAACAAAATTGGAAGAACCTTAAATTAAGTTAAATAGGAGTTCATCATGGATCAAATAAGAAATCAGAACAATACATTCCTAGTAACTTGAAATTCATATACTGAGATATGGAGACATTGTTCTTCAGGCCCTTTATTGCCTATTAATAATTCTGAAAAGTGATAGTTCATCATCTATCTACTATCTACAGTATTTATATACTGCTTTTCAACTGAAACGTTCACAAAGTGGTTTACAAGAAAGTGAAAAAATTAATATCTAATTAATAGCTAATGGGTCCCTGTCCCAAAAGGGCTCACAATCTAAAATGCAAAAGAACACCAGAATAAGCCACTAGAACAGACGTTGCTGGGGCATTTAGGACTAGTTACTCTCCCCGTGCTAAATAAAGGAGGAACACCCCCTTGAAAGTCCAGTTAGCATGGGTTAATAATTGTGTAGTATTATATTGGGTTAGGTTTTCTTTCCCTTGATGTGTCATGCCACCCCATTCCTCTTTTAATTAGTTTCTTCATATTTAATACTAATACCAGCCTATAGCTGTCACTTGCTGAGATACAGGATAATAATATCCAGTAATAAACCATCCCCTTTTCCAGCATCTCAACTGCCCTGTTGCCATCTTCTTCGACAATAGCTCTCTTCAATTGTCTCCTGGTTCGTTCTCCACCCAGGCTGTTATCTGTCCCAGAGACAGATAGAAATTTGAGCTGAAATGTGAATGGAAATATTGGCAGTTCTCAGCTTTCTCTGCCCCAGAGACAACAAGGGAATAGAACCCTCAGCCTGCTTGATTGACATGGAACAGGTGGACATTCCTCACCCATGTCAAAACTTTTCTGTAGATAAAGTATGAAAAGCTTATGTATTGGCTCTTCACATTTTAATACATACACTGTATGAAAATATGCAATTATCTTATAAGCATAACATTAAAGCAATCTTATAGAATTATAGGACAGAGAATGTATAATGTATAGATTTTGCCATAATGCTTGTATTGTGCCAGATAAGTAAAGGCAGACACAAATAATTTCAGATGCAGCATAACATATATGCTCTTATAAGCATAACATTAAGGCAAGCTTATAAAATTATAGGACAGAGAATGTATAATGTATAGATAGTACCATAATGCTTGTATAGTGCCATATAAGTAAAGGCAGTCACAAATAATTTCAGATCATTAGATAAAAATTATAAACTGGTTAGCTGGAACATTCAGATCCATAAATGTTGAGATTCTTCCTTTGAAAAGCAGCAGACGGTGTCACAGACAAAATAAAGTTGTTGGTGGCCTAATATGTTCCAAGTGGTTTGTCACCTACAGCAGTGCATTCTTTAAGGATGTCTAGCAAAAAAAAAAATCCAAAAAACCCCACCCGTTCTCTCAAGTGAATTTATTGACTAAAACCAGTTCCACAGAACCAATTAGTATCTTACACAGGCTGCCCTGCAAGGCTTATGAGGCCATCCATCACCTGTCCATTTAACTATTTAGCATTTGTTCCAGCAATTTGTCACACTGTCAGAATGCAAGCATTTCAGAAGAGGAGTTTTTGTTTGAGAGAAATCTAACCTAGATACTGCAGAGATTTTGCCTTTAATAAGGCTTACCAAAGATTTATGTTTCTATTATATTTAACCTCTTAAGAATTTAGTTGGAAATTTTTTTTGGGGGGGGGGGTAATTCTTCATATTTTAAACATTTTAAATTTAAATCAATTGTTCTCTGTAATTGTTTTTAAATATGAGAGATATATGGCACTATTTCCAAATTCATTCACACCTGAAAGTCACAAAGCACCTTATCCTACACAGCTTCATGACTGCATAATACTTTAAATCATAATACTTATTCATTTTCACTTAATAACTAGCCACTTCTTTAATCTAAAAATTCCAGTGCAATTAAGAACAAAATAATACACTGATCACTGAACACAACACAAGTCACAATTATCAATGTAGTTGTGGAGTTGTTATGTAGGCTTACCCCCCAAATCCAGAGTAACTACAGGAGCACATAAGAGACATTCCGTGCACCCACAGTTACTGCACCACCTAATGAAAATCTATGGGAAATTTATATTGGAATCCAGAGAAAGTTGTTCTTACACCGGAGCAAGGACTCCCCGTAGTTACTCTGCGTATTGCCCTTAAGCTGCAATCCTGAAGATACTTTCCTGGGAGTAAGACCTACTGAACACAATGGGGCTTACTTTAGAATAGACAGGATTAGGATTGTTCTCTTACTATGAAAGCAACATGCCTATTGTGCATTGCAAGGCACATGAGTGCAAGGTTTTGAAGCCATCAAAGGCTTCATCTACCCTGTGGTCAGGTCAAGCATTTCTATAAATAGACATTCTTGCAGGTCTGGTAGTTGGGCTGGGGTTGGGGAACAATTGGGGAGGCAGAGGGTTAGTGCTGTTTTAAAGCCTGCACTTTGAATGTGAGCTTACCTTGCTTCAATTGAATTGTGAATTTTTAATAAAGGGGCCATTCGTTTCAAGCCTTTGTCTCACATGCTTATTCTGGGGTGTGTGGTAATATAAATATTAAATATAAATATAACAGATTAAATATAAACCCCAAGATATGGGGTATACGATTAATAAAGAGTGGCAGTGAAGAGCACCATTCAGTTATGACTTTTGACTATTTTTGGAACAGGCAAAAGTGCCCTCTCAGGGGGAATAGGGATCACTAGTGAAAGATAGGAAGTAATAGACTGCTGCACTTAAAGAACATCACATATACCAATGGTTCCCAATCTTATGTGGGAAGTGAGCCCTTTCCTCCCATTGGCACTGATCTAGAACTCCGAAGTAATAATGGTGCAATGATATGCAATGTGATGCTTCTGCTCAACAGTCTGGCACATTACATTGCATTTGTGCCACTGACCGCCTTGGCCAGCATGCAGCCCCCAATGTCCTTGGCAACTTTACCACTCCCAGAAAAGCTAGAACACACAGTTTGACAACCATTGATATATACAGATCCCCACTTTCTTCCCTAAGACTGATTTATAAAGCCAATTTGAACAATATTATTATTTGCTGAGGTCAGTCTAAATGGTTGGTGTCACATGCTGAATTGAGTCATGTGACTGATTACAATAATCTTTATCTTATACATGGCAGTTGCCCCACAAGCCACTTTCACAATGATGGGCCACATTGGGAAAATTTATTGAAATATTTCCATTACTGATCACTCCCTACGTGCCCAACTTCACCAACACAAATCTGTTCAAAGACAAACAAATAAATGGTACTGCAAGGTGTTGCGCTTGTACGTTAAACCCTTGTCCTGCACAGTCCAGTTTTGTTTTTCTTCAAAACATCTGCTTTGTCACATTTACATTCCCATTTTTAAAACTTCAGGCAACGTACATGGTCTTTACCACAACCGCTCTTAAAGGCAGGGTTGACTGAGAATCCAGGGTACGCTTCTAGTAGCTTTAGTAGTTGATGATCTGAATTTGAGTGGGCTGTG
Organism: Cryptoblepharus egeriae; assembly: GCA_030015325.1. Classification (NCBI taxonomy): domain Eukaryota; kingdom Metazoa; phylum Chordata; class Lepidosauria; order Squamata; family Scincidae; genus Cryptoblepharus; species Cryptoblepharus egeriae. The sequence continues at coordinate 107,411,316 of JAREYC010000003.1, read as the reverse complement.
GGTGGTGCAAGTGGTTAAGACACTGTGCCTGTTAACCAGAAGGCCAGGGTTCGAGACCCAGATCCCCACAAGAAAGGGTGAGCTCCTGTCCTTAGCCCAGCTCTGCAACGCAGCTGGAACCAATCATATCAGCTCTGCTGTTTCATTAGACTATTTCCATGGCATTGAGAGGGGGGATTTGCTGCTTGGGTATCAGCCTATTCTCCATATTAATCTACCCAGGCCTTCATGCTTCGGATACAGCGTCGAGCATGATATCATAGTCTTTTGAGACTGATGGATGCCAATGCTGCTGAATTTGAGAGTCTAAAGGGCCAAGTTCACATTACACATCTATATAAGGGCTCTTCCTACTATCAAATTTGAAGCTTTAACATTAGAGATGTATTTGTTTTATGTAATTTTTTAAATATAAAAAATACTAAATACCACATTTTGGAATTTAAGATCTGTAAATAAAATCTGAGTATTTTCCAGAAATTAAAATAGATTGATTTTCCAGTTAGAAATACAGTGACTGCATCAGCTTACACAATATCACCTACCTACTACACTTTTAAAGTGTTTAAACATACAACGTGAACTTGAAATGAGAACTTGAAAATGAAAGCTTAGAGGCCACAATAACTATTGGGCATTAGTGATCACTTTTCTAACTTTATAATTCAGTGTGAATATCTAAGATATTTTGTGTGCAATAAGCACATTAATGACTAACTCATTTGAATTCACCAAGGTGGTGGCATATTTGTCTGTGTCCAGATTACGTTCACAAAATATGAAAGGAAATATTATAACCACTGACCTGCCATTCATGTCCACATGAATTCAATGTCAACTTGCAGAACATACACATGTCACAATCCTATACACACTTTCCTGGAAGTAAGCCCCATTGAGAATAATGGGACTTACTTCCCATTAGACATGCATAGTCTTGAGCTGACAGTTCCAGAAAGGGACCTAGTTCTGAGCACAATCTACTCAAAAGTAAGCCCCATTGTGTTCAGTGGGTCTTACTCCTAGGAAAGTGTCTTTAGGATTATAACCATAGATTTTAAATCTTTGTAGGTCTTTGTAAAAAAAACAAATGTTCATCTAACTTAAAACCTATCAGCACACTGTTTTAGAAACTGTAATTATCCTTACAAACCAGAGTAATTATGTGAGCATGTAAGAGACATTACGTGCACCCGTAGTTACTGCACCACCTAGTGGAAACCTATGGGAAATTCATATTGCAATCCAGAGTAAATTGTTCTTACACCAGAATAGGGACTCCCCATAGTTACCCTGCATTGTGCCCTATGTTCTAATTGTTAAAATGATGCTGATTCTGAATCTCTATGTTGATACCCTGTAGTTTCCCCCCAACCCTGTCCAGATTTAGATTTCTTAAGAGTGGCTTCAACAGAGATGCCTCGGAATCAAATGCCATCTCTGCATCTGAATGCTGTTAAGCAGCTCCCATGGCATTGCGTGCAGACTTTCAATATGTGTCTGTCACTAAGCTCACTCCCAGAGATAAAACAGAAAATGTGAACTCCTGTGGGAGGGAGTGTTGAGAGGAAAGGGGAAAAAACCCTTTCTTGAAGCCTTCAGAATGTTACAGCTCAGTCAATCATCGGGTTTTCAATCTGGGGGCTCATCTCTACTGGTATACTAAAGGTCTTGTCATATAATGTATTAGGTAGAGATGGCTGAATTTTTAACACAGGCAGGACAAAATGTAAGACCCATATCCATGCTCTTTATTTTTAAAATAGCTTTTTGTTTCATGTGTTATTCCGATTCTGACATCTACATTTTATTACAGACCCCAAAACGCAGATTGGTGCTAATGAGGAAATGTAGTAGTGTCTGGTCTTCCTTTCATACTGCCAATCACCGTCAATTATGGTGGGCATTTCCAAATGCTGCACTTCATTTTCTGCAACATTGTTTCCTAGGAGGGAATGTGAGTACTCTGCGTTTCATTAGGCTCAAGATAAAAGACTAGTGTTTGGGATGGGACATGAGCAGCACCTTAATACTAGAGCCTAAGTCCCTGGTTAGGCAGGTAGACCTGGCCTTCTGGCTGAACTTTTGCCTCCATGGGTGAGGTTGCAGGGTGGGTAAATCTGGACTCCTGCCTTAATTTGGAGCCCAGATCTATCTGCTGGGTAGATCACTGCTCCTAGCTATGCTTGGGTTGCCTCACATCCCAGTGGGTTATCTTCTGACTGGTGCAATAGTTTGGGGAAGGCAACGGACCCATGTTCTCCTTGGATCCACTCTTGCCTGCCAGCTACAATTTAGCTACAGCTATTGGTATGTCAGAGAACGCTTTGGCAATCAAAAGATCTGTGTTGAGTACTACAGGATCATATGAATTTTAACAGTGTACCTATACATGCAATGATTAGATGAAAGAATCCCATACAATCCCATACAAGACACAATTTTCTGGAAGCATTCAGATTGCATGAGTCCAAAGTAGATGGATTTGTTCCTGCACTGTTGTATCTTTAACAAAAGGATCTGCATATATTTCTGATGTTTTAAGTGTAAGGATTTTCATGGATTTCACCGCACTGACGTACAGAACATCTCTCCAGTGTATGAATCACCAGAGACCTCTCTGCTCTTAGTGATTTTTACATCTTTCTCATAACTATTCTGCACACCAAACACATCATAGCCTTTAAAGTTGTAACTTGTAGCATAAAGTGCTTTTTAAGAAAACGATCTATAAATGGCACCTATCTGTAGTTTTAATATTCATGAAACACAATGATTCTATTTGTGTTTTAAGAAAGGCACAAAACAAATTTCAGTTCTTTATTGTACAATAACGCCTGCGAGTTTATACATACTATCTTCAATTTGCAGTTAAATGCAATTGGATCAGTATACATGATCCACTTAATGAGCTCACACATTACACTCAGCTGTCTCATTGCATTCACACATTACACTCAATTGAGTGTTATTTCACCAGTGTGCAGATCCCTTGCTGGATTTGAAAGCAGGCAAATAATCAATAAACATATTTCAATCTATTTTACATCTACTGTAATATGTATAAGTATGCATTAAATTAAATGCATGTCCTGTTAGCTGCAGGGGTAACATTCCAGAATTCCTTTTGGATACCTGAAACTGCGAATGCACAGGATGTCCCCATTCATTTACATGGGTCCCCTTATGCAGGGATCTGTATCTGTGGTTTCACTTATCTGCAGATGCAGATCCATCTGCGTCCACAACCCTCATAAACGCTTTATAATAGCACTTTCAGGTTTGGAAACATTTGTCCTCTGCAGTACTCAGAAGAGCCTCAAAAGGTGAGGAAAGCTGCCCTGCCCCTGCTTCTGGACGGTGCATGAGGGTCCCACATCACTGAGTCGGTGAAGAAGCAAAACCATGCATACAAGGCAGGGAAATAAATGAACCGCACTGGAGCCATTTACAAGTTGGGACTCATAATCCACAGATTTTTATTTGTGGATTTGACTCACCACAGATTAAATACTGTTTTTTAATAATAAAAAACAAAACCCTTTGCTTCCTGCTTCTTCCTCCCCCGCAGCCAGCAAAACTCACCTTCAAATTCATACCAGTTTCATGCTCTGGTGGGCTTTGCATTCCCAACAGCTCCCTCCTACACGGAGACTAGACTGTCATTCAGGTGGGCAGGCCTGCCATCTTAAAGCCCATCATCAAAACACAATGCAAACTGCAAATCAAAAAAATTCCTTCCTCCCTCCTGGCTGCCAGAATAATTTACCCTGTAATGTAATTATCATCCTAGAATCTTGGGTGTAAGAACCAATCCTTTCCTCCGGTGTAAGAACAACTTGCTCTGGATTCCAATATGAATTTCCCATAGGTTTTCACTACATGGTGCAGTAACTACGGGTGCACATAAAGTCTCTTACGTGCTCCTGCAGATACTCTGGATTTGGGGTAAAGCTACAATCCTAACCATGTCTAATCAGAAGTAGGCCCTATTGAGCTCAATGGGACTTACTCCCCAGAAAATGTGTTTAAGATCACAGCCTAATACTAATTAGTTTGTGGAACTCCTTGGCATAGAATGTGGGGATGGCATCTAACCTAGATGCTTTTAAGAGGGGATAATTAGTCTGTCATAATTACAAATCACGTTGGGTATATTCAACCTTATTTTAGAAGGAGTCTGTCTCAGAGATACAAGGGTGTGCATCAGGATTGTATTGTATCAGGATTGTATTGTATCTATCTATCTATCTATCTACAGTATTTATATACCGCTTTTCAACTAAAAAGTTCACAAAGTGGTTTACAAGAAAATGAAAAAAATTAATAGCTAATTAAAGCTAATGGGTCCCTATCCCAAAAGGGCTCACAATCTAAAATGCAAAAAGAACACCAGCAGAAGCCACTAGAATAGACATTGCTGGGGTGTGTTGGGCCTGTTTCTCTCCCCCTGCTAAATAAAAGAGGAACACCCAGTTGAAAGAGTGCCTCTTGACCAGTAAGCAAGAAATGTTGTCTTATGTGCTCCCTGAAGCATTTAGTGGGCCACTGGGAGATACAGAAAGCTGGACTAGATGGGACTTTGGCCTGATCCAGCAGGACTCTTTTTATGTTTATATGGAAGTAGTTAACATCTCAGTGGGTAAGCAGGCTGGTTGTCTCTGTGTCTTAAAGTCTATCATCTGCACACCATACTATGTGGTTTTAATATAGGGATTTGAGTACCCACTTTTTTGAGTGTTTCCAGCGAGTCCCAGCACCAAAGTGTTTCCAGAGAGTCCCAGCACCAAAGTCCAAGGTCCCACTTGTACTTCACTTTTAATTTGTTCTTAACAGAATGCCTACAGTTACAGATGGAGCTCCAACTGAAAAAAAAACTCGAGTTCGTAAAGTGTAACCCTTACCTCAAAGCATGGCAACCACTCCAGTGGGTGGACTGCAAAGCCTCTTTCTTCGTGGCCATAATATTGTTCTTTCCACAGTGCTACAGATGCAGAATCATTTTGTGGGAGAAAAAGTGGCTGCCACAAAATACATGACAGTCTTCTCTGCCAGTCACCATAGACTCCCACATCAAGGCTGTTTTGAAACAAAAGGTGTCTCTAGGAAAAAAATTATGTTGACATTGATTCTTTGTAACACCAAAGAAAAATATACAGTATGAAAACAAGAAAAATAAATTTTGATATACAGTGGTACCTCGCTTAACGAGTGCCTCCAATAGCGAGTGTTCCACATAAAGAGGAAAAATTTGTGTGGGATTTTGCTTCACATAACGAGCTTGATTTGCATAATGAGTGCCCATTGGCAGGCTTCCCCTTCTCCTCCCTGCATTGGCTGGGCTATGGGATTGAGGCAGGACTTTCTCCCCCTCCCTGCACTACTAAGAAAGAGGCCAGCAGGGGGAGTAGATGAGCCTCTTCGGTTGGAGGAACAAACATGGCTGCCTCCTGTAGCAAGAAAATTTGCTCAGTCCACCCACTGCAGCCTCCATCAGGTAGGAGGGAAAACTCCTCCTGCACCCCCTCTGCAGCCTGCCCCCAAACAGAACCCTTCCCTCCCGAAGATCTGGCCCCTTTTCAATGCAAGCAGAAGCCACTCCTGCTGCTGCTGTCATCCTATGGAAAGAGTCAGGCTTGCATCCTATGCATGTTCCTGTGAATAAGCCCCACTGGATTCAGTGGGACTTGATTCTGAGTAGACAGCATAGGATCTTGCCCCTCTGCTGTTGCAGACTGCCTATGTAGTTTGCATAGACAGATGTCACACACAGTGAGGTTTCTTCTTAGAAATGCTCCAAAAGATACCAGTGACTCTTTTAGTGAAAATTAGTCATCCTTAGACATAAAGGTTTTTCTTTTCTTTTTTACTGTTCAGAATATTATAGTGTTTTATTACAGTAATTGTCGTCTGTATTATATTATAGTGTTTTGAATTCAATTCCAGTGTTTTGTCATTATTTTTATGTACAGTTAATATTTTTATATGAATATTTTTGGGGTTGTGGAACCAATAGTCTGCGTTTCCATTGTTTCCTCTGGGAAAATCTACTTCACTTAAAGAGCATTTCACTTAAAGAGCATGCCTCCGGAATGAATTAAGCTCTTTAAGTGAGGCACCACTGTACTGCAAGTAATTGCAACACCCCTTTCATGAAAACAAAATAATGAATGAATAATTAAATGTAATGTGCAGTAATAATAGAGTAATAAAAAAAAAACTATTGTTCTAATCCCTTATGTGGAAAAGTCTGACATGGAACCAGAGCAGGCCAAACACTGATAACCATATAATTTTCCAGCAGGGCTGTAGTGGTATAGTATTCATCACATGCTGCCATGAATATTTCCTGATGTTTTTTCTGGAAAATTAAGGATTCAAACACCATTGCCATTTACCAAGAAGAAAAATTCTATCTGTAACTATATTTGAAAGTGGCAGAACTAAATATACAGGTTGCCCCCCGCCCCCCACAACACACACATGCATGCCATTTTTTTTAACCTGGAAACATCCCGGTACCCAGTGGTGGGCTTCAGGGGGTTCTGATAGGTTCTACAGAATCCTTTGCTAATGAGCACCCAGTTCTGAGAACTGGTTACTAATGGGACATAGACCCTTTATTAATTTAGGATATTAGGACATAGACCCTGTTGTTAATTTATTTGAATCCCACCACTGCCTGTACCTCACTCTTAGTTTACAGATATCTGGCTAACATGTCACAGAAGTAGTAATGGACCTATTACTCCCACCATTCCAGTCATATGTAGTTCCAGAATTTCAGGACATGCTCATGTTTTTTTTTTCCCTTCACACCCTTAGAGGGGCAAAATATCTTCTTTTTTTTAAAAAGGAGCAAAACTGTCAAAACTGACCCATAAGACAGATTGTTCTGAGAGCCAATGAAATGTAACTATGATACTACAATTATGATATTGTATGGCACTCATAAAGTGTTAATATGATTCAGCTTTAATTTCCATATATCATGATACAATTACCCCTCCTAACTGGTTAAAGAAGCACTTTTAAGTGGTGCTTCTCTCATATTTAGCAGGGAGAGAATAACCACCCCTCTTTGCCCCGGCACAGTGTCTCTAAGCAATAAGGGGTACAATTATTTATTTATTTATTTTGTTAGAGGACAGACGGCAATTGTGGGAAGAAAACAAATCTTCAACCCAGATTAGTAGATAAATGTCTTTGCTGAACCAGTTTCAAGTTATATAGAGGATCTTAAATGCACCCCAACTTAAGCATACAGAAACCTATTCCTACACTTCAATTTGATGCCCAGGGATAGTCCTTGCAACTCTAATGTAAGTAAGGTTGGGGCAAAGTCAAATGGTATGATCCTGCATGCTTAACATACATAGGGCAAGGTACACGGATCATTAGTGAGAAGGCCATTAGGTTTGGATTTTTTCCTAGTTTCTGTAATGTCAGTATGCCTACACTATCAAGGCCTTTACAGACATAAACCTTTATGTTACATTAACTCCAATTAGCTATTAATTAGCCATTTTTTTCATTTTCTTTGTAAACCGCATGTGAACTTTTTAGTTGAAAAGTGGTATATATTGTAGATAAACTTTTGTTATTATAATTATTAACAGCGTTAACAGTATTTGTTCTTTATGGATAGAAACAAGTACTAAAGGTTTCTATTCACTTTAAGAATCTAGTTTCCTAGAGATAAGACTTGCTTTGAGCACAGCTTGAGCACAGCCTGAACACCACAAATTCTGCTGACCTCATTCTCTAGTTTACGCTCATGGGGAGAGCAGGGCTCGCAAGAGGCACATACAGCTCAGCAAGGTTTGCTACCACCCATCTCTCTTCCTCCAGGGGAAAGCCAGAAGCACACAGCGAAGCCTCGTGCATCTCTGCATCCAAGGAGCTGCACATTATGGAGTCAGTAGACAAGAGAGCAATACTGGATTTGTAGGGAGGTGGAACGGTGTGATGGCCGCAAGGAACTACATCCCATTATCTGAAGTACTTGCAAGATGCAGAGGTCAATAGTGCAATTTAAGCTACCTCTTAATGGTAGCATTTAATACTATTTAAGCTACCACTAAACATTACTCCTTGGCAAGTGAACTACCAAGACTGGTGGAAATGTACAAATTAGCCCCCTAGCAAATATACTACACACTCTCAAATATAACTGTGATATAGCATCCTTAGATACTTTGTGGGTTCAGGCTTGTGAACTGGTTTCTGAATCAAATTTTGAGATCTTATTTAAAACACCAGACTGCCTCTCTCATACTGCTGTAGGCCCTAAGCTAACGTTGCCCTCATATTTCTTTTCAAAAGTTTAATGGTAAGGCTTCATTGAACAACAGACCACCCCAAATAAGAAAGGTCTGAAATGGGGAAGTTGATGACTAAAGCTGCAATCCTAATCTCCAATTAGGCCAGGCTAAACCCTGGCATAAGTCCTTTGCAGGAGAGGGTTAGACCAGTACATAGACATGCGCTTGCCTCTCTACATCACCACAGGAATGGGAAGACTGATGACTTGGGCAGGCCTAGGTTAGGACTCAGTCCAATTTGAGCACTGTATAGTAGCTCTCTTATATTGCAGATGTGCCCTAAGACACATTTATTGAGCTAGCCCAGTGTGAGTCCTTTCTGAGCTGGATTCTGCATTGCCTGAACTGCCAGGGAGTTGAGAAGATGGGAAGGAGGCAGGGAAAAGTGTTCCAGGGCTGGTAGAGAGCAGGGGAAAGGTGAAGCAGGGGAGGGAGTGGGGCAGTAAAGGAGCTCAGCTCCACTGGATCCAAAGCTCTGTGTTGAGCTTTGAGCCTTACACAAAGGCTCTTGAGTTTGCAGTAGCTAAAGATCCACCAAAGAATCAAGAAGACCCATTGCAAGGCTACTTACTTCATGAAAGGGGTCTAAAGTCCCCTTTCCTCCAGAAGCCACCAGTGGCTGCCTGGCATGCACAGGATGGTGCAACAGCCATTTTGGCACAGTGGTAACCCCACATGCCAGGCATTACAGTGGTACCTTGCTTAAAAAGTGCCTTGCATAGAGAGTGTGCAACTTAAAGAACAAAAATTTCTGTGTAGTTTCATATTGCTTAAAGAGCATTTTTTGCATAAAGAGCAAAAATTTCTGTGTGGTTTCACTTTGCTTAAATAGCATATTTTTGCATAATTGGCTGGGCTCCCTGTCCTTCTCCCTGTCTGTCCCCAGCATTGGCTGGGCTGAGGGAGTGAGGCAGGAGTTTCTCCCCCCCCCCCCCCCCAGTACATGGAAGAGACCAGCAGAGAGGGCAGAAGAGCTGAAAAGCCTCTTCATCAGGGGAACAAAGAGGCTGCTCTTCTTCTGCAGCCAGAGAACTTGGTCAGCCCAGCCTATGCAGTCTCCATAAGGTAGGAGGGAATACTCTCCTGCACCCCCTCTGCAGCCCCCTCAAACAGACCCCTTGCCCCCAAGGAAGCCCCCCCCCACCTGGACCCCATTACAACCACCCCTCTGCCCCCCACTACCTTCCCTGCCTGCACTTTTCCTTTCCTGTGATTAAGCCCCAGTATATTAAAAGGGGCTTGATTCTGAGTAAACATGGAATCTTGCTCTTCTGATGTTGCTGAGCATGCAAAATGCAGCTTATACACCTTCCTGAGAGAAAGACCCAGTGTATTCAATGGAGCTTGATTCTGAGTAGACAGCATAGAATCTTGCCCTTCTGATGTTGCTGTGCATGCAAAATGCAGCCTATACACCTTCCTGAGAGTAAGTCCCAGTGGATTTAATGGAGCTTGATTCTGAGTAAACTGCATAGGATCTGGCCCCTTTGCTGTTGCAGACTGCCTGTCTAGATCTCACACACAGAGAGAGGTTCCTTGGGAAATTGCTCAGAAAGACACCAGTGGCTCTTAGTGAAAATCAATCATCCTTGCCCATAAAGGTTTTTCTTTTCTTTTTTACTGTACAGAATATTACAGTGTTTTATTACAGTAATTGTGGTCTGTATTATATTATAGTGTTTTGAATTCAGTTCCAGTGTTTTATCATCATTTTTACATCCAGTTAATATTTTTATATGAATATTTTGGGGGTTGTGGAACCAATCATCTGAGTTTCTATTGTTTCCTATGGGAAAATCTACTTCACTTAAAGAGCGTTTTGCTTAAAGAGCATGCCTCCAGAACAAATTAAGCTCTTTAATTGAAGCACCACTGTATACAATTGGGCTGAAAGACAGAATCCTGGCAGTCTTATCAGACACTATTTCCTATTGAGAGTGACTATTTTCCAAGTAAACATGCAGTAAGTACACCATACATGATGTTTCACATACCTTTCAGCTGCTCTAACACAAGGTGAAATCTGCATTAGTATATAAAACTTTGGTAGTGAATCTGATCTTTAAAGTTTTATCTACCCAGGCGTCCATAAATGTTTGAATGTTTTCACTATATTTATTTATGTAAATTTATTAATTTTTTTTTTTCTGGAACCAACTAAGTGACAGAGAGATGTGGCCCTCCTGACAAAATGTTAGCCAAAATGTTAGCCCACATCTGCTTTAGGTGCTCTGGATCATGGAGATGCTCTGTAAATCCAGGGATAGGGAAACCATAAAAGCCAAGGTCAATCCAGCCTTGCCTTACAGTAGTATTTCTCAAATAGTTGGGTTATGGACCAATTTCAGATGGGTCTTCATTCATTTCAATATTTTATTTTTAATATATTAGACTTGATGCGTGGTGTGTGAACGACATTAAAGGAAATGTTACAGATCTGCACTTTTAACAGGATTCTGTGTATATGATTTTAACAATGATAGTAAATCGCCCTCCTGGGAATGGTGGAAAACTTGGATTGTTTAAAAATATACTGTTTGATGTCATAATAGAAAGTTACATTATCAATTCCAGTGGATCCCGACAGCTTCTCATTCTAAAAAGTGGGTCCCAGGGTGAAATGTTTGAGATCACGGCCTTATATGACAAATAGTATCCACAGTGAATCAACAGTGAATCAACAGTGGGAACAGTGTAGGGTGAATACAAAAGAACAACACACAGAGATACACAGATCCTGTGTTTTGGGCCTGAAATATGAAGTGATAATGAGTTCCTTGCTGAAAATTTTGGGGTGGTACAAAACAAAGGTGATTTCAAAGCTAAACTGATGTTGGTTGGTTTAGAGAATCCCCTCATTCATAATTTCGTCCATATTTCTAGTCTGCGGAAAATCTGAAAAGGGATTAATGTCTGGGAACAGGACAGTTTCCACTCAAACCACAAGGACAAAACTGATATCGTTCTGTCATCCTGCACAGACATGGATGGATGGCCTCATAAACACAATGCTAGAGGCCACATATCTATTTTCATCCCTTCTTTTCTCATCTCTTCTACTTCCTTCCTAACACTCTCTCTACATTTGGAACATCTCGGTGACTTTCTCATCACATCAGAAATGGCCAGAAAAAATAGAAATAAAAGAATGAGTCAGGCAGCTGGATAACGTGGCTTGCAGTAACATTACCTGAAATTTATTTTTGCCATTTTCAAATAATAAACTCCTCTAGGAATTACTTGTTCTTTTGATCATTGTAGGAATAAGTACATTTGAAAAGGTTTTAGAATACTGCAAGGTCACAAGTGTATTGCATACATTCCTATACCTATCACAGAATACTGTAATTCAGGTAGAGGGGTCTTTATAATAATTTTTTCATCAAAATATGCACAGTAATAGTGTCTAGTCCATATGATTGGAAACTATAATAGGGGTGACCAAATTTACATAACCTAAGAGCAACATATAACAAACTTCAGATAGCTGAGACCTGAAAAAGTCATTTGATAACTGCAATCCTTAAGGAGCATTAAATTCTTAATTATACTTGACATGAACTTTAAATGGACATTTTAATCCAGTGACTCTAAGTTTATACTGGGTAAATATTTATAAAGCTTGAATTAAAAAAAATTATGTTATATAATAATTGTGATGCAAAAATGAGCTCAGCCAATATACTCTTATTTACCAAAATGTAATATGTCATCAAATCTAATGAGCTCCCCAATTTTAAAAGGCTTGAGATAAAAAAAGTTTACTGGTGATTGTAATGTGCAGCTGCAAAGCAGGTGAAAAATTTAATTTTACTGAATACAACAAGATGATATATGACAATACAGTAATAATATGACAGTGCACTACCAAATTGCATTACCTTTACCAAACTGCACTACTGTATCCAACAAAGGGTTTATTTTACATTTTTGTTACAATATAGTAAACTGTTAAACTAAATACTGACCTATACTTATAATCAAAATACTGTATTCAATCAAATCTAATGTGTAGTAGAATCTAATGTGCATCCCAATTTTGGCGACTAAATTTGGCTGGAGCATTAGAGTAAATATGGTATTTCCAAGAAAAATCACATGATGGGTCAAAGAGCTATATGTGGCTCCTAAACCACAGTTTGCCATCAATTTGGTCCACTAGTTTGCTCTCATGGGTTACCCTTGATTTTTTTTCTCACAGAAGTATACTCTCTTCGTGTTCAATTGCTGTCTCGCAAAGTCTCTTGGGATATATCTCTCCAAATGTTTCAGAAATCCTAATTTGAAATTGGGACAAGGGAGAATTGTTGGCTGGATGTTCTGAAGGTTTGGAAATACTGTAAATACACAACTTGATCTGTGAAGGTTTAAGATGAAGTTACTAGCTGCTGATTTAATGAGTACATCCAGGGTGACCATATGTGAATAATGGTGAATCCTGCCACTCCATTTCTGTATCTGAAACTCCTCTAACTCGGTGCCACACTTGCTCTACACAGACATATTATACCTTTCTAGAATCAGAATAATCCTGGGATGGGAAATCTGCTGCTTGAACATTCAGCACTGGAATTTATGTCTGTCCCAAATCGGCAGACATGCCACTTGAATTCCAGAGACATTGTATTTGTCTCTTTAGTTTTGGGCCAGAGGCACAAAATGCCCTGCACAGGAGCTGACTCGCCACTTATAAACGAGTACATAATATATTAAAGCTACATGCTGCCTACTCATAAGGAAAAGGAAGACAATGAGGATTTTTTTCCCAGGACACACGTCCAGGACACACATGTCTAAAAAAAAGATATGTCCTGAAAAAGGCATATGGTCACCCTGAGTATGTCCCAGGGAAAGTTAGGACAGAAATATTTTGAAACACAAACTGTCAGAATTTTGTTGCTGTTGTAAAGCACTGAGAGGTAGATTAGTGTAGCGTTGCTTGAGGGAAGAAGCTGTTTCTAGTAATTCCTTGTGTTGATGGGGTTAGTGGCTGACTGAACCAACCAGATTCTCTGGTTCAGAATCTGCATGAGTGACTTCAAACATATCCAGGCTTGTTACTTTTCAGTTTGTATTCTAAAATTATTTACTGCCAAGATATAATAGTAATATAATGATCATTTTCCAGGTTATCTAATCCTGATCAAATATATAATGTTCATTGTCATGTGGGAAAAAGCTGAGTTTTTAAAATAGAAAAATATGAAGTCCACTTCCCATGATCTCAGCTGCCATACACCTATTAACATTAGAATAAGATCTGCTAATCAACATCTTGAAGGGAAGAAATATCCACTGGTAAAATTAACCCTCCCTTTTCCTCATCCAGGAGGAGGGTGTTAATTAAGGATTAACCCTCTCTTCTCCTCATCCAGCATTGCACTCAGGACCCAAATTCCTTCCCCCTCTCCAGTATTAACTTATGGCAAAACTTGAAAGACACAGATGATCATGGGAAAGAAAAAACCTCTTGTCATCTTTGTCTAATTTGGTCCAAATCTTAGAGTTACAAGCAGTGGTGGGATTCAAATAAATTAACAACAGGTTCTATGTCCTAATAACCTAAATTAACAACAGGTTCTATGTCCCATTAGTAACCGGTTCTCAGAACCAGGTGCTCATTTGCAAAGGGTTCTATAAAATCTGTGAGAACTCCCTGAAGCCCACTACTGGTTACAAGAATCTTGCTACCTTTCCTTCATATTCATTTATTTCATTATCTCCCACTAATGGTGTTATTAAATGCCATCCTTCCTTAAAAGTGTATGAAAGAAAAAGCAAAATCTACCCAGTAAACAAGTGAGAACAGTTTTTCCATTCCCCATTTACTTCTCACAATCTAAGCATTGGTTTTAATTAAGCTCATCCCAAGTTTGGGAGCCCTCTGAATCTGGGAGTATTCCTTGTTAAGGTGGCTTGCTGAAAACCTGTGTGGTTCTTATTCAGGAGGCTTTGATTTAATGATTTCCTTTTAGAAGTCTCTTGCTAAAGGCGTTCCTCTCAAACTGACTGATTTAGCACTATCCTCAAAATATTCCCCTCTGGGTCTTAGTCAAAGCTCATGATTAATTGATTTCTGTATCGGGCATAAATGGTCTCAGTGGACTGTAGAAATGAAACATATTTTATGGTTTTTATATGTGGACCTTTTTATTTTTTAAAGTTCATTCAGCCACCTGCTTCTGTTGCTATCTGAACATCTGCAAGAGACTTTACCTATGGACAGCAATGTATGCAGGAGTACAAGGGATGAAAGGTTATTGTGTTTCAGGCCATGGGTCCACCAATATCCAGCATCTTGTTTCTATAAGTGGCCACATGGCAGCACTAGCACTCTCCATTATGGGATCCAGAAACTTCCTCTAGACAGGACTGTCCCATTATATAGAGAAGTAGCACAGAGCAGGAAGGCTACCTATCATGCCAGACCTAGCTAATGGGAAATGATAGATTCAAGCTATGTGTTTGGCATGTGACACTCCTAGTATTACGGATCTAGATCAGTAGTTATCAACTAGTGATCTGTGGCATATGCATAAAAGCCCAAGGAACCAGCAGAGAAAGAGGGACAGATGTTACAAACAGTTGCCCTGGAAGTATCTCCTGGAAACATCATAAGAGGTAAAGATTATAGGGAAGACTACACAGATCAATGTGTCCATGAGAGAGAAAAAAACTTGTGAAAATCACTGATCAAGGCAAATCTGCTAACAGAACCTTGAAGTTATTCAGCTTTCCAATCTGACCTTCTCAAAAGTGATTTGTTTTAATAAGGACAAAGAATTGCCTAAGGACCAACTCCAAGTCAGCAATCTGAGCACAGCAGGAAAAGTGAAGGAAGTCAAAAGGAAGCCAAAAAGGAAACCCAAAGTGTCTTGGTATGAATAGACACATGTTTATACTGCAGTATTTTCTACGTTTCATTTATGCCACCTGTGATGCCCCCCGTTATTCTGGGGTGGTCTCATCCCGTCTCTCCCACTCGGGATCCCATGGGGGAAGGAAACTTCAGTGTCTACATTATCATCAGAATCTCTCATCATGAAGATGTTAAAGGAAGAGTCTCTCACAGGTAACTCAAAACACAAGGTTCTCTTTACTGCAAACAGCGGCACGAAAGTGTAATGGTTTCTTAAAAGATACTTCTTTGTTACAGGTAACCACAACTTGAGGTTCGCAGACTCCTCCTCTCAACCAGCTTAATAGAACTCACAACAGGTAAGCAATGACAGGTATTTAAAGTCTTTTCTCCTTTAACTCCAGGAGGTGAGAGATTAGCAGGGTATTCTAACCAGTGTCTTAATCTCTTTTAGAGTCCTCTGCAGCCAACAACAGCCCTTCCAGTCCCTGGACTTCGTCTTCCTCTGCTGACTCCTTTCCTGCGTCCTGTCTCCTCCATGGCAAAAACCTCCAACTGCCCGTTTGGCGCCTCGTCCCCACTCAAATTTCCCGCCTCGTCCGCCCTCCCCCAATAGCTGGGCGTTGAGCGTGGGAGAAACTTGACTCCTCCTCTAGCATACCACCAAAGAGAGGGACCCACGGTGATTCCTCTCCTTTGCCTGCTGCCACCTCTTCCCCGGTTCTGCAACTCCATGAAATCCTTCATGGACCAAACCTCCACAGAGTCTGGAAATAAGTCAATGTCGAGGGGATGGTACCGAGGACGCCTGCTAATATAAAGGCTTTCGCCCATATAAGTCCCCATAGGCTCCATGTTGTACCTCTCTTAGTCCTCCCAGGCCATCTCATCACACCACCATTTCTATGTTTTGTTTTAGTCAAATAATTGAGCTCCCACCCATCAAAAGTGACTTATGAGCAACAAGAGACAATTCAAATGAGAATAAACAAGTAAATCAAAATGTAATTGTTTAAAATTTAAAACCATCAGAAAATAGCAACCATAAGACAAAAAATATCAAAAGGCAAACTAAATCAAAGCTGGGAAGCCAACTAAACAGTGATTGTTCTTCACAGTTCATAAAAACATTGGTTCCCAACCCCCCATGATCCATAGATCACAGATGGTCTGCAAGACATTAATCACTTCCAGTGTCCTTCAATCACTTCCAGTGTCTCCTCAATGAAGCACAATGAGTGCCCCCCCATGGACCACTGGGGCTTTCGAAGTGATAATCATTACACTGAACTGGGCTCTGACACAAACCCAAAGCCAATGCACAAAGTTGCATGATCTGATCACCAGGCATTCACTAAGATATTGTCAACAGCATTTCAGCCCAGGACATCCTTCTGAGAATGACTATCTGTCTGGGACTCCCTGGAAGTGATGAAATGGCTGGAAGATACATCAAGCAGGAAAGGACAACACTGTGAAGCCAGGGTTCCTCC
Source organism: Cryptoblepharus egeriae (assembly GCA_030015325.1). Classification (NCBI taxonomy): domain Eukaryota; kingdom Metazoa; phylum Chordata; class Lepidosauria; order Squamata; family Scincidae; genus Cryptoblepharus; species Cryptoblepharus egeriae. The sequence continues at coordinate 107,394,640 of JAREYC010000003.1, read as the reverse complement.
ATGTCTACTCGGAAGTAAGTCCCACTGTGTTCAATGAGACTTGCTCCCGAGAAATTTCAAGATGGCAGCACCCACATTTTTGCAACCCTCCGGATAAGAAATCACAACCATCCAAGGGGGTCCTGACTATATTAGATGAAGTTTCTGGACTTCTCTCAAAAAGTAAAATCTAGCATACTGCAATAGTCCTGTATGGATGTGTAGCCAAAGTACACATGACTACAGCCAGATCTGCCTTCTCCCAAAAATAAAAGGGATTATCACAGCTGGTATTCCAATTAAAACTGCAAAAAGCAAAAGCATCATTTGAAAGCAAGTTTGAAAGTTCATCAAGACAAACAGCTGAGGAATTTGGAGGTAAGGGATGCTACCATTGGATAATTTAATTTTTCAGTCACTCATACACCCAATTTATAATTTCAGGACAATGAATCCCAAATAATCTATGACCACCTTAAAACTTTCCTTTTGGAAGACATGTCTCTTCATACTACTGTATTTGGTTTAGTAATGTTTCATACAGATACATTTTGGCCTGTGGAAAGATCACAATTGGCTATGAAGCAACTTAATAGTTTTTCCACATAGGCAGCCCAATCCAGAGCAACTAATCTGTCCACATAAGAGCCCTTAGGTTGCCCTATCTAACACTAGGTTGGAGCAACTGCAAGATGCTCCAGCCCAGTTACTCTGAAGGAGGCTTAGGGCAGAGCAAGGCAACATAGGGTGCCCTAAGAGAGGTGGACCTGCTCTGCCCTAACTGGGGCAGCCTAAGCAGCTCAGGAGAGGCAAGTTGAGGGCATGTTTAGCATTGCCTAGGGCAGAGCAGTTACTCTGTATCCAGAGCCTGTTTCCAAGGCAGAAATGCCCTCTTCCAGCCCTCAGAGTTATACCACCTCAGGAGCAGGTATAGTAATGAGTAGACCCATAGGGGTCCATGATAAGGCCCAAGTAAGAATGGCGGTGCTGACCAAAAATCTGAGTTCTTGGCCATCCTAGCTGCAACCCCTTCCTCTCAACCTCAGGATATGGAACAAACTACGGCTGCCCACAAACCTCAGGATACAGCAGGCCACTCCAAGAAGCCCCTTGTATTCACTGTAGAATGTACTGGCATCTCATCAGGGACTCCTCATAAGGCAGGCACCCAGTGGCGTCACCAGACTGGTGCGGCTGGTGTGGGCTGCATTGGGGATGCGCTCCGTATGGGGTGATGTGCCGGAGGAGTTTGACTGTCCTTTGGCAGGCCCCGGGCGTCAGCACCCCCATTCAGGCCTGCTCCAAGGCGGAGAATCAGCCAGAAGCAGACACTTGTCTGAGGAGCTGGCCTGAACGGCCATCTGAGGTGCACTGCGCAGAAACACACTGAGCATGCCGAACAGCTTCAGAGGAGACTTCCTTACAGCAGAGAAAGTCCGCGCCTCTGCACAGCCATTCGGCCTCACTCAGGAGGCGGAGCGGCAGCCGAATGGCTTCAGAAAGAGTACTGCACAGGCACCAACTCTGACGCCTGCACAGTCTCCCCCGAAGCCAAAAGGCTTCAGAAAAGTACTGCGCAGGTGTCAGAGATGGTGCCTGTGCAGTACACTTTCTAAAGCCAGTTGGCTTCAGAAACAACTGCGCAGGCGCCAACTTTGGTGACTGCGCAGTCCAGGTAGGGGGGGCGCGCATCCCAGGGATGACGCACAGACTTTCGCACCAGGTGATGTGCAGAGGCATGTCACCACTGTAGGCACCACAGCTGTTCCTTGTTCAGTGTGATCTGAGGGGTGTCTCCTCAGGAGCAAGTCTTCCCCTTGTGTCAATTACTTAGCATGCTCTGGAGCAGTTAGGGCAGCCCAGACTTCCTGACTCTCTGGATTCAGCATAACTTTCTGCTCTGGATACAGAATAGTTAGAAGAGTGCAGTTAGGTCAGAGCAGGCTGAATTTGCTCTGGATTGCAGCCGTAGTCTTTCTCCTGATTTTAGTCAACCACTACCATTTGGTGGCCACACCACTGAATGGGCACAGCTGAGGAGAGATTAGGATTCCCTAGGAGAAAAATCTGAGCCACTTTCCAATAGTAAGCCCTCTGAGATGATGGGTTTTATTCCCTAACACAAAGTTTTCCCTTGGAGGGCTCTTTTGACAAGGCATTTCATGAGACATTATTGCTTGAAAATAGCTTAATGTAATAATATTGGCAGGGCTCCTATTTTAAATTCAATTTTCTTTCATCAAAGCTACACTAAGTAATTTTATGTGGCATGTGAATGTGCATTCCCAGCTGCTGAGGATGTAGCCAGATACTTGTCTTGTTCATTTAATTGCCTCCATACCAGAGATGAAGATGGGAATTTTGTGGGGTTCCTAGCACCGAGGAGTACTAAGTGGTTTAGCCACACTGAGCCAACAGGACTGCTAGAAAATTACTGACTTTGCTGCATAATGGATTCAGAAGGGCCATCCACCATTGAAACAGTGTGGAGTGAGAAGACCCAACTTCAGATACCCATAGAGCTGCTGTCTTACTACCAACTATAGGAAGCGATGAGATGCTGATATGCTCTGTAGCCCCCTGATTCTGCAGCTTCTCCTCTCATGGTCAATCAAACTAAGAAAAGTAATTGAAACTACCATTTAGCTAAAACATTGTCTTTATCCGTAGAGAAAAGTTGTGATTGCAAAATAAAAAAAACATAGAAGCAAAATATATTAAAATATAACTTAAATTACAATATTGTTAAGATTCAGACAGAACTCTGGGGGTGGAGAAACAAAAGCAATGGCACAGTGTTTTAAGAACGACAAATATAATTTATTTCATATTTACTTAAACAAAGTAGAAAACCCTGCTGCATATTTTTAAACTGAAAAACGGTTATATAAATTCAAGTGTAGTTACAGCCGCAGCGACTGCAGAATGAAAATAAGACTGTGATGGTCTTTTTGAAAGAAGCTAGATAAAAATGATAAGACCATCATAGCAAGTAGCTGAAGAAGTTCTTGCAGGCCATAATATTCAAACATAAAAACAAGTGACTACTCTCTTTCAAGAGCACTGTGAAAGCTACTAGTCTATACTGCCAACACCAGGACCACAGTTCTGCATCCTCCTGGCTTAGAAAGATAGGGTAACAAATGGCAAAGTACTTGGCAAATGAGAACTGAGCCAAATCCATTGCAATAAGTACAAGGAAGTCACAGCAAGGTTCAGAGACCCAGAGACAAACTGCTTAACGGAAAAGGGAATATGCCACCTATGCCAAGTTCAGCAACAGGGCTAAGGAGCCCAGGCATTAAAGTTTGCTCCTACTACAAGCTTAGAAGTAAACTTCCAAAACTCCTGAAATTAGCTTTTTAAATGAAACAATTCTTAAAGAAAACATCAGTCATAAAAGCTAGAATAGAATATTCTAATCTATTAGCCATAAAGCTAATAGGATTTGGAAGCTATCCTATATGGCACAGAATCTCACATGTTGGGCTGAAGTTCTGATTTTGTATTTAATACAATAAACTCCTTGTTTTTTCAGAATAAGTTTGTTTCCCTACCAAGGTGATTGACCTGGAAAAGTCAAGAGAGACAGAGGAGTTTACTCTTGTTCTCATGCAGACAATAATTATCCAATAGACCCTGACTGATATATTCAAACTAGGCAGGGAATGAAAGACATGAATAGCAACAGATGTACTACATTATTTTATATTGAAAACATGTGGTGTAGTGGCAAAAGTATTTGGCTTGGTCCACAAAGACCCAGTTTCAAGTCAAGTTTTCAAGGTAAAAATCAAATCTCACACATGATAATTTGATGGTTACCTACTTCACAGGGTTGTTGTAATGATCCAAGGCAGTAAGTAAAATTTGTTAAGTTAAATTTGACATTCAATGAATGTACACTATTGGATGAGCACTTCACCATACAAAACAAAATGCACATTTTACTCATTATTTGTGTCAGTACTAAGTGCCAATCTTTTCCAAGTCTCTAGCACTCATGCTGCTGCAATACAGCTCTGAGATAAAGGAACAAATTTTTCTTTACCTTGAAGAGCCCTCTCCAAGACTAACCACCCCCCTCCCCCCAAAAAAAATTGTGCACCAATACTTTAGTGCCAGAAAGTTGGATAGGATTAGGCCCCGTGGCTCACTACCTTTCCCATGACTCAGTGTTATGCTCATGTTGAATTTACAAAAATCCTTCAATAAGCTAAAAATGTCATCACTTGGTACTGCTTACTTCCTTATAATCCAACTACAGCAATAGACAGAACACCAAAATAATTCTTAAAAATGGATTAAGGCTGTAGATTCCGGGATCTGTTCCCTTTTAGAGTTTGAGGATGCTTTTTGAAAAATCTTCCAAATTCTGGCCACCCCCATCATCACCATGCTAGGCAACAGTAGGGCTGGGCTTATATCCAATATGTTGATAATGAACTGATAATATCAATCTACACCAGCATTTCAGACTTGATGTGTTAACAGTTCTCCCAGTCCAGAGGTTTAATGGAAAGCACAAGCAGAGGTTAACTTTTACAACAGCTAACAAAATCCAAAGGACATAAACCTAACCTTCTTTATACAAATTCCTCCTCATCCTGAAGACAGCAAAAATGTTGTTCAAATAAATATATTTTTGTCTTACTCTAATGTGCTCTATTCCACAAGAAAAAAATGTCAATACTAATTATTGTCCATAATTTACCAGTAATCTACTCTAGATTCCAGGCATCCATAGTTGCTAGTTATCTACGACCACTAAATTTAAAAGAAAAATACTTGAAATATACACCACAGAGTTTAGAATCAGGCCTGCTGTCAACATGTGGATGCGGCTTAGCTGCCAGTTTCTTAGATTAACTCCCAAAAGTCTGAACAAACTTGGCATCTGCTCAAATTTCAGAGAGTTCTAGCTTCTGTTTATTTATTATGCACTTCTTAATTGAATCAAACTTTTAAAAACTATACCATTCCCTCAAGGCTTAGAATGAGATGTTAGCTTTATCTTGCCTTCAAATCCTCTGAGTTGATTTGTTCATGTATTTATCTATTGCATTTGGCTTAGACTCATCCCATTTGTTACACAGAATTCGGAAATTTTTGTGGTTGCATTTTTTAAAAAAACCTAGACCTGTCTTGTGCAGGCTGCAGAATGGAGGAGGAACAAGGCGTTTAATCCTTTCTTGTTTGGTAACCCTTCCCAAGAGTCTTTTTCACCCAGAAATTATGAGTGGGGATCCAAAGAATTGTCAGCAGAGGAAGATATTGTAGTACTCTTAGAGCACAATCCTAACCATGCCTACTCAAAAGTAAGCCCAATTGTGTTCAATGGATCTTACTCCCAGGAAAGGGTCTTTTTTGCATTGCAGCCTTGTACAATCTCTTTCAGAAATAATAGTTAAATTCAGATCCACAATATATGGGGGAGGGAGATGCATTACAGTATGAGAACAAGAAAACAGGCTACAGATGCAACATGCAGAGGACCATAATTTGTTGTGAAATGAGATCTGGATCTGGAATCACGTTTCTCAAAAATGTTCTTCCAGTAGGTCAGAAACTATCCAGAAAATTGTGCTGCTGATTCCAAACTTTGGTTCACTGAATTTTTTTTCCTGTGGGAGGAATAACAATTTCATTGAGGGTTGAGGGAAATCTCAGCTGAAAACAAAATGTGGGAAACACACACAAACAGTGACATGAAACACGAGATCTACACAATGCAATCCTTCTGATTTGATCTGCTCTGTAGCATAGCACCTTCCACAGGACAGGAGCACAGCTCAATTGAATAATACAGCCAACCTCATTCCCTACCCTCTTTTTGGACTCATTTGCCCACACTTCCATGATTTATGTCCCATCTATGGCAAGGTTGCTGACTGCCAACAAAATATTACCACATTCATGCCAGCTTCCAACTGTTACCTTCAGTGAGATTTAGACTCACATCTCTCAACACCTGGCTCAAAATTTTAGGATATAATTAGCAGGTTATGTAACCTGCCATGCACTAGATAATCGCTTGGTGTCTCCAAGAAAATGTGGATATTTTAGTATATGACAGAATGAACAGGGAAAAGAATTCTTAGGGCTCAGGGTCTGTCAGGATTTCAGAAATCTAAAGACGACTCTATACTAAAAATAACTTTAGTATCTTTTTTTAAAAATATAGCAAACTAGAGCCTAATACACTTTGACAAGAGTATTGTTCTATAGAGATCACAATTCTTTTTCTTAAAGTGATTGTACAAGAGGGGGCGCTTGCAAAATTATACATATAAGATGAATGTTTCATTTCTCCTTCCTTCAAATGAAAGCAAAACCTTTACATTCAAGTCAGTTCAGTTGTTGTGAGGAGAGATACCGGAAAAAAATTAGAAGGTTTTATAACCAACGTATTATAAGCTTGTGCTTTGCTTCTGTCAGGAGAAAGAAAGATTTAAAATATTTGAAATGTTGAGGATAGGTTATATTTTGAGAAGAGCAACAACATAATTGAAAAATCAGTCACAAAATGTTTTAATATTGAAAAATATCATTTAAGAACATTTGGGAGGACATTGGATCAAAGCAGTAATGCTTTCCAATAAGTTTGGGGGAACACACAAACACACACACACACAAACGTCTTTCAGACAATACAAAAGAAGCCACAGATAGTCCTTGAGGAATTGTGAGATATAGATTGAGCTCGGCACTGGGTTGGCACTATCATCTCTTAGGGTCACCACCTTTCATACAGTGATTGGCATATCTGATCTGGTATTGTTCGACTTGTCTCGTTTGGCTGGTTTCTTCCCCCCTCTCCCGCCCCTTAAGACCTCCCTAAGGCAAAGCCTTGGATTCTATGCTTTGTCCAACAGTTGTGCATGTTAGGAACAGCTAAGCATTTTCATGGGAAGAGGATACCAAGGAGATGGAGAGAAAACATCCATCATCACTAGCAGTATTGCAGTGCTTGCTGATTGACAAGGAAGAAAAAGTACCATTTTGGTGTCTTATGCATAAACACTGTAGTTTTCAACAATGCGGTGCAGTCTTGGAAGACTATGGTATCGTGCTCAGCGCTGCATATGAAGCACGAAAGCCTGGGTTGGATTGTTATGGAGGATAGGCTGTTACCCAAGCAGCAAATCCCCCCTCTCAACGCCATTGAATTAGTCCAATGGAAAGGCAGAGCCAATACGATTGGATCCAGCTGGCATCGCAGAGCTGGGCTAAGGACAGGAGCTCACCCTGTCTTGTGGGGCCGACCCAGGTCTCAAATCCTGGTCTGCTGGTTAACAGGCACAGTGTCTTAACAGCTTGTGCCAGCAGTAGTGCCTTAAAGTCTCCTCTTGCTGTCCTCACTCTCCCAATTATGGACAAACTGTCCACTTGTGTGTATAAGAGGTTAATCAGAGCAGTAAAACCCCTCCCTCCAAATCCATGAAGGAGGAACTACATTCATGTGCTTTAAAATATCATCATCAAAGTTTGAAGGGAGGGCAAAGAAAATGTGCCATCAATGAATATCAGGATGATCCCTGAATTTTCTTCACAGAGACACAAATACACAATGAAAAAAATGTGAAATGTCTCCTCATTGCCCTTCATTGGTTGCAGAGAATATTTGTAATAATAAATTCCAAAACTAAACATGGACTGTTCTGCCTTTTTTGTGCGTCTCTGGGGAGGCAAGAACAGTAATTATTCATCCAGTGATAATCTAGGAGCCTGCAGTGCTTTCATCTTTCTTTACATACTTTCTCTTTTCTGTAGAAGTTGAGGAGAGAAGCTAGAGTTGCTCCCACACACTCTTCTTCAGTGTCTCTTCTTGGAGGACATTAGCCAAGGCTCCTTCACATTCCTCCTGGCTCCTTCACTTCCTCACCCAGAATGAGCAAGCAGAGGTTATCTATTTAAGTGCTTCCCATATGGAACAAATAGTTGAAAGAGAAAAAGAAATAGGCAAGTCTGGAAAGAGACATGAAAGAACATGAAGTAAAAAGCAGATAGATAGAATGGCATTTGGCACCTCAATATAAGTGCCCTACGATGTGGGGCCACCCCTTTTGGAAAATATTGCCATCAATTCTAATTAAAGAGAATGAGGATAGTGACTTCTATAATGAAATCATTGAAGTCCCAGAACCTCTAAAAGGGCTGCATTATGTAGGCATAAAAGAAAAAAAGTGATGGCACAAAAGGAACTCCTGTTGTATGTTACAAGTATGACTTTACATTCAATGTAGAATGGAAGTTAATTTGTTCAAACAGGAATCTCTTGCTGGGTTGTGCCTATTTTAAATGCAGGTGTGCAAGTATTGTGCACAGGTATATACCATGTTGTGATGTTCCACAAACCCACGGACTGCGTGGCAACTGTGGTCCTGAACAACTGACTGGGCTTGTTCATTCCCTGGATCAACTGTCTGCTAACCAGAACTTAAGACACTTTCCATGCACATTTTACTTTTCATCTAGCAACACTCACCATTTGGAAAGCGGGAAGGGGTGAATGGTTGAGATATAGGCTGCAATCCTAATCTCCAGTTAAACTAGCCGAAGCCCCTGTGCTGACCTGAGGTTGTAACAAAAATGTCATAAGGCACTTCTGCCCCACTCCTGGTGGGTTAGACCAATTCACAAACATACATTGACTTTCCCACACCACCACAGGAAGATATGCCAGGTGAATTAGGCTGGCCTAAATTGGTTAGGATTACACCCATCATGTACTATATTGCTAGGAAGTAGATCACTGCTTTTGAGGGAAAGCAATACCCAGTTATGAAAACTTTTACCTGCTTCACCATATTATAGAAATAAGACTTTAAATTACAATACAAGAAGCTTTTATAGGGTAAAGATAAGCTGTAAAATACATTCTGGTCTTGATAGAATATTGCTAAAGATTTTTTTAAGGTAACTGACAAAGGAGGAATGGAATGGAATAATATGCAAGGAGGGGGAATTCTGCTTGCCCCCTGTTAGGTTTCCTAAATCAGTCACGAAGACAGGTGATGTAAAAATGTATCAGCTGTCCTCTGTTCAGCACCTGCTTGACACTTCAATAACTCCTCATCTTTGAGAATGGCAGTGCTCAAAGCTACAAGTAAACCAGGCCTGTGTGCGAACTGTCAAGGAGGGCTTGGCATATTATTAGGTTTGACCTCCATGGCTCCGGTGACAACAGGGAACATTACAGCAAATTGTCGCCAGTGTTAAAATTCATCCTTCAGCAGTATGTGAAGCAGGCCCACAAACAGCAGCCATCTGACGAACTACCTAATTTAGAGATAATCTTAACCCTTTGGAGATGGCAGGCATGTGCCACAGCTTTAGCAAACCTTGGCCAGTCTTACAGGTCACTATGCTGCTTATGTTATTTTGAATAGCTCTTCAAAAAGGATTTATGGGACTATGATTGGACTGATTGGCAGCCTTCAACTTCTAGCCAATCAAAGACACTTACCCAGGAGTAAACCCCATTGATTGGGTTACTTCTGGATAGACGTTAGCAGCAGTGATGGGATCAAAGAAATTAACAACCGGTTTTATGCCCATCTGGCAGCCACTTTTAAATGGCTATTTTTAAACTTTATATGTCCTATCTCTCATTAACAACCGGTTCTACAGGTAGGTGCAAACCTGCTGGAGCCCACCTCTGATTAGCACGCTAAAATCCTAAAGACACTTTCCTGGGAGTAAGACCAATTTAATACAGTGGGGCTTACTTCTTGGAAGACATGCTTAGGAGTCAGCAATCCTAAAGAGACTTTTCTGGGAGTAACCCCCATTGAACACAGTTCAACACATAGTTAGGAGGCTAAAATCCTAAATAAACTTCCCTGGGAGTAAGAACCATTGAACACAGCAAGGCTTACTTCTGGGTAGACATAGTTAGGAGGCTGGGTAGACATAGATGATCCTAAGGACACTGCCCTGGCAGTAAGACCCATTGAACACAGTGGGGCTTGTTTCTGAGTAGACATGCTTAGGAGGCTGGGTAGACATAGTTAGGGCTTAGTACTGGGTAGACATAGTTAGGCGGCTAAAATCCTAAAGACAGTTACCTGGGAGTAAGACCCACTGAACACAGTAGCTTACTTATGAGTAGACATTTTAGGAGGCTGCAATCCTAAAGACACTTTCCAGGGAGTAAGACCCACTGAACACAGTAGGGCTTACTTCTTGCTAGACATGCTTAGGAAGCTGGGTATACATAGTTAGGGCTTAGTATTGGGTAGACATAGGAGGCTAAAATCCTAAAGACAGTTACCTGGGAGTAAGACCCACTGAACACAGTGGGGCTTACTTCTGAGTAGACATAGTTAGGAGGCTGCAATCCCAAAGACACTTTCCTGGTGTTAAGACCCAATGAACACAGTAGGGCTTATTTCTTGGTAAAAATAGTTACAAGGCTAAAATCCTAAGGACACTTTCCTGGGAATAAGACCCATTGAACACAGTGGGGCTTACTTCTGAGTAGACATGGATAGGAGGCTAAAATCCAAAGACACTTTCCTGGGAGTAACACCCATTTAACACAGTGGGGCTTAGTACTAGGTAGACATAGTTAGGAGGGTAAAATCCTAAAGAAACTCTCCTAGGAGAAAGACCCATTGAACACAGTCGGGCTTACTTCTGGGTAAACATAGTTAGCAGTCTGCATGGAGGTGCTTACCTGGTCTGCTGCTGCTGGAGTCTGGTCTCACTGGCCAGCTGGAGTGGGTTATAGGGCCTCTGGAGGCTGGGGGGGGGGGGGGAGAAAGGGGAACCCTGCCTGCCTTTTGAATTGTGCACAAGCTGGCTCCTCTTGGCCAATCAGAGGCCACTATGAGCACTCTGCCTCCAATTGGCTGGAGGCTAATTGATTGATTGGAGTGATTGGCAGCCTCCAGCCAATTAAAGACACTTACCCGGGAGTAAGCCCCATTGAACAGAGTGGGACTTACTTCTGGGTAGACTTAGTTGGGAGGCTAAAATCCTAAACACACTTTTCTGGGAGTAAGACCTATTGAACACAGTAGAGCTTACTTCTGGGTAGACATAGTTAGGAGGCTGCAATCCTAAGGACACTTTCCTGGGAGTAAGACCAATTGAACATAGTGGGGCTTACGTCTGGGTAGCCATAGTTAGCAGGCTAAAATCCTGAAGACACTTTCCTGGGAGTAAGACCCACTGCACACAGTGGGGCTTCTGACAAACCACCTAATTTACAGAAGTAAGCTTAACCCTTTGGAGATGGCAGGCATGTGCCACAGCTTTAACAAACCTTGGCCAGTCTTACATGTCTATATGCTGCTTACGTTATTTTGAATAGCTCTTCATAAAGGATTTATGGGATTTCCAGGACTTAAATAAGTGTCTTTGGAGAGGAGGCTGAATATTGATTTTATTTTAGCATGTTTGGTATCCTCCTTTTCAGTCACAAGGATGGATATGGCTAACAATATGAGACAGTAACAATATGGCTAACAATATGAGACAGTTAACAATATGGCTAACAATATGAGACAGTAAAACAAAATACTGAAATGAAGAAGAAAAATGGCTGGTAACATCAGATTAGGGATGCACAAGCATCCCAGCGTTTAGCCTAAAATCAAACTGAGGTTTTACACAACTTTACACGCTTGCCAAACAATAGCTTTTCGAACCAGGTTCACTCATATTTTCTTTTTGTGGGTATGACTTATGGTCACTCTGAAAATATTAGAACTGTAATCCTTTGTCCAGAGATCTTCTTTTCCAGTCTTGCTATCAGAATCCAGCGAAAGAGATTTTTCTTGTCTCCCTTGCCCTTTGTCACGGCTGGAAATTCCTCCTCCTTGACTAGTCTGAATGATGGCCCCAGGAGATTTTTCATGCCAGAAAAACAGTAAGCAAGCACCCCATAGACACAGGCAGACTTGACTTGGTAAGTTGTATACAAGACTTAAATCAGCGGCACCCAGTCTTCCATGTGTGTTACTTGCAAGTTAGGAAGCACCACAATCATCTGTGCTGTCACAACATGCTTTATATCAGTGGTTCTCAATCTTCCTAACGCCGTGACCCCTTTATAAGTTCCTCATGTTGTGGGGACCCCCAACCATAAAATTATTTTTGTTGCTACTTTATAACTGTAATTTTGCTACTGTTATGAATCGTCATGTAAATATCCAATATGCAGGATGTATTTTCATTGTTACAAATGAAATGTGTGTTCTATGCACACATTGAACACAATGGGATTTATTTCAGAGGATTGGGCATAGGATTGGGCCCTGAGGCTGCAATCCTATCCACATTTACATGGGAGTAAAGGCCCCCCTGACTATAATGGGATTTATTTCAGAGTAGGCATGCATAGGATTGGGTCCTGAGGCTGTCAGTCAGCCCCAGTGCGTGTGCATTTACAGCTGGAGGTCTGGCAAGCCTGACCTAGCCCCCTACACCAGGGGTCTTTAGGCGACCCCCAGGAAACCTCTAGGCAACCCCAAAAGGGATCCCGACCCCAACTTTGAGAAACGCTGCTTTATATCATGTGTGTGACACCATGAGAAAACATCAGCTCAGGACTGAATTATCCAATCCCATGCCAACAAAATTACATCAGTGTAACATATGTTGTTACAATTACATATTCTGGGGACTAGATAGAATTGGGTTTGCATCACCCAGTGCGGAAGGTCAGCGTGTCCCTCCCATACAGTGCGTGTGGCAACACCTGGATGGTGGGCATGGTTATGTGCCATTGTGTCGCCTCTGTTTTAGACACACATTTTAATATAATAAAGACATTTCAAAGTGGTTTGTTTCACTGCATTCTGCTGCAAATTACGCATCCAATAGTATATAACATGATGGGATTATTCCTAAACACCATGGTTTTTAGTCATATTGGTCACTACTGGTGTCACCCCCCGCAAGGGTGCCACCTTTCTAACAACTTATTGCAGGGATTCTCAAACCTTTGAGCTTGGACCCACTATTTACAGGGACAATCTGTCAAGGATTCACTAAAAGTGATGTCATGGCTGGAAGTGACATCATCCAGCAAATTAAAACAAATAATTGTAAATACATTAAAGTAAATCAAGTGACTAATCTCAACCCCCACTGCCCCCCAAAAATTCAATAAGATTTTGACAATATATTATGACCACATGTCATAATTGGACAGAGGAGAAGCCCCCGCCGCACTGTAGGACACCCAAAAAAGTGTAGTGCATAACAAAATAAATACAGTAAAAGCTCAAAACCCTTGTGTATATTGCTGACATGCTTAAAACCTGTGCTGTTACTGAATATTACATTTAAAAATATTACATATAATTTAATATGTATACTTTATTAATTCCATGCAGACTATAGGCAGATTGACCATATGTCATAACCAAAAAAGAGGACATGTCACCCCCAATATGTAAGACACCCAAGGAAAATGTAGGAAATGAGAATAGAAAAGCTAAACATACTCACAAATACTCATACACAAACACATATTGCTTTCAAGTGATTGAACAATATATTGATTATTATTAAATTTTAAAATATTAAATATAACTTAGCAAATATAATTTATCCATTACAAACAGTGGTGGGCCCAGCCTGGCCCAAGAACCGGTTCTCTGGAAGTGGGCGGGGCCAGGAAGCAGGGAGGTTTTTAATTTAAAAATAAAAAATTAAAAAAATAAAATTACTTACTTCAGAGTAGACCTGCATAGGATGGGGCTCTGAGGCTGCAGTCCTCTCCACACTGGCCTGGGAGTAAGTCCCATTGACTATACTGGGACTTACTTCAGAGTAGACCTGCATAGGATGGGGCTCTGAGGCTGCAGTCCTCTCCACACTTTCCTGGGAGTAAGTCCCACTGACTATACTGGGACTTCAGAGTAGACCTGCATAGGATGGGGCTCTGAGGCTGCAGTCCTCTCCACACTTTCCTGGGAGTAAGTCCCACTGACTATACTGGGACTTCAGAGTAGACCTGCATAGGATGGGGCTCTGAGGCTGCAGTCCTTTCCACACTTTCCTGGAAGTAAGTCCCATTGACTGTCATGGGACTTACTTCCAGGAAAGTGTGGAAAGGACTGCAGCCTCAGAGCCCCATCCTATGCATGTCTACTCTGACTGTCATGGGACTTACTTCTGAGTAGTCATGCATAGGATTGGGCTTTCCCTGGATTGGTCTTCCCCTGGACTCAGCCCCCTCCCTGGCCAGGGGAAGTATGTAGACATGCGGAGCAGTGCACGCGGGGGAGTCTGAGCCCCCCCCCAGTCGGCTCGTCAGCTGGCCAACTGTTGTGCCATGGTGATAAGCAACATGCTTATCACCATGAAAATTAAGTATATTTATTTTTGTAGATCACTAACTTCATTGTGAGTTATAATAAAGAAAAAACCATCCTCAATTGACCTCAATTGTCTGTAGTGCCGAGTTGTAAATTTTCCAGACAATTTATATGCTCTCAGGACTAGTTAGGTACATTTTATGCAAAATTGGTTTTTCAGTTCCTTTTTCTTAAGCAGCTTTTTGAATGTAGGCACAAACGCTTTTTAGATAACTATCTATAAATCAAATTTATTACAACTGCTAGCTTTTAAAAAATCACTTAGGTCATATTCACATTAAATTAACTGATTAGCAACAAGTATGATTATGTAAGTTGCCAGGTTTATTACACTTTTCCAAAGCAAGTGAAGTATGAGAAAAACCATCTTGGATCTTGAGATATTTTGCTAGATTCAAGATGGTGGTGTTTGGCTGGCCTATGAAGAAGTATATGTTGGAGAGTTGTGCCCATTACAACAATATAAAAGAAGAGATTAATTCAGTCCAGTGCCAATGGCATCAAGGGCTATTGATGTGTCTGTGCATCATATTTAAACATTTAATGGGGTTATTCTGTTTTTAACATTTTCTATGTTATAAATTTGTTTTGATGTGTAAATTTGTTTTTATCAGTGAAGTCTCAACTTAATTCAGAATTACGTATAATAATAAAGAATCACTGTCCTTAAATGAAGGTGGCCCAAGCCTTTCTGAATCTTTAAGAGGTCTAGAGAATAACGTCCGATCAATCCAGCCAGCCAGTGTTGGACAAGCAACTTCTGCTGACCCTTTTGAGGTTCACAAGGAGTGTACCCCAATGGTGTTAGCAGCTGCCATGTTCTCCTGTCTTTTTGTTATCCATCAGTATTTGCAGTGGGTCCTACCAGGAGATGACTATAGACATTAGGGCTATGTACAGCTATTAATAATGTGAATAGCTATCATGTTACAAGGTGTTGTAGACTCATTTTTACATTTTGTAGATGATCTGTCCCATAACTGATGTGCACATTCATTTTATCATTGAATATAAAACGCTAATTTACTGTATTATTAAAATGCTTCACAAGTTACTTTGCTTATCTTTACAAAAACACTGTGAGATTTTTAAAAAAGGATTAGTAGCTCCTCTGATGGACATGGCCTTCAGCCAGTGTCCACCCTGTACAACTCCCAATGGTAGTCCTGATACTTTATAGCAATTCACCAATTAAAATGAGTATGTACAGCGGAACTGAAGTACTTCCTCCCCACTCTATAGACCAGGAGTATCAAACTTGTTTTATGCAGTGGGCCAAATAGATATGATGTCACTTAAGCTGGACATAATGTCATTAAGCAGGCAGTGACCAGAAATACAGTAAGCATTTTTACTCACCTGAACATATTTTCAAGATATACAAGCAGTGTATATCAGCAGTGACATCTCAGCACACCCCATGGGTGGCATCCAGTCCACATGTTTGACACTCCTGCTACAGACCTTCAGTATCTACCTTCTCCCAATGCCTGGTTAACAAGTCACTAATTGAATTATAGCATACCATGTGCAATTTGTATTCATTTGCCCATTAAAACTATTCCTGTCAATTATGTCATTAGTTTAATTCTAAGCATGCTGGAATGTTCTTTATAATGTCACAGTGTAACAAAGTATAGAGTTGCACAAGGTGGTGATCATTGCCTAATAGAGCTGTCAGCTGTACAGAAAAGGGATTGGATTAAGCAGCGACATTCAACAGTTTTAACCCAAGGTCTATTGCAGTGATTTAACACAAGGCACAAAAAGGGCTTTTATAATGTCATGTGTTTATGTCATTAACATAATGGGTGGTGCAAGCGGTTAAGACGCTGTGCCTGTTAACCAGCAGGCCAGGGTTCAAAACCCGGGTCAGCCCCACAAGACAGGGTGAGCTCCTGTCCTTAGCCCAGCTCTGCGACGCCAGCTGGATCCTATCGTATCGGCTCTGCCTTTCCATCGGACTAATTCAGTGGCGTGGAGAGGGGGGATTTGCTGTTTGGGTAACAGCCTATCCTCCATAACAATCTAACCCAGGCTTTCGTGCTTCGCATGCAGCGTATGCAGCGCCGAGCACGATACCATAGTCTCCAAGACTGACAGAGGCCTGCTTATGTCATTAACCACCTGAAATTTGCTCATTCACAAAAAAGATTGCTGTTGTGTCTGTGATTCAAAAATGTGAAAAGGAAGTGGCTAGGTTCCTAAAGCTGTAATACTAATCTCCAGTTAGGCTGGCATAAACACCCACATATATCTTGTGCTAACCTGGGCCTGTTACTGAAGTGCATTAAGGCACTTCTCTACCCCACTCCTGGAGTCAGGGAGGTGTAAGGCCACTGCACAGGTATACACCAACCTCCCAACACTTCCACAGGAAGATATGGCAGTTAGACCAGTCTAAATTGTTTAGGACTGAGACATACCCTCCAATCCAGAGTAACTACGGGAGCACGTAAGAGACATTACGTGTACCCGTAGTTACTGCACCACCTAGTGGAAACCTATGGGAAATTCATATTGCAATCCAGACCAAATTGTTCTTACACCGGAGCAAGGACTCCCTGTAGTTACTCTGGATTGCACCCTTAGTGGTTGTTGTACAATCAGCCACAGTCTCAGTGTGCCCAGCAACTGATACATTTACAGATACAGAGTCATGTCACTCTGCAAGTGACTCTGCAAGTGCAGAGTTGTGTCACTCTGCACCTATTTTTTAAATGGGGACTCTCAGCTGACATAAGAGTGGGTCTTCACATCAAATGCAGAAATAAATATAGTCAACTAATTAAAAAACAGTCATAGGAGGAAAGAAGATATTAAATCTGGACCTCTCATATAAGCAAACCCCCCTTACCTGATGGGTTAAGGGACCGGAGTGTGGTGAAAAGCAGAAATGGTTAAAAATGGAATCTGGGAGGTTTATTTTGTTTGTTTTAAAATGTTAATTTTTTTCCATCCTCACTGGATAAAGTTATTGTATGCGAGCGAACTGTGCATATGCAGATGCTCCCCAAATCCAGCAGATGTGCGTACAGAACCCCAATCAAAACATTAGGATAGCAAGGGGATGAATTTAGGCCCATCTCCCCCCAAACAGCTGATCTACACTAAAGATGTTTTGAACTTGTAGAAATCTTTAGGTGCTCTTTAGACATTTTTAGGCAATCTTTAGAAATCTTTAGGTGCTTCAGGTACATGTTGTTAAATCAGGATAACATCCTAGTTCACTGGATCAAAGTATTTCCAAGATACACTCAACCCTTTGAGTCTAACCTTCTTGGAAAAAGAAAGCCTTGCATCATTGTTTCCAAGCCTAATTTCCAAGCCTAATTCTAATTTTACATTCATACTAAACTTTTTATAGGAAGAAATGCTCAGTGATCTTAAACTTTTTACAAAGTTAAATGAATTTTATTCAAAGTCTATACGTGTCGCAAATTCTCAGTTGGTAGATAAGAACAACCTGAAAGGGGGGGAAATGCTCCTGGGTACTGCTAAATGAAAAGATAATTATATGGTGGTTAAATGTAAAGTTAAATGCAGTAACTGAAATGTACATAATGAACGACTATTATTGTTTTTATGCTTCATCTGCTTACAAAATTATCACTCAAGACAGCTGCACGAAGGTGATAGTTATATCATCTGCACTCACGCCTGTACGAAAGTAACCCCAATAGAATCCAAGCACAGTACAGCCGGTTATCAGTTTCTCCCTTGAAAGACAGGTAATCGTTTTTTATTACGAGATACTTTATGAAACTTGAAAGAAGAGATAGAGGCAAAACAAGAACTGAGCAGGCAAGCAGATATGGCCAGTGAGAATGGCTCGTTCTTCACTC
This sequence comes from Cryptoblepharus egeriae, assembly GCA_030015325.1. Classification (NCBI taxonomy): domain Eukaryota; kingdom Metazoa; phylum Chordata; class Lepidosauria; order Squamata; family Scincidae; genus Cryptoblepharus; species Cryptoblepharus egeriae. The sequence continues at coordinate 107,376,480 of JAREYC010000003.1, read as the reverse complement.
ATGTGGCAAGATGCTGAACTATTAACTTCAACAGCATCTTCTTACCAACTATACAGGTGGAACCCATCACAGGAAAGAAAAGGCCAGTCACCCTCTAACCTGAAAAGATGCCTTAGGATGCAATCCTGACCCAGGCTGGTATAACTCATCAGTCCTCCTGTTCCTGTGGTGATGTAGGGAGGCAAGCACATGTCTGTGCACTGGCCTAACTGTCTCCCAGGAGTGGCACAGAAGTGCTTTATTATTACAGAAGTGCAGCACAGGACTTATTTCGGGGCTCAGACCAGCCTAACTGGAAGTTAGGATTGCAGCCTTAATGGTGTAGTACAGATGTGTCCAAACAGATGTGTCCCCAGTACAGGGGACAGATGTAGTCCACGGCGAGTATTCATGTGGCCCATGGCTAGCTCCCACATCTGTCCTGCTGGTGAGTATTCTAATCATCTGGAGGTGAAGGGAGCTCTGCTTAACTGGAGGCTGCACACACCTTTTACTCTCTGTTTGAAAATGTTTATGAACTGGTTTGAAGATCACACCGTATCTCGTTTATTGGAAAGTGTTTATGGATTCATTTATTCATATAAGTTCAGTTTTAAGCATATTTGCATAAATTTATTCAAAATTGAAATTAATTCCTTGGCACCAAACACAATATGGGAGAGATAACATGGCCCTCCTGCCACAAGGTTTGGACACCAATGGTGCATTTGATCAGTGTTTTCTAATCATGTATAATGCTTGTGTGACACAACCCACTGATGGGTTACAACCCAGTTTTTGGTGGGTCACAACATGGTCCCAACCATGACCAGGAAGCCAGCAGGCATTATTACACACAATGTAGAAGTCATTTTTTGAGTTATAATAGTGCACAACCCACTTTATTTGTTGTGCCATGTCATGCTTGAGACCACCCTGCACCTTCCTGGTCATGGTGGGACCATGATCAACTAAAAATTGAGTAACATCCCACAAGTGGGTCATGACATATAGATTGGAAATGTATCACATTTTGGTACGTGATGCAGCATGACATGGCCATTTAAAGGGGTTGTGTGCGGATATGATCCAGAAGCTGCTTCAGTATTATGCCCCATAATCAAGATGACAAGATGTCCTAACCACAAAAAGACGACAAGGACCCCCAAATGTAGGACATCCAAGGAAATGTAGAACATGACAAACATGTACGTATATGGATTTAATGTGGATAAGCACTATTACTTATTAACTGTAAAACTATTACATACAATTTACATGTTTCCTGCTCACAAGGAAAGGGAGGACAATGACTTTTTTCTAGGACACAAAGCTAAAAAAGAGGATATATCCTGGAAAAAAGAGGACATATAATCACCCTGCCCATAATGCCAGGTAGCCTAGTAGGTGATAGGAGGGTGCATACCCCACTACAGAAGGTGGCATGGGTCATGAGAGCCAGAAGTTTGGAAACTGCTGGTTTTATGGTCTGGAAACTGCTTATGGACTCAAAACTCCCAGCATACTATGCCATAGCAGATATTAGCCCACGCTCTGACCAATAAACTTCATTTTGTAATCTATTATTTCAACAACAATGTTCTAATGACATATTCTAGCCAAAGAAAGGTGTTCGGTGCAGGTGTTCGGTTCCAAGTTCCTATGGAACTTCACTGCAGGAACTTTGAACCCACAGATCTTGAAAGATGCCTAAATAATCTTATAATGTGTATGAAATCTCTCATTTTCTAGTTGTATCAGGCTCTTTGGATCTGCCAATGAAGACCACAATCCTTACCATATCTTCTAAAAGTAAGCCCCATTGTATTCAATGAGTCTTACTCCCAGGAAAGTGTCATTAGGATTGCAGCGGAAGTCTGTTAACTTGGAGAAGAGGAATCTTAGGACCAAGTACAGTGGTGCCTCACTTAAAGAGCTTAATTTGTTGCTGTTTAAGTGAAATGCATGCTCTTTAAGTGAAACGCTCTTTAAGTGAAGCGGATTTTCCCATAGGAAACAATGGAAACTCAGATGATTTGTTCCTCAACTCCCAAATATTCTTATAAAAATATTAATTGCATGTAAAAATGATGACAAAACTCTATAATATAATAGAGAATTGAATTCAAACCACTATAATATAATACAGACCACAATTACTGTAATAAAACACTGTAATATTCTGTACAGTAAAAAAGAAAAGAAAAACCTTTATGGCCAAGGATGACTGATTTTCACTAAGAGTCACTGGTGTCTTTCTGAGCAACTTTCACAAGGAACCTCTTCTGTGTGTGAGATCTAGATAGGCAGTCTGCAACAGCAAAGGGGCCAGATCCTAAGCTGTTTACTCAGAATCAAGCCCCATTAAATCAACTGGGGCTTACTCACAGGAAAGTGCGTAGGTTGCATTTTGCATGCACAGCAACATCAGAAGGGCAAGAGTCTATGCTGTCTACTCAGAAAAGCCCCATTAAATCCACTGGGGCTTACTCACAGGAAAGTGTGTAGGCTGCAGTTTGTATGCTCCAGCAAACTCCAGCAACAGCTACTGTTTGCATGCTCCTTGCAAGCTGCAGCAGCAACATCAGAAGTTCAAGATTCTATGCTGTCTACTCAGAATGAAGCCCCATTGAATACACTGGGGCTTACTCACAGGAAAGGAAAAGTGCAGGCAGGGAAGGTAGTGGGGGCAGAGGGGTGATCGTAATGGGGTCCAGGCAGGGGGGGACTTCCTTGGGGGCAAGGGGTCTGTTTGAGGGGGCTGCAGAGGGGGTGCAGGAGAGTATTCCATCCTACCTTATGGAGGTTGCATAGGCTGGGCTGACCAAGTTCTCTGGCTGCAGGAGAAGAGCTGCTTCTGTTCCCCTGATGAAGAGGCTTTTTTGCTCTTCTGCCCCCTTTGCTGGTCTCTTCCATGTACTGCGTCGGGGGGGGGGGGAAGTCCTGCCTCATTCCCTCAGCCCAGCCAATACTGGGGAGAGACAGGGAGAAGGACAGGGAGCCCAGCCAACAGGCACTCGTTATGCGAAAAATGCTCTTTAAGCGAAGCAAAACCACACAGAAATTTTTGCTCTTTAAGTGGAACACTCTCTATGCGAGGCACTTGTTAAGCGAGGTACCACTATATCAGATTAAGGCTGCAATAGTAACTTCTAGTTAGACTGACATAATGGTGCTGGCCAGCCTGGATAGTCTGGCTGGCCAGTTAACTAATTGGTCACTTTATGGCAGGTGTCGTGCTGGAATAGGCAGGATAGGCCATTGGTGATTGCCTGAGATGGCAAGGATCAGGGTGATGCATCGCAGGCCTAGTGCTACTGGACCGGACATAAGCCTATGCGGCTAGCCCTGTACCTGGGAATTAATATAGGCTCGGTCAACTGGGCAACTGGTTGACCGAGCGCCCAGCCATCTCGACCTTGGAGTTGGCGTTGGAGGGCACCTCCGGAGTGGGGTGTTACCTGAGCCAGGCTTTCGCCCATCCCTATTTTTGCAGTTACCAGCACGACTTTGTTAGCAGTCCCCTGTTTTTATTGATGTTAAAATAGTTAATAAAGTGGCCCTTTACTTCCACATCTGCCTCCGTGTACTTATTCTGTGCCGTGGGTGATAAACCCCAGCATAAGCCCTTTGTTGAGCTTAAAGTGCACTTGAGAAAGACACAGTCTTAGGTGAGTTAGGCCAATGTACAGGCATATACCAACCTCCCCATATCACCATGGGAAGACATGCCAGCTGAGTTAGACTGGCCTAAATTGGTTAGGATTGCATCCGAAGATAATTTATTCCTTCTGGTGCTATCATAATGAAGCTTCAACCCCAATTCCCTGTAGTGTTTAAAATAGTCAGGATAGTTCATACATGCTTTGAACACTAATTCATGCAATGTTTATAGGGATTGCAGTGTTAAACACACTTGCTGGCTCCGTGTAGCCACTACCTACCCCAAGAGTGCCTTAAATGTGCTTTACAGCATGTTCATGAAATCTATCTACCTACAGTATTTATATACCACTTTTCAACTAAAAAGTTCACAAATCGGTTTACAAAGAAAATGCAAATTATAATAGCAGCTAATGGGTCCTTGTCCCAAAACGGCTCACTAAAATGCAAAAAGAACACCAGTAGAAGCCACTTTGACATTGCTGGGGTCTAGCACCAGTGGTGGCACCCAGCATCAGGGTTATGGGCCCATAGGATTAAGTACTAAGTGCAGTGCACTAAGCTTTTTACTTAGTTAAAAAAGTACATCTTTTTTATCTCAAAGCACACTAACAAGGCACTGAAAATGTCAAGGAACACCATAAGTTGTTTTTACCATTGACAAAGCACACCAGGTTGTTCAAATACCCCAATTTTCCCATTAATTAATGACTCTCTACAAATTCCCTTGGCATACATGAGGACTATCCATGACACACCAGTGTGCCATGGCACAATGGTTGAGAATTACTGACTAAAGGTGTAATCCCAGTGTCCAGTTATGCTGGCATAACCTCCATCAGGAGTCTTTTGTTGACCTGGGGATGTCACTGAAGTGCCATAAGATATACATCGACCTCCCCACACCACCATGTGAAGTTATGCCAGGTGAGTTATGCTGACATATAGTGGTTAGGATTGCACCCGAAGGGACTCTAGTCCCTTGCATCACTTTGGTGACACCCCAGGTTTCTTTCTCATGATACTTCAGTGACATCCCCCAGGTCATCACTTTCTTATGGCATTTTTCTGATACCCCCAGGTCATCAGAGATTTATGCCAGGAATTATGCAAATTATATGTCAGCAGTGCCATTGTGGCAAATGCTATATACACTGGGCTGTTTTTACCTCATATTGGTTCACCAACACCGTTCATATGTTTGTTTTGTTTTTTTCTGTAACAGAACCTAAATCTCACCGCAAGAAAGGCTATAATGCCCACAGAGTTAAGAGCTGCCAATGGCTCTATTTTTGACAATATAGAATACTGCTGTAAAAAAGAAAAATAATCCACATTTGGAGTCTGAATTCTCAGCATTTCAAAGAAATCTGCTCCTTCCATCCTGCTTTGATTATTTTTAAAGGTACTTGACTTAAATATATCCCCACTGTTTTTCAGTGATTTAACTGCAACAAGAGGTGAATTTAGACTGGACAAGAAACAGAGAGGTGACAAAAGTTTTCTCAGAAACACCAGGAATCCATTTCAAACACAATAAACTGGATATTTAGCAAAAAATGTTTTAATTAAATTCCATTGAAAGTAGTAGAATCATGCTCAGGTGCATCTAACGAAGTTCGTGAATGTCTAGTTAAAATAACTATGTTATGTTTACCAGGCCTTGTATGCATAGGTATCACCTATATTTAGCCATACTGATAAACAGAGTTCCCTGATGACTAGCAAAGATGAACTGTAGTGAATGCCAAAAGACCCCAGAAAAGAAGATAAAGCATTAACCTATGGTATTACCTTGTACTGAACCAAGCCAGTAGTCAGTCTAGCTTAAGATATCTATACTAATGGGTCTCTAGAGTTTCAAGTGGCTCCACCAGCTGTCATTCCCAGCTCTATGTAGATGGGTACTGAACCAATGCATCACTTTAAAAAATGTGTGCTCTACCAATGCCTACTGGCCCAGTCCTTCTATGCATCATGCATGGTTGATAAAAACAGCTAAGGGTGAAATCCAGAATAAGATTAAGAATAAGCTCCGGATTAAGAACAAGTTACTCTGGATTGCAATATGAATTTCCCATAGGTTTTCACCGGGTGGTGCGGTAACTATGGGTGCACGTAATGTGTCTTACGTGCTCCCGTAGTTATTCTGGATTGTACCCAATGGCAGAAATAGAATTAATTATCCCTCCTAAATTGAAGGAGAGGAAGAGATGAAAATTGGTCATGAATTCAGTATACTATACCTCCAGTAACAGCTGTAATGATGCCCAGATACCTTTCCTCATATTTCTGTTAAGCAAAGACATAAAATTCTGGTCACGACATCACTTCTTGTGGGTCCTGAACAGAGGTGGGTCTGGCCCAACAACCGATTTGCCAGAAGTTGGGGGTGGGGGCGGGGGCAGGGCCGGGGTCAGGAGGCGTGGTCAGGGGCGGGGCTGGGGAGGGGCAGGGGCGGGGCTGGGGAGGCTGCACTGCTCTGCACTCCTCTCCGGCTGTGGGTGGGTGGGGTGAGGGGCGGGGCAAGGGGCAGGCCCCAACCCTGACAAAGTCGCATCCTAAAGAGGAGGCGACTGTGCTTGCATCAACTGCGTCAATGTTGCCGCAGGCGCAGTGGTGGGCTCGTCTGGGCGAACCAGTTCGCCTGGGTTTTGTTCCGCTGCTAGCAACCGGATCGCTAGTGGCAGGCCAAAATTAGGAACAGGTTCGGCCGAACCTGCCCGAACTGGCCTGGGCCCACCACTGGTCCTGAATGATGCTCATTCTAAAAATTGAGTCCCACTATTAAAGGTTTGAGAACCATTGCTCTATGCACTCACAATCACGATAAAATTTATATTAAAATATTGGAAAAAATAAGGTCCCCCAGACTATTAATCAATGAATTGAAGACTTTTTGGCTTTATCAATGTTTGAACAATATTCCAGACCTACAGACTGCACTGTTCTGCTGACACAAGTACAGGAAGAAGTACATATCAGTGCAAGTAAGTTCATGGTAGGAAACGCAGGGTGAGGGAAGGAGAGGGTAAACTGGGCAGAAGATTATGGCTACAGGATGGAGGGTGGGCGGATTTGGCTAGTGAGGTTGTTGAGTCTTTGGTTGTTGAGTGAGGTTATTGAGTCTTTGGTACCTGACAGTCCCTGTGGTGTCTTCTTCTTACAAGTGCAGCGGTGAAATAAAAACCACCAAACAACACAGCTTTGTAGACAAACTGGTTCTGTATTTGATCAAAAACAGTCTTAACTTGTAACTCTTTACACTTCTCTGGAATATCCAGGGCATTTCAGGCTTCCATGTTACACAAGGCCTTTACAGCCTTTACAGCCCCTAACAGTCCTTACAATAACAGACTGAAGCACCTGCAGCAACCGAAGAGACTGGGAAGACCTGGACAAAGTTGCGACTTTGCCTTTATATAAGCTCCATCACCTGACCACCCTCGGCCAGTCACTACAACAAGCTGAGTTGCACTGAGTTAAGTTCAAGTTGCAAAAATTCCAAGTTTTTGCAATTCCTGACAGGTCAAACATATGCAATATACATAACAAAAATGCCCAACAACAAAATATGTGACAAAACGTTTCCATTTCCTTTTGGACATCTGTCCCATTGTGTTCAATTGGACTTAAAATACTGTTATTAAAATGAGAATTCACCAAGTGAAAGCACAGCTTTTGACTCCATTTGACATGGGTATGAAACCAATTTTGTCAGTCATAGCTTCTCCCAACAAGGGGGACTAGAAAGATGTCTCCTCAAAGAATGCTGGAACCCAACAAGACTTATGAAGGGGCTTAGACTATCCTTATTGGAGGTTAGGATTACAGCCTTAGGCACCTAATTCCCCCTAGTTAGGCTGGCCTAAGTCCTGGCACAAGTCCCGTGCTGGCCTGGGTGTGTAACAAAAGTGCTGTAAGTCACTCCTGAGTTAATCCTGGTGGGGTTACGCCAGTGCCAGTCTCCCCATACCACCACAGGAATGGGTTGTGCTGACCTAAAATGGAGTTGTGCTGGCCAAAATTGGTTTGGATTGCACACTTACTCCCTGTTAAGTATATAAAGGACTGCAATCTGGGGGTGCAATCCTAACTTAGAACAGTCTAACTCATCAGTCTTCCTGTTCCCATGATGATGTAGTGAGGCAAGGGCATATTGGTGCATTGGCTAAACACTCCCCCAGGAGTGGTGCAAAAGTACCTTACAGCACTTTTGGGACATTTCCCAGTCAGCACAAGACCTATGACAGGGGTTAGGCTGGCCTAACTGGAGCTTAGGATTGCAGCCTAAGAGTGCAATCCTAAATATATCTACCCTGGAAAGTGTGGTTAGAATTGTAGCCAAAGGCTGCAATCCTAAGCACACTTTCCTGGGAGTCAGATCTATTGAATACAATGGAGCTTAATTCTGAGTAGGCACAGTTAGGATTGTGCTGTTAGTTACTTAAGTTACACCCATTTCAGTGGGTTTAAATGAAAAGGTGCCCTGATAGAGAGATGACTAGTATTTAATGTATTGCCAGTGAATTACTGATAACTTGCATGCACAGCAACGAAGTAAATAGACAGAATTGTATTTTCTCCTATAAGAAAGTATAGCTACATTTTTTTATATCTCTGTGGTCTAACAAATAAAAACAGATTCTGCTTCTATCAACCCAAAGACATTGTCTGCTTCTTGAAAATGGATTTTTATATATTTCCGATAGCTAAGCATTCAATTTAAGAAAGTGTATTACCAGCGGCTGCTAAGTTTAATAGGCACTGAAGTCCAAGATTATATTGTCATAAACCATTTTCATAAGTTTTTCCTAAAGGCTGAATTATCAGCATTTGTTTAATAGGCTGTCACACGGATCTGAAGGTCAGTGATCCATAGACTAAAACAGTCTTTAAGACATCCTTAATGCATGGCTTGATGATGGCTATAAAGAAATTCTAAGTCCATTGAGCAAATAATTGCATATGTATAAAATAGGCAATAATGGGAGTTACAGTCTTATGTCAACCCTCAGGAATTTCATGATGGATTTTTTTTAACTCCCTAAAGAAAATGATGGCTCCTTCTGCTTTGGCAGCCAGCCTTTGTACAGCCTCTCTCAAATACAAAAAGAAACAATACACACAATAAAACTATATTTATTAAGAATAGTTCATAAAGTGGTTTACATAGCTAGTGAATCACTCAGTGGTTCCTTGTCTCCACAGACCTCACAAGTTACCAAAAAAAATAAAAAATGCAGAAGAAAAACCACAAACAGGCACAAGAAAGGGAACCATCCTGAGGGTTTGGAGAACATTATAATATTTATACACTGCGTTCTTCATAGACTCAAGACATTTTACAACAGCAGTGCACAGACAGGCTTCAGAAAACCCCTAAGATGCAACCAGAAGATGCTTCCAGTTTGGTGGAACCTTTCAATATGGGTAGGAACCCACACCAAAAAAAATATATGGTTCTGAAGCTATATAACATGTGCCCACTTTCATATCACTAAGCAAATTTCTTAATTTGCTTCCTACTGAACCCAAATGCCAAGATGGGAGTAAGGTTCTTTTTTAAAAAAAAAATTAAGTTTCTAAACACTTTTCCTGACACAATTCCCAATATACAGTAGGTGAAGCCTGGGAGATTTGATCCTGTTCGACAACACTCCTAACTTGATGAGGCAAATGTTTGCATGAAGTGGATATATGTCAAGGTTTCAGTTGCTTTTAACAATGCCAGCAAACTGAGTATACAGGGTCATCAATATTTTGTAGGCACCTGCCTGACCTAGTTTGAACTGCTTCATAACAAAGAGCTTATTGGATAAAATCACATCATCACATGTTCCTGCAGCAAACACCGTAAAGGTTTTAGCATTTGCTGAATTCTAAAGTGGGTTTTGTCCATGTTTTGCCTGAATAGTTATTTTGAACCCATTGAAGTCCATAATGAGAAACTTGTGGGACAATCCAGAGAAACTACGGGAGCACGTAAGAGACATTACACGTGTACCCGTAGTTACTGCACTACCTAGTGAAAACCTATGGGAAATTCATATTGCAATCCAGAGCAAATTGTTCTTACACTGGAGCAAAGACTCCACGTAGTTACTCTGGATTGTGCCCATAGCCTCCAACGAACAAAGAGAAGCAAGGGGGGAACAACAGAGAATTAGGCTGCAATCCAGAGCAAATTCAGCCTGCTCTGACCTAACTGCACTCTCCTAACTATTCTGTATCCAGAGCAGAAAGTTATGCTGAATCCAGAGAGTCAGGAAGCCTGGGCTGCCCTGACTGCTCCAGAGCATGCTAAGTAATTGACACAAGGGGAAGACTTGCTCCTGAGGAGACACCCCTCAGATCACACTGAACAAGGAACAGCTGTGGTGCCTACAGTGGTGACATGACTCTGCACATCACCTGGTGCGGAAGTCTGTGCGTCATCCCTGGGATGCGCGCCCCCCCCACCTGGACTGCACAGTCACCAAAGTTGGCACCTGCGCAGTTGTTTCTGAAGCCAACTGGCTTCAGAAAGAGTACTGCGCAGGCATCATCTCTGACACCTGCGCAGTACTTTTCTGAAGCCTTTTGGCTTCGGGGGAGACTGTGCAGGCGTCAGAGTTGGTGCCTGTGCAGTACTCTTTCTGAAGCCATTCGGCTGCCGCTCCGCCTCCTGAGTGAGGCCCAATGGCTGTGCAGAGGCGCGGACTTTCTCTGCTCTAAGGAAGTCTCCTCTGAAGCTGTTCGGCATGCTCAGTGTGTTTCTGCGCAGTGCGTCTCAGATGGCCGTTCAGGCCAGCTCCTCAGACAAGTGGCAGCTTCTGGCTGATTCTCCGCCTTGGAGCAGGCCTGAATGGGGGTGCTGACGCCCGGGGCCTGCCAAAGGACAGTCAAACTCCTCTGGCACATCACCCCATACGGAGCTCATCCCCAATGCATCCCACACCAGCCGCACCAGTCTGGTGACGCCACTGGGTGCCTGCCTTATAAGGAGTCCCTGATGAGATGCCAGTACATTCTGCAGTGAATACAAGGGGCTTCTTGGAGTGGCCTGCTGTATCCTGAGGTTTGTGGGCAGCCGTAGTTTGTTCCATATCCTGAGGTTGAGAGGAAGGGGTTGCAGCTAGGCTGGCCAAGAACAGATTAGTTGCTCTGGATTGGGCTGTTAGTATTATCATGTCTCACTTCTGAACCTTGCTGAAAAATTTGGCCACTGTTGGAAAACAAAACTGTTGTGAGAATGAAAAAGTTAGATGTATCATTAGTTTGATCCAGCATGACAATTCTTGATATTCTTTCTACATTTTTTAAAAACCCTAATTGTTAAGAGTTAGTATTGAATGACTTTTTCCCTCTTCCAATAGTTTGATAAATATAACTTCATGATTGAAAAACAGCACCATCATACAACCTACAGAGGTGAATGAGTCAGGCCATGCATCCTGAAGAATTCTTGAAGAGATGGTAACAGGCAATGCACTTAAATACTCTGGTCTCTTGAGGATTATGCTGCCAGGTGTACACAGTGGCAAACATCATGCATGCTTGGATGAGTTTAAGATGGCATGGGAAAGAATGCAGAAAGGGAAATTTTCTTCCAAGTGCAGATGACTCTACTCTTTTTCTGCAACATTTATTTGTTAATACCAATTCATATACTTCAATGTGTGTTTTACTGGACAAAAGCAGGCTGTCCTCATGTTCTATAGCAATTTCCTCCTTCGAAGACAAAGAGTACAAGCCAAACCATGTCTACTCAAAAGTGTTCAATGGGTCTTACTCCCAGGAAAGTGTCTTCAGGATTGCAGCCAAAGTGATTCTGTAGAGTAAGCTGCTTTGTTTTATTAGGGACCCTAAAGAGGGTATCGAGATTAGGCCATGATTAGGGAGCCCAAATTTGCAAGCCCTTTGAAGAGGATCATACACATATGCCCCACAACCAGTGGTTGGCTTCAGGGAATCCTCACAGGTTCTATAGAAACCTTTGATAATGAGTGCCTGGTTCTGAGAACCAGTTACTAATGGGACATAGAACCTGCTGTTAATTTAGGTTATTAGGACATAGAACCTGTTTATTTGAATCCCACCTCTGCCCACAGCCTCCTGTTCCAGTCAATAGCCGTGCCACACCACTGCCAGGGAAAAGGAACCAAGTTGGAGTTAGGAAAGATTTTACCCATTTGGAAATGTTGGTCATCGGCAACAGAAGATAAAAGTCCTTCAGACAAATCCAGCCAACGTATGAAATTCACTACCAGTAGACATAACAATAACCACCAAAAAGGTGTAGACAATTTTATAACTATCACAAAAAATGCTACCTCCATAATGACAAGTAATGAACAAAAAATAAGAGCTATTTACTTCATGTCCTGCTTGTAAATTTCCAGGAGACAGCAGGCTAATTGCAATGGAATACAAATGCTCGTTTTTTTGTCAGATTAATTTCTGTGTTCATTTTTGCTCTAAGCAATCCATAACATAACACTTCAGCTGCAATCCAGGCCACAGGATGCATGTTGAGGTCCCACTAAACCAAGTGGGATTTCAGCAAACATCACTGTGGCCTAGACCACATCCATCAGGATTATGATGTGAACCGCATTGTGTTAAATAAAGATATCAATTAAAATGCCTCGCTCAACCTGCCTAGCATAAGGCTTTTAACAAATATAATTACAGACATCTAATTTTTTACCACGGGAAGCTCCAGAGAAGCCTTTTCAGACCAACAGCATCATCTTAAATCTGAAATAGAATGTTATTTTTAAGCCAAAACTTTTTTTCTATCCCACTTGCAAGTCAACGCCTGCCTTCCAGATTCCCATTATAGATAACAGCAGTTTTTGTTCTTTAAAGTTAATTTTTTTCCCCTTCCCTTCCCAAAGATATAATTAATATAGCTCGGTTTAAGGCAAATAGTTACTTAAGTGTTTGGCTAATCAGATATTAAACACTGAGGCTGAGATCCAAAAACCTACAGGTGCACATAATGAGATTCTCTTTTGAACAACAATCCCTCAGTGCCATTTCCAAACTGCTTCTATACTTGCCTTCGTTTTGGAAAAGATTCACCCATGCTGTGACAGCAGCAGCTGAGAGGGGTGGAAAAGGTGTTGTTTGCGAAACATAAGTGTCAACCCTGCCAGCTCTGCAAGAGGCACATTGCTGGGTGTTCCTCTTATTTATGTCAGGGAAGAGTAACTGGCCCTCCTAACCCCAGCAATGTCTTTTATAGTGGCTTCTGCTGGTGTTCTTTTGCATATTTTTTTTAGATTGTTAGATAGTTGTTTCATTTTCTCTGTGAACTTCTTGTTGTATTAGAAGCAAAGCTTCTTAAATAAAGTTCCCTGAAGGAGGGCATATGACCCCCTCTCCAAAAATGCCCACCACAATTTGTATTCCAAATATATATTTTATTTTACCTACATCATTTCCTCCATGTATGCTGTGTCTATACACAATCTTACACAGTGGTGCCTTGTATACAGTGGTGCCTTGCAAGACAAACATAATTCGTTCCAGAAGCATGTTTGTCTACAAAGCATTCTGTATACAAAGCAGATTTTCCCATAGGAAATAATGGAAACTCAGACGATTGGTTCCACAACCCAAAAATATTCATATAAAAATGATGACAAAATACTGTAATCAAATTCAAAACACTAATATAATACAGAACACAATTATTGTAATATTAATTTATTAAAAAATCTCTGTAATATACTGTGCAGTAAAACAGAAAAGAAAAACCTTTATGGCCAAAGATGACCAATTTTCAACAAAAAGAGCCATCTTTTTGAGCAACTTTAACAAGGAACCTATCTAATGACACTTGCTTTTGAGCGCAATCCGAACCATATCTACGCAAAAGTACATCCCATTGTGTTCAATGGATCTTACTTCCAGGAAAGTGCTTTTAGGATTGCAGCATTTGTCTCCTTTTGAGGGCTTCATGGAAATGTGGCATTGCATTGTTATTAAACAGATTAATCGCTCACACTGCTACAGGCTTTTTTGGGTGGTGCTTTTCTACAATTTTTACACAATTTCCCAATATTTACAAATGTCCTTAATTTCATTTGATATGAGGGATTCCTCCTCCTTATTCTCCTCCTCTGCAGATGAGATCTCCTCCATAACCTCTTGCTGTTGCTATGATGCAGATCCATCAATTTGTTCGTTTTACAATTAATTTTCATTGTAAAACTGTTTGTAAGACAAACAAAAATTTCTAAGGTATTCTGCTTTTTAAAACTAAGCATTTGTCTTACAAGTTATTTTTCTTACAAGATACCACTGTATTATGATCTGGCTTTCTTTGGATACCCTCCAATCCAGGGAAAAGCAGAATCTGGGTGGACAACCCTCTGGATTTTAAGAGGGACCTCAAACTATGACAAACTATGACTCTGGTTTGCGCACATGTATTTAACTGCATTTAAGAACAGCCTCAGTTTTGTTTTAACACAAAGAATGGTCAAAAGGTACTTAAAGCAAAGGAACAGCTCAGCTAGAAATTTGTAACTCTGATGCTTCACATTTCTCCATTCACACATAACCCCGGCAGCACTCCAGCCCTCACCCTTCTCACAGGAACATGCTTGAAATGTACTTGTTTGCACAATTGTAGGTAAAGAGGGAGCACTGAAAAAATTGCCACTTTTAGCAAGTGACTTTTTCCTGCTTAACTAGTTTGATGCTTTTTATACCTTGCTGTCCCTTTGGCACAGTTTCCAGCTCTTATGCACATGCTGTCTCTCTCCCTCCCTCCTTGCATTTGAGTTTAGCAGACAAAAAGAAAAAAGAAACCATTAACAATTACATCTTCTTCTAACAGTGATACAGTTGCTGCCAGAACTATCAGCAAGGGAGCACATAAATGCTGGTGTATGGGCTTCCTTATTGATCACTGTAAAAACACACAAACAAAATGTGAACTCTGAAAATCCATTCACAGTCACAGATGTAATCTTTAAGTACAGCTTGTGATATTAAGCTGGGTTGGGATGGAGTACTCTCCTACTTCAAGGACATCCATTACACCACATACATATTAACCGTCTACCCAACAAGTCCAGCTACTGTTTTTGTTTTGTTGACGTAGCACGTACATACTGATAACTGATATACCGTGGGGTGCCATATACTCTGGGGTGCCTTGCCCACCCCACAACAGTGAGAGGAACATTAATTAAAAGTATATAAATATTGTAGATAGATAGACAGGTCACCCTGGTGGAACATAGATTGTGATGGGAAAGAGGGAACTCACAGAGCGATTTCTTCATGGAAACCAGCTTTTTCCATAAGAAATCAAAGTGAAATCAAAGAAAATGCTACGGCAAAGAAACAGTAATTTCGCAGAATATGGATCTTCAATTTAATGGCCAGGGATAAAACTATTTTTAGCTTTCCTGATGTTTGGTCTTAGTTATGCAATAAGTAGAGCTATAACTCAATCATGTTTGCTTCAAGTGGCAGATTCTGCCTGCCAGCAAACTGGAGAGGGGGGCTTTCTACCCTCAGCCCACTGTACTGGCATTTTGTGGAAGACTATTGTCTCAAGGTGACAGTGGTGTCTGCATCCCCATTCAACCCCTGGTGGTAGCAATTTTCAACCAGTGTGACATGGGATCACAAAGAATCATGCACAATTTAACAAATGAACAACAACAAATACTTGTCTGGACCTCCTGACCACAGGTAGGCAGATGCCGGTTCGGGCCTATTCGCCCGAACCGGATCTTCCCACACGGTGGACACTAGCGAACCGGAAAGACCCGCGGCTGCCAGAACCGCAGGGACCGGTTCGCTAGCGGCCACCGTGTCTCCTGAAGCTCGGCTTCAGGAGACCCAGCGTGCTTGCGTCCAGGAGACTCAGCGTGCTTGCGTCCAGGAGACCAGCTCCACCTCAGGAGACTCAGCGTCCTTGCGTCCAGCTTGCGCCCCCGACCCGCCCCCTGATCCCAGCCCCACCCCCTGACCCTGGCCTGCCCCCCAACTTCCGGCGAACCAGATCTTGGGGTTGGCTGGGCCCACCCCTGCTCCTGATGGACACTCCTTCCTGAGTACCTGTGATGGGTAATCTGGGTTTTCATCCGCTAATAGAGAGATGTACAGTGGTACCTCTCATAACAAGAGCCTCACATAACAAGTGTTTCACATAACAAGTATAAACTTCCAAGAAATCTTGCCTTACGTAACAAGTTCCGCTTCACTTAACAAGCAAGCGCGCAGTGAGCATGCATGCAATCCAGCCCTGACTCTGCCGGCCAGCACTGCTGCCTCTAACTGCCCCCAACTTGGGAGCAGTTGCCTGGGGGTGCCTGCTCCCAAGTACAAACCAGCCACCTTGAACCTCCAGCAACAGCCTAGGTAAGCCTCCCAGGACAGTGTCTTTGATTGCAGCCTTCTAACCATGTCAACTCAAAAGTAAGCCCCATTGTGTTCAATGGGGCTTACTTCCAGGACAGTGTCTTTGATTGCAGCCTCCTAACCATGTCTATCCAGAAGTAAGCCCCATTGTGTTAAATGGGGCTTATTCCCATGAAAGTATCTTTAGGATTGCAGCCTAAGTAGACTTCATAGTTTCATGCACATTGAATGCATGTTTTGAATTCAATTCCAGTGTTTTGTCCTCATTTTTACATACCGTTAATATTTTTATATGAATATTTTGGGGGTTGTGGAACCAATCGTCTGAGTTTCCATTATTTCCTATGGGAAAATCCGCTTCACTTAAAGAGAATTTCACTTAAAGAGCATGACTCTGGAACGAATTAAGCTCTTTATGTGAGGCACCACTGTATGTTATAATGGTAATAAAAACTGAGAGATATAGGTATATCACTGTGATTTCCAAGATCCATTTAAGAGACAAGCTGTTTATGGACTTCGCATATTTTTTAATAAGATGAATATCATTTGCATAACATGATTTATATTTTATGGCATGTCACCCAAAATTTCTCTGCCCGAGACATATATATATACAATGCATAAGGTGTATACCCTAGCCTAAATGCAGAAAGCTGTTTATATATTCCATCAAGCAGCACAGCTTAACAACACCTGCCTGCTGAATTGTTTATGGACTACTGCTGCATATGTAAACTTCAAGTGCAGTGCATCTGTAAAGTTATGCTATAATTTACAGGGAAAGGACTCACATACTTTAGCATGAGGGCTTAATGGAGCTGCTGCATTCATAATAGCCACATCATAACATCCACAAATGGAGGCAGCCCGCTTGTCGGCTGTCATCTTATACCTCTGGCAGTTATATTGTATAGTTTCTCTCTCCAACTGAGAGCAACTTAATGCAGTCCTATTTTTTCTAGCATTTTTAAATAGTAAGGCTTTTTTAAAAATAAAGATTTTCCTAGAAAATAAATTTTAATTCTGAAGTTCTGCACATGTTATGCATATTGACATGAAATACACCCAAACACACACTCTGAATGGCTTTGTGATAAGACTGGAGTATGAGATGATGCGTCTGTTCCCCCCGCATGCATCCTTCCCCCCTGTGCATCATTCTGCTGCATGTGCATCAGTCCCCCCTGCGAACATCAGTCTCCCCTGTGCACATCAGTCCCCTGCGCGTGTATCAGTCCCCTGCATGCGCATCAACCCTCATGTGCAGCATTCCCCCCATGTGAATCAACCCTCCATGCACATCAGTCCCCTATGCACATCAGTTCCCCATGCACATCATCTCCCTGTGTGCAACACCGCCTTCCACAACAGCCCCCATGCACAACCATACCCCAAGCACAACATAGTGGCCAGTGCAACCCCTCCCTCCAAACAACATCACCCCGCCATGCACCAGGCACTGAGCACCACTGGCTGGATGTTGGCCAGTCTTCCATGTTAAGTATAGGACAAAAACATGTTGCACCCCTTTTCAGCCCCTTAAGGGTTCAATTTCTCCACTGTTGGTGGGTGTTCATATGACATAAGGAACATCCTCCCTGAATTTCATGCTTCTAGGTCCAAGAGTTGGGCAGAGCATCCCTCAGTCACCGATTCTTCAATGCAAAGAATAGGGAGAAAAACACGTTGCACCCCTTTTCACCCCTTCTGGTTTGAATTTCCAAAAACCAGTTCTTAATGACTCCCTCCCTCATGGAAGGAACACCCATCCCAAATTTTACACTTCTCGGCCCAGCGGTTTTGGCTGGGCATTGTTGAGTGAGTGAGTGAGTCAGTCAGTCAGTCACTTTTCTCTTATATAGATAATTTCTCAGTTGTGTTTCTATTTCTGTGAAACATACAATCAAAACGGAAGGTCACTTTTTGGAGCAAATAAACAATGCTGAAAAGCAGGAGACATAGCATCCATGGCAATGGTGCATGACTACAATCCTAAACCTCAGTTTGGTTGGCACAAGTCCAGGCACAAAACCCGTGCTGGCCTGGGGGTTTTGCAAAAGTGTCATAAGGCATTTCTGCACGACTCTGGGTGGGGTTAGACCAGTGAAAGACATACGCCAGACTAACCACACCACCAAGGGAAGAGGGAATAAGTTAGGCTTGCACCCTAAGCTTCAGTTCCATTCTCTCAGTGCTATTGAGTAGAAATAAGGTAAATGGAGGTGTGGGAAGGAAATGTGGGTTCCAAATATTAGCATATTTGATTTAATGGTGCAGCAAAGAGCAACACCTGAAGTTGCTGCCATGCTTCACAAAAACTTTGAGAAAAGTCCCACTGTGGGTTATTAGTTTCATTGCTGAAACAGATGGACAGAGGCCTAATTTCTGCCCAGTCACAAATGCAGCTTCATTTGTTCTGCTTTCTGAATGTCCAGGGGCTGTGAAACGTACTTTTGTGCTGAAACGAAAACAGGTAGCTAATTAGATTTCAGCTCCCTCTATTACCAAATATTAATGTTTCTTTTTCTAATTACTTTTAGGAGTAAAATATAATTAACATCCCAATTTGATTGCAATGTGAGCGGAAGCCGTTTGGGGCTCGTTGACATTGTTTCCTATCATTGCCATGCTCTTCAAGCAACTCAGCTGGCGAAAGCGAGAACAGGAATGACAAATGATTTGTGACAGTTTAAAGGATGCACTTCCTCCGTACAGCAAATAATTTATGTTCCGCAAATGAAAAAAGAGCAACAAGAAACAGAAAAAAAATGAATGAACATAAAGGGAGATTCTTATTAAGTTAATGCAATTTCCATTTGCAACAAATCACTTTGGGTGTACTACATATTGTATATTATATTTAGAGGGTTGCAGTGGCTTGGTCAGGGTGACCAGAATGGAGGACTGTAGTAGTCTGTACTTTTAACTACTTCATTAAAGAGGGAATTCAGGCAGGTGCAGCTTTTTAAACCCTTCTGTGTTGAGCTAAAGGGGCTTAAATTTCCTTTTCTATGCAATGGTTAAAGGTACAGGCACCCTGTCTTCCATTCTATATGGTCACCCTGGGCTTAGTGGTTAAAGATTCTGTGCCTGTCAGTCTGAAAATTGGGAGGTCAGTGGTTCAAGACCAAACTACTGTAAGATAGAGTGAGCTCCTGTCCTTAGCCTAGGTCCTGCCAACCTAGCAGTTCAAAAGCACACAAATGCAAGTAGATAAATAGGTACTTCCTTAGTGGGAAAGTAACAGCATTCTGTGCGCACGTGGGCCACATGTTTACAGAGGCATATTCATTCAATGCTGGCTTCTATGGCTTAAGAAACAGGGATGAGCACTGCTCCCTAGAGTTGGTGATGACTAGCAGGGAAATCTGCAGGGGACACCTTTACTTTTACAGTACATATTATTTTGGTACTCCATGGCTGGATCTTGCCTCTGTATTTTATTCTTGTAAAAGTAGCCATGGAAGTGTGGATTGGGCCATGGTCCAATCCTTTACCCACCCTTCACTAATTTCCTAACCAAAATTGCTACAAAGACTGTTGCAAGCCATGGAATAGCAATGTTCTGGGAACATAATGCTTAATGTGATCTATTGCATTTTCTATTTTATTTTTCTTTCTGTTCACAGAAGTTGCTGGAATCGATCTAGTTATTGTACACATGCAAAAGGACGAACGTATGCAAATGCAAGTTCACTTATGTGTGATGGCTTTATCTGGCAGGACAGATGCACTGGCAATGCAACATTCTAGAAAAGAACCTCTAAAATATGCATTCCACATCTGTCTTAGTTGCATATTTGAGCACATTCTTTAAATATGGGCAAACCGTTCCCCTTGCGCTGACCTTTGAGGGGAAAATAAACCAAGAAAGCCATATGCAGACTAAACACTTCAACAAAGAAGCAGCCAGCATATGAACACAAAAATACGAAGTCAACCAATGGGTTGTATTCCTTGCTGAGCTACAACAGGGCTGTCAAATTCATTTCATACAGTAGGCTGAACAGCATTTGTGGCACCTGCTGAGGGCCAGAAGTGTCAAGAGGAAGTGATGACATTTAGACTGCAATCCTAATCCCCAGTTAGGCCAGCCTAAGCCCCAACACAAGTCCCGCACTGGCCTGGGGTCTCACAAAAGTGCTGTAAGGAACATCTGTGCTACTACAGGGGGAGGGTTAGGTCAGTGCACAGACATGCACTTGCCTCCCTACATCTCCATAGGAATGGGAAGACTGATGAGTTGTGCCAGCCTAGGTTAGGTTAGGACTGCACCCAAAATAGATGATGGTCAGAACTAAACACTTTGTTCTCACAACCTGGATGTACATATAACTTAAATTTACCTTTAAAACAACCTTATATACTTATAGACTTGGTTAACACATAAGTTCCGGAAGTGTTTGAATGTGTTGGAGGTTGAGAGGAGCTGTTGGTAGGCTGACGGCTAGATAGAAGTCTGTCGTAAATAGGAGCCATATTAAGACCTGGTATCTTCACATGAGGACTCTATACAGAGCTTCTGCAGTTTGCATTGGTCAGTGCGACCATATGTCATAACCACAGAAGCAGACAAGTGCCTCCAAATGTAGGACACCTAAAAGAAATGACATGACAAAATAAAAGCTAAAGACACTCATGTATATTGCTTTAATGTATTTCAACACTATATTGCTTATTATTAAATTAAAAATTATTATATATAATTACATATAATTTATGAACTAAGAGAAGGCTGTATGCTGCCTGGCCCACAAGGAAAAGGAGGACAATGAAGTTTTTATATGGACACAAGGCTAAAATCCCGGATATCTCCCAGAAAAAAGAGGACATATGGTCACCTCCATATAGGTACAGTGGCATGGCTAATGATCATGTAGCCAAGTGCAAAGAACAAAAAGTAGCCCCGAAAGTGATGTCACCCTTAGGTAATTTTTTAAAAAGAAAATTGGGGGAAAACCTGCCTCCTCCTCATTAGTTCATCAACTAATGAACTACTTCATCAACTAATGACCCACTACCACCCACAGTTTGAGATCCACTCTGCTAGTGGCAGAGCTAAAGCATCTATTTCCCATCTGGAGTCAAAAACAATTTTGTTTCCCCTCCCAGAGACTCTCATAAAAACAAATTAGATAGATAGATAGATAGATAGATAGATAGATAGATAGATAGATAGATAGATAGATAGACAGACAGACAGACAGACAGACAGACAGACAGACTGACTGACTTATGGACAAAATCCTAACCATGTCTTCTCAAAAGTAAGCCCCATTGTGTTCAATGATTCTTCCTCCCAGGAAAGTGTCATTAGGAATGCAGCCTATAAGTCTCAAGTTAATCCTGAACTGAGTAAAGAGGGATTCATCCATCCCAGCAGATTGGCTCCAAAATATAATATTTAACTGACATTCTGCTAAGCCAGTGGTTCCCAAATGTTTAAAGGATTGATGCCTGGTTTATAAATGCCAAGTGGTGTGTCTGTAATGGTGACTGGAAAGCAGTGTCTCCTTTCAGGTGGTAGATTGTTGAACCCTTGATGCATAGAGCCTAATCTGCCCTGTCTGTCTTATGACCCACTACCACCCACAGTTTGAGATCCACTCTGCCAGAAGAGCGTCCAAGTACATATGATGCTTGATCAGTTGTGAGGATTGCACCAGTTTTTTTTATTGCAACCCTGCATGAACATATGTTTGTGTGTGTCTGGCATTTTTGAGATATAAAACCTGATAACTTTAAAATTTATCTGGAAGGAACTTTTAGTACAGAAATTGAAATTATTATATTTGGATGGAAAATTAATGGAGAAATACTAAGAAGACTGACTGATAACCCAGGCCTAACCAGTTTTCCAGCCCTGATGTAGCTGTGCCACTGTGGTATGCATTCTGTGTTGGAGGGGAAGTCAAGGAGACATCCTCAAGGCAAGGGAACTTTTCGTGCTGGAAAGTTGGTTGGGAATAGGCAGTGAGAAAAGCTTCTGAAGAATTCTACAAGCCAGTTGGGATAATGGGCTTTGCATCTGAAAATCTGCATATGTTTGAGCTGTTCAAATCTCTTGGACTTTATCCTATTAACAATTAATTCATCCTCCCATTTGCCACTGCAGGGAATTGGATATTGCGCTAGTACACATGACATTATCACAAAAATCTGTGAGATTACAACTCAGGATCCCTGCCCACACACATCCTTTTCTTGCTGTTCTCCATTTAAATTGTATTTATTTGCTCTTCACCAGCATGAAGGTTATCACCTATGATGAGAATGCATCGAGGATGATTGGCTGTCAGATTCAGAGAGCATAAAAAGTGAGGTAAGCAGCGGCTGACAGAGTTGGACATCAATTCCCATTGTCAATGGAGAGGAAGAATTAAATTGATTGCTGTACCTTGTAAGCCTCCCAAGTTGTTGCCTTCAGTTTGAGAGGAAAAACTCTTTTGAATAAATGAAAATCCTACAAGTGATCTGCAAATCATTTTAGCATCAACAAACTGAGCAACAGTGCCTGTTTTACTGTAATGTGAACAGGTGCTGGTGAGCTGTTGTGTGAAAGCTGGACAAGATGGGCCTTTGGCCTGATCCAGTGGAGGCTTTTCTTATGTTCTTAATTGCTGGGATAAAGCAAGATCTGACATGGTTGGTTGGGAATATTTCTGAATAAATTTACAGCCAAATCTGCATAATGATACCCCTCTTGGTTAGGAAATGTAAGCCACTTACGGTAATTGAAAGATCTTCAGCCTTAACCTTTTAGATCATTGAAGCCCAGTATTGAAAGATGGAGTCTGTACTGACTGGAAAAGGAAAAGGTATGTGTAGCAAGCAACAGTGTTGACAAGAAAACTTGTCATGTTAGCAACACGGAATCAAACCAAACACAGCGTCAACAACACAGTCATTGGTGAAAGACACTAGCCCCCAAATCCAGAGTAACCACGGGAGAACGTAAGAGACTTTACATGCACCTGTAGTTGCTGCACCACCTAGTGAAAACCTATGGGAAATTCATATTGGAATCCAGAGTAACTTGTTCTTACACTGGAGCAAGGACTCCCTGTAGTTACTCTGGATTTTGCCCTAGGCCAAGTACAACAATTTCTTCCATAGAATTCTGTGGGATCTTTTGTGGAGTGAGCTCAAGAGACCTTTTTCTGATGTGATGGTCCTTAAAGGCTTATTCCAATGTCTCATGTCCTTCTGTCCATTCCTGAGTGTGGTTTCTGGCTGGAGACCACCTGTTTCATTAGCATGGGCTCCTTGATTAACTTTGGCCATGGAATTGATGAGGACAGTGATAGTTGGGAACCATTCTTTTGGGTTACAAACAACCCATTTGCTCCAAGTCTGGAAGCTCCTCAGAGACGGCTTAGGTTCACAGGGTCAAATGTGCTGTGCAAGCAAGAGACAGTTGACTATGGAATTTTCCAAGGAAAAGACATGTTTTTTTCTGGGCCAACCTAATAGGTGTGAGTGATTGCACTTAATAAGAAGTGAGACCTTCCTCTTGACTGGTGGATTTGATGCCACTTACCACACAATACTGGCCTGTGTAATTTTCTTGGCAGTCAGCCAGCACCATGCACAATTCTATGGCATGTATGTTTCTTTACACACATGAAATAAAAAGGGTTTAAAGGCAACAATATGCATAAGATCCAGGTTGATTTTTTTTCCCACAGTGAAGGAGCTCACATCTCCCCAAGCAACTGCACAAGCCAATTGATGCCGACCTTAAACTTGGAAATCCATGGCTCTAGCCTGGGCTCGTTCATTTATTGAAAAGACCCATGTGGGAGGGGAAAGGGTTGTTATTACAATAAGGAGACAAAGTAGAAGAGGTTGAAAGAGCTGATTTCCTGTTGGGTATCCATATGCATATTTAGAGCGATCCATCTGTTTGCAATGTGCAAACGGTTTGCACATATTTCTTTCAAATGATTGATTTTTTTTAATGCTTTCTTAAGCTTTCCCTGGTTATTTGGTTGCATTTCTATTCTCTTCCACTGAAGAGTGTGTTGGTTTTGCAAAACTAAACCACTTCCCCTTAGGAGTTAAGTAATATATCTCAGAAACATTCTGAGGGCAAAATTGAAGTCTTCAATATGTTTTCCTGATTTTCTGACTGTATTGCTTATTTGTTTAGTCTGATGGGAATAAGCTTTTGTCTATTACCTAAAAAAGAGAGAGGGAGAAAAAAGATTTAGAGTTCCCAAGGGGGGGGCGGAATAGTTTTCTTTGGCATTTGAGTGAAATATTAAAGATAAAGTAGATTTAGAGGGACATTTTGTAAAGATTGTCACGGTTATCAGAAAGCAATGGCATGAGGAGAGGGACAGTTAAATGTGGAGGTGGAAAGGCAGGACTTTTGGCCAAGGTATGTAGGTGCTCCAGAGTTATGAATTGGCTGCAGATGGAAGATGGCAAGCAAGAAAAGTGGAACAGAATTATATCGGCATTGTTGTGTTGTCTAAAGGACACTACAAGACCATTAGGATTGTTGCATTGCCAGCAGGGAGGTGATGTCAGTGTGAGAATTTACTTAGGCAACAGGTATTGATTTTTGGGCTGCAGCTGCCACCACTGAGTAAGGAAGAAAAGATTCCTTCATCATGTTCATACCCACAGGCCAGAAAACACTGTGGTTAAGATGGAAATGCTGACTGATAATAGATGGATTTTTCCTAATTTTTTTTAAATAGGTGAGCCACAGAACACATTTGAAATTGCCAAAGACCTTCAGCTGGTCTTTGTTCCATTGATTCTTTGCTCAGTCAGATTGCTTTGATGTACATATTAAAACATTCCATACATCCAGCGACAAATGAGAAGATGATTAATGTGTCCTTCCTCAAATGTTATGAAGAGACAATTTAGAGATGGTGGCTGTGATGAGACTATTTATAATAACCAGGCTTTTGTTGTTGTTGTTGTTGTTGGAGGAGGAGGAATTGTACAGAGCACTTTAAAAAGGCCATGAAAATCTTTAGAATGACAGTAGGTAGCTATCAGATAGCAGCCTGTGAACCACAAGAGGCACATGGAAATTTGCTCCCCATAGATAAATTCATTTATCGCAAATCTGTGAATTGAGAGAATTTACTGTATCTGAAGTTTTGACAACCTTAAGCCAAACCTGATATTGTAGATCTGCTTCCAATCCAGTCTCCAATCCAGAAATCAGTTGCTGAAGATGGAGCTGGCAGCTTGACCTAGTAGCCAAAGAACAGCACTAGATGTGTAGGAGGAACTATTTCTTCTTACTGACTGGGATACAGAATAGTGTCTGTCTCTCTGCCTGCCTGCCTGTTTTCTTCCTATCATCACTGACATGCATTGCAGTGGTGACTGAGTGCTGTTGAGAATGATGTAACCACATGTTGATCTGCTTCAGACTGGTGTACCTGAAGGACCACCTTTTCCCATGCAAAACTGTGCACTCTTCATGGAATGCACACCTCATCCTCCCACCTTCACAAGTTGTTGGCCACTTTGGATCAAATACTTTTCTGTGGTGGCACCTCATCGGTGAAATTCCTAACAGTGAGGGCAGTTAGGCAGTGGAACAGATTGCCAAGGGAGGTGGTGGACTCTCCCTCACTGGGGATCTTCAAGCAGAGGCTCGACAAACACCTGTTCGGGATGATCTGGGAGGATTTCCTGCTGCAGGCAGGGGGTTGGAGTAGATGACCTACTAGGTCCCTTCCAACTCTAGGATTCTATGATTCTATGAATATCAGTGAAAAAAACTCTTCCCAGGGAGATCCACTTAGGCTGCAGTCCTAGCCTCCAGTTAGGTCAGCTAAGCCCAAGCACAAGTCCTGTGTTGGCTTGGGGGTGACATTAAAGTGCTGTTTGGCACTTCTGCCCCACTCATGGAGGGAAGGGGGTTGGACCAGTACACAGGCATGCACCAGCCTCCCCACACAACCACAGGAAGATATGCCAGGTGAGTTAGATTAGCCTAAATTGGTTAGGATTGCATCCTACTTAATGTCTACACTCTATCTATAGGTGTTAGGTGAAGAATATTTTATCCATTTATCTGCATTCATCTTGTTGCTGTTCAGTTTAGGCAATTTGGCTAGTGACTGTTTTGTTTTTATTTCTATTTCTTAAAGCAGGCCTCCGTCAGTCTTATAAGACTATGGTATCATGCTCGGCACTGCATACGCTGCATGCGAAGCATGAAAGCCTGGGTTAGATTGTTATGGAGGATAGGCTGTTACCCAAGCAGCAAATCCCCCCTCTCCACGCCACTGAATTAGTCCAATGGAAAGGCAGAGCCAATATGATTGGATCCAGCAGGCATTGCAGAGCTGGGCTAAGGACAGGAGCTCACCCTGTCTTGTGGGGCTGACCTGGGTCTTGAACTCTGGCCTGCTGGTTAACAGGCACAGTGTCTTAGCCACTTGCGCCACCCACAGCCCTATTTCTATTTCTTATTGTTACAGTTATTTGTTTAAAAATATTATACTGGAAGACATGTTAATCATGTCCCCATAAAGCAGACTGAAAAAGCTTTAAGTAACTCAGCAGTCATGCACTGGCCTCCTCAATCCACCATGGGCCTAAATTGGTTAGGATTGTGCTCTGTGTTTATATATAAAGCACTAGCGAAATTTATCCACAGTTGCAAGAGTAAAATACCCCCCCTGTGCACCATCCCTCCTGTGCACCATCGCCTCTGTGCAACACACCCCTGTAACCCCCTCTTTTGTGCAGCAACACCCCCATGCAACATCCCCCCTCCATGCACCATCTTCCCTCAACCATGTGCACCTCTACTGGGCAAGGTGCAGGATTTGGGGCTGGGTTTTATCATTCTTCAATGTTAAGTATAGGAGGAAAATGTGTTGTACCCCTTTTCGCTCCCATAAGGGTTCAATTTCTAAAAATCAGTTCTTAGTGGATGCTCAGGTCATGTAAGGAATACCCTCCCCAAATTTCATGCTTCTAGGTCCAGAGGTTGGGGCAGGGCATTGACCAGTCAGTGATTCTTCAATGGAAAGTACAGGGAGGAAAATCTGTTGTGCCCCTTTTCACCCACTTCATGTCTGAATTTCCAAAAACCAGTTCTTAGTGGGTGCTCATGTCATAGAAGGAAAATCCTCCCCAAATTTCACAGTTCTGGCGGTTTTGGCTGGGCATTGATGAGTCAGTCATTCAGTGACTCTTCATCTATTTATATATACTGTAGATGAATATCTCTCTCTCTCTCTCTCTCTCTCTCTCTCTCTCTCTCTCTCTCTCTCACTTATATGGGCAAAATACTGTAGTAAGCAGGGCCGAAAGACAGCAATTCACATGGTATCCTCAGTTATACAGGATATACCAGAAAGACTGTTCTCAGAGAAGGCCCATGCCTTCTACTTCTGCAATACATCTGAGCAACTCTTTGCAGAGGTGTCTGCGCAAATGTCACCAGCCTCAAGCTCATTAGATCAGAGATTATTAGTATGAGAAAGGAGATTGGAAAAGTCCAGGGGGATGAGTTGCAAATATTCCTTTTGGAACTTGGCTTCTTAATTATGGGCAATTTCATTACAAATTGGTTTCGATCCCTCAGACACTGAGGTTAAACTTCACCATAGACTTTCGTCTGATTTATTAGGGCTGCTGATCCTGCAGAGCTTGTGTGATGCAGCAGGTTTTTCTCTCTTTCGCTCCAGTATTTGCTTGCTACTTCATTATTTATCCACTAGCTTGCTAGTCCGGATTTTGGCAAAGTGTATCATATTGGATTTGATTGGAATCAAGCAGATAACATTCCAAATCAGCTGCCTTAAAAAAATTATTTGCCTGGAAACTGCCATAGCTACTTTGTTTCATTGATTAGTGTAAGAAAAATATTGGGTGGCCTTTTTCATGAATTCAAATACAGTAAAACTTTGGCTTGAGAGTGTTTTGGCTTGAGAGCATTTTGCAAGACAAGCAAACTTTTCTAAAAAATTTTGTCTTGCAATACAAACATAAAAATAGTCCCAGCCAGGATACAGCTCCGCAAGCTCAGCCTCTCCTAGAGACCAGCCTATGCATATCTACTCTGAAGAAAGCCTATTTCAGTCAGTGGAGCTCACTCCTATGTAAGGGAGGCAATGGAAAGGAACCTGAGAGACCTAGCTTTGCATGTCTACTCTAAAATAAGCCCTGTTATTATCAGTAGGGCTCATGCCTGTGTAAGAGGGGCAGAACATTCTTTCCTCTTGGGAACTGGGACTAGAAGCCATCCAAGACTTCTCAGTGGGAAATGAATGCTATTTTTATTGTTTCTGCCTTGGAAAAGGACCTCTAAGTTCACTGTCTCAGATAGAAATGAGCCAAATAATGTCTGTTTCCTGCCAAGGTTTCTGAGACTGGAAATCCCAATTTCCACCAAGAAAATATGCCTCAGGCCTTGTAAGTACCTGATGCCACTGTCTTCCCAACTCCAAAAATAAGCACTTTGCACTGGGGAAAAGAGAAGAGAATGGCAGTGGCAAAAATGGAAGATGCTTTACATTTGAGCTGTTGCAGGTAGCTTGTGTTAGTCATGATTCTACAGTACATGCAAAGATTGAGGCAGGGTATTTGCTTTTTCTTGTACATCTGATCAAAATATACATCTCTATTAAGCTGTGGTTGCAATCCTAAAGACACTTTCCTGGGAGTAAGATCCATTGAACCCAATGGGTCTTACTTTTGAGTAGAGATGGTTAGGATTGTGCTCTAAGTAGGCTAACGATTTCAAATTCAGGGACAAAAAGCCAATCAAATTCTAGGCATTCCGATGCTTCTCATAGCCCATGATCAATGGCCAACTACCTTCAGAAATGCATTTTATAGCAAAGCCCCATCAATCTGTTCTTTAAAATTTCCCTGTTGAATCAACATTAAAATTCCCCTTGTGAATCAATAGTGAATACAGTACTATTTATCTGCACATATCTTAAAGCCTTTTTAGGATCTGTTTGGATTGATTGAGTCATTCTGCATTAATCAGTTGTAGCTTCGCTAGAGTTGGTTCATCCAGTGTGCCAGCAGTGTCACCCACATGCATCACCCCTTCCTGTCTTGCTCCAGCCCCATTCTCTCATGAGAACAGGGTTGGCTTTGCATATGCTCGCTGCAACATTCCCAGGCCATGCAAGTAAAGTTTGTGTCACCCCAGCAGTATAATCTGATGTGGTCTGCATCCCTTGCACCCCAGTGTTGATGCCACTGTTAGCAGGGTGACCCTATAGAATGAAGGACAGACAGCCTGTACCGTTAGCCAGCATATAGAAGAGAGAATTTAGACAGGTGTTGCTTTTTAAACCCTATGCTGAGCTAAACCTGCCTAAATTCCCTCTTATATACAATGGTTAAAGGTACAGGCACTCTGTTCTCCATTCTATATGGTCACCCTGACTGTTAGCCAATTTTCTTTGGTGTCATTCTTGAGTGAAAACTGGAGTTCTTCATTGTAAGATCTCTACATTGTAAGATTCCACAATTGTTTGTGGAAATTTTTACTCAAGCCATAAGAGACAGTCATGTATATGTCTATGAAAGGATCAGGAATGTGGCAGCAGGAATCTGTCAGGTTCAGCTCCTGACACAGGATAATTCTTTGGGTATAGACAATTATCCCGGATTCATATATCCAGTCCTACTTTAATTATTGGAGGCTTTGACTAAAGAACAAAATCATATTAAGTTGGATGTGCAACTTCTATCTATCTATCTATCTATCTATCTATCTATCTATCTATCTGTCTGTCTGTCTGTCTGTCTGTCTGTCTGTCTAGTATTTATATACTGCTTTTCAACTGAAAAGTTCACAAAGCAGTTTAAAGAAAATAAAAAAAGTAATAGCTAATTAATAGCTAATGGGTCCCTGTCCCAAAAGGGCTCACAATCTAAAGTGCAAAAAGAAGCCACTAGAAGCCAGCAGAAGCCACTAGAATAGACATTGCTGGGGTGTGTAGGGCCAGTTACTCTCCCCCTGCTAAATAAAAGAGGAATACCCACTTGAAAGAGTGTCTCTTCCTTGCTCAGCCTAGGAAATTTGTGTTTAAAAGCTGCAAATATCACCAGCTAACTGTCGGTATTTCTTCGGCCTTCTTCAGGCTCCTCCTATAAGGCCTAACCTGGGGAGAAACATCTCACATTTCCTGTGAAGGAAGAAGCAGTGCCACAAGAGATCTCTTCCCGCAAATAAAATATAGGAAGAGGGCTAGAATTCAAAGGACTACACGTAGTAGGAAAAAGGCATATGATTCCCATGAATTTCCCCTTGCAGCACTTGCAGCCTACATACTGTGAGATGTTACACAATGTTACACCATGTTTTGTCAATAAGTCAATATGAACAGCCATTCTTCTTGCCAAAGAAAATGATGGCAAGCAGGAAACTTACAAAAATATGCTGTTTTGGTAATGGGACTGTTCCCCATGATGCTAAGTTTCAGGCGATAATATAATGAACAGGAATGTCTAAAGTTGCACTCTTCTCTGGGAGCAAGTGCCATATAGT
This sequence comes from Cryptoblepharus egeriae, assembly GCA_030015325.1. Classification (NCBI taxonomy): domain Eukaryota; kingdom Metazoa; phylum Chordata; class Lepidosauria; order Squamata; family Scincidae; genus Cryptoblepharus; species Cryptoblepharus egeriae. Next base: position 107,345,960 of record JAREYC010000003.1, on the reverse strand, counting down.
ACAGGGGGCTCACTTCTAAGTAAACATGCATAAGATTGCATAGTAAGATTGCTTTTGAAGAACCAAATATTTTGCGCTGTCAAACCAGCATTTCAGCCCAGAGGAGAAAAGCGTGATATTTTTGCACACAAACATGAAATCAGATCTATCTGAAGAGGTCCATTCTTTAACCCTGAATGCTAAACAAGATTTTGGGATGGTAGGCTCCCTTGGAGGAGAAAGAAGGATATTTTAATAATTGAACAGCAGTCAACATGGTAGAGGCAGCAGACCTCAGGAGAAAGAACTGTTTTAATATTCTTCTCTAAGCATGGAGTACAAGAAATTTTTTAACAATTCTCATATGATGGTGTCTTCCAAAATAGCTTAAAGAGTCTACTCAGCCAGAAATCTGGACCTGTGGCTGTTAAAGCTATGATCGTATATGTAAACTAAATTGAAAGTTTGCAGCACAATCCTGGAAAGCAATTAGGTTGAAGCAAGTCACTTGCACTACCTAGGGTGTCATCAACTGCCACAAGGCTCTTCTTTGCCACCCTCGGGCACTTAGTTCAGCACATAGAGATGTGCCAACCAAGCCATCCTGCCCCATGACTCCATTGGGATGATGTGAAGCAGGAGCGTAAAGGGTGGCACAGTTAGTGCGGCCTGCACTGGGTGATGTGTCAGAGGATGGTGACACCTGAGGAATCCCCCAGTGCATCAACCCCATCTGGCACATCACCCCCCAGCCGCTGTGGAGAAGACTGCCCCTCCTCTCAGCAAAAGGTATGTTTGCGTGAGGTCCCCTCAATAGGGAGCACTCCCCACTAAAGAATGCATGCATAATATATGTTGGAATGCTCCCGCTAGGGTAGGGTGAGGGCAGGACGAATGCAGGGAACAGGAGGCATGGCTCAGATACGACAGTTACACCAGATCCAAACCTTGCTTCCCTGGCAGCCGGAAGCAGCTCTGGTTGTTCCCATCTCCTCAGATTTACGCAACCTTCAGAGGTGGTCTATGTTTGGGTATACCCTTTGGGGCTGCTATGAGACTGCTATAGCCCTACCGCAGGGAAGGGGACAAGCTCCCCTTCTGGTGCTAGCACAGCAGCACATACTGTAGCAGCAGATTTGGCCTCAAATACTTGTGCTGGAGGCAATGCAGGCAAATCAGCCTACCAAATCCAGCACGTTAGGATTTTGCTGCCCATCCTATTAAATTTTAGTCAAACTCCCCTCTATGTAATCAGACACTGTATTCAGCTGTATATTTAGTACAGCAATATTTTTTCAAACAGTAGTTCAGGTGAGGCCCAATGACCTGCAAGAAGATAAAAAAGAAGCCTATGATTTAGTTGGGGAGATCATTGCAGAGACCCTGAGGGGATGGTGGAGCCCTCTCCCTGTACTGGAAGCCAAGCACTGGTAGAGGAGGAGGAGGAGGAGCAGGGTAAGGTCAATCTGTCCCCATTTAAGCTCTGGGTCTCCCAGCAAGAGGGGAAGAGAGACTCCAAGTGAGTTGTCCACAGTTTGGGTGGCACCAATAAGGTTACTGGACTTGTTATGTTTAGTTTAGATTTTCTTTTTAAAGTCATCTTTATTTAATTTATGCAAATTAAAACCATTTTAAGTCAAATGTTTGTGTAATAAATCCTCTTGAATGGGCATTTTAGATATTTTGTTATTATTTCAGTTAATGAATACATACCCTAGAAATGCAGAATAAAAATATATAATTGCTGATGACATGAATCCAGAATTAAACACTAATGTTATACGAAATGTGTCCCTTTTGCATTGGAACTTTATAGGTTTCTAAAGGTTTCCATCCTACTTTGGTGTCTTGTCTTTTTGCTGTACTTGGCTGCTTGCCATCCTGATTTAAATTGGCCATTACAAAAGTAGAAACAACCAGTTCTTTTATCTCTGAAAGCCCCCACAGACCTTTTTGGTTTTGTGTTTATGTTTTTGGTCCTCACTTAGTCTACCCATTAAAAGAACTTAACAGTCTCTAGAGTAGATCTCTGATGCTCAGTAGCCAAAACAAAAAAACATTATGACTGGTCATAAATCAAATAAGCGTGAAACTAAATCTCTGCCCAAGTGGGCCTAATTTTGATTGCATTACAGACTCTCTAGTGACACTGGAAATCAATGCTAAAATTTCTATGCCTTTCTTATTTTAGAACACCGATCTGGATATTCATGGCTCTGTATTTCTCAAAGAATTTAATTAGATAACTACTAAATAAATATGTTAAGAATTGGCATGGGACTGGTCCTTTAAGCACCTGCTACACAGCATCATTTTGCTCAGGGAGATTACGGCAAAACACCCTAATTCTTTATAATGATCCGTAATTTCTTTGTCCACAAAGCAGAAGGACGTCCTCAGTAACCTCTGTAAGGTCAAAAACTGGAAGGCCCACAAAAAATGAAAAGCAGCTGTAAGGACTGGTAAGCTCCCAAAAATATCAGATATATCTTTCTCAAGAAAAAGTTTTCTCAAGAAAAAGTTTTTTAGCTATAACGTTTGATAGGAAGGAGATATTTCAAAACTGATTTATGCATTAGATTCTGCTCTTGCATACAAATCCAAAAACATATGATATGATGGGGTATTGTACAACATGACTTGTATTTTCCTGTCCATGAGGACCACTTACACACATTTCATACTGCAGGAAATGGCTTTAAATTAAACAAGAAATGTCATATGTTATGAAGACCTATGAAGACCAGAAGGGTCTGTTAACCAGAAGGCAAGAGTTCGCGACCCGGGTCCTCACAAGACAAGGCCAGCTCTGTGATGCAGCTGGAACCAATCATATCGGCTCTGCCATTCCATTGGACTACTTCAGTGGCATGGAGAGGGGGGATTTGCTGCTTGGGTAACAGTCTATCCTCCATATCAATCTACCCAGGCCTTTGTGCTTTTTTTGCAGCATCGAGCACGATACCATAGTGTTTCAAGACTGATGGATTTCAAGTTTTTTGTATGTTTTTTAAGAGAGGGACTTCACCAGTGCAATCCTATTCATGTCTATTCAGAAGTAATTTCCATTGTGTTTAATGGGGCTTACTCCAAGGAAAGTGCTCTTAGGATTGCAGCTGTATTTTTGAGCACATCTGACAAGTCCACCATCTAATGTGCCAAATTAGTTCCACAGCATCACACAAAAGGCATTCACATTGGCTTCTCCCCAACCTCCTGGAGCAGGGGGTCTCCAAACCATTGGGCAGGAGGGCCACATCATCTCTCTAACAATGTGTCAGGGGCCAAAAAAATCTATTTTACATTTCAAATTTCAATAAATTTATATAAATTTACATATAAGAATATACTGGAGTGGATTACAGGGGTTACCCAGGTACTGGATAGAGGGATCTTGAGGCTTGCCGAGGGCCGCATCTGGCCCCAGGGCTGGGGTTTGGAGATCCCTGTCTTAGAGGAAAGGACCATCACCAGTTACAAGCCATAAGGGGTGTGTGTAGAGCTGGACATCCTCAAAAACCTCAGTGGGCACCTGGATGCAGGTATCATATGTGCTCCCTAAGGCATCTGATAGCCCACTGTGTGATACAGGAAGTTGGACTAGATGGGCCTTTGGAATGATCCAGTGGAGGCTCATTTATGTTCTTTTGGGATGCTAAGTCAAGAAGGGAAGCAAGATTAGGTTATCTCCAAAATAGGCAGGGTTGAACAAAATGCATATTTTTTTATCTACAGGTCTGATTTTCAAAACTTTTCATCAAACAGCACACTGACCAGGTGTTAAAACTGTCAAAGCCCACCAGTTGGCAGGATTTTGCCTGCCAACTGGCAAGGCATACCATTCTGCCAGGCATTCTCACATCCCCTAATGGCCCTACTAATAAATGGTATTCCTGAAACTCCCACAGCACATCTAAATACCATTTGTGGGCACAGACCACCGATGTGCTGTGGCAAAGTAGTTAAAAATTGCTGGTCTACAGCAAGCACTTGAGAAGGAGAAAATAATACATTCAAACAAATGAACAAACAGAAAGCTGGGTGCCACCTGTTCAGTGGAACCCAAATAAGCTTCACAGATGGCAATGCACACAAAGAAGTATCAAAGAAGCATGCACAGAGAATCGTACTGGTGATGGCAGATCCCATCCCCAACCAAAGGGGATGATGAGGGCCTGGAGTCAATCCTTTACTTCTCTTTGCATTATAAGAGGGAAAAAATGGAAGCAAAAAGTCAAAACAAAACTTGCTCTCTTAGATAGGCGTCAGTAAAAATCATCAGCGTAGCTGATGGTGTACTGTGGTGTGTGTGTGTGTGTGTGCGCGCGCGCGCATGTGTGTGCTTACCAATACTTATGGCTGAGCCATGGTTCACCAGCGTACCTATCCCCCCAATTATTAGGATCATTTGCACTAAAGGATCTTGCTTGTTCTACACAAGCCTAACTCCCACCAATCTGTTCACACACAAAATTTAATGAAGCAAACTCAAAACGATTCTTATTTAAATAACTGGAAATACAAATTATGCACCTGCTCTTTGCTACATATTAATACACATTGGCGATACAATTGCTTTTCTACTTGATTTTATAGTTTCAACAGCAGCAGATTCACCGTTACTCTTTCATCTAAGTGACTAAACATGAGGAAAGATGGGGCTTCCTTGCCTTTAGCAAATAAAATGTTAACAGGTGCAGACTGTTGTGGAGGGTTGTGTACACAAATATGCATGGAAAGATCTTGAGTTGAAGAATCCATGACAAAGTGCTCTTTGGTGGGCTTCCTCTTCCGGCAAGTTTTCATAAGACTTGCTTTGGTAATGCAGGGTGACAAGATGCCCAAACCTCAAAAGGAGGACAAGGTCTTGAATTCCTCTCAGCCTGCCCTTTCCAATGGACAAAGGCACACTTGCCTACTCATGAGTAAAGCTTTTATATTTGGCACTTTCACTTTCCCATAGTGCTCAATGCATATTTTTATTTTGAGTTTTTTAGCTAAAATGTTTGATAGGAAGGAGATATTTCAAAACTGATTTATGCATTGGATTCTGCTCTTCCATACAAATCCAAAAACATATGACATGATGGAGTATTGCACACCATTGCAAAGTTCCAAAATGAAACCAAAATGGAGGACAATGAAGCCCTTTTGGAGGACATCCGGACAGAAGGCTAAAAAAAGAGGACAAATACAGAAAAATCCAGTCATACTGCAACTGCTGAATGCAACCGCTACAGCAATTACCTTGTGGAGCTTGGCATTTTAAGAGGTTCAGGAGTTACATATGATGGAATCACATCACTCATTACCTTCTGTCTTATTGCATTGCTTTTAATGTGATAGACAACTGAACTACCTTCATACAGTGATCTTTGGTTTTCTCCAGGCACACTCTCTTCATGTTCTTGTTGGTAATTGGTGAAAACACTATTGTTGGCAAGAGCACAAGGCAGCTGGTCCCAGATTGTGCTGAAGATTGCCAAAAGAAGGATAGGGCATCATCCCCATCAAGGCTCAGACCTAGTGTGGCCCAGACCAGCCGCACCCATGTGAAGACACCACTACAATTCTCCCCAGCAGCCATCAGAGTGTTCCAGTCATGCAGCACAAGAGGCATTGTGAATAAACGCAAGTGAGGAAACTGTTAATATGGCCTTTGGAAAAGAGTTCTAGATTTTGGGTCCCATCATTCTCCAGAAGACCCAGACTAGCATGATTGGAAGGCCACGCCACAGCTTTGCAACTTCACAGCTACCTTTGGATATAACATGGTGATGCCTGGCCTGAAACTGTACAATCTCAACACAAGATCAAGCTTTAACTCAATTAACAGTGTGGATACAATGCTGTGATTCTTTCTTTCTTTCTTTCTTTCTTTCTTTCTTTCTTTCTTTCTTTCTTTCTTTCTTTCTATCTATCTATCTATCTATCTATCTATCTATCTATCTATCTATCTATCTATCTATCTATCTATCTTCCCATCAGAGCAAGGCTCTGTTCTGGATGCTATACATTAATTTTCTGGGTTTTGTGGGTTCTCCTGCCAGCCCTCATCTCTTTTATCCAATTTTAGGGTACCAGACATGCTGATTATATCATGGCTTTGCAATTGAAGTATGCCATCAGTATTTTCTTCCCGATTCAGCAACAGGAAGCACAAGAAGCAGGGCATCTCCAGCCCAGAAAGTTTGAGAAACATTAGAATAGTCATAAAGAATGCTCAGGAGTCCAACCTATTCTGATTATTTCAAAGTAAATGTGGTTTTTAATCTCAAGACACATTGACAAGGCACTAAAATTGCATGCCAACAGTTTTTGACAATTGACAAGATCAGGCTCAGGAACACCACACAGCCAGTGCTAGTGGAGATCTCACATCTCCTAATGACTGTCACTAGTAAATGACTGAACATAATAGCACACTTGTGGACTATTCACAGCACATCAATGTGCCACTGCACACTAGTTGAAAGTCCCAAGGATTATAAGGGAACAAATATTCTCTTACATTGAAGAGAACTCCAAGACAGCCCATGATGTAGTGCATGCCTAGTTGGCACAGCAGCATCGGAGCTAGATGTGCATCTAAGGCTGCAATCCTAAAGACACTTTCCTGGGAGTAAGACCCATTAAACACAAGGGGGCTTGCTTCTGAGTAGACATAGTTAGGATTGTCCTCCAGGTTTCACTAAACTCATAGGAAACAGTTTCTAAGTAAACATGCTTTAGCATTCTGCTGTATAGCTCAGCTGCTCCAAATCAAAAGGCAATCTTTCACTTTCTCTTTGAGTTTTGTTTCACTGGCTAATGCTGGAACCAACATTTTGCTGCATCACAGTGGTTTATTTGAAGAATTGCTGCCAAGTGTCCACTTGGATTTTCAAGTTCAGATCTGTGAGTGCCGCGTTAGGATGCCAACATTTTCACTGGTTCCTGCTTCTATGAACATCTCACTGCCAAGAGCACTGAATGCATACGAAGGTTCATTTCGGCAGCCTTTGTGGTATGACTCAGCCGGGGAGCACAGATGCAGCAGTGTCCTCATTATATTTGTTACCTTATGGCTTGAGCAGTTCTGATTCACACTTGAATCTGCTTGAAAGTCCTCCAAGTCCTTCCCTATTAGGCTCTTTGTAAAAGAGGATATCAAACAAAAACATGTTATGCTGGCGGAAAATGTCAAGCATTAAAGGCAAGTTAGCAGCAATTTTATGTGCTTGTGCGCATTAGGAGCTTTTATTGCTGTTACTGTCTTCCAGATATGTGAGGGAAGTGATTTGAAAACAGGTGTTTATTTTCTGACTCCAAAGGCTCAGAACATCAGCAGAGGGGGAAAAAAACTGCCCAACAACAGCTGGCTGTGCATCATTTGCCAAAAATGTCCTTTAATTTATTTCCTTTGAGGTAGATCAACAAAAAGGTACATATTCCAAAGGTCACCCAGCCTTTTTAACAACTGTGATTGAAACAAGAAAGTGTGTGTGTTCTCATACAGTCACACTCTCAGGGACTGAATTCACTTGATGCACAGTCCCAAACAGTTCCTTAATAAATGGATTTATGATACAGATTAGGTATTGCCATGTTGATGCCAAATTGCTTAGAGCCATCAGCCAAAGTCCTGCAGTGCCCGCACGATATCACTCCTTCCTCCCTGATGGCATACTCCTCTCCCGTAGTCATCAGTATTGAAAATTCAAACATCAGGTGTGCCCTATGGGTATGGACTCTCAGTCTCAGCCTTGCTGAATCCTATGCACCATACATAGTTGACATGTCTGGTGCACACTTACCATAGACATTTGCCTATAAGACAAAAGATTTCTGACAATAAATCAAATGTAAATCAACACTTGCTTTATCTGTTGGTCACTTAGGGGTCAGAGCTGTTCAGGCAGCAAAGGACAATGCAGAGATAAATAGAAGGGCCATTTGTTTCCATCACTAGGAAGCTTCAAAGTTGCAGCCAAAGTTAAACTTTTCACCTGTGGAAAAAGCAAGCCAGGGCCCAAAACATGTACTGGAATGAAGCAAGCCTTCTTCTTTTTTGGTATGATCATACCCAGCCCTTCTGCATTTTGCAAATGTTTGACAGAGATATGGTTTTTAAAACACTGGGAAACAATTCATTTCCATTTGTAATAAAGCCCCAGGCTACAATTCAAACTCCATTACTTAGGATTAATATCCATGGAAAGCACTGGATCTACTTCTGAGTAAATCGGGTCTCAACTACGAGCTGTGCTTGTTCATCTCATTCCTTATTGCTTATCTCTCCACTATGAATTGCCCATTCCCAGTTCTGTGTTATAGGTTGTGTATGTTGAGCCTCTGATTTTAAACACCAGGCACCTTAAAGATTAATTGTTCTAGTGCTACGTAGTTCTTACTTTGAGACTGCAATTCTATGCACACTTTCCTGGAAGTAACCCATTGGAAACAATGGGACTTCCTTTTGAGTAGATAGCCATAGGATTGTACTCTGAGAGCATTTACAAAAAGATTGTGAAGGCCAAAATTTAAAAAGTTAATGAATAAAAATGAATAAAAATAAAAAACTTATTTTTAAAAAACTGTATAATAAATTATACAGTTCTTAAGTAACAATTACTGGTGGGTTATTTTTCAGGATATGGTTTCAGATAAAATCAGACAAAACTATAGTCAGAAACTTGGTCTACCAGCTTGGGTCCTTCTAGCTTGTACAACAACTTTGCAGCTGGCCGCCATATTAGACTTGTTTATACTTCCATTGCTACCAGAGTTTGGGCACAATCCTTTATGTGATTACCTGGGAATAAGTCCCATATGCTTGTTAAAACTGTCAATCTTGTAAAAACTGCCAACAAGCAATGTCCAATGTACTGGCCCCCCAAGCTTATGGGTACTGCCCAGCAGTGGAACACATATTCCATGCCAACCACTACTGAAAAGATGCCAGAGAGAACTTTCTGGCAGTGCACTCAGGACATAATCCTAACCAGTTCTGGCCAAAGTAATTAGTCTCCCCATTGTCTGGGCAGTGGAGGTGGGGAGGCTGGCGCATGTCTGTGCACAGGCCTAACCCTTCTGACAGTAGTGCACTGCCCAGACACTGTCCAGACATTGACAGGTAGGAGAGCAGTGTCTTCTTACCTATGTCACCAGAGCTCTAGATACCTACAAGAGCAGGTAAGTCACCACAGGAAAGCAGAGGGTGGATCTAACAGCATTGCTCATGCTAAATCCTGCTATCTTCCACATTAACTGCATCTTCACCCCCTTTCTTTCCTCAAACTTCTAGCAAAATTATTAACTCAAGTTTGAGGAGACTTGTTGCAAGTCACGAGAGATAAAGAAAGCAGCTATCACAATATTTGAGTTCCGTGGAGTAATTATCACTTCAATTATCTGATACAAAATGTGGTCTGGCTGAACTTTAGATCTTTTCTAAGCAAAATATATGTATTTCATCACTTCACTTCCCACTGACAACAGAAAACTGCAAAAAAATTCCAGCTTTTTAAATATTAACTCCTTACACACCTTCAGAACCATGTTTCTGGATATATAAATTTGGTCATTGCACAATGTTTCCTATGCAAGGCCACATATCTGTGAATTCTGTAACTACCGTTTCAGTTGTCCACACATTCCTGGATATGGCGTTCTCCGCACGCCCCCCATCTGCCTACTGAATTACTTTCATTATATTGGAGAACTTGCAGCGTAAAGTTCTCGTTTAACAATGTTACTTTATTTTAAACCAAACTTCTGAACATGCAGGAAATCACACTAGAGCACAACAAACAAAAATCAGGAATTCCTCCTTCCTGTTATTCTCTTTGTGTGTAGCATATGGGATGTTTTATAATTATATAGCATCCTCTGATATCTGTGGTTTCCAGTAAATCTGGGAGGATTAGGAACATACCCTGTAGATACAGGGGCATGCCAGTACAGATGAGCATGGTACATCTTGCGGGATCACCAGTTTCCCAGTCAAAGCAAGAATCTAGCTAATATCAACATTCAAAACAATGCAGAAGCCACATCTTGTTTATGTGCCACAACTAATTATTTTTTCAGGGAGGGATTGTGGTACTGCTGCCACCTTAGCTCCATACCAGCATGCAGGACTAGGCTGAGGAACTGTGGACCCAATTCACCATATCTTTTGTGGGGGCCCAAGCACAGTGACCAGATGTAAGTGCAAAAGAGAATAAGATAAGGTCCACCCCAAACTAGAGGACACCCAAGAAAAATGCAGGACATGACAAAATAGAAGATTAAGGACTTGGTTCAGAAAGGATAAAACACATTTTGCAGTTTTCAAGTAAATCTATGTAGCAGTTCTTGTTTGATAACGGGCACAGTCCAGCGTAACTACGGGAGCACATAAGAGACTTTACGTGTACCTGTAGTTACTGCACCATCTAGTGAAAACCTATGGGAAATTCATGTTGCAATCCAGAGTAACTTGTTCTTACTCTGGAGCAAGGACTCCCCGTAGTTACTCTGGATTTTACCCAACATTTAAAACAGCATTTCTCAAGAACTAAAAAGAAGGCACTGTACATGTGATCCATTAGGTTGTGTATGATGTTTTAACCAGAACCACACTAGCATGGCAGAAGAGAGCAGGAAGGCCAGCAGATGGCTACACAGTACACCATGTTTCTCCAGCTCTCTAGCTAATAAAACAGACCTCAGTTCTTTCCTTTTTTAGTTGCGTGCTGGAGTAAATCAGAAATAATTGAAGTCTCAGAAGATACACAGTTCTGGTGTAGGTGAGGAAAGAAACATTATTCATAATTATTTACATCGTACTTGACACAATTTAAGAATGATCCCATTTTAAATAACCATTATGAAGTTGAAAAATAATTTGCAGCATGCTAATGTAGTAAGTGGTGGGCAGAGTGTCTACATTTTGCTGTGTAAAAATAATTGGCATACTATTTGGCAAAAAAAGCAAAATGAGAAATATTCCCTCTTTAGGAAGCCTAGTTTTCAGAGCTATGCAAAGGCTTGTGCATGTTCCATGAAAGCATCTGGTTAGAATTCAGTACTAATTGCTTTAATCAGCACAACCTGAAATCATACAGTCCTTTTCCATAATTAAGCAACAGAACATGACAAGCAGACATTTCGGTGTGACAACGAAGCGCAAAGATCACACATCTTAATTATCAATATTAATATATGTACACATCTAATAATATGCTGCACTGATGTTTTCAAAGTTATTTAGAACCACCCTGCTACGGCCTTAGTAGTTTTTAAATAGAGGAGCTCAAGCCAGCAGGCTGCAGTACTATTAGTGTCACTGACAATTGTGCATATTTGAAGCATTTCCCATTTAAAAGGTTAGCGAGCCTATTCCCAAACCTTAAACACAGCATTAAGTTCATAATTGCACCACTCGGTGTTGCACATAGGGAGCTTCAATGCCCATAATAATGATCAAAATATAAGACAGTTATTTTAGCACACTATGGGTGCAATCCAGAGTAACTATGAGGAGTCCTTGCTCTAGTATAAGAGCAATTTACTTTGAATTGCAATATGAATTTCCCATAGGTTTTCACTAGGTGGTGCTGTAACCACGTCAACATAAATGTCTCTTACATGCTCCCGTAGTTACTCTGGATTACAGGGTATGAAGTCCTGTTCTTGCCACTAACCAGGAACGGTGAATATATATAAGTTACATCCAATCCACCAGGGAGCAAACCCCAATCAATGACTATGATGGACTATACTTCTAAGCAGACTCACATAGGATTGTCCCCTTTTGCCACGTGACCTCACCTCTTCACAAAGTGTTTTTCTGCTGGCAATTGGAGGAAACTGAGAGGATTTTTGTGCAAAACCCACTTGGGTTTAACAAGTCTTCCTTTTGAATGCTTAAAATCCCTTCAGATATATTTCATGCATTTTAAAAGGATACATCCAAAAACTAGTTTTTAGGTAAGTAGGGTGGGCTTTGCATATAATTAGATCACAGTCTGTTGAATAAAGCAAAGTCACAGGAAAAAGTCTGAATTTAACTTGTGACTGGGACAGGAGTAACATCGCACATGCACATGCGCATGCACACACACTTTCACAATTGGAAGGCTGCCATCCACTCCCCAGCAATCAATGAGCACTGCCAGAGTACTCCAAGCTAGTGCTTTGAATACAACCATTTAGCCACTGAAAGGAACATGAACTGCCAAAAGGCAAATTAAAATTTTATGGCATATGCAACCACTTATTTTTCCAAAATTTTGTTATGCTGCTCTAATGGTTTTAAAGAATGGGATATATATCACTTAACATCTGATATGAGCCTCTCTGTAGAAAAATTAATGTTGGACCATTAACTTATTTATGTTTATAAATGTCAGGCCAACCCATTCAAAGGGTTCAGGCCATTAACAAAATTATAAAAATAAACAGACCACTAATTCACATACACATGTTGAACATTTGCTGACCGTGTTGCTGTCTCGGATGACCCCTAGTTGTGGTCATAACAGCACATCACTTTGGGCGCAATCCAGAGTAACTGCGGGGAGTCCTTGCTCCAACATAAGAATAATTTACTCTGGATTGCAATATGATTTTCCCATAGGTTTTCACTAGGTGGTGCCATAACTGCATTGACGTAAATGTCTCTTACGTGCTCCTGTAATTACTCTGGATTGTAGGGTAAGTCAAACACCCTGCAAAGTTGCTTGAGAGGGTCCAGCAGGTATTTTTGTCATGGTGGCAACGTGTGGCAGCATTGAGACTGGAGAAGACGGCATTTCCATTCCTGCATCAAAAACATCCCTGATCTCTTTCCATGGGCTACAAAGTCCCCTCGCATGCATATGAAATGCCACGTGTGTGATTAGGCCTATGAAAGATGTTTGCTGGGAATGACAGATGGTTGCCATTTTTTCTCCTTGGTGAGAAAGGCACAAAGAAGCTGGAAGGAATGAAGATGACCAAAATGATGGTACAAACCCATCCTCTCTTCTGGAGAAGTGGCTGGTTTGAGAGGAATTAAAGAGGCACTCAAAGCCATCAGTGGAGGCATCAGTGCTCAGGGCACTGACATCACTGCCCAGAGTAATGCCCAGCACAATGATGTCATGGCATTACAACATCACTTCTGTGTTTGCTTCTCAGGAGGAAGAGCTGGCAACGATCCCACAATCCTGCTGTCTTCTTAATTCCTTCTCCTTTGGAAACTGTTGTTGATATCCCAAAGGAAAAGGAATGGAGAGGATGGTAAGTTTGTGAGGTGCTGCTGTTGCAAGCATCTCCTCAGGTCAGGAGGGACTGATCCTGATTTCCCTTCTCCTTCTGCCTCTCTGCAGAAGGATCCACAGAAAAAAATGCACGCTCCTTTTGATGTAGCACCTGGGGCAGGCATCCCTCAGGCTCTTCCCTATTTTTGTTTTTGGTGACACTCTAGTGCCTTAAGGCACTTAAGTGCCATACTGACCACCACTGTCAGTATGACCAAGGTATGTATACATGGATGTATAATATAGGATATCTCTACACTTGATGGACAGAAGCTAAATCTAACTCAATTGAAAAGCACTGCAGTTGAGGTGAGGCGAAGAAAGGTGGATGTTTCCAATGGTGGGATTCAAATAAATTAACAACAGGTTCTGTGTCGCATTAGTAACTGGTTTTCAGAACCAGGTGCTCATTAGCAAAGGGTTCTATAGAATCTGTGAATCTGAAGCCCACCACTGGATGTTTCCCCTGTGATAATACCAGTTTGTTCACACTTGGAAAACATCAGTTGATGGTGCAGTTACCTAGGGATGAATATCCATGGGTGAATCATTCCTCACCCCCACCATACAATATCTAAATGAAAAAAGAGGCTGAATGGTTGGCATGTAAATTGATCATAATACCAACACAAAACCAGAATAGTTCTGAAACAAGCAATAGAGCTTGTTTCAGCTCCTCCCATAGAAACATATGGGATGATTATGCACTGGTGTTCCCTATCACCATAAAGCTGACCACCATACCAGCCCAACAATGGTATTGTGCTCTGCATACATTAGATTCAAATATTGATAACATCCTAAAAATTTAGACTAATGGCTTCCTATATTAGAATGCAGACATGCTACGTAAAAAACTCTAGAATCCTTTGATGAGTGGTTATTAGTCATGCCTTGACAGCAATCAATATAATGGCTCTGCTCTCTGCTTGTTGGGGAGATATTGATGCCAAATGTGATGAAGTTTGATCTTTGATGTGAAAATTGCCATTCAGAGGGCAAAAAGGTTTGTGAATTGCCCCCTTCAATTTTTCTCACACTTTTTTAACAACTGTGATTGACCAAGATTTCTCCTGCCGTTGTTTCTGCACATTTCTTTAAACCTGAAAAACTGTCTTCACTGCATGATCGCAACAAATGAAGGAAACTCATAGTGTGGTAGTTTAATAATGTTAATTAGTCATCTCCATGATGACATCCTTGTGGCATCAAAACCCAGCTTTATGGCATCAAAACCCATCACAGTGTAAGTATGAGAAGCAAGAGGAAATGCACCTCCCAAGACTTGCCACTTCCTGATGCCTCTTGACATCCTATGTCAGGAGCCTTGACACATTCGCTCTACCTCCTAGTATCTCTCTTTGTCCAAACTTTTCAAGGGAGAAAATATTCCTCAATCCCCAAACTCTGTATCAGCTCAACAGTATTTATAGATTGAATCATTCTGGCATGTCCCTAACATTGGGGAGGCTTCAGTGACTGCCCCCCAACAGCTATGCCAATGCTTGAAATTTATTTTTGATTGCACCTTGTGGTTGAAATCCAAAACAAGAGAAAGCATGGTTTGAGTTCCAGCCTACAATAATGGCTCAGGTCAAACTACTGTATGTGTAATGCTTAAAGTGTGCAATGCTAACCTAGGCCGGCACAACTCATTGGTCTTCCCATTTGTGATTTAGGGAGGCAAGCACATGTCTGTGCATTGGCCTTGACCTTCCCCAGGAGTGGCACAGATTTTGATATTACCAGGCCAGCATGTGGTGTGCTGTGGATTAGGATTGCAGCCTTAATTTACCATTCGGGCTTGCATTTTCCCCCACCTTAACTCAAATGCCCAAGGCCAGATTTAGGCTTGATGAGGCCCTAAGCTATTGAAGTTAATGGGGCCCTTTATATGTCCAGCTGTCCTTTGTCAACAACAAATTGTCACTGTTTTTGTGTTGAATATATGCTATATGGTAATTTATGGACCTAACAGGTATCTAAAGCCATTCGAACATAACAAAATATGTATTTTTATACACATATTGGTATATGTTTGTATACATAAACATATGAACATGTATGTAGGTTTTATTTTATTTGTTTTTTATCTTATATTTTGGAAATGTACATGCAGAGTTTTTTACTTTAATTTTTTTGGGGCCCCCAAGAGAGTGGGGCACTAAGCTGTAGCTTGTTTAGCTTATACATAAATATGGCACCGCAAACTCCACTAAAAGGAGAGTCAATTCAGAAACCTGGCTCAAAGGAACGTAATAGTTAACCCTTTCCCTTGCTTTTATTCAAATGGTGAACAGCTGCAAAGCACTGCGGAAAGCAAATGTGCAAATCTCATTTGCTCTGTGCTGAAGTATAAGGGGTCACCATTTCTAAATGTGGGTCAATTTGTCTCTTATGGAAGCAAAGAATCTTCTTAGAAAACACTCAAAGAGCAGGCCTCCATCAGTCTTGAAAGACGATGGTATTGTGCTCAGCGCTGCATACGCTGCATGCAAAGCACAAAAGCCTGATTAGGATTCTTATGGAGGATAGGCTGTTACCCATGCAGCAAATCCCCCCTCTCCACGCCACTGAATTAGTCCAGTGGAAAGGCAGAGCCAATACGAATGGATCCAGCTGGCATTGCAGAGCTGGGCTAAGCACAGGAGCTCACCCTGTCTTGTGGGGCTGACCCAGATCTCAAACCCTGGCCTGCTGGTTAACAGGCACAGTGTCTTAGCCACTTGCGCCACCCACAGCCTACACTCAAAGAACTGTCTATGAAATAGACACACGTCTGTCGATGATATAGACACATATCAAAGTACAGTCAGGGAAGAGGTTAGTGTTGTTAAAGAAATGCAGGCTCCTTCTCTGTTGATGATCATGTCATACTCATTTTTAATCATTTTATTTAGTTATTAATTTTCATTGTGTGATAAATTGTTCTTTCATATAAGCTATTAGTTTAGTTAAATTGAAATTAAAGCACACTCCTCATCACTCACTCACTCACTCACTCAGTGATTGACTCAGTAATGCCCAGCCAAAACTGCCCTGCCTAGAAGCATGAAATTTGGGGAGGGTATTCCTTCCATGATGGAGGCACCCACTAAAAACCAGTTTTCGGAAATTCCAACCAGAAGGGGTTGAAAAGGAGCACAACGCATTTTCCTCTCTGTACTTTCCATTGAAGAATCCCTGACTGATAGATGCTCTGCCCCAACCCTCGGACCTAGAAGCATGAAATTTAGGGAGGTGTTCCTTATGTGACATGAGCACCCACCAAGAAATTCTAGAAATTTAACCACTAAGGGGCTGAAAGGGGGTGCAACAAATTTTTGGCCCATACTTAACATTAAAGATGGATAAAACCCAGTCCCAAACTTCCTCTCCAAATTTCATACTTTCATACCAAATTTCATACTTTCATTCCATACACTTTCATACCTTGGAGGAGCAAGAAAACTGGAAGTCGATCTTAAAAGCTATTTTCCCACTGATTTGGCATCCACTGCTTTTTTTAATCACTATGGATTCCAGATAGAAACCCCTGTAGTTAACTCCTGTATAAATTTTGAAACAGCTTTGTTTGGAACATACTTTCTACTCTTCACTGCTATGTTAAGAAAGCATATGAGATAATAGCTGTTCTTGTTAAAGTAAAACTTCGGAAGTGAATGCTGCCCAGCCTTGAAAATCTCTCAGCTGAATTCCCATATAAAGAAAAAAATATTAGCTAGGCACTGGAAGAATATCCTCCTTTGTGGCTAAAATATTCCTGCCACCCCTCATCAGGAATCTCCTTTCTATCAGCTATTTTCCCCCAAACCTTTCATCATACATGCCTCCTAACTGTTCTCAGCCTACTTTTATTTTTATTTTTATTTTTTTGCTTTTTCCTGCCTGTCACCCCACTATTCTTGTCCTTTTAGCTCAAGAAGCATGGGGAGAATCTGCCCCTACCCTCCGGCTGCCTCCTGACAACTATAGCAGTTCTCAGATGGGTTTCCCTCTCAGATTCCCTAAACAGAAATTGATTTGGTTATGAAACAGAGGGTTGATGTGTAGGTCAGAATCAAAAGCAAAGAATAGGCTGAATCTTAAAATGGGGACAAACATAAAACACATAAATACCAAGATACTGATATAGCAATAAAAGTACAACCCAGAATTTTGTATGAAGGCTGTGGTTAGATGGTCCCTGAAGGTTACATAGACTGAAGTTGCCCCTGAAGAGCACATTGTGTTTCAGGCTGAAACAGTGGCCTGAGAAAAACAACCGAGGACATCAAAGCTCAGCGTGGCTTTCATGTGGGTGCCTGCATGCTGTAGGCTCATTTGCCAGGCTCAAGAGCGTCTCCGCTCATGCCGGTACCTCTCCATTTCAAACCGCCACCGCTTCTGTTGCCCTCGGTCGTACCCACAAAGAGGCTTCATTCTCATCCTGTGCATTATTAATGATGGCACTGCTGCCTTTCAGCAAAGATGCTACACCAAGGTCCTTTCGGCTTGCCTTCGGTGGCTGTTCAGGTGGAAGTTAAAAGATCCCATCACACTTTTTCTAAAAGAGCAGGGCTTAACCTTAATGTGAAGCCTGACCTTAATTTCAAGGAAAACATGTAATCTCCAAGGCTGGATGTCAGTTATTTTTGAAAGCACAACAGCTGCCAAGTTGCATGGTTGAATTATTGCATTTCCACTGGATATTTTTTCTACCTAAAGTTGTCCTGCATTAGAATAAGAAATAATAAAAGAAATCCTGTTGTAATTAAGCACTCTTGAATCTTATTTAAGTAAATGCCATAAGACTGGTGATTGCCAGTTAGGATTGGCACAAGTCCCATGCTGACCTGGGGGTGTCACTTCTGTGCCACTCCGGGGGGGCTTAATCCAGTGGACAGCAGGATGGCTCAACATGGGAACACAACATTGTGGGAATGGGAAGCTAGATCAGTTGTGCTGGCCCAAATTGGTTTTTCCCCCAAAATCACAGTATTTAAATTGAGGGATGGGAGAATCTTTTCTCCCAGGGCATTTTCCCAGTCTAATTGCTTCTCCCCTCACTCCCCAAGAGGTCAGCTGTCATTATATGGCAAGGTGAACGATGCACTTCTCACCTGGAACAGGTAGAATAATGATTTTCAACCAGTGTGCCATGGCACTCTGGAGTGCCACAGATAGTCCTCAGATGTGCCATATGAATTTTGGGGAGAAATATTTCTTAGTAGGAAAACTGGGGCTATTTAAACAGCATGGTGTGCTGTGGCGCAAGTGGTGAAGACACTGTGCCTGTTAACTAAAAGGCCAGGGTTCGAGACTTGGATCCCCACAGGACAGGGTGAGCTCCTGTTCTTAGCCCATCTCTGCGACGCAGCTGGAACCAATTGTATCGGCTCTGCCATTCCATTGGACTATTTCAGTGGTGTGAAGAGGGGGGATTTGCTATTTGGGTAATAGCCAATCCTCCATATTAATCTACCCAGGCCTTCATGCTTCGCATATAGCATTGAGCACGATACCATAGTCTTTCAAGACTGATGGATGCCAACAGGGCCTATGAGAGGGGGGTCCAGCAGGTACATTGTTCCGGGGCCTGAGAGCTACAGAGGGGCCCATGATTGAAGGACCATTTGTGTGTTTGTTACTAACAATACACATACATATACACATGCATGCACACATGCATACATACAATTTCAAACACTGTAAGTTTTTTTTTACTTTTGTTTTACAGTAAAACATATTGTCACATTACTTGATTACCGGTATGTTTTAACATAATGTTTTATATGATCAATAAATGAGCGCTTGTTGAAGTTTGTTGCATATTAATTAGCCTCAATTTTTTTAATTTCAGAATAATTTTGCAATTCTTAGGGGCCCCAAATGGGTTTTGTACCACCTTAAAAAATTTCTATTGGAGGCCCTGGATGCCAATATAAACTGTGCCTTGTAAATGGTAAAGACACTTGGTGGTTTGCCTTGACAATTTCAGTGCTTTGTCAGTGTGCCATGAGGTGAAAAAGATTGCAAATCACTGCGGTAGACCAAGGAACATGCCACTGATTGTCCCTTTAATGGATGTAGAGATAATGTGATGCAGAAACCCCAGTTTCTTTTCTGGACTGTCTTCCCCTCTCATTGCCCTGTTGCCTACATTGTCAATCACCAGGATTTCCTTTAATCTGATAGCCCATCTTTCTTGATGGATGCCCCACACCAGTACCTAATTCTCCATCAGGCGAAGCTATGTGACTCTCCCGGTTGGGCGAAGAGCGCAAAAAATGCCACTGTTAGAAAACTGTCATAAGCCCCTAATTAACTCCATTGTAACACTCCTAAAGTGTTAAGTGACATTCATTAGGCTGTACAAAGAGACAATAATCGAAATTCAAAATTCAAAAATCCTCATTTATTCTAAAAGTCATTCATTCCAAAAATCAGCTTAGGAGGGGTGAAGGTGGTAAAAATTTGCCAGGGGGGTCAGTACTGCTCCCCACACAAGAAGCTGGAAAAATGACTGGGGGGTTTCAAACAGTACCTAAAACTAGGAAGGTACTAGGAGGGGCAGGCCTCTTGGCCATCATGGTGCAGAGAGGGAGCAAAAACAAAATCAGGTGGAAGTCAAATCCCAGCTTCGCCTAACCTAGAGCTAGGGAGCTCAGTGGCTTCTGCCCACTATTAACTGAAGCTGGGAGAAGAGGCCTCTGTCTCTTGGTCCTGCGAGACTGGTTTAGTGTACTCCCACTACATCCTGTACTTTCGGTCTCATCTCCTTCCTCCAAATTTTTGTCATCACCTCCCTCTTCTGGCCCTAATCATGGATTTTTTTTTTGCAGGTTTGCATACGCTCAACCTAAATAACCCCCACATGCACTATGACTTTTGGACTACACTGCAGGGTTGTTGTGAGCACTCACACCCTCAGTCTGCCCCATCAAGCTGCAATACTAACACTGACATGGACACACTGTAAGGCTGTAACAAACTTCAGGTGCCTGGCACTTTCTGACAGTTCGTTTTCTGACAGTTCCACTCTTTCAACACCTTCCAATTATACTCAGAACTCTTTCTTTCAACATATGCTCTTTCATTCATCCTCTCTCTGCTGTTCTACTGGCTTAAATTGTCTTTCCTATTGCTGATTTGCACATGACATGGTGCTCAAGCTGTTTTGGCATTTCCTTATGACTATGTAAATAACCTTCATTCAAATATATAATATATTCATTGTCCACACATGCCTTTGTTCATTTCACTGTAATTTATAATGTATTTTGGCTATGTGTTAATAAATATGTATTATTTAGGGATTTGCAAGTGAGATTTATGTATCTTTTGTGGCCATTTTGCATTTGCAAGCTTTCCCATTTTTAACAAATTTCACTTTTGGATGGTTCTCTGGTCCCTAACCCATAAAAAAGTGGGGAGATGACCTCTAACCTATCCAATAAGTTGGTGGATCAACAAAAGGACTGGTGCTGGTTCATAGACATAGGGCGCAATCCAGAGTAACTATGGGGAGTCCTTGCTCCAACATATGAAAAATTTACTCTGGATTGCAATATGAATTTCCCACAGGCTTTCACTAGGTGGTGCCATAACTATGTCAACGTAAATGTTTCTTACATGCTCCCGTAGTTGCTCTGGATTGTAGGGATAGAGCATAAGTAGACATAGAGCACAATCCTAACCATGTATACTCAAAAAGTAAGTTCCTTTTTGTTCAGTGGGTCTTACTCGCAGGAAAATGTCTTTGGATTGCAGCCCGTAATGGGACAAAAAAAGCCTAACCCTTGGCTAAAAGTTCACAACCAATGCATCATCAAGAAAGGATGTAGTTTAGATTGAGCTGTAAATCACAGTAGCTTCTGCAACAACTAATATCATCCTTGGCCATGTTGTTTCTTTTGTGATTCATTCACTAGCCATCCTTACTCATCTTTTCTTTCCCTTCATGCACTTTTATGTGTACATACAAAGCTTTCAAAATTAATAGTGTGAAAATTTATAGTTAAAGCATCCAACATGCGAGTTAAATTTATTTTAAGTGCTAAAATCATGACAGGATACACTCTGCCCCTTTCACATGATCTCACGCCTACTCCTCCCACGTATAAAGATGCTTTCTGATGATGTATGCAAACAACCAAAAATCTAGGTGTCAACTAAGCTTGTATATAATTTTTCTTAGATACATCCCTTTCATACAATGAAGGCAAAAAATAGTTCAGGTTTTTATTAATAAAGACATAGTATAAATGATATTTCTTTAAAATATTAAGGAGATAACTACAACATTGATGGAATTGCCCCAGATTTTGGAGGTGATTGATGAGCCAGTCCCATCACCACACCATGCCAGCAAATCATACGCTCTGCATGTATGTGGGGTTGCAAAAGTGATAAAATTGTTATGTCACTTTCAGCACAATCCAGAGTAACTATGGGACGGGACCTCTTACATCAGTGGTTCTCAGTCTTCCTTACGCCGTGACCCCTTTATAAGTTCCTCATGTTGTGGGGACCCCCAACCATAAAATTATTTT
This sequence comes from Cryptoblepharus egeriae, assembly GCA_030015325.1. Taxonomy (NCBI): domain Eukaryota; kingdom Metazoa; phylum Chordata; class Lepidosauria; order Squamata; family Scincidae; genus Cryptoblepharus; species Cryptoblepharus egeriae. The sequence continues at coordinate 107,324,179 of JAREYC010000003.1, read as the reverse complement.
CATTGCTACTTTATAACTGTAATTTTGCTACCGTTATGAATCGTAATGTAAATATCCGATATGCAGGATGTATTTTCATTGTTACAAATGAAATGTGTGTTCTATGCACACATTGAACACAATGGGATTTATTTCAGAGGACTGGGCATAGGATTGGGCCCTGAGGCTGCAATCCTATCCACATTTACATGGGAGTAAAGGCCCCCCTGACTATAATGGGATTTATTTCAGAGTAGGCATGCATAGGATTGGGTCCTGAGGCTGTCAGTCAGCCCCAGTGCGTGTGCATCTACAGCTGGAGGTCTGGCAAGCCCGACCTAGCCCCTTGTACCAGGGGTCTTTAGGCGACCCCCAGGAAACTTCTAGGCGACCCCAAAAGGGGTCCCGACCCCAACTTTGAGAAACGCTGTCTTACATCAACATAAGAGACATTTAGGGTACAATCCAGAGCAACTATGGGAGCACGTAAGAGACATTACGTGCACCCGTAGTTACTGCACCACCTAGTGAAAACCTATGGGAAATTCATATTGCAATCCAGAGTAACTTGTTCTTACTCTGGAGCAAGGACTCCCCGTAGTTACTCTGGATTTCACCCTTACTCTGGATTGCTCTATGCATTTTCCATAGGTTTCCCATAGGTGGCACTGTAACTACATCAACATAAGAGGTCCCATAGTTACGCTGGATTGTGCCATATTTTGTGACATAACTAATAACAGCAATGCTGGTAGGAAGGCCAGATTTTATTCTGCTGGTGCTGGTGGTTACACAGATACCCCCTGGAGCAGCTATGTCTGGTGCAGGGGCAAAAGGAGTATGTGGAATTGGTAGAATAGGGTGCAGAAGGTAGCGTCTGGGACAGAGTAGGAGGATCAGTGACACTAGTATGTACTGTATTTTCCCTTCTCTTCAAAACCCTGTCAACACTGATCAACTTGGACTTGCACTAGGGATTGACAGTGCAGTCCTAACCCCCAGTTAGGCTGGCACAAATCCTGTGCTGTCCTGGGGAAGTTGAAAAATCTTCTGCAACATGCCTTAGGTTAAATGAGTGCACAGTCATGTGCCAGCCTCCCCCCACCATCACAAGAAAGGGGAGACAGGTGAGTTGCACTGGCCAAAATTGGTAAGGATTGTTGCCCTGGGCATCTTAAATTTAGCCGCATTAATGGCTAAGAATCATTGAATTGCTCTCCAATTTCTCTTCCCTAGTACTGTTATTACCACAATAAAGACTTGTTTGTTTCCATGTGATCCTTGATTTCCTCTTCATTTCTTGCTGAACCAATGACCTCTGCCTTTGGTTTCTCTCCCATGTTCACCTGTTAACATGTTTTTAAAAGCATACCCAGTAACAGAATCAGTTCAGAATCTTTCCCAACTTTCTCTTGAAGGAACCACTATAAAAATATGCAGTAATATCTTCTATCCAAAGTAAACATCTGTTGATCTTTGCTAAAAATTCAAAAACTCAGGCTGTAATCCTATCCACACTTACGAATGTAAGAAGATCCTCTGCTGGATCAGGCCAAAGACCCATTGAGTTCAGCTTGCTGTATCTCACAGCTGCCCACCAGATACCTCATCTGGCACCAGATAACACCTTCCTTTCCATCTGGCATTTTGAGTTTGACTACATCTACTTCTGTCTATGCATACATGAAAATCCATCATGGCTTGTAACCTATAATGGCCATTTGGGAATTTGTCCAATCCCTTCTTAAAGCCATTGAGGCTAGATGCCATCGCCACATCCTGTGGCAAGGAGTTCCACAGAGCAATCACGCTGGGTAAAGCAATATTTTCTTTTGTCTGTCCTAACCCTCCCAACATTCAATTTTAGTAGCTGTCCCCTAGTTCTGTTGTTATGTGAAAGGGAACAGAGCATCTCTCTATCCCATTCCTTGCATAATTTTGTACATCTCAATCATGTCCCCACTCAGCCATCTCTTCTCTAGACTGAAGAGCCCTACGTACGAGGGAGTAAGTGCAATTGGTTATAATGGGACTTCTTTCTGAGTAGATAAGCATTGGATTGAGCCCCAGTTGCAAAACATTTGACTGCAGAATCTTCACATGGTCAATCTTTGGGAATTTAGGTCTCACTCTCAGGTTCAAAACATACAACCCAATGGCTTCAGTTCTGATTCCTCTCTGCCTTCCACTTCTTTGTTGATCTTCCTTATGACTTCCTCTTTCCAGACTTCTCATTCCAGTGTGCATAATGAAGCCATTATTGTTGCTTGAGTAAGTCACAGAAATCAAGGGTTTCTTGGCCTGAAATCTGACAAGCCATAATCATCCAGTAAATGACAAGCGGGGCGAACAGAGCAAAGTTGGCTGTGTAGTCTTTATTTGTCTCGATGGGGCAGAGTGTGGAAAAGCAGAACTGCTTTGAGGATGCCTAATGATGCAGAAATTGTCTCCTCTCCAACAATAAAGACATCTCTCAACATCCCCTTTGATGTTCAGCATAGAAGCAAGAGCAACATGAAAACCACTTGGAATTCCAATGTAACATTAAAAGAGTAGGAAAAAAGATATTCATTCTGTGTGCATTGTTTCTGGTTGTGTTGTTTTGTCATGAGCGTTGCCAAGTGCGTGGAGACTCTCAACAGTTATGTGCTCTATGACTGCAATCCTAAGCTCCAGTTAAGCCAGTCTAAGTCCCAGCATATTCAATGCTGACCTGGGGGTGTAACAAAAGTGCTGTGAGACATTTCTGTGCCACTCCTGGGGGAGGGTTATTCCAGTGCCCAGAGATATGTTTGCCTCCATACATCATCATGGGAACAGGACGACCAATGAATTGTGCCAGCCTAGGTTAGGATTGCACCCTTAAAGTCCAATTCTTATTAAAGGTCACAAAAACACAAAGAAAAACTTTGGAGCTGAACAAATGCTCTATAAGGCAGAATCCCTCACCACAGTCAGAGTCTTGAGCAATTGCTTTGCTGAAACGGATTCTTTTTTGAGGCTCATAAAGCTATCTATGTAAGTCTTGAGACAGTGTAATTCTAAAAAGTGGGTTCCGTTACTAAAACGCTTGGGATCCACTACTCTAGGCCATCCCTGCAAGTGTAATTCCCAGATTTGGAAGCTAGGTCAGCTAAACAGACTTGAAATGGGTTGGAACTATACCATCAACGTACTCTTGGAATTGACTTTTAAAACAAGTACAGCTCTGACCCTTAAAAAAAAAACAGTAATCCAAGAACAAGAGGACTGGTTTATTTTGTAAGAATACCTTTATTTGTAAATGATACAGCTATCAAGAAAGATGACACATTTAAAATAGCCAGCATTACACATAGGAAAAGCTAATTGGAAGTATCACTGATTGCTGGTATCATTAACAGGTTTCATTTCACGTGAATGCAGGACTTGTCTGCGGAAGTAACCTTCTGAAACAACAAAACAATTAGACCTGGATAACTACTTTGTGAAATCCTTGTGTAATTTCATCCATTGACTATGCTATTTAGCGTAAGTTCTTGTATGTCTTTTTCCTGCAGGGAAGACTTTTTGCAGTTGAGTCACATGGTGAATTCCCACTTCTGAGCCCTGACTAAAACAATTCTCCAAATCGAATATCATTTTCACAGCTGAAAATACAAGTCACTGAATCCATCTTTAATTAATCCATCATTAATTTAGGGCACAATCCAAAGTAACTATGGAGAATCCTTGCTCCGGTGCAAGAACAATTTGCTCTGGATTGCAATATGAATTTCCCATTGGTTTTCACTAGGTGGTGCAGTAGCTACGGGTACATGTAATGCCTCTTATGTGCTCCAGTAGTTACTCTGGATTGTAGGGTTAGTTAATTTCATCTCCTGACTCTTCATAACTACAATACTGCCATTTACCAAAACTGATCTTAGGAAGGATGGACAATAGCTATGCTATCCATCCCTTCACCCGTCTGTTCGTCCAACCATCCATCCATCTAATAGATGTTTATACAAAACAAGCCCAACAAAGAATTTAGTATATAGCTGTAGTCAACATAATATAATCTGTTGGATGGTAGTTCCTTTGCAGCCATTAGGATTACATCTCCTTCAGAGTGTCATGGAGGGTGAAGAAGCTCCACTCATCTGCTTCGGAGGACAATGTGAAACTAGCTGGTCATCCAAAGCAGTGGTGCAGCTAAAGCAGGGCCAGGGGTTACACTGGGGGAAAGTTAGTTGAGATGTGGCAGCTGACGCAGAAGGCTGCAGGAGTGAACCAGGCATTGAAGCCCTGTCTGGTCCATATAGAGGGCCAAGTTTCAGCAGTGTGGCCCAGAGTATAGCCTCCATGCCAAGTCCCACAGTTGTCATTTGTTGGTTGTTCTTCTGTTGTACCAGAAGGAGGAACGTGTTTGTAACGTACCCTACAATCCAGAGTAACTACGGGAGCATGTAAGAGACATTACGTGTTCCCATTGTTACTGCACCACCTAGTGAAAACCTATGGGAAATTCATACTGCAACCCAGAGTAAATTGTTCTTACACTGGAGCAAGGACTCCCCGTAGTTACTCTGGATTGCGCCCTAAGTGAATTACCTGCAAAAGCAAAAAAAGTGAAGTAGTTATCTGTTACCTCAGTACTCACCTGTGCAAGAGTCTTCTTCCATCATCCTCTTCTGTCCAATGGAGGAAGTTAACCTGTTTGATGTTCCTTTGCCCACGTGGCCCAATCCCAACCCAGACCTGCATGACAGGCTCCCTTGACTTATTGGGCAATTGTCCCCAGCTCCCCATTAGGTCAATAATCCTGTATGTTGTACATAGTGGTGGGTTTTTCAAGAAGATTCTGTGGCTCCCCTTCTGCCCCAGAAAGCCATGACTCACAGTTTGGGAACCACTGCTTTAAGGGGTTAATGATGAGCTGGGATTGCAAGAGAACGATTGGAGGCTTGAAGCTAGATTAGGGATGTTTACACAGAGGGAAAGGTAGCACATCCTCTTTTCCAAGGTAATGCATCATTGTGAAACTCTGCTGATGGTAATGCTGAAAGACTTCAGTTATCAAGAAATAAAAAGATTCCATGGGCCAAATTGGGAGCCTTATGTTTTACACCCTTGTATGAGAGTAACTCGCAGGGACACCAAGGTCTGAATTCCAAAAATATCATCCATAGCCTAGGTCATATTCTGAGAGCAAAGTGTGCAGAAAGAAATATACTTGGCTCAGGTTAAAGAGTGAGCCAAATAAGTCTTTGGGAAGATACCAAGTCAGTTGCTAAGATCGCTAATGTTTGAGTTGCTAACATTTTTATTTGGACCCAAAACTTTAGGAAAATCTCTGATAAGGACAATGATTTCTAGGGACTGGAACTGCACAAAAAGAATCATCCCTTTTAAATAGGGACAGTAGGAACATTTGGATGATACTGTTCTTATGAATGAGTTGGCACTTGCTAACCTGCATACGTGCCTGAAAGTGCCTGTAAGCTAATTTCCAGATGACTCTACAACAGCAACCATGTGTAGATTCAAATTTTAGCTGCTTTGTTATAAAACAAAATGACCTAAATAAGAAACATTCCTCTCTTTTGCATCTTCTTGTAACCCTTATTCATTTGCTAAGAGGTCTGTTCATCTAATTAGGGAACAGAACTAATACATTGTGTCTTATATAGCTGCTGACAGCTAACCAAATATCAGGCACTGAACAGTCACAACAAACTGTTTGCAATCTAACCACACCGTTAAAAAAATATTGTGGATCAAATCTGAATAATGAGCACACTGGAAGGAGTTGCAATCTGCTCACAGTTCTTTCTTACACAAGTACACAAGCAGAAAGAGGCTGGATTCCTTCAGTAAAATATGCACTGCAAATTATTCATTCAGCGCTAATTAAGACATTCAAAATCTGAGGAACGTGAAGATTGTGTGTCTTCCAACACGTCTGCCTGCTAGAACCTAATTTTAATACATCTGTTTAACCTGAAGGGTCAAAATGCTGGAAATAAACACTTACAAAGTAAAATCTGCCCAAACGACAGGCTAAATATATACATTGGTGGCCAGATGCTCAGATGTATACTAGTCAATAGGCAAGACTAAATACATATGGGATTGTTGCTATTTATTTCCCCACACGGCTCCTGTGCTTTTAGCACATGCACACCAGCCTCCCCTCAAAAAATACTGTACTTTTTGGTTTATGTTTAAAGGGCACTAACAACCCACTTTTGAGATACCCTGTTCCTAGAAGAGCAGAGACACCAATTCCACCACATCCTGTGGGGTTTGGGCAGCCACCAGTATCTTCTTAGGAGGGAGGAGAAAAGCCCATTTCTCAATGGAGCTTCTTCACCTTGTGTTGGCTATTTTGCCAGTGCAAATATGAGAGGCCCTGTCCTGTCAGGGCTTAGAGTCCTGACACAGTTCTGGATCTAGCAGAGCAGTTATGAACTATGGAGTCAAACTGGATACACATCAAAATATATATTCAAATCCAAATACCATCCATTGGTTTCACTGGCATGTACTTTGGATCCCAATTTTCATTCATTCATTCATTCATTCATTCATTCATTCATTCTCTCCCTTTCCTATGCCACCACAAATGGCCAAGACAGCTTAGACAATAAAATGTAAAATATGTAAAAACAATATAAAATCATTATTGCAGTTGCTAGTACTAAGCTAATTGCTAATCCATACCAGCATCTGTAGCCTGGTTTTCTCTAGTCAGGTAAGTGCAGTTTTGTGTGCTTACAAATCTATGACAATATTTTATTGATTTTCCATATATACACACATACGCACACTCACACAAAGAAAAATGAAAAATTATAACTCTGTTACTAATGTTATTCACACAATATATTTCAAGTAACTCCACCAAGTACAGTTCCATGCCTGGCTGCAAAAGAAGGAGAGTGGTCATCGTGCTGCAGTGACCAGAACTGGAAGTTTGAACAAACTCTTTCACTTTTGCTACAGCATCCAGTGCAGCCGATGCGCCAGCACTAGGAAAAGTGGACTACTGGCAAAGAACTAAATTCATGACACCTAAATTGGAAATTCACATTGCCACATGGAATAACTGGACACCATGTCAGACAAAACAAAAGTATTGCCAATAAACTGCAGAATGCAAAATCTCAATCGCCACAGTATCCACCTCACTGGATCCAGAAGACTCACCACCCACAACTGATGAAACAATGTCACTATTGTAGTCAGGTTGTGAAAACCAAGAAGCTGGTGTTGGCTGAATGGTGAATAGACAGGCTGCTGGAAGTATAATCACTTCCCAACCAATATCAGATTTTCTGGAAGTTCTCATGATTGCTGGCACATGATTGCTCCGTCAGTCGAAACTGATCTGACAGGTGCTTCAAAACTATTCTTGCCCCACTCTCTGCTCCAAGATGGCCAAGAGGTCTGTCCCTCCTAGTACCTTCTGATCTCTAGGAGCTGTTTGAAACTCCCCTAGTCAGTTTTCCCCCTGCCTGCATGGGGTGCAGTAGTGACCCTCCTGATCTCTCATATCAGTTTCTCCTGAACTCAGCACTGGCCACAGGTGATCTCTCAGATCAGTTTCAACTGACTGCGTCTGACAAATGTCAGTATTTTTTGTTTTACTTGTTTAAGGTTAATAAATGAGGTTTTTTGAATCAAATTTTGATTATTCTGTCTTTGTACATTCTAATGAAGGTCACTGATCACTTTAAGAGTGTTAAAATTGAGTTAATTAGGTGCTAATGATAGCTTTCTAACAGGCGCCTGTCAGGCGCACTTTGACTGAATACAGAAAAAAAGAGTTTTGACTGACAGAGGGACCCATATGCCCCAACCAATGACCCATGCTCCAACCAAGACCACAGCCAAGGATGACTTCCACAACCAACTCCAACTGACACTGAATACAATTCCATGGACTGAACTGATAATTCCACCAGGAGATTTGAATGTCCAATCAGAGCTGACAGATCTGGAAGGGAAGAAATGCTAAACAGATTTGGACATGGCAGGATCAATGACAATGGACTGTGCCTGCTATCCTTCACTAGAATGAACAACTTGGTAGTAGGCAACAGCCTCTTTCAGCAACCCTACAATCACCAGCTTATGTGCCGCAATCTATCTGGCCAAGATCACATCCTGATCAGTTCCCCATTCTGAACATCATTTAAGTATGTGCATGCAAAGAGGGGGCCTGACTGTGGATCTAACCACCAGCTCATCTGTGCCAAAGTACAGCAGCAGTTCCAACAGGCAAAGCACATGGCACAAGGACTAGCCAAACTGAATTGGGCACTCTGACAAAAATTCCAAATAGCCCATCCAACAAATTTGCAATACTTGAAACATCAGAAATGTTGCTACAGAAGATTTCAGATAAGTGTGTGGACCTGGCGTGCAAATGGAAACAAGTCAAACAAGATAACTTTGAACAGTACCAGAATCTAACATAGAAGTCAAATGGAGGATGGAGGTGAAAGTGGGATGAAGCGGAGAGGTGGTGGCAGTGTGGGCAGTGTGTGGGTGGTCAGGAAGGAGGGGGCATAGAGCGAGGAGGGAGGAGACCATGGGGAGAAGCCAAGTTCTGACACTTATATCAGATCCTGGCTCCTCCCTGAGGTCAGGAGAGAGCAGCTCATGGCCACTCACGTCTCCTTAGACTTGTGCTGTCTCCAGAGTAGGCACATCTGAGTAGGCACATCTGAGCAGACTGAGTAGTCTCCAGAGTTGGCACATCTGTCTCTGAGTAGGCACATCTGAGCAGACTCATATTGGCTGCAGCAGCTTTACCTTTGGGAAGGCAAGAAACCTCCCCTCCCCAGAGAAGGACAGTAGCAGCACCTGAAACTTGCGCTAGATACAGCATAGACACATCAGCCTGCCTGTGCTCAGTGCAAGTCATTGCACTGTGCAATGTTCATTGCACTGTGAAATATTTTGTCCACATCTGTAGAACGAACACCATTCGGCTGCCACATACAGTAAGCTCCTCTGGCAAGAGGGACCTATCCACTGGAGCAGCATTAAAAAAGCTGTGGCTCAAACTTATTGAGGAAGTCCTAAGGAACCAGAAACTGACCACTGATGAGGCTAGAAACACTGCCACCAACTGCTAAGAGTGGAAGCACATTGTTAACAACACATGGAATCCAGCAGCACCTACAGCAGAGGATTACCCACTTTGCGAAGAAGAAGAAGAAGAAGTACAGATACAATTATCTATTTATATCTATATATACAAGACAAAAAAATGTTACCCAAATGGATAGCCAACCCATAACCATTAATTTTTTCATTTTTCTTTGTAAACCACTTTGTAAATATTTTAGTTGAAAAACTCATATAAATAATGTAGATAGATTGAAATCTCCTTAAAATATCAGTTTAGCATTGCCCACCAACAATGTGGATGAAATGTTAGGTTTTACTTGATGTTTTTCTAAACCACAGCCTTTCATCCCTTTAATTGCAACAACAGTGATGCCGGCAACAAAAGCCTTTGATGATATAATATTAAGTCATAATAAGAAGTGTAATGTTTGTTTCCAAGACAATAGACATCAGGTTATATTTAACATAGCTGTTCTGTGCATGAGGTCCAGCTGCTGATATGAGGGGGTGCGTTACCCAGAGCCTTACCAAGAAAAAAACTGAGTTAGGAAGCTGTAAATTGCAGGGTGTACTGGTCAATTTGTCTATATGCACTGGTGCAAAAATCAATTACCTATAATTTTAACTTATCTTTCTTTTTCAGGTCCAAAATGAACATGGCAGCATCTCCAGAAAAGTTCAGTGTGGAAGAGTATAGGACCATAATCAAGTTTCTGTTTCTCCAAGGGAAAGGTGCGAAGGAGATCCATGATGAAATGTCACAAACTTTGGGTGACAGTGGCCCTTCATATGCAAAGGTTAATGTTCCAAAACAGCCACTGGTCTCCACGTGTTTCCTCTTTTGTTCAGTTGTCAAAAGTTTTGGGATCCACTCAGTGGTGGGCTTCAGAGGGTTCTCACAGGTTCTATAGAAACCTTTGCTAGTGAGCGCCTGGTTCTGAGAACTGGTTACTAATGGGACATCAAACCTGTTGTTTTATGGACATAGAACCTGTTGTTAATTTATTTGACTCCCACAGCTGGATCCACTTTTGGTGTAAGCTTTCTCATTTCCAAGTTGTTGCGGATAATGGTATCAACTCTCTCATGTTCCCAATATGTAGCAATACTTTTGGCTGATATTCGGCGGTCCTCCATGACCCTTCTCATGGATGGCTTTCACTTTTGCAGGCACAGAGACAGAAACAGGCCTTCCACTGGGTTTCTCACTTTCAACAGCAAAATGGCCAGTTTTAAAATTGACAATTCATATACAGGACCACTGTCACCCAAAGTTTGTGACATTTCATCATGGATCTGCTTCGCACCTTTCCCTTGGAGAAACAGAACTTGTCCTATGCTCTTCAGCATTGAACTTTTCTGGAGGTGCTGCCATGTTTATTTTGGACCAGAAAAAGAAAATAAGTTAAAAACACAGGTAGTTAATTTTTGCTACAATCGCATATAGACAAATTGTCCAATACACCCTACAATTTACAGCTTCCTAGCTCAATTTTTCTGGGTAAAGCTCAATACTTACCAGCCTCCCCCTTTGTTGTTCAGTGGTTAAAGACACTGGACTTGTCAACCTGAAGGTTGGCAAGTCAGTGTACAAGACCCATGTACTGTACAACAGAGCTAGCTCCCATATCTTAACCAGCTCCTGCCAATCTAGCATTTCAAAAGCATGTAAATGCAAATTTACATAGATACAAATAGATACTATTTCAGAAGGAAGGTGCTGCCTACCATGCACCTTTTTGGTTTAGTTATGCCAGCCACATGACCATGGAGGCTTCTTAGGACAATGCTGGCTCTTCAGCCTTGTAACAGGGATGAGCACTGCTCAGTCATGACTAGCAGGGCAACCTCCAGGGGCAACCTTTACTTTTAACTTTATTTTTTTTTCTTGATGGAAAGTACATTAACTAAAACATGCTGGAAGGTGGGTTTGAGAGAACTGTCCCCAGCAACAGACATAAATAGTGATGCAGGAAATGGCACCCACTGGAGTACTGAGGCAACCACATTGCCCACCCAAATTTGCTCTCAAAACCACAGATATTTCAGACCAATCAGTCAGTTTTTAAGTAATAGCTTCTACCTACTTGTCCACAGTTTCTATTTGTCTATTTATTTATTTATTGCCTTCATGCATTATTCTATTTGGTCTCCTACATTAAAATTCTAAATAATTTAGACTCATCAGAGTCAAACATTGGAGACATGTTTGAAATGGAGCTTCAGGCATAAGACATCCAAAAGCAAACCAAAAATCTGAAAACTCAACAACTTGATATAATAAACATTACTATCGGTTCTTTAATTCAACAATCTGCATAGTATTTTGAAAATTTCAATGCCAAAGTTTCCTATGGGAAAATGTTTTTTTTTTTCCTTACTGCTTACTGTTCATCTCAAGCAGCCAATAAAAAAACTATTCTCAAAAATGAGTGTGTTAAACAATATTTGTTTGCTTATTCAATTTGTATCCTGCCTTTCTTCCTAAAAGAAGGATACCCAAGGTGGCTAAACATTTGAAATAAATGGGAAAAAATGGGTTTTTAGCTCAACTGTGATTTTAGCTTGACTGTGACCTAATTCTATTCCAAACTGATGGTTTTAATACCGTAGTTTGAGCTCCACATCTGAACTTGACCCCAAATTTCCAAAGTTTGGCTGGCTTTGCATTCCAGCTTCTGTTTTAAAAAGTCTCAACTCCATTTTGAGGAGTTTACAATGTTAGTCTGGATACAGTATGTATACCACACAGGAGTCTATTACTTATATTCCTCAGACTCAGACTTTGGACTAAGATCTACCAAAAAGTGTTAGAATTTCTGCCACTGTGTCATCATGTGATGTCCTTCCCAGATTATCCTCTGAGTAGGGGTGCTGACTACAGTAGCTTATGCCCTCTGTTAATTCTCCTGAAGAGGAGTCACTACAGGAGAAATAAAGGATGTAAAAAGTCAGCAACATCTAAGATTTTTGCCATGAAATTGAAATTTGATTTCCAAGGCCAACCTTTGTTAACAGGAAGAACAGAAACATCCGATTAAATAAGCACCAGTGATTAGCTTCTGCAATCTCTGCCTCTTGCTTTTTTGTTCTTGTGTAATATTGATTGATCTGCACCACCATGGTGATAAGAACCCACTGTTAATCCTGAAAGCTTTGGAGGTGGTGGTGTTTGTTTTAAGAAGAAGGCCAAAACACTTGCATCCTGTCTTTCTTTTGTTCATGCTATTAGACACTCTAGTGAAGGACATTTTTGCTGAAGCATATATTTATTTTTGCTGAAGCATATATTTATTTTTGCTGGAGAAATTTCAAATCAAGGTTGGCTTAGTACCACGTGACAAATGCCATTCTGGATGCGTTTAAATTGCTCGAAGATTTGTAAACCAAAACTAAGGGCACAATCCAGAGTAACTATGGGGAGTCCTTGCAATTTACTCTGGATTGCAATATGAATTTCCCATAGGTTTTCACTAGGTGGTGGAGTAACTACAGGTGTACGTAATGTCTCTTGCGTGCTCCCGTAGTTACTCTGGATTGTAGGGTAAGCCTTTGTGTGCCAAAAAAGTTTTGGTTTTTAGCTGATTTGAAAACATTTTCAATATCTTCTTCAATTCTGCTTTCCAAATAATAAACATCTCTCTTCCAGAATCTCTTCATTTTCTTAGAGTTATTCCTGCTCCTAGCAGGGTCTGTTTTAGATGATTGATGAGATGGGGGGAAATCTGTCCCTGGAGCAGGATGTTGCTTCATGTAGAACCCAGGTCCCAAACTGGTGACCTGCCTATCTTCAAATCAACAGGCACAGCATCTTTAACTACAGAACCTCCTGGATTAAAAAAAATCCATGGATTTTTTTAAAAGGTGAAAAAATATTTTTAAAGATCCATTTCCAGTTTTATTGCTCCTCCATTGCTCCTAATGAAATAAGAACATGCCTCAATATCTACAGGGGTTTGATTCTTGAACTCCCTAATGACACCCAAAAAATGTGTTATAATCTATATATAAAAGAAAAAAGTCACTCTCTGACTGACTCACTCACTCACTCATCACCGCCCTGCCAAAACTGCTGGGCCTAGAAGCGTGAAAATTGGGGTGGGTGTTCCTTCTGTGACGGAGGGGTGCACTAAGAACTGGTTTTCCGAAATTCCAACCGGAAGGGGGTGAAAAGGGGCGCAACGCGTTTTCCTCCCTATACTTTGCATTGAGAATTGCTGACTCAGCAACATTCCTCCCCAACTGCTGGGCCTGAAGCATGGAATTCTGGGAGTTCCTTCTGTCACCTGAACTCCCACCAAGAACCATCTGGAGAAATTAACCCTTCAGGGGCTGAAAAGGGGGCAACGTGTTTTTGTCCTATACTTAACATGGGAGACTGAACAACATCCAGCCAATTTGGTGCTCAGATCCTGGTGCACTGGGGGATGTTTTTCAGAGGAAGAGATTGCGCTGGCGAGGATGCTGCGCATGAGGGGAAATTGCGCATGAGGGGAAGTTGCACATGTAGGAAAGTTGCGCAGGGGGGAAGTTGCACATGGGAGGAAAATTGCACATGGGAGGAAGTTGCGCATGGAGGAAAGTTGCGCATGGAAGGAAGTTGCACTCGGGGGAAGTTGCGCACGGGGGAAGTTGCGCATATGGGAAGTTGCGCATATGGAAAGTTGCGCATGGGGGAAGTTGCGCATGGGGAAGTTGCACATGAGGGGATGATGCACATGGAGGAAAGTTGAGTTGCGCATGGGGGAAGTTGCACATGGGGGGATGATGCACATGGAGGAAAGTTGCGCCCAGAGGAAGTTGCGCATGGGGGGAAGTTGCGCATGGGGGGAAGTTGCGTATGGGGAAAATTGCACATGAGAGGAAAGTTGCGTATGGGGGAAGTTGCGCATGGGGGAAGTTGCGCATGGGGGGATGATGCGCACAGAGGAAAGTTGTGCATGGGGGAAAATTGTGCACGGAGGAAGTTGCGAATGGGGGAAGTTGTGCATGGGGGAAGTTGCATATGGGAGGAAAGTTGCGCACGGGAGAAAGTTGCGCACGGGGGGAAGTTGCTTCTGGGGGAAGTTGCACCTGGGGAAAGTTGCACCTGGGGAAACGTGCGCCTGGGGAAAGTTGTGCATGGGAGGAAAGTTGTACATGGGAGGAAAGTTGCGCATGGGAGGAAAGTTGCATATGGGGGAAGTTGCGTATGGGGGAAGTTGCGTATGGGGGGAAGTTGCGCATGGGGAGAAGTTGCACATGGGGAAGTTGCGCATGGGGAAAGTTGCGCATGGGGAAAGTTGCGCATGGGGTTTGATGCATATGGGGAAGTTGCGCATGGGGGGTTGATGCGCATGGGGGAAGTTGTGCATGGGGGGTTGATGTGCATGGGGGAAGTTGCGCATGGGGTAAGTTGTGCATGCTGGGTTGATGCGCATGGGTGAAGTTGCACTTGGGGGGTTGATGTGTATGGGGGAAGTTGCGCATGGGGGGTTGTTACGCCTGGGGGAAAGTTATCCATGGGGGGTTGATGCATATGGGGGGATGGCATACGGGGGAATTTTACTCCCGTAACGTGGGAATTTTACTCCCGCAACGCGGGTACGCCTTTCGCTAGTGTGTTATATAAGCAGTTTAAAAAATATAAAGGTGTCCCTTTCCAATTGTTTAAAAACAGTTTACTCAAAAATATGTCCTACTAATATGTTCAATAGAGATGGGTGAAAATAGTTTTAGTTTTTTAAATAGATTTCAGTGTTTTCCAAAGTTAGCAATGCATGAAGCACAGGTGGGGTGATGGAATAGGGATCCATTTATATGTGTTCTTTATTTCTGTGCTGTGTATTAAGGCTTGGCGAAATCCTGGAATTTTGAGTCCATTCATTCATCTCTCATCTAAGTTCCATATTCAATGTATTTTTTATTTAAATTTATTTTCCAGCCCTTGACAATGCCAGATGGATAATGTGGCCCTCCACAGTAAAAAAATTTGGAGACACCTGCAGTACCACCTGAGTGGAAAAAAAAATCCAAGTTTTTTTTGTAATTAAATCCTAAAACTGCCTTATTTGGTTGTATCAAAATATGTTTTGGAGCATTAGTATGTTTTAGAGCTAAGGAAATATTAAATATCCCCAAACTCAAATGAGCACACTCCTAACCATGCTTACTCAAAAATAAGCCCCATTGTGTTCAATGGGACTTACTTCCAGGAAAGTATCTTTAGATTGCAATCATGTCACAAGTGCCGAGTACTAGGATCACATCAGAAGAGACTGACCAGAGAAGAAAATTAATTTCAGAAGTGGAGAGTTAAAAGCCACTGGGGAACATCCTGAAGTACAGGTACTATAATTGATAGGCTAACAGATGGAAAGATATACATTTTGACTCAAGGGCAGCTGGTTGCAGATCACCGAGCTCCCCCACAAACGTCTCACACTGACAATGGAACATCATACCCATTTTGCTAGTTAAAAAATAATTCTTCTGCAAGGTATAATCCTTTAACATTTCCAGTAAGCTTCAGGGGAAAAAAAGCTTTCAAACATGAAGTTATAATTCTTGCAACAGCTGGGCAAGATAACAAGCATGGTGGGGAAGCCATATTTGCAATTCAAGGGGCTAAAGCTATTGTACTCAGATATGTGGGAAAACAGGCCTCAGTCAGTCTTGGGAGACTATGGTATCGTGCTTGGCACTGCATATGCTGCATGTGAAGCACGAAAGCCTGGGTTAGATTGTTATGGAGGATAGGCTGTAGTCCAATGGAAAGGATACAATTGGATCCAGCTGGCGTTGCAGAGCTGGGCTAAGGACAGGAGCTCACCCTGTCTTGTGGGGCAGACCTGGGTCTTGAACCCTGGCCTGCTGATTAACAGGCACAATGTCTTAACCACTTGTGTCATCCACAGCCCGATATGTGGGGAAAAGCCCACATTATTAGAGGTGGGAAAAAGCCATTTTGTTTTGTTTGTCACAGATTGCAGTGGTTTCCAAAGTTAGAAGTGCAGAAAGCAGTGCTATGTGTTTTTATTCAAAATTAACATTGGAATGATAAATTATAATTCCCTTTAAAGTGATCCAGGTTTTATTTACAGGCGAGGAAAAACACAATTCATATATGCTTAGTTTGCAGCCAATAAATATCCCCAGGAAGGAGGATGAGGCTTGGCCAAGGCTCTGTAGGCTGAGGCTTGGCCAAGCCTGGATCCCCACTTGGCCAAACCTGCAAGGAGGCCACTCAGAGCCTCCAGCTATAGGGCAAGAAAGGACAACTATAAAAAGTACCTCAATGAGACAAACTAAAACAAAAACAAACCCCAATGCATCTATTGCATGTTTGGTTTCTTCTAATAATCCCCCCCCAAAAAAAACTTTCTTTCTGCTTACCAGACAGACAGCATCCAAGCTGGGTTCCAAAAAATGAAATCTCCAGACAAAGGAGAATTTGATTTGGCATATTTGACAACAACAAGTTCAAAAATTCAGTCCAAGATTTCAGGCTGAGAAGTCCTCTAAGGAGAGAACTTCAGTGATGACGTTATCCTTTCCAGCAATATGGCAAGTCTCATAGTCATTGGAGCACAAGACTTTCACCGACAAAGTGAAAGCACTGACAGATTACTGTTTACTGGTTACTGTTTCATGGTAAATTTCCTGCCAAATTTCCTGGTAAAATATATGGATTATATTGTGAAGAACTCCATGCTTCTTTTCTAATGTGCTGATTCTTTTTCACTGTTACAATCATTTTGTGCTTTTCTTAGATCATCTCTACTGATGCAGAGATGTAGCAGGATCCTTCATTAGCCTTCTGCAGAACATCGTGGATCATTTTTGACTTTTCCTTCTCCACCACACATAAGGCCTTCACAGAAGAAAAGCACACAGTTGTGAAGCACATGGTTCATAAACAACTCTGGATTGTACCGCCTCGCTCATCTCCCAGTGTCATGACATTGCCAGTCTTTAATTTCTTGGCTGAAACATTTCCTGACAGAAGTAAGTCACTCTTGGCATCCAGTTCTTCTATTCCATTTTTCTGCTTTCTCTGTCCAACCTTCTTCTTAGACCCAACTGCACCTGAAGCCGGTGTGGTCTGCTCAGTAAGACACCACTTCAACCTTTTATGTTTCTTCTCCTTCTTAAGCTCTCCAAAGCGGCAAAGGGTCTCTTAGCCAAGTTTAAGCTGCAATCCTATACCCTTTCTTGGGAGTAAGCCACGTTTATCTCAGTGGGACTGACTTCTGAGTAGACATGCATAGGATTGTGTATTTGGCAGCTACCAGTATCTGATTTTTGAACAGTCTCAGCATTTGAAGCAATGACTATCTTTGAGGAAGCACCAAAAATCTAACCCGTTGGGATCCACTGTTTTAGGAAAGTGAGAAAGAAACTGGAATCCATGGTTTATAAATTCTAGTTGGGAGTGAGCTCTACCCAACTCTAGGCACATGCCTAAAAGGGAGTGCACATGCATTACAATGCACAATAGAGAGGAACTATAATATACATGGACTTGTGGCATACATTCCAAAAGCTAACTACCACAGGATTAATACTTATATCCCTGAAATGTAAAACAGTATGTATATATTGTATACTACTGTATATCCAAAGTCAGTCATACTATTATACACATTTGCAAATCATTACAGAATTGGGCCATTAAGCTCAAGCCATATTTAGTTGCATTATTGTCAATTGCACATTACATTTTAAGTTTCTCCTGAAACAAGTAACAACAGGAAACAATTGGCATCTATTAACACCTGTTTTACTTGGTGAATTGTGGTGTTGATATAATTATATTCATGTTGCATCTCAAGTATGTAATGACTTTTCTTCAGTGAAAAATATTTAAATGGCACTGAAAATTGCCTTGACTTGTTCTGTTTGCTGATTAAAACCATCATTTTCACATTTATTTCATTACTGTACGAATAAAGATAGGATAAAATGGAAAACAACGGCCTTGAATAAAGTTTGGAAGTGGACATAAAGACCTAAAATAGTCAAAATAGATATAAATCTGTTAAAATCATCATTGAAAATATTGATAATAAAATTGTAACATTGATAATCATTGATAATGTTAATAAAAATAATAACTGATAAATTACAGAGTTTCTTCAACACCAAAGCTTTCATTTTTTAATGGATTACGCTGCTCCAAATTTGGTATCCAAATTCTGGCCCACAGGCCAAATACAGTCTGTTGGAATATTAATTCCTTGCAAAGCACAGTGATGAAGTTTTAACATTCTGGCTCGTGACAACTAATTTTCATGCCATATCACAGTGCCTTGCGCTGGGGAGCCGCTTCCACTGCCAATTGCCCCAGACATTTCTGTTCCCTGATTTCCTGGGGAAGTGGCTTTCTGGCACAAGGCTCTGTGATCACACAGCATAAAACCTGTTTGCTGCATTTCAGAACAGTAAGATTTTACTGTTAATGCAGTAAAATGCAGAACCTGGAGTTTAATGCAGAACCTGGAGTGAATAATCTGGTGGACCAATCCACTCTGCAGGTAAGAATTTGGAGGGCCTTGATCTCGATATCACCATTATCAGACCTCTGCAATGAATTTTTTTCCACTGTGCTGCTGTGTTGTTCAGACCCAATTTATTTTACTGCTTTTAATACTAAAGTGCCTTTTACCAGTAGCCTCTCCAGTATGCACAGGTAAAGCACTTAATATTTCCTGGGATTCCTATACCTTTAAACCAAACACTTGTAGGTATAAGCCCTTTTTAATTCTTTCCTCTTGATCCCAGCTTCAGGATAACAAATCTCTTTCTTGTGGAAAGCCTCTCTTGGTTATCCCAATGCCAATTTTGGTTCATGAAAGGACTGCTTAATTACCAATTTCCTCTCAATTTTTTCCCATTTTATAGACAGATGGCACAAGCTCACTACTGAAAAAAGTAAAAGGAAAGTATATACATAACAGCTCCACAGGGGCTGAATCACCCTCATAAACCTGCTCAAAGATTAAGATGTTTCTGCCCCTGTTCCTTTAAAGGCAAGATATATGGCAATCTTTGAAGAAGAGATTGAGAAGAAGAGCCATAAGAAGAGCCTCCACTAGATCAGGCCAAAGGCCCATCTAGTCCAGCTTTTTCTGTATAACACAGCAGCCTACCAGATGCATCATGGAGCACATAAGACATCTGCATCCAGGTGCCCTCCCCTGCATCTGGCATTTTGAGGTTGCCAACATCTACACACACCCTCATTGCTATAACCTGTGATAGCCCTTTCCTCTAGCAATTTGTTCAATCCCTTCTTAAAGGCTTTGAGGCTAGATGCCATCACCACATCCTGTGGCAGGAAGTTCCACAGACCAACCGCACTGGGTAAAGAAATATTTTCTCTTGCCCATCCTAACACTCTTGTCCTCCCAACATTCAATTTTAATGGATGTCCCCTAGTTTAATGGATGTCCCCTTTTTGTTTGTTTGTTTTTGGAGATTGTATCCCCTTCACTCTCCAAGATTTTGCCATACAGTATTTTTTGTATTTTTTAATCTTTGCTGGTAGCTATCTTGAGTCCCTACCACATGGGAAGTGAAAGTGCAGTATACATTGGAAAAACCAACCAAAAGGGAATACTTTTGCACATCTATCTATAGCTTTACACTGCTTCTGAATGCTGATGTCAGGAGCACCAGAAATCCAGGGTGACATTTGAGAAAGCAAAACCAAATTGGAAAAAGAGCTTCAATTTCTACAATTTCATGAGTACAAAAAAGAAAAGCAATGTGTTGTTTTAAAACTATTTGGACACACACATATACGTGCATGCGTGCTTACACACACACACAAGTCTTATTTTGAAAGCACTGTTTGAAAGGGGGTATTTAAAATGCTGCTAATCCACCCAAACTCTTCAGGTGCTTTATGTCTTCTCACAGAGAAAGATGAAACACTTTGACATTAAAAGAAATGAAAAGAAAGTCAACTTAGGCTACCATAATCCCTCAGAATGGAGAGAATTTCTGTAGGAGATAAATAAATTCAGTGCAAGAGGAAAGCAACTGAAGTAAAGTATGATTGAGGGGAGGAATTGATTCAATATGGCTGCTACTCAAAGCCCCAAATTCACTTATAGACCATTGCCTGGTCCAGCAATACATTCTGGGTACAGGAGTGACACTGCAGGCATTCCCTTCTGTTTCCTCATTTGCAATAATCTACTCATTCAGTTCAATGTCCCAAACCTACGTCCATGTGTCTTCGCCTGTGAGCCTACCACTCTACAGCAAAACTGCTCATTTGAGGCCTCCAGGTAGTTGCCTGCAGTCTCTACTAGTCATACAGAGGCCCCCTCTTCATCCAGAATTGCCCCAGAAAGCATTGCACAAATGTTGCTTCTGATGCTTTATAGCTAGCAAATTGTAAATGGCCTTTTTATGTTGCAAATTCTACTGTCACAAAAAGATTTCCACAAATGGATTCTCACTAACTCCTTTGGAAATCGGAAAAGACCAGGAGGTAAACTGGCCATGCTATGCTATGCTATGCTTCGTATACACACATGCCATAACAGTCTGAAACACCATGCCATATGCAAATGAACACAGAGAAGGGTAAGTTTAGCCTTTAGGACAGCAGAGAGGTTGAAAGAGTGGAACATGGCATTAAATGAATGATTTGGAGTATAATTGCAAGATGCTGAAAGAGCGGATTGTCAAAAAATGAACCATCATACAGGGAATACCTGTATATAGAAACCCAGTGAATTATATGAGCACAGTCCTCTTAAATACAACCCAGCCCCCAGATGTCCTGTCCCTCATGCATATGTGTTAACTGTTTTATTTTTGAAGTTATATAAAGTTTTTTGGGTTTTTCCTAGAAACCCTATATAGTTAGCATGGTATGGAGTGTGAATTATCAATATTCAACAGTGATCAAAATGGCATTAGACCAGTGATTTTCAACCAGTGTGCTATGGCTAGTCCTCGGGCGTGCTGTGGGAATTTGGGGATTGACATTCAATAATACGAAAATTGGGGGATTTGAACAGTCTGGTATGGCTTGTCAATGGTAAAAACAACTGATGGTGCACCTTGACAATTTCAGTGCCTTGTTAAGTGTGCTGTAAGATGAAAAAGGTTGAAAATCACTGCCTTAGACCAATGGTTCTCATGCTGGGGTTTTGCTACATCCTGCCAGAGGGCACTGCTTCTGCCCCCTTAAAGGGCAGGAAGGGGAAGAATGGAAAGGGTGACCATATAGAATGGAAGACAGAGTGTCTTTACCTTTACCATTGCATAGGGAATTAAGACACCCTTTTTAAACCCTTCTATGTTGGGCTAAATCTGCCTAAGTGCCTAAATCTGTTAGAGGGACAGATGCTCCTTTCTCCGTTCTATATGGTCACCCTGGGACACAATCCTCTGGATTGCACCACTCATTTCTGGTTTGTGAAAGTGGAAATAGGTTGTGATTGTTATTTTGTATTTCTCTACATGGGAGACCCTCAAAATGGGAAGCCCTGCAAAGGCTCATGCAGAGCTCCATGCACACTTGAGAGCTTGCTGGAATAAGTGTAAGCAAGTCCTTGTGGCCATCCGAAGCAATTAGTCTTGCTCCATTTCCCCCTCTCCAGCAAGAACTTACAGCAAGGCTCAAACTCAGTGAAGGTTTGAGAACTGCTGCCTTAGGTCACAATCCAGAAGTGCACTTGGGCTACCCTATCTCTCACTGGGCTGACCCATCTGCAAGATGCTCCACCCCAGTTACTCCGGAAAAGGCAACATAGGCTGCCCCAAGACAGGTGGACCTGGGCTGCTCTAACTGGGGCAGCCTAAGCAGTTCGGGAGAGGTATGTTGAGGGCATGTTTGCCTAGGGCAGAACAGTTACTCTGTATCCAGAGCCTGTTTCCAGGGCAGAAAAGCCCTCTTCCAGCTCCTCAGAGTTATAACACCTCAGGAGAAGTATAGTAATGAGTAGACCCATAGAGGTCCATGATAAGACAGAGTAAGAATGGCAGTGTTGACCAAAAATCTGAGTTCTTGGCCAGCCTAGCTGCAACTTTTGCCTCTCAACTTCAGGATATGGCACAACTACCACAGCCCACAAACCTGAGGATACAGCAGGCCACTCCAAGAAGCCCCTTGTATTCACTGTAGACTGTACTGGCATTTCATCAGGGACTCCTTATAATGCAGGCACCACACTGTTCCTTGTTCAGTGTGATCTGAGGGGGTCTACTGAGGAGCAAGCCCTCCCCAGCTGTCACTGACTTAGCATGCTCTGGAGCAGTTAGGGCAACCCTAGCTTCCTGACTCTCTGGATGCAACATAACTCTCTGCTCTGGATACAGAATCAGTGGTGGGCTTCAGGGGTTCTCACAGGTTCTACAGAACCTTTTTGCTAATGAGCACCTGGTTCTGAGAACGGTTACTAATGGGACATAGAACCTGTTGTTAATTTATTTGAATCCCACACTGTACAGAATAGTTGGGGCAGCCTAGCTAGGGCTCTCCTCACTGCCCTTACTCTGGATTTTGCCCTTAGACTATCAGGATGTGATCCAGTTGGAATTAAACATTTTTCATATGCCTTCATTTGTTTTGGAGAATGCCATGCATATTTAAATAAGAGGGATTTAAAAGTCCTTAAGTTCAGCTAAACTGGGCCATAAATCCTACCTACCTACCTCTCTACCTACCTACCTCTCTATCAACCTACCTACCTACCTTCCTACCTTCCTTCCTACCTACCTATCTATCTATCTATCTATCTATCTATCTATCTATCTATCTATCTATCTATCTATCTATCTATCTATCTATCTATCTATCTATCTATCTATCTATCTATCTATCTATCTATCTATCATTTGTACATCCAGCAACTGAGAAAGAGTACTGCAGGGCATTTTTGCATGCATTTCGGTAAAGTGAGTGACAGCATGTCATTCACCATGTCATGTAGGACGTAGCAGGCCATTAGCTGCCAGCTTCATCTCACAAACCAACTGTGTGACAGAACTGTCATTCCACTAACATGCATGTGAGATATTCCAATCATCTGAAGTCACTACTCCTTGGAAAGTAATCCCTTATGCAATAAATAATGTTGGGGAAATCATTGCCTCCAGTGTCCCATTTTCAGCTTAATTTTTTTTGCTTCGATTTTTGTCTAGCCAAATGTGAAAGAGGGTACAACAAAAATAAGAAAAATTATTTTTATTTTAAAACATCCCCTTTCCCCTTCAAAAGCAAGCTTTTTTAGCCATTCAGAAATTATATATTTACTTTTTTCAAATTCTATCCCTACAATCCAGAGTAACTACGGGAGCACGTAAGAGACATTACGTGTACCCGTAGTTACTGCACCACCTAGTGAAAACCTATGGGAAACTCATATTGCAATCCAAAGCAAATTGTTCTTACACCGGTGCAAGGACTCCCCGTAGTTACTCTGGATTGCACCCTATGACACCTTCATATTTCTTAATCAGCCTCCCTTGAATTCCGCAGTAGCTTGTCTGAAGTAGCTTTATCTTCCAGTCCTTTCCAAGGTCTACAGAAGTGGATCTCACAGTAATCTACTGTAAGCAGGCAATGGACCTGCCATTAAACTAATGGGGCAAATACGCCAGGCATGCAACGCTAGAACTTTGTGGGAAGCCTTCTGAGGCTCCAAATGTGGTTGGAAACATTTTCCATAAGTACAGTTTAAAACTCTAGAAAAGCCTCATTTGGTCCTGAAGTCACGTGAGGCTCCATTTCGTTGCAGTGAGAGAGAGGCATATTTGTATATGGGGCAGCATCTTGTGGGGGCACCATGGTGGACATTAGTCCACCAATTTAATAAGCCCCATTCTAGCCCTATGACAGATGCCCTGTTGTTTTTCACTTCGGCAGAGATGGAGAGACCCTGTTCATATTTCCAGTGGTTCCAAATATCCAACTGGTTGTTGGAGCAGTTAGGGAATGGTTCAGGGGACAATTTTTAACTAGACCAGAATGAACAAGGGATAGAAGGGGATGAGAGGCAGACAGCAATAAACACCAAGATCCTAGCCTCTGTTACTCAGTCCGTCATACACTCTTTGGCTCTTTGGAATTAGGCTGAAATCCTAAAGACACTTTCCTGGGAGTAATACACATTGAACACAATGGAGCTAACTTTTAAGTAGACATGGTTAGGATTGTGCTCTTATACAAGCAAATAGCTTGTATAAGTCTGGGGAGAGCTGTTGACAGCCAGGCAGAGTATGAGGAGGTAGGAAAAACTGTTACCTCTCCAAGGACATCTGGTTACATGTGCTCTGTTGGTGCTGCTGCATTGTGCTGGCTGGCAATTGTTAAGTGTATTGTAATTGTTAAAAATTACAAAAATTAGTTTTACAGTGCAATACAAAGCATTTCTACTCAGAAGAAAGTCCTAATGTATTCAATGGGGCATACTACCAGGAAAGTGTGTTAAGGATTGCGGTCTAATTCACCCATAGTGCATTTAAAAAGACAAGTAGTTGTGAAAAGGTTACAGGAACCTCTTGTTTTGTGGCAAAATTTTCCTGTAACGAACCTTGACCACATAAACTCACCTTGAATGGTTTTATTTCAAAGACATCATCACAAAGCTGCAACTAAGGGCCAAATAGCACTTTATGGTAATTGCATTGTTGGCTCCGACTGCTATGATTATAAAAAAGCAGTCATTAAGGGGCAAAATTATGATGGGACTCATGATGGACCATTCATAGGACCATTAGAACCATAACCCCTGACACGGTAATGTGTGTTTTTGAGAGATAGGGAGCATAAGCATAACCATGTCTACTCAAATGTAAACACTTACTCCCAGAAAAGTGTTTTTAGGATTGCAGCCAGAACATCTTTGCTTATTGTAAAACCCTCTCAGGGGATTAGATCAGTCTGCCAATATAAACTGTCTTGAACAAAGTCAAAGCAGAAATCCAATGGCCAGAAAGGCGGTATACAAAAACCTGTTGTTGTTGTATTTGACTATAAGAAGAAAACACTGAAAAGTCACCAAAAATCCTTCATTTGTTTATATCATATTTGTGAAAACATACCCATGTTGTGGGAGTAAAATTCCCACGTATGTCTTCCCACACTGTGCATCATCCTGTCATGCGCACCATTCCCCATGTGCATCATCATCCCTGTGCAATACCCCTGTGCAATACATCTCTCCATGCGCACCATATGCAACACCCCCTATGCACATCATTAGCCCCTCCATGCACATCATCCCCCATGTGCAACACCCCCAATGTACAATACCCCCATACATCTCCCCATGTGCACCTTCCCCCATGCGCGCCATCACCCATGTGCACCATCACCCCATGTGCATCATCCCCCCTGGGCTCCCTCCCTCCCAGTGCATCCCCTGAATGTTGATCAGTCAGTCTCCAATGTTAAGTATAGGAAAAAAACACGTTGCACCCCTTTTCAGCCCCTTAAGGATTAAATTTCTCAACATAGATTCTTGGTGGGTGTTGATGTTGCAGAAGGAACACCCTCCACAAATTTCATGCTTCCATGTCTGGAGGTGGGGGCAGAGCATCCATCAGTCAGGGATTCTTCAATGGAAAGTGTAGGGAGGAAAATATGTTGCACCCCTTTTCACCCCCTTCTGGTTGGAATTTCCAAAAACTGGCTATTAGGGGGTGCCTCCATCATGGAAGGAACACTCTCTCCAAATTTCACACTTCTAGGCCCAGCAGTTTTGGCTGGCCATTGATGGGTGAGTGAGTGAGTGAGTCATTCAGTCAGTCAGTCATTCAGTCAGTGACTTTCCAGTTTTATATATACATATTTCAATTAAACAGAAAGAGAATGCATGAATATATTTATGATGATGGTGATTTATCCATTTAGTCTCAGCCTACTCTCAGACACTATTTGGATTTAATTCCATATGGATTTAATTCCATCTGTTTCATAGTCTCTGTCTTGTGATTTTGGCATCTACTGATGTCTTTGGTATGACATGATCTCTAATACATCTCTGTTGGTAATATTAATTGAGGCCAGTATATTAATTGAACCTATTAGATCAGATATGCTATTGCATACCTGTATTAGATATTCTCAAAATATTCACCTGTCTTCTAGTAAATGCACCTCTCTCTCTCTCTCTCTCTCTCTCTCTCTCTCTCTCTCTCTCTCTCTCTCTCTCTTATCCTATATGCATGTGTGTGTATTATTATGCAGTGTAAGAAAGCACAGTATTACTTCATCTCTGGATTAACCTACAAATGTGGTAAATTGATCCTTTCATTGACTCGGTACAAAGAAACTGGAATCAACAGGGAGAATACAATTTGAGTTTCCACACATTTCAGTCTGGGTTGTGTAAAACCCAGAGGAGAGTGCCCTTTGTTTTAAAACAGAATACTCCAGGGGTTATTTGCAGTACCTCTGTTATGTGTCTTACGTGTTTAATGTGGAGGGTCAGACTCTTCAAAGAAAAATAGATCACCTGGGATTTTTTTATATGAGGGCAGAGATTACTGCACGGACACAGGCAATGTCTTTTTATGTATTTATTTATGGGGAAAACACAAATGAAAAGATTAACCTGGGCACTGAGGACAAGTTTAACATAAGCCTTCCTCGGGCTCATCACCACCAGTCTGTCATTCCTGACCTTGAAAAGCTTTAATATTAACTACCGGAGATGGAATAGATCTGGATACAACTAAGTCCATTGCTACTTGGTGTTCTATTTTCTAGTAATTATCTGTGAATTTCCGCTTTGAGAGGCACAGTGTTGATCCCAGTTATTCATTCCACTTGACCGTGCCCTAGAACTAATTTGAAATCCTGGCAGCCCCCGTTAAGTGAGATAGAAGCAAAGGTATGATTCCTGCATATAAGTCAGAAGCATCAGGAGTAAAATTTTCCTTGAGCAGAAGGTTATATAAGTGCTGCCAAGTTGTGGAAATGCCCTGCAATATTACTGTTGAAATTACATTATTGATATTACAAGGGTCCTGAAGCCAAATATTTGCTAAGTTATAAATTAGTCTGGAAATTCATACCCTCACCCTGTTGGCAATCTTGCCCTCCATTTCCTGCCTCCTATTCATCATTTCTGTTGCCTTCCCCCATCTCTTGCTCCCAATCCCAGTGTGCCTCTCCCATTAGGAACAATTCCTTCTTGTTCTTCAGCAACCTTATCTTATCTTCAGCAAACTATCAGTGAGTAAATTGGACAGTTGAAAAGCAACTTTAATATTATAAATATTTCGCATGCAGCATATGCAGCGCCGAGCATGATACCATAGTCTTCCAAGACTGATGGAGGCCTGCTTATAATTTTGCTTAAAGAAAATAAACTAATTTCTCTCCTATTTCATTTTTACTCAGTTTTGTAGCCAATTACTTGTCCCATTCCTGCTGACAGCTCCCCCAAAACTGCAAATTCTGGATAACTTGTTTCCCCTAATTTGCTCCCAGCTAATCTTTATATATGGCTTTCAGCTAGTCAGAACCCAGGACCCTGTCAAAGTAGCTGTAGCAAAGGGCAATGGTTCTTCCTCCTTTCACCTTGTTTCAAACTTCAAGAAGACTTATCTACACACTGGTTCATTGCACTCGGCTGCCAAACAGTTTCAAACCTCATTTCTGAAAATGGTATTAGCAACTGGATTGCCAGGTCAGATGCAAGAAGCATCCAAAACTCAAAGATTCTGGTAATTTTACAAATCTGCCAAACCTTGAAAAATAGGGTGAGGAGAAATCTTCTCTCAGGTAACGTTGAGTGGTAAAGAGGACGAATCCAGAAGAAGCTGCAGATGGTCTATTAACCTTTGTCTCTGGAGGAGAAAAAGAAAAAAAGAAAAAGCTGGATAAAAAATCGTTCGGGCAAATTGGCAATCCTAAATGATGGCCATCGCATAATATTCAGGTCACTTCTTTCCAGGTATCTTGCTGGTCCTATGAATGTTATTTTAGTTTGCATCAATATTCCTGACATTCCAACCCCCAAACCTCCCAGAGGTTTGCCCCAGAGAGGTAGCTTCATCTCTGTTTTGGACTCCTTCCCTTACTAGAGGTTTTATGGTACTCTCAAAGTTGTCAAGCAAGCCTGGTCAATACACCCCCATCAATACAACATTAACCCTGACTACACACACACACACACACACACACACACACACACACACACACACACACACACACACACATCATGTGCAAGCACGTACATTTCCCCCAAATCTATCAATAGTGTATCATCAGTTCTGTCACATTATTACACTAATTACATATTCTAGAATATTTGTCTGAAATACAACGTCAGTATTGTTCGTTGGCAATTGCCCAAGGCTTCTAAGAGAGTAAAATGTTTCCTTTATGCCTCTTACATATGAATGTACTGTTTTTAGTCCAAATTATGCCCCAGTTATGCATTTATACACATCCTTCACTTGGTCGGAAGCCACCCTATTGATCCTTAGAAATGACGTGTCATAAGATTGCCAATTCAAGCATCACCCATATCTGCAAGCAGTGCATTCTTACAGAAGTCTTATGTACAGTAGTTAAGTGGAGTGAAATTTCAGATCTGAGGGGCAGAGGGAGTGGGGGTTCTGTTTAGTGTAAGCAGTTGCATCTAGCAAAAATCACTGCTAGAAAGGAAAATCGAAAGGAGATTGACTCATGGGGTTGAAAAAAGTGTTAAAGGGGACAAATCAAGAAGAGAGAAAGAAACTTTCCCTACAGTCCAGAGTAACTACGGGAGCATGTAAGAGACATTTACGTCAATGTAGTTACAGCACCACCTAGTGAAAACCTATGGGAAATTCATAATGCAATCCAGAGTAAATTATTCTTACACTGGAGCAAGGACACCCCGTATTTACTCTGGATTGTGCCTCATGTCACGTATGAGGTGAAAATGGGACATAGAAGGTCTAAAAATATCAGGGTGACCATATGACCAGAAAAACCTGGATTTGTCCAGATTTTTAGCCTCCTGTTCGGGTGTCTTACATTTTGACTTCATTGTCCTACATTTTGGCTTCATTTTTGAACTTTGCAGTGGTGCACAGTACACCACCATGTCATATGTTGTTGGATTTCTTTTGAAGAACAGAATCCAATGCAAAAAAAAAATCGATTTTGAGATACCTCTTTCCTATCAAAAGTTATGGCCAAGAAACTGAAAAATATAAAAATATAAAAACAAAAAAAACATTTTTGGGTGATTTTTTAAAGTGGGTAGGAATTTTGGCTTGGTGGGCTAGGAATTTTGCCCTTGGGGTAGGAAATTTGGCCTTGGGGTTCAGGAATTTTGGGTTTGGCATCTGGTCACGCTGAAAAATATCAGACATACTGTTAACAGACAGACAGACAGACAGACAGACAGACAGACAGACAGATAGATAGATAGATAGATAGATAGATAGATAGATAGATAGATAGATAGATAGATAGATAGATAGATAGATAGATAGGAAGGAAGGAAGGAAGGAAGGAAGGAAGGAAGGAAGGAAGGAAGGAAAATCCTCATTTAACATCTTTTGCTGACTCAGCAGGAAAGTCTTCCCCTTAGGAATCTACCACCACCCTTGAAATACAATCTGCATAATAAACTAGAGATTGTCCTGGAACAAAGCAGGCCTCCGTCAGTCTTGGAAGACTATGGTATCGTGCTCAGCGCTGCATATGCTGCATGCGAAGCACAAAATCCTGGGTTAGATTGTTATGGAGGATAGGCTGTTACCCAAGGAGCAAATCCCCCCTCTCCACACCACTGAATTAGTCCAATGGGAAGGCAGAGCTGATACAATTGGATCCAGCTGCGTCGCAGAACTGGGCTAAGGACAGGAGCACATCCAGTCTTGTGTGGCAGACCCGAGTCTCAAACCCTGGCCTGCTGGTTAACAGGCACAGTGTCTTAGCCACTTGCGCCACCCAAAGCAACTTAACAATAATTATCCAAGATCTTCTTCCCAACATGAGTGCAATCTCATACCTTCAAACTGATCAGGACAATATCCATGGATTAGTTTCCTTCACATTTGCTCATTTCAGACATATTATTGTCTCACTTTCTTCTTTGCCTCCACTTTGCCTCCTCTTTCTAAGGTCTATGGGGCAAAGACAGAGCTGTTTAAAATTCCCTTCTTCTCCCCTTTCTGTGTAGCATAAGGAGCAAAGTGGCTATTCCAATGACCAGACTAACCTAGGCCAACAAAACCTTCCCATTCCTGTGGTGAGGCAGGCAGCTGGTCTGCTGCTACTGCTGTCACACCAAGAACACAAGAGAGATGGAGAGATAAGTGTCCTCTTCCGCACAGAGAATCCTAACCAATTTGTGTAATCCTAACCAATTTAGGCTGGTTTAGCTCAACTGGCATATCTTCCCATGGTGGTACAGGGATGTTGGCATACGCCTGTGTACTGGCCTAACCCTCCCACTTACCTGGAGAGGGGCAGAAGTGCCTTATGGCACTTTTGTGACACTCCTAGGTCAGCACAGGATTTATGCCAATACTTATGCTGGCCTAAACGAAGCTTAGGATTGCAGCCATTTTGCTTCTTGTGCTGCTGCTATCACCACTAGGGAAAAAATAAGGAAATTGATACAGGTTGGAAAGGAAGGTGGGGAGATTTTTATTTTATTTTTTCCAAGCAACTCAGTTGGATTCTTGGTGCTGTGGAAGTTTACATCTTCTTTTGGGCTGTCAGATCATTTTATCCTGGAGTGAACTCCGGCAGAATTCTTCAATATCTCCAATCTGGTCCAAATAATTTCCATTTACACCTACATAGGTTTGCTGAGAGAGGACACTGAAGATTATATAGATGAAGAGGACATTGAAGACCATTATATACCCAGATGCAACATGATTCGAACATGCTGAAACATGTTACAAATTCTCTTACCCAATTTTGATAGAATAAGTAATTCCAGCGACATGTCGTATCATTTCATTGTATTTATTCCTTGAAAATAATTCTCCCATCATTCCAGGTCTTATATGGGAGGAGAGAAAGAAGCATCTTCTCTCTATAAACTGATTAAAAACTACAGCTTGAAATGGAGGCAATGCTGGAGAATGAGGATTCTTCAAGAGAACTTTTACGCCCCGCTGCTTGAGTTATATTTTACCAGGCAGCTTGTTACCCTGAGTTCATGCTGGACAGATCCTTTACCCAGAGACCTTATCCTTTCCCCCCTTTCCTTGTTTATGTACCACATCAGGCAACTGTTTACCTCAGGGGCATGAAAGTAAATCCGGACGTGTTTGATCTATAGCAGCTCAGTTGCCTATGGAAACAAAGGCTCTTTTTTGAGGGACTTCACTCAGCGAGAGGCTGTGATGCGGGATAATCCTATCAATTTGAGACACGGCATTATGTGCAGGTATTTTACAGAAACAAAACAGGGAGAAAGCAATCATCGGATCCAACTTAGAGAAAATGCACTCATAATAGTTCAAAATGGAGGGGATGAGAGGCATTTCAGAGCCTCCATCGTCAAGGGGAAAAGTGCTTTGGATTCAAATCCCCTCCCTTTTTAAATAAATTGAGGCTACAAATTTAATAATTTATCAAAGCCAGAAGCCTTTGTATTTGTCTCCTTTCTAACCTTGCAAATGGTATGGGAGCCTTGGTGCATAATTGCAAGGGAAACCCATTTCCTCCTTATTCAGAGTACATATGATCATCATCATCATCACTCTTAAAGGTTAACGCATTTGACCATTGAATTCATTTTAACAAAAATGATTCATTCTTGACATTCTTGGTAGTGTTGTTTTTAATGTTCCTCTTGAGATATTTTTTTTCCCCAATTGCTATGACAGACATCAGGTTTCGTCTCGCAACTATTAGGCGTATACACAGGGTGTCCCATAATAAGTAATACAGTGCTATTAAATACATGAAAGAAAGAATGAAATAAATAAATAAATAAATGTTTTTAGCTTTTATTTTGTCATGTTGTGTCCTACATTTTGGGATGCCTTGTCCTCTTTCTCTGGTTAACGTATATGGTCACCCTATGCATTGCAGTCTCATGCTGCAGCTGTTACTGGTTGTCAAGGACTCCTTTAAGGCAGGCACCACAGCTGTTCATTGTTCAGTGTGATCTGAGGCAGGTCTCCTCAGGAGCAAGTCCTCCCCAGGTGCCACTTACTGGGTGCTCAGCAGCCTCCTAGCCTTATGGATTTGGTCCTTCTTTCTGCCCTGGATACAGCCTACTTGGGCTAGCCCAGCTGGGCCATTCTCACTGGCCTAAGTCAGAAATGCAGCCTTGGTTTACTGCATTAAACACAGGAACTACACAAGATCTGTGGCAGGTCTCCTTGGGATTAAGCCCTCCCCAGGTTCCTTACTTGGTGCCTACTGAGCTTGCATAGAAGAACTGATGTGAGAGCTCCAAGGCAGACAGCCTCCTCTAAAAGCAACTTGTAACATGTATAATTAGCATACATCTACGCCATGCATGATGGCACATGGCTTCATGATAGACACTAGCAATTTGTCAATATTTTAAATGACTTTAAAAACAAACAGATTTAACAGCTGAAGAAATGGCATGGACATGTGATGAGAACTGTGTCACTCACTACTAATGTTCCACGGGCTGCATTCACTAGCCAATAGATATAAATATGACACAAACACATATATCCACATTCAACAAAGCACTCATTCCCCTGCACAGCTGAGGGTGGCACTGGAAATCATGTTTTTTCCTACAGCAAAGGATTCTAGTTGAAGTACTGTACTGAAAAAGTGAAATTGCCATTTAACAGGTGTACTTTTTTTGCAAGGTTCTGCACTTAGGCAATAAAAACCAAAAACACCGGTATAAAATAGGAGATACTTGGGATGGCAGCACAACTTGTGAGCGGGATCTTGGAGTCGCCATGGATCACAAGCTGAACATGAGTCAGCAGTGTGATGTGTCTGCAAAGAAGGCAAATGCCATTTTAGGCTGCATTAAGAGGACTGTAGCTTCCAAGTCACGAGAAGTTCTAGTTCCTCTTTATTCTGCATTGGTGAGATCTCACCTTGAGTACTGTGTTCAGTTCTGGGCACCTCACTTGAAGAAAGATGCAGCCAAACTGGAGCAAGTCCAGAGGAGAGCGACAAGAATGATCAGTGGGATGGAAGGGAAGCCCTACGAGGAAAGGTTGGGGGAACTTGGGATGTTCAGCCTGGAGAAGAGGAGGCTGAGGGGAGACATGATTGCCCTCTTTCAGATACCTGAAGGGCTGTCATATGGAGGAAGGGGCCAATTTGTTCATAGCTGCTTCTGAAAGCAGAACTAGAACCAATGGGTACAAACTGCAAGAAAGGAGAGTCCGGTTGGATATCCGGAAAAAATCCTGAAGGTTCGGGTGGTTTGGCAGTGGAACAGATTGCCAAGGGAGGTGGTGGACTCTCCCTCACTGGGGATCTTCAAGAACAGGCTCGACGAGCACCTGTCAGGAATGCTCTAGGGGGATTTCCTGCTGCAGGCAGGGGGTTGGACTAGATGACCTACTAGATCCCTTCCAACACTATGATTCTATGATTCTATATATACTTAAAAGAAAGCCCCATTGTGTTCAAGAGGGTTAGTCCCAGGTACAAGAGTGATAGATGAGTACTAGTCTATGCACATTTACTCATGTTTTGCTCTTTTCAAGAGGACATAGAGTCCAATCTTGAGCCCTCATTGCTGGCCTTCTGTGAGCATTGAATGTCACAAATGTGAGGTGAAAAGCAGAACCCTGTCTTAAAAACACAAGCCTTGGACAGTTCTTTATCACTTCCCAGATCTGGAGGAAAAAAGTGCTCTTACATTTCCATTGGGCTTCATCCCCCATGGATGACATGACAGAACTGTTTCCTTATGCAGACATGTCCTAACTGTGACAGTCCCTCAATTAATTAAAAAAGTAATATATTTACCTCAGTGAAGTTACTGTCCATTATTTCTCTCTGTGATATATATGTGTGGGTTACTTAAAGCAATATTTTGCTGTGCCATACATCAAGACTGGCTGATGCTGCTACTGCAACATGCTTGTTGATGTAACTGTTCAGAAATCACAGCAATATTTTACACAGCAATATTTTACTTTAGTAAAAAGTTATGCTATCCAGGTGAATTTCTGTTCCATCTTCTCCTAGAGGTTGAAATTGTACCTAATGAAATAACAGGTTGAATCCACTGTGGCACTCACTATGTATCTACTCACTATGGCAAAAAATATAACTACTGCTAAACATTATGTGCCAGAGATATTTGCTCAAGAAGACTTTTAGTCTGAGGAAAGATTAAAAGCAGTGACACTATGTTTAGAAGCGGCCTGATTATTTTTTATCTCTGGGTTCTTT
Source organism: Cryptoblepharus egeriae (assembly GCA_030015325.1). Taxonomy (NCBI): domain Eukaryota; kingdom Metazoa; phylum Chordata; class Lepidosauria; order Squamata; family Scincidae; genus Cryptoblepharus; species Cryptoblepharus egeriae. Next base: position 107,289,768 of record JAREYC010000003.1, on the reverse strand, counting down.
CATATTTGTTTTTAATTTTTGCCTGGTAACTAGATAAGCACCATTTAGGGGGTATACCAATAAATGAATATTTAATTTTGTCTTTCACAGTGTTCCAGAAATGAAGTTAGAAAAGAACAATTATACCTCTGTGTAAATTCAAACGCAATTCTGCTTTAAGGAGTTGAGTGCAAAGAAAACTTGGCAAAACATCCCCAGTATAAATATTCATATATCTATGAATATATGTAGGTAACTTGAAGAAGAGTTTTGCCCATGAAGACAAAGCAGAGCTTCTCAGCTTCACGGTGGATGATTTGAATGATTTATTGATAAGCCAATGTACAGAAGTAGTTCAAAGAGGACAGGCTGGCCTTTTTATTATTAAAAAAATAAGTTGATTCCAAGGGTGTCTGACATTGTTATGAATTCATAAATAAAGAAGTAGAAGCAGTGTGGGGTTTTCAGGTAGAAGAAAAAAAACCCAGTTACTGCACGCAATACTTTATGAAAAAGTCCTAATCTTCTCACATGTTTCACAGGATCTCTTGTTCTTTCATTGCCTTTCAGCATGTACCTTTCTTTTTTTCTCTATGGTAGGTTACTCCATACTTACTCCATACTCCACGTGTAGCCTGAATGCATGGATAAGTTGTATAAGGTGACATAATGTGAAAACTGAGATGCAGGTCTTGTGATAGCATCTTCACACTTGTGCAGGTAATCATTTGATAATGCAAACATCAATTAATTATTGTAGCAACCCTCAAATCAACTTCACACATAACATTGGCAGTATCTATTTCAAAGACACAAATTGAAAGCAAACAAAAAGAACCCAGTTCTAATAATGGGGGTGGCTTTGATTGCAACCAAAACCTGCTTTTTTTGGAGGAGGTTCTCCATGACTATTCCATCTCACCTCATGGGTCAGCCTTACCACATGAAAAACATCCACATGATAGTCTCCAATTAAACGCTGCAATTTCGTGGGAGATGCTGTTAACAAGTGGTAAGGCCAATTCAAGTTGTAGCCAACTTGCATGTATTATGGTGACAATGAATTGCTCATGCCACACATAAATAATTGCTGATGAAAATTCAGTTTAGGGCAATGAAGATCAATCACTACTTCCATTTTAGGAACTGGTGTGATTTGGGAGAAACATATGAAAAACATGAAACATTTTGACACTAGTGGCCTCCAAGGAAGGATGACACTATTTTACTTATTTCATCCAAACTACAAGTCAGCTCTGTTGACTCTATATCTTAAAAGCAGGCCTCCGTCAGTCTTGAGAGACTATGGTATCGTGCTCAGTGCTGCATACGCTGCATGCGAAGCACGAAAACCTGGGTTGGATTGTTATGGAGGATTGGCTGTTACCCAAGGAGCAAATCCCCCCTCTCCACGCCACTGACACAGTCTGAGTACAGTCCCGTGAAAAAAAAGTTTAGCAAGATGCTTTACTTCCCAGTTCTATTCTCTGCATGCCCAAAGAGTGCAGCACTGATGACCCAGCCCTTTCTGCATCCTGCAAGTTGGTTGAGCCTCAGGTCAGCCAGGAGAGGTGAGTAAAGAAAAGTTACATTAACTCTCCAGAGGTTGCCTAGTCCCCATGGCTCTGTGACAGTTCTTTTGCTTGAGGAGCTCTGGGGGTATTCTGGGCCAGGATGGGATGTGGATTCCCCCAAATCCTCATAGAGGATAGAACTCAACGTGTACTAGTTCCAGCAAGATCCTCTTCTATCTCACCTGGGAAGAGGACCGGGACGATGCATGCCAGGGTAATGAATGGGGTGGTAGCAGTTTGGTGGAGAACCATTGGTGCTATCCTGCAGGGATAAAATCACTATCAGAAACCAGCAGAAAAGTAAGTAGTATTATGGAAAACATACCTGTATTATGTAAACAATAGTTACAAAAAAATCAGGACTCTTGTAAAAAAGATGGTTGTCAGCATATGAAATCTTTTGTGTTTAAGCCAGAATATGATGCCTTCTTGTATAGGAGCAAAGGAAAATTAAACTTGTTGGTCAGATGATAGGATTATAGAAATGTACAAGCAATGGAGCTAAGGGACTAAAATGTCCTGCTGAACCTAGAAAATTATTAAGAGACGGAATATGTTGCATGTAATATTGCATGAAACAAAAGACTCATTATTAATGTTATGCCACTTGTGCTCAGGATGCCTGACACTGACTGACACATTAATAATCATGTAATATACTCATCATCTCAAAGTGCCAAGAAGCTGGTGACAGTGACTATAAATTAATGGCAAAGGCCAAAGTCAACTGCAGTTATTGGAAATAGGACAACCTCACACTTACACAAAATGGCTTTGCAAGCAGAGGGTGCCTTTTAAAAGCTGTAGCTTCAAAAACCAGACACTCTTTTGGTGCCGCTTTTTGATTCCAGCTGGACAAAGAGAAACCATGACAGAGCAGGAGACAATGTGTCAAATGGAATTTCAATTATTGTACCCAGTTTTGCTGATGGAACAGTAAAAATTACAATACTGTGCTTAATTCAGTCAATCTCAAAGTCTGATTACAATGTGTGCAAAATTCCCCATCACTCAATCTATTAAGACTGAAGGATGCATGGCAGGTGAATGTGTGAACCGAGTCCCATGAAATGTGATCTAAAATTTGCAATTTGACCTTGTGATTTGCAGTGCTTCATTCACACATGGAGTGGACATCTGCTGCTGTAGTTACTGACTGATAAGCAGGCATGGGTAAATGCGCCTTTAGATGCAACTAATCCATAGGTTTATAGTTTGTCTTTTATTCAGTAGGCTAATGCTTCAGAAGGAGCACAAAACTGTATAGCAATGGGTAGCTCTAGCTTCTGGCTAAGCCAGGATCTGACCTGAACCTCTGAAACACAGCAAGACCAAGGGATTTCGTGCAAGCTGAGGTCATTCAGTGCCTTGAGAGATGAGTTTGCAAAGCATCTACATGGAGATCCTGACGCTGCCTATTTCCACCTGTGTCAGTGGTCCCCAATGTCAGGCAGCCCTGCAGTAGTTTACAGCTGACTTCCCCTTACATTTTAACATCCAGATACTCAAACAAGCTCATGCCAGTTTTGCTGCTCTGACTGCTGAGTAAAAAGGACAGAAAATCATTACAGTCAAAACAATTCTAGCAAAGGTAACTTTAATAGAAAATTACATCAATCACCTTGAAAGAAAAAAAAGTACATTTCAATTGATGTCATTCATTCCCAGGCTAATATTAACTATACTTTTTAAAAGTTGGTTTGGTTCCTGAGAAAACAAACCATTAAAAATTAACCATGCCTTCAACAAAGATTTAACTTCTATGTGAATAGGTTGAATTTTATCACTTTTTTTAAGAACACAGGGCCAGAATGGCAGCCCAAGCAATGGAGAGGTCTCCACAGCCACTATGATTCTAACTCCAGGTTATAAGAAACTCCATTCTAGTGGAGGTGGTTATGCTTCTCTTCCACTCACATCTAACCTAATCCACACCCAAGACTTGTATGCCTGCAAAAAATTCAATTGCCATAGTTGTACCTACTGGTAGTTCACATTTTCCCCTCACTATGATCTCACAATATGCTAACTTAAAAGTAGTTCACAGCTTTTCCTCCATATCAATCTACCCAGGCCTTCGAGCTTCGCATGCAGCATTGAGCATGATACCATAGTCTATCAAGACTGATGGATGCCAATACTATACAATACTAGTTCATACAGTCAGCCAAAAGTCAAGGCATGATAATCAGAAGTTTTAGTTGACAAAAACCTAAAATAAAACAAAATAAACCCAAAATTAAACAAAATAAAACTGCAAAACACCACTTTCTGCACTTCACATTTTTGTAAATAACCACAAAAACCAAAAATCTGTAAAATTATGAAAAAATAGAAATTTTTCTCTAACATCTCTACAAATTCTCTAGCACCTCTAGATGTATGTGGTGGCATGTGCTGACATTATACTACCTATATCACCTACCTAATAGTACACTTTTAAAATTATTATTTTAAAAATGTGCCCTTGCAAGAAAAACACTTAACACCACTTTCCTCATTTCTAACACTGGAAAACACTGAAAAATGGGGAAAACTGTTTTCACCCAATTTTTCACCCATATACTGAATGATGATATATTATCTATGAATGTGAGAGAACTCAGACACAAATGGCTTAGCCTAGTGATTTTCAACCAGTGTGGCATGAGTGGTCCTCAGGTGTACCATGGGAGTTTGGACAATTTCTTTATTAATTAAATCAACATCATTTATTAATAGGGCAATTGAGGAATTGAACCCCCACCAGCACCATGGTGTTCCTTGTCAATTGTCCAAAGATTGACGGTGTGCTTTGACAATTTTAGGACCTGGCTGGTATGACATGAGATGTAAAAGATTGAAAATCTCTGGTGTAGCCAGTGGCATTACTAGGTGGGGTATAGCTTGCATCAGGCGACAAGCTCAGGGAGTGATGAGTTAAAATTGTGATGGTTAGGAATAATGACATATTGATATATACCATTGGATATCTATTTTACAGAATGAAATGAAGAAAACAGTAGTAAAATATCTCCTATCAAACATTCTAGCCAAAAACCTAGAAAACTATAAAATGGAGCCTTATGAAACAAAGCCAAATGGGGCAGTGGTGGTGCAAGTGGGTATGATACTGTGCCTGTTAACCAGCAGGCCAGGGTTTGAGATATGGGTCCTACAAGATGGGGTGAGCTCCTCTCCTTAGCCTAGTTCTTACCAACCTAGCAGTTCAAAACCGTGCAAATAGATAAATAGGTATTACTTTGGTAAGAAAGGTAATAGTGTTCCACGTGCATGTGAGCCACATATTGGACAATGCTGGCTCTATGGCTCTAGAAATGGGGTGAGCACCACACCCTACAGTCAATCATGACTAGCAATATAATCTGCAGGGGACACCTTTCCTTTATGGAAAACGAAAATGAGCCATATCACACATTTATTTGCAAGTAGGCAAACCTGTTTTAGTCCATTGGAAAGGGCAAGCTGAGCGGAATCAAACAGCAGCAGAATGGTCCCGATCCTATGAAAATTAAGCTTAGCAAATGCTCCAGAAAGCAGCCTCTCCCACAAAAAAAAGAATAAAAAGGAGAATTGGCAAGGTATGGCCAAAAAAAAAAAAAAAAAGGATGGAGCATAGCAATGGTACATGTCCACCCCCAACACTGGGTTGTTGTTCCACCCACTGCATCGGGGGCATCTATCATGGGGCTGATACGCTGTCCTCCCACAGCCCTCTTAAAAAGTGTCCATGGAACCCATGGAGCTTACTTAATAATACTTTCTCAGACACTTCAACAGTGTAACCTTCAAAACATAGAAACGTCCAACGTACTCTGATTTGAATTATTGTTCCATTATTGGTCTGCATTATTGTAAACATAAAATATATCTTCAGATACTTGTAAAACCCATTCAGGTTGAAGCTGAAGTGATAACAATAGGCTGAGTTAAAGAAAGAAAGGACACCGCTATTTCATCTCTGAGTATTAATTACAGGATCTCTGATACTGTGGAGATGTTCGGAGAGGTCAAACGGAACACTTGAGATGACAGAATTTTATTTGTTGATGCTATTGTTGTATGGAGAGCTGTTACACAACTTCATGCTATGACTGAGTTTTGGAGGGATTCATCAGGAAACATGCAGCATCAGCATGGATACTTCATGACATCAGAGAAGTTGCCCGTACAGATATGAAAAAAAACATAAGACTAAGATGCATAATTCAGTTTTCAGCACTGGCCAGGTTGCTGCCTTTAGAATAGTTGTGAAGGTGATGATCATCACCTTTGGTGATGGTCATCAACTAGGTTCGTGCCAAAGGGCTAAAACTTATAGGTATATATCTTAGCTCATGAAGAATCTAATTATATATACTGTACATCAACATCCACAAATGTGTCTCATTCTTTCGAAAGAGCTATTTTACATAATTACAATGTACAGTAATAAATTCCATAAGTAACCTAAGGACAGAATCCAGACTGTGTCCTGGGGCAAAGCAAGTCCTTTGTGCCAGGCTGGGAGGGTTGCATATATGCCACAAAGCATATTTGCTCCTACTTGGGAGAAAACCAAGCTGGTGCAAGAAGGTGCATCAAATAAAGAAGGCCACATTTAGCTTTTGTGGCAGCAGAGGGAAGAAGCTCAGCCTTTGCAGAGGTCTGGAGAGATCTTGGTGGGAACAGGAGACAAGGCTGGAGGAAGGCAGACCCTCAGACTGCTCTTTTCGGATCTGCGCCATCTCTGGAAGTAGTACAGATCTCACTGCCATGTTACCTGGGTTAAGGGGAAAAGTTTCCCTTTGCCCAATGGGAGTAGAGCAGCCATCCTAATCTCATGCTGGATCCAGTAGGCATGTCAGTCTGCCTGCTCCAGCAAGTGTTAGGATTGCACTGCCCATGTTGTGGAACTTTATTGCAAGAGATAGTAAATGAAAATTTTCTCTTGCATTGTGCATATTCCTGGCAACACGGGAACCCTACTTCTGACTGACACCTCTCAGGTCGTCTGTGGTTTCACATAGACATTAGTTATTGGATTTTCTCTGTAAACTGCCTTGAGAACTTTTCATTGAAAAGCAGTACATAAATACTGTTGGTTGATTGATTGATTATTTCCATGGCTCTCACAAAACTTTCAGTTAAGCTTCTGCCATGCTATGTTGGGCACCATCTCCATGGTGAGAAAAACTATTCTGAACCACTAAAATCATAATATATAGCCTGCTGATTGTACCAACCATTCTTAAGAAACCTCTGTGGTGGAATTTTGGGCTCCTCTTTGCATCCTTATGAGCAATAGATTACAGTAGATACGGAGATAATTGGCCCTAAATACTGTATGTGCTTCAGAAAAATGTAAAAGATTTAGTCCAGCTGACAGAATATTTTTTAAAGCCCCTGCTAATCCTTTGATCACAGGAAGGGTTTTCTATAATAAAGCCATATACCATTGCTTATTAAAGAAGTACTGGGGTGTTCTTCTGTCAATGAAATGCACTTTTATTGATCCATCTATAAAAATAATATTTTACTATCTCTGTACTACTTCATACCATAAAATTCACATCAGTTTTATGGTCTTCTTAATGAGATACTGCAGCAAAAGTAAATTACAGGAATTGTCTATGCCATCTTCTTAACAGGAATAACACATTTTGATTCTCTTTGTTATAGTATATTGAATATATCATAGTATGCATAAAATTTGTATGGAGATTAGCTAAAAATTAATGCTGGAAAAGCCAAACTCAGTAGGGTTTCCTAACTAAGGAAGAGTATTACAGGTCCAACCACACACTAGTCTTCCAACAGGAGGAGAAAATAACATACATTTTGGGACAGGTAAAAGTTATTACAGTTTTTATTATGACAAAATAAGAAAAAGGTGGAATATCTGACTGATAGTGGTATTTTGGAAATTAGCAAATTATGGTACATTCTTTAGAAAATGCAGTGGAATGTGGCTTTTGAAACCAATTGTCCTGGTCATCCCCAAGAAACCAAATAAGCACATTTTTAACTTTACAAAAAGAAGAAAAAGATAATCTGCTTTGAAGTATCATCACAGCATTCAAAAAGGATTTTTCCCCTTTTAGCCATCAAGCTGTGAGGAATAGAAATCTTGTTCTGTGACCTAAGGAGACCTGTTTACCCTGTCTGAGAATAACAGCAGCAGGTCAAAGTGTCATTGGCTTTCAAAGGTAGTAAAAAAGAAGATGATGGATGGAAAATTTCCCTATTTCCCATAAAAGAATCAACACCAGCGACAGGACCAACTTTAAGAAGAAGTTACCATTTCAATAAAGACAGACCATTACCTGAAAACTTATTTGGTTCAATTGTGTGTGTGTGTGTGTGAGAGAGAGAGAGAGAGAGAGAAAGAGAGAGAGACATGTGGATGAGCATGTGAGGCAGCATGATCTTATGGGAGGTACCTTTTTCTCTTAAAAAGTAAGGAAATTTTGTGAAATGTTTGGAAACCATAGTGAAATGAAAACCATGTGAATGGAAAGGAAACCATGTGAAATGTGAAGGAGACAAAGTAAGCCAAATAAAGCTTTAACAGTTCGCCCTCCCATAGATTTGATACAGATCATGCTCATCATGTGCAATTTTTAAGGAAGTTTCTTTTCCTTTATCTGTGTGATCAGTTGCTGTTGATTAAGAATATCATGCCAAGGGGGACAATCCAGAGTAACTATGGGGAATCCTTGCTCCGATGTAAGAACAATTTACTCTGGATTGCAATGTGAATTTCCCATAGGTTTTCCCTAGGTGGTGCCATAACTACGTCGACGTAAATGTCTCTTACATGCTCCCGTAGTTACTCTGGATTGTAGGGATAGTAACCTTACAATGCAATCCTAAGACTGTCTACTCTCAGAATTAAGTTCTATTGTAGTCAAAGGGGTCTACTCCCAGGAACATGTGTTTAAGATTGCAGCTTAAGGCTGCAATCCTAAAGTCACTTTCCTGGGAGTAAGACTCATTGAACACAATGGGGCTTTCTTTTGAGTAGACATGGTTAGGATTGTGCTCTAAGTCAACTTGATGTGGTGAATGCACTAGATTGGAGCTGTCAACTGGAATAAGACTTGCTCATGAATTTGTTCCTTTCTACCTCTGCTTCTAACTACACTGTTAATTTTCCCAAATAATTGAGTTGCTGCTTTTCAGTTAGTTTCATTAAGTAGATGTGGTGCTGCAAATAATCATTAATTCAGAAAAGGACAATGGTGTACTCTAATCTGTGGTGTATTCTCACAGGTAGAATCAAATCCAAATGCCTTTCTTCTGGATTTTGAAGCACCTGGTGAGCTGTCTGCACTTCTCTAGGGATTGTGAACTCTCTCCTCTGTCTGAGAAGAAGCATCACTCCAGGAAAAGCATGCACTTCACAATGCTGGGAAGGAATTGCCTATCTCAGAAGAGATACATTAAAGATATTGTAAACAGAATTGTGCTTCAATGGGCAGTGCTGGGATATTACTCTAAAATACGTGTTGTGATATGAACTTATTTACCTGAAGGAAGAGAGGGTGCAATACAGTCTGTCTTGTATGTCTTGTATAGATATGCCCCAAAAAACAGAGACAACCCCAGTTCTGGGGGATTTTGTTCACATACTGACAAATGGGACAGAAGGTCCTGTCCTGATTTTGTGGGAGATAATTATTGCAACCCTATTTATTAAAAAAAATTGGCATCCTTCAGTCTTGAAAGACTATGGTATCGTGCTCGACGCTGTGAAGCACGAAGGCCTGGGTAGATTGATATGGAGGATTGGCTGTTACCCAAGCAGCATATCCCCTCTCTCCACGCCACTGAAATAGTCCAGTGGAACAGCAGAGCCCTTATGATTGGTTCCAGCTGCGTCGCAGAGCTGGGCTAAGGACAGGAGCTCACCCTGTCTTGTGGGGAGCCGGATCTCGAACCCTGGCCTTCTGGTTAACAGGAACAGTGTCTTAACCACTTGTGCCACCCACAGCCTATTTATAGACCTATCAGAAATGAGTACCCATACCATCTGAGACCGTCTTATGCTACTCTAAGCAAATTTTAATTCAGTGACGAGAGATCTTCTGACCAAGAAATGTCCTCTAACAGCCTGAGATAGATATTGCTAGAAATTAATGACCAAATGCACATGTTTTAGTAGCATATATTGTTAAAAAGGAATAAACAGTTCTATTTAGTAATCTCCCCCCCCCCCAAAAAAAAAAAAAAAAAACCCAAAACATTTATGTCTGGGGGCATTTCCAGGGCATCTCTCTTAGAACATACACAGTAAACCAAGACAGGAAAAAATCCTATCAGGAAAAGACAGGATTAGGACAGTCAAGTGAAATTCAGAGGTAGAATTTATTGCCCTCCAAATATATATCAGGCTTCAGAACATGTTCACTTTACAAAAGAAGTCCACCACTTAGTCCACTAGAGCAGCAGTTCTCAAACATTTTAGTACCATGACCCACTTTTTAAAACAACATTCTATCAGGACCCACCTAGTTTTATGAGACCATGGCTACAATCCAGAGCAACTACGGGACCTTTTACACTGATATAGTTTCAGTGCCACCTATGGGAAATACATACAGCAATCCAGAGTAAGTGCCTTTTACACCTTCCTGTAGTTACTCTGGATTGTAGGGTAAGAAAAAAGTTTCACTTATCAGTCACGCTTTTTATTGAAGGGAGGCAATTGTGTTTGTTGAGCGCCAAATTAATCAAATGAGGTACATTCTGGTGGTGTTGAGTTCCCCTCAGCCTTTCCTTTGGACTGAAGCATGTTTGCCTTGTCAGTCGTAAACAGAGAGCACAATCCTAACAAGTTTAGGCTGGCCTAACTCATATTGTACATCTTTCCGTGATGGTGTGGAGATGTCAGCGTATTCCTCTGCACTTCCCTAACCCGCATCAGTGGGACAGAACTGTCTCATGGCACTTTTGTGACATCCCCAGGTGAGCACAGGACTTATGCCAGGGCTTAAGCCAGCCTAAGTGGAGGTGAGGATTGCAGCCATACACATGTGACTTTGTTCTGGTTTTCATGAGGCTTAATACATTTTGCTTGTCGGCAATCAGCTAATCAGTTTCAGTATCCACCCAAAATTGGGTCACAACTCACTGGTTGGTCCTGACCCACAGTTTGGGAACCACTGAACTAAGGTCATTGAGAGAGAGGGTACCATATATTGTATCTTTATCTCAGCCTAGCTCCATAAGGTGGATCGATGCTCTACCTCATCACTTCAGGACATGCATTAGTAAAGAAACAGTCTTTGAGCAGCTTGTGCCTCAGGTGATATTTCAGAAAGGAAATATGAACCATATCTCCTTACTTGCAGTCTTGTGTTTTTTTAACCATAAGGTCATCCTACCTCCTGGGGTTTGCCAGGAAGAAAAATTAAGTGGGAGATTATTATGATATATAGGAACCTTCCCAGTGTCTTCTTCCTATAAGAAAAAAAGGAAGTCAATGAATCAGAAGCAGGTGATATATTTTGGAAAAGGGGTCACCAAATGCCCTATAACTCTCTATCCATTGCCATCTGGGTCTGAGATTGAAGTATTATAACTTTGAGAAGCAGATCTGAGTAAGAAGCCCTGTGAAAGAGTTTGCTGGGCCTTTTCTCCTTTTCATTTTAGGTGCTTAGGGAAAAGACTAGATGTAAGAAGAGTACAAAAGAAGCAGTTTATACCTATTTCTTAAAGCCTGATCCTATCCTTCCTTTGCCCTTGGTATAAACATGTCAAAAACAGCCCACTGCCCCATCTCACCTCCTCCTCACCCCATTTTACCCCTCCCCACTGCTACTGCTGCCTTATCTTCTCCATTAGGTGCAGGAAGTGGCAGCTATGGTCCAAGAGTGCTACGAAAATGCTGTGTGCTCCATCAGCTGCCATTTTGTGACAGAGGAAGGCCTTTATGTCGGTGCCATCAGTCATAACTCTGTTTGCACAAATTGCTGATTCCACAAGCATTTCATTCCTGGATAAATGAGGTGTGTTGCCTAAAGGCTTAATATACCTTATGCACTAGCTTGTTTCCCACCCACAGGTCAAATTCTTCCTCCTGCCTTTTTGTATGTAGTTTTCTGGATCCAAAACCAATTATTTGTGGAATAATAAGAAAAGTATCCCGTGCTTTTCAGAAAAACAAAACAAGATTTTGCAGAGCCTAAGTCTAAGACTTTGCTAAACAGTTCCCAATTTTGATTTGGGAAATGAGAACAACCATAGGAGAGTACAAACCTTCCCCCCAAATATTATTTGGGTGCAGCCTCACCAATTTAGGCCAGTGCAACTCACCCCATGGTGGTGAGAGGATCCTGGTGCATGTCTGTGCACCCAAGAGTGGTGCAGAACTGCCTTACAACACTTTTGTGACACCCCCAGGCCTGCAAAAGACTTTTGCCAGCCTAACCATGGGTTAGGATTGCACTGTGACTGTATCAATATTATTCTTTCATAAAGCCTATTATTAATTTATTGTTATTGTTATAAATTAGTGTTATTGTTCCCCCATACTGGAACCATTTTTGCATTGGTTATCACTTCTTTTTGCTTTCTGAATTAATGAGAGTAATCTCTATGTACCAGAGCTTGTCAAGATGTCACATACTGTACAGTAGCTAATCAGATTTGGCAATGTAACCACCTCATAACTGAGAAATGGAAATCAACAGGCACACATTTTCATAAGCTGTAAAAACAAAAGAAAATGTAGAAAATGGCAAGCATTTTTCAACATTGACAAAAATATTCTTAAAACAATGTGTAGTTTGGGCTCAACTCTATTAGACATTTAATTAAACTGGTTGTTAAGGGTTTGTTAGGACTGGGCTGTAAGTTGAGCAATTCTTTACAGTGTAGTCAAGAACCTGATACAAAATGTCAGTCATCACTTGCAACTATGCATCAAAGCACACAACAGAAGCATTCAAAAGATGAAGCACTTTGGTCTCAAGGCATGTGCTCTCTTGGCACATCAAAGAAAGAACAACTCTCAAGCCAAGCAAAACAGACAGCTGTTTCTGAGCTAGCACTTTTTACTTCTTGGTTTGACATAAACTCAAATCTATAATGGTCTTCCATGGAATAGGGTATGGGCAATGTAAACTGTTAAATACCGAAAGGCCCAGCCAGTAGTGCAGCTGGAAGGGGGGAAATGGTAAGTCCTGCAGATGCTACAACATGTCGAGTATGCGCTCCCACATATTGTTGGAGCCATTCTTAGCAGTGATGACAGTGTTATTTATCATTTTACCTCTTCCCCAGCTATACTACTGGACCCAGTAACAACCTTGTCTGAAATGACATCTGCATTGTATTCATTGGCTCAAGATATGGGAACTGGAGTATAACACTCTATGGATGTCCCAGCAGCAAGTGGGACTAACAGAAGGTCCCTGCTCTCTTTCCCAAGCCCAGGATATGGCTGCAACTTTTGCAGTCCAAACCACTTTTTCATGGAATGACAGCTCAAACAGATTCCATGAATAAGGTGGTTGCACTCTTTGCTCAAACTCCTGTAGCCTTTGTGTTAGGCCAATAAATTACATCCATGAAATTTTTTAGGCTAGACTTCAAAGGGAGAGAGAGAGAGAGAGAGAGAGAGAGAGAGAGAGAGAGAGAGAGAGAGAGATGCACAACCTTGGCTGCCCAGATAATTTATGGCTACAAATATTGTTCTTAAAAGGTATTTTTCAAAGCACATTTGAGAAATATGGCTTGAGAATATTTTCCGAGTAAAAATCCATTTTAAATTACACAAATGTGTGAGGTGCCATACTATATCTAGCTTAAAAGAAACACCAATGGGGTAAAGAAAGGGCAAAATCATAAAGTCTAGCAATGAAGTTTTTGGATGCCCCTCTAAGGCCAAAATAGACCAGTAATATGCATTTGAGATTTAAATATAAATTATTGACCCTCATCAAATGCAAATGATCAATCTTCATTTGCAGCAAATAGTTACACGCCAACTGTAATGCCAGAGGAAGTGCACACTCCATAAAAAACAGTGCTAATCAGATTGGACAACCCTGGATATATACCATCATGAAGATGCCAATACGTAGCCAGACTGATATTTGTACCCCATCAGCTGGTCAAAATGGTTAAAATCTTGGTATTTTTAAATAACACCATCATGTTGCATTTTGTACCCGGGGTCCACAAATTTTCTGACACCCCCATAATCAAAATTATGCAACAAACTCTGTTGAAATACCACTATTCTATCAAATGTTGTAGCCCCCAAATTAGCAAGGATGGTGGAATGGAACATCTTATTGCTTTGCCCTACCTGCTGTCTGAGAGGACGCCCATCATGGGGTGATGTGCTGGCCTACCATACCAGGTAATGCAAACCCTAGTGATGCCACAGCCCATGTTTGATCTCTTGGAATCTGTAGCCATCTTGTATCTTGTCTACATTCAAACATATATGTGCATATAAACCATATAAAATGTGATCTGTTCAAGAGGGTCCCAACTGTAAGAAAATTATGGAATTTTTGTCATTTTAGATTAACAAGGCCATTTAGGTAGCAAGGCTTACAAATTCTGTTCTGCATTTCCTGCAGTAGCCATTCCCCTATATTGTCAGGAAAACAAGGAAACTGACACACACGTACACAACTTCATCATAGGTTTCATCAACTGCTTTTATTCCTGTGAGGCTGCCACTTGAAGTAAAAAATGACACAGATTTTATCTACAGATGTGTATCATTTTTCTTGCATCTCCAGATTGAAATAGTCGAATTCTAAACAGTCCCAGACAACCTATGACCTACCAAACCAAATACAGACCATCAATTATGTATGGCAGGCCACTGGGAGCATCAAAAGATGCCAGAGATGCCAGATGCCATCTGGGAGATGCCAGAATTTGCAAAACTCTGGAGCAGTTATGTTGCCAGGTCTGGTGTCTCCTGGGACTGGATAACATCATGTAGCAGTGTGGAACACTCTCCCCCCACCCTGTGCACCTGCAGAGTCACCCCTTTCCCCAGGGCATGCATGGCCATAGTTGGAACCAAAAATTGGTTGGTTCCATAATTGGAACCAAAAATGCTTCCAATTGGAGCCATACAAAGGGGGGGCAATTTAAACCACTCTGGACCACGCCACCACATGGAGGAATGTACCTACTGGCAAAACCTAGCTATGCCACTGGGCAGGAGGGGTGTGCAAAAGAAACCAGGCAGATCACAATACACACCTGGTTGGCAGTGTTTTGTTTGATGACTTTTGAGGTAGCTCTGTGGTTAAAGGTGTGATGAGGGTTAGGAGGCACAAACTACAACAAGGCTGTGGACTCCGAATCCCAAGCTGCACCTGGTGGCAGAGGGCTGGCAACATATCCCAAGCTGCCCCAGTCTCTGACTAGGGAAGGAGGGGCAGCTGAAAGGGATATAAGGGAGGAAAAGGCGGGAAAAGGGGAGTCCAGCATGGAGAGGAGGTGAGAGGTGGTTTGGTATGACAGAGGGCTTGAGGTGGTAGGCCATGAAACACGCTGTGCTGCATTTTGCCTTGTGAAGACTGTAAATAGACATTGTTGTTATCAAGCCTGTTTGAGATAAAAGTTATCTGAAGTGTTTGTATGCAGAACAACCCCAAGCTTGTACCTTCAAAAATGGAAGAAAGTCAACCTGTTACCACCACAACTGCCTCCTCTGACCTTAATTCCTCCACATCAACAGACTTTGATTTGGAAAGAGTTCCAGTCCCCCAAGTGTCTACACCAGGGACCCCAGTGAGGGGAAGAGCAAGACACCACAAAAAGTGCTGTGCCTGTGAGTTGAAGATTGCCAGGTCAGCAGTTCGAGACCTGGGTGCTGCATGAAGAGTGAGCGCTCATCACTCATTCCAACTCCTGCCAACTTAGCAGTTCGAAAACATGCAAATGCAAATAGATAAATAGGTACCACTTTGGTGGAAAAAGCAGTGTCCTGGTGAGAGGTTCCTACAACAAGCTGGCCAGACCGTAGCTATGTATTGGCATACCATCACTATGGTATCATGCTCAACGCTGTATGCTATGACCATCATCTATAAGATGCAGCACTCATCTCCATTTTACAGGCTAAAGATCCAGTGTTATCCAAGAATCCTTTAGGACTGAGCCAATATTTTGCCAATTTTGAAAAATTATTTCTGAAAGAGAGAGAGAGAGAGAGAGAGAGAGAGAGAGAGAGAGACTAGCAATATTTGTAATAAATCAATAATAAAGTAGTATAGATCTCTGCCAATCTGTATACATGTCTTTTCTTCCTGTCCAGAAATATAGCAAAAAAAAACCCGATTTCAGCATTTTCGGATCCCTAGAATGAATGATTATTAAGCGCCAGTGCTGGAAAAAGCCTCAAGGTGACAAAGCCAGCTAGCTGCACCTTTTCTTTTTAGAACACCAATCATGACTAATAAGTTCCAAATCACATCAATGAAGGTTAAGATATCCTTGACTCACATGTAAAGGTTAATGTAAAAACAACGACATGCCACTGTTTAAGCTGTTCCTTGTCAAATCACATTTGGCTAATGACTTTTAGATTACAAGTCAGGCTGCTGAAATCACTAGATTCTTCTTGTACTTATCTACTAGGGGCAGGTATTAAGATAAATATTAGTCCTCAAATACTTGTAAAATACAAAGGAAAGTCAGAAAAGGATAATAAGATTTGGGCAGTAGAGCCTATAAAGCTTCATGAAACTTTTTCCAAATAAGACAGTCTTCCTTCTTATCTCTTCCCCCTTTTCCCTCTACATGTGCTTCTCAAGGAAGAAGTGACTGTTAAGAACATGACCACTGCTATACTCCAGCTTCATGACCACTCCTGTACTCCAGGAGTACAGGATCCTCCAAAGCTGGGGGTATGTGCAAAATGGCAATTATAACAGGCACCATAAAAAGCATGTACAGTGGCTTAACAAGCATTTCACATAACAAGTATAAATTTCCAAAAAACCTTGCTTCACATAACAAATTCCGCTTCACTTAACAATCAAGTGCACTATGGGCACACGTGCTATGCAGCCCTGATGCTCCACACAGAGGCTCTTTAAAAGGGCTGCCGGCCAGCACTGCTGCCTCTAATGGCCCACAACTTGGGGGCTGTTGCCTAGGGGTGCCAGAGGCAGCTGCCCCTAACTGCCCCAAGTGCCCCCACTGACCACCTTGAACCTCCAGCAGCAGCCCAGGTAAGCCTCCCAGGAAAGTGTCTTTGATTGCAGCCTCCTAACCATGTCTACCCAGAAGTAAGCCCCATTGTGTTAAATGGGGCTTACTCCCAGGAAAGTGTCTTTAGGGTTGCAGCCTAAGTAGACTTCATAGGATCATGCACGTTGAATGCATGTTTTGAATTCAATTCCAGTGTTTTACATCATTTTTACATCCAGTTAATATTTTTATAGGAATATTTTGGGGGTTGTGGAACCAATCATCTGAGTTTCCATTATTTCCTATGGAAAAATCTGCTTCACTTAAAGAGCGTTTCACTTAAAGAGCATGCCTCCAGAACGAATTAAGCTCTTTATGTGAGGTACCACTGTATATGCAAGTGATAAATAGGTACTGTAAGATACAAAATAATAAAGAAAATACAAAATATAAAGAAAAATAAAGCAAATTAACCTGCACTTAATCTCTCATATCTCTCAGGCTGCAATCTGCCCCCCACCCTTACACAGGAGTGAGCCCTACTGATTATAATAGGGTTTACTTTAGAGTAGACATGCAAGGCTATGGGCAAAATCCATAGTACAGGGAGTCCTTGCACCGGTATAAGAACAACTTACTCTGGATTCCAATATGAATTTACCATAGGTTTTCACTAGGTGGTGCAGTAAATATGGGTGCACGTAAAGTCTCTTACGTGCTCCCGTAGTTACTCTGGATTTGGGGGTATGTCTCTCAGGCTCTGGTCTCTCGCCCCCCCCCTTTACATAGGAGTGAGCCCTATTGACTGTAATAGGCTTAGTTCAGAGTGGACAGGCATAGGCTGGTCTCTCAGGAGAGGCTGAGCATGTGCTGGAGGAGTACTGAAAACAGCCGTATCCTGATTGGGACTTTTTTTTTTTGCTTGTTTTACATCACTTGTATTGTGATAGATTTATGATCTATTTTAATGGTGTTTTATTGTATTCTTAATGTTAGCCACCTTGAGCTCCCTCTTGCAGGAGAGGAAAGGTGGGATATAAATTAAATAAATAAATAAATAAATAAATCAAAATTTATTAGAAATATTTACTTGTCTTGCAAAACGCTCTCAATCCAAGTTACTCTCAATCCAAGGTTTTACTGTTAACAAAACTGATCTTCTGACAAGACCATACATGCTGAGCTACTGTTATGTACTCAGGACTGGGGGGAAGGGGAAATAAGGAGAAAAATCCTGGGGTCAGTTGGAGTGGGAGGGAACACTGGTAATAGCTTAAATAAAGGCAAAGTTAAAGGTGTCCCCCACAGGTTGCCCTGCTAGTTGTAACTGACTCTTACGGTGCTGCTCATCCCCCTTAGAAGGCCAAAGAACCAGCGTTGTCTGAAGATGTCTCCATGGTCCTTTGGTTGGTGTGACTCCAGGGTGACCATACAGAATGGAGGACAGCATATCTGTATGTTTAACCATTGCAAAGAGGAGGGAATTTTGGCAGGTGCTGCTTTTAAAACCCTTCTGTGTTGATCTACACCTGGTTAAATTCCCTCTATTATGCAATGGTTAAAGGCACTCTGTCCTCTATTCTACATGGTCACCCTGGGTGTGACTAAATGTAAAAGATGCACTGAATATTTCAACTTTCCCACTAAAGTGGCACTTATTTATCACTTGCATTTACATGTTTTTTGACCCCTAGGTTGGTGAGTAGGAGGGCCACTTACATACTAACCAACTTTTGAGCACTGACATAGCTGTGCCATTATGGCATGTGCTGCATCCTATAGCTGGGAGACAGTCACAGATGCCTCCTCAAGGTAAGGCACTGTTTATTCCCTTACCATGCATTGCCCTTATGCCAGTGCTGGAAAGTTGGTTAGGACTGCACCCTTAAGCTACCTCACCCCATAAGCTGCTCCTGGCTGCCCAGGAAACCACTTCCTTGAAGCAGAATCAGGATCCAACATAAGTGTTATATCCTCACTCCACCACATCTATAGTGAGACCAGCACCAGTTCCCCTTTCAGCCAAACTGTGCAAGCAGAGGTTCTGTTGCTCTGTTAGCCTCCATTCCTTATCACACTCAGAAAGGTACACACAATTTTGGCTCATACCTGTGAAACAGTTAATAACATGGTGATGTTTAGCAAACTTCCTAACACAATAATTTTTGAGTCACCAAATTGCAAACCCCTTCAGCATTTGGACATTTCATATATATACAAAAAGCCTACTTTTTAATGTTTCATTTTTAATGTCATATTAGTTGTGCTGGATACCAATTAAATGAAGGTACGGCTGGGCAGGATCAGCCTGCTCCAGGATGTCCAAGTAATTGCCTTTATCATTCGAATTAAATGTCTCATTGTGCCTGCAAAAGTTAATATCCTGTCTTGCACAGAGCATGGCTGCCTTTAAAGTTGTACAGCATGCTGCCAGTTTTCATCTGCAACCACATGATGATGAGAGGCAAAAAGCTGGTTTGCTTCATCTCCAAAACTCTTACAACCCAAGCCTATCTTTGGCTGGGCTGTGGGGTGTAGCAATGCTGACACAGCTTCTGACGTATGTATCCAATAGGCCTGCTGGGGACCAACACTTCTACTTATCCCTCAGCCACTGCCTGAGCCCTCTGGGCACCACTAAGATCTGTACCAGCTATTTTTTGGGCATAGTTTGGTTAGCATCAATGGATATGTTGGGCTGGGCTGGGAACATCAGATCTGGCAGACATCACTTCCACTGAGAACTATCCTGATCTGATCCCTGACCCAATCTGCCCCTGCTGCCAACTTTCTTGGCTTGCTGTCACCCAGACTGCTGTCACCCAGCCTGGATGGTCCCTGTTGTATTCATTTGCCAATTTGCCTACAGGATAAAGTCCACTAACTATTAAAATAATCAATGCAAATACAATATAGGGGAGACTTAATGCAATGTAACCCCTGCTTACTGGTCAAGAGACACTCTTTCAAGTGGGTGTTCCTCTTTTCTTTAGCGGGGCAGAGTAACTGGCCCTACCCACCCCAGCAATGTCTGTTCTAGTGGCTTCTGCTGGTGTTCTTTTTGCACTTTAGATTGTGAGCCCTTTTGGGACAGGGACTCATTACCTATTAATTAGCTATTAATTTTTTCATTTTCTTGTCAACGGCTTTGTGAACTTTTCAGTTGAAAAGCGGTATATAAATACTGTAGATATAGATATAGATATATATAGATAATATAAGGTGGGCTTCCTCTATGAAAACTAAATGCTCCCATATTCCAACAGAACTCCCACTGCCAAAATTCCCCAACAGGATTTTCAGAGACCACGACAGTATTGCTGCATCTCTAAACATGGATTTAAAGCCAGATCCTGATGGGCTTGTGTCGCCCCATAACTGGTATGCACTGGGTTGCAAATGTGGTTGCCTGCAACAGCCAGCAACAGCTCAGTACCGGAGCTTGGCTCAGCATGGGCCCATGGTGGTCCAGTACCAGTTGCGGACTTGCTGGAAGGCGTGGCAGGGAAGGGGGCAGGAGGGGCAAGATGAGTGGATGTATAGCCTTGCTCTGCTGGATCTATAACCCTGCATCAGACCTCCTGGCTCAACTCAAGACTTCTTTACTCTATACTGAGTCAAGTAGCCTCATTGCAGGGCATCTTCCCTTACCTGGCACAAGGAGAAGAATGTCCCCTTCCCCATGGAGTCAGCATCAGCTGCCCAGCATCCACTGGATGATGTAGCGGCTGTTTTCACACCACTGTCAGCCCAATCTTGAGTTGCCTGATGCCCAATGTAGCAGTGGTATTTTTAACAAAGCTATTTTTAAAATAACTTTTTTAGCCATTTGTTCAGCTATGTCAATTGGTAGAATCATTTTGAAATGGTTGTCATAATTAGAAATTGTTTGATGCAGCTGTACTTTGGCATTTATGGTCTCTAACATTGCCAGGCATTATGTTAGAAAATACTTTATGTTTGTTCTCCACATTCTTGTTGCTGCTGCTAAGGAATAGGCCTTGTTGTGGATGATTATGTACCATGACACAGTACAAGGCATTTAATTAGAACAAACCATTCTAATAATTTATTGGGTCATCTCCTGGGTAAGCAATTTAGCTTAATGGCAGCGTGTGCCAATACCGTTTTCTACATTTGGAAGAGTATAAGAATAAAATGCATCTAATAGAAATAGATTTGGGTGTTTCCAAGTGATCAAATGATGTTTAGTCACATGTGAAAGAAAATGAAGAGGTTCTGCTTCAGAGATGTTTAGTTCATTACTTAACCATAAAAAGATTGTGCAATGTGTTATCCACACAGATGGATAGCGGATCACTGGATGCTGAATTCACATACAATTCTGGCACTTTCTTCAAGGAGCACAGACCTGAAAGGTAGCCCACTGTGGCCTATCTCATCTGCATAACCAGAACAACTAAAGCTGCAAATACAGCCACACATTCCTGAAAGTAAGCCCCACTGAGTAGAATGGGAGTTGTTTTTGAATGCACACACATAGAATTGGGTTCTATTCAATCCTATCCAGAGTTAACTGGGAGTAAGCCCCACTGACTATAATGGGAGTTACTTTTGTGTAGACATGCATAAGATTGGGTTCTCAGTGTAGGGAAGGCCACACTAGTCCATACCTTTTTCCCAAATGTACCACAACCATAACGCACCGCCATCTTGGTTCATTATTTAAAAAATTTATATCCTGCCTTTCTCTGGGAAATAGCCCGACTCAAGGCAGCTAACATAAAATATAATTAAAAACATAAATAGTACAATTAATAAAAACCATTTAAACATCCAGGCTAAAAGCATATATGTTAAAAACAATAAAACAACAGCCCCCCCTAACCTCTGCCCCATTAAAAAGCTTATTAAAAAGGTTCATGCCATTAAAAAGGTTCATGCAAGACCTCATGAATCCAAGAAGCCAGTGCCAAGATCTCAGGATATTTAAGATAGCAACACTGAGAACTTGTGAGATCTAAATTTGCAGCACCAGGGACAGTTGGGTAAAAGACTCCTGGAGGCATCCTATGGTGCCCCTGTGAATTCACAAAGCATCCTCAGGCACTACAACATACAGGCTGGAAACCACTATCCTAGTCCCAGTTATCAGACAGAGAAAAGGGAGCTTCAGAAGCTTTAGGTATATTTTGCTTGTGAAGCTGGGCAGAAAAAGAAAAATGGATGTATTTGAGACAAAATGGAAGCAGACAAGACTGATAATCATGTCAGCTTATTGCCCAAATGGCCTCCTTCTAAGCTGAGATATTCTGGAGCACCTAGAAAAATTTGAAGGTTTGAATGCAGAAGAACTGAATGGGAAATTTAGGCATTATTAAAGGATAAATATGGCAATAAAGAAGCAGAGGAGAGTCCCATTTCAAAAATACAATATAGACATCTATTTATGTCATGCTAGTTGAATTCTTGGAAGGCACAGCATGAAACAATGTGGCCATACTTGAATTAGCAGTGCTTGACATGAAGCATGTAAAATATATATGGTACGTCAATTTCACCATATATATGGTTCTTCAGTTGCACCATTTTTTTAACAGAAATCCATGGACAGAGTGTTCAGTTAAGCCTTCTGAGGGTTCAGATATGTTCATATATAAGTTTCATATGGAAATGAGAAAAAGGAAATTGTTTGAATCTTCACATTTCCATGGCTTTCTGAACACGTTTAGGGATTCAAAGGGTAAATATTGCAGTTTGGCTACCAAGCTTCTTCAACATGTGTGGTCACCCAGAATTCACAATGAGCACTTCTGCTGAAGATCCTCTAGACCCTAACATCTAATCGTTTGACAATTTCAGATGCAGTCTGCCGCAACTCCCAAATCCCATTACATATCTCTAAGCCTATGCTCTTGACAAGATCAGTTTCATTCAAAAAGAATGATTAATACCACTAAAAGAAGAAAGCCATTTAGTCAAGTGCTAATTCGTCATTATCAGGTGACCAATCAATTATCCCCAATCCAAAATATAAAAAATTAAAAAGTCAGGACATTTTGATACCTTTTGTTAACCACCAATCTCTTCTGAAAGATCTATTAACTGAGTTTGGATTAAAGGCTTTTTGATGCAATTCGTTTGTGTCCACACTCGACTATCTTTTTGGATTATTATAGTAATGAAGAACTAGCTGAACATTTCCTTCACTGAGGAAATTGTTGACTGAGTGTGCCTTCCACCTTTCATAATGCATCGAAATAAAAGGCAAATCAAGAAGGTATTATAATCTAATTTGACTTTAATGCACATAAAATCAAGTCAAAAATATTTTCTATTATCATTACAGTTCAAGCGGGTTAGCTCTTTGCCACTATAAATGTACAAGTTATAACAGCAGGCGGGAAAAAAGGCAGATTCTTTCATCACTGCCATCAAAATGCACAGTGGTAAGAAATTTGCCATTAAATAAAAGATTACCTGTGACATGGAATTTGTCATTTACATGATGAAGTGCCCTTGTGGCCTAATGTAAGTTGCTGAGATGCCAACTGAAGGTCAGAACATCAGCATCCAAAAGGATACCTACAGAGAAGATGAAAGTTCGCCCATGGCAAAGCATTTCATTGAAAAAGAGACATCAAGTAACCTCATACCAAGATTTATAGGAATCAAACATATCCTCAGGCCTTCTTTCTGCTGAAGACAACATACAAAGTATAATTATTAAATCACAAAACCTTTAAAAATATTTTAAAGCTCAAATGTTATTTGGGGCAATGTTACCTGATTGAACTGAGAGGTTTCTGGATCGCTAATATTACTCCCAGGGAATATACAAAAATCCCCACAACAGGGGTTACTGGGAGGTCAGGGATTTTAAGATGGAAACAAAAATATGGAGCCAGAATGGTGTAATGGTTTTGGGTTGGACTGTCCTTACAATCCAGAGTATCTATGTGAAGACGTAAGAGGCACTTACTCTGGATTGCTCAATGCATTTCCCATAGGTTTCCCATAGGGGGCACCATAACTACATCAGTGTAAAAGGTCCCGTAGTTACTCTGGATTGTAGCCTTAGACATGGAAGGTCCATGTTCAACCTTGAAACTTGCTGGATGAAACTTGGGCCAGTCATGATATCTCAGCTTCACCTACCAGACAGGGTTGTTGTGATGACAACAACAGGAGAGGAAGAATTATGGACACCAACATGAACTGGTGGTATAAAAATGTGAAAAATAAAGAATTTTTTAAAAATTAGGAACATTTAGGATACCTCAAGGCAACACAAATTGAGTCCAAATCTGAACATAAACTGTGGCAGGTTGTTCCATCACCACCCCATGCCCATACTTCTAGATAGATTTTAAACTTATAGCACAATCTTAACTTGCACTAGAATAGGGAGGCCTGTGGACCTAGTACCATATCCAGTGCAAATTCAGAGCTGCTGCCACACCATCACTGGACAAGGGAATGGTTATTCTCTCAGCCGGGGTAACGTGGTAGCAGCCCCAATTTTGGTGGCACAACTTTGAGTAGAGCAGAGAAGGCTGTTCCATGCTGCCTGGTAATGGTGTTGAGATCTATTATAATTGTCCCCAACTGTAGGATGCAGCACATGCCCCACTAGCACAGCTAGTATACAAGAACATTTGTTAGGAATGTGCCTGTATAGTTGCCAAGGATTTATACCAATTGTCTTCTCTAAACCAGTGTTACTCAAATTGGGGATATTGCGATCCTTCAGATCGTGTAAAGATCCTCCTCTTCCTTTAAGAGGTCGGGAAAGGCAGAAAACAGCAATACAGCCCTACAGGGGAAGGAGGACTATTTTCAAACCAAAGAATGGTGCTGCCATGTTTTGGGAGTAGTGGGGACCCCTGGATATCCCCACATAGTGCTTGCAGGGTTTCCTGCGGCTTGAAAACTACTGAAAATAGTGATCACATTTAAACCAGAAGTCAGGCTCTCGCGTGTTCCCCAGGGCTTCCCACACTCTCCAGACTCTGGATGTACCTCTCTTATGTTTGAAAATAATGCCCTCTTCTCCCCCAGGGGCACAATCCTGGGGATCGTCTAACTGACCTCGCCCCTCCCCTACTAAAACTTACTTAGGAGTAAAGTTTCCTTAAATTTTGTGAACCATTGCCCTAAACCATTCTCGTTTCAACATTTTTTCCAGGCAGGAGTGAAAAGGATAATGTTTCATGCTTTTTTTCCTGAGCAGTCATAAGAAAAGATTTCACAGGAACCGGAAAGTGATTTGGGTCAGGAAAAGTTGACCCATCATTACTCATTCAGGGCATTTGGTACTTTTGTTTGGATTTGGGGATTATATTTTTGAACATTAAAAGCAGGAGCAGATCCTTAAGTAGACAGTACTTTTACTACGTGACTGTCCTCTTGCCTTGCTTGTTTTTAATATTGAAATAGGAGCTAAGGGGAACAATCCTGATCAGTGTCACAGCATGGGTGCCGCAACCACAGCCTTGACACAGATCAATCTTCACCAGCCAATGTGGCTACTGTTTTCACTGCAGATTAAGTTCCCATTAGCATTAATTGGAATTTCCTTCTTAGAGAAAGCAGCAGCCATATATGAAGAGGAAATCCAGATTGGGACCATAGTGAAATCAAGGGGTTAAAGCTTCTTCTGCAGTACAGCCCCTGTCATTTTTTATACATAAGCCATCAAGCATTGGAAGCTGATGAACACACAGTAAATATACCACATTCCCTAAATATGAACTGTATATGTTCAGAACACAATTTAAGCCAGTATAATGTATACTTTTTTCCCTTCCTGTGGTGGTGTGGAGAGGCCGGCTCATGTCTGTGCATTGGCCTAACCCCACCAAATGCAATATGGCATTTTTATGTTATCCAAGGCACTGTGGTTGAAAATAACTGGATCTGAAGAAGGATATGTAAATTCATCAGTCAATGAGGGCATTTGCTATATTACTATGGGGGAAAAAACCTTTTAGTGAAATGTCATATGGTACTTCCTTATTCTTTGTATTGGAACTCTATGTTTGCACTGTCTGACAAGGAATGGTATGCAAAACAAGTCAACAGTATAAAATAAAAGAACGTGATGAATCCATGTTAATAGTGAATGAAGGATTTCTCTGCTAGGAGGGTGCCGAGGGTATTTGTTAGAGATGAAATGTAAAGTGTCAATGTTTAAACAAAGTAATGAGTTGAAATGATATTTTTCCTCAATTCTGAATTACACCTTGGGGATGATGAATTTGAGAAGTATTTACATTGAAGATTCCTGTACTCTTGGCATAAAAATGGATTATTTGCTATTCCATTTCCAATTCATTTCTCTGGATACAGAAGAGTATTCCTGCCTATGGCATAAATAACACCGGCTTGCTTGAAGAACATAGTTTAGTGAGAAGAGTAGGCATGAAAAATGTACAGAAGTAAAAGGTGGCTGCTTGTAGTATGAAGATCTGTAGTGGGACATATGGTTATTTCATTTTCTCTATAAACCATTTTGTGTACATTTTGTTGGAAAGCAGTATATAAATACTGTTGATTGATTGATTGTTCGATTGACTGACTGACTGACTGACTGATTGATTGATTCTTCTAGCATCAGGTCCACTGAACTGTTGGGAAAGGTTGAAGTTCAGATAAAGAGTTTAAAGCCTAAACCTTTTCTGTGTTGGATGTAGGGTGATGGCCTGCAATGGATTGAGGCAGTGGTGGGCCCGGCCTCTCCCAAGATTCGGTTCGCCGGAAGTGGGAGGGGCCAGGCCAGGGTCAGGGGGTGGGGTGGGTCAGGGGGCGGGACTGGGGAGGGGCAAGGGGCGGGGCAACATCGGCACAAGCGCAGTGCCTCTACTAAAGCTGGCAGGCCAGCTTCAGCAGAGGCACTGCGCTTGCGCCGATGTCTGCGCCTGCGCAGTGCCTGCCCTGAAGTGGGCAGGCCGCTTCTAAGCAGGCTCTGCGCAAGTGCCGACATCGCGCTTGCGCAGAGCCTGCCCAGAGGCGGGCAGGCCGCTTCTAAGCAGGCTCTGTGCAAGCGCCGATGTCGGCGCTTGTGCAGAGCCTGCCTAGAAGCGGCCTACCCGCTTCTAGGCAGGCACGGTGGGGCGAAAACATGGTGGACCGTACCAGTCCGCTATGTTTTTGCATTTCTCTGTTGCTGGTGGTTCGCTAGCGGCAGGGAAACGGGAAGATCCAGTACAGGCGAGTAGGCCCGTACCAGTAAGTGCCCACCACTGGATTGAGGTTGGCTGAGGTGCAACACAAGGCAAGGGATATCTCAGATCCTACAAGGGAAGGGATTTCCCTTAACCCAGCATTAGGATTGCACCCTTAGATACATTTGCTCATTGATTTCTTCCCATATTTGGGCTGCAATCCTATCCACACTTATTTGGGAGTAAGATCCATTGACTAGAATGCTTCATAATGTCATTTCTCTGCCTCATTATCACAGCTTCAGTCATATTTGATCAACTGGATCAGAGGCTCTTAAGGGACCTGAGGGTGGCAGCAGGCCTGATAGAGGTTCATCATGGGCTTCATCTGGCCCAAGGGTCTAAGTCTGGAGGCTTCTTTCCAGTTCTGCAGAGCAATAGCATAGGCTGTCAACAATGTTGTCACCAAGTAGCTGGAGGCTCTGGGGAAAATCTCTGTCATAGGACCCTCCTATACTCCAAAGACACATTGGGTGCAACCACTGCCACCAGTACTGATGGATTCACAGTTGGCCTGAACCAGGAGACCCTCAACTGGCCAACCACTGACACATATACCCTGCCAGACACTCTCAGATAGTGACACTCTTAGACAGCCTACACTGCCATTGTTTGCCGCAGTTCAGCAAACTAAATTCCACTTTTTGGTTTCTAAGTGAAAGCAGAAGGGGAAATAATGCTATTTGTTACTCATCTTTATTTTCTTCTTTATCCCCTTCCTCTGAATACAAGGCACGTGTGTGCCATTATTTATTCTTTTCTATCTTTATATATTCCAATATATTGTGTGTTGTTAAGGCATTTCTAAGAAAAAGAAATTAAAGTTTCAATAAAAAAGTTAAAAACTAACAACAAATAAGAGTCCGCTTAGCACAGCTGAGGAATCTGCTGTCTACGCCAGGAGGCTACAATGTATCTGCCTGACATCAAACCAGCCTCATCCACAGCAAAGCTCTTTCAAAATATTCACTGAAAGAGAAGTTTTGATGGTGGGCCGAAGACAACAAAACCCAGAGAGGAGTAAATAATTTAAAGCTTAGGATGCAGTGAATTCTTGGCTTGGTGTTTCGAAAGTGCTGGCCCTGTGTAGACTGCAGGCAATCCTTTAACATTCAGATCTTGTGCAATTTTTCCAAATCGCAATCATGAAACTCAAAGAGAACTTTTCATGTAGTGGGTTTTCTTGTTCCCATTCACCAGAATGTGGGTAGATGGGTTTTAAGAGTGGTAGTGGGATTACCCAAGATTGCATATAGTAGTATAAAAAAACAGATGTACTAGAGTCAGAAAGTAATTGTCAGTAAGTAGCAGCACCAAACACAGCATGGAAAATAAATGAAGCTCACTTTGTTCCCCCCACCAACTAGGTGAGAATCAGATGACATGGCCAAAAGTGGGATACTGTACTATGCGACAGTGGTTTTCAAAGTGGGGTCAGGATTCCTTTAGGGCAGTGGTTCTCAATCTTCCTAACGCCGTGACCCCTTTATAAGTTCCTCATGTTGTGGGGACCCCCAACCATAAAATTATTTTCGTTGCGACTTTATAACTGTAATTTTGCTACAGTTATGAATCATAATGTAAATATCTGATATGCAGGATGTATTTTCATTGTTACAAATGAAATGTGTGTTCTGTGCATACGTTGAGCACAATGGGATTTATTTCAGAGTAGGTATGCATAGGATTGTACCCTGGGGCTGCAATCCTATTCACATTTACATGGGAGTAAATGCCCCCCTGACTATAATGGGATTTATTTCAGAGTAGGCATGCATAGGATTGGGCCCTGAGGCTGTCAGTCAGCCCCAGTGTGAGCGCAGCTACAGCTGGAGGTCTGGCAAGCCTGACCTGGCCCCTTGCACCAGGGGTCTTTAGGCGACCCCCAGGAAAGCTCTAGGCGATCCCCAAGGGGGTCCCGACCCCCACTTTGAGAAACACTGCTTTAGGGGATTGTGACTTCATTTCAGGTAGCTCACAAAAAGCTGGGTGCTGTCATTTAGGAATCAGGTACAGGATGCCACCATCTTGGAACGAGACACTCTGGCTGCATTCCTAGAAGTATCATGGAACACAGTGGGGCTTGCTTCTGAGTTGACATGGAGGAGCTCTGGCACCAGAGAGCACCTAACCATGTCTACTCAGAACTAAGCCCCATTGTACTCAATAGGTGTTGCTCCCAGGAAATTGTGTTTAGGATTGCAGCCTTCCTGTTTGATATTACTTCCAGGGCTGGGGATTAAACCTACAAGGGCCATTGCCCCCTAATTGGATGGACCTGACATTGGGAAATCTGGCTCTCCACCTCCAATGTCAACTGATTTGAATTCATCCGCTCCCCGATATGCATAAAGCTAGCTATGAGAAACAGAAGGGGCTTCTGACCTATACTGGGGGGAAACAAGTTGTGAAGAAATCCATTGGGGTATATTGGGACTTTTGTGTTTGTGTATTAAACTTATCCTTGGAAGACTGCAATACAGTCTGCAATACAGACTACTTCAGTCCTACTGAAGCATTACTGCCTATGTGTCTACATTTTCCTTCTTCCTAAACATGTTCCTCAACTATCCCTTTTAGAGTCCCCCATCCATGGCAGAAGACAACGAGTCCACCATGATCACATTTGTGTTAGTATTTTGGGGTATTCACAGAAACATCTGTCTAAATATAGACACCCAGCCAATACATACACCCTGCCTCTCTCACATACATACACACAGATTCCCCTCTGCCTATCAACATACCTACTTATCTTTCTACCAATGATTTAGTCAAACGCAGAAGGTATCTTGTTTTATAAATGCCTCAGCTTCCTATGAAGAGACAGCTATGATTTCTTAGGACTAGGCCCCATTAAGCACAGTGGGACTGACTTTTGAGTAAGCATGTACTAAACTGAGCAGAACTCATTTTTTCAGTACTGCCAGATCACCATATTCTGTGGGGGAAACTTTAGATTGGGCACATTTCTCGATCCGATTTGCTCTTCAGGAGCAATAAAAGGCAAATGAAACTCATATAAGAGCCAGAGTGGTTGTTGAACTCATTTCTGAAGGCCAACATTCTCTGAAAATGTTACTTTTCTGTGCCACTTTCTTTCCATTTTATCTGGTATTTAATTTTCTAGATGTGGGTTTTCCTGCCACTCTGAAACCTGTTCAAATGCTATATGATCATTTGCGAATGGCAAATTTGGTTCTGTTTGACAGATTTTATTCCCGCACACTTCCAGATAAGAAGCCAACATTTTCTATTCTCTCATTAAGCTAAATGGGTTTGCTGGTAGATGTCCCAATAGATTAATAAAATGGCTTGTTGCAATTCAGAGCCAGGTATTGTGCTATAATATTAATAGGACAGGCTCATCCTGAATAAAAACCCTATTCCTTAATAAAAAATATGAAAGATTTTCAAATATAAAGACAGGGAAAGTGGGAGGCTATACTTGCTGAACTGTAGAATATTATGTTAAATACAAGCTGACATCTTTTCAGTAATTTGAGAGAGATCCAACATGAAAATACTTCATCTCATTGTAGGAAGAGAAATATTCAAGATTTTGACTTGTTAATTTGTCAGCACAAAATCAGAAAATGACTCGAGCAAAACCATTTTTGAAAGTATTTTTAAAGTCTTGTTCCTTCCTTGTCCCTTCCTTATCCCAGCTAACCTTTTTTTCTAAACAGATAAATACAAAATAATATGGTGGTGTGTTACTAATCTTATCCACATTAGTTTAAGAAGAACAAAGATTGACAGTGATAGATTTAATAAATAGTCTTAGGATCATAGAATTGGAAGGGTGTTATAAGACAATCAAGCCCAATACCAAGCCTAGTGTAGGCAGACCATAATAACAACATCCGGGATAGATCCAACTTCTGCTTACAGACCTCAAATAATGGAAGATCTTTACCATATTCTGAGGCAGATTTATTGTCAGGAAGTTCTTTGCATCAAAATCTCCCATGTTATAATTTGAACCATATTTGCCACTGACAGGGCAATCTTAAACCCTGGTTAGGCCAGCACAAGTCCCATGTTGGCCTTGGGGGTGTTGCCAAAATGCCCTATGGCACTAGAGATCTAGTTTGCATGCACTTTTTTTTCCAAAAATAGCAACAGAAAACTATCTTTAATAGAAAATATAGAAACATGTGCTGACACTTAACTTTTTTAGAAGAACTAGCTACCATAAACTTTACATAGGATGGGGGAGTGAAAATGTAGGTGGGGGAAGAGAAAGGGAGTTGAAAAGGGAATGTAAGAAAGCCATTGAAGGTAGAAGGGGAAGGAAAAAGAAGCCAGATTTGGGTGGGAGGGAAAAGGAAGACCATGAAGGTGGAGGGATTGTGTGCTTTATGCATTTACACAAGGGTCCTTAATTGGGCATTGATCCATGAGACAGCATCATTCTAGCACTGGCCCTGCATTTTGTTAGGAAAACAGGGTTCATCTATATTCCTTTTAGCAGCGCACATGAAAGGGAGGTGCAGGGGTAAATTGTACAGGGTCAAAAAGGGGAACCAGGAGAAAAAAGAGAGGGCCCAAAAGTTTCCTGGGATGTTAATTTTCCAATCATATCAGGACACATGAATGTAGGATGTAGGGTGTACATCATACCAGTGTCTAAAAGGGGAGCTGAGAGCCAGAGGATTGGAGCTGAAAGTTTTTTGCGCTCTCAGAAAAATGTTTTCTGTAGTGTGAAGCATGCATTAATATGTTGTGTACATCTACATATCTATTGTAAATTGTAGAATTATTATCCAATTATTGTATGAAATTATGATATAATGTAGAAGGGAAAGAACCCCTTCCCCCCCCCCCCCCAAAAAAAAAAACTTTGTACCCTCTGATAAAATTCCTGGCTAATAGTATCGCTTGGAAGTCCTGAATCATTTTCCTGATTAATGTTTATGAAGTGCCTTTAGATGCTTACGAGGCAGGCTCTAGTGAAGTGTATGAGGTTGTCATTAAGATTTACGGTACTTCATCATGGAGAGAAAGGAAAAATAGGACATTGAGTAATGCTAAATATTTTACATTGATGGTGGATGCTATAAGGTTTAAGAGTATTTTGTTGTTCTCTTACTTACCATCAGCATTGGCACCACTGACAGCTGGCTACCAGAAATGAAGATGGAAGAGTCCTGAATTAAGCATTGCAATGTCTTATGGGCATTCCATATGTTGAAGAAATTCCTTATGCCTGACTCAATCAAAAGAAAGCCCATTTTTTCCAAGAACAACTGGACAGATGCTTCTGGGCAACTGTAAGTAGAGCAGTGATGACCATTCCACAATGCTTGTGCTTAGCACTATTGGTGCCTTGCATGCGTGCACAGAGGTTCTATCTATACCCTTTTCAGTGATGGGATTCAAAGAAAGTAACAACCGGTTCTCTGCCCATCTGGCAGCCACTTTTAAATGGCTATTTTAAAACTTTATATGTCCTGTCTCTCTTTAACAACTGGTTCTATAGAGTAGGTGCGAGCCTGCTGGAGTCCACCACTGACACTTTTGTCTCTCTGTGCCTGTTAAAAGTAAACTACAACAGTTTATGGCTGCAATGCTAAAGACACGTTCCTGGAAGTAAGACCCATTGAACACAATGTGAAGTAAGACCCATTTGAGTAGACATGGTTAGGATTAGCCACTTACCCTACACTGACCATTACATTGTGATGACTACAAGCAATCTCTGAGTTTTAGAAGAATATTGTTTCTGAATGCCAGATCAATGGTGTAGCTAGAAGAGAAAGAGCTATGAGTCTTGGAGGGAGCATCACCATTCAGAGTGATGCAGCACAAGGTGCACCTTCAGAGTCTTTCCAAGCGCGGGGAGCAAAACAGAGCCTTTTGGTCTGGAATGGCTCAGAAGGGAGAGCCCCCCTTGTGTACCTTAGTGAAGCTCCCTTCAACACTTCTCTGCCCTCTCTAGCTATGCCACTGATCTGGCATTCAGAGACAAGCTACTACTAGATAAAAGGGGCTGCCAACAGGATTTGGGCGTTTTGATGTCTTAAACTGCTTCTTTGGGGTATCTGGTGAACCACTGTAAAATACAGAAAGATTGCCTGATCCAGCAGGGCTGTTCTCATGTTCTTATAAGAGCATATACAGGTACGCTTTCATTATCTTCTATGCCAATTGTCTTCAAAGTGGGGGTTGTGACTACCAGGCAGGTTGCAGAACCCTCACAGGGGGGTCACATAGGCTAAGGGACCACCATCTTGGTCCTGGATACCCCCAAAAATCAACTTTGCAATGGTGTACACTACCCATCATGTCATATGTCATTGGATTTGTCTTGAAGAGCTGACTCCAACACAACAATCCATTTTGAAATAGCTCCTTCCTACCAGAAGTTTTGGTTAAAAAACTGAAAAGCAAAAAATATGCATAGAAAATGCATGGGAAAATGAAAGTAATTTATATTGCAGCTCTACTCACAAGTAGGAAAATGTGCCATAGTCCAGTGGAAAAGGCAGGCTGAGAGCAATCCAGACACCAAAAGGGTCCTGATCCAATGAGCGCAGCCCCCAAAATCACCCCAGAAGGATGTTCTCTTCTCACTGACAGCTGTGTTTACTTGAGAGTAATCAAACACTTTGGCTGGTGTGGAAGTTCAGTCCACGGGGTGCAAGGCTTCCAGCATGGCCCTGATCCCAGGCACCTTTAGCTTACAAGTGATCCAGAAGGCAGCCTCCATCCCATCATAGATATTGGCTCTACAGGTAATGTGAATATTTTTTAAAAATTTCATTTGTAAAAATAGTCCAAACTCCTCTTTCTCCTCTTCCCAAGTCTAATTTCCTGTCCTTATCCCTCTGGGGTTTTAATGCTTTTGTGGGGAGTATTTAGGCTGTTGTTTATTTATTTATTAATCAGATGTTCTCTTTCTCCAGGTCACATCTTAGTTTTATCCATGAATCTTGGGAAAAAATTTTCATTGACCTTCTTTTGCTTGCGAGCAGGCAGCCTTTAGCCTCCTTGGAATTAATAAATTATATGTAATAACTTGTATAAGCAATAATTTTTAAATGTAAGATTCAGTAATACTGTGTCTGAATGAAGCACATGAAAGCAATATACACAAGGATTTTGAAATTTTGTTATGTTCTACACTTTTTTTGGGTGGTCTACATTTTGAAGGGTGGTGCTCTCAGAAAGAAGGGGGCAGCCAGGCTTGGGGAGGGGAGCATCAAAACGGAGCACCAGGAGCTCCCAAGCCAACCTCCCTGTAGCTCCACAAGGGCTTCTTGCTGCAGGCACCGCCTGAACCCTGACAAGTGCCTTCTAAGCCCAGGAGCATGGGGTGTATGTGTGTGAGAGCATGAGTTGTATATGTGTATGCATGTGTATGTGAGTGTGAGTGCATGGGTTGTGTGCGGATTCATTTGTGTGAGAGTGCATATGTGTGTATGTGTGTTGTAGGTGTGTGAATGAGTGGATGGGATGAAAGGTGCGTGCGCGTGTGTGTGTTTGAGAGCACATGTGGAGGTTGGGGGCAATGGGATGGGAGAGAGTCTGGGGGCTTGGGAGAAGTTGGGAGTAAGAGAGGACCTGTGGGGTTGGAGACAGTAGGATGGGAGAGAAAGTGGGGAATTGGGGGCAGAGTGGCCATATGTCCTCTTTTTCCAGGACAGGTCCTCTTTTTCAGCCTTGTATCCCAGTTTAGGGACAGTTTGACAAGGGGGTCCTGGGCAGATTCCAAAGATTGAAAGGGGTCCCCAGCTGAAATGGCCACAGACCTCTGTTCTATGCTGCTATGAACTCCCTTCCTTCAAACCCTTAACTATCTCTAAAATGTACTAAGGACTAGTCTATTTCTACTGGCTTTCTGTAGCTGGACTTAAATCCGTATCTGATTTGATTTGTAGTTCTATTACCTGCTCTGTAGTCTGCAGGTGTGATGGGCTAAAATTGTACCCACAGGCTTCCACAGTGAGTCCCAATGATCTCATTGTGCAAGCAATGCATGGGGAGAATTATAGCCTAAATAAGTAAACCAACCAAAAGCATTCTCTTCTCAGATGTTCTTGCATCCTCTATAGCCAGAGGCCAGTTTGAGCTGAATAGAGCCCTGAAGGATTTTGTCTGGTTGTCTGACAAGTTATGAAACTTGTCTTACAATGTTAAGTTTCTACTCGCTGCTACAAGAAAACTCAATTGCTAAAAATGTACTTAAAATTTGACAGTGAGGGACAACAACACCATGTTCCAATGTGCATCACAAAGGTGCTTGAGCTGCATAGTCCTCATGGCCTCCTGGAGCCAGACACATTCCTCCAATGGAGGAAGGAAGATTAACAGAAGATAAAGTTTTCAGTACTGATACAGTTGTGCCAGCAGGCTGTGCACTGCATTGTGCGAGGGGAGAGGGAAAGTCATGGAGGCTTTTCAAGGTAAGGGAATGTTTGTTCCTTTAAGCCTGGGCTTCATCTCAGCATCAGTGTTGGAAAGTTGGTTAGGATTGGGCTGAAAGTCCCATAAGGGCAAGTACCCTTAAAAGGAAAATATCTTGACAAACCATTCTAAATTAAATCTTCTTTATAAGAATTTTTTAAAATTCCTGCATAGAATCTACATGTGCAAATGGTATGTAAATAAAACTTTATCTAATTGACCAAAACTGCTTTTTTATGCTTAAAGATGCCTGAAACTGTCCTGTTGTGCCTCCATAAACTCTGTTCTTTCAGTTGAGTGTGTATAAGATGGGCTTGCAATTACTGATCTCTGCCCAGTGGTGTAGTGATTAGAGCACCAAACTAGCAACATGGACCTTGGTACAAATCCCAACTCATTTATAGCTTTCATTTAGTAGCATTGGGCCAATCATGCAATCTAAGCTTAACCTAACCCTCCCCTCCCATCAGTAATAATAGCGAGAACAGGATTTCTTGGAATACTGAGTTTCTTGAAAGGAGGAAAAGATTAAATTGTAGCCACTGCACAGCTTGGAAGGTCTGAAAAGGGTCCACCATATTCATTTAACATTATGGATACTCAAGTCTGTCTGTATATTCTCTATAACTAATTTCTCATCTTGAACTGCTTAACCAAATAGGCAGGACCATCACCACTCATGTTGTCAGATGTGAAAAACGTACCCAAAGACACACTTTCCATCAACATTATTCCCTTTTTGTGACCAACTCTCTCATCAACAGGTGTTTTATAAGATAACTAGTGAAAAGCGTACCTGCATTGTGGGAGTAAAATTCCCCCATATGCCATCTCCCCATGGTGCAGCATCCCTCCATGTGCATCAGTCCCCCATGCGCATCAGTCCCCCATGCACAACAACCCCCCCATGTGCAACAACTCCCAATGCGCATCAACCCCATGTGCATCCACCCCATTCGCGACATCTTCCCATGCTACACCCCCATGCTCATATCCCCTGTGTGCATCATCCCCCATGCGCAACAACCCGCATATGCAACCCCCATGTGCATCATCTCCCCATGCGCATCATCTCCCCATGCGCATCATTTTTCCAAGCGCATCATTCCCGAAGCGCATCATTTCCCCCATGAGCATCAACTCCCATGAGCATCAACCCCCCATGCACAACAACCCCCCATGTGCAACAACTCCCAATGCGCATCAACCCCCATGTGCATCCACCCCATTCGCGACATCTCCCCATGCTACACCCCCCATGTGCATATCCCCTGTGTGCATCATCCCCCATGCACAACAACCTGCATGTGCAACAACCCTCATGTGCATCATCTCCCATGCGCATCATCTCCCCATGCGCATCATTTTTCCAAGCGCGTCATTCCCGAAGCGCATCATCTCCCCCATGAGCATCAACCTCCATGTGCATCATCTCCCCATGCACAACATCCCCATGCACAGCATCCTCCTCCATGCAACCCCTCCCTCTGAACAACATCCCCCCCTGGGCACCAGGCACCAAGAAACAAATTGGCTGGATGTTGGTCAGTCTTCCATGTTAAGTATAGGAGAAAAACATGTTGCACCTCTTTTCAACCCCTTAAGGATTAAATTTTTCCACATTGGTTCTTGGAGGGTATTCACGTGACAGAAGGAACACCCTCCCCAAATTTCATGCTTCCAGGACCAGGGGCTGGGGCAGAGCATCCCTCAGTCATCGATTCTACAATGCAAAGTATAGGGAGGAAAACACATTGCGCCCCTTTTCACCCCCTTCCAGTTGGAATTTCCGAAAACCGGTTCTTAGTGCACCCCTCAGTCACGGAAGGAACACCCACCCCCAATTTCACGCTTCTAGGCCCAGCAGTTTTGGCAGAGCGTTGATGAGTGGGTGAATGAATGAGTGAGTGAATCGAACAGTCACTCAGTAGGTCAGTGACTGTTCTCTTTTATATATATAGATTTGTTTTCCCACCATGTCAAAAGTTCATTGGTAGGTCATCTCTCTCTCTCTCTCTCTCTCTCTCTCTCTCTCTCTCTCTCTGAGTTTATATGTGTTCCCATCAAAAAGATATTATGGTAACAAAAATCTTCACCATAGATGCAATAAGTACAGTGGCTGTAACTCACATTGATCTGTGTCTACTAATAATGGCAAGCTGTCTTAAAAGACTGACTGAACCTGGTCTTGGTAATTCCTCAATAGACCAGTCAAGCAATTTCAATCATTTTCATTAACAAGGAATGTCTCCTTGCAACAGCAATCGTTCCCTCTTTTTTTGGTAGCACCTTAAAGACTAACAAATTTATTTCAGATGAATCTTGCAATGCACGAGAGTCCATTTCATCAGCTGCCTTTGATAAACTTCAACTTGGGGCATCTCATGAAGTGGACTGTAGTCTATGAAAGCTTGTGCTGGAATGTGTTGTTGAGGCCTTAAGGGGCTTTGTTGTTTTGGCTCCCATAGGGTCACTAGCCCTCTGCACATTCTAGCTTTATGTACAGTGGCACATTGCGTAACAAATTTAATTTGTTCCGGAGGCATGTTTGTTACGTGAAATGTTCTTTATGTGAAGCAGATTTTCCCATAGAAAATAATGGCAACTCAGACAATTGGTTCCACAACCCCCAAAAATTCATAGAAAAAGATTATCTGTTTATAAAAATGATTACAAAACACTGGAATTGAATTCAAAACATGCATTCAATGTGCATGATCCTATGAAGTCTACTTAGGCTGTAATCCTAAAGACACTTTCCTGGGAATAAGCCCCATTGAACACGATGGGGTTTACATCTGGGTAGATGTGGTTAGGAGGCTGCAATCAAAGACACTTTCCTGGGAGTAAGACCCATTGAACACAATGGGGCTTACTTCTGGGTAGTCATGGTTAGGAGGCTGCAATCCAAGACACTTTCAAAGTGTCTCCCCACTTTCTCCTTCTCTTCATCCTGAGCCCCTCTTTCCCCTGCTCCCTTCTGGCTAGCCCTGAGCTGCTTCCCTCTTCTTCACTGCTGTTCTCTCCCTCTGCCCAACGAATGCCCGGCCACAGGAACAACAACGCGGAAATGTTGCTTTCGCTATGGACAGGCACATTAGGCAGCCCTGATGCTTTTTAAAAGGGCTGCTGGCCAGCGCATCTGCCCAACTGCCAAGGAGTGTGTTCTTTACGTGAAGCACAGTTTGTTACATGAAGCAGAATCCTGGAGAAATTTTTGTTTGTTATGTGAAACATACTTTACATGAGGCGTTACTGTACATGATTAAATCAGAGCTGAGATTATCAACTGTCTGCCAAGTGATTCATTGAATAGGGTTTCCTTGCCCCATGTTTGCAGATGATTCACAGTGGTAAAATAAGGAGCTGCCAATGGGGGGGAGGAGATCCATCATGGGGGTGACACAATGAGTTGTCATACCAAGTGACACAAACCCTAGTGATGCCTCTGATCCAAGTTCCTTATCATTGTACAGTGGTACCTTGTAAGACAAATAACTTGTAAGACAAATGCTTTGTAAGAGAAACTGAAATTTCTAAGGAATTTTGGCCTTGTAAAACAAACAGTTCCTTGCAAAACAGTTTCACAACAAAAATTCAGTGCAAAACAAACAAATTTATGGATCTGCATCATGAGCACCAGTTATGGTGAAGATCTCATCTGCAGAGGAGGAGGAGAATAAGGAGGAGAAATCCATAACTTCAAATGAGATTAGGGACATTTGTAAACATTAGGAAATTGTGCAAAATTTTGTAGAAAAACACCACCCATATAAGGCGTTAGTGGTGCAAGCAATGAATCTGTTTAATGATGATGCAATGTCACATTTCCATGAAATCCTCAAAAGAAGGCAAAAGCAAATGTCCTTAGAGAAATACTTTGTTAAAGTCGTTCAAAAATACACCAGTGACATTTAGTGAAAATTAGTCATCCTTTGCCATAAAGGTTTTTCTTTTCTGTTTTACTGTACAGTATATTTCAGTGTTTTGAATTTGATTACAGCGTTTTGTCATCTTTTCTACATGCCGTTTATATTTTTTATATGAATATTTTTGGGCTGTGGAACCAATCGTCTCAGTTTCCATTATTCCCTATGAGAAAATCCGCTTTGTACAAAGAATGCTTTGTAAGACAAACATGCTTCTGGAATGAATTATGTTTGTCTTACAAGGCACCACGGTATATTACTGCTTATGTTGGACAATGCAATGCTTGTTCATTATCTAACAAACTAGACTCTTGCCCATAGCAACTGCTGAAGTCTACAAGCTCAGTCTACAAGTTTGACAATAACATCTATGAGAATAACTGAGGAAACACAAGAATATTAAAGGATTGCTGCTGGATCAAACTGTGGTTCAAACTAGTGGATCAAACTGGTTCATCTTTGCATTTCCCAGAGTGGTTGACAGATGCTATCGGGGAGCCCTAAGATGCTATCGGGGAGCCCTATCGGGTGTGTTCTAAGTTTATTTTTTAAACAATCCACTCCTCTGATGTATTTATATTTTTTTGCTTGCCTTCTTGTCAACTGCTATTTCTTTTTCAATCATTTTTCTATTCACTTGAGTGAAACTTTAATTTTTTTAAAGCAGTGATTTTCAACCCTTTTCATCTCATGACACACAAACAAGGCACTGAAATTGTCAAGGCACACCATCGATTGTTTTTACCACTGACAAGGTACATCAGACTGTTCAAATCCCCCAATTTTCCCATAAATGAATGTCAATCACCAAAGTCCTGAGGCACACTTGAGGACTATCTGTGGCTCACCAGTATGCCATGGCACGCTGGTTGAAAATCACTGTTTTAAAGAAAGGTGCCTTGTACAACTTCTCGACTCTACTTATTTAGCACACTATAGTCCTCATACACTTATTTGTAATTGTCATAACTTGTGGTATACATTTTATCTGAGCCTGTACTGACTGTTTTATCTGAGCATTTACAATAAGCATTTATCTGAGTGTTCTTAACATCTTGCAAGAACCAGAATAGATTTGATCCTCATAACGTTCAGATTTCCCTTCACTAATAACATCTTTTAATTAGGAACGCCTATATCTGCCTTTCTCATTCAGAGCTTGAAGAACTCAAGGTAGCTAAGCACAAATTGTAAAAGCACACACAGAAAAATAATACAAAGGCATATCATCAAGTAGCAAATAGAACTGCAAAATTTCCACTTAGTGAATACAGAGCTGCCAAGGAAATGAAACAACATCTAGATAGATTGAAAGACTGATGAAATAAAAGAAAGATATAATTTATTTTAAACCAACAAAAATGTACCTGCATTGTGGGAGTAAAATTCCCCCATACGCCATCCCCCCACTGCACATCAACCCCCCCATGCAGATCAACACCCCAAACACATCAACACTCTTCCACTGTGTATCATCTCTCCATGTGCATCACCCCCACGCGGGTCAACCCTTATGCACAATACCTTCCCATGCACATCAACGTCCCATGTGCAATACTCTCCCATGTGCACCAACCTCCTGTGTGCACCAACCGCCCTCCCCCCATCAATAACCCTTCCCTCCCAGTGCATCGTCTGGATGTTGATCAGTCTTCAATGTTAAGTATAGTCCGAAAATGCATTGCACACCTTATCAAACCCTTAGGGGTTAAATTTCTAGGAATCGGTTCATGGTGGATGTTCCCATCACAGAAGGAATACACTCCCCAAATTTCAATCTTCTAGGTTCAGGGATTGGGGCAGATCGTCCCTCAGTCAAGGATTGAGGAATGGAGGACAGAGTACCCAAACCATTGCATAGAAGTGTTTAAAAAGCAGCACCAGCCTTTTCTATGCAATGGTCAAAGGTAGAGGCACACAGTCCTCCATTTTATATGATCACCCTGTGTGAGGGCATCAGAGGTCTTCTTGGGGGAAGAGGAATATCTGGAGAAAACCCAGATCCCGCAATGGAGCTTCTCAAGTCTGCACTGATTATTTTGTTGGTGTAGACTTGAAAACTACCATGTAGGCTTTGCAGTCCAAAACAGAGGATAGTGTATGCTGGATCAGGCCTATGCCAGTACCATCCCTCTTCTGGGCCAGTTCTTGCATTGCTTTTGAGAAAAGTTTCAAATTTCAAGGCAGCATATGAGTGCTCTGGATGAAAATATCACCACTCCTGCCATAGAAGAAGTCTGGAAATCTGCTTCTCACAGGACCCCTCACAACGACACCTCCACTTCCTCAAGCACTGCAAAATTATTCCTAGTACTGTTCACAGAAATGTCTTCTCTCATGTTCCCCACACAGACATTACCCTTTTCCCCCATCACATGTATTATCTGGTTCCAAAAACAGAGATCTAAGAGACGTTTTGAAAAACAAATTATTTTATCTACCAACCGTAGCTCTTTCTTGCAACCTTATTCCAACAGCGAGACTTTCCATTTCTTTTATGTTGAGTATATGACAACTATGTAAAAGATTTCAAACTTGAACACCAATTAGACAGATGGAAGAGCTTTTGTGCTGTATATTTTCAAACATTAATGCCATCATTTGCATGCTGAAGAAACAAAATTTTGATTTTACAGAGGCCATGCAGGATTAATTTAATGATTTGGGTAAAGCTGAG
This sequence comes from Cryptoblepharus egeriae, assembly GCA_030015325.1. NCBI lineage: Eukaryota > Metazoa > Chordata > Lepidosauria > Squamata > Scincidae > Cryptoblepharus > Cryptoblepharus egeriae. The sequence continues at coordinate 107,247,854 of JAREYC010000003.1, read as the reverse complement.
ATTGCCTCCCAGGAGAAGTGAAGGTTAAAAGGTACATCTTGCTAAATATTTAAAATCTTTTAACCTTTCTGGTTTGATCTGAATGATCCTGGGAAAAGAGACCACTTATATAGATTAGCTGTAGCTTGCTTAAAATTTAAATAGTTTCCCTTTGTAAATCTGAAGCTATTGTACAATATTGCTTCCACTATTTCTGTGTTGCGCTTTGTAATAACATTTTAAATCTGCTCTTGATGCATTTTTCAACATGTCTCCCAGATTCCCTGACATATATACCCTGATATGCTTCTGATAAAGGTATACTGCATGAACATGCTCATTGTCAAGTTGCTCAGGAATTTGAGATGTTCTTTAGAACAGTTTGTGAAGAAATTGGGAAAAAAAAATCTTACCTATCCATTTGTATTCCTAGATCTTTTATGTTCATTGATACAGGGGCAAATCCTATCCAAATTTCCAGCACTAATGCAGCTGCAATGCAGCCCCAAGATAAGGCAACAATAACCTTAGAAAGTCTCCATGACTTCCCACTTTAATGATTTTGGCATGGCTCATAATGACCCATTGGCATGGCTCCATCAGGGCTGGAAATTTGGATAGGATTTGGCTATAAATGATATCCCAAGGTTCCTGTTGCACAAAGTGTGACACCAAGTCAGTCCCTATATGGGAGGTGTTTGACAGAGGTGTGTGTCCTGTAGAAGTGTTTCTCAAACTTTTAGGGAGAATTGCTCCTTAAGAAAATCTTTGCGCCTCCTGAAGCACGCTATAGTCCTACATCCATAAAAGTAAGTAAAAGCACTCCCCCTTTATCCTCCCTTAGAAATGCAATCCTGGGGATCACATCACTTACCTCACTCATTTACATGCCCTTTAATGGGACAAGGGGACCTTTACACAAATCGGTGGGTTGTGCCCCCCCCCCCAGTTTGAGTTCCACAGTTTGAGTACCACTTCTATAGAAAGCACTCGACTTTGTATCTGATACTACTAATAATAAACATTTATGTGAAAATTTTAAGCATTCACAGGGCTGGAGCAGATATTTCGCCATTGATCTGGAGATTGGCAGCACTGCTTTGCCCTCCCTACTCACTTATTCGATCCTGACCCATCTCAGATGTTCTTGCACTTCATCATGCAAGGAGGGTGTTCAAAAAGCTACAATTTGATCTTTTATGCAGTGGTGTTGCTAGAGAGGGTCCAGGGGGTACAGTTTCACCAGGCTACAAGCTTTAGGGGGGCTACAAGCTGAGCTTGACATGAGTGGCTAAAATTGTGAAAAATGGGGTATGCATGAATGATAATATCATCATGTTATATATCATTGAAAAGGTAATTTAATGCAGAATTTAATGAAACAAACTACATTGGAATATCTATATTCTATCAAACGTTAAGGCATGTTAAACAGAAAATGAAAAAAACAACAGCCTATGGAACAAAAAGTGGATTTTTAAAACCCCAAATTTCCCATGATACTGATTGCTCTGAGAGCCAAGGAGATGTAATTCTGATACTATATGGAGCTAATAAGGTGTTAATATGAATCAACTCTCATTTCCATATACCGTACATATTTCATAATGAGGTTACCTATGCTAACTGGGTATACAGTACATGCACTTCTAAGTGGTGTCCTCTTCTATTTAGCAGGGGAAGAATAACCATTCCTCTTTGCTCCAGCACAGTTTCCCTAACCAATAAAGGACAAAATTTTTAATTTTTTTTACTTAATCAGATTTGATTTTATTATTGCGGGGAGGGGGCAATAAAATCTTCTTTGACTCCAGATAGCAAATAGTTGCTTTAGGCTACAATCCAGACTAACTAAAGGACCTTTTACACCGACGTAGTTACGATGCACCTATGGGAAACCTATGGGAAATGTATAGAGCAATCCAGAGTAAGTGCCTCTTATGCCTTCCCTTAGTTACTCTGGATTTTAGGGTATGCTCAACCACTAGCAGAGCAATTGGGTGTGAACTGCTGAGGAGGAGGCAGGTTTGCCCCCAATTTTCATTTTAAAAATACCCAGGGATACCATCACTTCCAGTTGTGTCATCATTTCCTGGGCAACATTTTGAATTTTGCACCAGGCTACATGATCATTAGCTATGCCACTGCTTGTATGCATCATTCACAGCTGATTTACAGTTGAAGGACACTGCAGCATAGGATTGGGACATAAGTATGTAAACTTGATAAACTTATATTATTGCTAAACAAACTTGATGTCTGAGCTACAGAAAAAAACTTGCACTCACATACACATAGCAGTTTGCTGATTTTTCCTAGCATAATATCTTTTTGTGCTCCAAAGGATCACCCATTTTTGGGATACCTTCTGCCCAAACTAAAGTGGCTGTCAGTGGAATGAAAAAGTGTGCATGATGTTCACACAAAGGAATACAGAATATTGCACATGGATCATAGACAATAGAATAAATATAGACAGAAGTGCAAAGCACCCATTTTACATTAGTGATAGTCTTCTTTTAACAAGCTGGAACTATTTACTGGCTCAAGACAAGCAGTGATGGGTCAAGAGCCTGAAGGAAAAAGCTACCTTGTCAGAGCTGATTTCTATCCCAGTGCCAGATTACTATGCAACCCCTCGTGTTGATGTGAAGGTGTTCCAGGTGGCTAGCAGTATTGTTTGCTCAGTAAATGTCAGCTATTCCTCCTGATGTCTTTCTAGAATTTCTTGACATTGATGCTGTTCATCCAATAAAATAAAAATAAAGGGGAGGCAGCACTTTTGGAGGTACTGATTTAATGTTTCTGCACAGTTTAGAAAGCACTTTAAATTTTGTCATCCATGAGTCTGAAATGTAATATACCGTACATAGACACTCACCTGTACCTGTACAAAGTATACCTGTACACTTTGGAAAGTGCCACTATTGGTATAGGGGGATTTACTTGGGGAGGGGACTGGGAGCAGTTCTCTGCCTTTGTCCACTGGAACACCTCCCATCCAAATTCCCCTGTGCAACACCTACCCCCAACAGTACCAGGCACTGAGAATCACCAGGCACTCAGCACCAGTGGTAAATACCAGGCAGCAGATAACAGTGGGCACTGGCACCACTGAGCACCACATTGGTTCTTAATGGACCCTTGCATCACAGAAGAAATACTCCCAAAATTTGTAGGCCCAGGGGTTGAGGCTGAGACTGGATGTTTATCAGTTAGTCTTCAATGTTAAGTAGAGGATGAAAATGTGTTGCACCCCTTTTTACCTCCTTAGGGGTTAAATTTCTAAAAATTTATTCTAGTGGGTGCTTACATCTTGTAAGGAATACCCTCCCCAAATTTCATGCTTCTAGGTCTGGGGTTGGGGTTGATCAGTCAGTGATTTTTCAATTTAAAGTGTCGGAACAAAAGTGTGTTGCACCCCTTTTCTCCATCTTCTGGTTTGAATTTCCAAAAACCACTTCTTAGTGAGTGCCTCCATCATGGAAGGAGTGAGTGAGTGAGTGAGTGAGTGTGAGTGAGTGAGTGAGTGAGTGAGTCAGTCAGTCAGTCAATGACATTATTTATTTTTTATATATATTGACTAGCAAAATGTATTTGCATTGCTGGAATAAAATTTCAAGAATATTTGTGTGCCTGGACACACCCTTAACTCTCTCCACCCCCGTGCAGCATTCCCCTGAGCAACGGCCCTTTGCAACACCTCCCATGCAAACCTCCTCCCCCGTGCAAACCCTCCCCCCGTGCAACACCCCTCCAAGTAGCACCCTCGCCTGTGGTATCTTCCTCTTGTGCAAATGCCACTATGGGCATTTGCATTGGCATGGGAAATAAATATATATAAATAGATGAATTTGTTTTTCAGGAGGTATACAAAGGAATTAAGAAAGAAGCATGACACAGGTGATCTACACATGCCCAACTGCTTTATTCAATTTCACTGCAAATTCCTGATAGTTTGTAATTCCATATACATTGGTCTATATATATAGCTTTTAAATGCTTATTTGAGTGTTCTAAAAAATTTTTTAAATACACTACAAATGGCATCATAAGGCAAGTTGGCCAAATTGGGCAATAAACAGTGAGAATCAGATTTTTTCTTCTTCAAAATGAAACTTCTAGACACAAGTCCAAATGATTTGTAGGTAGGCAGCAGAACTGCCTTGTAAAGTAATGTTGATTTGTAGACGTACAGCACAGAAGATTTAATCTTAACTAGACCAGGAATTAGATTAGAAAAATCAATAACAATTTGAAGATGCTAAATTAAAAATAACATTTATAGAGCACAATCCTAAGCATATCTACTCAAAAGTAAGTCCCATTGGATACAAAGGGTCCTACCCTACAATCCAGAGTAACTACGGGAGCACGTAAGAGACTTTACGTGCACCCGTAGTTACTGCACCACCTAGTGGAAACCTATGGGGAATTCATATTGCAATCCAGAGCAAATTGTTCTTACACCGGAGCAAGGACTCCCTGTAGTTACTCAGGACTGCACCCCTAGGCTGCAATCCTAAAGACACTTTCCTGGGAGTAAGACCCATAGAACACAATGGGGCTTACTTTTAATAGACATGGTTAGGCTTGTGCTCATACTCCCAGGAAAATATCGTTAGGATTGGAGCCTTAGTAGACACAGATCTGGGTCAAGCCATTAAATTGGCAACTTTAGAACCTTCTGGATTTTGAGAGGATTTTTTGTGGTTGTTGTTGTTGATGATGATGATAATGATGAACATAATTTATATGATCATATATGTGCTTAAGAGAAATAAAAGAAACTTATATTCAGTTGCTTTTATTTGCAATTCCTTTCCACCTGAAATTTAAAATTAATTATATGCATTGAATAACTTTTCTCTATTCTGTAATAAGCTTTGTACTCAGAACTTTGATAAAGGTAAACTTTGATAAACTTTGATAAAGGTGTCCCCCACAGGTTGCTTTGCTAGTTGTGACTGACTCTAGGGTGAAGTGCTCATCCCATGTTTCTAGAGCAATAGAGCCAGTGTTTTCTGAAGACACCTCCATAGATACGAGGCCCGCATGTGTACAGAATGCTGTTACCTTCCCACCAACGTGGTACTTTTTTATCTACTTCCATTCACATACTTTCGAACTGCTAGGTTGGCAGGAGTTGGACAAGTGACAAGAGCTCACTCCATCTTTAAAAAGAGATTTCAGGACTGTCGACTTAGTTTTAAACGAAAGATTTCCATTAACCAGGGTAGCATAGCAAAGTAACTGATGTGCTTGGATGAGGAAGACTTGTGATAAAATCACTTCTTAACAATCAACATCATTAGGTGGCAATTCTTAAAGTCACGATCTCCCAACAAATTTTACTTCACTTACAGTCATTTGGCACAGAAAGGAGCCAATTGATTAGGCTGGCTATTCTTGAATGACTGGGAGCCCAATGTATGTTGGAGTGAATCTGTCCATATTCACTGTGCATTCTATGTCATGCCATTGGATTAAAGGATTCATATACATATTCATTATATTGCATTCATATACCATGTGTCCCAAACCATCCTGTAAAAAGAGATATGGTGCAGAACTGGACTACTGACCTAGCAATGCCTTTAAGCTGGTACGCTCAACCAAAAATCATTAATTGGACATCTTCAGGAGGATGAAGACTTTGACATGCCAACAATTGCCAATAAAGTAATGACAGGGCATATAAATAAACTTGTTAGATAGGGCCCAATATTGATCTATATCAGCATCCTGTTTCCCACAGCACCTAACTAGTCATCACCAGAGAGTCAAAAAGCAAAAGTTGAGAGATAGTCCTCTCCCTCCATTGCCTCCCAGAACTGGTTTTGAGAGACATGTTGATTCTAAACCAGCAGAAAGCAAATGGCCATGATGCCAAATTCCACCACATGACTAACACCCATCATTCCAACACACCTTAAATTCCATAGATTTATTGTGAACACGAAGGAGTACTTATTTATGCCCTTTCTAAACCCCCTTCCCCAGCAACCTGTAATTTTTGGGATATTGGGCACAAGCCCTCCCCAGGTGTCACTGACTTGGTGCCTACTGAGCATGCAGGTAGGGCAGCCCAGGCTTCCTGATTCTCTGGATGCAGCATAACTTTCTGCTCTCGATTCAGAATAGTTGGGGCAGCCCAGCTAGGGCACTCCTCACTGCCCTAACTCTGGATTGTGCCCTGAGTCTTATTGTTGTGATGAGAGGGAAAAACTTCTCTCTTTATTTTATACACACCAAACATAATTTTGTAAATTTCACAGTATAAAACAACATATGCCTTCGGGCAACTCAGAGTTTGTGCTGAATCTGGACACCGGACTACAAGCAGAGGTAAATAAAGTGCCAAGAGCTAGGGATAGACAGAGGAGTCTTCTGCCCAAGGGCGTCGCTAGGGGTCGCACCACCCGGTGCAAGAGGCCAGCACATCACTACCATACATGGGGGGGGGGACAACAATATGATTGGTGGGCAAGGTTATGTGCCATTGTCCCACCTCCACTGGTTTTTTAGCCATACATTTTAACAGAATAAAAATATTTCAAAGTGGTCTGTTTCACTGCATTCTGCTGTAAATTACACATTCAAAGGTGTATAACATGATGGGATTATTTCTACAAACTATTATTTTAGCCATTTAGATCACAAGGACTGCCACCCCCTTCAAGGGTGCCCCATTTCTAATGCCCTAGTTATGTCCCTGATCAGGACCATTTTGGAAGTCTTGTACTCTCCTGGACTGACCTTCCACTCCAGCCAATGCATGCCTGCTTACTAGCCAGTAAACACAGCTGTACATTTTCATTGAATTTCAAGGCAATCATCAGGGACCTTGTTTTGGGGTGGTTTATGGGGGCTATGTTCATTGGATCAGGACAATTCTGCTGTCCTTAGATTCCTCTCAGCCTGCCCTTTCCAGAGAGAACTATGGCACATTTTCCTACTCTTGAGTAAAGCCGTGATATGGGTCACTTTCACTTTCCATAGAGTTCAATGCATTTCAGGTTTTTTTAAAAGTTTTTTGGCCATATGATAGGAAGGTGCTATTTCAAAACAGACTTTGGCATTGGATTCTGTTTTTCAGTACGAATCCAATGGTTTATGGCATGAAGGGGTTTGATGCTCCATCACAAAGTTGCAATTTTTACATCATCCACTGTGCGTCCCCCTTTTTGCACATCACCTGGTGTGGACCGCACCACCCTCACTATCATTGTGACACCACTGAATCTCCCATATCCAATCTTATCTCTATGCCTAGAAGCCCTACAGCTAGGATTTCCTCCAAGTAACTCCATTGTGCAGTAACTCAATGTAAGGGGGAAATTATTCTCTTACCCCAAGAATTCCTTCAACCTGCTCCTAACAAGCACTGATACAGTGGAGGCCATTCAGCTGATGTGCACCAACCCTCGTTAAGATTCAGCTTCCTGTCTGGGGTTTCTCTTAACCTCCTTTTCTTATAAACTGAGAAGATGGAGAATTTGAATCCTCTGATAATTTTGCTGACCCTCTTTTCTACATTTTCCAGCTATACAATATCCTTTTTGGATGCGGAGAGCAGAATGGAATTAAAGATAATCTTTTACTGTGGACAGAGCTATGTAGACATAGATCCAAGGAATTCTGCAAATCTTATAGAAATGTAAAAAAATATTTAAGGCCACATGGAACCACAAGGATATCTGCTAACCCCCTTTATCCTCTTCCCTTTCTCAAATTTACGCTGTTAACAGTAAGCTGGTGGCAGCACCTTGGGTATCAGCAATCCTATTGCAGTATCATCTAGGGCTGCAGGGAGGCCGCACATGAGAACTAGTTACCATCCCCATTGGATAATTTTGCTCAAAAATAGAAAGGTAACTCTTTTCATGCAAAGATTCCCATGAATTTCACACATCTGAGACCTGATGGTGATTTGGGCTTGCCCCATAACAAGCCTGATTTCAAAAAGATCTAGGCCCAACTTGTTATGCATTCCAGTGAAGAAGTGAGGAGGGATCAAATATTTTAAAAATCATCATCAATCTCTTTTTTGAGACCCACCTGTCGTTACCAACCCTATGCTACGTAGGATACAGTACATTGTCATTGATACATGGTGATGCTCAGACCATTAAAAGCAACAGAAACTGAAATATGTGAAAAACCTTAAGAGAAGATAAAACAAGTCTTATTTTTGGCAGGATCGTGGAAGAAATCTTGCAGATGTGTGTTCTGGTGGAATTGTGTTGACAATGTGTGAATGTGAATTGTGTCCTGTCATAAGGCTAGGTTTGTTTCAACCCATTTTTCTCAGTGAAAGAACAATATTGTCACTTGGTGAGTAATCAGCAACAGGACGTGTGAGAATGTTTGGAAGCATGATTAATATGATGGAAATCTTTGTCATCTTCATCAGTGTCATTAGTTTCAGAAAAAAATCAATATTTTACTTGCACGGCACCATTACTGAAAGGGCTGACACTTCCTGAAGGCCAATCTTGCTTGCGCTCTTTGACAGCTGGCCTCACAAGGCCATGTCACAAAGTTGCAATTGTGCATACTCATGGTTGTGAGCTGTGCTTTCCTTTGGTAGTAAGTGAAGGGCAACCACTGAGTAGGATCTGCTTCTAAGGACACAATCCAGAAGTGTACTTGGGTTCTCCTACTTATAACTGGGGTGGCCCAATCGCAAGATGGGCCACCCCAGTTATTCTGGAAAAGGCTTGGGAAAGCCTAAAACAACATAGGCTGCCCCAAAACAGGTGGATCTGGGCTGCCTGAGCTGGGGCAGCCTAGGCAGTTCTGGAGAGGCATGTTGAAAGCATGTTTAGCACTGCCTAGGGCAGAGCAGTTACTCAGTATCCAGAGCCTGTTTCCAGGGCAGAAATTTCCTTTTCCAGCTCCTCAGAGTATACCACCTCAGGAGTAAGTATAGTAATAAGTAGACCCATAGGGGTCTATGATAAGGCCGGGTAAGAATGGCAGTGTTGACCAAAAATCTGAATTCTTGGCCAGTTGAGCTGCAACCCCTGCCTATCAACCTCAGGATATGGCACAACGATGGCAGCCACTAACCTGGAGTTACAGCAGGCCACTCCAAGAAGCCCCTCGTATTCACTGTTGACTGTACTTGCAGTCTCATTAGGGACTCCTTATAAGGCAGGCACCACAGCTGTTCTTGTTCAGTGTGATCTGAGGAGGTTCTCCTCAGGAGCATGCCCTTCCCAGTTGTCACTGACTTGGTGCCTACCGAGCATGCTCTGGGGCAGTTCAGGCAGCCCAGGCTCCCTGAGTCTCTGAATGCAGCATAACTTTCTGCTCTGGATTCAGAATAGTTGGGGCAGCCCAGCTAGGGCATTTCTCACTGCCCTAACTCTGGACTGTGCCCTAAGAGATACTTCTGAAAATAGAGGAACTTTTAAGCAGGTTTTCTTAGAAGATCTTAAGAAAATTGGGAGGAAGTGATCCTTAAAGTTACTTTAATCCCAAACCATCAAGGTCAAAAATGAGATTGTTCCCTGGAATCAAATTGAACTCTATGTAAATTTTTGAAAAAAGGTACACTGGTACCTTGGTTTATGAGCATAATTTGTTCCAGAAGATTTGAGCATCTAGAAGATTTCCAGAAGAGTTTAGGAGCATAATTTGTTCCAAACCACTACAGTATAGAGTTTAGCTTTTACAGGCCTTGAGTACTTACACATTCTTGACTCTTATTTATTTATTGTGCACGCGCGTGCACACACACACACACACACACCATATACTAGTGGAAATATGAATTTGCTTCTGCACACTTTGTTTACTGTTTAAAAGGGAGAAGTCAAAATATGTTCCGTTGTGCCTATAATGGAAAAGCTGACAGATCTAGAAGACATTGTGCTACATGACATATCCAAACATACTTTTGAGGCTCATATCAACAACAGCCTTAGAGAGAGCTGCTTACATCCCTATTCCCATCTCAGAATGCAATCAACAGAGAAGAGACCTCTGTTGGGGGCAGTACACCAAAAATACTCCAGTGACTTGGGGAGGGGAGCTTTTCTCAACACAATGTGGCCTCTGCTTAAGAAGCTGTAATGTGATGAGACTGTCTCAATGATGCCATCAGTAGGTTTGGACATTTATGTCAGTGGGAGATCAAAGCCCCTCTATTTAGACTTCACATTTTCTCTCTCTTTGTCTCGCCCTTTAGTTTGTCTTTGGTGTTTCATGGAACAAGGCAAATATGCTTGCATATCACTGAAATATGTGACAGTCAAAGAAGTTCTTTAGCAGGTAATGAATTTTCGCACTGCAAAGAGTAATTGCCAGATAATGGGGAAGCCGACCTTTTCATTTAACACATAAAAGGATGTGAACACAAGAGTATAATGTGTAATAGGCAAGAATGACTTTTAAATTCACAAATGGATTACCACCCACTTTATCCATCCAAGCAATGCAGTCTTGCATTTCTATTTTTAATACAGCTCTCTGATAATATTTAGTTAAATGCTAATTAGTGTTACGTAATGTTTCTATCAATTTGAATAAAAGATTCCTCACAGTCAACATTAATTTTACTTTTCTTATTAATAAACATATTAGCAACAATGAAGCATTGGTACAGTAAATTAAACACATTTGAAGGGCTTCACCTATGTGAAGGGCTTCACCTATATATATATCTGTCAGGATTTTCCTGATCAAAATCAATGAAAGCAACCAGAAGCATCCTTTCTAAATAAAATGCACACGGGAACAAATGCAGAATATTAATAACACAAATATATCATTTTTGTCAGCTACTATTCCATTAGCTTTGAATTTGACAACTGACAGAACAATAATATCCTCATTAAGCCTATAAAGTATACTGACGATGTGGGAAATATCCATCTAGAATGTCTAATGGAAGCATTATTGGTATCTTTTTCTGAAAAGAGGGGTGGCCCCAGTGGATTTAACTGATTTATTTCACACACTATTTCAGTTAGAAAGAAAGAAAGAAAGAAAGAAAGAAAGAAAGAAAGAAAGAAAGAAAGAAAGAAAGAAAGAAAGAAAGAAAGAAAGAAAGAAAGAAAGAAATGTTCAATAAGGGCAACCAAATTCATCACACTGGCCCACCAAAAGTGCTGTTTTGCCAAACAAAACTGCATGTCATAATAAAGGTAAAGGTAAATGAGTAAAGGTAAATGAGTCCCCAGCAGGTTTCCCTGATAGTCATGACTGATTCTAGGATGCAGTGCTCATTCTTGTTTCTAAGCGAAAGACCTAAGGATGGGATCTTCCTAGGCTAAGGATGGGATCACCCCATCTTGCAGTACTAAGGTCTTGAACTGCTGCCGATCTTCAGATAGGCATAGCGCTTTTAACCACTAAGCCACTGCAGCCCTTTGCATGTCATAATAGGAGGATGTAACAATGAATTAAGAAAATGTACATGCAAATTTTTCTCATGGATAAAATTTCCCATGTGCATGGTTACTAAGAAGTGATAACAACGCATGTCTACTCAGTAATAAATTCCATAGCCTTTAATGCGGCTTACTCTCACAAAAATATGCATAGGATTGCAGCCTAAAGGCCCAATCCTATCCAACTGGTGTATCCATTCTGGTGTAGCCAGAATCCTATCCATTCTGGTGTAGCCAGAATGCAGCCTTGTGATAAGGGAATACATGTTTATATACTTTGAGAAGGCTCCAGTGACTCCCCTTTCACCACAGGATACAGCACATACCTTACAGTACAAATGCACCAGCCCTGAAAAAATGGATAAGATATTATCCTAAATTCCACTGAGATAAACTGGACTTATTCCCAGGAAAGTGTTTGTAGGACTGCAGCCTTAATGAAAAATTCCAGTTGTGCCAATGTACATGTGCATAGCTTTACTACTCTTGTGTGTGGCTGTGCATCTGTGTATGTAAATAACTAAATACATAAGATTAGTTCTACAGATCTGCTTATGCTTCCCATTCAGGGTGACTAGATGTAAGCAAAAAAGAGGACAAGACCCCCCAAACTGTAGGACACCCACAAAAATGTAGGACATGACAAAAGCTATAAACACTCATCTGTAGTGATTTCATGTGGTTAATTTAAACCATATGTTACTTAGAGTGCAATCCAGAGTAACTACGGGGAGTCCTTGCTCCAGTGTAAGAACAATTTGCTCTGGATTGCAATATGAATTTCCCATAGGTTTTCACTAGGTGGTGCAGTAACTACAGGTACACGTAATCTCTCTTACATGCTCCTGTAGATACTCTGGATTGTAGTTACATGGAGTAGTAACATTGAAATAACATTAAATTTAAAACTATTACATATAATTTATTACTAGGGATCTACAAAAGGTGAGGTTATTTTACTTATTTTGGGATAACACCCCTTTGTCAGGAAAAATAACCTCCCCTTTTGCAGGTCCCTATTTATTACGCATAATTTATTAATTACAAAGAGGCTGTGTGATGCCAGCTCACAGGGGGGAAAGAAGGACATTTGTTCCAGGACACAAGGCTGAAAAGGTGACGTGTCCTGGAAGAAGAGGACATATGGTAACACTATTTATATTATACTTGTATGGCACATTCTATCTTTTCTGTCACCTGCCACATTTCTACCCATAACACAGCATCCTTATGTATGCTGAAATCCTTTGCTGTTATCTTGGGTGGGGGGAGGAAGAGAAAAATAATCCTTGCTATGTGGATGTTTAATCCCACTAAGGATCTACACGTTATACTCGGAAGCAGTATAATATATACTTATTGACACATGCTGGGAAGCGGTATAATTCAACGCAATCTCACTACATTTCATATCTGCTTTATGCCTATCATGCAACTACCTATTTACACTGCCAGCTCTTTCCATCTGGTCAGAGCCCTCTTCCGCTAGCACCAATTAGAGGCCAGAAAAACAACCTCCCATTACAGAACTTCATGTATCAGGAAGCAAAATAACAGTAATTGATTCTTATGTCCTTTACAAGGAACTGTGTTTGCCTCCGATGAGAAGGAAAGATTGAGACTTTCTCTCCCTCAGAGTCTTCCTGTCTGTAAAGCTGACACTTGATCTTATTTTGATGTATCAGGAAATTATGGGGCTGAATCACCTGTCTGCAATGAAAAGTAGTTTATAATGCACCATTTCCAAATGGGATTTTTTTTAACCTGAGGAAGTTAGCCAAGAGTTTGTATTATTAAAGAAGAGTCTAAGTTCCTCATGATGTAAACAAGCAAAGCTGTCATTTAACCAAAAGACAAGTATTATTACCCTGCTATACTTATATAGAAAGTTGAAACTAGCCCTCCCCCCATCCTAACCTTTCTGCCAGCCAATATGTAGTGCAACCGAAGAAGCTCACCCTATTCTCTTAGATGGCATAAGTCTGAGGAGACTCAGGGGGCAACCTGGGGTGAGGAAGGGGGGACAGGACAATCCTTTCCATGTCTAATTAGTTCCATGCAGGGTTCCCAGACCTCCGAATTTACCCGGAGACGTCCTACATTTGGGCCCCTGGGCCAGGGGGCAGGGTAGGGGCCCCACTCCTCCAAAAAATCAAAGGGCAGGAAGGCAGGAGGCTGCAGAGCCTCCATCTGTAAATTTTAATGTTTTGCATGTGCAGCTACAGCTGTGTGTGCACTGGGGCTTCCCCACATCCAGCCCATCCCTGCAGCACCCCTCATGGCTCTTCCGCCACTTCTGGGACTTCCTCGCCACCGCTGTGCCTTGCACGACTCTCCTGCTGCCGGTGGAGTTTTCTGGGGCTTCCACTTAGCCGGCCCTGCAGCCATCCGGCCACCTCTGGGGCTTCCTCACTGCCACAGCATGTCTTCAGTCTTTCCTGCCACCGCTGGGGTTTCTTGAGGCTTCTCCACAGCCAGCCCTGCCTCTCCTCTGCAGGTGAGTGTGTCTTGCTGTGTGTTTGTGTGTGTGTGTGTGAGAGAGAGAGTGCATGGGGTGTGTTTGTGTGTGAGAGAGTACATGGTGTGTGTATGAGAGTGCATGGTTTGTGTCTGTGTGTGTGAGTGCATGGTGCGTGTGTGTGTGAGAGAGAGAGCATGGTGTGTGTTTGGGACTTCCTCGTCACCACCATGCCTTGCGTGTGTTTGTGTGTGTGAGTGCATGGTGTGTTTGTGTGTGTGTGTGTGTGTGAGAGAGAGAGAGAGAGAGAGAGAATGTCTGGGTCTGAATCATGCATGTTACAAGGTTTTCAATTTTAAAAGTGTTGAAATTAAGTACAGGAAAGCAAGATGAGTATTTTGCTTTATTTTAACATGTCCTACATTTATCCTACATTTTTGGGGGTGGATACAATTTTTTTAAGCGGATAGGAATTTTGGAGAGCTCGGCAAGGAATTTTGAGTGCAGCATCTGATCACCCTGGTTCCAAGTGATTCAGTGGGCCTTACACCCACGTAAATGTTTATAGTAGGGGTGTCCAAACCCAGGACTGGAGCGGGGGGATTCTCTGTGTTAGAAACTGTTTATAAACTATGTGAACTCATTCATTCATTCATTCATTCATTCATTCATTCATTCATTCATTCATTCATTCATTCATTCATTCAAGCTCCATCTCTAACATTAATTTATGTCAGTTTATTCAAACTGAAATGTAACTTTATACTTTTCTTCTAGGCTCACAGCATAAGAGAGATGATTCGGCTCTGCAGCCAAAATGCTTGGATACCTTAATGTATAGCAGGGGTATCCAAACCACAGCCAGGGGGCCAGTAAGAGCAACAGCAAGTTTCAATGTGGCCCTTGGCAAGACCTCTTCGTCTAGGATTACAGTCTCCCATATCTGCCACTAAAGCACTCTTATATGTAAATTTATTCAAATTTGAAATAGAAATCATTTTTCTTGCCCCAACACAGTGTCAGTGAGATGATAAGGCCCTCCAGCCAAAATGTTTGGACAGCCCTAGGAGGAGTGTAGCCTCACTGTGTGCCACCAAGAACTTCTACCCTCCTGCCTCCCTATCACCCAATTTACTACTACCATTATGAAAATCAAGCTCATCACATCATCCCCTATAACCATATGTACAGTACAATAATATAAAAATGGTCTTGTTGGATTAAACCAAAATCCATCTAGCATTCCCATAATGATCCACCATATTGGAACCTCTCAAGCAAGGTATGATACCCAAAGCCGTTTCTGGTCCTGAGTTTGGGCGGGCATCAAAATATGTATTTCCACATTGAGAGTGTGACTGACACTGGTTGCTGCACTATTGAATGGGAATTTATCTTGTCTTTTGAAAAGGCATCTATGATAGATATAATCTGCTCAAGACAGACAAGGGTGCCTGAACATTATATGCCCTTTCTTAGGATAACAGATTATTAAATTTCCCATTACCATTTCTTGGAACAACTGATGTCAAGAAATATGATAAGAAAGATAATGCACATGGAAAATACTAACATGATTAATGCTGTTTTATTTAACTCTATCACACCCTTAGGAGCTTGTCTTCTGATATTTACTGCTTTCCTCCCATCAACGAGGCATGGAACTGCCTTCAGAAGACACCAAGACATACTGGTTCTAAGGATGCAATTCTAAAGACACTTTCCTGAGAGTAAGACCCATTGAACACAATGGTGCTTACTTTTGAGTAGACATGGTTAGAACTGTGCTCTAAATCATTTGCAAAAGGGCAAGCTCTCCAAGTGACTAAAACCCTTTTAAAATTTATTTGGCTCCCTCATTTCCTATTAACATGATCTAGTACAGGGCAATAAAAATGGATCACAATACTAATAAAACAAAACAATTACGTGCTGTTTATCCAAGATGGCCATAAGAATCCAGCCAAGTGAATTAATTCCCCAGATAATGTAATAATTTAAGGTTAAAATAGACATCTCTGGTTTTGACTGTGAATGAACCATGGAGGCCAGATTGAAGCTTATGGATATAGATGAGTTTTACTCCCTTAAAGATCACATATGACTTCTCTGGCCTTTTGTAGAAATGAGAGGATTTTAAAAGGTTCCAATCCTATACCTATTGAGCACTAGTTCAGGGTGTTGCAAACAAGCCATAAAGCACATTTATGGCACCCCGAGAGTAGGTAATGCTGGCACTGGGGGCCATTCACCTACACCACTCGGGCACTAGGCCCAGCACTGGCAGGAGAAGGATGTACTGTCACCAGGGTAAGTGAAACCTCTGGGTGGAAGTATGGCTTCTAAGAGGCAGTAAAATCACTGACATATCAAGGGCTGGGTTTTTCATTGGGGGAAGTCAAGAAAAGTTGGGAAATATGTAGGGTTGCCATAATTCTCTTGCACAGAATCGGGACAGGTCCTACACTTGCCATACTTGCCAGCACACTCTGCTACACTTGCCAGCATGTGAACACAATCGCCCAAAATCAGGACTGTCCCTGTTTTTCAGGACATATGGCAATCCTATGAATATGCCATATATGAAAAAGGGGGTCTCTCAATTTTCTGAATTAAAAATGGATTTCAAAAATCTCATAGGGTTTAACATTTTGAACCAATGTTCACTTTAATGAGGTCTTTTGTTATGTGTGTCTATATATATGATCATAAATCTGCTGGCAATACATGAAAATGTTAAAAAATTCTCTGAGTTTCTAATGTGGAATTTTTTACTCATATTCTTCTTCTGGTTAAATAGAAGTTAAATAATCCCGTCCCCAAAAATTACATAAACTACAACTGAGACAGGGTGCAACTGAGACAAATCCTCTAAGCCCCAGTATTTCATATTATCTCATTATTCTTCAGAAAAATCTATATCCTGCACCATCACATCCATATAATTCATTCAAATACATGAAAATTCCATGTAAGAAGGGCTATATTGAGGTGAGGACATAGTGAATTGAGATAATGAAAAGACTTCTTTAATTGATAAGCAGTTAAATTCAAGATGCAATCTTCTGCATACTTAATTGGGAGTAAGCCCCACGGGCACAGTGGGGTACAGCATAGGTACAGTATGGGTACAGTGTAAACATACAGTACATAGTTTATGCTGGTAGCCTTGAAAGTATGTCCACAAAAGATTATGAGCTCATAGAACATGTTATTAGCCCATCTGGCCAAGCACACCAAATGTGAATCATTTGCAGCACATCTACAAACTGTAGGGGAAAAAATTCTCATCCTATTTACAGAAACTCCCCAGCTTGCCTGCATGCCTGGAGGCACTTTATACATGCCACAAGGCTAAAATGGTCCTGCATGCTTTTAGGAAACATTCATGCCAAAGACACTATAACCTTTGCTCAAAATCAGGGTAACTGACCAGCATCAATAACAGAGTAATTATTCTGTATGAAAAATAATCATAAATGCTCTTTCTGGTTTCTGTCACTTAGGCTGCAATCCTAAAGACACTTTCCTGGGAGTAAGACCTAATTAATACAATGGGCTTACTTCTGAGTAAACATGGTTAGGATTGTGCTCTTAGCCTTCAGGACAAAGACACTGCTTCTTGTTGAACTCAAAGCTGACATCAGGATCTGGTCAGTTAGGTACTTGCTAATCAGTGATGGGATTCAAAGAAATTAACAACCGGTTCTATGCCCATCTGGCAGCAACTTTGAAATGGCTATTTTTAAACTTTATATGTCCTCTCTCTTGTTAACAACGGTTCTATAGCAGGTGCGAACCTGCTGGAGCCCACCACTGTCTGATGCTTCATGTCCTTAAGAGTACCCCTGGCCATGGTGATGCCCCCTCAACAAATCAGATTTTTTTTCTTCATTTGCTGATTAGCAGTGTGGGAAGAGCCACTGCCTACTGGTAGGCTTGGTGGAGGGCTGTGCAGGGTCTTCCCTCAAGTAACCCATCTCTGATAAAACTTTCTGAAACCTCAAACGGTGCCCTTATTCTATGAACTGGGAACTCAGGCAGTGTATAAAGATTATCCTTCAATAATACAAATATCAGGTTTGACAATGGAAATG
The DNA here is from genome assembly GCA_030015325.1 of Cryptoblepharus egeriae. Lineage (NCBI taxonomy): Eukaryota > Metazoa > Chordata > Lepidosauria > Squamata > Scincidae > Cryptoblepharus > Cryptoblepharus egeriae. Next base: position 107,229,918 of record JAREYC010000003.1, on the reverse strand, counting down.
ACAGCTTTGAAGGCTGAAGAAATCATTAAAGTGTTATGAAGTTGCACTTCAGTTCTTGAGACTGCTGCATTTTGAATCAAGCTGTGTCTAAGAAGCCAAGGAAAGTCTTTACCAAAAGTTTCCTGTGACTGCCATTCCTTAGTTGAGCTACAGTAAATGATCTCATCCTACAACATCCCATCACCAGAGCTCGAAGTAATATAGAATGTCATTGTGCTTTCTTTCGATAAAAGTATTTGAGCTTTACCTAATTTAAAACACAAACATCACAACTCCTTTCTTCTCCTATTTGAGGATAGTGCATATGTTGCTCCTTCCCACTTCAGATTTGAATTGTATCTTCGTAAGACTACTCACAACCAATGGCATTATTTTTCAATTGGCAAAAAACCTGAAAGAACTTAGAAAATAACTTGTCATTTGTCTCTGATCAAAATGAGATACAGATCTGAGAATCAATGGGATGATGGCACTTGTTCCACGGCTCCACTCTGTGCCTCACAGTGGCCTCCTGTACACATTAAACAGAATCTGTGATAACATGACACCCCATCAGTACAACACAATGGCAACATCCTGCTATCACAAATGTCAGGATAGTGATAATATTTTGAAGGTTCTTTGCAACACAGCTCTTGGGGGGAAGTCTTAAAATATCAAACACCATGGGATTTCAACAATGGTTGATGCCACTGATTCAGTGGTATACAGCAGAAAGGATACAGTCTCATTCATGAAACATTTTTTTTTTCTGTGGCAGGTGTGCAGACTCTATGGCTGTACAAAATTATTCCATTTCCTGTGAAACCAGATTGTATTAACCAAAGGATCAGTGTTAGAAGTTGTTTTTAAAACCATCTTTGTTTCATCCTGTATGAAATTACACCCAGAAATTCTTCTCCTCAAAGGTGTTCATGGTTATATTCATGTAGTTAACAGAGAAAAAAGTGTCATTCACATAAAAGGAATTTATTTCTATGTAATGCCCTGACCTGAAGCATTTTTACTCAGAAGTAAATGTCATTAAAATCAATGAGACTTTTGAACAAAGTTTTTTGGGAATATAGTGTAAATATATGGGCAGTCCAATCCTCTCCAAACAACCCCATGCCAATGCAGTTGTACCATTGTGGGCTACACAGAAGCTTATGAGAGAGTGGTCTTTCTTCCATCCATTCATCCATCCATCCATCCATCTGAGATTGGGCAGACATCACAAATTCCATCCCCCTTTCAGGACCCAATCCTTTCAGTTTGGCAGTAACAGCACTCCCATTACTGAATTAAGAACATAAGAAGAACCACTGTTGGATCAGAACAAATTTCCATATGCTTCAGCTTCCTGTATCTCATAGCAGCCACCAGATGACACAGGTAGCACATAAGACAGCAAGACATCTGCATCCAGATGCCTTTCCCTGCATCTGGCATTTGGAAGTTCCCTGCATCTGTTTATATACATCTCTCTAATGTGCACGCACGTGCGCGCGCGCACACACACACTCACAGACACACACACACACAAACACACACACACACACCATGGCTTGTAACCTGTGATGGTCCATTCCTCTAGGAATTTGTCCAATCCCTTCTTGAAAGCACTCAGGCTGGATACCATCACCACATCCTGTGGTAAGGATTTCCACAGAATAACAACACACTGGGTAAAATATTGTCTTTTGACCATCCGAACTCTCTCACCATTCAATTTTAGTGGATATCTTCCAGTTCTGGTGATATTTGAGAGAGAAAAGAGCACCTCTCTATCCGCTCTATTCATATCTTACATAATTTTTTATGTCTCTTGTTTGGCATGATTTTTCATGCATCTTTTCTAGACTGAAGAGCCGCAAATGCTGTCGCCTTTCCTCATACAGAAGATGTCCCAGACCACCAATCATCTTGGTCATTCTCCTCTGAACCTTTTCCAATTTCTCTATATTGTTTTTGAGATGTGGCGACCAGAGCCAGATGAAATACTCCAAATGTGGCCTTTCCATCAATTTGTACAATTGCATTATAATATTAGCTGTTTTATTCTCAATGCCTTTTCTAATGACTCCATGCGCATGGAATTTGCCTTTTTCGTTGCCGTCACACATTGTGTCAACATCTTCACTGAGCTATGCACTAGCACCCCTAAATCTCACCTGCTTTGTCACAGATAGCTCAGAGCACATTAACCTATGTGTAAACTGGATCTGTAAATTGTATTGGATCGAAAACTTGTCTTGCACAGGCTTTGAAAGGTTGTTGTGAAACCTCCCTACCCCCAGCCAATGGGGTCATGACTGGATTACGGTCAAGTTGAAGAACACTGTTATGAGGAACACTGGACAACTCATTGGGGTGAAGACATTCATCTCCTTGCCTCAAGGTATTAAGCCCCAGCCTAATGGGGCTTATTGTTGCAATGGGGCAACTTGGACATAAGCTTGTTAACTAGCTGGCTCGCTAGTCCTTGTATCAGATGATCAAGCCCATTAAGGAGAATAGGATGCAGTGTACACTGCTGATCCCCATTTCACCCACCTCATCACCTCATCAATGCTGCCCTGTCACTTCCCATTCCTATTAACTCCCTCCTTGCCTTCTACCAACCTGCACTGCTCAAAACAGTCCTTTCCTGCTCCATCACATGTTCCATGTGGATATGGCACCAATGAGGCACTACGGACCTTCCTGCTGGAACCACCAACCTCTGGGCTGTTGCAACATGCTCTTTTCACCCCAGCCTGCTTGCAACAGCCTACATTGGCTGAGTGCTTACTCCACCATCAGAGAGGCACCATCAGATTGTGTCATCAGGCTGTATGATTTGAACATCAAATAAAACATGCATATTGCACTCAGCTGGCCACTCAGTTGATGCAAACGGTGACAGTTGTCTTAATCTATCTCGTTTGGTTGAAACATGGAGCATCAACAAAAGTCATGTCCTGTACTCTATTACTTTTCTCTGGCAAGCTCTGCACTTTTCACGTTGGCTGAGGTGATGCACTTAATTGAATAGAATCTAGTGATGGAGAGGATGCGATATTTTGTAAACTGAGCTGACATTTTGCAATTGGTGGGGAAGATACTTCCAATAAAACAGGATCCTGGCACTGGAAATCAATAGAAGAAAAATGTGAGTAGCTTGAAAATTGTGCACTGCACAGAAGTATATCTGATTTCTATTGAAAACGGAAGGCAAGTCATTACTCTAGGTATGAAAGTGTCGTAGGGCAGGTTGAATCACTGTGGTCAACTGATGGCAATATTTATTTGCCATGCTTTACATTTCCCAGAACAGAGGTTTCCTCTAGGAAGATGCAAGCAGTGTGATTAAAAGGCCTTAGGTATGATCAGAATATTGAGGAGAAAATCAATATATCCTCTTTTTTAGGACATGTCCTCTTTTTTAGCCTTGTGCCCTGGAATATTTTTTATTGTCCTTCCTTTCCTTGTGAGCAGATTTGTGCATAGCCTTCTTGTAATTAATATATTATTACATAATCTTTTTAAATTTTATAACATTATAGTGTTTATAGTATTGTACAGTGTTTTTAATAATAGTAGAGTATATAAGCAATATACATAGGAATGTTTTTAGCTTTTATTTTGTTATGTCCTAGATTTTTCTTGGGTGTCCTACATTTTGCTGGGCATTGTCCTCTTTTGTGGTGATGCTATATGGTCAACCAGCAAGAGAATCATCCAGAACATTCAAAATGAACACATTACATTCATGAAGTTGAATTAGAAGTGTCATGTTCAGATAACTAACATTACACCCTAGATTCAAATTAGAAATGTTTGAAACCACCACCCCGCCCCCCGAGAAATTTCATTATTGTGACTGAAGCTCTTTTGGCCTACCTGAAATTTCTCACATGTTTTGCCTGAGGAAAAACTTGTACATTTGCTTTGAATTTTGCTTTGGGCAAAACCAGTGACAACCTAGGGATACATGGACAATTTAGGGATGTGTAGATTTCTCCCTTGCTTCAAGAAATGTAATTGCTTGTGTTGAAACTCTTTCCTGAGAAGTCTGATAGGCTTTTGGATACACTATGAATATGGACAACAGTTTCCACAGTATTAACTGATCACAGTCAACACAACATCCTTTGACAAATGGATCAACTTTATCCTCTCCAAGTGGTGAGGAGAATCTTATGCTCTCTATCATCTCCTCATTTTCAATTGGGTGTGGAAATCTTTTCAACATTTGGTAGAACAAGGCTGTATTTGGCGGCATTTAGCTCAGTGGTTAAAACCGCTATGTCGGCCCATCAGAAGATCAGCAGGTCAGCAGTTCAAAACCCGAGTACTGCAAGACAGAGTGAGCTCCTGTCCTTAGCCTGCTCCTGCCAATCTAGCAGTTCAAAAGCAAGTAAATGCAAGTAGATAAATAGTTACCACTCAGTGGGAAGGTTAACAGCATTCCATGTGCCTCGAAATTTAGTCATGCTGGCCACATGACCATGGAATAGGGTTGCCATAATTCTTTTCCACAAAATCAGGACAGGACCCTCTGCTCTATTTGTATGTGAACACAATCCCCACATATGTCCCTGGTTTTTGGCACATATGGCAAACCTACCATGGAAGCATCTTTGGATAACACTGGCTCTTCGGCTTAGAAATGGGGATGAGCGCCACATTCTGTGGTCAGTCATGACTAGCAAGGCAACTGCGGGAGACACACACAACTTTACGTTTAGAAAAAAGCAGACTCCTTTTAGAAAAAAGCAGATAACTATAAAGTTATCACATTATAAAATATCATCTACAAATGTTCCTTGTTATCAACTAGTGTTCTATTCCAGAACCTCCCATGGATTTAAAAAAAAATCAGTGGATTGAAAATAATGGAAAACTACGTACATAGATTTAAAAACCCAATTAGAATAAGATATATTATTGGAATGGAATGGAATTTCAGTGGAATAGGATAGTGCTTCAATATCTGCAGAAGTTTGATTCTGGGACTGAAGAATGGAATGATTGCCTGGATTACTGCCTCTTTGCAACAGTAAAAAAGCAGTTTTTGAAACTGTGATTTGCATTGGCCATTCATATTTAGTCAAATCCATGATTTAAAAAATCCATGTATAACAAGGTTGGATGCAGAGATAAATGTTCCCAGACCTGGGGTCAAAAAGGAGGCCTGGAAGCCAAAGGGGAGAGGCTAAAAAGTTTCTTGGGATCTTAAATTTTCTAATCTCACTTGAATAACAGGATCTCTATAGCCCTCACTGTGTGGCCTCAACCATTGCTGACACTGCACTGGCTCTGAAACAGACTCCCACAAGGTGCTACCAAAGGCCACAAGGTGCTACCAACTCCCACAAGTTGGGAGCTACAGACTTCCACAAGATGCTATCAACAGAATACCAAGGTGCTGAAGATGATACCAAAGGCCATGCAGCAGTGACTGCTGGCACATGCCTGGGCATAGGAATGCATTCATCAGTGATACAGTGGGCCAGTGGTGGGCTCCAGCAGGTTCGTACCTACTCTATAGAACCAGTTGTTAAAGAGAGATAGGACATATAAAGTTTAAAAATAGCCATTTGAAAGTGGCTGCCAGATGGGCAGAGAACCGGTTGTTAATTTCTTTGAATCCCATCACTGCAGTGGGCCCACTTTCAAATTTAAAAATCTGTCCAGGATGTGACATCACTGTGATGCGAGAGCTCTTTTATGTCTACTTAGAAGTAAGTCCCACTGTGTTCAGTGAGACTTACTCCCAGGAAAGACCAGTGCCAGATATCAAGATTGCAGAACCCAGGGTTACGACTCCTCAATGAAGTATCAAGGAGGAAAATGCTGGCCTGCTAAAGTAGCTCCTTTGCTTGTAGATCCTCCTGCCACCATGGAGTGTATATTACTATGGCACATGCCTGGGCATAGGAATGCATTCATCAGAGATACTGATGCATTCATCAGTGATACTGATACTGATGCTGCAGAAGTAAATTGTGATGACTGGAAATTTCCTGGGATTTCAGACGACTTTGTGGAGAGCAAAAGATGGAGACCAAGAGAGAAGACTTTTTCTTTTCCAGTTCAACTTTCCGTTATTTCACCTATTCCTGTAGTTGCCTTCTCCAATCTTGCACTGCCTTTCTTCCTTTGGAGAAAACCCATAAGAAACTTTGTACCCCCTGATAAAATTCATCTTTGTGTCTCCAATCACACAGTCATATGAAACTACAGAGTGATGCAGAAGTGTTCAAAAACCTAGTTATCAGATTCAGGGGTCAGTAGATCGAGAATAACAGTTCACAGAAGCAGAGGCAAAACAAAATGTGAAGAATTGAAAGAAAATAACTTTTTCTAATTCCCCCCATCCCATCCAAAAAACCCTGGCCATATATGTTAGTGAACAATTCAAAAGATGACTGCAGGCAAGATGACTCCTCAATAGCATGCCGTTCTCCTCCAAGTGGAAACTGGTCCCTTTGCACTATGTTAATATCTCAGGTATGTTGTGTCTGGCATTTCTAAAGAGATTCTGGTCATCCTGCAATCCCTTCAAAGCTTGTCTGTGTTTGATGTGTCAGAACTGGCTAAGGCAAAATCTGACAAAACTGGATGAGTTTCACTTGCGGACAATATATATATTCTCTAGGTATCATTTTTAGCACATACCACAGCTACTGAGATAAAATTCTGTTGCAGGCAAAAAATTATTGAGTTCACTCTTTTCGCCATCCCTTGATGTGGAATGCCACACTTTTTCCCCAGTGATGTTCAAAAGAAATGGGATCACACACTGTCACCCTTCTGCTACCACCAAAAAAGCACTCAATGATTTGCAGTGACCATTTCATTCACTTGAATGGTCGAAAGCACAGCCTTTTCTTTTGAAACCAATAAGCCTTACCCGGCTAGCTGGCTAGGAACTGGCAAGGAACTACTGTGTAACTTCCAAAAAGCAGCTGGTGTCCAAAAATGTTGTTCCATGTGCATTTATCTGTTGTTGCACTAATTATGTTGCTTAATTAATTATGTTGCACTAATTAAATACATTGCAGAGATTTAAAATATTCTGCTCAAGGGTGGGGGTCTACAGATATTTAGAACACATTGCCAATTACCTGACCTCAAAACATGCACAGTCTTTCCTAACTCCATCCTGGTTGATCTTGATCTGGAGGGGGTACAGCATCTTGTACTCCATCTTGATCTGGAGAGGGTACAGCAAGGCTCTCTAACAAGGATCATACTAACACTGGGCCATTAATCAGAATGGTAAACAAGAGCAGGGTTGGACATTTCAGCATCACCTTCCTCCATGGTCTTACAAATTCGGGCTCCCCACCTTATCATCGCCTGGCTTGAAAGAGCAAGTCTTCTTGAACAATAAATTAAATCTAACTGCCCAGTGGCTAGGCCAGTTGTGCAGACTTTTCAGATTCCTTTTCCAGGAAATCTCTCTCCCTCAAGCGTGGGTGCAACCCATATACCTGTTGCCCCTCAGGAATCTCTACAGTTGGGGTGCACTTTGTGCCCTCCTGAAAAAATAATTTTGTGTCAAATCAGAGACATGCCTAGCTACATAGTGTGAGGTGGCAATGCTCCCTGAGTGCAATGGGGGTGGGGAGAGTGAAACAAAGGCAAGTAGGGAGTGGATCTGGTAAGAATGGCATGCACTGGATCCTATTCCCTTTATTTCAAGTTTCTTTCCCCCCATTATCTCCTTGGGCTTACACTAGGTACAAGTCCGAGGCAACCCACTAGCCTCCTTATCTGTCCCCATCTCACTAGATAGAGCACTCCTATTATGGCACAGCTAAACTATTTTTCTAGCATATTTGAACCATCTTTAAGAGAAATTTAAATGAGAACATCTCAGAAGGATCTATGCCTCCCCTTGAAGAAACAAGAAAACAAAGGTTATGACTGCCTCAGGGTGAATTCTATAAGTGGGTGCACAGTTTCTCAGTCCTGTGGTAAAACATTCAATATTGTGTCACTTAACACTTGCCAAATAAAAGGATTTTTCATAGATTTTGAAAACACTTGGAGAGTAGGCCCTTCATAATTGGCACACATTTATAATCATCCTCACCCATGTGGTTGTGTCATTTTCATGAATTTCTCCTCAGTGTAAAGCCAACAAGACAGAGAAGCAGCCGCTTGGTTTGAAAACGAAAAGGAACTTTACACTGAAAATATGTGTGGAAGACCTTTTCATATACCAAGCTTTTTCTTTTCCTGGCCACCTTTTTTGGTGTGTGATATTCTGTATCTTTCAAAAAATAAATACAACAACTAATGTATGCACTATTCTTATACCTGTCCATTTTGTGCCAGAAAATGTTTTCTGAAGCTAAATTTACTGTCAGGATTTTAGCTGTCTGTCAGCACCTTATATAATTTGTTTTTTTGATTCTATCCTCAATTCAAGGGCAGGGCCAGAACATATGTTCGTATCATGCTTCTTCTACCCAGGTACCCCCAGTATTCAGTCAAGTAGCAATCTTCATGGAGATTAATTTAGGGAGGATGATGTAATCTTTTTATAAACTATTATCTGGGATTAGCTGAGATTATAATATCCACATAATAAATTACTTTGGACATGGACCAAATCAGAAGATTCTGTTCTCTCACACAAGTCACTCGACTCTTCTTTTGTGCATGTGTTTAAAAAGCCCATGTGTCAATCTAGTGGGTTACTTGTTACATTCTTCTCCGTACTGCATTCATGATTCAAAAATGTTATCATATGAAATCATATGGCTGGGTTGCAATAATGGAATGCAGATTGATGTTCAGAAGCAACTTGAGCCCTGACTGCACGCACATATGCACGCACACACGCACACACAGAGAGAGAGAGAGAGAGAGTGAGAGAGAGAGAAATTACAGTAAGTAATTTGTACTAAAGGAAATAGGGGGTGTAGATACATATAAGAGTATCTGCTGTTAATATACAAGAGCCCAGGTTCAGTCTGAATTTAGGACAGACAAAAATTCCTGTCTGAAAACTTTGAGAGCTATCACTAGTCAGTATTAACAATACTGAACCACAGGGACCAATGATTTGACTCAAGCCCCCTCCTACCTTCCTATGGTGGGACGAGAAGGCAGCAGCTTCCCAATTTCCACAATGTCCGTCAGGTCAGTCCACAATAGGTTGGCAATCCTCATATCATAAATTCATCTTCCAGAATATATTGACATTTACTAGATATTTGATTTTCCCGAAATAATTTATTTTATTTTGTGTACAGGCCAGAAGGTCTAATATCTTCTGATTGTGCCTTGCATCTGAGATTGTCTGAGATCATCTGATGCCTGCCTGTGAGAGAATTTTAAAGACCGATTTCCTTTCTCGAAACATCCCTTGTCTAACATTCTGCTGGGACTTTCATTAGCAGGTGCCCTAATCTTGTCCTCCAAACCCTCATTGCTTTAGACAAGCACGGATTTAATTGAAAGAATACCAAGCTGTGACTGTGGTTCAGGTGTGAAGGCCATCTCCCTTAGCAGATTAAATTCAAGCTAATGGTTGAAATTGTTTTAAGTCTTATTCCTTGCTTAGGAAAGAACTGCCTATTAATTACCAGACTGATTGTTTTCCAGTGTTGGGAACTCAAATAGGATGCCTCAGACTGCATTAAAAAATCTTCATTTACCACTGATTCACTGACTCATGAGTAAAACACACAGAAGACTCTTGTGAGTCAGGGCACCACTGACTCAAGTCTCAAATATGAGTTATTAAGTCAAGTCTGCCTGTGTGAGAGGGAAGGTTGCTTACTATTTTTGTGGCATGAAAATCTTTGTGGGGCTGTCGTTCAGACTGGGCAAGAAGCAGGGAATTCTATCCTGAGCCAAGGAAGGCTTAACACAGGGTGACCAGATGCTGAACCCAAAATTCTTCACAAGGTCCACAAAATTCCTATCATTCAAGCCAAAATTCCTACCCTGTTAAAAAAATGTAGAACACCCCCAAAAAAATGTAGGACATGATAAAATAAAGCAAAAATACTCAGATTGCTTTCATGTACTTAATTTCAACATTTTTTTAATTGAAAACCTCTTTGCAAGACCAGTTTTCACCAACAATGCACATGTGAAGTAGCTCAAAACAGACATGATCTTGTCCGAGACACCCCAGCCCCACACTACCTGCTCCCTTCGCACCAAGACATAATTGTGGCTCAGAGCAGACATGATTCTGACCCAGGCCCTTAAGTCTCTCCAAAAGCAGTCTCCAGAACCCATGCAAGTGACTTTAACAAACATGATTCTGATGCAGATATGTAAGACGCTCACAAGTTTGCAGCAACAGAATCCATGCAAGGAACTTTAACATACATGATTCTTATGCCGACATATAAGACGCTCTGAAGGCAGTTTGCAGCAACCCATGCAAGCAACTTTAACATACATGATTCTGATCCAGACAGATAAGATACTCCCAAGGCAGTTTGCAGCAACAGAACCCATGCAAGTGGGAAAGGGGAAGGGAGTGGGACAGGTAAGAAGGGAAGGGGCAGGAGGGTGGAAGAGGTAAGTGGGGAAGTGGAAGGGGTGAGAGAGGTAAGTAGTGAATGGAAAGGGGTGGGAGAGGTAAGAGGGGAAGGGAGGAAAGGTAGGTAGGTTAGAGGGAGAGGGGAAGGGAAGTAGATGGGAGGACGGTGAGGAAGGGAAGAGGGGAAGTAGGATGGTAGGAGGCACTTACCTGGGTGTTTGTGGTGGAGGGGTGTGGGGGGCCTCTGGATCGGAGGCCATGGGGACTGATGAGGGGGCAGCATGGACCAGCAGGGGGGACTGGAGGGGGGCAGTAAGGACTGGAGGGGGGCAACGGGGAGAGCTGTGGAGGTGGTGCACAGGCCTCCAGAAGCCACGATTTGCTCTGGAGGCCACGGGGAGAGCTGCGGAGGCAGTTCAGAGGCTTCCAGAAGCCACAGCTTTGCTCTAGAGGCCTCAGAGAGAGCCACAGAGGCACCATGGGTGCTTACGGGGGCTTCCAGAAGCCGCAGCTCAGCTGCAGAGGCCCAGGGATGTCTCCATAGGGGGCAAGGAGATGACACGTGGACAGGGCAGCCGAAGCGCATGAGGTTGGTGGCCTGCTGGCCAACCAGGAGGTCCTGGTCCCACCTCTCCAGTCTCCCAATGGGAACCTCAGAGCCAGCTGCACACAAAATTGAAATTTTGACCAGGGAAATGCCCAGAACTTGGTAAAAGGCAAGGTTTTCCAGCTTGCCTGTAAGCTCCACCTTTTATGGAGACCTTTGGGCATTTTCAGTCATCTGGGCACCCTGGGTTAATGTGTCCTTTTGCAGCCAAGGATGGCTTGAGCATGCTGTTTAGCTGGATTTGAAAGGAAGGAAGGAACAAATCACCATTGTACAACAGAGCTCAGGAGCAAGCCTCCAAAGGGCACAATCCAGAAGTACACTTGGATTACCCTGTCTATCACTGGGCTGACCCAACTGCAAGATGCTCCACTCTAGGTACTCTGGAAAAGGCTTGAGGAAGCCTAAGGCAACACTGACTGCCCCAAGACAGGTGGATCTGGGCTGCCCGAGCTGGGACAGCCTAGACCATTCAGGAGAAGCATGTTGAGGGCATGTTTAGCATTGCCTAGGGCAGAGCAGTCACTCTGTATCCAGAGCCTGTTTCCAGGGCAGAAGTTCTCTCTTGCAGCTCCTCAGAGTTATACCACCTCAGGAGCAGGTATAGTAATGAGTAGACCCACAGGGGTCCATGATAAGGCAGAGTGAGAATGGCAGTGTTGACCAAAAATCTAAGTTCTTGGGCAGTCTAGCTGCAAACCCTGTCTCTCAACTTCTCAACCTCTGCCTCTCAAGAGCGACTCACCTGGCTCCCAAGTTGACCTCTGGAATACTGAGATGCCCAAGGCCCTGGATGAGATTGCTCCTGAGTGGCCTTAGCCCTGCTGTAGATAGAACGCAGCTCCTAGGTTTTCTGGGGAGGTGAATGGGGCATACTCCCAGTATGGATGGTGGATAGAATTATATCCTTTGTGGTGAAGTGGTGAAGTGTGGTGAAGTGTGGATAGAATTACATCCTTTGGGCACAGGCCTATGCATGTTTGCCCAGAAGTAGGTTCCAGTGTAGTCAAAGGGGCTTACTTCCAGAAAAGTGTGGACAGGATTGCAGCCTCAGAACCCAATCCCAGGCATATCTACTAAGAAGTGAATCACACTGCATTAAATAGGGCTTACTCCCAGAAAAGTGTGAATAGGATCGCAGCCTCAGAGCCTGATCCTAGGCATGCCTACTTAGATGTTAGCCCCATAGTCAATGGGGCTTGATGCCAAGAAGGGATGGATAGGAGGGAAGCCTAAGTGCCCAAGCCCAAGTGTGTCTAGAATCATAGAATCCTAGAGTTGAAAGGGACTTAGTAGGTCATCTAGTCCAACCCCCTGCCTGCAGCAGGAAATCCTCCTAGATCATCCCCAACAGGTACTTGTCAAGCCTATGCTTGAAGACTCCCAGTGAGGGAGCTTCCACCACCTCCCTTGGCAATCTGTTCCACTGCCAAACCGCCCAAACTGTAAGGAATTTTTTCTGGATATCCAACCAGATTCTCCTTTCTTGCAGTTTGAACCCATTGGTTCTAGTTCTGCTTTCAGTTGCAGCTATGAACAATTGAGCCCCTTCCTCCCTATGACAGCCCTTCAGGTATCTGAAGAGGGCAATCATGTCTCCTCTCAGCCTCCTCTTTTCCAGGCTGAACATCCCAAGTTCCCCCAACCTTTCCTCGTAGGGCTTCCCTTCCATCCCACTGATCATTCTTGTCGCTCTCCTCTGGACTTGCTCCAGTTTGGCTGCATCTGTCTTCAAGTGAGGTGCCCAGAACTGAACACAGTACTCAAGGTGAGGTCTGACCAATGCAGAGTAAAGAGGAACTATAACCTCTCGTGACTTGGAAACTACAGACCTCTTAATGCAGCCTAAAATGGCATTTGCCTTCTTTGCAGACACATCACAATGCTGACTCATGTTCAGCTTGTGATCCACGGCGACTCCAAGATCCTGCTCACAAGTTGTGCTGCCATCCCAAGTATCCCCCATTTTATACCTGTATTTTTGGTTTTTATTGCCCAAGTGAAGAACCTTGCACTTCTCCCTGTGGAAGTTCATTCTATTTGTTACAGCCCAGTATTCTAGTTTATCCAGATCCTCCTGGAGGTTTCTCCTGTCTTCTGCTGTGTTTGCTACTCCTCCCAGCTTGGTGTCTACATAGAAGTAACACACATTTTCCCCCTCCCTTGGAAATCAAGCCCCCCTCTGAGGCACACTCACTGCCCAGACTCACCTCTCTTGCTGATGCCAAGCCCTGCAGCCCTGGCAATGCCTTGTAGGGACACTGCACTGGGGAAGGACTTCCAGCAGGCCGGTGCCTGTCTCCTCAGAAATAAGCACCAGTATAGTTAATGGGGCTTACTCCAGGGAATGCATGGAGAGGATTGCACCTCTTGCTTCAGTTTCTACCTCCACACAAATCCTCCAGACTTCTCTGGCTTTGAGAGGCATGCCATGGGGAGAGAGGGAGGTGCTGCAGCAGCATGTGCAGGATAAGAGGCCCCTTCCAGCTGCTCCTTTGACTCCAAGCTCAAACTAGCAGACTGTGTCAGGTCTGCAGACACACCTGCTGCCTCTTGCCTCTGTCCCTGTGGCGTAGCTCAGGTAGCCCATGGCACACCAGTGTGCTGGGGCACACTGGTTAAAAACTGCTATGCTGCTGGCATCAGACACATGAGGCTGTTGTGGCTCTGTATAAGGAAAAGAACTGGACAGGACAGTACTTAACAGGGTCAATTCTGCTATTAAGCAGGGTGAAGTGGACAGGCTCTGATCTCTGAACTATTCAAGGGCAGCACTTTTCCAAGGATTTCAGTTTTACTACCAAAGGGGGCACCATTTGTATATTCTGCCTCAGCAGAAAAACCTCTTGAGGCCTCTTTAGTGCTTATTTTTGCAATAAAGAGATGAGGTTCCAGTCTGCTGGACAAAACAGATCAAGAAGCTCTTTAGTCAAGAAGCTCTTCCCTGATATCCCTGAGTTATGTTCTCTCATGGTGACTGAGTATTCATGGAAATCACCTCTGCACTTGCCCAGGCGTACATTCATCTATTCCTTTAATACATTCCAGCAGTGAGTGACAATAGTGGGCCTGGGTCTGGCACAGAATAAAGTTCTGAGAGAAGGGGAAAGGACCAGCAAGTTGGGATAAGGACAGCGGCTACCAAGAATTTTTTTAAAAAAAACCCTATATCTTCTAGGCATGCAGGAAAGGGCTGTGAAAATCTAAAAAGAAAATGGTTACAATGTCACAGTGCAATCCTAACTTGCTCTGGCATGTCTGGCATGCCTACACTGTATCCAGTGCATATTTTGTGGCTGCTGCTGCACTACCACAGGAATAGGAGGCTTGTCCCCTACCCTAAGGTAGGACTGCAACAGCCCCAATAGGTCTGTTTAGACCAGCGTTTCTCAAAGTGGGGGTCGGGACCCCTTGGGGGATCACCTAAAGACCCCTGGTGCAGGGGGCCAGGTCAGGCTTGCCAGACCTCCAGCTGTAGCTGCACGTGCACTGGGGCTAACTGAGAGCCTCAGGGCCCAATCCTATGCATGCCTACTCTGAAATAAATCCCATTGTCAGGGGGGCCTTTACTTCCATGCAAATATGGATAGGATTGCAGCCTCAGGGCCCAATCCTATGCATGCCTACTCTGAAATAAATCCCATTGTGTTCAATGTGTGCATAGAACACACATTTCATTTGTAACAGTGAAAATACATCCTGCATATCAGATGTTTACATTACGATTCATAATAGTAGCAAAATTACAGTTATAAAGTAGCAACGAAAATAATTTTATGGTTGGGGTGCACACAACATGAGGAACTTATAAAGGGGTCACGGCATTAGGAAGATTGAGAACCACTGGTTTAGACTTAGATAATCTGTAGAGATGGCCTAAGTCTGAGCAGACGGGAACAGCCACAGGCTTCTCCCAGCTGCTAGGGAAGCCTGATTTGGATCTGATGTTAACTGTTGGATCCAAGCCTTGTCTCCCCCCCACTTCCCATCTGCCCCAAGCCTGCCCACCTTTAGCCTTCAGAATGCTCTTCTTGCCTCCTCCCCACCCTGCCTCCTCACAGTCCTTCCTAGACCCTGAGCTGATCCTTCTGCAAGACATGCATCGGCACAAGGAGCATTCAGGACTGTGCTCTGAGTTTCCTTCCCTTAGTTATGAGCACTATACAAGCGTTTCTCAACCAATGGTACTGACACCACCAAAGGTACTTGATGTACTCATGGGACCCTGGATATCTGCCATCCAGCAGCAAAACCAGGAACACAACACAAGAAATAGTGGTAGGAGACTCAGTTCAGCAGGCAGAGTTCTAATGTCTGATATTCTGTACTCATTAAAAGGCATCCTGTCCACTTTGAACCTCTTACTGGAATTTGTAGCATTGCAGTCTTGTAGCATTGTAGTAAACCTAAAAGTAACTGGCAATGATGTCATAACCAGTGGTGGACCCTGTGAAGTGATACGGCTGAACCCAGCCTTAAGAAACACTACCCTGTACAAAGCAGGTTGCTGTGGCAAGTTAGTTTATCTGTTTTCGAACTTTACAAGGTACATAGTCTACCCTGAACATGAGCTAACTTTAACTGTAGTATGACCCATTTAAAAATATGACCCATAATCTTCTTTTTCCAATATTTTCTAAGAATTTTCCTTTCTAAACTGAGCATTCCCTGGCCGAATTCAATACTTAAATAAACATTTGTTGGGTTACAAAGCCAAAGCAAATTAAAAACAAGTATTCCCTTGATGTTTCACCCGCTATGTTTGGTGGGCTTCTTCAGACACTCTGACTAAAGAACCTTACCTTGCAATACCTTTTATAGGAAGTGGGTCAAATGTCAAGGTAATACTTGTTTTTAATTGACCTCAGCTTTCTTAACCTGATAGATGTTGATTTCCCCTTCTACACCTTTGCCTCTACTACAAGGTATTTAGATAAAAGATTTTAGGTTTCCGAGCCCTAGATTACTGATTTTCTGAAAAGATGTTTGAATGCATCACATTTCTATCCATACTAGGGAGCAAAGTATGCTAAACTCAGTGGGACTCATTTCCAAGGAAACAGTAGAAAAAGTTGTTGTAGGCATCATAACTTGCAGAGATTTAAATTCTTCAACAATAAGGTATCTTGAAGGTCTCATAAAAAATGTGTTAAAAGTGGAAATAAAGCTGAAAGCATGAGAAGTGGAGAGCTTGATGAAATTGTTTTTCTGTACATTTGCTGTTAAGCTATAGCTCTATGCTTGGTTTTGAAACCATATGGATTGGATAGCTTCACCTTTTCACCTTCATCTTACAGTATAAAAGATAGATCCTTCATCCATGCAAGGAAGTAACCTTATATTTCCCCAAAATTTTCATGGCATGGCATATTATAACCTCATAAATTGAGGTGTTTGTTTCTGGTGAATAAGGGCACAATCCAAAGTAACTACGGGAGCACGTAAGAGACATTACGTGCACCCGTAGTTACTGCACCACCTAGTGAAAACCTATGGGAAATTCATATTGCAATCCAGAGTAACTTGTTCTTACTCCAGAGCAAGGACTCCCTGTAGTTACTCTGGATTTCACCCTAAGATAGGAATGCCACCTACGGCGGTGATCCTAACCTCCTCTTAGGCTAGCTTGAGCCATGGCATAAATCCTTTGTTGACCTTGGGATGTCATAAAAGAGCTGTAAGACACTTCCAGCACAGTCCAAAGAAACTATGGGAGCTCTTACGTTGACGAAAGAAAAATTTACTCAGGATTGCTCAGTGCATTTCCTATTGGTTTCCCATAGGTGAAACTATGTCGACGTAAATATCTCTTTCATTGATATAAGAGCTCCAGGATTGTGTTGTTCTGCTCCACTTCTGGGGGAAGATTCTGTCAGTGCACAGATATGCACTTGCCTTCCTACATCACCACAGGAACAGGAAGACCAATGATTTAGGCCAGCCTAGGTTAGGAATGCACCCTCTTATCAAAAACAATGGGGTTCCTTCTGAGGCTCCAATCCTAAACCCCAGTTAGGCTAGGCTAAGTCCTGGCACAAGTCCTGTGCTTCCCTGGGGGTGTCACAAGAGTGCCAAAAGACACTTCTGCACCAATCCAAAGGGGTTAGGCCAATGCACAGACATATACCAGCCATCCCACACCAGCACAGGAATGGAGAGTATGTGAGTTGTGCCAGCTACTAAATACTAAATTGGTTAGTATTACACCCCAAGTCAGGGTGACCAGATGCCAAACCCAAAATTCCCTACCAAGCTCACCAAAATTCCTCCCCCCAAAGCCAAAATTCCTACCCGATTAAAAAAAATTGTGACACCCCAAAAAATGTAGGACAAATGTAGAACATGTTAACACTATATTATTTCTTTTTAAATTGAAAACTCATGGAACTCTCTACTCACCTCTCCCAGTCCCGTTAACCATGACTTTGCCAAATTAGGCATTCAGCTTCATGTGATTTGAATGACCTGAAACTGCGAGCCAATTTGGGGTAGAATTGGCACTTGTGTTTTGGCATTGTGGAAAATAAAAGCAGATATTTCTTTTAATGGCCAGACACTAAGGCTTTTGCACCAATCCTTGCAATCAACAAGATACAGACTTTTGCAACAATCACAGAGTCACAGAGTAGGAAGGAACCCCAGTAGGTCATCTAGCCAACTCCCTGACTGTGTGTGTCTTGGGGGGTGCATGCAGATAAGTGTGGTGGAGTGTGTGTCTTGGGGGGAGAGCATGCAGGGGCAGTTAGGGAAGTGTGGGCTGTTGTCTTGGTGGGATGCAGGTAGGTAGGTGGGTGGGAAACTGGGTAGGAAGGTAGGTGGTTGGATGGGTTGGTGGGAGGCTGGGTGGATCCCCCACAGTGAGACTCACCTGACTCTGTGTCTGCCCAGGCTGGGACTGAGGAGGAAATGCAGAAGGAGGGCTGAGCTGAGGAGAGGCCCCTACGCAGCCTCAGCAGCCTCTGGAGAGTCCCAGGAGGACAGGCTGAGAGGAAGGCTCTCCAGCACACAGCAGCCCCAGAGCCTCCACAGTGGTGCCGGCATGCCCCTGGAGTGACAGGGGCTCCAGAGGCATCCTGCTGGCACACAGGACAGGCACACGCACTGGGGTGTCCTTGTTCCTGGCACTTGGGCTCCTCCCCGGATTTCCAGTGGGGGGCAAATTTTCTGGTTGCTCTGGGGTTTTCAGACAAATGGGAACAAAGTAAAATAAATACCATAACACCCGAGTAAAATACCTGAGTAAAATAAATAATACCATTTTCAAACACCTCTTCTCACTGAGTCAAATCACTGAGTCAAATCACTGTTAATCAAATGTTAGTGTAACAGAGTTTGAAAAATGTATTTATCTGAATATTGTTATGTTTCTTATTTTGAAATTTTTTGGCATAGCTCCACCATTTTTTTGCCTAGCTCCTGAACAGTCAACTTAAGGATCTTCATGTTCACATCCTAGCCACTGAACCTCTGAATTCCATGACATCCCTCTGAATTCATTATATAAAATGAATTCGTTAAAAATTCAAAAGAAGCCATTTTTGTTCAACATCATGAATTTTCAGTCAGTATCCTGGTAGGAGAGTGTGGCTGCATAGTAAAAGTAAAAATGTCAATATTGCTAATGCTATTCCCAATATAAAAAGTCCACACGCCCTTATATAATAGGCACTCAAGTGCAGGCATGCAGATCTAAATGCATACCCAGGTTTTAGGTCACTCTGATAAGTTCCTAGAGCATCAGTATGGTGGAAAACAAGTATGGTGGTACCGCTGGTCTAGCTCATCCACAGCTGTGATACACAAAGGGCTAATGGGATGCTACCAGGTACTCTAAAATATCTAGTCATTCTCTTCAATGTGTGCAATATTCTTACATCGAACATAATTTTGGGCTCCCTGATTTTATTTGTCTACCTGACAACCCAGCCTAGCCAGTGTTGCATTTGCTGCCAGATCACCAGCTTTGACAAATAGTAAAATGGAAAGCAATTTCTTTTCCTAAGTCTAGTCAAAGGTTTTCCCCAAATCAAAAGGGAAAGGGAAAGAGGAGTATTTACTGACAGCCATAAGCTTAAAAGAAAAGCAGATGGTCTAAACTTGCAAAGAACTGCTATGCCTTGGCAACCTTGTACGAGATGCCAATGTAACTTTATTCTGCTTGCAAACAACCATGTATAACTTTCCTCTATTTGATATTTGCAGGTTCTGGGCTTATAAAACCATGACTGCAAATCCTTCTGTGTCCTTGTTTCTTGAAATACCAAGAACCACACAATCCATTTGGATTTGAGCAACCTATGTAACATAATCGAAAATGGAACAGACATCAGGAAAAGAAAGGCTCAGTACCATTTTCTTTGTATGCAGATAAACAGACCAAAAAAAAGCTGTTTCTTGCTTTTAAGGGCACTCTTCTTTTAAGGGCACTCTTATGAGGCCAGATGGTAGGAAATGCTGATGATGTCAGTTACAGAACATGTTTGGCATTCAGAATATACAGAGGGCCGCACATCCTCCCCATGTGTCAATATGATGGCAAACTGCTATGATATGTGACTTTATGTATCCGTGAAAAAGAACATGTCATCAGCCCAAACCAAAGCCATCCCTATACCTCCAATTTATGCTGAAGTCTCTCATGATAGAGCTTTTGAATTAGAGTCTACCCCAGAACTTCTCGACCATGAGTTCTTGTACTACTCATGGTACCCGAGGTGGTATTCAGAGGTAAAGCAGGGAACCTCAGACCCATAATACCTGGCAGTGAGATCAGTAATGAAATGTGACAAGCAGCAGTACAAGGTTTGGTTTGTTGGGCAGAGCTCGGATATGCTTGAAAAAGCCCTGAGCCTCTTACTGGTTTTAGTCACATCTGGCCTCCCCAAAATGGAAGTAACTATGTCATTCCTCAGTTACTTTTGGTGATATTTCCAATAAGTGGATCTTCTGAAGTGGTATGACGAGGAACAAATGCTGAGAAATTCTGAATTAGAATTTCCTCTTGTGTTCATTCCTGATCCTGTTGGGCCATCTGGATGGTGCAGTTCAGAAGGAAACACCATGGACTAGGGAAGAATTTAGTGAAAGCAGCCAAGACTTTAGTTGCCAAGGAAAGGCATAATTTAACTTCCTAATTGAAAGACTACTTAGTAAATGCGTGGAGGGTGGACAAAATGACAAAAATTTACAAAATACAAGGAGGCCCCAAAATGTATACACACTACAATGTGAAAAATATACACATAAAAATGTCATTGCTAAACTTTTATAAACATCAAAGTCATGTTTGAATAATGCAATCATATTAGGTGCTCAAAGTGGTCACCATTAATATCCAAACACTTTTGATTTTGGAAAACTAAAAGTACAGGTTGTGGCAGCCATTTTGGAATACCTGAGGAGAAAATAGTGTGCTCTCCCACTCCCCACCTAAGAGGTGAAGGGAGAAGTGCATTGGCTACTGAAAAAAATTTAGAGAAAACATAATACTACGCATCGCTGCCATAATTCAATTTTTTTAAAGGTTTTTAAAATGGTTGAAGGTGTGCATACATTTTTGCAGTCAAACTCTACATATAGTATTTATTTGTGGGGCAGAAGACAACAATCACAGAAGGCTGGTGAGAACCATGGCTTTTTCATTAATTTCAAGAAAATAAGCCTCAGTAAATATGGCATTGTTTCTTGCTTTTTTTCTCTGCCAGTTACTGAAGTTTCTTCTACATTACACTTAGGCTGCAATCCTAAAGACACTTTCCTGAGAGTAAGACCCATTGAACACAATGGGCTTACTTTTGAGTAGATATGGTTAGGATTGTGCTCTTACTACAATAGAGTGCAGAGTTTATGAGGTGAAGTGAGGCACTCATCTCGGGGGACACACTATCAAGATGGGAAGGGACAGCAGGTAGTGCAGACATAAGTGAATTGTGTTAGGCACTTGGGTGTCTTATTTTTTCCTCTCTCCTGCTTGCTCAGTCTCTGACAGAAAGTATTGTTGCTTCCATGGAAAGAAAGCAGACTCTCTATCCCATCAATCCAGCAACAGTATTTATATACCGCTTTTCAACAAAAAGTTCATGAATGTGAGTATCAAAATGTAAGGCTCGCAGGAACTGGGCTTTCTCACAGCTTGAAAATATTAAGATTAGCACATTTTCTCTTCTGACATTTGCAGCTAATGAGTTGCAGCTAATAAGCAGTGTTTATTTCTGGTCATCATGTGCTTAATGATGTCATTTCTTGATTAATTAACTTCCGGCCTTCAGCAGACTCCGTGAGCACTATTTGGCCCACCACAAGAAATAAGGTAGACATTACATATAGCCATACACTCTTCACACTAAATCCTCTTCCATTTGTAGACATTACATATAGCCATGCACTCTTCACTCGAAATCCTCTTCTGTTTCCTCCTGATCATATGACTGGAAATTCTCAGATTTGTCCTCTGTTTTAGCCTTTTGTCCAGGTATCCTCAAAAGGACTACATTGTCCTCCATTTTTGCTTCAATTTGGAGTTCCACAATGGTGTGCAGTACCCCACCAGGTCATACGTCTTTGGATTCATATTGAAGAGCAGAATCCAATGCAAAAATCTGTTTTGAAATATCTCCTTCCAATCAAGTGTTATGGCCAAAAAATTAAAAATCAGAGATATGCATTGATCTCTGTGGGAAAGGAAAAGAACCCTATATAGTGGCTTTACTTGTAGGTGAATGTGCTATAGTCCACTGGAAAGGGAAAGCTGAGAGGAATCCAAGGGCACCAGAATCGTCATGATCCAGTGAACGCAGCCTCCAAAATCACCCCAGAAGAAAGCCCCTGATAATTTTATTGGTCTCGATGGGGAGTAAAACAGAGCCATATCTCAGCTTTACTTGTAAGTAGGTGAACTTGTCTTGGATCATTAGAAAGAGAAGGAATCTGGTCCTGATCCAATGAACACAGCCCCCACCAGTCACCCCTCCTCCAAGCTCCACTTCATTAAACCCTTTTGAAAGTGAAATTGCACAGCAGTGCTTACTTGCAAGTAAGCATGCCTTGGCTGCTGAGGAAGGTCAGGGAGTGCAAGGCTTCTAGAATGGTCCTGATCCTTTGCACCTGGAGCTCAGCAAATGCTCCACAAGGCAGCTTTGCCCCTAGAGGAGGAAGGGATAAACATATTTTTGGTACTTGAAAATCCAGATGAAAGTCCAAACCAGAGTAAGGACTCCCTGTAGTTACTCTGGATTTTGCCCATTATGTAGTTACTGCACCACCTAGTGAAAACCTAAGGGAAATCCATATTGCAATCCAGAGTAAATTGTTCTTACACCAGAGAAAGGACTCCCCGTAGTTACTCTGGATTGTGCCCTAAATCATGAAAATTACAATCATCCTCTGTATTTTGGTCAAACGTTTAAGTTGCTCCTGCATTTAGTGTGCATTTAAGGTCAGGAAAGAGCAACCTAAAACCAACATAGATATTTAAAAAGATAAATTTTAGTTCAAAATAGTTTAAATGATGAAAGGCATTACTGAAAGTCATAAAGAGCATGTTAAAGGTCAGCAGAATATTCTGGGGAGATTTTAGGGCACCATAAGACTTTGAATAAGGGCAATGTATAGGAAATGCATTTTGCATGCATACTGGAGCAAGCCAGGCAGCACCTTAGACTGAACCTCCACTGGCTTAGAAGGAGTGATGGAAATCATGGATTATGTTTTTTTCACCTGTCAGAAACCCTTTTACTCCTATTTTGATCATTCTTTCTTTTGACTTTTTTCCCTCTCTTCTTGCAGTCTTGCCATTTGTATTCCCTGCTTCTCCCATAGAGGTTCACCTTGAGTGCAAGTCAGCACTCAACTAATTTTTGTGCTCTAAAAATGTCAGCAGGTCAGATTCAGGTTAAATCAACTTCCTACACTTGTCTGCCTTTCTTTTTGGTCTCTCTTTACTCTAAATCCCCACCTGGTCCTAAAGAGCCATGGAGCTCCCTGAGCACATGCATTTGAAGCTTACAGCAAAATACGACACCAGTTGTGCATTTTAGTGCTTGAAAATGGTGATCTTAAAACATACGGATTTTGCATACTTGCACTGAAAGATGGGAAGGATAGAATTCAAGAGTGTTATATTCAAGCAGCTCTTCAGCACTATGTCTTGGAAACACAGATCAGAGCTCAAAAAGCAACCAAGAACATCAGCATGTTATTGAAAGGGCCATTACTGAGTGCAGCACAGTGGGATTTTAGTGGTCTTTCCAATCTACTAACATTGGTTCCACCTGCAGCTCATTCTGACACCTAGGCTAGTGCAGGAGCGTCAAACATAAAGGTCCACAAACCAGATGCAGACCCTGGAAGCAATTATATCAGGGCTCACAAAGCCTAAAAGTTTGACTCTCTCATATCTTGAAATTATGAACAAGGTTTGCACATTTTCTCTTCTGTCATTTGCAGCTAATGAGTTTCTATATGAGAACAAAGGGCTTATGACTGATTATCATCTGCTTTATGATATCACTTCTGGCCCTTAGCAGGTGCCACGAATGCTAAACATCTGAATGTAGGAGAAATTGGTGCATAAAAAAATCTACTACAACATTCTTTTAAAAATCCATTTTTATTATCTTATGAGAACCTTCTCTAAGACATCTCACAGGCCTTACGGCTGAATGTGTTTTTGTCTCATTCTTGTGGTAGCCAAGCTTCTGATTCTGTGCAAATCAAGTCTTGGATGAAAGTTATTAAAATTTTGGGTTAAAGAAGTGCTCTTTCCTGCTTATCAGTTTTTCTTTGAAATTCCTTACTCCCTCTAGAAACAACTGAATATCCCAATACTTTGATCAGGATGTGATGCCAGACATATCATTCCAGCAGCACATTCTGAGCTAGTGTCACAAAATATTATGCAATACAGCACATGACTGAGACACTGCTGGAAACCACAAGTTGTATTGAAATAGTGGCAACTGCCAGACAGCCTGCCTACCTCTATCCTCAGAACAAGTAATTCAGCAGCGGGAAGTGGGAAGGGGAGGGAAGAGAGGAGACTGGGAGAAGGAGGAACTGGGGAATTTGAGGAACTGGGAACTTTTTGGCATTGTTGCATTGGTACTGCTGGTGGTGAATAAGATTGGGGACTCAAACTGTTAAATATCCCATCCCTCCGTGATATATGGTCCATTCCAAATTGTGATCCTACAGACTTTGAAGCAGAGAGTTGGAAGGGACCTAGTAGTCCAACCCCCTGCCTGTAGCAGGAAATCTTCCTAGAGCATCCCTGACAGGTGCTTGTCGAGCCTCTGCTTGACTGCCTGCTCTCAAGTAGATTCAAGTATATAACAACAAAGTGACACATTAAGAATCATCTCATTAAGCAGTTTTCATAAAAGAAAGTTATGAAGATCCCTTAAGATCCTATTCCTCTCAGCTGTCTTTTTTGGGTTGACTGTATGCAACAGTCTACAAATTTTTTTAGGATTCCTTGAAGTCCCTTGCGTGTTTTGGCCAAATTCAACTTTGACAAATTTAGTGGCAATGCTGTTTTTAGCCTATGAAGACAGCCATAGTCTGATCAGAAGGGAGCTTGAGTAAGTACTCCTCTCCTGTAACACACAAGCAAAGATGAAACATTTTACAAGTGTCTTCATCATGTCACCAAAACACAAGAAAGAAATATATGAGATAAATGAAAAACAGAACATGAGTTGCATGATAATGGAAATGCAGAAAATACGTATATTTCAAACTTCTGAAGGTGTGTGGCCAGATGGTTCTCAGGAAATAAGTCACTCAAAATGAGTGTGCCTTACATAAATGACAATGGTACTCATTCTGAAATATGTCATTACCATATATGTTAAAGAGAGTGTTCCTTTCCCAAAAGATGATGGTCAGAAAAGTACCCATATTTACACAAATCTAATGCACTATAGAATCTAATTTTAGATTACACACCTATTTTAAAAGACCAGAGATTTTTTTTAAAAAAAGGTTTACTGGAGATTGTAATGCACAGCTTCAAACAAGGTGCAAAATTTACCTTTACTGCATACAATTAGTCATTTGATAATATTAATATGGCAATGGGTTTATGTTATGATTTTTACCTAATTACACTACTTTATACAACAGTTTCTTCTGATTGGACATTCCACCATATTTGGGCCAGAAAGAGGGCAGAGCAGTGGTTTTAGCCCACAGCTAGTGAGTTCACCATCATCGGATGGGACACTAAGAGGTGCATGAGACGGAGCAGATTTATTTTACAAAGTGAAGTTGTTTCTTCACAACCACCACCCAGTGACATTTAATGAGTTTCTAAAGGGTAAGGGCTCAGTCCAGAGTAACTATGGGGAGTCCTTGCTCCGACGTAAGAACAATTTACTCTGGATTGCAATATGAATTTTCCATAGGTTTTCACTACGTGGTGCCATAACTATGTCGGCGTAAATGTCTCTTACGTGCTCCCATAGTTACTCTGGATTGTAAGTGGCATTTCTTAGCAGATTTCTGGTGCAAATTTTTAAAAGTAGCCTTCCATGACACTGACACAGAATAGTATGTAGTTTATAGGTTAGATTGCTACTAGATCAGTGTCTCTTTTTTATCTTCCCCTTTTGCCCCTGTTATATTTTTATTTATCCGCAGCATATTTATGTTATCACTCTTATATCACATCAACTAATCATTATGAATAATTTATGGCAATGAGCAGATGATGCTCTTCACAGCGAAGAATTCTTGTTCTTAATCCATAAATCAAAGCAATTGAAAAGAATTAACGATAGAAGACAGCTGGATTTCTCACTCAGTTGCAAAGGTGTTGGTCAGTCTTTTGTTATGAATGAAGTTCAAGTGAGGTAAATTTTGCTGTCCATGCCCAACTTTTTTGGACATACTTTTCAAGATTTTGTAATGTGTTCTCATCAGTGTCATGGAATTTGTGGAAGGGAAAAAATGTTTCTTTAATGATGACTGTGGATTTCATTGTCAATAAGCTAGCTGTGATAAATATGAAAGAAATCTCTTTCTGTATATTGGTTTTAGGTTTTCAAATTATTTAAAGCACTAAATGACATGATAAATGCTTCCTGAATTACCACCAACTGTTGTTATAGTTTTGTCTTTTGCGTCATGTTCATCTTTTTTCAGATAAAAGAGAATACTCCAAAGACATAAATATGATAGTGAGAAAGAGATATAAACATCTGCTAAGTAACCATAATAGCTCTCATACTGAGATCATGACTAACTGACAATTGCTTTTTTCCCTTGAGAGTGCTATTAAATGTTTGAATTGAAATGGGGAAATCATGTCTTGGTCAAGGAGGGGGGCCTCCATTCTCCTTCCAAATCTCCCTATTCCTGAACAAAATTACAACATTGCAATTTCTGCCTCCATCAAGTCTAAAATCAGGCAGTCTCACATGGGAGAATCTACTTGCAATATGCATGGGGGCCCCAGATGTTCAGAGGGTAAATGGATACAGTAGAAAAGGGAATAGAAGCAGATTAGAGAAGCAAGGCAGCACTGTCTTTACTGAGTCAACCAGACCAGGCAGGATAAAGTTCAAATTAAATGGGAAGTACTGGTATATTGGAACAGGTATAGTGGAGACTACAATGGCTTGTGTGATTGCTGGGATGCTCAATGGTTTGACTCAGTTGGGTCACTGCTTCGGTGGCTACACTCACTGGCTGCCCATTCATTTCCAGGCTGAATTCAAAATGCTGGTTTTAACCTTGAAAATCCTATATGGTTCAAGTCCAAGGGACTTGGGACTGCCTTCATCCTACAAACCTTTTCTTAGGTCATCTGAAGGGACCTGCTTGACCATGCCACTACCAAGAGAGGTCAGGAGAGTGGCAGCTAGGAATAAGAACTTTTCGGTGATTGCACCCCAGTTTTGGAACTCCCTTCCCCTTGAACTGAGAACAGCTCCCTCTTTGTAGAGCTTCATGTGGGTCCTTAAGAGATTTCTGTTCACAGGAGCTTTTGATTGACGTGAAGCATGGTGTACTATATTGATTTTAACTCTTTCCTATTGCAATCTGGTGTATTTAAATATTGCATACAATGCATGTTTTATTGCCTTGAGTCCCCCTAATGGGGGGAAAAAGGCAAAATATAAATGTAAAAAATAATAACTAATAATTTGGCCCCTTACTCCAGATGATGGTTCACATCTACCACGATACTGAAAATTGGACTGGATCCTGACAATATACCACCAGTGTAAGGGTGATGCACTTTACTGAACAATGTCTCTGCATCATAGGAAAAGGCATGGCCTCCTGTCCATCTTTACCTGACTTTGTAGTCTGGTCACGTAGATTTTTATATCCAGTTTGGATCTCTACTAGCTCCGATAGTAGAGAAATGTTAATCTGGTGCCTTCGGGGATGCAGGTGTTTAATTCCTAAATAATAGACTGTGTTTGCTGGTTCCTAATAGTGGTGCTCCTAAAGAATTCACCAGCCCATTCTGAGAGGAAGATGAAATTCAGATACTGTACTTCCACCTGAAATTATAGTTGTGTGATAATATCATGTATAAGCTCAGATAAAAGATATCACTGATCCACTAGTATGTCTGATGTCTGATCATCTCAATCCTTTCAGATCTTAGAGAGGACTGAAGGAAGCTATCCTATAAGGAATCAGAACATTGGTCCATCCAGGCAAGAAATGTCTAGTTTAATGAACTACAGCTCTCCAAGTCCCAGGAAGAGAGACATCCCAGCCCACTTTCAGGGGAATGTAGAGATGCCAGGAACTGAACAGGGAATCTCTGTACTGTAGACCCACAAATTAGCAATTGCCTTCATCATTTGCCATTAAATTTTCTCTGCCTGTGTTTTTCACAGCAGTTCTGCACCTCTATACTTGAGACACAGAAAGGTGGGAGAGGGAGCCATTAATGCTGTTTTTTAATCATGAATGTAAGACAACAACTTTTGAAGAGATAGGACCAGGATTATTAAAACTCTAACAAGGATGGGGAAGAATTGATTGCAGCAGAAAGGTTAGTCAAGGTTGTTAGGTTACAATATCCTGAAGATTTACCTGCATTATGGTTTTACCTGTTGGGAACAGGTAACAAGTCCCACTAAACCAAGTCGGCCTGATTTCTGAATAAACGCATAAAAGATTGGACTAACAATCCCAATGAACAAAAAAACCTAGATACAATAAAACTTAGTTTTATTAACAATACTATCAAAAAAGCACCCATGTTGCAGGAGTAAAATTCCCCCATATGCCATCTCCCCAACTGCACATCCAACCCCCATGCTCAACATCCCCCATGCTCATCAACCCCCATGTACATCAGTCCCCCATGCGCATCAATCCCCCATGCACATCAACACCCCGCATGCGCATCAAGTGGTGGCTTTCTTATGATTAGCAGCAGGAGAACAAATGTCCCTCTTCTGCTCATGATAGCAGTGATCTTCCCAGTGCGTGTTGCTGAAATTTCCATTGTGCCTTTTGAGGGATTCTGAGACTTTTCAAAAACAGTCTTCTTATATCTTCATTGTGTAAATTGTTTTGATAATTTTTCTGTTGAACGTTCATGTAAATATTAGTAATAATAATGATAAGAGTAATAATAATACCATCACATTTTTTTTAATCCAGTAGAATGTTAATAATGAATAAAGATCTAATAAAAAGGGGTTATGTTTTTGTTCCTGTGTCTGTATGGTTAAAAAAAATATGATTTATTACACATAACCTGATTTTATTTGAAATAATATGATCGGGGTTAGGAAACTAATCTATCAAGGTTACTGTCACAGTACCATTTTTATGCTATGTTCTGGGGGACAGGATCTGGCGTTTGACCTGTGCCCCTTACTAAAGAACAGAAAAAAATTAGTCCAACACAGCATGTCACCTAAATATCCTTTGCCCTGAATTGCCACCCATGGTTGATATATCTTTGATTGCCAAACATCTTGTAGAAACCTCATATAAATGTCAAAGCAGTGATAAGAGTTCACTTGCTTCACTTTTCAATAGCTCATTGTCACAGTATCTTTCTTGTGGTGCCAGATATATTTTAAACAATTCATTCTAATCATTTAATTAATACAAGGTTCATTTTGTAAGGGGGAGAAAATAGAAGACTGGCACTAAAGAACTTTTCCAAAATGATGATTTTGCACTTCTGCTTCTTAAACAGGGGGGACAGAAGGTGATTTTCATTGCTACAAAATCAGCAAAGCTGCAAAGCCCTGATTCATTCTAATCAACGGTTCCTGAAGAATTCTTCTCAAGAAAGTGATAAAATATTAAGATGAAAGACAACAAAAACTCCTCCTGCTATGACAGAAGAAAGGCATTATTTCATTCTTTGAATTTTAAAGTTATGCTAATTGCAATGGGATTGGTGAGGGCAAGGGAGATGAAGGAAGGGTCTTTGTGCAAAATTATCCCTTTATCATTTGGTACTCAAGTTTGATAAAGAAAAAGGAACTATATTTTATATATAAACTTTTTCAAGATTTGGGGATCCCTGCAGAGGCATCCATGGGTTCCCCACAGAGGCTGCACCCCCAGGAATTCAGTGGTAAGTTGAAATGAGGCTGCAATCCTAAACCGACTTTCCTGAGAGTAAATCCCATGGAACATAGTGGGACTTACTTCTGTGTAGACATGCAAAGGATTCCACCCTAAGCCCCCCCCCCTTTTCCCCAGCAGTAGCAGCATGATCCTTGTGACCGTGTCTCTGAATTCACTCCTCCTCACTCCTTAACAGTGCAGAGACAGTGCTTCTCTGGCTGGTGGGCCATGACCCACCAGTTTGGGAACCACTGCTTTAGACACATCACTTTTCAGTGCAAATTAAACAAATGTACAGGCCAGTGAGGCCAGTGAGGTGGGCTGTGGGCAAGAGAACTCCCCTGGGCCTACCACCCATATAACCTTTATACCTTTCTAACAACCTTTGGGTAGGGGAGGGCATCAGGATGCAGATCTCTTGTCTGATGTGCTCCCTGACACATCCAGTGGGCCACCATGAGATACAGAAAGCTGAACTAGATGGGCCTTTGGCCTGATCCAGTGTGGCTCTTTTTATGTACAATACGTATGCATTGTCCTTGTGCACACACAGCTGACTCGTGACTTTGCTGACACACTTCACAGGGGTGAGGAAATAGTGAGGCTTTCCATGCCAATAAATGTACAGATAGTTGCCAGGCCTATAGCCAGGTTTGTAGAAAGGGGGGAGGCAATTTTTTCTGGGGGGAGCGGGGCAATTATGCCAAGTATCTATAGTGGTATATATCTATACAATATAACAGGAATTTGCATAGAATAAATGCATCTCTGTATATATAATGAATTTGTTTGCATCCCAAGCAACTTATTTTTTCATTTTGCACACCAAAACAATATATAGGCCTGCATGCCTAAAACATACAAAAGCCCCTATCCTATGTGGTCCCCTATATGGAAGGATCCCTCTCCACCACTTCCCCCAGCATAAAAGTCCAGCATACAATGAACTCTAAAAGCCAAGAAAATGCCCTAGATGATCCCATGAGGTCTCTCAACAGGTAAGGATTCCCCTGCCTCTCCAAGCAAGCATTAAATTTAAAAATATATCTGAAAGCAGAAACTTATCCAAGGTTTCTCCAACGAGGAACATTTCTCCCCATCCCCTCTACTTCCAACATCAATAGCTTTGTAATAATTTATTTGCATGATCCAGAAAAGAATATTCTCTATCTTATCTCTTATCTCTAACTTATCCCCAACTGAGGACCAGAGGTGAACAGCAATTTCTCGGACCCTGCAGTGGGCTGGGCATGATCTTCCTTGCCCCTCCTTGGAAAGACAGAGCAGTCAGCAGAGTAAGGGCCGCGAGGAGTGCCTTAGCTGGGCTGCCCCAACTATTCTGAATCCAGAGAAGAACATTATGCTGCATCCACAGAGTGAGGAAGCCTGGGTTGCCCTAACTTCTCCAGATCATGCTAAGTAGGCACCAATCAGTAACACCTGGGGAGTGCTTGCTCCAGAGGAGACCCCCCTCAGATCACAGTGAACAAGGAACAGCTGTGGTACCTGCCTTAGAAGGAGTCCCTGATGAGATGCCAGTACACTCTACAGTGAATACAAGAGGCTTCTTGGAGTGGCCTGCTGTATCCCCAGGTTAGCGGGGATCCTGAGGTTGAGAGGTGGGGGTTGCGAGGGGGTTGCTAGGCTGGACAAGAACTCAGATTTGTGGTCAACACTGCCATTCTTACTCTGGCTTATCATGGACCCCTGTGGGTCTACTCATTACTATACCTGCTCCTGAGGTGGTATAACTCTGAGGAGCTGGAAGTGGGAATTTCTGCCCTGGAAACAGACTTTGGATACAGAGTAACTGCTCTGCCCTAGGCAATGCTAAACATGCCCTCAACATGCCTCTCCTGAACTGCCTAGGGTAGAGCAGCTAAGGCAGAGCAGGTCTACCTCTCTTGGGGCACGCTATGTTGCCTTGCTCTTCCCCAAGCCATTTCCAGAGTAACTAGGGTGGAGCATCTTGCAGTTGCTCCACCCTAGTGATAGATAGGGCAACCCAAATGCTACTCTGGATTGGGCTGCATGTTCTCCCTCTTGTAATGCAAAAGGGGATTGCTGATGGCCCTCGGTCTTGAATTGACCTGATTGGACCAGTCTGCCCATAGGGAGGGGTGAACAAAATCCAAAATTGAGGGCCTTCATTGGAGGAGGCTGAAAAAACCAGAAAATGCCTATGAAAAATGTTGGGGTGGGGGGAGGCTGTGAAAAATACTAGGGGGCAGGCTGCTGGTTCAGAAGTGGGCCAACAGCCATATTGCTCCCCTCCAGTTACGACCCTGATAGTTGCTATCCAAAATTGGCCCACATGAGGCACCTCAGATGACAGATTGGTGCGGGGTGGGGGTTGCCTGTCACTGTCCACCCTCTTGTCTCCACTACACCTCCATCTCAAATAACTGGATAGCAAAATGAAGAGGGGGACAGAGAGAAAGGAAAGGTGGAAGAGATGAGAATAATGAACTAGAACATTGACACGTGGGAGGAATAAAGGCTCCTCCCCCATCATGCATTTTGCATGCAACCTCTTGTGTCAACAGATAGTAGACTATGTCTGGTTGCAATTATGAAGGATAAATAATTAACTTGCTTTGAATAAAGAGCTATTGCTAGGGTGACAGGTAAGCAATCTCCTGTCCATAGGTTTGACTGTCTTGTGGAATTCGGGAAGACCAACAAGAAAAATGCATGGTAATAAAAGGCAGAAACTGATATTTTTAAAGAAAATCAGTTGTGTCCACTATAAGGGGGTATGACGGGTGCACTGCATTGTGTAACGCACAAAAGGAAGCAACCCAATTGCTGGCCAAAATCTTGGTGTTTTCAAATATGTTATATATCATTCAATGCATGGTCTCATGCATGAAACAAACTAATGTATGCTGAAATATTTTTATTCTTTCTTAAGTTATAGCCAAAAAACAGGAGGAGTGCATCACTCCTCTATGGTAATAAACCACACTATGATGCATCCCTACACCCAGTGCCCAGGAGATTGCCCTACCAACTGCATGAGAGGAGGTCAGTCACAGGGGTGAAATGCTGGCCTCCTACACTGGTTGATGTAAACCCTAATTAAGGTGTATAATCCTGAGAGTAGCTTGATAACCAGTTAATTCAGAAAGTAAGGAAGACACCATGCAGTCAACATTATCCAACCTCCCTTCAACTGAATCTAGTGGTGGCATCTGGTGGGATATTATAACATTTGGGACATTTTTTTCTTCCCATCATGTCTTTTACTTTCTGTTAGATCAAGATCCTCACAGCAGGTGGCAGGGAATAATAATCATGCCTTTATTACTTCCTATGCATGCAGACATGCATGCACACACACAAACTTTCCACAAGGTTGTGAAATATGTCCTTGCACGTGTGTGGAGCTACGACATTTTCTCAGCATTTTTGAGAATTTTGTATCTGAAGAATGCAGCAACATATTCCCTGGAGATAAATGACTGTGAAAGGTGACAGGCACCTACTGCACAGTGTGTGTGATGTGTTTAGTGACAAGTGGCATAACTATGCCTGCAACAGTCTGCGAATGTATTTTCTGTAGTTTTTATTACTTCTCAGAAAGGTTTGGAGCAGCTGTACATCAGTGCTCAGAAGTGACATGCAGCATGATTAAGGCAGGGCTGAGCAAAAGCGTCTTTGCTCTCATTCTCAGCTACCACCTCATCAGTCCTCAGTGGCTTCATCCAAGTTTGATTGACTGTATGGATGTTGTCCTGTTCAATATGTGATCCCAAAGTGTCTGGGGTAATCTATTGAAACAGAAAGGAGGGGAATAAAAACTGCTAGAGAAAACAATAGAACTAAGGAGGGCTGAAAAAATGCAACATTTGTGACAAAATGTGTGTCAAACATACAAAAGTATTGAAGTAAATATTAAAATCACACCAAAATAACTGTCTTCAGTCCCAAATTGCAATATTTGTTTCTCTACATTTACTGTAACTGTATTGTAACAAGTCATGACTGTGTAGTGTTGGATTAAATTAGACTAAGGGTAAAATCCAGAGCAGCTAAGGGTCCACGCAGTTACGTCACCCTCTAGTGTTATTTTATGGAAAATCACCTTAACAGCTCCAGAGCAAAGGGCTTAATTTCACTTTAGGATATGGGCCTAAGGCCCTGACACTCCGCAAGGAGGCTCTTTAAAAGGGCTGCCAGCCAGCACTGCTGTCTCTAACTGCCCCCGCCTGGAGGTGCCAGAGGCAGCTGCCCCTAACTGCCCCCAAGTGGCCCCACCGACCACCTTGAACCTCCAGCACCAGCCCAGGTAAGCCTCCCAGGAAATTTGCAGTCGCCTAACTATGTCTACTCAGAAGTTAGCCTCATTGTGTTAAATGGGGCTTACTCCCAGGAAAGCGTCTTTGATTGCAGCCTCCTAACCATGTCTACCCAGAAGTAAGCCCCATTTGTGTTAAATGGGGCTTCCTCCCAGGAAAGTGTCTTTAGGATTGCAGCCTAAGTAGACTTCATAGGATCATGCACATTGAATGCATGTTTTGAATTAAATTCCAGTGTTTTGTCATCATTTTTACATCCAGTTAATATTTTTATATGAATATTTTTGAGGTTGTGGAACCAATCATCTGAGTTTCTATTATTTCCTATGGAAAAATCTGCTTCACTTAAAGAGCATTTCACTTAAAGAGCATGCCTCCGGAACGAATTAAGCTTTTTATGTGAGGCACCACTGTAATTCTGATACTGTATGGAACAAATAAAATGTTAATATGAATCAGCTCTCAGTACATATATCATAAAACAGTTACCCCATGTTAACTGGGTATACATACAGGTATTTATAAGTGGTGCTCCTCTTCTATTTATTAGGGAAAGACTAACCATTCCTCTTTGCCCCCAACGGACACAATTTTTATTTTTTTATTTACTTAAATTTGATTTTGTTGTTGTGGGGCAGAGGGAAAACAAAATTTCTTCAACTCCAGATAGCAAATAGGTGCTTTAGCTCTGTCACTAGCAGAGCAAATGGTGGTGCTGAGGAAGAGGAGGCAGGTTTTCCCCCAATTTTCTTTTTTAAAATACCCAGGGATTACATTACTTCTGGTTGTGAAATCATTTCTGGGGCTACATTTTGAGCTTTGCACCAGGCTACATGATCATTAGCTACGCCACTGCATAAGACACTTCTGCACCACTTCTGAGGAAGGGTTAGGCCAGTGCATAGATGTCCACTTGCCTCCTTACATTATACAAGAAAGGGGTTTTATTTCCCCTTACCCCATGTCATGCAGTAGCCACCTCAACGGGGCTACTCAGATCTGTTCCATGCAAAATTGTTGGCACAGATTCAGGCAGCTCCATGTAATGTCAGATTACTCAGGAGGGAAGGTATGATCTAACCCAGGCTGACCAGATGACATAACCGAAACAGAGGTCTCTTTCCTGCTTTTTTGGAGCGTATTCTTAACAATCCTCCTTTGGAAATCAGGGATATCCAGCATTCTGCATACATGCTGGGTATGGAGACAATGTTCACTTCCTAATTTCCCTGCAGATACCCCATTCTCCTTGTCCCGAGGGCAGCACTAGTGTACTACTCACATTCACCATTCCTTCCATTAAATCTTCTTCCTTCATCTCTGTTATTGTAAATCCTCTTAGTCAACCATATACTATATTTACTCAAATATAATGCTCACCTTTTTCAGCCAAATTCAGTCTCCAAAATCAGGGTGCGCATTAGATTCAGTGTAGAATTGAGTAAATACAATATTTTTATTATCAGTATAAGTTGTGGTATATTCGATGGCACATTATATTTTAGTAAATATGGTATGTATTTTATGCTGTGGTTGGCGCAAGTGGCTAAGACACTATGCCTGTTAACCAGCAGCCCAGGGTTCGAGACCCGGGACGGCCCCACAGGACAGGGTGAGCGCCTGTCCTTAACCCAGCTCTGCGACGCCAGCTGGATCCAATTGTATTGGCTCTGCCTTTCCATTGGACTAATTCAGTGGCGTGGAGAGGGGGGATTTGCTCCTTGGGTAACAGCATATCCTCCATAACAATCTAACCCAGGCTTTCATGCTTCGCATGCAGCGTATGCAGCGCCAAGCATGATACCATAGTCTTTCTAGACTGAAGGAGGCCTGGTCCCCGATCCAACCAGGAGAAAAAAATCATCCTTTTTGAGTAGGAAGTCCAAAGATTAACTTGATTAACTTAAAGTCCAAAGATTAACCTTTTTCATTTTAATATATAAGTTAAGTGTACCTTGTGAAAATATTTGTGATTGGAAATACAATGTAAAAATATAGAACAGAAAAAGCAACCTCATACAAAGTCAGACTAATCGATCATTAGTTCGGCATTGTTGACACAGGCTGGCTGTGGCTTTTTAAGGTTCAGACAGGAATGTTTCTCTGCCCTCCCTGGAGATTGAACCAGATTCCTTCTGCATGCAAATCAGGTGCTCTTCTGAGGAGTTTCAGGCCCTCCTCTTTTGCATTCCAGGGTTAAAATAAAAGCCTTCAGGTTTTCATTTACAGAGACAGTTTCTACTGGCAAAATTTGAGGTGTCTCTGGGTGTACCCCAGGGTGGAATTACTGAGTAATGAAACTGGCTCAACCCTTTGGAAGCAGATCTGAAGATACTGCATGAAAAATTCCTCCAAATTTAGATTTTAGAAACTGGAGAATGCTTGAGCACCTTCAGCAAAACCCCTTCCACAAACTTTTCCAAAGTTCCCAAAATTTTTCCAAGGGTCTTCCAAATCCACCTTCCAAAATTACTTTTTGGTTACTTCCAAATAACAGGCATTATCCACTTTTGAGTGGTGGTTTTCTATACTGGCACTTTTGCATCTGGGTTCTTTGTTTTGAAATCAGTACAAGAACAAGAGCAGCAGAATGTCGCTGACATTGCATTTACTCTCGGACTGTGATCTGATCCTATAAAACTGTCTTATGAATGAAGAGATTTTTTATTTGGGGAAGAGGGTGTAGTGGAACAATACATATTTTATATGCAGAAAGCCTCTCCTTAAGTTGCTAGAGCTTTTTCAAGTTATTGTTTCTTTGTATGTTAAGAAGGCACTTGTCATATAGATATGACAGGCTAGTGTACAGACATATTCAGAAAACACTGTATTGCTGTTGTGGACATTGTATTCCTTCTTGGATGTGGCAGAAGATTGAATGGACCTGGATCAGAGGGGTATAGGCTGGAAAATGGGGTATCTTCCTTTCCAGACATGATATGCCCCTTCGCCGCACAAGTCCCTTGTCCTCCCTGATATATTCTGCCTGCTTTCCTCCCATACTTGTGCTTACTTACTGGCACCAGGTGATATGGATGGACCCATACTTACTTGGTCCCATATGGATGGATCCCATACTTACTGGCACCAGGGGATATGGATGGACCACTGTTGCACACTGCAGACACTAAATCTGTTATGATTAGTGGTGGAGTTCAGGGGGTTCTCACAGGTTCTATAGAACCCTTTGCTAATGAGCGCCTGTTTCTGAGAACCGGTTCCTAATGGGACACAGAACCTGTTGTTAATTTATTTGAATCCCACCACTGATTGTGCCCATAGACAGATAATAGGTAGTTCATAGGTAGAAAGATAGGTAGATACAAAACTATTGAATCCACAGGCAAATTGACCAAATCCTTTAAAAGCTGAGAGAAAAATATACAGGAGAAAAGAAGAAAAATTTGAACATAAATCTTTGGACAGCTAAAAGTCATATTATCAATAGGTGACATATGTTGAGTAAATGAGCTATTTTTCTTACTCAAAGAACCATGGAGCATGCCACAGGGAGCTGTTTAAAGAAAGTACTATAACATTAAGAGTACATAAATGCTTCTAGATCTACATCAGTGACTGGAACTACAAGTTGCATCTAGCCCAGTGTGTCTGCCAGATGTTGTTGCTGGCTGATTGTTTCTCTGTCCAATTGTTTCTCTGTCCAGCCTATCCCCTGAGATCCTCTGAGAGACCCCTTTTGTATGTGGCAATTTCAACAGAATCAGGGATGGCAGCAAGAAGTCTGACCTTCTCAGTGTTGGCACTGCAGCAATGTACCTCCTTCCCATATGATCTAAGAATAGGATCTTCCCTCCTTTTAATTATTTGTGTGGTGTCTGTAACTCTGGACCTTGCTTCTTTTGTTGTTTGAGCATATTACTCTTCTTCTTAATGATGCCATTATAATTTTGTTATTATATGATCTGATTGTACTTTGCTTTAGTGTCCACATCTGGTTTTTTTTGTTATGATTTTTACTGCTACTCTTACTTTGTTGCTTTTTACTGCTCTCGCTCTCGCTCTCGCTCTTGCTCTCTCTCTCTCTCTCTCTCTCTCTCTCTCACACACACACACACACACACACACAAACATACACACAGACAAACACACACACACACAGAGAGAGAGAGAGAGAGAGAGAGAGAGAGAGAGAGAGAGAGAGAGAGAGAGAGAGAATTATGGTTTTATGTGCTGATCATTTAAAAAATTATTTCAGAATGTTTTTTCTTAACTGCCATGAGTGCCCACATAAGTGGAGAGAAGGCAAGATAAAAGGGCATAGTCCTAAACCAACTTTCCAGCACAGGTATAGCTGTGCCAGTGGGGCATATGCTGCACTGTGCAGTTGGGGGCAATCATGGAGGTTCTTGGATCTGGGTTCAGATCCAATATTATTCCCTTACTTTGGAATTAATGCATTCCATCAGTGCTAGAAATTTGTTTAAAACTGGGCCTCCTGAAAAATAAAAAGGTGGTTAAGTAACACAAAAATGGGGTGAAAATTGTTGATTTCTCCTCTACTCTCAGCACAGTCTCATTCTGGAATATACCCCCTTCATGTCCTATTAAAGACCAAACCTTTCTCTTCATTTGTAGTGTGTGCATTTCTTAAATCTGTTGTTACTTGCCATGAAACTTGGTGAAGGGACAGGCTGGAAACAGAACTTAAGAAAAATGTCTCACATACAACAAGGAATTAGCCATCAGCATCATTTATTACTTGCTAAGCCATAGGAATAACAATTAGTCTTCAGTTTAATTGGCCTAACACAGGTGGCATAAGAGTTCTGGCCGTATTTTCCCCAAAAGGCAAAACTGAGACATTTTATTGATCATAAAGGTTTTTTATGCAAACAGAAGAATGCTGAGGTAGCAGAACTGTCTACAGCAGGTTACGGTTTACAGCGATAAACTTCCCCTCCCCTACCCAGCCTTCATCCGTGCTGCCTTCTCCGTGCAGTCTTTATCTTTGCATGCTGACACATGTAATCTAACATTCTCACTTTGCCACAGTGGGAGCAGATTCCTTGACAATTTGATTATGGTTTCCTGTCAGCTCTCAGGCGGAATATTTCTTTGAGCTTTCAGGAATTGCAAAATATTTTGATTTTTTTCAAACAATAATAATATTCTGGGGAAAACTATCATTTCAAATATTGATTTCTGATAGGAAAATGTCTCCTCAGATCTGCATACAGCAAACTGTTTTCAAATGGCCACAGGCTACAGAGCTCCATGATGAAAAAGATGTTTATAATTATCCTAAAAATATAACCCTGGGAAAGAAGCCTTGAGAATCAAAACGATCATTGTCTCTGCAGTCTGTACAAATAGATTTGTTGGTCTCCATCCAAATCTTTGTGGACAACAACCTGTATCAGAAACCTTAAGCATATTTGGAAAGCTTTCCCAAATAAGAGGCCAAATCCTGATTTGTTCTAGAGAACAACATATCCCTGCAGGGTGTTTTCTTCCTTGCCAGATTAAGCCAAGCAATTTTGGTGAATAAATGCTAAAATATGTGTTTGCTCGTAA
Organism: Cryptoblepharus egeriae; assembly: GCA_030015325.1. Lineage (NCBI taxonomy): Eukaryota > Metazoa > Chordata > Lepidosauria > Squamata > Scincidae > Cryptoblepharus > Cryptoblepharus egeriae. Next base: position 107,190,434 of record JAREYC010000003.1, on the reverse strand, counting down.
AAAAATAGAAAGCTTCTACACCAGTGGTGGGCTCCAGCAGGTTCGCACCTACTCTATAGAACCGGTTGTTAACGAGAGATAGGCCATATCAAGTTTAAAAACAGCCATTTAAAAGTGGCTGCCAGATGGGCATAGAACCGGTTGTTAATTTCTTTGAAGCCCATCACTGTTCTACACCTTCATTTTGTAAGAGTAGCCATGTCGTTCTGTTGTTTCATCAGAATTTAAAGGTCCTGTGCCATAATAAAAAATGGGGACCTGATCCACAACCCAGTGTACTAGCTTACTCCTGGCATGCAATGCTACAAACATGCTGTAAGGCATGTTTGCAAGCCTGACCATTGATCCAGTGCCATAGTTAGCACCTCTGATCTGACGCTGGGTGAGAACTGGAGATGGGCCTTTATTCCCACCAGCAACTTACATGAACCACTAGGTGGCATAAAGGTGAGGGGAACATCAGGTGAGGCAGAAGTGGTGTTTTGGGGTGAGAGGGAAGAGGCATGATGAACATGGCAGGGAGGGAGTGGGGCTGTAAGGGGTTGGACAAGTGGGGCTTAGTTTCACTGATTCAGAGTCCCATATTGGACCAGGCAGTTCAACATGTCTCCATGATTCCAGAGCCAATTCCAGAGCTGCCACCTAGTTTAGTATCCCTGTTGTGGGGCTACTTCCCTTAACTCAAGAAGGGGGTGAAGATTTCTTTCTCCTGAGGAGCACCAGCTGCCTTGTGCATGCAGGATACCACAACAACCATTTTGGCAATGCCGCAGCCCTGCATGCCAGACATCTCAGGATTGGACTGTAAGATCCTAGGGTGACATACATGGTTCTTGTCTTCCAACTTCACAACCATTCTATGAGATAGTTTAAGTCAATAGTGACTGACACAAAATCACCCTTTAAACTTCATGAGTAAATGGGGATTTGAATGAAGATAGTCCTGGTTTTATTTTGACACTGATTCTTAAGGAGACTTGCACAAGAAGTATATTGTGTTTAACAGAAGTCATGCTAAACAATTATCTTGTTCTATATATGTTTTGTGCAACACTTCAAATTACAAGAAACAAAGAAAATTGCCCCAATAGTGGCTTCAGCACCTCATTTATCATTTCAGGTTATAAAACAAAAACATATGCAGTGGATCTCAAACTTTTTAGAACCAGGACCTACTTTTTTAGAATGAGAATCTGTCAAGACCCACTAGAATTGATATCATGGGCAAAAGTGACATCACCAAGCAGCCAATTTCTCCCTGGAAGACTCACTGGCAGATTCATGCCACCATTTCTTCTCCTGTAGTGGCTTCCCCTTAAAGTTTGCCTCCACCTGAAAAGGAAAGGGGTGGAAAGTCAGAATTTTCAGAGGAAAATGTCACATGCTGTCAAGGGACATTTGTATGCGTCAGTTCCCTGTTCTTCTGGGCACATGTACAGTACATAGTCCAATCCATGCAGCAATTTAAAAAGGCACCTGTACAGAGTCAAGATATATGTCCTTCGGTGGTGCAAGTGGTTAAGACACTGTGCCTGTTAACCAGCAGGCCAGGGTTCAAGATCCAGGTCACCACAAGACGACCTGCGACAGTTGGGTTGGACTAGATGATCCAATGGGTCCCTTCCAACTCTATGAATCTGTGACCTAAGCCATGCACTGATAACTGTGTCTTTTCGCCCTTCCTTTAGTGCAGCACTCTCCAAACTGCAGCCTGCTGCATTCCAGAATTACCTGTCCTGACACAGCATGGCAGTGATGAAAGATTTTCATTTTGCACCAGAGCCTCCAGTTTTTCTTTTGTTTTTTTTTTTTGCAGATCTTTGTTGAAACTCTTTTTTAGCAGCAATTCTCACTGCCCATTGCCATAGAAGGCTAAGTTCTCCAATTTCCTGGGAGAAGTGGCTGCCTGACACAAGTTTTTGAAAATATTGGCTGAGAAACTGGAGGCAATGGTGTGAGAAAGAAAGCCTTCTCCACTGTTGCCTCCAGATGGGTTATCCCGGAACCACAGATCCAGGCCATTGGTCAGGGTTTGAAGGCAACTGTGTTAGTGTATTCCCAAAACATTTCCTCCAGGTGAGGAGTAAGCCCCATATCTGTTCCATTTTGTTCCATGGAACCAAGGGTAAATTTATAGTTTTCATTCCAACTGTAGGCACACATCAATGCTAGCTTCATTATTCACTCCTAATTGTAAACATTGCATCATCTTTACAAAAATCAAATCTTATTTGAGGTACCTTAAAAGGCAGAACTTTTCGTGAAAACTGCTCTTTTCATCCAAGATATAAAAAAGGGAATTTCTTTTTGTCATTGGTTGCAGTTGTCACAGCAATATGACAGCTACATGAAAAGCAGCAGGAAGAACACCATAACAACAAAACAGCCGAAGACACAACAGGCTTGGAGGTTCATGGAAGCAAGTAGAAAAACAAAAAGTTGAAATGGATTGTCTTTCTCTCCAGATGAGAGAGTATACAATGGCCCCGCATCAATTGATAATTTATACGAGTCTAGTAACATATGCACATGCCAGTTATACAATCAATCAGCCTATCCAGAAATTCATCAACTCAGCAATGTTGTATTCAGGCATACAAGGAGTTATTAAGATGTCATTAATCAAGATGCTTCCAACTAAAAGCTTAAACTTTTAGAGAGAAAGTGTGTTCTATTCACAATATGTACAAAGTAAGGCCTCATCATCTCTTTACCGATATGTTTTTACAAAGAAAACGAACAAGTCTTTCAGCCACTTAAAAATAACATCCTGAGATGTTCGTCCCTTTTCCCCACTCTGTGATTACTGGTGATGTACAATTTGCTGCTATAATTTATCTGATACCCGGTATGTTCTGCCTTATAAGCAGTAAACCCTGTTGTAATTAATGGAAATTAGGGACACAAACTTATATTAGTTGAATGCCTATAGTAACTTATAGTAAACCTATAGTAGCAGAGCTACTGAAACCTATAATAGCTGAGCTGAGCTACAAACACTCATGCTGGATGTTGCAAATGTGCCTGCTGCTTGTAGAAGCCTGCCTGGTCAAGATTCATGGGGATTTGAACAAATGAATGGAGAAAAATAATTTCATCACAGGTTACAAACCATGATGAGTACATCTGGAGAGATATCTCCAATAGGTGATATCAGAATGCCAGATGCAATGGAGCAGCCATAGGGTAAAGGTTTCATGTGTTTCCAGAGGCTTCTGATGGGCTTCTGCAATGTACAGGAATCTGGCTTAGATTGCCCTTTGGTCTGATCCAGCAGAGTTCTTGTTTATAGTAGGACCAGACCTATGAAGATGAAAAGTGAAGAAGGTCAAAGGCCCCATGAAAATTAAAGACTTCTCCCCCGGCCCTCACTTCTCACATATTTTCAGGAGACAGAACGTTTCCCTGCACTATCACCTCTGCTTGTTTTGTTCAGCACTTGCAGGCATTAAAGGCACGTTATAAATGAACAAAATATATTTTGATAGTTGCAGCAGGTGTGGAATAAGAAAACCTCTTTATTTATGTAAATAATTAAAAATAAATGTCAGCCACGCTATATCCTCTGCTCATTTAAGTCATTTTAATGATACATAAAATATAAAAGAAGACTTCAGCAAAGGTCTCTAAAGAGAAAAGGGCAATACCACTAAATAAAGAAGGATTATCATGCTGGGGCAAACATGAAAGGAGATGGCATTTATACAAAATGCAATTTATTTTGACAGTAATTTTCTGTATTTCCCCTGCTATTATTGAAGATATATGTGTTTGAATTAGAGCTTTCTCCATCTGAGGCCAGCTGCTCATTCTCTTTGGTCCTGCAGTGAAGTCACACTCCTCACTTAATGGCTTCACAGTTTGCTAGCTGAGGGGAAAAATGGCTATGATGTCATGCATTTGTCTTCCTCTTTGTTTTTACCTCACTGCGGGGTCCACAAGGAGAAGGAAACGGGGCTTTGAGCGTGAAAAACGTGGCTTAAATAAGAAATATTTTTCCAATAAAGAACCAAAATGGTAAGGAAATCTATAGCAAGCGCCTGAAAGCTATACAAAAAATTCGTAAGTGTGGACGAGAGGGCTGTTTCTGTTTTTAAGTTGCTCTTTAGAAAGATGCTTATTACTAATAGAATAGAGAATGCTGTTTCCCTATAAATCACAGAATTAGTCTTCCTCTTAGGATCTTTATTCAAGCTAGAGAAGCTCACTCGACAAAATGTTTCTGTAAATATTTGTTCCAATTTTCCAGTACCACTTCAGCTTACTTATGTACAGACCTCTTGTGTTTGCCCTTCAGAAGTAGTCCCTTTTTGTTCTTGTGAGTGTTTGGAGGGATGATTGCACTGCATATGAATAAGCAGATTTGCGCGTGAATAAAGGCATCTGTGTACCACAGCATTTTTCCCCGTGATGTATAATCTTTCGTTTCAGGGCGTTGTTGTTGTTTTTTGTTGTTGTTAAAGAAATTGCCAGCTACCTGTGAGCTATCATTTTGTTGTTGCAGATGAAATCCAGAGTTTGTGTGAGGAAGCTGCCAGTTCGGTAATTGCACAAAAGAATCCACAACATACATTTACCTCAGCAGTTAATCAAACCTAACACATACACGGCAACAGCATGAAACACACGCTGTGCTGAACACTGAGAAAGGAGAAGAGGCTGAAGCACTCATTAAAGTGTTTCATTAAAGTGGTGCGCTTAAAAAAAACAGTCTGAGGTGAACAGTATACACAGAAACAAATACTGATGTTCAGGTTGTATCAACCATCTTTTGAACTGAAGACTAGCACAAAGTGCTAGAAGGATATACTCTTATGGTCTGTTCAAACAACAGGTATTTTCCTCTCTCCCGGGCTGAAGTGAACAACAGAGGCTTGGGAACAGCCCAGTTCATGCCTTGTTTGTAGAGTTATACTATCCAGCCCTAAGTAACTGCATTCACTGCATCCTTTCAACAGTCATTGAAACTGCCTCAAGATAATTTGTTCCCTTACTCCATGGCTGCCTTGAAGCTGCATCAGCAGTGGAAAGTTGGATATACAGTACTTCACCCTCAGTATGCTAGGGATTTTCTACAGCAGCAGACAGATATACATGGGGCAGGATCCAGGGCCCACCTGTACAGTTCCTCATCTGCCAGTGAAATCCATAGAATATTGGTTCCTCATATATAATACTACCAAAAAGTGTACCCACATTGTGGGTGTAACATTTTCCCCTATGCCAACCCCCATGGCGCAGAAACACCCCATGTGCCACTTCCCCCATGCGCAACTTTCCCCCATGCGCACATCCGCCGATGCGCAACTTCCCCATGTGCAACATTCCCCCATGTGCAACTTTCTCCCATGCGCATCAACCCCATGCACAACTTTCCCCCATGCGCAACTTTCCCCCATGCACAACTTTCCCCCTGCACATCATCCCCCATGCGCAACTTCCACCCATGCGCAACTTTTCCCATGCGCATCATCCGCCGATGTGCAACTTCCCCATGCACATGCACATCACTTCCCCATGCACATCATCCGCTGATACGCACCTTTACCCCATGAGCAACTTCTACCCATGCGCAACTTCCCCCATGCGCATCATCCCCTCATGCGCAAATTTCCCCCTGCGCATCATCCACCGATGCACAACTTTCCCCCATGCGCAACTTTCCCCATGCGCAACTTTCCCCATGCGCAACTTCCCCCATGCGCAACTTCCCCTCATGCGCAACTTTCCCCATGCGCATCAACCCCATGCACAACTTTCCCCCATGCACAACTTTCCCCCTGCACATCATCCCCCATGCACAACTTCCACCCATGCACAACTTCCCCCATGCGCATCATCCGCTCATGCGCAACTTTCCCCATGCACATCATCCGCTGATGTGCACCTTTACCCCATGAGCAACTTTACCCCATGCGCAACTTTCCCCTGTGCACATCATCCCCATGCACAACTTTTCCCCATGCGCAACTTTCCCCCATGTGCAACTTTCCCCCATGCACATCATCCCCCATATGCATCATACCCCCATGTGCAACTTCCACCCATGCGCAACTTCTACCCATGCGCAAATTTCCCCCTGCGCATCATCCACCGATGCACAACTTTCCCCCATGCGCAACTTCCCCCATGCGCAACTTCTCCCATGCGCAACTTCCCCTCATGCGCAACTTTCCCCCTGCGCATCATCCACCGATGCACAACTTTCCCCCATGCGCAACTTTCCCCCATGCGCAACTTCTCCCATGCGCAACTTCCCCTCATGCGCAACTTTCCCCATGCGCATCATCTGCCGATGCACAACTTTACCCCATGCGCAACTTCCCCCATGCGCATCAACCCACATGCACAACTTTTCCCCATGTGCAACTTTCCCCATGCGCATCATCCCCCCATACGCATCATCCCCCCATGTGCAACTTCCACCCATGCGCAACTTCCACCCATGCGCCACTTCCCCCCGTGCGCCTCTTCCCCCCATGCGCAGCATCCTCGCCAGTGCAACCTCTTCCTCTGAAAAACATCCCCCAGTTCAGCAGGCACTGAGCACCATAATGGCTGGATGTTGTTCAGTCTCCCATGTAAAGTATTGGACAGAAACACGTTGCCCCCTTTTCAGCCCCTGAAGGGTTAATTTCTCCAGATGGTTCTTGGTGGGAGTTCAGGTGACAGAAGGAACTCCCAGAATTCCATGCTTCAGGCCCAGCAGTTGGGGAGGAATGTTGCTGAGTCAGCAATTCTCAATGCAAAGTATAGGGAGAAAAACGCGTTGCGCCCCTTTTCACCCCCTTCCGGTTGGAATTTCCTAAAACCGGTTCTTAGTGCACCCCTCAGTCACGGAAGGAACACCCACCTCAAATTTCACACTTCTAGGCCCAGCGGTTTTGGCAGGGCGGTGATGAGTCAGTGAGTCAGTCAGTGAGTTAGTCAGTGACTTTTCTCTTTTATATATATAGATAAGGTGTCCTCTGCAGGTTGTCCTGTCCGTCATGACCAATTCTAAGGTGCTGCACATCCCTGTTACAAGGCCAATGAGCCAGTGCTGTCTGAAGACATCTCTGTGGTCATGTGGCATGACACCAAAGACTCACAGAACACTATTGCCTTCCCACCAAAGTTTGTTCCTTCATTCATTTGTTAGTTCATTCTGTCTGTCTGTCTGTCTGTCTGTCTGAGATTTATATCCACCTTTTCTCTACTGGAACAAATGCCCAAGGTAGCGAAAAAAGCTTATAAAACAAGTACAGAGTATTGCAACAAGTAGAAGCATCTTGCTGTGAATAAAAGTAAAGAAGAATAAGGCATTATCAGCAATTAAATTTTTCACATTTCAAAGTGGCAATGTAGTCAGGACAGGCTAAAATGATCAATGAAGTAATTCCAGGGAGAGCATCAACTTGCAGAAGAATTTTAGAGGCAAATATGGTAATTATTTGTGGTCAAATGCCAATTGAAACAGGTATGTTTTGAGCCCTTTCCAAAAATTCATAAGGGGAATTATGAAATCCTCTGGGAGGGAATTCCACAGTTGTGGTGACAGTATGGAGAAGGCTTGTCTCCAACATGTTGCCACACTAACTTTGAGCATTTACATGCTTTCAGATTGCTAGGTTGGCAGGAGAAGGACAAGTCGCTCAATCCATCATGTGGTACTTGGGTCTCAAACTGCCAACCTCCAGATTTATAAGTACAGTCTTGTGTTACCCAGCTTGAGAGCCTATGATGGACCTCCTCCTATACCAGACCATGCAGAATAAATTATGCAAAACAGATTCTAGAAGACTTAGAGCACAATCCTTACCATATCGACTCAAAAGTAAGCTCCATTGTGTTCTATGGATCTTACTCTCAGGAAAGTGTGCTTAGGATTGCAGCCGTAAGAGCTGCTTCTTGAAACAACTACTTTTCATTACATGGTTCTGTCCTGGCTTAACCTTGCCATTAACAAAACTGCAAGAACAGATACACAACATTTGGAGACTGAACTGAGTGTGTTAGGAAGAAGGGGAGGAAATAAGAAAGCAAAATAACAGTAGGAGGCCTGGCATTCCAGTCCTCTCCAATTTGTCTTAGTAACACGTAAAATGTGAAAGATCACTGGCTACTGACATTACATTGCCTTCCAATACAAAGCCACGACAACCTCTTAGAAGACAGAGATCAGTTTCTAACATTTATTTATTTAAAAGATTTATATGCTGCTTTTTTGGTACTCAGAGCGGTGTACAACGTAGTAAAAAACATAATACCTCGTATAAAATTTAAAAAAAAATAGAAAGTAGTGATTGGGAAAAAATTGAACCCAAGGAAAGACAACAACACCATTGTTGTTAATGATGATGAATATTTATATGCGCTTTTCAACAAAACAACTGTTGTTCTATGGCAGTGGTTTATTTCCATTAATCTTATCTCTTAATTTAATGGTGAATTTCTCCTGTGACTGAGGAAGATCAGGGATAATATTTTCTGAAGGGAAAGGAGAGCTGGGCTTTCTTTCCAATAGATATTTTAGTGGACATTACTGCGTTTAGGGTGCAGTCCTGAGAAATTTAGACCTGGACTATCTTTCCCTTATGGTCTGGGGAGATTGTTTATGCCTGTGCATTGGTCTAACCCCCACCCCCAGGAGGGGGACAGAAGTGTCTTATGGTATTTTTTCTGACATCCCCAGGTCAGCACAGGACTTATGCAGGGTTTAGGCTGTCCTAAATGGAGCTTAGGATTGAAGCCTTAATTACTGAGAATATGTGGATTTGCCCATTACATATGAGAACAAATTTTAATATTTATTTTTGACACTAAAATGCCGAGAGGCCAACAGGCAATTAACTAGATAGCTGGATGATAACCATATAACAGAATGGAAAGGTATATCATTATAAAAATTGTGAGAAAGTTGCAAATTTGAATCAGAACTTAAACGTGGACCTTGGTGATATAAATATAAGATTGACTACACTATAAAGGGGTTACCCAATTTTTTAAAAAAATATGAGGCAGATGTAATGTTCCCAGAGAAATTTGATTGGGGGTAAAAATGAACCCATAATTTTGGAACGACAAGAAAATTACTTTAGTTAATTACAATTTGCTAGTTATTAATTCAGCACCATCATAAACTGATTGCAAAAGAAATGTTCTTCCACCCCCCTCTTGCAGTGACTTAAAAACAAGAATAGTGGCTCTTGAAACTTTAAAATGAGCACTGAGGCTCAACATGAATACATGTTGTCAGTTGGGAGACATGAGCAGTATTAACACTTTGCCTTATCATGTAGCTTCAGAAACATACCTGTGAACACTACTCTGTACAGTTACCACCCCACAGAACTGAGACCTATACATGTACATTCTGTTCTACATAATCCTGCTGTGATAATCATATTGTGCAGGTGAGGCCTATTTATATAGAATGTGGAGCTTCAGGTCCCACTACCTGGAAAAGGATGCACAGCAGATCACAGCACAGCATGCAATAATATAACAAAAACTGGATTAATCTGAATTAGAATAAAAGTTATTTGGTCAAAGAAAGACTATTGAGAAGGAACATTTCTTTCTCTTGTAAAACATAACTTGATGCACTCAGGATCCAATCCTAACCTAGGTCAGCACAACTCATTAGTTCCCAGGATGATGTGGGGAGGCAGTCACATATCTGTGCAATGACCTGACCTTCCCCTAGGAGTGGCACAGAAGTGCCACTTTGGTGACACTCCCAGGCCAATATGGGACTTGTGCTGGTGCTTATGCCTGTTTAACTGGGGCTTAGGATTGCAGCCCAAGAGCCCTATCATATTGCATACTATTAGTGCTACAGTTCAACCACTAGCAGCAGGCACCATAAAAGTGGTGTAATGCAACCTGAGCCTTAGCACCTAGAAGACATGTCGCAGGAGCAGCCACTGATAATAAAATGACTGGGGGATCCACCTGAAATTTATTTAATTGATTTATACCCCGCCTTTCCTCACCTGCAAGAGGGAGCTCAAGGTGGCTAACATCACATAAAAAATAAAACACCATTAAATTGGCATGCAACCTTCAGTTTGAGAAATACCATTCTATTTGATGGTAAGAGAAGTGGCTCTGTAGGGCTGTAAGGAGATGGTGCAACCTCATAGCAAAAGAAGATGGAGCATTTTTCTTGAATTCTAAGCTTTCCGTCCTGCATGCAGAAGAAGCAAAGCCTTGCTAACTCGTGAATTTAGTGTGCAATTATTTCAGCTTGAACATTAATAACATTTTAGATGCCTCTAGCAGCAGTATTATCATAATCATTATCCAACAGCTTCTCTATCCTTTCCTAGCTGAAAAAATAACTCAGCCTCAACTCTCCTCACAACAACTTATCTGAAAATCCAGACTTTAAAAAAAATTTGGCAGAACCCTGTCCACCTTTTTGGGTGCCAGCATATGGTCACCCTTTACTCAGGAATAAGAACCATTGACTTAATGGTATATATATGGAGGAGAGGCCAGTGCCAAAGCTTACATGGGCTGCTGCTGGAGGGTGGTGAGCCGGTGGGGGCACTTGGGGGCAGTTAGCAGCAGCTGCGCAAAGTGTGACTTAGTTTTTGCCGCCATGGCTGCCCTTATAATTAGCATGGGCACGCAGCCCTAGGGCTGCATAGCGCACATGCGTGCACTGCTTCCATTACGGAAGCAACACTTCCTATTTCTCCCTCGGCCAGCGTGTGCGCCTCCTGATGACCTGGCCGGACCTGAAAGTAAGAGTAACCTAGTTGCCCGCGGCTGCCCCTAACTGCCCCTAAGTGCCCCCAAGCACTCTCCCACCCACCCCCAAATCGCGGATGGGCCCAGGGGTATTCCTACCCCCAGACAGGGTAGAAAAACCCAGACAAGTCTGGGGAAAGCTGGACGTCTGGACACCCTGCTCTATATTGTCCCCTTTGCAGTGATGATCCACTTATGCAAAGCTCAAGCCAACTTTTTTCTTTAAGTGGAAGTTAAAGATTGGGCTACACTACGTGGAAGATCCATAATTGAATCACCCAACATAATGTGTGTGTGTGTGTGTGTGTGTGTGTGTGTGTGTATGAGAGAGAGAGAGAGAGAGAGAGAGAGAGAGAGAGAGAGAGAGAGAGAGAGCACCTGCAAACCACACACCACAAATTGCCCAAGCTGTTGTCAGTTATAAAGAAAAACATACATCCACTAATTGTGGTTGATGGTATTCATGTCAGGTAATATGATCTGCTTTGGCCTGTCAGTACCCCAGATGCCAGAGAATGCTTTGCAGCATCTGCCTAAATACTCAGTGAAGGTGTCACCCTTGGCACCACAGAGGCAGTACCTGTGACACCAGAGAAGCTGGGGATACCAGAGAAGTTTGATATGCAGAGACAGAGCAGGAAGGAGGATGGTTTGGGCCATGAAGGGGGTGAATATGAGGCAAGTGTTGCCCACTGAATCCTAAAACCATTCCCAGGCCACATGTGCCTTTATGGGTCAACAAGACGCACCATATAGATAATGCAATAGAGATAATGCAGATCCAAGTTGACCATTGGTGGCTGCTGGGGCTAATCGCATAGCAAGGAAACAAACATTCCCTTATCCTTATGAGTCCTCAACATGCTGAAACCCCACCACATGGTACAACAGACACTGCAGGGAATCACATCGGATTAGGCTGTTCAATTACTTCCATGTAGAAAGATAAACATTTATCCTTTTTTCTTTCTCTTTTTGTTAATTTCTCAGCACTTTCCTTGTAAAACAATTTCTAAAAAAACATGAAGCTGTGCAGCATCTGAGAAAGCTTTAGAGCTGTGATTTTCAACCTTTTTAATCTCATGGCACCCCAGCCATGGTCAAGGCACACCAAATGATCAAGGCACACTATCAGTTTTTGACCATTGACAAGGCACACCATACTTCAGGAAGGGGTATGCTAAGGGGTATGCTCAAATCGCTAAATTGCCCTATTAATAAATGATGCAGTGGCACACCTGCCAGACCATCTGTGGCACACTAGTGGTTGAAAATAACTGCTTTCGAGGAATTTTTCAGCACCACAAAATTTCTTCATTAATGGTAGGCCATTTCCTCAGCAGGACACAGCTCTATCTCTTCACAGCAAGGGTTTGGAAAGTTTCCCATACCCTTTGACACTTAACTCAGGGACTGAACATCATTTTCCATCAAAGACTGGGCCTCTTGCTTGGGAATGTCTCTTTGGGGCTTCCTCAAAGAATTCAGTTCTCCTGTGATGGAAAAATGATGACTTGTGGGGTGGTCAACTGCCGCTCCCCCAATAGTGACCAATTCTGCAATCAGGCACTCTCAGTATATCAGTATCAGACTATGCACCAGTGAGTGCACCAGTCCCCTATACCAGCACATATGCCCACCCAGACACACTTGCATGAATGAACATGCATCACACCATACTCTTGCTTATTATCCTATGCACCACCCATCAGTCCTGCCCAAGCCTACTGAAAGATCGGGGGCCTCCTTGAACCAGCCAACCAAAGTTGCTACTTCCTGAATTAAACTCTACAAAAGCTCTGGGCCAACTTTTCTTTCCGTAACAAAATCTGTTCCTAGATACTGCCTGCCATTCCACCAACCCACTTATCTTGCCTTGTTCTTACCCTTCCTGCAACTTCATAGGAGGCAGGTAGAAGAGATGCAGTGCTGTTTATGAATGGCTTTAATTAGCTTTATTTTTTTCATGGAATAACTTTTAATGTTAGTGCAAACCACCTTGGGAGCTTTTCCAGATTAGAGAACAGAATCTAATGTTTAAATAACAAAAGAATATGTGCACCATGGTATACGTCTAGGAAAGAATATTCCTGTGCCAACAAACACCTCATAGTAGGTCCACTGATAGGAATACAACATACATTAAAAAGAGACTGTTCTAATTATTTCGTTGCAGCCACCTGATTTCTTGATCTGGTTTTCAAAACAGGCAATCTAAAAAGCGTTAAAAAGGTTGACCCCCATTTATGTTAAACCCTTGCATTCCAAATGCCTCCAACAGTTAACATTAATCTTTACCTTAAAAGCTTACTAGCACAGGACACAACATGAATGTATGCAATTAAAGTCTGCCAGGTTGTTCATGGAGAGCTTCAGTATAAACCTTGCATAGTCATTTAAAAGCCTCATTTTTTTAACCTACGGCAAAAAATTCAGCAAAAGCAAGTGATTACCAGATCTCCCTAGAGAAGATGGAGCCCTGAGGTCGGGGTGAAAAATATTAGAAAAATCACTAGTGCAATTTTCTTTACACTGCCCTTCCAAAGACCTCCAAAAAGCAACTGTCCTCCAGAGGCAGATTATTCATCCAGCACTATAGTTTCAGTCTGGACTTTCTTCAGCAAAGACGAGAAGTGTTTGGTGAATTACACATGAGTAAAGAGATCTATATCAACCCGACAGGAGTCCTAAATTGACGCTGTGCTACACACGCCTCATTTAACATAGCAAATAAAATTCAGTCCTTAACTCTCAAAGATGGATGCTTTCTGCCATGACTCAATCCTACATTTTTCTTATTCAGTGTTCATGTTAAAAAGGGACTTCCTCTTTGGTTTTATTTACCATTATCAGCTACGACTGTGAAGGGCTTTTTTAAAACCATCTCCATCCATCCTTTACAACTCCTGCTCAAGACAAGTGGCACCTACTGGGGCAAATTTTGGGCCTGATAAATCTATCATAGCAAAAAATAACTGTTACACATCCCAGCTTGAAGAGACGGTATAAAAAAATATTCAGGCTCTCTACCAACCACCCTTGGCCACAGTTGAATACTTCATACCCAAGCACATCTGCACAAACACACATCATGCAGGTGATTAGTGCTCCTTTACCAATTTAATTTTCTGCTACCTATGGCCTAAATACTTCCAGGCCATTTATTGGGATGAGAAGTCATGGAAACACTTCCTTCAGATATATACCTTTTGGATACAGTGTCACAGATGATGTGATCATGTATTTAATAATTATGAATGTAAGATCCCCTACGTAATGTTATTATTTCCACCATGAGAAGATGTACGATTTAATTCAGTATGATTCTGCTCCAAAAATCCTCAAAAAGCACCCCATGGGTTCAGTCATCTGAAAAGAGTAATGTGTGATCTGGTGCCACTAGAGTCAGGCACTGCTTTCCAACAGAGACTTTCAAAAACATTTTTATGCATTGCTGTGTCAAATTACCACTGGGAAGTGACAGGTGTCAATGTGGCTTAACCTGTTCAGATGCTACACATCTGGATTAGGATGAAAATGTTGGATGGAAACATTTTACAGGTTACAGGAGGACATATAAGGTTGTGACTTTGCTAGGATTGCCATAATTCTCTCCCACAAAACTGGATGGGACCCCCTGTGAAACTTACCAGTTTGTGAACACAATCACCCAGTTTTCAGTGACATATGGCAACCTTAGACTTTGCTCTTTCCTTCCTCCAAGCCAATTTTTCTTGGTGAAACAAAAAGCAAGCTTTTTAACTACAGCAGCAGCGCCAGTATGTTTAAGTGTTTAATGCTTTGTTTTTGTTGTCGGGTTTCTTTTTTTGTTATTGAATTTTGTAGTTTTTGTCGTTTGTCCTTGTCCCCAGATAGCAGGTAGCTTTCTTAAGTATACCACTAGTTGGAGGGAGGCAGCAGAGCAAATGAGTAGCAATCTGTAGTGAAGGAAGAGGCAGGTTTTCCCCCATTTTCTTTCTTTAAAAACCTGGGCATGACATCATGTATGATTGCAACACCACTGGTGGGGCAGCATTTTAAGCTTTGCACTGAGCTACATAAACATTGGCTCTGCAACTGGCTATGTTTTGTTTCTGGACACAATTTGTGAGAATATAACAAAGAAGGAAAAGGGTAAGGGATGGGTGGGAGAGACCCACCCACCCATAATAGTTGGGTGGGAGACCCTCGGGTGGGAGACCCTCCCATAATAGTTGCTTGAAGGAGGCATCAGGAGAACTTGTTTAGGACTTGACTGGAAGCGTCTGATTGGCTGTTGCCAAGATGCAGCTTTTGATGCTCCACAAACATTCCTTTGAGTGTTGTCAGCAACAGTCAACTGGCCAGAGGTTTCTGATCTGAGCCCTGAAGTCTGTGTGTGTCTCTGTGTGTGTGTGTGTCTGTGTGTTTGTTTGTTTGTGTGTGTGTGTGTGTGAGAGAGAGAGAGAGAGAGAGAGAGAGAGAGAGAGAGTCTTTATTGTGTTTCTCTGCCAGCTTGATCAGAAAGATCATGTCCAAAACTGAGCCTAAATGAAGGCTTTTACGGGAACAGCTTGGTGTTTGCCTGGTCCTGGCATCTCCTGGACCCCACCAGCTGCAACATACAACTGAGGGAGAAACGAACTACTGTACTCTCTGTGTCTTGTCAACGGGATCACCCATCGCAGTGAGTCATATCAAGGGCTTTTGCCTTCCAAGTCACACTTCCTACTCTTATCCCTAGCTGTACAATCCTCCCCTCCCCAAGGTGTGTGTCACCCCCTGGTCAATCCCATCACATTTGGACATAGGTCATTTATCTCTCCTCCTACACTGGGTTGTGCCCAAAGTGCCCAGTGGCATGGCAAGCACAGGGAAGATGGAGGCATCCTCCCTATAGTGGCATAGCAAGCATAGAGAGTGCCACAGCATAGTGGCATAGCAAAAATAGGAAGGTGGGAGAATGGCCTGCCCCAGGTACCAGCTGTAAGGGGGGCACATGTTTTCCACTTCCTCTTCATGTTCTTGCTGTTAAGAGTCTCTTAAGAGCACCTGAAAGCAGCCTGTCCAAGTGGCAGTGAGCATGTCCAGATGACCCAGAAGGCAGCATCCAGCCTCCTTCCTCTCTCACCCCCTTTCTTTCACATATGCAATCTCCCCCCCAAGGAGCTGCAGCAGCTCAAAGAGAAGCCAAGCCAATTAATTACTTCATTTGATGGCAACATAAAATTTGGTTGAAACAGTATCTAAACACAAGATAGTTTCCAGGGTGGAAATACCACCTAGGGTTCCCTGAGCTGCTTTACTTGGGGATCCCTTGGCTCCATTATGTACCTTCTCTGGGGAAGAACATCAAGGAAGCACTTGAGAACCTTGCTTCAAGAAAGCTGTTTGGACATGCTTTTGGACCTTCATACAGGCTGGGAAGCCATGTGGGCAGAAGAGCCTGTGGTGCAACCCAGATGATGCAGCCAGGGCTGCAGTGGCAAGTGAGGCTCAAGTGAGACACCAGACAAGGACCACCTTGGGACCAGCCAGAGAAGTTCAGCTGGAATAAAACTGGAGATGAAGGCGCTGGAGCAGCCATGCTAAAGTTCCTCAAGGGGCTGAGCAGCTTTCCTATACTCCTTGTTCAATGCCAGAAAGTTATGAAATGCACCAGAGAAGGTTCTCTCCCAGCCTTGAGCTCATCACTGGCCTCAGGTACAATCTGATAATTGGGGGTGTTAATTTTTTTGAGGGGGAGTTGTGTAATGTCTCTGGCTGGAAAAATGTTCTGTTTGCAGGGCATCAAGAAAGGAAGCAAAAAAAGAGAAAAAGGAGCCACGTAAGGAGCCACGTGGTCAAGAAAAAGAGGGGTTGCATTCACAGAGATCTCCTCTGCCAACTCAACAAACACCAGAGAGCTTCTGATTCAGAAGAGGCAACAGAGGAGTTTGTTCAAGCCAGGGTTGAAGGAAAAGCCCATTCCTCTTATTTTGCTTCTTGGGGAGTTGTAGAGAACAACTCTGTTCTTTCCAGGACAGTTTCTTTACCAGTGACTGCTGCTGGTGTCACCTCTTTTCAGATTGTAAACCCTTTGGGGTAGGGAATATTTTGTGGATTTCTTTTGCTGTGTCAACTGCTTAGAAAACTACTTCTGTTTGAAAAGCATTGTATAAATATTCGTAATAATTGTTACAATTCCACTGAAGAGTCAAGCAAGGAGCTCCTCAAGGCAAGGGCTCCTCTCCTCACCCCTGATCCTGGGACCATCTCTTGAGAGGGGTTTGCCCTATAAGGAGTCATGAAGGCGCCTTTCTTTCTTCTGCCTTTCTCTAGATTTATTTTCTTTTTTTTGCACAGATCCAGCTGCACAACTGCTGGACTGTTGACCATAGTCAGGGTCCTGCTTTGAAATAAAAGAGCATCTGAAGGAGAAAGGCAATTCTGCAACATTCCAGGATTGGAGCAATCATGTGATTCATCCAAGCCAGCAACCACCAGGAAGAGCTTGAGGATCACATTCCAGCTTTTGCAACTACAACTACTGGATTACAACTACAATAACTACAGCATCTATTAGATGCTACTAGACTACTTGATAGGAGCAATGCATCCTAAAACACTATCTAATGGCTTGGGTCCATCACCCCTGCTTTAGAAAAATCCCCTTTGCTCCTTGTGCACTACCTGAAACTGTGGAGCTCTTTGTGTACTACCCTTCCTATGAAGCACAGGAAGGAAGGGATTAATTTTCTTTGTTTTTGAATATGTACAACAGGTCCTTGGTATCCACAGGAAATTAATTCCAGGATTCTCCATGGATACCAAAACATGTGAATAGTAAAATCTGCAGAATGAATTTGTATCATGCTGCAATAACATACCTGAGGACCATTCCAGTCCTTCCAGCAGTCATGTGCTGCCTCCTCAGAAGGCCTCCAAGGTGTAACCAGAAGGCAAATCTGGTTCACACTGGTGACTTCTGGTCACATCTGGGGAATATTCTGAGTCACAGGGAGGCAATTCACAACTTCCTCATGCCCAGAACTTCTCTGGTCACAACAGAAGTTATTGGCATGAACCGAAAGTGTCGTTCAGCCATGTCTGGGAAGTCCATTGAAGCCCTCCAGCTACAGGTTCTGCGTCCTTATCTGCTTGTCTGCAGATAAGGTCCATTGTACTTTAAGTGTGAAGCAGATACTTCTCTGATTGATAGAAGAAGGCATTCATGGCAGACAAGAAATGAATTTCACCTTGAATCTGCTGCTCCACACAATCTGCATGGGGGGGGGGGGGCAACTCTGCTTCTGGGGTTAACCTCAATGTCACCTGAAGACCCTTAAAAGCCTGCATTGTTGCCTGTCGGTGTCTGCAAGAGCCAGGATCATGTCGTCATAAATGGTTTTGGACCTCAATCCAGGTTTAAAGCCCAGCCATGAAGTATTGTTGTCCAGGTTTGTTAGGAGATGCAAAGGAGGGAGGGAGGGAGTGTGTACCACCCAGAGCTCTTCAAAGGAAGAGCAGTGTCCAACTGTGGCAGGCCTCAAAATATTTTGTCTCTTTCTAAGGGTATTGGAAGAGAGATGCCAGGCTATCTGGGCGATCCTCAAGAATTCCTTTCCTCTTCCTGGTTCTGGATCTGGATGCAAGAGCGGCCCCATTCAGGCCCTGTATACTGACATGAGCTTCAGACTTAGCCTGTTGTTTCAAAGGTGACCAGAGAAGATCCAGAGCTGCTGTGGAGATGCCACCAAGGTGCAATAGATTCCCCATTCCTTATCATGACTCAGTCCCCTCAGTCCAAGGAAAAGATGATACTGGATAGAGGAGAGGAGGAATACTGAAGAAGATAAATACCATCAGAGTGAACCCTGGTCTCCCACAGCTCACATAAAACCCTTGTGGTCATACTGACCATTTTCCTTAATCCCCAGGAGGTGAACCCCACAAAGAAGCCCCACTCAGACCTTCGCCTTCACATCCTTGGATGTTAGCCTACATAAGGATGAGAAAGGGGGTGAAGGGAAGAAACATCCAGGCAATGTAGGAGAGGGCCCATTGAGAGCAATCCACCAGGGGGCTGTGGAGTACCTCTGCACACCTCAGGGCAGAGTCACTGCACCCCATCTGCAAGTTGGTCATTGACCCAGTTTGAGATACCTGTTAAATAAAAAAGGCCTCACTTACCTGTAGATGGCTTTCTTTTTCCGTGCCACTTCAGTGTCTGAAGCTGTGTCAAAGCTAAAAACATATTCACCAAAACACATAGTAGGATATGTTTTAGTAGGATAAACTAAAACTAAAAAACCCAAAAGAAAATATATTAAAATATATTATATTAAAATATAATAATATTTACAAAAAATATATTATATACTGTAACAGTATTTAAAAATATATAGAATAAGATTAAAAAGATGCATTGGAATAGATTAAAACATTAAAAAACATAGTCAAATTAACTTTTAATGGGGCAAGAGGTGTAGACTGGAAGCTGTTGCCCTGCCTACAAAAGCTAAGTGGAAGTAAACTAGGTGATACCTTGAATGGGAGACCAAAGGAGCTGATAAAGACTTTGTAAGCGGACAGAGCTGGTCAGGAGTCATTGTAATCACCAGGCTGTGAGAGGGCCAAGGTATCACTGTGCCCAATGGCCGTGAAAATGCAAAAGGCTGAGGAGATCAAGATCGTTATTACTGCACTAAATGCAGTAACAGCCTAATAGAACACTAAAACCATTTCAGATTAATACAAAGACAAAATATTAATATTGATAGTAAGTTGAGATTAGAACATATAAAAATTAATCCATCTCCCTTAGCTGGGCGCCATTGGTGAGTATAAGACAATACTACTTTGATTACACTAACCACACTAACAGTCTAATATAACACTAAAAGCTGTTGAGTTAGTGCACAGACTAAAATTAATATTGATAGTAAGTCTAACAGACTAACACATCTCTAAAACTCATTGAGATTAGAACATATAAAAAATTAACCTAATCCTTCTCCATAGCTGGGCACCTCTGATGAAGAGATGACATTGGTGCTTTTATTGTACCAACTGCACTAACAATCTAAATACAACACTAAAAACCAATGAGATTAATGCGTAGACTAAAATTAATATTGATAGTAAGTCTAACAGACTAACATACCACTAACACCAGTTGTGATTAAACTGTATAGAAATTAACCTAAACCTTTTACCTAGCTGGATTCCACTGGTGAGTATAAGTCAATACCTCTTTGTACTAACCTCACTAACAATCTAATATAAGACTAAAACCTGTTGGGATTGATGCATAGACTAAAATTAATATTGACAGTGAGTCTAACAGACTAACACACCACTAAAACCAGCTGAGATTAGAATGTATTAAAAATTAACTTAATTCTTCCCCCTAGCTGAGCATCATTGGTGAGTAAAGGACAATAGTCCACTAATTGAACTAACAGCATATTACAACACTAGAACTAGTTCGTACTAGTCCTTTCACTGAAATTATTTTGTACTTGTGGTATTAAGACTAACACAGTTATCACTGTATGGCATTAAATGCTGGGCAACAAAAAGGGATGGAGATTGCATTTTCCATGTGATGGAAATGTGTATGCTATGCTGGATCTTGGGTATTTCTTTACTCATTCATGTTTCAAATGTTTCAATCCATCAGCCACTAGATGTTACAACAATTATCAAAAAGATGAGAGAAAGGCGGCTTCCCTGGTGTGGGTATGTTTTATGAGGAGCACCCTCCACCATTGCCAAAACGTCTTACTATTTGAAAATCAACAGCCATATGGATGACCAAAACACAGATCATGGAGCACTAGTAATAAGGATACATCTATAATCGGCCTGCACTCTGAAGACGTGATGGATCAGGCAATTTGGCATTCCAGGATCCAAAGTGCGGACCCCGCACCATTAGGAAATCACTAAGGAGAAGAAGAGGATAACATAGTCTCTGAGCCAGCATAAAAGCCAGTTCAAGCTAATATTCATGGCTAAAATTATGCTCCTAATCTGAAGAATCTTCAAATTCTTACCTTCACCTTCTCCTTCCAGCTGCAGCTGGGCACCTACCCTTCCATCTGCCCCAGTGACAGTGTGGGATTAGCTGGCCGCCTTTAGGGGCCGAGTAGGAATTTTTCCCACCCACCCAGATTGGCCTGCGGGTGAGTGGTTTTTTGCCTACTCCACACTGTTGCACTTTAAGGGCCCTTCTTTCTTAATTTGGCTCACCTTTGGAGTTGGTGCCACTCATCAATGCACTGCTAGTCAGTAGCAAGTGTTGCTAATAAAGTCATGGTCAGAATTTGAATCCATTTCCTGCCTCTTATTCCTGGTGCCTTGTCTTTATTTCTGGGAATGGGAGCAGCCGAACATCCTGGTAGAGTTCTGAAGTGGTTGCTGTTCTCAGAACTGGAGCCAGTGGAAGAGAGAAGCCGGAAGCGACCCGTCCCACACTAGAAGATTTCTGCAATCATTTCCCGGACATACAAGGCTGTTTTGTGGTTTCTACCTGGAAAGTGGTATAGCTCTGCAAAGGTTGTACTGCTTTAGATGTCAAGTGGGAGCCTGACATTTGGGAGCTCTCCTGTCATTAAAAAATACATTACTGAGCATAACTGAGAAAAATCAAGAAAGGTTCTTCAACCACACCTTTTCTCCTGTTTGCCAGTTCAATGGGTAAATTTTTAGAGTGGAAGGTGGAATGGTTGAGACACTGAGGATGAGTTCAACAGGCTGATTATTCCCCCAAATCAGGGCTCAAGGATAGAACTGTGGGGACTGGTGTATCTATGCAGGGAGTAGCAGATGCACTGGGCGGCAAGTGTTAAGGGGCAACAATCTGAGCTTGACACTAGTGGCCAAAATTGTGAAAAATAGGATATGAATCCTAACCATGTCTACTCAGGAGTAAGCCCCATTGTGTTCAATGGGTCTTAGTCACTGGAAAGTGTCTTTAGGATTCCAGCCTTAAGTTATACAGTATATCATTGGAAAGGTAACTTAAGCCATAATTCAATGAAACAAACTGCTTTGGAATATCTATATACCGTCAAATATTATGGCCAACAAACCAGAAAGTGAAAAACTACATCAATAAATGTAGATTTATTTCACTCAAAACTGATTGGTCTGAGAGCCAATGAAATAATTATGATAAAGCATGGAACTCATAAGGGGTTAATGTGAGTCAGCCAGGCTCAGCCTCTATTTCCATATATCATAAAGCAGTTACGACTTTTAAGTGGGGAATGAGGCACTTCTAAGTGGTGCTCTTCTAATATTAAGCAGGGGAAAACCCATCCCTCCTGAGCATAGCAGTTCTAACCAATAAGGGGCACAAATTTTATTTATTTACTCAACTTAAATTTGATTTTGTTGTTGAGGGGTACCACATTATCTTTTCCAACCACATATAGCATATATATGCCTTAGTTATACCACTAACTGGGCTAGGCAGCAGAGCAACTGGGTGGCGAGTTGGTAGGATGTGGGGAAGAGGTAGATTTCTCCTCAATTTTCTTTTTTTTTTAAAGCTTGGGCATGACATCACTTCTGGTTGTGACCAGTTTGTGGGCAATACTATTAGTTTTGCAGTGGTCTATGAAATTTTTTGGTATGCCACTGCCCCCATTGAGTGGTGCATGGAGTGGTATAGAAAGTCCTATACTCAGTGATGGGATTCAAAGAAATTAACAACCAGCTCTAAGCCCATCTGACAGCCACTTTTAAATTGCTATTTTTAAACTTTATATGTCCTATCTCTCATTAACAACTGGTTCTACAGAGTAGGTGTGAACCTGCTGCAGCCCACCACTAGTCTTTCTAGACCAGTGGTTCTCAATCTTCCTAATGCCGTGACCCCTTTATAAGTTCCTCATGTTGTGGGGACCCCCAACCATAAAATTATTTTCATTGCTACTTTATAACTGTAATTTTGCTACCGTTATGAATCATAATGTAAATATCCGATATGCAGGATGTATTTTCATTGTTACAAATGAAATGTGTGTTCTATGCACACATTGAACACAATGGGATTTATTTCAGAGTAGGCATGCATAGGATTGGGTCCTGAGGCTGCAATACTATCCACATTTACATGGGAGTAAAGCCCCCCTGACTATAATGGGATTTATTTCAGAGTAGGCATGCATAGGATTGGGCCCTGAGGCTGTCAGTCAGCCCCAGTGTGAGCACAGCTACAGCTGGAGGTCTGGCAAGCCTGACCTGGCCCCCTGCACCAGGGGTCTTTAGGTGACCCCCAGGAAAGCTTTAGGCGACCCCCAAAGGGGTCCCGACCCCCACTTTGAGAAACGCTGGCCTATACTGTCCTATAACCCAGGCCTGTATAGGACTCGTGCCAGGACTTGTGCTGGCCCAACTGGGGTTGGGATTGCAGCCTGTGTGCATTTCAGTTTGTACATCAAACTACATGAATGGTAGTGCTTTTTCACATACCCAAGGGACTATCTAAGAGCACAATCCTAACCATGTCTACTCAAATGTAAGTCCCATTGTGTTTAATGGGTCTTACTCCAAGGAAAGTGTCTTTAGGATTGCAGCCATACATGCACATACGTTCATCCATTTTTAATAGGCTGAACATGCTTAGTAGCTCCCAGGAGCCAAAGGATGGGAATGTCCTTAAAAAGTGACTTGGAAACAAACAAGCACATGGTGCAGGTTAGGAGAAGCAATTGACCTGATGGGGCAAATGAAACATTCAGATTAGGGTGTTGTAACATTTGTTACACATCCCACTGCTTTTAATTTATTGTTGATTTTTAAATTTTCTACAGCTTCAAAAACAGCTCTGGGAACAGGCTTTGATTCAAACAAAAAAGCAGTTTTAAATTAACAGGCAGTGCAATCCTCACTTGCGCTAGAAACAGGCAGGCTGACTTGCTTGTGATGTATCCAGTGCAAGTTTCAGATGTTTCTGCTGTGCTACCCTGGGGAGAGGAGCCTCTAAGGGTCTACTCAGACTTGCACCACCTCTGGAGGCAGCACAAATCTGAGGAGACTGGAGCAGGCATGAGCCACTCTAATCAGGATCAGATAAAGGATACCCTCAGAGAGGAGCCAGCATCCAACATCACTGTCAGATCTTTGCTCCTCACCCTGCTCTCTTCCCTCTTGCCCTCTGCTCACCTCACTCCCACCTATCTCCTAAATAAAAATAAATCAATGCTCAAGAATTATCTTACTGCATTCATTTGATCTCCCAGAGGTGAAAATAAGAAGTTATTCAAGAAACCTAGTTTTTCATTAAAAAAAGAAACCATTTTCATATTATTTTAGTCAGATCCAAAATGTTTACAGTATCGTATTTTAAAGAAGAGGGTGTAAAAATAGCCTTTTAATGTTTTTTTTTAATGTTATCATCTATGTGGGCTTATGACATGTTCTGATTTTTTCTGAGAAATCCAAGAATATTTCATGTGGATTTCTTTGTAGGCTGCAATCATTGGTAGTCATCACAGGAACACTTAAATAGCTTTGGATGCTGCTAGGAATTCTGAGGGTCGGATGCCAAGGACAGTCTATGATGTCATACAAAGCATTCCTTTCCACAATGAATTTTTAAGTTTTGAAACTCCCAAAAGATGTGGTGTTAGCCACTACTTTAGATAGCTTTTTTAAAGGATCAGATAGAGTCTGTGCTGTTTTGTAGTGACGGGCAAGCTGAAGTGATGGGCAATTTATCTCACCTCAGACTGAAAAAAAAGATACCGTCTTTCTCACTGGAACAACTGAAAATCCCAAAGGACATTGTAAATTTCTCTTTAGCTCTCTTGTGCCAAGGAAAGGTGTGCTGAGAAGGTGGGGGAGAAAAATTTGAGGTATTTTTATAAAAACCATCATTGCATACCAGTTCAGGAGGGCAGGATGTATATATGTTATGGAGGATTCTATCAATGACGTCATACAGATTCAGGGGCCATTGAAAACCAGTTACTGAGGAACAACAAGAAGAGAAGGTCATTGCGTTCATATCCTCTTAGTGAGCTCTCTAACAGCCCAATCCTATGGTCCCCAGGGGAGCAGCGGCACCAAAATGGCCACCACTGTATCCTTTGGAGCTGGGGCAACTGTTGGAGACTCCTCGGGGTAAGAGAAACTGTGTTCCCATACGATGGGAAACTAGAATACACAGAAAGCCTTTAAACAGTACTTAGGGTTTTCCAAAGGTTCTTAAGAGCTTGTTGGGGCCTCAGATAGGGTGACCATATGACTGGATTTTTCTGGATTTGTCCTCTTTTTAGTCTCCTGTCCGGATGTCCTCAAAAAGGGCTTCATCACCCTCCATTTCATCTTCATTTCGGAACTTTACAATGGTCTGCAGTACCCCATCATGTCATATCTCATTGGATTTGTATTAAAGAGCAGAATCCAAAGCAAACATCAGTTTTGAAATATCTCCTTCCTATCAAATGTTATGGCCAAAAAAACTAAAAAAATGCATTGAGTTCTATGGAAAAGACCAATATCATGGCTTTTCTCATGAGTAGGCAAATGTGCCACTGACCGCCAAAAAGGCCAGGCTGAGAGGATTTCAAGTCCTTGTCCTCCTTTTGAGGTTCAGGCATCTGGTCACCCTGGTCTCAGAAGATTTTTTGATTGCACTGGGACTCCATATGAGGCTCCAGAGTGCCCAGTAGGTGAGGGGGGTTCATCAGCCTTGGGCACTGTGTGGTTATGGTTCAGGGTATGATGTCACCTGGGGTTGCCACTGTCTGTGGCATTAGGATACCATCAATGTTACAACTCTATCTAAGGCTTACAAAATACCATGGACAAAGTAAGACAAAATAATGCATATGGCAAAGGGAACGCACAATAATTGAGTACTTAAGCATCTCGCTCCTTATGTCTTCCTCTCCTCCACAAAATTTAAGTAGAAAAACTGAATTTCTCTCACTATTCTCCCCTACATAGATTCAAGAACCATCTCAAATCCAAGGGTCTGGTGTGTATCTGTGAGTCTGTGTCAGTGTCTGTGGGTCTGTATTTGCTTGCCCCAAAGGACAGCAATAAAGAAGAAAATGCTATAGTGTGGAGCTCACAACGGCTGAGGTTTCTATAGAAAGTGTACAACTTGCTACAGCACTGCATATGCACTAGCACTGGGTAGTCACCAGAGACCCCTCTATGAAAAAGAGAACCTGGGGGAATGCATAAGATGAAAGGATACAGTCAATTTTGACAGGACATTTGGGAACTGTGTTCTTCTCTTAGGATTCAGAGAATAAGAAAGTGATAGACAGGGTGTTTCTTTATTGCTTAAATATCCTTCAACCACATCCTCTCACTTTGGGTTTTTTCCCTTTCTTTCTTGTGGCTTAATATACAAAAAAGTGATAATATATTCTCCATGACAATAGGGCTATACCAATGAGATATGGAATGAAAGTCTACTCAATGAGGTCAGATAAAAAATATTACCATATTTGTGGTTGCTCCTTGTCACTGATTTTTCTCTCTGGAAAAATCTTCCAAAAATGACATAATGTATATTTTCCTTTAAGAAAGTTCTTGGAGAGAATAATGAATAATGATTTTAGCTACAGTTCCACTAGTGTTGTTGCTAGAAGTTCATATCTTTTTAATGGCCCAATCCTATGCACTGTACATTTACCTGGAACCAAGTCCCAAATTTTATCTACCTTGATCTCTTTTTCTGATGCAAAAAAGAGGGGGGGGGGACAAATGAGAAAGGAAAGGAATTGATAGTGGAAGTTAAAATACACATTAGCTCCTGTGAATAACAGGATATTCATTTATAATTGCAATTTCTTGCATATTCCACAATTACATTATGGGGCCTTCTGCATTTGTAAGAGGAAAATACAATCCAGGGAAATATTAACACTGCTATATACTCTAAAATGCGGCAGCCACCTATAGCTTCATAATTTTTTTAAGATTCCACATGGAAATTATTTTCAACATGTTAACTATGCCCAGGAAAATTGCTCTGGGCTCTCTTGCCTCCCCCCCCCTTCCCTCAGCTTATGTTACAATAGTGCCAGAAATCAATGCTTAGATAAAGAGCAAGCTGTAAAGAAATTTACAAAGAACACTACAGAAATTTGGCTAAGCAAGTCCAAAATAAAAAGCAACCAATTAAAAATCCCAGACAATTAAAGTCTGGAAATGGAATATGCTATGTATTTGTGCAACATATCCTTTCACAAGCTTTAACAACCCAAATCCACAAGGGAACAGATCATATTTTTAAAATAAATAAGAGTGGAAATATCCAGTTCCATTTGCCCTGTTTTCCTGGGGTACTATCTGATTATGTACGGTAGCAGTTCAAACAATCTCTTGATCTGGTGTGATAGTGTTCTATTACTTATTGATCGAGATCACCGAGCACTCATGAGGCCAAGTACTTCCAGGAGAAACTGGTCTCCTTTGCAAAGGCAAAGAGAGAAGAAATTAAGTTTGGAGCTGCACAACTACTACACAAGGAATGCTGATCAAGTAAAATATAATTTCTAGCCTGTCCAGGCACTTCCAAAAAATGGGGCCTGGATCAAGCATAAATATTAGTTTCCAGCTCCACCTCTTCCTCCCACCTGCCTCTCAGAACACTTTCCACCTGCCATCACCCCACCTTGGAATGCCTTCCTCCTGCCTTCTCCGTGCCCCCCTCCCAACTTTCTGTGATTGAGATCTACCAGTGCAACTTACCAAGCTTATGGGGCCTGGAGTGCCACAGGGAGACTGGCATAACTCCCCATGGAGACTGGCACAAGTGACTTGCACTGGCCCAAATGAAGGGCTAGGACTGCGCTCTTAGGCTGCAATCCTAAACTCCAGTTAGGCCAGCCTAAGCCCCAGCATAAGTCCTGTGCTGACTGGGGGTGTCACCAAAGTGGCATAAGACACGTGTGCCTCTTGTGGGGGAGGGTTAAGCCAGCGCACAAACATGCACTTGCCTCCCTACATCATTATGGGAACAGAAGACTGATTTGTGCCAGCCTAAGTTAGGATTGCTCCCTAAAGGTGCAATCCACAGTAACTACAGAGAGTCCTTGCTCCAACGTAAGAACAATTTACTCTGGATTGCAATATCATAGAGCAATCCAGAGTAAATTTTTCTTGCGTCAAAGCAAGAGCTCCCATAGTTACTCTGTATTGTGCGGATAATCATGCCATTAAGCACATTGTGACAGCATGACTTCAGGGTCCTCCCACCGACACCAGGGTAAGGAGCAGCACCTTCCTGAGCCAGTATATTCTATTCTATGCAGCACAAGCAGGAAAAGTGGAAGCGCTGAATGGGACAGCGGGTGGCAACAGAGATTTTGTAAGATGGGAAAGGCTGAAGTTATCTGTTTTGGGAAGTATTTCTATAATTAAGTTGAACGTATTACAGAAAATGTTTCACTTCCAGACTACACCAGTCCTGCTCTTTGATAAAGCTTTTAAAGAATGGCAAAAAGATACGGCAAAATTTATATGGTTGTGAGGGGAATCCAGAGTAAAATTTAAGATTTGGAAAAAGAAGAAAAATCTACAGTGCAACTTTTTTTTAGGAGAAAGAATGGAAAATAGAATATAGAAAACTGCTGAATTCATAAGATTTAAAATTTGCTTGGCATGGATATTTATGGTATGATAAAGTAAAAGTAAATGTTGAATTTAAGAATCATTAGACATGCATTGTGGAGGAGAGAGAATGATATATAAATAGGTTTTACAGTAAAATTCCACTATTGACCTCACCGCAGGAAGCACATTTGGGTCTAACAATTGCACAGTGGGATAAATGATTATTATATAGAAATCTATTGAGTTTCACACAAGGGCAATATAAACTGAAGTATACAGAAGAAATAGAATGTGTCAATGTTTTTTATTTGTACACATATCAGAAAGACTTTAATATGATATGAAAGCTATATAGATTTGAAGAACAGTCGGTTTTTGAAAAGCAATTAAAATTAAAAGATCAGATAATTTCTAACTTGTTGAAATTTGAAAAGGAAGATGAAAAGGTTGATATATTGGCTAAAACATGGGTCCTGGGTTATCTATGGAAAAATGGGAGAAAACACGGCTAACATATATGAAGTTTACTCTAAATGTCAACAGTACATATAACACCAAGTAAGTTATCAAAGATATTTATATGTCAAATGTTGGAAATGTAAAAAAGGAGGGATCTTTTTATGATATGTGATGAAAATGTAGTAAACCAAAGTTTTGGATACAGATAAGAAAAAATATGGAGATGAAACCTGAAGTCTTTTTGTTGGAAATGATAGAAATGGGAAAAAAAATTAAAATTTTATTTGTATATATGATGAGTGCAGCTAGAACATTTTATGCACAATATTGGGAAACTACAGACACTCCACTGATAGAAGAATGATGGATGAATGTTATGAACTTCACAGGAATGGACAGATTAGCAACCTTACTTAAAGATAAATCAACAGAAATTTTCGTGAAGAACTGGAAACCAATTATTTCTGCATGAAAAGAATATCATGAGTTGTGAGTTTGAAGCTCACAGAGCTTCAAGGAGAAGCTCTGTGGGAAGGGACAGAGAATATTATTCTGAAATAACAGTTTGAAATGGGCTGTTGGGCTGTTGGAGCTATATGTATGAGTAGAAATTTAGATTAAGATATAAAGCTATAAGTAATTAGATTATAGGTTGTCCCATATTATCCATTAATAATTATCCAAAAAATTGGATAATGGATAATAGATTGTCCATAATTATACAGTATCAATTATCTTGAACCCCTGTGGATTATATAATATGTGACTTTACAAAAAAAAAAAAAGTGAAAAATTGAATTAAAGATTCACTTTCAGATTTCTTGCTTCTCTATTGCTCCTAATGGAACAAGGTCATATCTTGATTTAATTCTGGAACTCCTAACTGATACCATAAAAAAGTGATAAATAAAAGAAGTTTTTAAAAAATTGTGTGTACCTTTCCAATTGTTTAAATACAGCTTTTCTTCCTGTTGTAGAGAGGCAGTTATCAATTAGAAATGCAAAATTCCCCCACTTTTGCTTGGCTCAGTTGAAGAGTGAAATGATAGTTTGCATTACTGACAATCTATGGTAGAAAGAAAAGCCATTTTTTAAACCAGTGATTTTAAAAGAATGTATTTTTTCCCTTCTCCATCACCATGTCCCTTCTCATTTGCCATTTGTGTTGAGACAAATCTGTGTATTAAAAAAATCCACATATAAATAAGATTGGACCTGTCTTCATATTCACCCATCTACATGTTTTAGAGGCTTTTAAAAATCTGTTCCTTTCAAGTACTTTCTAATAAGGTTTTATTCTTTTCATTTTATTGTGTGTTCTCCTTTTTTTCTCTTTTTCATTTATTATAATAAAGATTAAAATAGAAATAAATAAATAAAAGAAACAGTTAAATCCACATTTTTTCATGCTTTCTGCATAGCTTTTTGTGAACTCCCTTAATTTACTGTTAGGCCGTGATCTTAAAGAAACTTTCCTGGGAGTAAGGAGAACACATTGGGGCTTACCTTTGAGTAGACATGGTTAGGATTGTGCTCTTAGTTTTGTTAATTTTTTGTTTGTTTTCTAATTGGGATTTCAATAATAGGTCAATATCACACATGGTGAAGATATTCAACAAACTATCAGCTTATATTAAGGAATTTTTTCAGCATGGTAACAGCTAATTTCTACTGAGACCTTGGCATGATGATTAACTGTCTGGCTTCTAAGTATTTTATGGAAAATACAAAATTAATGACTACAATATTGAAAAATCCTTTTATAGTGATCCCAAGAACACCTCATTTGATCTTTTTTATCATCTAGAATATGCAAATAGCCATATTAAATACATTTACAATCATTTTGTTCTTCAGGGTCTGTATTCTTAGGTTTTACTGCCACAAGAAATATGGCCCTTGTCAGCCAAAGAACAGACACCACTAATTTACAGAAACTGCCTTTCTTTACCATTCTTTATGTACTCAGCAGCTTTCATTATTTGGTTCTGGCTGGATTGAGACCAGCATCCTGTTTCCATCAGTGGCTATTTCCAAGAAGTGCACAAGAGAACATGAAGGCAAACTGCCATTTGTCCTGAGCACTTGGTGCTCTTTTGGTGGT
Source organism: Cryptoblepharus egeriae (assembly GCA_030015325.1). Lineage (NCBI taxonomy): Eukaryota > Metazoa > Chordata > Lepidosauria > Squamata > Scincidae > Cryptoblepharus > Cryptoblepharus egeriae. The sequence continues at coordinate 107,159,581 of JAREYC010000003.1, read as the reverse complement.
AAGTATGCCTTTAAATAAGTGGGCTCCTTTTTATAGTCTATGCAAGAAGGGTTTTGCAAAAAACAAAATACTGCAATCTGTTCATCTTCCAGGGAATTAGTCCCACAAGACGGGCAGCCCAATCCTATGCTGCCTGCAGCACCAGAGCCATGGTATCACTGAGCATTACAGACTACTGCCAGCAGCTACCCAAAAGCTCCTAATTTTGTCCCCTTCCCCTAAATAAGGGAAGTAGGCCTGCTATGGGGCACTGTAGAGTTGCCACAGAATCAAGAGCCTCAGGGCGCAATCCAGAGTAACTACGGGGAGTCCTTGCTCCAGAGTAAGAACCAGTTACTCTAGGTTGCAATGTGAATTTCCCATAGGTTTTCACTAGCTGGTGCAGTAACTACAGGTGCCCGTAATGTCTCTTATGTGCTCCGGTAGTTACTCTGGATTGTAGCTTCAGTGTAATGTTGGAAAGCCCTATGGGGAGGATCACAATTTGGCAGAGTTGAGTCATGGTGTCGAGTTGAGCACACGTGGTGTCAGTCATTCTTAGAACAACCTAGAATGATAGGTCAATATATTAGCCTCATATTGTGGATGGGAGGCTGAGACATTGGGCGCAATCCATAGTAACAATGGGGAGTCCTTGCTCCGACGTAAGAACAATTTACTCTGGATTGCAATATGAATTTCCCATAGGTTTTCACTAGGTGGTTTTCACTAATGTCTCTTACATGCTGACGTAGTTACTCTGGATTGTAGGGATTGTTGCCTTGGACCACAAATGAGGCAAGAGCTCATGGTGAGAAATGTTAAATGAATATTTCCTGTAAGCCAAAATAACTCCTCTTAACAATAAACAAAACATTGACTCACCAACATTTTTAAAACCACTCTCCTTTTCCTGCACATGAAAATGTGGCCATACTTTTTACCATACTTTGATTGACATTTGGATACCTCCAGGAACCAGGGGGAAAAATCCAATTTTTTTCCCCTGACTCCTGGGGAACAAAGAACAAAATTCTTCAAGAGTTACTGGCTGGTCACCCCTGCACTGATACCTGAAAGAATCAAAAGATGAAAACGCTCCATTTGCAGTGTTTATTCATGGATAAAATACTAAGAATTTAATACACCTACAAAAGAAAAATGAATATGAAAGTTTTCCAAATAGGTGTTACACCCCAGGAATGTTTATCTGGCTCGGATCTGGCCACGGTGACCCATGCCCTAGTGACATCGAGACTAGATTATTGTAACGCACTCTACGTGGGGCTGCCTCTGAAGATGGTCCGGAAGCTTCAACTAGTCCAGGATGCGGCGGCCCGTGTGGTTGCTGGGGCTCGACTCTGTCGGACCACAGCTTCAGCGACTACACTGGCTGCCCATTCGTTTCCGGGCTGAATCCAAAGTGCTGGTCCTGACCTTTAAAGCCCTAAACGGCTCGGGTCCTGGGTACCTGAGGGACCGCCTTCTTCCGTACAATCCAACCCGTCACCTAAGGTCATCTGAGGGGGCCCTACTGACTGTGCCGCCACTAAAAGATGTGAGAGGTGTGGCGGCCAGAGATAGGGCCTTCTCGGTGGTGGCACCCCGGCTTTGGAACTCCCTCCCCATAGAACTTAGGAAAGCTCCCTCAATACACAGCTTCAGGCGGAGCCTAAAAACCTTTTATTTTAAAAAAGCATTTTAAACGGGGCAGAGGGTGGGAGCAGTGTTTTAGTGTTTTTTATTGTTTTTAGGAATGTCATTTAGCTTGTTTTTAATTGTTCTTAATCTTTATTACTCTAATTGTATTTTAAATGGTATTTTAATTATGTTTTAAATTTGTATTTATTAGCATTTTAATGGTGTTTTATTCTTTAATGTTAGCCGCCTTGGGCTCCCTCTTATGGGGGAGGAAAGGCGGGGTACAAATTGAATAAATAAAATAAAATAAATGTTTATTCTTTCAAAACTCTTTTGTAATGAATATTGACTTGATGGGACCTAAAGAGGAATCCTATCACACAGGAGTTTATTTTGATGTATTCTTTATTTCCCAGTGTATTCATCAAGACCCTGATTGTTTTCTGGAATTCAGCTTGTAGTCGTTCAGTCAGAATAATGCCTTTGTCACCCAGAAATTTGGGTGCCATGATCTTACTTGGTTAGCTATGCAATAATATGGAACCAGGGAACTCGCAGTGCAACTCATGCTGCTATCTGTGCTGCATTATCATTTGTCTTGTGTTCAGTCCATATCTGATACTTATAACCATAATCTCTTTGGGGGTTTTATCCCTAGCTTTGTCATTACCTCTCACAAAAATGGTTTTTCCAGCAATTCTGTTAACAACTGAGCTGTTCTAAGTACCACGAGGACAAATGTTTCCAATCCATTTTCAGACGTGGGCATATGCAATTATGTCTCACACAACATTAATTATGATTACTTGAGGTCAGAGCTAAGGCCAGCCAGAAAGTGATTCATCCATGTTCAGTCCATGCAGTCTCTCTGCATCTCTTCAAAATAGATGAGAGAGCAGATTAATCAAGAACAACTGTCATATGTTGACAGATGCTTCTTGGTAATGATGGCCCACATACCCATAAAGTACCACTTTACGACACTATAATAGTTTTGAGTTAATCCATTTTTAACAGCATAAAACATGCTGTGTAATGTTTGTTATCACCTGCATCAAAAACCATTAACCATGCAATCCATGTTACTCCAAAGTTTTTTTTATAATCTGCAAGTTGATGGTTTTAAAAAGGCAGATATAACAGTTGCCCTTACCTTTAATAGAAGTTCTTGGAGTGATCATCCATTCTGACGCACACCTCTGCACATGGAAGAGTTCTTTGCATGTGCAGCGCCAACCTCAGAAGATTCCAGAACATTGCAGAGCAGTGGTATTTGAGCATTTCAGTCTGGGAAATCCTTTTGAGCATGACAGTCTGCTGGGGGCCCCCAGACGTGATGTCATGACTGGTAGTGACATTAAAGGTGCCCATCACCGGATTCCAAGATGGCTGCACCCACCTTTTCACCACCACCCCTGAAATGAAGTTGCGACCACCCAAGGAGTTCCCGACCCCCACTTTGGAGAACACAGTTGTAGCGTATTCTGCCCCCTGCAACTGAGAAAAGAAACACCATGCAGAGCCATGTAATTCACATGCCAGTACTGTAGCATACCCAATCCATCAATTCCTGCTAAAACTATCCTATAGGCTGCACACCTGGACAACTACAAATACTTTGGTCGATCTGGATGTTTGATCAGTGGCTACATGTTGGTAAGCTGAACAATCATGTGGATAGAGAGTATTATCAGTGAGACTCCCCTCTGCAATCCATGCTGGGGTCAATACAGAACCATCTTTATAGGGTCAATACAGAATGGGAGCATTGCATACTATTGGATAGAAGGCAGAAGTGGCAGCAAAATAAGGGGCATTTGTTCAGCCCATTATTTTGAGCTAGATACCATATTGCAGGATGACCTCAGATCCAAGCATTCCAGAGAACACACTGGAATGCATCACTACTCATGTCCTGGTTGGGTAACTAAAACATACACAGAGCTCGTTTCATTATTTTTATGTCCAGTCCCAATTCCAGATAAATTTTTTTCAGCAAACAAATACTGCTTCCCAACAGGAGGGAGAATGGATATTCTAGGCCCAAGGTAAACATTTACACCAAAGTTTTGCCTTCTTGTCATATACCATCAGAGGTTGGCTGGGACATCAAACCAGAAAGCCCAATATATGATTGTGGGCAGAATCCTAACCAATGTGGCCAGCACAAGTCACCTCCATTCTATATGGTTACCATCTCCCCCATGCCCACCATCATCCTGTACTCATGCCCAGCTCCCCCGCCCCACAAGTGGCAACATCTCAGGCCAACACAAAACTTCAATGTATGGAAACCTGTCCTGGCCTAACTGGGCATTAGGATTGCATCTTGGACCACAATGGCCATGGATTTTGCTGTGACCTTCTTGTCATACAAATGACATCCATGTCATGATGGTAACACAGAAAAAGCCCAGGCCATACTGTTGTCTAAATCTGCAAAGAGAACTCTCCTTTCTCTAGTGTATCTTTGAACTGCTTCTGGCTAATGAACTGTGATTGCCCTCTGAAGCCTGGAACATCCATCTCCTGAATCATCCATGTGCTCCAAGTCTGAATTGCTGGTGCAAGGGGACACTACTTAGCATCATTGCTGAAGGCTTTAGAGCATAATAGAACAAAATGAGATACAGTAGAAGAGGTTAATTATATTAGTCCGGCTTAAAAACAAAGGCCAGGCTTCTCAAGAGTCTTCTAATTGTGCTGCTGGAAATTTTACTTTCCCAGTGTTCGGCTTACATTTAATTCCCATATGCAAAGCTCTCAGGTGCACTAGAGAAGCCTATTGAAAATGAAATCGTTTGACAATCAGAAAGCCGCTTGAAAAGCAAGAAGAGCCAGAGGCCTAAACAACAAGTGGTTGCAGACAGCTTCAGGATCACCCTCTTAATCTCCTTAAAGAATGCAACAAGAAAAATTCCACAAGGACTCACACAGGCCAAGTTCATCAAGAACGCAGCGATTAGAAGCAAGTGCCACTAATCAGTTTATCCACAAAGCAACCAAGGACATGTATTCTGGGGACAGCTCTTCAAGCGGCCTCTCCTCTGCTCTCTCAAACACTGTCACCGAGATAAGTCATTTGAAATTAATCTGAACTGCATTTCTTGCATTGTGTCCTTCAAAAGCTGAACATGTTGCGCATCCTGCACGCACTATTTGAGAATGAATTTTAGAGGGTGTTTTGTGTTTTGTCTGAAAAGGATAGTATTTCTCTAAACGTCCACCAGTTTAACCCCTTTAAAAAGAAAAAGAAAATTCTTATGCTAGCTCTGCCACTCTGCAAAATCATGCATGTGCAAATCCAGCCCTTAATGAACATGCTCGGGTCTTTGAATGATAACAAGATGGTAAGAAATGTCCCAAGAGTCTTTCACTAACCAGCAGCGCCTTGGATTTTCAGCTTGATTAAGCCTCTAATTCTGCATACACGTCGGAGCTTAAAAGCAAGCAGAGCAGTGTCATCTCAAGACAATCGACCATATAGACAAGCCCCAAGCACTGCGGTTACACTCGGCAAGGTAGTGCTTGGCATAATCAAGTCTCCTCGTATTGACGCTATGGTCAATCAGCTCAGTAGTATCCTAAATACGTGTTCGAGGTAGGGCAGCTAGACTTGTCCAGATTTCTCTCTGGATTCCTCATTTCTGAATTACCCAATTTTCTTTCTGACATTGAACTGACGGATTAGGCCAGGGGTGTCCAAGCCCCAGCCCAAGGGCAGATGTGGTCTACGGTGAGCCTCCATGAGGTCTGCAACATCTGACCCTCAGACAAAACCTGTAGAAGTTGGAGGTGAGGTAAAGGTAATTTGAGGGTCAGGGAGGCTGCACACACCACCTCTCTGTGTGTATGAAAGTGCTTATAAACCGGTTTGACGATCACCCCCTCTCTGTTTTAGAAAGTGTTATGAACTGATTAAAATTCCTTCCTTTCCTTCCTTCCTATTTCTAATCATTTCTGCAAATTTATTCAAATTTGAAATGTAAATATTTTTTTTTTCATCTTCTGGCCTCCAACCCAATGTCAGAGAGCTTAGGCTGCAATCCTATACATACTTTCCTGGGAGTAATACTCATTTAATACAATGGGACTTACTTCTGAGTAGACATGACTAGGATTGTGCTATATGTGGCCCTCCTGCCAAAATATTTGAACACCTCTGGATTAGACATATCCCCAAATCCAGAGTAACTATGGGAGCACGTATGAGACTTTACTTGCACCTGTAGTTACTGCACCACCTAGTGAAAACCTATGGGAAATTCATATTGGAATCCTGAGTAAGTTGTTCTTACACCGGAGCAAGGACTCCCCGTAGTTACTCTGGATTTTGCCCATACATTTTTATTCCTGAATTTTGGCATGTATTCACACAAGAGGGGGAACAGCATGATTTGTAGCAATTTTCCGGTCCCTGAGCCATAAAAATACAGAGTGATCAAGTTGGAGGAACCATATGCCATCTTATTCCTGAAAGTCCCCAAACCTCAAGAGCAGATTTTCTGGTGGGAAGGAGGGAATTGCAAAAAATAAAAATAAAAAATGCCCCTTCCCTTTTTGCATAAGCAAGAGACATCACAAACAGAGGAGAGGATTTGGATACAACCCAGTGAAATCATCATTCAAACGCTGGTACTCTTACCGCTAATTATATCCCTCACTGTAAAATGTCAACACATCCCCTGTCAAACAAACCGTTGTATTGGGAACATTGCTTCACAGCCAAAAGTCTTTGGTTGCTATTTGCCGGTTGATTGTACGTAAGGGCGTCATTTTGATATGACACGGTTTCTTCCTTCTGTGCACTTGATGGGTGTTAGCTCAGGAAAGAAAATAGTGTACAATCATTAGTGCTGTATCCTAATATGTGCACACTTGCAAGACTCTGGTTCACTTTGACGGCACCATCACCCCATGCGCACAGCAAATACAAACCCTTGCTTTAAACAGGAACTCACATCACCTTAAAAACACAATTATTTCTCCACATTTTGTGTGGCGAAATGTAAAATAAAAATTGACAGGTGATAAGCGGCTTCTTGCAAAACAGAATCAATTCCTGCCTTACAAAGATGAGTACTACAGGAATGACTGGTGGGATGGAAGTCTGCTGCAGACCCCAAAGTATCTTCCTTTAATACACAGTATGCTGTACACTGTAGATCGCCTGTCAAGTCCGGGAACATTTCAGATATGATTTCAGTCGGTGCATATGCCAACTTTCTAAATAAAGCCTGTCAACCTCACATTGGAGGGTCTGCTTTTGCAGGTCTGCCTTTTCTCTCTAATCTCTCTCAGCTCTGAAAAGTACATTGAGAAACAAAAAACTCGGTTTCTTGATCTATCTAAGGATGCTTTCAGACAGAGCAGGCAAAGAAAAATGATAAAAAGCAGCCTGAATTTTGCCAAAATTATTGTTCTTCCAGATGTCATCTTCCTTTGAGGAGCTTAGATACTGTACATACTGAATTCTTCCATTTCAATCTCACGACACCCCCTGCAATAACTTAGATTCAGAGCAAGTCCAAGTTACCCGGTTTGTTACAGATCAAGTGGAATTTTGAACCCAACACCCAAATAACACATTACATTAACCCTTTACTTTTACTGCTCACCATTTGTAACAGCTGTGTGAGACCATGATTTGGTTTGGTGCTGAAATTTGGAAGTAAAGGGCATTTAAATCTTTATCTCCACATCATTTTCCAAATGAAAATGGCACACTTACCCCCAAGGTGACTTCAAAGAAAAAGGAGGAGGAGACCAAGGAGAGTTTTGAAGAAGACCAAAAGAGTTGCCATATTTCTCAGAGGAATTGTGTGCTTTGCTGTACTTTGCCCATTTGGGCATCTGGATCCTGCTCATGGAATTTCCCATAAATGATTGTGGTGGTGATGATAGTGAAGGTGACAATGTTTTCAAAGCAGTTTATATAGCAAAAGGGATTAAGAAGTTTTATGACTCCTGATATCAAAGGGCCACACAATCTTAAAGCACTCACAGAGATAGAAGGGAGATACCATTAAATGATTTTATGCTGCAATGAAGAGGAAAAATTGCTGTTTTCCACTAAATACAGTATAAGTGAACCAACCCATCACTTTGTAAGGCTCCAGTTAGCAGTGGTAATCCACCAATGGCAGATGACCTGGATGTCTTGACACCATGGATTTTAAAATCTGGATTAACACAGCAAGAAGGCCAAAGCTGCCACCTTTTTCAGGGTTGGGACTTATCCAGATAATCTGGTAAAAGCCTGCTTTGTTAGGCTACCCTGAAGAGTTGTACTTTACCTTTGTTATGACTATATATGGGTCACCACCTAGATGGCTCATGGCAATATGCCAGTTCTCATATTTGAAGCCAAGCCCAACAGAGGGCAATACTCTTTCTATTACAAGACTTTGTGTTAAACTCTGCAAATCGTTACACTTGTCACAGTTCAATATTGGTAGGCAGAATCTCACAGGGAGCTTGTCCTCTTCTTTAAAGACAGCACTATCACAATGAACATGGACAGTTAGATCATACTCAACCTATCTTTAATAAAATAACTTGTTGAATGGAGGAAAATAAAGATAGAATTTATTATTATTATTCTGTCCCCTTCTTTAGTCGACAGATAAGATCATAAAATTAAGCATTCTATTCCACTGAAATCAAGGAAATTAATTTTATTTACCCTTTCTCCCATCACATGCCCATGCATGCATATGCGCACTGAGAAATGAATTGCTTGCACTTGTTAGCTTGCTGATTAAATACTTTGTCATTTAACTCTGAACTAATTAAGGGGAATTGAGGCAGCCTGAGGGTCAGCCAACAAGGTATTCACTGCAACCCAGCTCTTCCTTCCTCTATGATTTCATTGCCCGAAAGAGTCAGTGTTAGGCACCTCTTTTAAAAAATCCTCATGCTCACATTCGGTTTTCCAAATTAGATTCTGGTAGCGCTGCCCTGAGATTCCTATGAATTTTTAAATCAAGAAGGACTCTGGTGTGGATAAGATATGGATCAGCATTAGAGTGTACCTAAAATGAAAGTTCAAAGCAAATTTGGAGGTGCCTGCTTGGGCAAAACAACCAGTGAACTAAGAGACAAAGTGAAGTTAAATAAAGTTAAAAAAATTCCTTGATACTTTCATCACTAAATACCCCAGGAAGTCCATCTAAAGCAATTTAGAGCACAATCTTAATTTTGTCTCTTCAGAAGCAAGCCACATTTTGTTCAGTGAGTCTTACTCCCAGGAAAGTGTGTTTAGGTTTGCAGCCTTAAAAGTATATTTATAGGGCTGCAATCCTAAAGACACTTTCCTGGGAGTAAGACCAGTGGTGGGCACCAGCAGGTTCGCACCTACTCTATAGAACTGGTTGTTAAGGCGAGATAGTACATATAAAGTTTAAAAATAGCCATTTAAAAGTGGCTGCCAGATGGGCAGAGAACCGGTTCTTAATTTCTTTGAAGCCCATCACTGAGTAAGACTCATTGAACATAATGGGGCTTACTTTTGAGTAGACATGGTTAGGATTGTGCTCTTAGTCTCTAAACAAAATACCTGACATACTGTTGGAAGTTGATAAGAGTTTTGATACAACTGGCAAAATTCCTAAATGGTATTAATCTTTTGGTGCGAGCCTCCAAACAGTAGGAGGATGCTCAGTGTGGCAGGCAGAACTGCGGTGCATGAAAACCATGTGCTGGGAAACCCCCATCCGTCTTTCTGCTGTTTGGAGGCTTGCAGCACCCTCCAAATAAGTTGTTGGGATATAACTGCATGGCAGTTGTTGCATCATTCTCCCTTCCTTCCTGGTTCTGAGGTTGTTGCAAGCCAAGTAAGTTTGGGAATCATTATACTAACTGATAGGAAGGGGGTTCCCATTAATACTGAAAGTCTATTAAATCCTAATATGTTGAAGTCAATGGAGAAATACTTGCTAAAAACATAAATGACTGGTTTTAATAACGCAGAAAACGTCCATTGTTTCTGTTAAATCAAGATCAGGAGCAGCTTCTCTCACTCCAATATAAATAAATTAAATTGAGAGGCTGCTATTAGGAGCTTCGCACATGATGATTGCACAGATGTTCATGTGCTGCTTTTGTTCTCTGCTATTGCTCTTTTTTAATTCCTTCATGAGCTTTGACATTTTTCACTGTCTAATTTAAACTGTGAGTTCCTTGAAAGTGTTCATAAAGTGACAGTGACAATGTCAGGAATGCAATTCTGCATGGTGGAGAAATGCCACATTAAAAAAATATCTACACTACCTACTTTGTAATCATTATATTTTCCTGCTGGCTCCAACTTCCTGTCTTACCTCCCTTCCTCTTTCAAATGAAAGCAGTTACAGATCAAGGGTGCAATCCTAACCAGTTTAGGCCAGCACAACTCACCAATCTCCCCATTCCCATGGTGGCATGGGGAAGGCAGCACATGTTTCTGCACTGGCCTAAGCTCCCAAGAGTGGCGCAGAAGTGCTTTAAAGGACTTTTATGACACCAACCAATTCACATGGGACTTGTATCTGGATTTGTGCCAGCCTAACCAGGGGTTAGGATTGCACTGCCAGTTCCATGTCATCTTCCCCTACAATCCAGAGTAACTACGGGAGCACATAAGAGACATTACGTGCACCCTTAGTTACTGCACTACCTAGTGAAAACCTATGGGAAATACATATTGCAATCCAGAGCAAATTGTTCTTACACCGGTGCAAGGACTCCCAGTAGTTACTCTGGATTGTGCCCTTCATCTCTTTAAAGCTACACCCTTGTAACCATACTGAAATTTTGATAATTTTTATCTGCTGTCCCACACAATGGTTTTGATGTTTCTTACCAAATTTTATTGTTTTATTGGTTGTGTTTTTTGTAAGCTGTCTTGAGTATTTTTACTCCATAAAAATTTGTTGGAGTTTCTGTTGTTAAAATGAATAAAGCAAAATAATACATTTCAGTGGTTTTAAATTTGGTTTTAGAAATCTCACTACCTGGAAAGTCCTTTCACTCAGGCCTCTTCAGGAATGGGGAGCGACGTGTATATGTAACTATATACACCACCATAAAAACACACGATATAAAACAGGGAGCAAATCAAAAACAGAAGAGGGGAAAAATCAGAATTACAGAATAGTGAGGTAAGCTTTTTATTCCCTGAACAAATAAACAAAGAAGAAATATAATCTGGAGTAACTCAGCAGATTCATAAATGCCTTTGGGTGTGATTCAAAGACCTGGATTAAGTGTGTTCCTGCATAATTGATATTTTGTATTTTCTCTCCCTGCATCACAAACATCGAGCACAATCCTAACCATGTCTACTCAAAAGCAAGCCCCATTGTATTCAATGGGTCTTACTCCCAGGAAAATGTCTATAGGATCGCAGCCATGATTTTTTAAGTTTGGTTAAGTTTGACCTTATTTGTACTTCTATTATCTTCCTGCTAACCTGTTTCTTTCCCTGCCCACCTGCCCTGTGGCCTTGTGCTTTATATTTGTGACTCCACTTCTTCAGTAGGCCTTTGATTCTCCAATGGACCTGCATCTACTTCATGAAATTTTTGTCTCAAACATGCTCGAACCAGCACTTGCATTTCTAAAATGCATAGGAAGAAGGGTTAGAGCAGAACTTTTTGTAGTATGCTAGCTTTCTACCTTTGAGGACTTTTTTCCCTCATTCAAATGCAGCCATTGTTTTATCAAAACAGATGCATTCTGACATGGTACTGTATTCTGTGACATTTGCAAACACATTGCTTGGCTGAGACCGTGGATGTCACAGAGGCCGTGGGTTTAAGAGACCGTAGGTGCCCGTAATCTCTTGACACTGTTCGGGAACGCTCTTGCATCCACTGACTTCTTGAAAATGTCTTCAAACCAGCTCTCCAGCTGCTGTGCACCAGACTAGGAGATGATGATGGCGTGTTTATCTCACAGTAAATGCTGCAAACACTGAACTCAAGTACAGGAGGTGGTGGAATGAAGCTGACATCTGTTGCTAGGCAGGATTAATTAGGTATTACATTAAATGATGAATCCTGGCCCATTCCCATATGAACAGTTGGTAAGTGCTCTGTTCTAATCAGAGCTTTTAAAGATAAAGATGTTCTGTTATAAGCCATACAGGCTACTAAGACCTTATTAGCTGTACTCTTATCAGTTATATCAACCCCTATTAGCACATGAGTTATGGAAGCGGAATCACATTCACTTAAACAGCACCAGTATTTTATATTCAGCCATTTCATTCTTTTTCCTTTTTGCTGAATTTGTGGGTTTGTTGCCATTTTTTAATAGGCTGAGGGTGAAATCTAGAGTAACTACAGGGAGTCCTTGCTCCGGTGTAAGAACAATTTACTCAGGATTACAATATGAATTTGCCATAGGCTTTCACTTGGTGGTGCAGTAACTACGGGTGCATGTAATGTCCCTTACATGCTCATGTAGTTACTCTGGATTGTAGGGTGAATTTGAATTATTTACGTTGTAGCCAAATGATTTTACATCCCTACCATGTTTTGAAACGGCATCTAAAAGTTCTTGTAAATAAAATAAACAATACTGTATATGTGTAGTCAGTAAATCTAGGGCATGAAAAGCTTCCAGTTCATTCTCTGAAGAAACCTTTTGATCCCTTCACTGTGATATGGATAAATGGCAAACAGGGAGTGGTTACTGAACAGCAGGTTATCTTGTACTTCGAATTTACAAATAAGCATTATACGGAGGTTTAGCAATATACAAATTTATTCAAATGTAATCATTGTTTGGAAGACAGATTAATAATCAAATAAACATACTTTAATAAGTTGACATACCTAATTATAAAGCAATTTATGTTTAGATTACCATGCACCATCACTGCAGAATACATAATTGCAGGAGAACTTCGTACATTCAAGGCAAGGAATCCCTTGAAATACCAGTATCTTGAAGGGGACCCTGAAACTCACTTCATGTCAACGACTCAAACATTGCAAGTGCAAAGATCACAAGCCTTCTTGCCAATTCCATTTTAGGGCTTTACAACACATTAGGGCTGCTGTTTGTAAGGAACACCCTAGAAGAGGGGTATCAAACATAACACAAGGACCCATATATGGCCCCAGAAGAAATTCTCTGGCTCCCGTTATAATTGGGCTGTCCCATCTCTTGAAATTATGAACAAAATTAGCACATTTTTCTCTTCTGTTATTTACAGCTAATGGGTTTCTATATGAGAACAAACTGCTTATTTCTGGCCTTTTTCTGCTTAATTTTGTCACTTTTGGCCCTCAGCAGGCATCATGAATACTAATCAGACCACAAATTCATAAAATGAATTTGACATCCATGTCCAGTGGTGGGATTCAAATAAATTCACAACAAGTTCAATGTCCTAAAAACCTAACTTTACAACAGGTTCTATGTCCCGTTAATAACCAGTTCTCAGAACCAGGTGCTCGTTAGCAAAGGGTTCTGTAGAACCTGTGAGAACCCCCTGAAGCCCACTACCACATGTCCTAGAATGAATTATGCCTGTGGTAGGGTTCAATTGCCAGCATACAAATGCACATGAACATTACTGTGTCTTCACCTTTAGGCAGCAGGTGTGGTCTGGCGACTGAACAAGGCTGTGATGGGATTCAAAGAAATTAACAACCGGTTCTGGCACAAATTAACAACTGGCAGCCATTTTTAAATGGCTATTTTTCAACTTTATATGTCCTATCTCTTGTTAACAACCGGTTCTATAGTGTAAGTGCAAACCTGCTGGAGCCCACCACTGGAACAAGGGCTGCCAAAGAACACTAAAGAGGAACTTGGGTAACTATCAGAGACTGAAAGCTGGTAAAGATGATTTAAAGAGAAAATCAAAATAATAAATTTGTGTTGCATACTATAAAAATGTTTAGTAGTAGTATTATACCAAGACTATTAAAGAATTGATAGCACAAATCTGGATAGCCTAGCACATGTTTTGACCCAAGTCCTATGCTGGCATGAGGATGTTGCAAAAGGGGGGGCGGGTTAGGCCAGTGCACAGGCATGTATCAACCTCCCCATATTACTATGGGAATGGGGAGATGGGTGAGTTGTCCTAGACTAACCCCAAATCCAAAGTAACTACAGGAGCACGTAACAGACTTTATGTGCACCCGTAGTTACTGCACCACCTAGTTAAATCCTATGGGAAATTCATATTGGACTCCAGAGTAAGTTGTTCATACAACGGAGCAAGTTGTTCACAGAGCAAGTTGTTCACACCCCGGAGATACTCTGGATTTTGCCCTAAATTGGTTTGGAAAAATCTGGAAAAATCCACTAAGCCTTTCTTACAACTGTATGTCCCTTGTCTGAATGTGACGCTTATGGTGGTGATTTGGTGCTTCTGTGACAAAATGCTGGCAGAGGAGAATATCTATTGTTCTGGGCTGTTCTATGGCTCAGTGATGTGTAGTTCCTCCCTCTCACACAGATTCCTTTTCATTATAACTCACCTGTGTCCTTTCATCAGGCTCTGAAAGAAGGCGAATTCATTCCGTTCAACCAGATCAAAATTTATTTTTCCCAAAATCATTTCAGAGCAAGTGCCATATAAACACAGTGCTAATTTAATCCCTTCTTCTTCTGCTTCTTCTGCTGCTTCTTCTTCTTCTCTCTCATCATGCTGCTGGGTGTACCCAGAAGTTTGTGAACAATTTCAAAAAGCACCACTTATAGCAGAGAAAAGTAAGACATGAAAGTGTGAAAGGAATCACCTCTGGATGGAAGAGAGAAGGAGACCATCAGATCCAGCACGACCAAAGCGTTCTGTAGTAAGAGGATTTCCCCGGAGCAAAATAAAAACGACAAAATAGGGGGAAAAATACCTTTTGATAGAAAGAAAGATGGGGAGGAATAAATGGCCACAGCTCAAATGGAAAGAAGACAATTTTGAACTGACGATGAAAAGGAAGGAAAATGGTATGTGCCCTGACATTTCATCAGTTGCACAGCTAACACAAAAGTTGAGGAAAATAGTATGGCTTCTGCAATGGAAGGTGTGTTTCTTCCTTTCCTGTGATTTTCCTCTTTTGGTCAAAATTTTCCAAGCAAAGGAAAAAGATAACATCACAATAATACACATTCATATGCACCACAACTAAATGAAATTTCAGACACTGGTAATATAAGGAGGAGAAGGATGGAGAACAAATGATGCACATGATATTGCAAATGGTATTGACTTCTTAGGAAAGGGGTCTCCAAACTTTTAACTTCGGGGCTCCTGGATCTTTAAAGGAGCATGTGCAGCTTCTCGTTTCAGAGATCACAAGCTACCTATTGAATATGATAGAATTTACTTCTGAATAGACAGGCTTAGGATTGCACTGTAAAACTTTTTTTCTTGCCACCAACACAGTGCTACAGAGATGATGTGATCCTCTTGCCAAACTATTTGCACATGCCTTCTCTAAGGGCACAGTCCAGAGTAACAATGGGGAGTCCTTGCTCTGGTGTAAGAACAATTTGCTGTGGATTGCAGTATGAATTTCCCATAGTTTTTTCATTCGATGGTGCAGTAACTACGGGTACATATAATGTCTCTTATGTGCTCCCGTAGTTACTCTGGATTGTAGGGTAAATCAATGTTTTGTTACCCAGGGGATGCATCAGAGTTTCTTGATTCAGGATAGTAAACTTTCAGCATCATTGATATGAATTTAACCAGCGGTGGGATTCAAATAAATTAACAACAGGTTCTATGTCCTAATAACCTTAATTAACCACTGGTTCTATGTCGACAGTACAATAGGCTCTATGTCTCATTAGTAACCCTCAGAACCAGGTGCTCATTAGCAAAGGGTTCTATAGAACCTGTGAGAACCCCCTGAAGCCCACCACTGCTTAACCATTTTTATGTGCCATAGAGCCAAATCCTATGCATGTCTACTCAGAAGTAAGCCCAATTATAGACAATGGCCCTTGCTCCTAAAGAAGCATGGATAGGATTGCAGCCTTACATTTTTATTCAAACTGTGTGGAAGAAGCCGTTTGCAAAAAAGTCATATCAGTTTGTAAAACTAGGATAAAATTCCTTCTAAGTATTCAGCAGAGAGCAAAACCCTGAAAGCAATGCTCCAGAGTTTTCGTCATGTCACCACAACATCAAGGCAAAATTGCAAGTGTAATTTATGTGCATAGTGGGAACAGATAATTTATGGGTGCATGACTTAAAAGTTACTTCTGCCCTTCCACTAATTAGTCTCTTGTCTTCCTTCGCCTCCCATCCTGCATATTCTAAACAATAAACTGTCACTATGAATATCTGTCTTCATACACAACTGAAATGATTTGGGATTAAAGTTGGTGGGAAATTTGTGTAGGGATTTGCCCTTATTCTGGGCCTTTAATTCACACACAGTGAGGCCTTACCTCAGGGGAGTCCTACCACATGCTAAAACGTAATTCAAAATTATTCCCATACCAAAGAAGACATTAATAAGGCAAAGTTTAACAGAGCCATTAGATTAGTACATATGCCTTTACAAAGAAGCTTTTAAAGATTCTAATTAAAAATATAAATATAGATATAACAACAAGGTGCTCAACAAGTTTTGGGGAGGGTTTGGGTAATCCTCTGAACCAGCCCATCATATGGACGGAAACTGGAACACACCACCCCTCTCTGCCTACCTGCATTCACTAGCTCCATGTGGGGCAAAATTTGTCCACAGCTGTCCAACAGTACATTATTATCACACCATGCATTAGAATGCATCCACTCCAAGGGAGCTTGTGCTGCATGAGGGAGGGGAAGGAGTGATCAGATGGTCAGCAAGCAGTAAAAATCTTTTTTACTTATAAAAGATAGCCTTCTGGCCACCACATCTTTTTGGACCCATATCAGCTATGTAGTCTTTATACAATTATTTAGGTCAGGGCACAACCAATATAAGCTATGACATTTTCCCATTCCTGTAATCCTCCCCAGGATGACGCAGAAATGCCTTACAGAACTTTTGCAAAACCTAACTGGAGGTTAGGATTGCAACCTCAATCTTATATATGTATGTCCATAGAGAGGAAGAGGTCAGAGCAGTTTGGAAAGTAGTTGATAGGTGCAGCTTTGGTGCTGAGATCTACCCTTTCTAGCCCATCTACCCCACCCTGCCTCCTCCTTGCTGTCCCCTGAAACTCCTATGAACTGTCCCCCTGCCGTCTTATCTGGGCTGGTGGAGCATGCGGGCAAGTCTGTTGTGCACAGTTACAGTAGGGTTTATGAGTCTGTGGCAATGGATCATGCCATTCCCTAGAACTTTACAAAAATGCTTTTCAACCAGCAGTACCAATAGCACAATAGGTGGTACTTGGCCCCATTGCTATGATTACAATGTGGCACGGTTCCACATGGCCTGATCCTCCTACTGGAAACAGCTGAGTCGGGAAGGGGACTTGGTCAGATATGGCTGTACAGCTGTCTGGGCCTTCAAAAGAGGCATACAGCCCAATCCAGAGCAACTATTCCTTGCACATAAGAGGCCTTAGGGTGCCCTATCTATCACTAGGGTGGAGCAACTGCAAGATGCTCCAGCCCAGTTACTCTGGAAGAGGCTTAGGGCAGAGCAAGGCAACATAGGGTGCCCTAAGAGAGGTGGACCTGCTCTGCCCTAACTGGGGCAGCATAAGCAGCTCAAGAGAGGCATGTTGAGGGCATGTTTAGCATTGCCTAGGGCAGAGCAGTTACTCTGTATCCAAAGCCTGTTTCAAGGCAGAAATGCCCTCTTCCAGTTCCTCTGAGATATACCACCTCAGGAGCAGGTATAGTAATGAGTAGACCCATAGGGGTCCATGATAAGGCCCAAGTAAGAATGGCAGTGTTGACCAAAAATCTGAGTTCTTGGCTATCCTAGGTGCAACCCCTGCCTTCTCAACCTCAGGATATGGAACAAACTACGGCTGCCCACAAACCTCAGGATATAGCAGGCCACTCCAAGCATCCATCTTGCACTAGAAGAACTGCAGCTGTAACTGGTTGTCAGGAACTGCTGGGCTTCCTTATAATGTAGGCACCACAGCTGTTCCTTCTTCAGTGTGATCTGAGGGGGGTCTACTCAGGAGCAAGCCCTCCCCAGCTGTCACTGACTTAGCATGCTCTGGAGCAGTTAGGGCAGCCCAGGCTTCCTGACTCTCTGGATGCAGCATAACTTTCTGCTCTGGATACAGAATAGTTAGGAGAGAGCAGTTAGGGCAGAGCAGGTTGAACTTGCTCTGGATTGTGCCCATAGAGTCCTTGCTCCAGTGTAAGAACAATTTGCTCTGGATTGCAATACAAATTTCCCATAGTTTTCACTTGGTGGTTCAGTAACTACAGGTGCATATAATGTCTCTTACGTGCTCTTGTAGTTACTCTGGATTGTAGGGTTAATTTGGTAAAGGTGGGTGCAGAGCAGAAGTCATTCATTTCTTTGTTTAGCTGCCATCTCTGATATCAGCAGAGGTAATTGTGAAAGTAAAGGTGGTCAAGCAAATAAGCGAATGAATGAATGAATGAATGAATGAATGAATGAATGAATGAATGAATGAATGAATGTTGGAAGACCCTATCATATCATACAGTATGTGGAAAAAGCTATCAACATAGAAAATTTATACTGATCAAAGGTTTGCTGATCAAAGATCAAATCCAACTGAGCCCAATTTCCTCCTTTCCCATACCTCTTTACTGGCTTGAGTGGCGGGAATTGTTCTTTATCTCTTCTTTAATTCCTCTCCTGAAATTGATCTTTATCTCTTCTTGATGGCATACTTGGTTTACCCCAACAAGGCTCAGAACAGATTTGCCAATGGGGAAGAAGTTAGGGGATCAGGCAGAGTAAATTCCGATGGAGAAAGCGACTGTGGAAAGAAAGAATGAGATTTCTCTTTCCCCCATCCATCAAAATTGGCCTGGCCTTTCACAGAAATCAGTACTAGGAACAGCTAAAACAAATGGAGTCACTTTCACTCTTGAAATCTTTGACAAATTATCTAGCTTTACAAAGAGAAGTGATACATAGAGCAGTGTTGCCCTGTCTGCTCATGTATACAGGGCATCTCGAGAATATGTACACACACTTGATAGTGTCAAATTTATTATGCTATAATTCACACATATACTGTAGGACTATAATTCCCATGTATACCCAGAAGCAGTTGCTTAACTCAGTAAAGTTAAGGTTAAGGTTAACTTTACAGCACCAAGGTAAGGGCAGTGAAACTAAGTTTAGATAATAAACATTCTCTTCACTTCTGGAGGCCTATGTGACTGCCCCCAACTGCAGGTTGCAGCACATGTCCCATTGGCACAGGTATGTCAGTGTTGGAAAGTTGTTGAAGATTTGAGCCTATTAGTTTATAAATTAATTAGTAAAAGTGACCAATTAGTAATTAGCTCAGTTAGAACAATATTCCCAATTGGCATCTAAACACCACTGATGTTATATACTATTCCCCAATTCATGTGCTGGGATGCTTCCACACATCTCTTCAATCACTTCCCTTAGATGTTGGAGGGCAGCAGGTTTTCAACAATGAACTTTGTACAAATCACAGCTCATTAAAATGAGTGTGAATTGTTGGGAGACACCCTGCCTATAATCACCTATATATGACCAAGCTCAACATAGAAATCTTTCAGTTCTTTGAATTTCATGTAGCTATTCATGATACACAAACCTTGGGCTACTGTTACACTGTTATTACAGAAGAGGAATGCAGTACAGTGGTATCATGCTTAACAAGCGCCTCGCTTAACAAGCGTTTCACATAAAGAGCGAAAATTTCCAAGAAATCTTGATTCACATAACAAGTTCCGCTTCACTTAACAAGCAAGCGAACTATGGGTACGCATGCTATGCACCCCTGACGCTCCGCACGGAGGCTGTTTAAAAGGGCTGCCGGCCAGCGCTGCTGCCTCTAACTGCCCCCACCTTGGGGCAGTTGCCTGGAGGTGCCAGAGGCAACTGCCCCCAAGTGCCCCCACTGACCACCTTGAACCTCCAGCAGCAGCCCAGGTAAGCCTCCCAGGAAAGTGTCTTTGATTGCAGTCTCCTAACTATGTCTACTCAGAAGTAAGCCTCATTGTGTTAAATGGGGCTTACTCCCAGAAAAGTGTTTTTGATTGCAGCCTCTTAACCATGTCTACCCACAAGTAAGGCCCATTGTGTTCAATGGGGCTTACTCCCACGAAAGTGTCGTTAGGATTGCAGCCCAAGTAGACTTCATAGGATCATGCACATTGAATACATGTTTTGAATTCAATTCCAGTGTTTTGTCATCATTTTTACATCCAGTTAATATTTTTATATGAATATTTTTTTGGGTTGTGGAACCAATCATCTGAGTTTCCATTATTTCCTATGGAAAATTCTGCTTCATTTAAAGAGCGTTTCACTTAAAGAGCATGCCTCCAGAATGAATTAAGCTCTTTATGTGAGGCACCACTGTTTTGGCAATTCAACCAAACAACAATATTTAGTGCAGAACATATTAAGGCAGTGGTGGGCTTCAGGGGGTTCTCACAGGTTCTATAGAACCCTTTGCTAATGAGCACCTGGTTCTGAGAACCGGTTACTAATGGGACATAGAACCTGTTGTTAATTTAGGTTATTAGGACATTGAACCTGTTGTTAATTTATCTGAATCCCACCACTGATTAAGAGCTGCCCCATAGTGAAAGGAGATGGGTGAAAGCACCCATCAAAAATCAGATGACACAACAGGACTACTACATGCTCTCAAAATTGCTAGTGAGTACATTTACTCATGAAAAGCTCCTACCAGTTATATTTCCATTTTTTAAAATAGACTGTAAATATTGGTTTGGGTAATTTCACATTCATTCTTAGCTAAGCTAAGATGTGAATCAGAGCACAGCGAAGACTTAAAACCTCAGTGATCCTTTCACCAGCTCATCATGCCCTGTCAACCTATCCACATGGGAGTTTTGAGTTGTACAGCATCAGCTTTGCTGGTGCAAACATCCTTCTGCCACAGAAAGGCAACTCACAGGATTGGCATATTTAACACTTGTTTAACTATACTTCCATTTGTCCTCTGTGGCCAGTGAAGCTATACGCATGCAGCGAGAGTTTTATGGGATGCATCTAAAACAGTCCTTTGCAATGTTGACAAGGAAGGCTGCTTTCCAACTTAATCTGAAAAGTGGGCTGGTCCATCAGAAGGTGGTCAAAAAACCCCAATGAACTATAAAACATGTAATATTAATAATGTATTACTGCAGAAAACAATCATCAACAATGGCCGAATGACTTGCTATGATTTCAAGGCACACCATCAGATTTTTTTTACCATTGACAAGGCACACCATCCTACTGGTAGGGGGCTCAAATCCCCCAATAGCCCTATTAATGAATGGCCCTCTCCAAAATCCTGCAGTAAACCTGCAGATCATCCAAGGCACACCAATGTGGTTGAAAATTGCAGCTCTAGAGCATGGATGGACCCTCACTTCAATAGCTTCTAGTGTTTATTGGCTGCCTCCTTTCACTATTCATGGCCAAGAATTGGGGGCAGCAGAATTGTTACTCATCAGTGCCACGAGGGAAAAAAGTGACCAACCAGCTGTTGGGTCGGTACATGTACATGGGCGTACCATCAAAGTTTGGTACAGATCTTTACTCCCGCACCTGGGGCTGATCCTATACAGCCTGAATAGCCTCATCAAAGTATCTGTAGCCACAGAAATCCTTAGAACTGGTTCATTTCATTTTTACATTCTTCCCACTGCTAAGTAACTGATTTTTGTGCACAGCTGAAGCAGTTAAATAAGGTGTATGAGCTAATGGGATCCTCAAATCCCGGGGAGAGCAAAGGAAATTTGCCTAATTGTGTCTGGCTGTCACCCTGTTTGTTTCAAAGCACATTTGAAAGGAAAGCTTGGTGAGCATTGCCAACGCTTTGAAACCTGGCAAGCAGTCCATCCTCCCATCCATGCACCCAATCTCACTGATTCAGAAAGCAGAGAAGCAGTAAACATCTTTGGAAAATGGTGCCACTCTACCAGTAGGAGTTCCAGCTTGTTCCAAGATCAGGTGCGGGAACCATACGGTAATCTTGGCAATGGGCCCCATCGTTACTGTTTTATCATGAACAGAATTAGTGTTCCAGGAAAGCTGGAGAAATGGCAGGAACTCTTTACCAATGGAGTTAGACTCCAGGAGTCCAAGGAAATGTGTTCTGTTGAATTCCCAACCGCTACACTAAATTTTATTTCTTTTTTCTCACCTTATCAGGAGGTAAAGAGTGGACGAGGATTGATTACATGCTTATTCTTATTATGTACCAATTTGCATACACAGATGCTTCACACTGCTGTCTTGGGTGTCTCATTCCATTCCTGGATGGTATGTTTTGTATTCTAAGAGGAAATCCAACATGCTATAGTTCATGGTGGATCACAGTACAAGTGCCTGAAAATTGTATTATTTATTTTACTCAGAAGTGAGCCTACTGTAAAGGACTATGTTGGCTTAGTGGTTAAAGATGCTGTGCTTCTCGACCTGAAGATTCAAGTTCAAGAGACCAGTTCAAGACCCAAGTACCACGAGACAGAGTGAGCTCCCATTATTTGCCCAATTCCTGCCAACCTTGCAGTTCAAAAATGTGTAAATGCAAGTAGATAAATAGGTACCACTGCAGTGGGAAGGTTAGCAGTCCTCTGTACACTTTGGCCACATGGCCATAGATGTGTTTTCAGACAACACTGGCTCTTGGGCCTTAAAAAAGGGATGAGTACCAGTCCCAAGAGTCAGTTATGACTAGTAGGTGATCCTGTGGGGGGACACTTTACCTTTTAATGCCCATTGTGTTCATGAGACTGAGGATCCAATCCTATTTAGCACAGGAGCACCCACTCTATTATATGCTGGATTTGAGCAGAATTGGGCTTGCAAACCGATCCTATATTTGAGCTTTATGGCACATTTGTGATACCCACCACAGTGCCAGCACTCAGGCAGTGTTAAATTGGCTGTTAAACTATAATATTTACTCGCTGGAATCTCTAAATAAGCAGTACCAAAGGGGAGGTAGGAAGTGCAAGCACACACACACACACACACACACACACACACACACACACACACACACAAACTAGTATCCCACTCCTTGCTCACTCCTTTGCTGTACACCTCAGTTGAAGAAAAGGCACTCCCAACGTTCCTTGCACAGCTGTAATAGCTACTGAAACTACTCAAGGAGAGTCTGCACATTGCTAAAATGTTCCAAGTAGCAGCTTATGCGACCATGAATCCCAAAATTATTCATGGTTGGAGTCACTAACCAATACTCAGGAACCAAACAATAAATTACTTAAAGTATGTGCTTAAAGCTGATGTCCTCATTTGTTGTGCTATAAAGGGCATCATCCAAATCTTCCCTTCCAAGGGAAATTGTTTTAAGAGACCAAATCTAGATGTTTTAAGAGACCAAATCTACCAGGACCGTGGTAGAGTCCCCTTGCCCACCTGTCATAATCATGACATGGACTGAGCTCCTCACCCCCACAGCTGAAATGGAGAGGGTATAATATTCCTTTGTACCAAGACAGATCTGTGATCCACCTTGCTCAGTACCATTTGTACTGACTGTCAGCCAATCTCCCAGTTTCAGGCAGCGATCTTTCTCAGTTCTTAGGAATTTTTGCATCCTTAGGAAGAGGGGTGAATAAGAAGCCTCCTCAGTCCAAAAAAGTTTGTTCCTTTACAACAAGGTAAGCACTTATCACCCTAAGGATCTACTTAGAACAGCACCAGCACTTTGGCTGGTGCATGTCCAAATGGACCTAGGGACACATCCCAAAGCCAAGTGGGGGCATAGCATATTGATGATGCTATTGCCATCAATAACCTCCCCTGCCCATGATACCAAAACTCCCAGCAGTCCTGATCTCCATCCCATTCCTCCCCCATGACACCCCATTCCCACCCTCTGCATCAACACACCACCTGTGGCAGTGCCTGGGCACCCCAGTGGGCAGCTCAGCCTTTAGCACTGGCAGTTGCACATTACTGTCAGAGTGGGCTTTCTCATGTCAGAATACCCACTCCACCAGTGGAAGTCCTGGATAGTATTGGGCATCACATTCATTAAAACATGAAACCGTAGAGATATAATTAATAATGAAACAGCAGAAAGAAAGCAACCAGAATATATATATACTAGCGAAAGGCGTACCCGCGTTGCGGGAGTAAAATTCCCCCGTGTGCCATCCCCCCATATGCATCAACCCCCCATGCACAATGTTCCCTATGCGCATCAACCCCCCATGCGGAACTTCCCCCATGCACATCAACCCCCCCCGTGCGCAACTTCATACATGCACATCAACCCCGCATGCACAAGTTACCCCATGCGCAACTTCCCCCATGCGCAACTTTCCCCATGCACATCAACCCCCATGCACAACTTCCCCCATGCTCAACTTCCCCCCATGCGCATCAATCCCCCATGCGCAACTTCCCCTATATGCATCAACCCCCAATGCACAACTTTCCCCATGCGCAACTTCCCCATGCGCAACTTCCTCATGCACAACTTTCCTCCATGCGCATCATCCCCCCATGCACAACTTTCCCCATGCGCAACTTTCCCCATGCGCAACTTTCCCCCATGCGCATCATCCCCCCACGCGCATCATCCCCCCACACGCATCATCCCCCCCACGCGCAACTTTCCTCCATGCGCAACTTTCCGCCATGCGCAACTTCCTCCCATGCGCAACTTTCCTCCATGTGCATCATCCCCCATGCACAACTTTCCCCATGCGCAACTTTCCTCCATGCGAAACTTTCCTCATATGCAACTTTCCCTCCATGCGCAACTTTCCCTCCATGCGCAACTTCCCCATGCGCAATTTCACTCCATGAGCAACTTTCCTCCATGCGCAACTTCCCCCATGCGCAACTTTCCCTCCATGCGCAACTTCCCCATGTGCAATTTCCCTCCATGCGCAATTTCCCTCCATGTACAACTTCCTCCCATGCGCAACTTTCCTCCATTTGCATCATCCCCCATGCACAACTTTCCCCGTGCGCAACTTTCCTCCATGCGCAACTTTCCTCCATGCGCAACTTTCCTCATGCGCAACTTTCCTCCATGCGCAACTTCCCCCATGTGCAATTTCACTCCATGAGCAACTTTCCTCCATGCGCAACTTCCCCCATGTGCAACTTTCCCTCCATGCGCAATTTCCCCATGTGCAGTTTCCCTCCATGCGCAATTTCCCTCCATGTACAACTTCCTCCCATATGCAACTTCCCCGTATGCGCAACTTCCCCATGCACAACTTCCCCCCTGCGCAATTTTGCCACATGTGCAACTTTCCCCCATACGCAACTTTCCCCCATGCGCAACTTTCCCCCATGCGCAACTTTCCCCCATGCGCAACTTTCCCCCATGCGCAACTTCCTCCCATGCACAACTTCCTCCCATGCACAACTTCCTCCCATGCGCAACTTCCTCCCATGCACAACTTCCCCCCTGCGCAACTTCCTCCCATGCGCAACTTCCTCCCATGCGCAACTTTCCCCATGCGCAACTTTCCTCCATGCGCAACTTTCCTCCATGCGCAACTTCCCCATGCGCAATTCCCCTCATGCGCAATTTCCCCTCATGCGCAACTTCCCCTCATGCGCAACTTCCCCCATGCACAGCATCCTCGCCAGTGCAACCTCTTCCTCCGAAAAACATCCCCCAGTGCACCAGGCCGAGAGGACCAAACTGGCTGGATGTTGTTCAGTCTCCCATGTTAAGTATAGGACAGAAACACGTTGCCCCTTTTCAGCCCCTGAAGGGTTAATTTCTCCAGATGGTTCTTGGTGGGAGTTCAGGTGACAGAAGGAACTCCCAGAATTCCATGCTTCAGGCCCAGCAGTTGGGGAGGAATGTTGCTGAGTCAGCAATTCTCAATGCAAAGTATAGGGAGGAAAACGCGTTGCGCCCCTTTTCACCCCCTTCCGGTTGGAATTTCCGAAAACCGGTTCTTAGTGCACCCCTCTATCATGGAAGGAACACCCACCCCAAATTTCACGCTTCTAGGCCCAGTGGTTTTGGCAGGGCGGTGATGAGTGAGTGAGTGAGTCAGTCAGTCAGTCAGTCAGTCAGTGACTTTTCTCTTTTATAGATAGATAGATAGATAGATAGATAGATAGATATAAATAAATATTATATATAAATAAATATTATATATATATATATATATATATATATATATATATATATATATATATATATATATATATTCTGAATATATTTTTTTTATATTTATATTTATTTATTTCTGGGCGAAGATGCACAGGATTGTAAACACTGTAAATGTTTCAGGTCAAGGTTATGAGAAAAATGTGTTCCTCCCTTTCTTTATGCTAGGGTATGTATGTATCTGTGTATGTATGTATAAATGTATGAGTGTGTGTGTGTGTGTGTGTGTGTGTGTGTGTGTGTGTGTATATATATATATATATATACACACATACACACACACACACACACCCCCCATATATATACATCAGAGTCCTTTGAACTGCCAAACACATGGGTAGCTGGTGAGGATTTTATATCTCTATCATATTGTAGTCCAAGGAACTGTCCCTGGTAATTAGTCTATCCATAGCTTTTTCAACCAACAGCAGTTTTTGGACAATCTACAAAGGCACCCCCATGTCACAGGTATTTCAGTTCCTTTTTTACAATCCTAGACTCTCAGCAAAACCAGAAAGTAGATCAAACCACTGGTGGACTGCCATACATTGCTGGTGCCTGACCTCTCTCTGGTTTGTGTGTCACAAGTTGTGCAAGTTTGTTATAATTAGCTGCAAAAAATTGCCCCTTTTTGAATTAGCTTTGTGCTTTGTTACACAATCAGGTTTTTTCTATATTTTTTGTCAGCCACCTTTGGTGCTCTCTGAGAAGAAAGGTGGTACAAAGCCGCCTGAAATATCGAAATATAAGTCTAGGACTACTGATATTTTAACAGAAGTCTCATCCGTTCATTAAAACCAGTTACCCAGTTATATTTGATTTTCTTGAATTGTGTGTGTTTTTCTTCAGAGAACAGGATTTGGCACTAAAACGTCCGTGAGAGGATAAATTTATAAAAATGACTCAATAAATGAAGCTCACATGATATAAGGAGAGACGTTATATTCTCCTGTGTTTCTCAAAGCAATTGCCAGTTTCCTACATACATTCTAATATTAGCATATTAAGGCTGTTACACCAAACTGAAAAACACACAGGTGGGTGTGTAAGAGCAAGGCTGAATGGAAATAGGAGAACAAAAGGGCAAAACTGGGCAGAAAGGAACCCTATAATGAAAAAGTGCATTTCTGTTCTGAGAAGAGGAATCTTAATAAACCGCTTCCTACGATCGGTGAGCAGAAAGAAATCTAGAAACACCTAACCCACAATGCACCTATTCCCAGCCCCTTTCAAAAATATCTCTTAAGGAAGAGGCATGTTTGCCTTAAAAGTCTTACACAACAGAATGCCTTCGAGTTATTTGAAAACCCAAAGACTCCATTGAAGATACAGTAAGTCTTTTTTAGCCCAAATCCCAAACAATAGTTCTACGATGTGCAAAATGGAACAAGATATCTAGCAATGTTGTAGTTGCTAGAAAAAAACCTGCACATTGAATTTGAAAAGTGAAATTATTTCCTTTTTTCTTCTTTCTCTATGAGTAATGTAAGCAAAGAAGAAGAGGGGCATAATAAGGTTTGAGTTGGGCGACTCTATCAGGCCTCCGTCAGTCTTGGAAGATTATGGTATCATGCTTGGCACTGCATATGCTGCATGCAAAGCACGAAAGCCTGGGTTAGATTGTTATGGAGGATAGGCTGTTAGCAGCAAATCCCCCTCTCCACAACACTGAATTAGTCCAATGGAAAGGCAGAGCCAATATGATTGGATCCAGCTTGCGTCGCAGAGCTGGGCTAAGGACAGGAGCTCACCCTGTCTTGTGGGGCCGACCTGGGTCTCAAACCCTGGCCACTAATCCTGACTTTAACCTTCCACTTGACAGCTGGTGGTCGATGTCTCAAATAGTCTCTATCTAAGCAATTTGTGTTTAATACGCTGGTCTCCATACAAAAGTGGAGCCTAATAGTGCAATCCCAAGTATGTCAACTTGAAAGTAAGTCTCATTGTGTTCAATAATACTTACTCCCAGGAAAGTGTGGTTAGGATTGCAGCTTAATACTGCTAAAAGAAAGTAGGAGCTCCCAGGATTGGAATTCCTTGACACAGGCCGTATGACTAGGATTAGGAAGTCATGGCTATCACCTCCAACATGCAGCAATGGAGACTGTATTTCAAGACTGAACTAGTGTGTAACTAGCAGGAAGTATGGTAGAAAAGAAAGGAAGGACAGGTTCACATCTAGAGGAGAAGCCCAATTCTATGCCCTGGTACCAGAACAGAAATGGCCACTCTGTATCCTGCGGGGCAGGGGAAGCCTCTGGAGTTTGGGGGGTAAGGCAGCAGCTCTCAAACTCAAAGCATGAGAACAAGCATAAATGCTTGTGGGTTAGGAGGGAAGGCAGCTATCACTTCAGGGAGACACAGGGACTTGCTGACATTCATAGAAGCCTCAGGAGCCTCCCAGTTGGGCAGTCAGCCTTGTGCCAGACTCGGCAGGGCTACCGAACATGCAGAGACATTCAAAATTCCAATTTTGACCCACTTCCAGTTTGTGATCATGAAATTGGAAGCAAATTGCAATTGCAGTTTTGAGTGTCTCTGCATCTTGGGGAATCTTGTGGAGCTGGCGCAAGTTCCCTGCACACCCCAAAGGCTGCTGCAGCATCTGGTGAGTGACAGCAAACCCCTGTGTTCCTCAAAAGTGATGCCCCCTGCTGGGCCCAATACTCCTCCAGCCCAACCTTCCCCAACTCTTCTACCTCCTCCACACATTCCCCACCCTCCCATGCCCATTTCTGCCCCCTCTCTGCCTTCACCCACCCTCCTCCCACCCCAAAACACCTCTGTGACAGCACTACCACTGAATGCGGTACATACTGCATTGACATGGCTGCATTTATTCTAGGATTGACATGGCTCATCTTTATATATGATCTGATATTACAGATTAAATAGTAGCATATTGGTCTTAAGCAAAAATTAAAATTCATAAAGGTTGTTAAAATGATAAATGAAACTAACAGATTAAAATATATTATTTGCTGCTTCATTTAACTTTCACACCTTGGATTATGAATGTTTAAAATATCTAAACAGGCAATATTGCTACATTACGTATTTTGAAATCTAAGCCGTTCATCAGTTTCTACTGGAAAAAAGGGTATGCATGATGGAAAATCTGAAAATCCTGAGGTTAGATAAACATAAAGGTTAAAATGCTCCATCTACAAAACCATTACCAATTATTTTATATAATCTTATATAGTCCCTGAAACTTTCAATAAAATGTTTTATAGGGGAAAGGTGTCAGGATTTTCCCTCTTTACAGAAGTTATCCTGGGTGTTTTGCTATAGCCAAAGAAGGTAGGTAATAATGGGTATGCAAACAAAGGCCTATATCCTAAAGTGAAATTAAACCCCTTGCTCCGGAGTAGTTAAGATGATGTCCCATAAAATAACACTAGAGGGTGACATAACTACTTGGACCCGTAACCGCTATGGATTTTGCCCCAAATCTATTGGAATACCAAAGAGGCATGCAGTCTTAGTCAGAAGGCTTAGGCAGGCCTTTATCCCAATTTGCAGCCATTCCCCAGTCGCAGACAGTTGGACCTCTTCTCCAGTTGAAGAAAACTCCAATTAAAAATTCACTTCTACCTCTTTCCGCACAACCCTAATATCAGTCACTGAGTGTGCAATCCTAACCTAGGCTGGCACAACTCACTGGTTTTCCCATTCCCATGGTGATGTAGGGAGGCAAGCTCCTGTCTGTGCACTGGCCTGACATTCCCCCAGGAGGGGCACAGAAGTGTCTTATGGCAGTTTGGTGACACCCCCAGGTCAGTACAGGACTTATGCCAGGGCTTAGGCCAGCCTAACTAAAACTACGGATTGCAGTCTGAGTGCCTAAAACTGAGTATGAAACTAGACATGATGATAACATGGTGGTATCATTAAAAATGAGAAGGCCCTGTGGAGTTTACGTTACTCTCCCTGTAATACTGTCACATCATTCTCACCTCATGCATTTGCCTATCTCAATGCCACAGTATGCACTGACACAGGGCAGGGTCCAATCAGAGGGTTTGGTGGCAACTTCATGCTTCTCATCACCCTGACCGCACATGAATATATTCCAGGGACATGTGGTGTGAGAGTGACAAGTGAGACAAAACAGCCCCATCATAGTCCATGGAAAAGCACCACAGCCACCTCACTCACTTACCCTGAGAGGAGGCTGTAAATGGGTGTAGGAGAATAGGTGTAAGGGCGCTTCTTGAGGTTTAAGGAAAGCCTCCTTAAGTATAAGCAGGTGGGGCAGCTGTGATGCTTTTCCACAGATGACAACAGTGCAGTTCCACCTCCATTCTCCCTCCCCACACTTCATGTACCTGATACATACCAATCAGATGTGGACTTCTTATTGGACAGCTTGTAAAAAGTAAATGTGTGAGGAGCATGTCTGCAGAGACCAACATTAGAGAGAGTTTTTTTCTGTGTTTGAAAACCTGAAATAGAGCAAATGAATGAACAGGACTGTGCTGTTCAAACAATGTGGGAAGGAACCTTGCAAGAAAATTAGGATTTGCTGGAGGGAAAAACCCTCCAAAACTTTTTTCTTACACTAAAAATATAAAATAATATATTTTAATAAAATATGTTTAATATTTTATTGAATATAATAAAAATAAGCCTTATTGAAAAAAACTGATAGAAATAGCATTGAATTAAAGGGATGTGGAGCAGTGCAAGTTTATACCCTCCATGTAGGTTTTGGCAAGAATCCTGATGAGAAGTTAAATGTGGTCTGCCGGTGTGACTTTTCAAATCAACCCTGAGATCTCAGCTACTGAAAAATGTTACGCAAACACAACATGCAAGAATTCCAGGTTGTGAAAGTGAACCTACAGAAGAGCGATTTGGAAGGGCAAACAAAAAATTAGTTCAACCATGCAGCAATCAGGGACCAGTTGCCAGCTGGGAATTAGCTGTACTCTTCCACTAGGGAGTTCAGCTATGCTGCTGACTCAGGGATTCAGTAGAAGTCCAGGTCATTCCAGCACAAAAATTAATTATGATGACCATGGCTGGAAGAAATTGGAAGGAAAAGGGAGAAGAATCAAAGAAGAAGAACAAACACTAAAAACATTTGGACTGAAAAAAATAAATATATCTCAAATTGGAAAGCTTTGATACCATTGTAGTCAGTGAAAATTCCATAAAGTCGATCTTGCTATAACTGATATCTACCAAGAGGTTTCCTTTTTTATAGTCTACAATTCTGCATGTGTGCAAAATTAATGTTTGTCTGACAAGATATTCTTGGCCATTAGAAACTATCCGTCCAATTCTAACTTATGCCAGAGAGAATGGCCTAGCTATGGCTAAAGTAGACCATATCCAGAGCTGCCACTTAGGCCGATCCACAGGTGAAGGAGACATCTAGGCTGGCCTAACTGCTGCTGAGTAGGCAACACCACAAGTCTGTTATTCCAGGCATGCTCACGGGCAGTGGTGGGATTCAAATGAATTAACAACAGGTTCTATTTCCCATTAGTAACAGGTTCTCAGAACCAGGTGCTCATTAACAAAGGGTTCCATAGAACCTGTGAGAACCCCCTGAAACCCATCACTGTCCATGTCCTAGAATGAATTATGCCTATGGTGGAGTTCAATTGTTAGCATACAAATGGGCCTAACTGTGCCATTCTATGCCATGGCAACATGCTCCCGGCACGTACCTACTGTGCTGTCTAAGCTAGCACTGCTAGACCAGATAGTCCTGTGCTGGCCCAGGTGGACATGCATTGGCCCAGGTTCTTTCTGGTGCAGCTAGGCTGGCCTGTCTGGCATTAGGGTTGCCAGATTGTCTGGCCCTGGTGCAGTCCAGGATTGCACCCAAAATGATTCATTTTCTTCTTATGGGATTGGAGGCACATCATCTCATGCTCTAATCTTTGTTGTCAAGCCCCCTAAGAAATCAGAGGGTAACAATTGGGGACTGATGGTGTTTCTTTCATTGCACAGTAATAGCAGGCCTTGAAAGACTATGGTATCGTGCTCGGCACTGCATATGCTGCATGCGAAGCATGAAAGCCTGGGTTAGATTGTTATGGAGGATAGGCTGTTACCCAAGCAGCAAATCCCCCTCTCCACTGAATTAGTCCATTGGAAAGGCAGAGCCAATACGATTGGATCCAGCTGGCGTTGTAGAGTTGGGCTAAGGACAGGAGCTCTTCCTGTCTTGTGGGGCCAACCCGGGTCTTGAACCCTGGCCTGCTGGTTAACAGGTACAGTGTCTTAATCACTTGCGCCACCCACAGCCATTGCACAGTACACGGCATGGAAATTATGCTCACTCAAAAATAAGAATGTTTCAGATGAGCTCTTATGGATCATTTTTATAAAATCAATCCTCAAGACAGTGTTCTTTAATGATATGTGAACCTCTCTGTTTCTAGTGATGCATTTGGAAAAAGTCTACCCCATTCTATCTTCCTTGCAGCTCTATATATTTGCTGCTTTTCCATTAAAAAAATAATGAAATTAAAATTAAAAAGTTAAAAAATTCAAAGCAGTTTATATTGCCAAAAGAACAAAAAGATAATTGAGAAGTCTATAATATAAAAAAGAAAAGAAACTCCTTTAACACGTTATTTAAGAAGTGCAGAAGACAAAAATGCTCATTGTACCAACCACAGTAACAAAATTAAACCGAGAAAAAAATGTGTTGACCATTCTGTTTATGTAAAATTTATTCAGTTATTTCTTCTGTTGTTGTTTTTTTTCCTAATGAGAATACAGACAATTTTACTGCTAGGGGGAAGTGGGAAGCAAATGTTATCATTCACTGCATGGCATACAACAGCATGAAACATTTGTCATATAGACACAGGGACGGGTTGCACAGTTATTAGCACCCAAAACAATAACTAATAAGGGTGAGGCATCGTTCTGTGAGAGAAGGGAACTCGGCTGTGCAGCTTCCTTCATCTTCATTATCACACAATTCAACCAGATATTGATGGAACAGGAAGGTGCTCCTGCTGAGGTAGAAGTGGCAAGCCATGGATAGAAACATTACCGTCAGACAGAATGAGACAGGCAAATATAGTAAGCAGCATCCCAGGAGAACCAGTGAACGATTCCACAACTGGCAGAATGAGTTTAAAAATGGAACAAGAGCTACAATGCAAACAAGAACCCCGGAGTAGAAGAAACCTTTTCATGCCACTCCCGAAGAAAATCAGGCTGAGGGCCCAATCCTGTTCTCTCCTCCAGCATCAGTGTTGGGTGTCATATGTCATATGTGTAAATGTGCCATAAAGGGGCTGGCGGAGTTCTGCTCTGCTGGATTTTATCCTCCATATGAGGCTGAAAAATACAGTGTTCCTCTTATCTGTGCCAGCAAAATAGCTGGCACAGACTGGAAGAGACCCATTATGGGGAAGGGAATGAAAGTCTGTGCCATGTCTGAGGCACATCTGTGTCATAAGGAACACATCTGAGAAGGATCAGAGGAAGACAGAGAGTAAGTGGTTGGCCAGGGGGAAGATCTCAGTGGCAATCATGCGTGCTGAACTTGATCCTACATTTTTTTCAGCTCATCCCTTTCTCTCTTTGGATATATGCCAGCCAACAAATTTTAAATACCCATATATACTCAAGTATAAGCCGACCCAAGTATAAGCCGAGGCACCTAATTTTACCACAAAAAACTGGGAAAACTTATTGACTCGAGTATAAGCCTAGGGTGGGAAATGCAGCAGCTACTGCTAATGAGGAGAAAACAGCCAATGTGGTGAGCCATCAAGCTCCTACATGCAGGGAGAAGAGTCATCAATCTGCTGACTTGTTGTTGTTGTTATTGTTGTTGTTTTAAAAAGGAAGCAAAGCAGCCTTTCCTGCTTTTGAAAAAGGCTGACCTAAGCTGAGCTGCTTGTGCAGAAATCCACTTCTTTGCCCATCTTATGACAAGATGACCCAAATATAGGCCGAGGGGGGGTTTTCAGCATTAAAAAATGTGCTGAAAAACTAGGCTTATACTCGAGTATATATGGTAATAAACATTTTTACTTGCAAGCTGTCCATTTACCTCTACCACCACGGTAGTATGGAGTACAGCCTCCATTGGCATGCCTGCATAACAGGATGGGAAATAGATTGGCCAGTATTTCAAAGTTTTCATTACAGCTCACTTAGAATTGCAGAAAAACAAAGCAAATCAAACCAAAGTTGACAATATTTTGATCAAAGCTGTTCATAGTGTTGTTGACCAATCTAATACTTTCTGTATTGTGTATGTAAATGTGGGTGTGGGTGGCGCAAGTGGTTAAGACACTGTGCCTGTTAACCAGCAGGCCAGGGTTCGAGATCCGGGTCGGCCCCACAAGACAGGGTGAGCTCCTGTCCTTAGCCCAGCTCTACGACGCAGCTGGATCCAATCGTATTGGCTCTGCCTTTCCATTGGACTAATTCAGTGGCGTGGAGAGGGGGATTTGCTGCTTGGGTAACAGCCTATCCTCCATAACAATCTAACCCAGGCTTTCGTGCTTCGCATGCAGCGTATGCAGCACCAAGCACAATACCATAGTCTTCCAAGACTGACGGAGGCCTGCTTTTTTTTTAATGTAACCTAGCAGGAGGTTCTATACGGGATTCGATAGATGCCTGGAAAACATATGATTCTTGATTTGTAACGAAGAAGTTACATCTCTTTGCTGGAGATGTAACCTGGTGCATATGCTTTGGAGCTACCCAATCCTTGCCTGCTCCTGGAGAGATGTCACTGTGAGTTAACTCTTTGAAATAGTTTCAATTAGGGTGCAATCCTAACCTAGTCTGTCACAATTTATTGGTCTTCCCATTCCCGTGGTGATGTAAGGAGGCAAGCACATGTGTGTGCACTGGCCTAACCATCCCCCAGGAGCGGCCCAGAAGTGTATTATGGCACTTTGGTGACACCCCCAGGTCAGTACAAAACTTGTGCTGGGTCTTAGGCTGGCCTAACTGCAAGTTAGGATTGTGGCCTTAATAATTTCATTCTAGGTTTCATTACAGCAAAATGGGCACTTCTTAAACAACAAAATGTATGATTTTACTAGAGCAGAACTCATGGTAAAACACATTGTATTGCAGTGCTGGAAATCTACCAGCTACCCTTTGGTTCCAAAGTGAATCTCATCAACAAAGAAGAAAATCACTTGCAATACAAAGAACACATCAGAAAAAAACATAGTTTAGTTTGGCAAGAAATGCTTTAGTTGTTTATACAGCATATTAGGGTATATAGCTGTTGTTTGACTCTCCTACGCATTTGGGTTCACTTTTGTTAAACAGTAAATGTACAAGGGTGGAAAATTGATGGTAGGACAGAGTGGTAGAGAATGCATTGTTCACGAGTTTCTTTGTACACATAGTGAGAAAGAGAGATTGTATGTTTGCAATTTCTCTCACACTTCACTTTTTATTAACAAAGAAATTGTCTCTATGAATACTTTTCCAAAAAAAAGTATTTTAAAGGTTTTTTTTGTTTGATTGTTTTAAGGCAGAGAAAGAAGCACAAAGGGATTGGATTGAACTGGGGACATAAAATAGAGGGCCCTTAATAAGATTTATATGCCCCAATTCCCAGCACAGAAGGTCAGTAAATGAGACACCTTTGAGCTCCCTGGATCCCAAGCCACCTACAAAGGGTCTAAGGACCCAACCCTGAACATTTTGTGCTGGCTGGGTCCCAGTGCAGAGTTTCACAAACATGTTGTAAGACCAGGGTGACCATATACAATGGAGGACAGAATGCTTTGTACCTTTTACCATTGCAGAGAAGAAGGAATTTATGCAGGTTTAGCTTATCATAGATGGGTTTAAAAAGCAGCACCTGCCTAAATGCCCTGTTCTAGGCAATGGTTAAAGGTAAAGGCACTCTGTCCTCCATGCTATATGGTCACCCTGTGTAAGACATACCCTGTGACACTTACTGCCTGGCTCAGCACAAACCCAAGCTGAGCCTGTGTTGAGCAGAGGACCACTGCCAGAAACTCCACTTGAGTGTGGAACAGCAGACAGGTGAGTGAGGGCACAGGGGAGTTGTTCTGGGGCAGGGAAAGGGTGGTAAGAAGGTGTGGAAGGGCGAGGGAGTAGGGTGGGAGCAGAGCTCAATTCTACCCAATCCCAATACCTGACACAGGACAATATTACTTTGTGCATTATATTTAGATATTTATATCTAAATATCCAGCACAGTGCATCCCCTTTATGGGGCTACTTCTCTTGCCCTTACAAGGAGGCACTGGGAGCTGAACACAGCAGCCCAATAGCCATGGGATGCAGTGGAAGCCTTGGATGTTGGGCAGTTTCAGATTGGGATGCCTGGGTAGGAACTGGATGATCAGGAGTTTATGCTGGGCAAACAGAATGAGAAAGGGTGCATAATTTAAGAGATTAGATTAAGGTTTGAGAATACCACAGAATAGTTTTATCCATTCTAAGGCTGCAAACATAAAGACAATTTCCTGGAAGTAAGACCCATTGAATACAATGGGACTTACTTTTGAGTAGACATGGTTAGGATTGTGCTCTAAGTAGCACAACAAAAATAGGCTGGACTGTTCTCCCTTACTCCAAAAACAGAATTCAACCCAGACTTAAGTCTGCATTGAACTATAAGCACAATCCTATGCGTATTTATTCAGTGGTGAGCCCTACTGTGTTCAGCAAAGCTCACTCTCAGGAAAGCGTGTATAAGAAAGCAGCCCTAGGCAGCCCTTCAAAACCTCTTCCTTTCTCCTGCAGGTGGATCCCTATATATCATTAATACATAGCAACTGCAGCATTTCTTGCTGCAAGGTGACCATATAGAATGGAGGATGGAGTGCCTCTACCTTTAACCATTGCAAAGAAGAGAGAATTGAGTCAGGTACTGCTTTTTAAACCCTTCTATGATGAGCTAAACCTGCCTCAGTTCCCTCTTCTATGTGATGATTAAAGGTAGAGGCACTCTGTCCTCCATTTTATATGATCACCTTGTCCTGATGGCATTCTCTTACATTTATTAATATGTATGTGATGCAAAGGAAAGGTAGGCATGCAAACGTTTTACAAAGTTCTTCATGTTAGTTTTCTGCAGTTTTGATTTTAATATTATCCTTGAGTATACGAAAGGAAATCATTCCTTATAGATCAAGCGGATCAATGCATGCATATACTGCGAGCATTGTGTCGAAAGATGCTATGCGGAAGTTGCTCTCATATCACTACCAATAAGCATGAACCAACCCTCAATATGACTCCAATAAATTATCTGACATTAGCAATTCACTATAAGTGCTTCATGAAATAAAAATGCCTAATATTTTTTCTCCATCCAATTAGGCACAAATTTGCACTCTAGAGCCCAATAGCTTTTAGTAAGAGATTTCATACCTGCTTAATCTAACCAATGGAAACCCACACTCTTTGCATTACCATAACCTTTATTCACATTAAAAACAAATAATACAATGTACTAATAGATTATAGAACTCTTTGCTTTGGCTCAGCTGTGCCCAGTGCTCAGTAGCCAAGTTGGACCCACAGAATGAGACTCATAGGAAAATCATGATTACAGCCTGTTCTTTTGAGCTAACTAGAAATGAAACCTGTTCAAAGCTTTTAAAGCCACAGATTCTTCTTAAGAAACTGAGTATTTTGAGGAAGGTTTGTGAAGGGCAGAGGAGCAATCTGGCAGTCATATGGAAAACTCTAGTGTTTTCCTTGAGAACGGCTATAGCAGCCCCAATGGGAATTCAAAGATCTGCAGTGCATGGGTATGTAGGTGTGTTCTTTTATTGCCTTTTGCTGGTGATTTGAAATCCTTTCCATGCTTCTTTGCCTTTTGTTAAAGCTGCCAATCTAGTCTCCAGTTTCTTGTATATATGAATTTCTTACTCCTAAAGAAGAAAGTTCAAGTCATCCAAGGTGGAAAGAAACTCTTCCAGAAATTAAAAAGCTATTTAACAACTAAGGACCTGAGCTGTGTTGAAGCCTCACATGCAGCTGACTTAAAGCCCCAAGGCTGGAAGGGCTGTTAAGGTTAAATCAACTTTGCTATGGGATTACCTCGCCTGGCCATGTCTTCCCCTGGTCTGGACTAATTTATTAGAAGATTACCACTGTTAAAAGTTCTCTCAATCCTTCTTGTAAGACTTTCCATCCATGGAATAAAGCGCTTAGGTTTGTCTTTTAAAATCTGTTTAATCAGAAGGAGGCCAGGTTAATTTCCCTTATGTTCTTTGCACGGCTTGAGATTCAAATTGACCTGACTCACTGCTGATCCGTCCATTTCATTCTGAAACAATGATATGGATTTCTGGGTCCTCATAAATAATGTGTGCGCTACAAGACATTTTCTGTACTTGCATTCAAGTCTGTGAAATGGATTTGATGGAAAGGATACCTTCACATTGTCTAATGATAAAAGCCTTCAGGTGGGATTGGCAAAGTATCATAGCAGAAAGGGTCACCAGACATTAGAAAGGGTCACCAAACCAAAGATTTGGTGCACTCTTAAAGTTTCTGACATCCTGCTTCAGCTCTATGTGCACAGAATGAACCTAAGTTCAATTCAGAATGAAACTAAGTTCAATTCTGTTCATGTGCACTGAATGAACCTAAGTTCAAGCTTCAAACGAGTAGGGAAACTCATTATTTCTCACACAAACTCTTACTGGCATGTAGTAAATGCATAGTAGTTATTCAATAGTTATTCAATAATATAATAGTTACTAGAGCAATGAATCTATTAGAGTAAAATTTTAAGAATATTTGTGGGTCTTGGGCATGGCTGACCACTGGTGGTCACCAGGCATTGGCATTTGATGGCAGGCATCAGTGGGCATTGGCACCACTGGGCAACTAAAGGCACCAGGCACTAGAGGGTACCAGGGGGCAATGGTGGGCAGCAGCAGGCACCAGTGGGCAAGCCTACCAAGCACCAGGCATCCCTACCAGGCACCATTGGGTGGAACCAGCCACCATTGTGCATTAGGCAGGCAGTGGACAACAATGGTAAGGGGGCACTAGCGAGCAGCAGCGGGCACCACTGGACACCACCAGTAATGTATAAAACATTAAACTTTTATAGTAAAATAGGAAAGCCTTGGGCCTTTTGTAGACCTGGAGCTTCCTTACATTGGACATATGCCACCATTTTTGAATGCATATGTCCACAGAGAGAAAAGGAGGAGCAGGGACCTCCTTAATGGAGGGGATAGGACAAACTTCCTAAACTGGGATATCAAGACATCCAGCCAAGGAAGTCCAGTCACTGCCCTCTAAAGGTATGGGTGACACTGACAGCAGCACCAGTGCACCTGCAATCACACTGCCCAAGGAGAAAATGCTTCTAAACCATTACTGGGGGGTTGTTCTTGCCCTCTGGTGGTGTGAACCCTCTTCAGGCCTTTCCACACTTCAGAAATAACTGCAAATTTTTTATCTATAGCTTAAAACCAGAAGTGAGTAAAAATCACAACCTATAGCATTTCTGAGGCACAGGGAAGCTTGCAGAGGGCTCCACATTCTCCCCATAATCCCTGTAGTACAAGAGCAACCCTCAGTAAGTGTATATAAGTCCCTTTTTCTCTGCTACAGTGCAATTGCCGGAGCACTAGCATCATCCCCTCCTCTCATCAAGATGCTGTTTCTGTAGTGATGTTTTGAAATTATACATTAGACATGGAAATGTGCTTTAACAATTATCTACAGTTTCCTTCATACTGCATCTGATGGCATCCAGTGGGCCACAGTTTGATACAGGATGCTGAATTAAATAGGTCTTTGACCTGACCCAGTGTGGTGTCTTCTTATATACTTATGAAAACTATACTTCAGTTTCCTGACTGGATTTCTTAATGTTCACATCAGAATAACAATGCCAATTGTTTAAAGAAAAAATTATTTGGGAAATGTGAAAGCCCCCTGTAGTGGCTCAAGTAGTTAAAACATTGTTCCCGTCAACCAGCAGGCCAGGATTCATGACCCAGGTGCTACAAGATGGGGTGATCTCTTGCCCAGCTCCTGCCAACCTAGCAGTTTGAAAGCACTGAAATACAGATAAATAGGTACAACTTTGGTGGAGAGATAACAGCGATCCATATGCTTTGGCATTCAGTCACGGTGGCCACGTGACCATGGAGGTGTCTTTGGATAATGCTGGCTCTATGGCTTAAGAGATGGGAATAGCACTGCTCTACAGAGTTGGTCATGACTAGTAGTGGGTAGCCTGTGAGGGACACGTAAGAAGAACCAGTAAATGGGTTCCCTTAAGAAAACATGTTTATGTAAGAAACTGAAATGTCACAATACTAGTGGAGACCATGACACAAATCTGGAGATTACAGAGAGAGGTTTAAACCAAACATGCTTTGCACTAAGAAGGAAGACAATTCCCCAGAAAAATAACATTACTGAGGAATGACAAAAGCAATTAAGGTTAAGGTTTTAATGGGAATGTCTTAAGTGCATTTAAAAAGGTGGGGGGAGGGAAATGAAGTGACCCAAATAGTCATTCCTGTCCTCACATGTTTTGATTTATTTGTTTTATTCCTACCATGACAACCATTCTTGGTTAGTTTCTCACCTAGGTTTTT
Organism: Cryptoblepharus egeriae; assembly: GCA_030015325.1. Lineage (NCBI taxonomy): Eukaryota > Metazoa > Chordata > Lepidosauria > Squamata > Scincidae > Cryptoblepharus > Cryptoblepharus egeriae. Next base: position 107,119,163 of record JAREYC010000003.1, on the reverse strand, counting down.
CTCATCAAATGCTATTGTAAATGGCTGCTCCTGGCTCCCATCAACCAGCCGTCCTTACTTAATATGTCACTTGCTGCTAGAGAAATATGTTTCCTCCTGATCGCCTCCTCAATCTTACAGTAAAATTTTAATGCTGAATTTATAACATCTATGTTTTGCAACTCTATAAATCTGAGCACGAACATAATGATTAAAAGTTTTGTAAAAACGCTGAGTCAATGTTACAATGCTTCTGCTTGATGCTGTAGACATGACTGAAATATTTGGCCATAAAATTAAGGGCAAGATCTTGAAACAGACTCTGGGTTTGTTCCCTTCAAAGAACAAACTGTGACTTGGGTTCTACTTTCAATTGAAGCTTTTCTTCTATTTAACATTTGTGGATTAGGATTAACACTGCAGCTGGAACAGAGACCTGAGACCACGACACAACCCCAGTGTGTGGAGTTTACCCCAACTTCAATTTCCCCCAGATGTTATTTTAAAAAAAACCCACAAACCATCTAGTTCATCCATTTTCAACCACTGTGTCATAGTATGCTGGTGTGCCACGAATAGTCTGCAGATGTGCTGCAGCAGTTTGGGGAAGAGTCTTTTATAAATAGGGCTATTGGGGGATGTGAGCGGTGATGGGATTCAAAGAAATTAACAGCCAGTTCTATGCCCATCTGGCAGCCACTTTTAAATGGCTATTTTTAAACTTTCTATGTCATATATCTCATTAACAACTGGTTTTACAGAGTAGGTGTAAACCTGCTGGAGCCCACCACTGGATGTGAGCCTCCACTGATAGCATGGTGTGCTTCATAAATTGTTAAAAAACTGAAGGTATGCCTCGACAATTTTAATACCTTGCCATGTGGCATGAGATGAAGAAGGTTGAAAATCACTAGGCTAATCTGAATCTTAAAATACTGTAAGGTTCATCCATCCACAATCACACTTTTGCATTTCAGTAGCTATAATGGGTTGCCACCTTTTATGGTTTTTAAAAATCTATATCCTCCATCCTATCAGACTGTAATAATTGTAGGCAAAAGGGGCCATTAGGTAGGCCAGGGAATTATTACCAAATAGGTAATTCCTCTTCTAGATCATAACTTTCCAAACTGACAGCTTTGGTACTACACCGATGTTTGCAAACCCCTGGCATCTGCATATGCAGTTGGATCAAGGCCAGAGGTTTTTTTTTCTGCAAATCAGCATATTTTCCTGTACACTGTTTATATTATTACTATAAGCAGTTCCTTCTTCCCATGGGCTGTCGGCTTGTTTAGGGCTGATCTGAAGTGACTGGAACCATAGCTATTTTAAAATAACATTATCACAACACATTACGGGAACTGCAAAAAACCAAAAACAACTGGCCAGTAAAGATACACTGATGAATAGTTATTGACAAGTCTTATGGAGGCATGCATTAATAAAAATTGTCAAGCCATTTATGGGAGGTTTGGAAAGAATCAAAATTTTTAAAAGCCTCCATAAATATAGTAATGTGTGCACAGGGCGAGGGAGAAAATATGGATCATCACATCTGCAAACACAATACCTCTCATCACAGTTAGCCTTCAGGGAGTGAAATCTTGACTTAGAAAAATGTAAACATTTTGCCATTTTCCCTCGTCCCCAGCAACAATTCTCATATATTTAATTGGTAGGTACTTCAGTGTACACATACATAGGATTGCATTGTTAGGCTGCAATCCTAAGCATGCTTACCTAGGAGTAAGCCCCACTGAGCATAGTGAGCCTAATATCTGGATAGGATTTGCAGTAAAACACTTTGAACACTTCTGGAATTTTAACTTATTTTGGAATCTGAATCCTCATAATTTCCCATGACTGACTAATTTAAATTTCCCCCCATCTAAACGTCTAATTGATTTGCAGGGAAAGTGCATCTTTCTCACGAAATGTATAAATATTTCATAGCATATGATGAATAAAACTCATTTGTAAAGCATAGACAGCTTCAATTGATGTGTATAGAAAAATAGGTGCTAGCAGGTGGTCTTGATTTAATAATTAGAACATTATCACCAAAATATGTTGTCCAGACATACTAAGAGAAAGAAGACAGCTCCGCTGGGTGTTATATTTTATTTATAACATTTTCATCTCGCTTATCCTGAAAAGGGTGTGGGGAAGAGGATATGGTCCTACCACATTTTATTGCCACATAAAATCTGTGAGGTGGATTAGGATCAGTGATAGTGACTGACATGAGGTCTTGCCACAGAGGTGCTTATAATCCTTCTTTCTGGTTATACTACATCAAGGAATGGTTCCAATAACTCCACTCAACCGTCTCCTTTCTTATTCATAAGCCAGGATATCTGGCGCACAGCCACCAACTTTGTCACGCCAGCCACCGGGGAGACAGGGAGAATGAATTTAAGCCGAGAGAATCAGAATGGTTGAAATGGCTTTATTTTAAGTTCAAGCAGTGAGAATACAGACCCCCAAAATATGATTTCAGTTTTGACAACCATACATGTTAATTGCAAGTCAGAATATATACATGGACTCAAGTTAACCTTAGACTGCTGTTATCCTGAACTATACTTACAACTGGCTCTTCTGAGAGTTGGCCTTTTATAAAAACTCCCCAGATTAAGAGGATAAACCTTGAAAAGAGGCTGGTCCTCCCACTTGAATATTCTGCAGGAATGTCTACACCAAAGTATTTTTCTAAATAGATAACAGGACCAGAGAGTGCAGAAGATATGTGAAAAATGGGGAATAGGGGAGAAGATCTTTCTGCTGTGGGTTCAAATGGAAAGCATCAGGGAAAGAGAATAGGAAGTTAAACTGCGATGGTGGTGGTAGGGTTGCAAACCTTCCAGGATTGGCCTCAAATCTCCAAGAAAAGCATTAACCTCAAGGCAACTATTGTCGTAATTCTGGTGATTTTAACAGTTTGCCTAATGACATTATGGAAAAAATATTTCTAGCAGTCCAATGCAAATTAAATCCCTAAGTGGGTAAAGTAGCAGCACTGGTGCAACTTCCACTGTATTCATAGTGGATTTTCAGCTGTGAGTAGTCTCCTCAGGGAAACTTTTGTCCTTAGGGTAAGCACCAGCAACAACTGTATGGTGCGACTTGTACCTGCGCCAGTGACATCTTTGTCACAAGTCTACATTGCAATTCTGCTCTATTCAATTTCCCCTAGTTGCTATTTTATAAAGACCCAGCAACCTATGGACCAAATTCTGCATGCAGTGTGATGTCTACTTCAGCCATTTTTGGCCACTATGCCATGGTACACTGATGTGCTGGGAATGGTCTACAGATGTGCTGCAGAAGTTTGGAAAAAGGCCATTTATTAATAGGGCCAATGGGGATGTGAGCCTCCACTATCATCAAGGTGTGCCTCATAAACTGTTGAAAAAACTGATGAGAATTTCGTACCTAGTCAGTGTGCTACAAGATAAGAGAGGCTGAAAATCACTGGTCTAGTTTGACAATAAGAATACTGAAAGTAATGTTCATCTATCCACACTCATACTTAACTTTTCAGTTGTTATAGTGGCAAAGTTCACATTTTTCCATCCATGTAGGTCAGGCTCAGAATGGGGGTTTGGATTCAACGTGTGCCACTGCCCAGTATGCCACCCACATGGGCATGATTCACCCATCCCTCACCCCATCTTTTCCCTGTTACATCATGTTGTTGCCCACCTTTCACACCTTATGTTGTGCATCATGTGCTCCAGTGGGCTTCTAGATATCTTCTGGAGTGTGCAGAAAGGCTCCAACCTTCCTGCCAATGCACTGGCTAATAGTACAGACATCTACCACTTTCTGACAGTTCGTTTTCTGACAGTTCCAATCATTCAACACTTTTCAATTATAACCAGAACACATTCATTCAACACACGATTTACTCCTTCAACCTCTCTCTGCTGGTCTAAAGGCTGAAATTGCCTTCCCTGATGTGGATTTGTATGTGACCTGATGATCAAACTGTTTTTTGGCATTTCCTTATGATTTTCTTCAGTAAATAACCATCATTCAAATACAGAAGGTATTAATTTCTCAAACAAGCCTATGTTTATTTACTGTTATGAAATACATTATGGTAATAAATATATGTTATATAGGCTTTTGCAAGTAATATGTCTATGTGCATGTTTGTGTGTGTTGTGGTGGCTATTTTACATTTGCAAGCTGAAAAAGACTGGGTCCTACTTTTCAACGGTTTTCACTTTTGGACGGTGATCCTGTCCCTAACCCTAAGTGGACTTCATAATTTGCAGCAGCCTTCACCATCAGTATGAGCATTCTGCCAGCACTTCCTTTCAATTGAATTGGACCAACCATAGGATTCTCTTCAGAGTTTGCAACCCCAGGTGAAACAATACTGAAAATATTCCTCATTCTTTCATCCCTTCAATCTGTTCACGGTACTTAACAACTTAGAGCTCTAGTCAAATGTTAAATTCAGATCTGATCTGTTCTTCATTCGAATGACAAAACACAAGCTTTAAGCTAAATACTTATCTTTTGATAATCTTTTCATTCATTTCCAGCAGTCTGTTTAATCTATGGTAAAAGTGCTTAATTTTCTTTTAATTTTTATTATATGTGCCTATTTTCAGAGATTTTTAAAAAATCATTATTACTTTCCTGTAGCACTCTATGGGAGCACTCTGTTGTTTCCCCTAATTGCTCAGTCCGTGGTACTGTTTGATTTTTAGTGGCATCCCCCTGTGGTTTGGCCCTTTTTTAAAAGCAGAAAAAGGTGGACAATCATGGGTAGATGTAGCAAAAGCTATAGTTTTTCCTCAGTAACTTCCAGTCTGACCAGTGGGAAGATAATAAGGGAGAATGGGCTATCACTAAGAATTTGTCCACCTCATTTCCTTTCCATGATCATTTCCAATAAGTGACAATGATCTTCAGCGGACTGCTTTCCTTTCCTAATTATTCAAAATCTGTAAATATAGTATATATACTTTCCTCTCTTTGATCCCTGGCTGGGTTAAATTGTGTCAAGAAACCAATTTTATGTCTGTATCCCATAAGAAAATTCCCAAAGGATCTGACACTGTACTGTGAATTTACTTATTTGTGTTGTTTTAATTTCTGCTATATTTTTTACAATACTACCCAGGGCAGTTTCCATTTTCAATTTTCACATAAATTTTTTTTCTTGAATAGTAGTAGTTGAAGAAGAGGCACTTTTGTTGCAAAGAAATACTAAACTGACCATACTAACAGAATATTTTCATCTCAGCCCTCATGCTACAGAATTAATCCCATAAAATAGAAATAGAAACTACGGTATATTAATATTATGGCATAGTGGTGAACCAATAATTATAGTAGAATAATTACAATGGATTCTGGCAGAAGAGTCAAATCAAATAAATCTACCTATATCTGATAGACAAGCAGCTTCTCTATTAAATTTTAAGTGCAATAGAAAATTCACTGCCTGTACTATATTATGCTTTCCCCTCAATGCATTTACAGTACGTTCAGGCAGCTCCAGCTAATATGCCACAATGATAATGCTGCTTTTATATTCAAATGGTAGCAGTGGAAGTGTTGGTATGAAAGCTAGGAATAAGAAAGAGCAGCAGAAACACACCCCCAAATCCAGAGTAACTACGGGAGCACGCAAGAGACCCATAGTTACTGCACTTCCTAGTGAAAAACCTATGGGAAATTCATATTGCAATCCAGAGTAAATTGTTCTTACACCAGAGCAAGGACTCCCTGTAGTTACTCTGGATTTTGCCCATAGACACTTAATTTTGGCTGCTTGATGGTGGCCACCAAGCATACCAGCCCCTCCTTCCCATCTCCAATCACAAGCAGCAAGTGCTCAAGCTTTGGTTATTTAACAAACTGTTCTACCCAAACAGTTACATGCTAGCATGAACAAGATGGCAAATAAGCAACAGGACAGAATAGAGAACAGATTTCAGCTGTGCTGAGCCTCTGCAAGAACAGAGCATGGAAATTGTGGGGCTGCACATGCAGCACAAAAACAAAACTGAAAGGCCCAGAGGTGCCTCTTATTTTGAGCAAGTCATTCCCAAATCACTTCATGCCATCTGGTTAGGAAATTAATTAAATTGGAAGAAATGCCACTCCAGTTCTGCTCTTCACAATACTGCGCGTGGAGATCAGAATAATCTCATTTTCATATCATATCAGAATTAAATCAGGTGACCAGGTACACATTTTAATCACTCTTTGAGTGAAGATGGACAAAAGCAATTTATAGAGCAAGGATATGTAGTTACCAGCTCATTCTCTGAGTTTAGCACAGATGTAACTTTTCTACTCTCAGGACCAAACAATTAAGTTTCTCTTTATTTAAAACTAGCGAAAAGTGTACCCGCGTTGCGGGAGTAAAATTCCCCTGTATGCCCTCCCCCCATGGCACAACATCCCCCCATGCACATTAGTCCCCATTCACAACTTTCCCCCATGCGCATCAGTCCCCCATGTGCAACTTCCCCCGTGCGCAACTTCCCCCATGCATATCAACACTCCATGTTCAACTTTCCCCCATGCGCAACAACCCCCCATACGCATCAGTCCCCCATGCGCATCAGTCCCCCATGTGCTACTTCCCCATGCGCATCAACCCCCCATGCACAACATCCCCCATGCGCAATATCCCCCATGCGCATCAACCCCTATGCGCAACATCCCCCAGGCACACCAATCCCTCATACGCAACATCCCCCATGCGCAACACCCCCCATGCGCAACATCCCCCCATGCACATCAACACTCCATGCTCAACTTTCCCCCATGTGCATCAACCCCCATGCGCAACATCCCCCTTGCGCATCAGTCCCTTATGTGTAACATCCCCCATGTGCATCATCCCCCCATGCGCAACATCTCCCCATGCGTATCAACTCCCATGCGCATCAACCACCATGTGCAATATCCCCATGCACATCAACCCCCCCATGCACAACATCCCCTATGCGCATCATCCCCCATGCACAACTTTCCCCACATTCAACTTCTCCCCATGTGCATGAACCTCCATGCGCAACATCCTGCCATGTGCAACATCCCCATGCGCAAATTCGCCCATGCACATCAAACCGCCATGCGCATTGTTCCCCCATGTGCAACACCCCATGCACATCAACCCCCTATGCGCATCTTCCCAAGCTCAGCATTCTCCCCAGTGCAACCTCTTCCTCCGAACAACATCCCCCCAGTGCACCAAAATGGTGCAAGCACCAAGCACCAAATTGGCTGGATGTTGTTCAGTCTCCCATGTTAAGTATAGGACAAAAACACGTTGCCCCTTTTCAGCCCCTGAAGGGTTAATTTCTCCAGATGGTTCTTGGTGGGAGTTCAGGTGACAGAAGGAACTCCCAGAATTCCATGCTTCAGGCCCAGCAGTTGGGGCGGAATGTTGCTGAGTCAGCAATTCTCAATGCAAAGTATAGGGAGGAAAACGCGTTGTGCCCCTTTTCACCCCCTTCCGGTTGGAATTTCCGAAAACCGGTTCTTAGTGCACCCCTCCGTCACGGAAGGAACACCCACCCCAAATTTCATGCTTCTAGGCCCAGCAGTTTTGGCAGGGCGGTGATGAGTCAGTCAGTGAGTTAGTCAGTCAGTCAGTGACTTTTCTCTTTTACATATATAGACTAGCGAAAACATACCTGCATTGCAGGAATAAACTTCCACCTGTACGTCATCCCCCCATGTGCAGCACCCCCGTACAACATCCCCCATGCACACTACCCCCCATTTGCACCACTCCCAAGTGCACCATCCCCCCAAGTGCAACAACCCCCATGCCACCATCTCCTTATGTGCAACAACCCCCATGCACATCATCACCCCATGCACAACACCCCCATACAACAACCCATGTGCACCATCACCCAATGTGAATGGTCTCCCCATACATACCTTCCCCATGTGCACCGTCCACCATGTGCACTGTCCCCCTACTGTGCAACAACCCCCACAGCGCAACATCCCTCCATGTACCCATGCACATCAACACCCATGCACAACACCCCCCATGTGCAACACCCCCCATGCACATCAACCCCCCATGCACAACATCGCCTCATGCACAACGTCCCCTATGCACACCCTCCTTCCCAGTGCATCAAGCACCAAATTGCTAGTTATTAATCAATATTCAGTGTTAAGTATAGGACAAAAACATGTTGCACCCTCTTTCAGCCCCTTAAGGGTTAAATTTCCAACATTGGTTCTTGGTGGGTGTTCAAGTCACAGAAGGAACACACTCCCCAAATTTCATGCTTCTTGGTCCGGGGGTTAGGGCAGGGCTTGGACCAGAGATTCTTCAATGTAAAGTATAGGAAGGAAAATGCATTGCACCTCTTTTCACCTCCTTCCAGTTGGAATTTCCAAAAACCGCTTCTTAGTGGATGTCTCCATCATGGAAGGAACACCCTCCCAATTTTCACACTTCAAGGCCCAGCGGTTTTGGCTGGGTGTTTGTAAGTCAGTCGGTGAGTCATTCAGTGACCTTTCAGTTTTTTATATCTAGACTACCGGAATATAATAACTTCAGTTTTAAAAAATCCCTTGTACTCCCTATATCTTCCTAAAATCTTTCTTGAGGTAACAAATCAGCTCACCTCAACTTCAGTCCACAGCCCTTTTGCCACCAGAGAGGTGAACCATTATCGGTTGCTCTCCTCAATTGCCCCCCAAATGCCTCTCAACCTTGCCTGTTATTCAACACACTAACTGCTTTTCCTATGTTCCAGAGTCACATGGGTATAGAACCCTCAGCCTTCTCTGCCCCAGAGACACATGAAAGAATAAAGCCTCAGCCTCCTGGACTGACAGGGAAGATGCAGACTAATACACCAGTCAAGGCAGTGATGGGCTCCAAATAAATTAAGAACCGGTTCTCTGTCCATCTGGCAGCCACTTTTAAATGGCTATTTTTAAACTTTATATGTCCTATCTCTCTTTAACAACCGGTTCTACAGAGTAGGTGCGAACCTGCTGGAGCCCACCACTGAGTCAAGGTTAGACAATCTTGGGAAGCCTGTCAGCTGAGAAAGGTACAAGCCTAAGAAATTTAGGCTGGCCTAATTCACTTGGCCTATCTTTCTGTGATGGTGTGAGAAGCTCAGTGTAAGCCTGCCCATTGGCCTAACAACCTCTTCCAAGAGAGGTGCAGAAGTGTCTTGCTGCATTTTTGGACACCACCAGGTCAGTACAGGACTTGCGCCAGGGCTTAGACTGGCCTAAGTGGAGGTTAGGTTTGCAGCCATAATGCCACAAATAACTAAGCATCTAAACAGAAGCCTTCCTCTCCATAAACAGAATTCGCACTTCTACTAATGAAATGGTAACAGATGGTACCCAGCCTAAGGATACTTAAAACTCTTTTCAAAATTAAAATTTTGAAAGAATTTTACCTCAGTCGGTCCCTGTTGCCTACAATACAAAAAAAAAAAATTCCCCATAAAATATTCATGTTCCCCCAATACTGTATTTCTGAGTAGAATAAAAATTAGCTTTTAGTAATCCTGAGCAGTTCAATCTTAACTACCTGCATCTATAATCTGAAGTAGCACAATCCATTCTACCACTTCATGAGAGCCCAATCCTATGCCTCTCTACTCAAAAGTAAGCCCCACTATGATCAATGGGGCTTACTCCCAGGTAAGTGTGAATAGGATTGCAACCACAGGCAGCAATCCTAAAGACACTTTCCTGGGAGTAAGACCCATTGAACACATTGGGGCTTACTTTTAAGTAGACATAGTTAGGACTGTGCTCTCAGGCTACTACCTCCTTGTTCTGCAAGTGAACCAGTTCTGTGATTCTATAGCTATGAGCTCATGCACTGTTACTCACTGGTTACAACGACTTGCTTGATCAGTTTGACGCTGCAGTTGCAAAATGCTCAATGAGTCAGTTCTGTACTTGTTTACTATAACAAGAGGGGGCTGCCTTGAGTCAGCTGGCAGTGAAAGAAAAGAAAGTGTTGTAAGATTAAAAATAGCAAATACTAAACCCTGCGGGTCAGGTTTTTAATTGTGACTTAATCTACCTTGCTGCTCCTGCCCACACAATGAAAAACAGCCTACACATGGAGTAGAATGTGGAGAACAAGTTCTGAGGTAACATAATAGTCTGGACCAGTGGTGGGCTCTAGCAGGTTCGCACCTACTCTATAGAACCGGTTCTTAACAAGAGATAGGACATATAAAGTTTAAAAATAGCCATTTAAAAGTGGCTGCCAGATGGGCAGAGAACCGGTTCTTAAATTTTTTGAAGCCCATCACTGCTCTGGACCATTTCAGACTACAAGTGGAGAATTGCATTTTTGAATGCCACGCTATGAAAACACACACACAAACACACACCATACCTTCCAGCAATTCTAGAAATAGCACAGCAGGAAAGAACATACACAAATATGATCTCCCATTCATACAGCCTATAGATCTCTCTGATATCTCGTTCTGCTAGATGGTTAGGCTGGGCTGTGTACTTTAATCAGTACTATCTGCAGCGCTATCTGAGCAGTACATTTCATCGTTATTATATATAGGGTAATTGAAAAGTAACTCCATATATTGTTTGAGTGCAAAGATGGACCACGAATTAGACCAGCCTAAAATGGTTATGATTATGCTCATAGTGCTTAAATTAACTGCATGAAAGCAATATTATTCTGCATTCAAACAACAGATTTACAAATTTCGTAAAGTGCCACTAGCTGGACACACTCCTGCAAGGTAAGACGTCCAACAAGGTTTCTATGGCTTCCAAATTTCCAACAAAATAATCAATCAGAAACACAGATACAAACAGATTAAACTTACAGATTACATTCTTATGCATTAAAGATCAAACTCAAAAAATTTGAGACAAAAATTACCATAAATAAATAATTTATAAGTATTTTAAAATGGGGAGCTACTTTTCAATCACCCTGTATACGCAAACCTGTAAGATAAATATTATTATCCACGCATTCTAGCTGAAGCTGATAGGGAGTATCTTGCCTAAGACCACTCAGTGAGTTCATGACATGGAGTTAATTTCAGGGTGATCATATGACTGGAAATTTCTGGATTTATTCTCTTTTTTAGCCTCCTGTCTGGGTGTCCTCCAAAAGGGCTTCATTGTCCTCCATATTGGCTTCATTTTGGAACTTTGCAATGATGTGCAGTATCCCATCATTTCATATGTAGTTGGATTCATACTGAAGAGCAGAATCCAATGCAACACTTGGTTTCTCCTTCCTATATCTCCTTCCTATCAAACATTATGGCCAAAAAAATAAAAAAATATGCATTGAGCTCTATGGGAAAGTGAAAGTGCCCCAAATGGCGGTTTTACTCATGAGTAGGCAAACGTGCCATTGTCTGCCGGAAAGGCCAGGCTGAAAGGAGTACAAGACCTTGTACTCCTTTTGAGATCTGGGCATCTGGTCACCCTGGATTTGTACAAATGATTCAGGTAGCACACAGTAAAACTGAATAGCCCCATTGCAGTAGCTGGAGCTCAAACTGGAATAAGGGAAAAGTATGCTTTTACCTCTGACTTTCACCTATTTCCTAACCTACACAAGCCACTGTAGTCTATGCATTCCAAGGCAGATTGGGCTGCCCGTATCTTAGCCACTATGCTACATCAGTGAACATAATATGAGTCTTTGTGACTTGATGGCACAATCCTAACCAATTCAGGCCGCCATAACTAATTTGCTCGTCTTTCCCTTCGTGATGTGGGGACTCCAATGCAGATCTGTGCACTGACCTAAACCCTCTTCTCCCAGGAGTAGCGCAGAAGTGACTTAAGCTACTTTTGTGACACCCCCAGACCAGAACAGGACTTGTGCCTGGACTTGTGCCAGTCTAACTGGGGATTAGGATTGCAGCTGGAGACTGTAGAAGTCATGACTCTTTTCCAAGTTAGAAGCCCTGGGAAGAGTCCAGGAAGAGTCATTAATACAGATGACTCAAGTTTATATGAGTTGCAGAAAAATCCGTTTTCAGAACTCGAATCAAGTCATCAGAACTGTAGTTTCCCATTTCTGGTCCATGCCCTGTGGAACTTACAATCTAAATGTTGACAGTGGAAGTAACTTTCTTCAGAGATTGGGAACAAGGGAGAGGGCTGGGCAAACAGGGGAACAGTGTAAGCAAAGTAATAAGGGAAGAATACAATAAAACCACAGTATGTATGTGTGTATGTATGTATGTATGTATGTATGTATTTATTTATTTATTTATTTATTTAATTTATACCCTGACTTTCCTATGCCCAAGGTGCCTTACATAGCTTTTTAAAATTCTTTTTGTCCCCACAACAATCCTGTAAGGTAATTATGGGAAACTTGTAGAATTTTCTTCCATGTGGAATCCTTCATAGCATGGCCATCATCATCACATCTGTCATCAGGGCATCTGCCATCAAACTATAAACAATCATTTTTAGTAACCATCTGAAAAAATATACAACACAAATAAGAAATTTTGGATAGCAGAGAAGGCATTTATTCGTACTTTGTACAGTATGTGTTTTGGAATGTTAATGTCACGTTAAACATATGAAACTACAATTTCTCAGTAGACAAATGCTGAGATCCAGCAGTCCCAGCAACACTTTGTTTATTATTCATTACCAGATTCTAATCACACTTTCTGGGATGGTCCAGTGACAAAATGACACTTACTTGCATTTTCCCCCTCACTATTTCTGCACTACTCAGCATGAAGAAACTGCAAAATGTATTAGAAACCAATGTTTTTAATGACTTTATCTTGGAACACATTTCAGGTTATTCACGCTGGGAAATGCTTATCATTTGAACTCTCAGACTGCTGGGCTATGCAGAATTAGCCCACTTTGCTTTTAACTCTTGCAAGTCCTTACACTGAAAACATGACTAGGTTTGGAAATCTTTATTGAAAGGGCAGCAGGAGTTGGACATTCTTCTCCAAAGCCAGAAAGAACCACATAAACATCAGTCTTAGCATTTAAATAGCATCTTGTTAAGTGTTCAAAGCACTTTGTATTTCCCATATCAGTAACATTTACAATACCTCTATTAGGTTCGCCGGCACAAGTTATCTGTGGATTGCGTATCAGTGGCTTCATTTAACTATGGTTCTCCTCCCATCCAACCATTATTTACTGTATCTGTTTTGCCCAGAATGGATCATATTCTATAACCACTATAAAGCTCACTATGCTGCCCAGTAAGATTAGTTGGCCAAAAAGACTTGGTTTTCATTTGGTGCCTATGTAAAGTTACCTGGGAAACTTATTCCAAAAATTAATAGCTACTGTTTGTTTGTTTGGTGGTTTGTTTGTTTGTTTGTTTGTTTGTTTGGTAGTTTGTTTAAGGGAATTCTGCCCTGCCTTTTTCATGCTGACTCAAATGTGTAGAACGCTTCCTGATGTAAACTTTTCATGATTTGGTCATCACATCTGGCCTCAGGGAATGCCTTCCAAGTTTCCAGGAGGAACAGTTTCACTATGGCCAAGTTGTAAACAGTGATGCCTCCTGGCTCCTGGTGGAGCCATCTATAAGACTTTCTCAGTAGCCACCTGCTTCACCTCACCAGCAGGCTCTTCTTATGTTCTTATGTTCACAGACTCATATAAAGATCTTAAGGGATTGCGCAGGATAACATGGGAGAATGAGTCAGTAATATATCCCAATCCTAAATCCCAGTCCTCATAGCTCTACAGGTTAGCATCAACATTTTTAATTGGACCCAGAATGAAACTGATAACCACTGCAACTATTTTAAGACTGATGAAATACCTTCAAAGAACTGTTCCCTGGTAATAATCTTCATCTGCATTCTGAACCAGCTGGAGTTTCCTTGATGTTAATGAAGTCATTTTTAAGAGCAGGTCATATGCAATTTGGCAAAGTAACTCTGCTTTCATGGAAATGCTTTAGTAGAGAAAGATTGCAAAGAATAATACCATGTGTTTGATTTTTCTACCTCTAACGTGGTCCTGTGAATTCATCCTCCAAGCCCTCACATGGTTAAACAAATAAGGGAACTATCCTTTATTCCCAAATCAGAGATAAGATATGGTAAGGGTTTGAGCCTGAGTCACTAATTTAGGCTATAATCCAGAGTAACTATGGGACTTTTTACACCGACGTAGTTACGGTGCCATGTAGGGGAAATCTATGGGAAATGTATAGAGCAATCCAGAGTGAATGCCTCTTATGTCTTCCTGTAGTTACTCTGGATTGTAAGGATAGTCACTAAGGCCTATATCCTCAAGTGAAATTAAGCCCCTTGCTCCGGAGCAGCTTGCTCTTTCCATAAGATAACACTAGAGGGTGACATAACTGGGTGGACCCGTAACTGCTCTGGATTTAGCCCTAAGTGGTTTTTTAAAAAAAATCTCAACTATAAGCCTTCATTCTGTTTTATAAAAAGTATTATTTTTAATATTAATTCCTTGTAAACTAATTTCCTACAAAAGGGAATCTGTTTCCTAGAGCAGAAGAAAAATCGCCTTCCAAATGAACTGCATTAATTTCTTTTTCTATTGCCATTCCTGTATAGTGCTTTGATATTATTGGATCATCATACTATTATTTCACACTAAGATTCACTACATTCCTGGAATTTTGTGGTCATGTGCCACTTCCGATGCATGCATACTTCACTTTAGGTCAAAATGGACAGAATGGAGAGCACTTGGTGAAATCACAGATTTGGCAGCCTTGAAATTAAAATGCAAATTCCTGACCTTCAGACTTAAGTTAGGAGAATTTGATGAGAATGTTCTCTCCAAAATTGACTTTAGCTGTAATGTAGATGGAGGAGAAATTTGGAAGAGGAGCTGTTTGGATTCTTCAAAATTCTTACAATTCTTTTAGATTTTCTGGATTTCAGAGCCACTTTCCAATACTTCCTTCCCATTTGCATAATTCAGGTGAATAATACACTGCTTAGAACTGTCGCTCTGTGAAAACGATGCCACAACTGTGTGACTATTGAAAAATGAGTGTGGCAGACTTGAGTAGGAAATCTAACATGAGCCACTTAGGCAAGACCTCATTTAATACCATAATACTCAGAGTGCTGTTTCAATGAGTGGCAATTGCAGTGAAGCATTCTCCTGCTTTACATTTCTCCGCCATTTCTGTCTCCAAACAACATTGCTCCCATTGATGTTTTCAAGATACCCTATTTATCCGTTTATCATTCTTCTATTGACAGATTATACACAGCTCATTAAGTTTTTGATTACAGCATCTCCTCAGCATCTTTTTTTTTAAATAACTCTATCCCCAGTGGTCTGTCATATTGAATATACAGACTCAAGCAAACTAGAAATCATGATGACTCTTCCTAGTTAATACATAAACCTGTTTGGTTTTTGAAAAAGTTAATTGGAGAAAAGACTTTCTGTGTCTTTCACTAACAGGGAAAAGAAGTTTAAAGCACTGAAGAAAAGGCCAGTAAATGTGCAACACAATGCCAGGAGGTTGTGCACACAAGTGTGCACACATGTACACAGTGTATTTTGGCATTTGTCTGATGACCCTGCAGATCAGACAGGAAAAAGAAAAGCATAGGGCAATGATTTGGAAAAGCAGTGAAGTATATCTCATTCCTTGTTTTAGGAACCCATAGATTTTTACTAATCCACAAGGTCCTCACATAATATGATTCAATGGTGTAATAGTGATTTTTGTCAGGGCACAAAGAGGAGTCACACAAGTCCTTCTGATACTAGTTAAAGGTGTCCCCATCAGTTTACACCGTTAGTTGTGACCAACTCTGAGGGTGGTGCTCATCCCCATTAAAAGCCCAAAGAGCCAGAATTATCTAAAGATGTCATTGTGGTCATACGGTCAGTAGGACTAAATTTCAAGGGCACATGGAACGCTTTTATCTTTCCACCAAAGTGGTACCTTGTCAGGGTGACCATATGACCAGAAAAACCCATATTTGTCCGGATTTTTAGCCTCCTGTCCAGGTGTCCTACATTTTGGCTTCATTGTCCTACATTTTGGCTTCATTTTGAAAATTCGCAATAGTGTACAGTACCCCCATCGTGCTATATGTTGTTGGATTCATATTGAAGAAAAGAATCCAATGCAAAAATCAGTTTGAAGATATATCCTTCCTATCAAAAGTTACGATCAAAAAACCGAAAAACAAAAACAAAAAAAATACATTTTTTTGCAATTTTTTTAAGCAGATAGGAATTTTGGCTTGGGATTAGGAATTTTGGCCCTGGGGTTCAGGAATAATCTGGTCACCCTGTACCTTGTGAGTAAGTAAATGTACCTCTGCTTCTATCAAAAGCCAGGTGTAAAGGAATGCAAGGCCACCAAAATGGACCTGATGTTATCATAGAATCATAGAATCATAGAGTTGGAAGGGACCTAGTAGGTCATCTAGTCCAACCCCCCCCCCTGCATTAAATAAATTCTGCATTCTAATAATAATAAATAAATAAATAATATTTATTTTATTAAATTTAAATTTTATTAAAAAATAAAATAAATAATAAAAATAATAAATAAACACAATAAATATGTTCTTAAGAGCCCCACAGCTCTTAAGGCTGGCCCTGGATCTTATGAAAAAAGATCTCCACAAATATTCCAGAAGGCAGCTTACTTAGTATAAACATTCTTGCATATCTAGTTTCATTTTTTAAATCTAAATTTTAGAGCACCCTTATTAGGAGATGCTCTGCTCTTCCATCAGCAAAATCCCTTTACAAAACTTTCACATAACTAAGAGGTGTTAATTTATGGTTGTAGTGTTCTAATTTTCAAGACAGCATTACAACAAATGCTCCAAGTGGGTATTTGGCAAAAAAAATATATAGCCCAGTCTACTCATTTAATTGTATATCCAGCCAAAGTATAAATGCTTCCATTACTTAAAACTTGGGCAAATAATTAGCCATTTTTTCATTACGTGAAAACACTTGGTTAGTGCTGCCCTTTACTGGTTCGGAATAGAATACCACACATCAAACTAATAGTGTGCTGCCAAAACATTATGCAAGCCTACAACAGCTAAATGGGTGTTACGTATTCTTGTCAGCTGCAATTCCACACTCCATCAGGGGAAGGAAAGAAGCATACTAAAAAGAAACACTTTCCTCCTCTGGAGGGGGAGTGATTTCTAGAACCATTAACTCAATGTGGACATAGGTCACTTTTGGGTATGTTCGACCAACATTGCCATGAACACAAACAGAACTCAACAAAGGGAGACAAACATAATAGATGATCAGATCTTATCCGTTATTAGCAAAGAGAGGCCAAACCTTTCCTTGCATAGATCAGGTTCTTCTTTCCAAAGTCAGCAATGACTATGGACGGTTCATACATATACAGGGGCCTGCATAGCTGTCATAGCCAGTATAACAACCCATTAAGAAGACAATAAGAACCCAAATGGACCTCACTTAAAGGGCTAGTGCTAATAGAGAGCACAATCCTAACCATGTCTGCTCATGTGTTCAGTGAGTCTTACTCCCAGGAAAGTGTCTTTAGCATTTCAGCCTTAATTACATTTTTGTACTACTATCCTTCAAAATAGTACATTTTTCTACCGCTCTCCTCCTTTGGGGCAATATTCATGGCTCCCGCTTTTTCACCACAACCCTGCAAGATAGGTTAGGCTTGGAAGCTGAGATTAGTAACTCCACCTGACAGAAAGAGAGTTTCATGGCTGAATAGCAATTTAAATACAGGACCTATTGGTCCAAGTCCTGCACCGATTGGTAATCCTGCACCGGCAAGCAGATATCACAGCTCTGAAAAGAACATAAAGGTATAAACCATCTCGTTCCAGTCTGCCCCGGGTTGACAGGATATTCATGGCATTTGTGACTGCACAAGCTGAATGTCACTCAAATCAAAATGTACTGTATAGGAATGAAATATTGGCCCTTACAGCTCTGTGTAGACAGCCAAACGAATGCAGCCCTTATGAAGAACTCAAATGGCTAAAAGTCAGCGAGAGTCAGTGTAGAAATTATGCACCAAATTACTTCAGTCCATTGCTATGTATTTCTCAGGTTTTTTGGCCATCTGGAGAGTTGTTGGAGACCTAACATTTCACCTTATGTATTTGATGGCATCCTCATATGCAAAAAGGCAGAAGGAATAATAATAATAATAATACACAGCAATGGATTACAGCTGGCCAGGAAAATCTCAGATCCTACATTACTTATAGTGGGGCACCTCTGAGGATCCATGGCGTTTGTCTGAGCTGTCCTATGCCCTTTGAGATTGCAGAATATATCACTTGTATATAAGAACATCCTCAACACTGAAGTGAACAGGACAGCCCTTGCTCATGTGGAACACCTTGTGTTTAATTGGAGTCCTTTGGAGCACAGCCAACGTCTCTTGCAATTTGGCTAATAACATTTCCAAACTTCACTTCAATCTACACTTCTTTGCTCATGAATATGCCTCTCTGGCAAAATAAAGACAAATATGGTCAGGCTTTCCTTCAAGTCTCCCATTGTTTTGATTAATCTTCTCCGAGTACATAGTTTGTTAAAGGGCAGAGATTCCAAGTTACAAAGCAGATTTCACATCATCAAACAAAAGACATCAGAGAAGGGAAAAGTAGCAGTCTTTTTTCTGTGCCTTAATTAAAAAGGTTTTTATATTATTACTTACATTCTCCCAAATACCATCATAGAGATTACTTGAGGATACAAATCTGGATCGTTTTAATATTGTGCCCTCATCTAGCGACATGCATGAAACCACTTCTGCACATATATCCTTAGCTGAGTAGAGAGCTGTATAAATGAAGGGGTAAGCTTTCCATAGGTGACCATTCAACAGCTTTCCATAGGTGACCATTCAAGAACATTCCCAAGGTGAACATTCAAAATCAGCCATTTGAGAGGAGAGATTGACACACTTTCAAACCCTTACCTGTTTCACAACTGACTAGCATTTAGATATACAGGTATGCGCCTCTTAACAACAGACTACTTAACAACAGAATGTATATACAATAGTGGTCAAATCACAACAAAGAGGCTCTTAATGATGCAATTAGGACGCCCATAGCCTACAGCAGAATGCCTATTTACACAACAAAGAAGAGAATGCAAAGAATGAGGATGCAATCCAAACCTAGGTTAGCATAAATCATAACTCTTCCCATTCCCACGGTGAAGGAGGGAAGCAAGCACATGTTTCTACACTAGTGTAACCCTCACCCTGAAGTGGCACAGAAGT
This sequence comes from Cryptoblepharus egeriae, assembly GCA_030015325.1. NCBI lineage: Eukaryota > Metazoa > Chordata > Lepidosauria > Squamata > Scincidae > Cryptoblepharus > Cryptoblepharus egeriae. The sequence goes on along the minus strand of JAREYC010000003.1, from coordinate 107,099,938 downwards.
GTCTTACAGCACTTTTTGTGATACTCCCAGATCAGCACAGGACTTATGCCAGACCTTAAGCCAGCCTAACTGGAGGATAGGGAGGATAGGGATAGGCTGCAATCCTAAACACACTTTCTTGGGAGTAAGACCCATTGAACACAATGGGGCTTACTGTTGAGTAAACATGATTAGGATTGTGCTATTAGTCTCCAGTAGTCTATGCAGCAGAGAGGCAGGGAGCATCTGTTACCCAACAAAGTCACAAGATTGGGCTGAACTTTCATTTAACAACCTGATCACATAAAAGTGGGGATCAGAGACCATATCCCCATTAATTAAGGGAAGCACATTGCATATCTGTATTGTAAAGGTTCTGTGTGTCCTGTTCTATCAGATCTGCACATTTTGCCCAGGGCATGCAAGAAGATAGTGGGAGGGAGGTTTGAAACCCAGTGAAATCCTGGATCCCAATCCACCCATGGGGTGGCTCAGAGCATCCCACTGAAACCCAATGAAATCCTGGATCCCAATCCACTTCATGGGGTGGCTCAGATCATTCATGGGGTGGCTCAGAGCATCCCATAGAACTGAATCTATTCAGTTCTGTGCCACCTCCAGAGGTGGTGGAAAACTAAGAGCACAATCCTAACAATGTCTACTCAAAAGCCCCATTGTGTCTTTAGGAAAGGTTCTTTAGGATTGCAGCCTAAGTAAACCCATTGGGGATGCTGCAATCCTATACAGGGAAAGCAGGAAACTTTTCCCTTTCCCGCAGTAGCACAGCAACAGCCCAAATGTGCACTTGTTACAGCACAGGCACACTGGCTAAAATGCACTGTAACCATTAGCATGTTGTTCTATTTTGCATAAAATTAATTTTGCATAAAATAAAAATAATAAGTGAATTTCACCAAACCTTAGGAACTAAATACAAGGTGATTTTCCCCCTAGAACCCAGTTGCTTTCTTTAAAAACTTTAGCTCTTAATTGCACAGTTAAATGCCAACATTGTTATCTGATTTTAAGTCAAAACCCCAGCTGTTAAGAAATCTGGATGATCTGATTTTTCAAGGTAGAAATTCCAGCTGTTTATGTATTAAACCCTGCTTTGTGGGGTCTGTTGTCATGTGTCACTGTGTAAATATAATCTGGCTTGGAGTCACACCTGTTTTGACTTTCTTCCCAAACATTTTCCCAAAGAAACGGAATATGTTAATAAGGGCTGTAGCATACTTTGAGTTGTGCAATTCAATTAAATTGGTTTGACAGTTAAATTCCAGGGTGATTTTCCCTGAATCAAGCAGCTTTTTAATCAGGAATTAAGAAAACATGATCAGTGTCTCTAAGAATCTATCAATCACAGTGCACTTCTCCAACTCTTGGTGTATAAATAAGAAAAAGCCTATTTTATCCACCAGTGTAGACCTTATAAATGTTTGCTGTTGTCATCACTTCCTGAAGCAATTGATTACTCACTTTTTTGAGATATTATTATTTCTCATGTCCCAGTTGCTGGTTCTTTAGTTGGTCTTGGTCTTGGTGTTACTAATCAGCCATCCAGGGGCATACAATGTTGTATTATATTTGCAAATAATGTATGCTGAACCAAGCAGAGTGATTTTTTAAAATATGACCAATAATTGATGTTCATTTGATTTAAATGTAATTCAAGCATTGTATATTACAATTATCATTTTTATGTACTTACTTTTAATGTTCAGAGACCAAGTTTGTAAAAAAAATGCTGAATATGTTAATGTTACAACAATTCTGTAGTTCATCAGATTGTTTTAAAGGCTATTGTTATGGCCATTAGTAATTCACTAATAATAGCTTTCGCCATTTTCTTGAAAATGACAAAAAATGACAAGCAAAAGCTTATCTAAGAAAAGCAACACCCCCAAAAGCCTCTGCATGAGCCAGTAATATAATGGTTCTCAAACATTGAGAGAGCTCTACTGTCTCCCTAAGAGTTTTTAGGGAAGGGGCTTGGGGAGTAACACAATCCCTAAGATCATGCCCCTGCAAGGGGAAGGGGGTTATTTGCAAACATGCCAGGGGTCCTCTCAGGGTCTAGGGGATGTGGGGAGCCTGGCAAAGCACTTCCAGAGCTCCCTGCAGTTTGGAAATAGTGGAAGTTCCAGCTGTGACAAAAGCAGAAGTCAGGATATGATAGAGCAAAGCTGCAACCCCTTCCTACCCTTCCTTCTCAGAGGTCATACACCAGTCAATTACTTATCCCTGGGAGGCAGATCCTTCTCATGTTGGCCCATGTCTTTGATTGGCTTGGTACAGTGCTCCCTACTCTCCTGGTGCTGGAAATGTGCTTCATGGCACATCTATGACACCCAGCACTAGCACACAGCAACAGCTAGGGAATGTTCAGGATTTGGCCCTGTATGTTCCATGTAAGGACAGGATATAAATATAATAAACATATATAGTTTTTTTAAAAAATAATTGGGATTCCTGTTGATGTTCACACTAACAAATTGTAGCTCTGAATTATCTGGAATTGTTGTTGTTATTGTTGATGAGTATAATTATTATCAGCTGTGAACGATTATTTATTCCCATAGTTATATCTATCTTGAATGACATTGACGGGGTCCTCGTTCTCCCACCTTTCACTGATCATGTGATTATAATTAAAATAAAACTTGCTTTTTTCTTCTGAACATTATATCATACCCTGCTTTACTTTTTAAAAAACATTCCTTAGCACTAACATTGCAGTTCAATACACCAGTGGTAAACATGTTTCATACAACAGGCTGCATAATATTCACAGTGCCTGCAAGGGGCTGGAAGTGATGTCATTAAGTGATGTTATTAACCACTTTTTCTCACCTAGGATCTCATTAGCTGCAAAGCAGAAAATGCACAATAATTTATGTGTATTTTTGCAGACTGCCTTTTCAGCATGTGTTTTTTATTGCCAGGGGGCTGCCATTTCCTACCTCCACAGCTGAGAGTAGCTTGATGGTGTGCTAAGAGACCCAATTATCATACATGCCTAATATATAACTTCTATAGGCCATATTCAGCATGTGGGCCTTATATTGGACACACCTGCAAAACACACTCACCTAGAAGCAAGCCCCACTGAATTTATTGAGCCTTACTTCTGATGGAAAGAAATTAGGTTTTTGCTCTGACTGCTTATGGATTAAAATCCAAAGGTAGGAATGATCTTGGCGCTTTCATCTTTTATTATAGATGTTACAAAAGAATTTTGTTTCCTGAAGGGACTCAAAAATCTACCCAACCAGGTGAGATTTAAATACCCTTAAACAACTTAAAAGAAGAAAATTATTTCTGCCTCTCTTATGGAAGCTCTTGGCTCTACCTTCCCAAATTATGAGGTTATTCTTTCCTGAATATCTCTTGTTCCAACATTCTATCTTAACTCCAGTTCTGGAAAGTCCCTAGTCATAAATATACTTTTCATAAAACTGTACTTCTATGAAGCAAGCAATTTGAAGTCATTGGCTGAAGCTATAAGATCAGGCCTCTTTATAACTGGATATATGGATATAGATATGTTTGTTCCTGGCCCTATCAATTAACCCAGACAGTTACCATCAGATGAATATAAGCATATGAATGTGAAACTGTATGAAAATAGGTGAACCCTGTGGTGGGATTCAAATAAATTAACAAGGTTCTATGTCCTAATAACTTAAATTAACAACAGGTTCTATGTCACATTAGTAACCAGGCTCATTAGCAAAGGGTTCTATAGAACCTGTGAGAACCCCCTGAAGCCCATCACTGGGTGAACCCACGATTATCCCAACACTCTTAAGTAAACTTAGAGCACAATCCTAACCATGTCTGCTCAGAAGTAAGCCCCATTATGTTCAATGTGTCTTATTCCCAGGAAAGTGTCTTTAGGACTGTGGCCTTACAGTTGTGCTATAAGACTGTTGAAACCCTCAGTTTTTGCAGACCTTATTTTAACATACTTTGGAAATAATGGCCATTGTCTCACTCTGTAAAATCTGTTCATTTATGTTTTATGCATGTGCTGACATGTGGTGTATACCTTGTCATAAATATACTAAAAGATTTTTCAACATTAAAAAAGACCCTCTCCTTCCATTAGTCTGTTTAATTGAGGGTACTGTAGTGGGATTACTAATAGGGAATATAATTGCAGTTTGTGGTTTCATCATTTCACATTCCTTCCACATGATCAGGCTATGCAGATTTTGAAGGTCTAAGGGGACTAAACTTTTCAATCAGTAGTAACATTAAAGCCAAAGAGCATTATTTCAGTACTGCTACTCACTTCAATTTAGCAACATCCCAAACATGCCAGGTTCTTTCATAACATTTTCCACATACTATACTACATACTATATTAACAAAGTGCCAATTTCATAATTGGAATCAGTCAATCCTTATAAAAAATGAAGTACATAAAGCTCCTCGATGCATAAAGGTCTATAGTCTAGCTTGTCTGGAAAAGTGCTTTCAAACCTCCAAACATAATTGGAGGTTTGAAAAGGAAAATTGAAAAAAAGATCCCACCCAAATGAAAATCAAATATTTGTGCTTTAATTTTCATCAGGGGGTATGGTGCCTCAGTGGTTAAGATGGTAGGCTTGTTGACCAGAAGATGGGTAGATTGGGAGTTCAAGACTAGTACTACATGATGGAGTGAGCTCCACTTGCCAGTCTAGCCGTTTGAAAGTATATAAATAGATAAATAGGTAACACTTTCATGGGAAGATATTGGTAACTGTATTCCATTAACCTCTGTGTTTAATCCTACTGGCCACATAACCATAGAGATGTCTTCAGACAATGCTGGCTCTTTTGCCTTGTAATGGGATTGAGTAATGCCCAGTGGTGGGATTCAAATAAATTAACAACAAGTTCTGTTTCCTAATAACCTAAATTAACAACAGGTTCTATGTCAAATTAGTAACTGGTTCTCAGAACCAGGCGCTCCTTAGCAAAGGGTTCTGTAGAACCTGTGAGAACCCCCTGAAGCCGACCACTGGTAATGCCCCCCAAAGCTGGACACAACACAGCAGGAGAAAAATTACCTTTATTTTTATCCATAAAGAGATGCAAATATTTTGCTAGTCTTGAATTGAGGCTCCTCTGTACAGGGAGCCTTAACTGCTCCCCACACTCTTTTTCTGTTAAATGCTTCATCCACTCAATAAAGACATTTCTCTCTCTAGTGCAATTCTTTCAGCCACTCCTCTCCCCCTGGGAACTGCAAATAAAGCTGCTGGAGGCACTAAAGAGTAAGACACAGGCTTGGATCAATTCACAAATAATCGCTTATCGATTGACTAAATTGGAAGCTGAGTTAAGGCAAGATAAAACAATGAGGAATCAGACTGGACAGTTTAGCCCTTGTAGACATCAGCATTTGCCCTTTTCGTCTTCAACTATAGTCACATAGAGATGCAAATACAGCTCCCCTTACCCATGAATCTGGAACCTGTGAATTCAGTTATCCACAGATCCGGGGAGGACTGACCTCCCTGCACTACCATTACTGTACCTTTGTTTTATATAGAAGTACTTGCAAAGAGAGTTTTTTTAAAAAAAGAAAATCTGAAGATCCAAATATTCAGGCAGTTGTGTTCACTTTGCAGAACTTTGAAATTCAGCCAAAAATTATAGGAACCATACATGGACAATCTATGTCCATGCTTAGTGAATGTTTAGCAATGTATATCAATGATTAGCAAAGAATTCAAATTTAAGACATTGTAGTGATGGATTTTGATTAATGGAGCTCAGGAGGTGGTAGCCATCTTGACATTGTGAAAGGAAATGATGGGGACAAACATATTTGTGAAAAGGAAACCTCACTCTGTAAGGAGTAAATAATCCACGCTGTGATAAAAGTTATTATTGGAATTTATTCCTAAAGCTCTAAATACCAACAGAGATTATTCTTGATCCTGCACAGAAAACAGGGTGCTCCCAACAGAAAATGGTCCTGGCCACCTCTATAGTTTTTGCCTGAATGATGGGAATAGTGAACGTTGTATGGTAGCCTTTTGCTATGATTCATTTTCTGTACAGTATATGCATCTGTAGGTTTGTTTAAAAAAATGAACGAGTCCAGCTTTCATAAAGACAATCTCTACTCCAGGAAACAACGTATCAACATATCTGGGGCTTGCCTCACTCTGGGGTCACAACCCCCACTTGTCTGTATGTGTGCATGAGTGCATGCGTTCCTTTGCACTTGGTATCTCAAGCATGTTCTGGAAACTACAAAACCACAGCCATTTGTTCCTTGAGTGGATCTTTCGGGAAGCTCCCTGAGTGGATCTTTCAGAAGAAGATACCCAAGTAGATCTTTCATTAGTCTTCTGCTCCATATGTTTTTGTGAAAGCTATTTTGCTAGATATTTTTAATAATTTTTAGATTTCTAGCCAGCTAATGATTTTTAACCATCTAATAATTTTTAGAGATTCTAAGAGCACAATCCTAACCATGTATACTCAAAAGTAAGTCCCATTATGTTCAATGGGTCTTACTCCCAGGAAAGTGTCTTTAGGATTGCAGCCTTTCTCTATTAGTTATGAATACAGTTCAGTGCCTTGAACAACGTCAGGAGGCCAGTGGGCCTGAGGATTATAGAAGTGGCATTGTTATATTAAACTGTTATGCCTAGTACCTTTTCTTATTTTTCGTCCTCTGAGTATGAAAAGTGGAAAGTCAATTGAGAGAGCACCAAGCCTCTGTATTAGGGAGAAATGCCTTAACTATTTGCACTGAATTGATATGCCTACACAAATGGTTGTAGAGTTTTTAGAGTGTGAGGCTGTGGGATGGTGTTTGAGAGCTGGATGCCAAACATGTCAACTCTGGCTTAAAATCCAGAATTTTCATTACCATTTCTCATTGTTCTGTTACATCCTGCAAAAAATAATCCAGGCTGAAGTTCCCAGACTATTGCATATACAGTGGCGCCTCACGTAAAGTATGTTTCACGTAACAAAAAAAGTTTCTTTAGGATTCTGCTTCACGTAAAGAAAGTGCTTCACGTAAAGAAAACATTTGTTGGCAATTGGGGCAGATGTGCTGGCCGGCAGCCTGTTTAAAAAGCGTCAGGCTGTTTAAAAAGCGTCAGGGCTGCCTAGCACACCTGCCCATAGTGAAAGCAACACTTCCATGCTGTTCCTCCTGTGGCCAGAGGGAGAGAAGAGCAGTGGAGAAGAGGGAAGCAGCTCATGGCTAGCCAGAAGGGAGCAGTGGAGAGAGAGGCTCAGGATGGAGAGAAGGAGAAAATGGGGAGACACTTTGAAGGTGTCTTGGATTGCAGCCTCTTAACCATGTCTACCCAGAAGTAAGCCCCATTGTGTTAAATGGGTCTTACTCCCAGGAAAGTGTCTTTAGGACTGCAGCCTAAGTAGACTTCATAAGATCATGCACATTGAATGCATGTTTTGAATTCAATCCTAGTGTTCTGTCACCATTTTTACATCCAGTTAATATTTTTATATGAATATTTTGGGGGTTGTAGAACCAATCGTCTTGAGTTTCCATTATTTCCTATGGGAAAATCCGCTTAATGTAAAGAATGTTTCACGTAAAGAACATGCCTCCGGAACGAATTAAATTTGTTACGTGAGGCGCCACTGTATGTAATTGCAATTGAGTCATGCAGAAGCATTCATGGTGTTACCCACAAATCATTCAAGCTCTGAAAGAAAGGGTTTTGGTGATGTTGGCCCTGGTTCCTTCATCGGTCTGCTTTCTCTTGATACATTTTCCCAGAAAACGTCACTGAAAGTCAATTGCGGTATTTATAAGGACGCTGTATGGACTGCTTACAGCAATTGCCCATTATGATTCCCCATGCATAAATATACAAACGTCCATCCAGCCTGGAAAGTTGCACATGAAGTTCCTTTAAATCAAAGCAGCTTCATGATACAGCCAATGTTAAGCAATGTTAAGCCTTGCATAATGTAACAAGAGCATTAAGCACAAGCCTGTGAAATCAATAGGACTTGAACATGTGTAGCTTTGACAGAACAGTGCCCTTTGGGTCTGCAGCAGGGAAAAGAAAATGATGTCTGCAAAGGCATTTAGCACAATCACATGTGTGTTACTCAGTAATAAGTGCAGGCTGATTTTAGTGGTGCATGGATGCAGTGGTACACATGTATCAGTTCAATCTTCTTTATTGTGACACAGGCACTGAGCAGGATGAAGTCAACATGAAATACTTCAGTGTATTTTTTTTAATTTCAGCAGAAGAAATGCAGCGCTCGTGGAAATAAATGGGTCTTTAAGAGGCTTAACTTTGCATTTGGGTTTAACTAGGTCCAATTTTGTGCTCAGTTAATATGTCATATCCTACTTCATTAGACAGTAAAAGATGCCTCGAAATACTCATCACAATAAAAAGCAACAGAAAATTCATTTACAAGAATTCTTTTTAGATTGAGCCCACTTGGGAGTCAATAGTTATTGGATTTTCCCTGTAAACCACTTTGAGAACTTTTTCTTGAAAAGTGGCATATAAATACTGTTGATTGATGGATGGATTGAAAACCATCAGTTCTGAATGGGATATATGACAGTTTTCAGTGGTTGGACATGGAAGCAGAGGTCCAGTCCATTCCTGAGAAAGGTTCCTGTGTTTAATGCAGTAAAACCAAGGCTGCATTTCTGACTTAGGCCAGTGAGAATGGCCCAGCTGGGCTAGCCCAAGGAGGCTGTATCCAGAGCAGAAAGAAGGACCAAATCCATAAGGCTAGGAGGCTGCTGAGCACCCAATAAGTGGCACCTGGGGAGGACTTGCTCCTGAGGAGACCTGCCTCAGATCACACTGAACAAGGAACAGCTGTGGTGTCTGCCATATAAGGAAGCCCAGGAGTCCCTAACCAGTCACAGCTGCAACCTGATACTGCAGTACAGCAGTGCCTGGAGTGGAGGGTGAATGCAAAGGGATTGTTGGAGTGGCTGGCAGTATCCAGTGGTTGGTTGTTTGTCATAGTTGTGCTGTATTCCGAAGTTGAGAGGCAGGGGTTGCAGTTAGGCTGGCCAAGAACTCAGATCTTTTGTCAACACTGCTGTTCTTTCCCTGGCTTATTATAGACCCCTATGGATCTACTCAGATTTATTCCTGCTTCCAAGGAGGTGTAACCTTGAGGAGCTGGAAAGGGGCATTTCTGACCTGAAAACTGGCTCAGGATACAGCCTAACTGCACTGTTCTAGGCCATGCTCAACATAGGCTGCAATCCTAAAGACACTTTCCTGGGGGTAATATCCATTGAACACAATGGAGCTTACTTTTGAGTAGACATGGTTAGGATTGTGCTCATACCCTCTAGTCCATCTGTCTTGTGCCGGTGTAAGTTGACTTACAATGGCCTAAGTCGACTTATGCCAGCCCAGGTCTTTTCTGGTGTAGCTAGGCTGGCATATCTCAACTTACACCAACCAAGTGCAAGATAGGTTGGCCCAAGTGCACTTCAGTATGGCACTCGAACCCTGCAATCCTAAAGACACTTTCCTGGGAGTAAGACCCATTGAAAACAATGGGGCTTACTTTTGAGTAGACATGGTTAGGATTGTGCTCTTAGTCTTTTCAGGATGTGTATGCTAGTCATAAGAAGAGCCTCCACTGGATCAGGCCAAGGGCTCATGTTTCATGTATTTAATAGCAGTTCACCAGAGGACTAGAGAGCACTCACACGCGTATGCATGGGTACGCACAGAGACGCACACACAAAGGCCCCTTTGACAGGCTGGCCAGGTATCCCCATGTCATGTCCATCATGGATTGGAGGAAACTCCAATCCACAATAAGTGGACACTGCCTTGCATGGTACAAACGCTGAAGAAGTTGCCTAGAGAGCACACAATACTACAAGATCCCGGCATATTGCTATCACTCCCCTGCATTTACTCTCATATTTCCCAAGAAAGACACCAGACTGCACTTGGGTTTAACTCAGGCCACTTTATTAAATACAAGTAACCAATTTTTAAAACATGATGACACCTACCAAACACACCGTCCCCTCAGATTCACAAGTGACATTACTGTGAATCCATTTCTTGAGTTGATAAATTGAGGTATGTATTTGCTTTGATCTCAAAAGCTTTTAAAAAACACAGCAAGTGCAGCTTTAACCAACTTTCCAGCATTGGCACAACTGGGCCAGTGGGCATGTGCCACATCCTTCAGCTTGGGAGAAGTCATGAAGTCATGGCCTCCTCAAAGTAAGGCCATGTTTGTTCCCTTACCTTGGAGTTGCATTGCCCTGACCTCCATCTTGCCTAATGCACTGCACCTCCAATGCACTGACCTCAGAGACCAATGAGTTGTGCTGGCCCAGGTTAGGATTGCACCCCATATCTCATAACCACAAAAGAAGACAAGGCCCTTCCCATATGTAGGACACCCAAAGAAAATGTAGGACATGACAAAATAAAAGCTTGACGCACTGATGTTATATTCAGGGTGACTTTATGTCACTGATGTTGTATTCAGGGTGACCCTATGTCACTAACCACAAAAGAAAAGACCCTCCCAAAATGTAGGACACACAAGTAAAATGCAGGACATGAGAATATAAAAGCTAAAAATATTCATATATATTGCTTTCATGTGGTTAATTTAAACACTATATGACTTATTAAATTTAAAACTTACATATTTATTAACGTGAAGATTTCATGCTGCCTGCTCACAAGGAAAAGGACAATGAAGACTTTTTTCCTTCAGGACACAAGGCTAAGAAAGGACATGACTTGGTAAAAGTGGACACTTGGTCACCCTGTGCATTTTGCTTTCATCATCATCATCATCATCATCATAGTTTTAAATTTAATAATAAGCAACATAGAGTTGAAATTAACAGTATGAAAGCAATAGATATGAGTGTTTTTATCTTTTATATTGTCATGTCCTATTTTTTGGAGGGAACTTGTCCTCTTTTTCTAGTTATGATATATGGGATGGGGGGGCAGAGGATGTAGGATACATGTTTTGAACTCAATCCTAACCACGTCTACTCAGAAGTAAGTCCCATTGTATTCCATGGGTCTTACTCCCAGGTGTGAAAGTGTTTGTGTGATGTATGGAGGTGGAGTGAGATGGAGAATGGGCAGGAGACAGCATCGGCGTTAGGACCGCTCGGAGCGCCTGCGGTGCGGAGCTGGTCCTGTATAAGGTTTGCGAGCATCTCCCTCTTAGCAGGCAGTAGCCGAAGATGGTTCGGAAGTGCCGCGGTGGCGCCACCCCTTGCGCGCGCCTCCCCGCATTGATCGCGCCCTACCTTTAAGTCGCTCCCTTGACCAGGGCGACCTGGGTTCGAGGACGACCAACAACCCCAAAGCGGGAAAGACCACAGAATGACTGGACCGTCCCATAAGGATGCTGATGCGCGGTGACAGCCCCGAGGCCAGCAGGGACCCCCTGGGAACCCCCTGCCTGCGCTGACCCTCTCGGGCACCCCCTCCAAGATGCACCCCGGGGGGGTCCCGCAGCAGCACCAGCCCCGGCTGGGCAGCCCTCCAGCCTCCTCCTCCTCTCCAAAAGTTTGACTGGAGGGGATCCCCGGGGGGGAGGACCAGCCCCTGCCCGCCTTGCCTCCCTCCCCAGACCGGGCGCCTCTCCAAGAGGAGTGGCCAAGCCCCCGGGCGCTCCGCTCCCTTCGCCGTCTTGGGGCAACTTTCTGGGCTGGAGCAGCGGACGAGGAGGACCCCATCCAAGCCAAGCTCTCCACTGGTGAGTCACCTGCATCCCATCCACACTTACCTGGGAGTAAGCCCCATTCACTCGCTTCTGAGTAGGCATGCCTAGTAGGGTTCAAGGGATTTACTTCTGAGTAGGCATGCCTAGTAGGATTCAAGGGATTTACTTCTGAGTTGGCATGCCTAGGATCGGGCTCTGAGGTTGCAGTCCTTCGCCACGCTTACCTGGTGGTAGCAGGTCAAGTAGGATTGAGTTAACCTGCCTAGGGTTGCATCCTATCCACACTTACCTGGGAGTAAGCCCCATTGACTAAAGTAGGACTGAGTAGGCATGAATAGGCTACCCGATTGATTTAGACGTAAGCTTTATGGACTAGAATGGGATCTACTTCTGAGTAGACATGCATAGGATTGGGCTCTAATCCTGACTTACCTGGGAGTAAGTCCTATTAACTACAATAGGATTGAGTTGTAAGTAGACATTCCTAGTACGGTTCAAGGTCTATTACCCCATCAAGCTTCATGGACTAGTATGGGATTTACTTTAGGATTGGGCTCTGATGCTGCAGTCCTACCCACATTTACCTAGGAGTAAGTTCTACTGACTACAGAAGGATTGAATTCTGTGTAGACATGCCTAGGGTTGGACTCTAGATGTACCATCCCTGTGACTGTGCATGGGTTGGGTATGTTTTGGGTTCTAGGAATACAATCTCATTGACTTGGGAGTAAGCCTCATGGACTAGAATAAGATTTACTTCTGAGTAGACATGCATAGGATTGGGCTCTAGGGATACACTCTCATTGACCTGGGAGTAAACCTCATGGACTAGAATGGGATTTACTTCTGAGTAGACTTGCATAGGGTTAGGCTCAAGGACTACCATCCCATTGATTTAGGAATAAGATTCATGGACTTGTAGGGATGAACTAGTATGGATAAATTTATTTCTGAGTAAATTTATTTCTGAGTAAACAATAAATTCTGAGTAAATCCATGCATAGGATTGGCTCCAGGTGTACAATCTCATTGACCTGAGAGTAATTCTCATTCACTACATTGGGATTTGAGTAGACATGCCTAGGATTAGGCTACAAACTCCCACTTAGCCCACCCATGAGAAGAGGGAGGTGATCAACTTACCCCCACCCCCAGAAGACTCAGAGGTGGGGGATCAAGCCTGCTTTGGCCCCAGGAAACTTCCCTACCTGAGATCAGACACTCAAGTTGGATCCCCATTGTTGGAGGCTGGGACTTTTGTGCGCAGCCATCCTCCTCCTCCTCCTCCTCCTCCCCTCTCTCTCTCTCTCTCTCTCTCTCTATACACCTCCTTATCCCATGAATGAGATCTCATCAGGTTACAGGGAGGAAGCCCCGTTGACTATAATGGGACTTACTTCTGAGTAGGCATGCCCAGGATTGGGCTGTTAACTGCATTACTATCCACATTTACCAGGGACAAAGGCTGCAATCCTAAGCACACTTTTCTGAGTACACATTGAAGACAGTGGGGCTTACTTCTGAGGAGACATGGCTAGGCTTGCACCCCAAGACCCATTCATTATAATGGGCCTTATTTCTGAGTAGGCATACCTAGGATGAGATTCTAGGACTGATATCCTGTGCACATTTACTTGTGAGTTAGCCCCTTTAACTGTAATGGGACTTACTTCTGAGTAGGCATGCCTAGGATTGGCTCTAAGACTGCAATCCTATCCATATTTTGGGAGTAAGCCCTCTTGAGTGTAATGGGACTTACTTCTGAGTAGGAATGCTTAGGATTGGGACTCTCTGAATACCCAGAGGAATGGAGAGAACAAATGGTGACCACCCAGGCATTGGTTTACAGGGATCTGCTGAGAACTGGAAGGTGATCATAAGGGGAAGATCAAGAAGATCTCTGGGTTGGGTGGTTTGAGAGATCTGAGCAGAGGGCTTTTTATCCCCCTTTGGAAGGATGTCAGTCCCTCTTAGGGTATGGATCCCCTTTGCCATACATATATTGCTCTATTTGTAGCCAGCAGAATTGTGATTTTTATTACATCTCCTCCTCCTCCTCCCTTCTTCCCCCCTCCCCATGAAGTGATTTTTAGAAGAGAAATGGGAAACTCACACTTAGATACAAATAGAAACTGCACCCTCTACTGTTCATCTGGGGGTCTTGGCAATCTGGGCATGCAATCCTGGGAGCCCCCAAGAAAAGGGAGTGAATGTGCAGGCTGGATTTTAATAAAGGATTTTATTTGTAGGACTTGGCAGGTGCCCTATTAATATAGCATTCCCAATCCGCCTAATGCTAGCAACCAGATCTCTTTTTCTCCAAGCGATGCAGCTAGAGAAGTAGTAACTGGCTGGTTGTAGTATTGGATCTCTTAGTAGTGGATTTCTCCCGACTGTATTCTTCTCCTAGTGGAGTGTCTTCCTTTCGGAAACAATTAATAAAATTCTGGTTCATATGGAAACCTTCAGTCTGTCATCTTCCTGACATCGGGACCGACATAGCAACATTTTGTTATAAATTATCAAATTGGTGACCTTGATTCTAAAAAGGAAGAGACCTAAGTTTTCAAGATAATAAAATAAAAAATTAGCCCCAACTTCAGATCTTTATATACTTAAATGAATGGCATTAATACTTAAATATTAAATACTTAAATGAATGGCATTCAGTAAGAAAAAGCTGGTAATAAGGAGTGAATTAAAAACCCTGGAACGAGTTAAGCTAAAGGTGCGAAAGTGCATCATTCAGTCTGAATCCAAGCAGTTCTGTATAAAGATTTTTATTTGGGGGTGGGGGAGAGGAGAATAGGATATGAGTGTTTAGAATGAGTGCTTAACCCTAGATTCGAATCTTTCATTTGGATCTGAAATGACAGGCTTTTTTGTAAACAATAGGGTGGGGAACAGTCATCCAAAAACAGAACGAAGGTAGAGGATGATTGCCAAGTATATTGAAAAGGTGCGTTCAGCTAGGGGTGCCATAATTCTCTTCCACAAAATTGGGACAGGACCCTCTGTCCCATTTGCCAGTACGGGAACACAGTATCCCAAAATCGGGATTGTCCCTGTTTTCGGGACATACGGCAACCCTAATTCAATAGATATCGCTTTGAACGTTTGTATACCTTTTTATATAATGTAAAAAGGTACTGGTTTTATGTTGATATTAAACAGTCTCTGTATTAAGGCTTTGTTGGGGGATCTCTCTCTCTCTCTGTTTTCCAACTATTTAAAAATAGGAGAATTAAAGTGCAGTCCCGTGTATGTTTGTTTGGGAGCAAGACCCACTAAAATCTGAGCTCAATCAATGCATGTCTACTCAGAAGTAAGCCCCATTGACTTCAATGAGGCTGATTTCTAATGTGCATAGGATTGTGCTCTGAGTGCACTTAAATCGGAATAGAAATGTATGTGCTGTGGATGACATGATGCAGTACTTGGGCACTTCTTTCCATGATGAGTTGCAGTATACAAATGAAATTTTTCCCCTTTGTTTTGGGAATTGTTAGAAAAAGAAATTCCAATTTATAATATGATCTTATTTATGATCTTATTCTCACAGAAAGTTTTTGGAAATAATTTATAGAGTCCTATTCAGTTTGCCATGCATTCCATATGTTCGAAAATGTTTCATATGTTGGAAGAAGAATTTGGGGTAGCTCAGAACTGTTTTGCTACCTTGCCAACAAAGTTGGTTGCCAAAATTTGAGCCTTTTCGATTCTTGTCTGATATATTTCGTCAGTTCTTTACTTAAAAAAAGTGATAACGCTATTCAGCCTTTGGTCGGTAATCACACCTAAAGCATTCCCAGGAGTGACATGTGTTTCATGAGAGAAGGTGCATAAATTTTAAAACAAAACCCACGATTTCCAGCATGTCAATAGTCAGATTGTGGCCTACTTTTAATTAACAGATCATAAATACTGAAATTCAGTGGTGAGACAGTACAGTAAGAACATAGGAAGTAATTGTACAGCACTCAGCTGCACATGGGTAAGCATGTTCATTTTCATGAAAATTCCACCCATATAAATGTGTAGTTTCCATAGCTCATGGTTACTTTCCAGTAACTTTCCTTACATTGTTTAGTTGCCAGCCATTTCTATGAATCTCTGATTGGTAATCTAAGGTCTGCCTGAATCTAGCAGATGCAAAAGTTGCATTTTCTGTACACTACTTAGAGCACAATCCTAACCATGTCTACTCAGAAGTAAGCTCCATTGTGTTCAATGGATCTTACTCCCGGGAAAGTTTTTATGATTGCAGCCTTAGTACTGGTCCTTCGGTTTATATAGGTACTGCAGTACGTTATTGTATTTTTTTCCACATATAACACTGTAGGAATTTTTCAGGATAGATTTTGTTTCACTCAAAGCCAGAGCACATATAGCATACAACCTATGTGATATAATTTAGCATTTATGAAAAGCAATGGGCTGGTTTCCAATGCATATGTTCCTAGAAGCCCAATGGTGGGACACTGTTGAAAATGGGTGCTCTCCACCTCTGAGGGCATAAAGTATCAACCCCCTTTATGAAAAGTGGTGGTTGACTTCAAATACAGAGATTTCATATAATCTACAAAACTGATTTTTTAATTTTAAAAAAATTTGGGTAGTGTCAGAAAGAGATAATGGGGGTCTCTGTGCAGTATTTGAAACATTACTGGAACTCTGTGAGAAAACACAAATAAAATGTCATATAAGGTTTTTTGTGTTTTTAAAAAAATCAGTTTCTATAGGACTGAAAAAGACAATTAACTGTGCAAAATTTTCTTTATATGTTCTAGTTGCTATTTGTTTGAAGCAAGTATGTGTTAACTTATCAAGGTAAAATGCTATTCGGAGCACAATCCTTATGTCTACTCAAATGTAAGCCCCATTAGGATCAGTGGGTCTTACTCCCAGGAAAGTGTCTTTAGGATTGCAGCATCTGTTTTCATTTATGTGTGATAACAAAGGCTGCGCACCTAAGCGTACTTATGCAGAAATAAGGTTGAACGTATAGCATTGTGTTCCAAGGAAACACATTCAAGGAAGGCTATTTGCAGCCTTAAAAAAATTAAAATTCATCTCTGCCTAGATGCAATTCGTACCAGAAGAGTTCTCCTGACAGCACACCCGATCAGCTCCTAGGTGACAATTTTTATAATGAGAAGATTATCATTGTGAGTGTAGGAGGAGGAATCTGTTCACAGTGACCAAACCCATTACTAGAAGCTAAATTTGCCAGAAAATTTTAATAAGAATTGGCAGCTGAGTTTAAAAAAAAAACACCCAAGAATAATTAATCACAGGTGAAGTGCACTTTTTGGTCTGCGTTGATATATCAGATTAATGTGCATAATGAACATTATATCAACTGTGGGATAACAGTCGTATGTGCATACCTAGGAACAGATCACTGCCAAAGAGGCTGTTTGTTATATATTTTTAGTCTTGGTACATCATTTTGAAGGATGGGTGTATGTGAGGAGTCTGTGTGTTTGCGTGTGTGGGTGGTATAAGGTACATGCCTAGTGCTTTACACAGAGGGTGGCATTTTAGAAGCTCTGTTACACTCCCCCAACAGATTTGGTTATTATGGTTGGTTTTCTGTTTCTTAACTGCCTGTCGGGGTGCCGACATTCTTAGTGGGGGATTCTAGATAGCGGAGCTCCCCCACTTTTTAAGTAGGGGGGACATGAGATAGGGCATGTCTGCAAAATCCAAGGGTCAAAATGAGAAGCTGTTAGTAAAAGAGAACATCTCCATCTCCCTCCATGCGATTGCGTTGTTGAATCCAGTTAGCATAATCTTTCCAGTGGATTGCAGTCAACTTTCCTTCCGTCACTGAAGATGTCAGTTTCTGTATGTGAGATTCCATGGATCAATTCAATCCAACATAGCATCTTGGCAGGAGGATAAAAAATGGTTATAAAGTCAAAAAGGATTTAGAAAAGATCCCTGTCCATTATTTCTCATGGGACACTTTACTAAAATGAACCAAATATGATTACATTTATACGGGGGGACAGTGATGACGGGGAGTCCTACCTTACATTGTCTTTATTCTTCAAAGCTTCTTAATGTACCAGATGTTAATATTCAGAAAGGTTTGTGACTCAAGAAACACACTTGGAAACCTTGCTTAATCTCACTTATTTGAATTGCACTAAAATAAACCTTGATTTCAAGGAAATGAATTGTGGTTCAAAGTGATAAGACTCAGGTTAATTTGGACATCACAAAGATTACATCACCATGATCTTGGATAATTGAGATCTGATGGCATGACTGACCTCCCACAACGTGCAACATGGGCCACGTGATGCTCTTACAAAAACTCCAGCGACCCTCAGCGTATGATCTTTAGTCGATATCTTCCCCTATGTCAACGAGAGCTCATTAATGAGATATTGCCAACTAGCAAAGCTATGCTGCGTTAGCGCTTGCCAAAGCATGACATTTTTAATACATTAATAATACGTCTGTAATGTAATGGAAAACTATTAATCACATACTGGATGGTTGCCAGAAATTTAAGCTATAATTGGTTGCTTCTTGTCAAGCATGCCAGTCGCATGTTCTGTCATCTGTCTGATACTCAAATCACCTGCACAATCGTCTTCACTTTCTCCTTGACAGCACACAGAATTTGACATAGCCTGTAATTCTATGTAATGACCATTATTATGACTCCAACTTACATTAATGAGAATACATTATACAGGAGAGGTACACAGCCTAGTGAGATTGTGTTTCGTCTTAATGTTCTGCATTCTTCGTTGCAGTTTGTATATCTATTTGCACCCCAAATTGGTCCTACTTGTAGCAGAGATATTTGAATAAACTTTCAGTTTATTTCAATATATGCTATTTTAATGCACACTTGTTCAAGAGTACATAGCACTGTAAATAATGGGACTTACTTCCAGGTAACAGTTTTCATCATTCCCTAGGACAGAAAAATTACTTTTAAAAATAGGCTCTGCTTTTCAGTTTTTATTATATGTAGTTTTGTTCTTATATACTTCTGTATTTATTACATGTAGTTTTGTTTGTTTGATTTCTCATCAAATAGGACAAGGAAAGGAATTATTTTTTCAATAGACTCTTGTCTCTAAAAGATAATGAAAAGTACACATTCAAGCTTCCTTTCTAGAAAATGAATTTTGGATGCTACTTGGTGAGGAACACCAGAACATGGATTTGGAAGCATGGATTCTGAATTACACAATTAACACACAAAGTAATTTGATGATGAATAGATAAGACAACACATATGGAAAAGGACAAGTGATGCTGAACAAGATGGTGTGATTTTTAAAAGTATAAGCAGATTTTTAAAAAAACTGCTTCTAGCTTTCTGACACGAATTTAAATTTGAAATTTGAGTATCACACACTTCATTGCTGAAAGGAAATTCAGTGAGCCAACATGCTTTCTAATACAATACTTTGCATGTAACAGCTGTACAATACCATTTTATGAAATGAATATAATGGGAAATTGCACTTGCGTCCATAAGGCAATTATTGTAATTTGCTATGGAAACACAATTCAGCCATCTGTTGGCACTGCAAAGTGTCTGTAACTAAGTTCAGTTTAAAGAAGGGGCCTTATTTGAATGAAACTATTTTGTTTACAAAATGGTTTGGAAAGCTAGGTTCCTCTTTCCAGAAAGTGGGTGTCTCAGAATGAGCCATACTGCAGCCAAAGTTATAAAGATTGTGCGTTATTTTTATTTATGTGGGAGCACAGAAATAATTTCAACCCCAAGATCAAATCTGACACTGGCAAATGGAAGCAGTCCTTGTTTTTACATGTCATGGTTCAGAATTTGGTTAAGAGGTGGGATAAAGAATGGTTTAATAAATAATGATTCAGTAACGAGCAGAATGATTCATTTACAAGCAGAATCTTGGAAAATATGTGATGTCATTCTCTGGGTTTCCAAAAAGGATCAGCCTTTTCTTTACTTGAAGTCTGTAGTTAAACATCTACCGCTGATCCTTATTCTGATACCTTAAAGAAAAGCAGTGGATACTTTGAAATGCTTTGGCCGTTTTAAAAAATAAAAGTGATTTTTTTTTAATAAAAGTGAAAGTATGGCATTATTCTGTGATGTTCATGTGTGGTTTTGCTATTCCTCAGATGTGAAATGGAGGAATCTGATTTGATCACAAGTGGTCTGGAGCATCATCATAAAGTTGGAATCAGTTTTGAAGGCCAAACACAGAATTACATGCAGATACACATATCTTCATATTACACACAAAGTCCAAAAAGCTAAATTTTTTTATTCCTCAAAATCATGGGACTTTTTGTGGATGAAATTGAGCAAACCTTTTTATCATCTGTCTGGTATACCAGGAGCCAGAAAAATTGTTTTGGAGACCGGAATCAGCTCCAGGATCACTGTTGGTCTGCCCCGGCATATTGCAGAGACCTTTGATAGGATCTGATACCTTTAAACAGTGTGGTTTTTAAATCATACCACAGTATTTTCTGTCTGGCTTGGGTGATCGGTTGGGGGCTTTGAGAGGATGGTGCCTATTCCAGAAACTGAAGCATAAAAGGACATTAAAATAATAATAATAAAACAGAAAATACAGAAGGCCTATATAAAGGGGAATTATTATGATAAGCCTCAAATGAGCCAACTGTTATCTTTGTCATTAAACATAATTAAACAAAAGAAGCAGAGCTCTTCCAATACTAATGAGAGGAAATCCAAGGAGACAGAAGTGTGCTCATAATATCTCTTATTAAGCTAACAAAAGCCAAGACATGTACGAGACGTTTTGAGTTCTCGGAGGCCCTCTATCCAAGAGATGAAAAGCACACAAGTTGTTGTCAGTCTTTTGTCACTGTTATAAAAGATCTGCCACCCTCGGTGGGTTGGGGATTCTGTCCTCTATCTAGTTATGAAAAATGAGAGCCGTTGAAGTTCTGTCGTTTGCTCTTGGGTTTTGCCAAGATGGAAACATCATTTTTTGAAGCAAACAAAAGGGAGTGGGGGAAAAAACCCAGAACTGGCTGAGAACGCTATATATCCGTCGTTGTTAGAGAGGAGTTAAATTTCTCATGTCAAAAATAGTTTGGCACTGAGTGATTCTAGCAGTTTGTTCATTCCTGCAAAGCACCTACAGTAAAGGTTATCCAGATTATTCCAATTTGCCTTATATTGTATCAAGCCCCTTGAAATGTCAACATATAATATATTTTCTAATGCATTGATCCTTGGACAATAACTCTTTTCTTTTATTGTTTCTAAAAGGGTGCCGGTGCCAGAAGAAAAGAATGATTGATGGCAAAGCGACACGGGGCTGTAGACGCTCATCACTTTGCTCTACCGACTGATTTATCAGCTTGGCTGGCCATTCCTCATGAACTGGGAAAGGGGAGGATCACTCAGGATTATTGACAGTACAGCTGAGGACCAGCAACATTGCTGAATTATCATCGGCTGGTGGACATTATTTACTTACATGATAAAAAGCCCTGATAGACGTATTTTGAAACAAGGGACATAACTTCAGATTGCTTTGAAAGGCATCTCTTTCAATATGCTAGGCTTCCACCAAAGTTTCCAAGTTTAAAAAGCAAACACCATAATCTCACTCCACTCTGGTCTGGAACATATTTTACAATAACGCCCCTTGTGTGTACATATATGTATAATATTGACTGCACTTACATCTCTACTGGTTATATTTATCGAAACTAAAGGATTTAGATATGTATTTTTCAAGATTCTTGTCACTCCATGCCCTTTGGGTTACGGTGTCTTCAGTGATGCAGCATTATCCTTCCGTGTGGGGTCATTATGATGTATGCAAGACCCAGATTTACACAGATGAAGGGAAATTTTGGGATTATTCGGCTTGTCAGCCAGAAGCCGTGGATATGATGAAGTACGTGAAAGTTAGCTTGGATCCGTCTAATATAACATGTGGAAATCCACCGGAGACCTTCTGCGGAATGGTAAGGCTAATGGATGTTAAGTTGCTGCATGAAGGTATAACTTTCACATGACATAGTGATCAATATCTTAAGTTTCAGGCTTCTGAAAAAATTTTAATATAATAGCACAAGCTGCATGACTATAGGACATGACTGCATGTGACTGTACAGTTGGTGCCATAGGTCTGAAAATTTTCTGGACAAAAGCAGTGGAGTAAGCTGGATTGTGTGGAATAAGTACGCATTTGGTTACATTCTTTAAATTGGATTGGAAACAGTGGTACATGTTTTACTGGTTAGGGCCCAATCCTATCCAAATTTCCAGTGCCACTGCAGCTGTCCCAGTGGGGAAGGACTGCATTCTGCAGTGACAAGGCAGTAATGAAGTCCTCCTCAAGGTAATGGATGTGTATTCCTTTACCTTGGGGCTGAATTGTGGCTTCATTGGCACAGAAAAGTTGGTTTGGACTGAGCTCTAAACAAAATATGGACTTTTCCAAAAATGCATAATTCTGGATGGTTTGGTTGTAAGCTTGATTTGGAGAATTAGTGTAAATGATGTTGGCAAAGTTGATTTTAAGTGGGTGTTGACAGCATCATAAGATAGTGCAAAACTGTTATTGGAGTTATTTACTGTGCCAAATAACATCTTGTGAATATATTCACTCCTATAAGGTTATGAGATATCAGAAAAGTCTACCAACACATCTGTCAGTCAAGCTTTAAAAATAATGTTGGTTTAGATGTATTATTGAAGCATTCAGTATTTGCTTTTATATGTACTGCTGTTTTTCCTGTAATGAAACCTCTTTGATTCTGAGAGTGACACTTTGGGACGAGTTGGGACCTACTGATGTAGATCAGAAGTGAACAAAAGTGCTGGTATGACCTCCATGATTGTCCTTATCATCCTGTACCCTAAGAATTGTTCTGGTTTCTGAGATAGGGTCAAAAGATGATAGAATTTAAAGGCTCAAAAGCAAAAAGGGTTTTTTGATCACTTGGTCTTTATGATCAATTCTTTTTTGTGGTTTTTGCAAGATTGACAGCAGATTTTTTAGAACTAAAACTAAACTCAAACAGTTGTCATTTGGCACCCCAGTTGTGGTTTAACTCCTTAGATGTTCATGCAAATAATTGCATGCATCTGGACCAGTCATTTTCTAACACCATCCTATGTGCTGTCAATGGTCTCCAGGGGTGTCACAGGAAATTAGGAGATCATTTCTTGGGGATGTGACTGACAACACAGTGTTGACTGATAGCATGCCTTGACCATTTTAGTATCCTGCTGCTGTGCCGTATAATGAAAAAATATTGAAAATCACTAATCGAGACTGATCAAGACCATGCAAATCAGCTATGAATATCAGATCTGGGAAACATTTGCAATGTGGATTTTTCTATACAGGTTTAATAGAGAAGTGGGCAAAACATTCAGATGAACCTGGGAGATGGGAAGAGACAAAGTATATGATGAAGTGACAGCAGTGACAGAATGCCACGATGTTAAGGTTACTTTATTGCTCATAGATGGTGCTTACATAAGTTCTGTGTACATTTGTTCACATATGATAGCAGCGGCGTAGTTAGGCATAGGTGCATTGAGCAATGCACCTATGAGCAATGGCACTGTAAGCATTCATTCCATTAGGATTAACATAGGGGAACATTCTCGTGGCCTGTACCTGTAATACCTGAAAAAGAACAGTGCAGATCTGGGACATCCCGTACTTGGATCCCAGCAAATACTTTTTGAAATATAAAGTGAGTTTTCCAAAGTGTCATCTGCCTGTGAAGTGGATTTGATACATTGTTATCATTTGCTGTTGTAAATTGCTGTATGGCCTGCTTGTGAATTGCTCCTTTTCTAAGAATATCTTCATAGTGAAGATGGAAGATGAACATTCAAGGTTTGCGAGATTGTTCTAAATTCACTGCACTGTTTTCAGACTCATAGGTAAATTAGACAGGGTTTTTTTCCTCCTTTAAAATGCATTTGATTATACTGTTGGCTAGTGAAACCTTTTGTTAGGTCTCCCGAACTGGAGGCTTAAAAGAACAAAAGATAATGTATTCAGTGGCAGAATTAACTAGAATGTAATTTAAAAATATGTTGCATTCTACACTCTTCCACTCTTTTCATAGGGGTCATCTAATGTTGATACAGATGTCTTACTTAAAACAGTGTTCAAATTATGGTCATTGGTGGTTGTTTTTTATTTATATTTAAAGATGATATCAAAATAAGACACTTAAGAAAGATTGCAAATGAGCTCTGAAAGGATGACTGTGACCTCATGACAGGACAGTGTACAGATGATCTGTGTCTCAGTTTGTAAGCTATATGACAAGTATGCAACCTTTACGACAAGTTGACTGAAAGTGACAGTGAAAAAGTTGGGATGTATGTTAGTGGTTTATTGTGTTACGCTCACATGTGACTAAAATAGGCTGATGGTTTCATACAAAACATTGTGGATTAGTAACTTTTTATGTATTTACTTGTAGGATTGTCCTGTCTATTTAATTTGTTACCCTTGTTTTTAGTAGCACCAAAGGAGATTGCATAAAACACTACCAAAGCCTGCAACCTGTGTAAGAATAATTGTGAAGAGGAGAGATTCCAAATGTGTTTTAGATCCAGGATTGACTACATCTTTCCTCCTTGTTCTTGCATTTTCAGTATCTGGGAACTCTGTGCCTTGACAGAGTTCCCAGAGATTGGAAATTAAGAAGAGAATGGGTTGGAAAATAGTAGGATCAACATGGGGAAGGACCTTGCATGCAATCCATCACTCAACATGTTTCCCGTCTGTTGATACACTTCATTCTCTAGAGTTGGGCACAGAGCACAGTGGCTCCCTAGTTCTCCCAATGAAAGTCCAGTAGCCAACTATTTTCATCAAAATGTGTATACGTTGTGCTGATGCTCACATACTGGAGCATCCATAAACTGCAGAATATCAGCTATAGCCTTCTGACGGCATCCAGCTGAATCTTAGGTCGGCTTTTCAGAAGATAGGCTAATACCGCTATTTCCCCAAAAATCACATCGTCAACATTTTAAAAAATGTTTAAAGTTAGTCAATGCTGGTAAATGACCGTTTATCGGATATTTTAAAGTGATTTTCCCCCCTTTACTGGATAGAGGGGGGTTTCCCCCCTTTCCCCCCTTTTCTTAATGTAGAAAAATATAAATTTACAGTATATACATTAAAATATGGGCAAACACAAATATTGTTGTAATCACATTATTTATCAAGATTCTGTTGTGGTTCTGTGATTTCATGAGTGCATACTCATGCACCATTTAGATCTCAGTTGACAAAGGAATCTCTTGCATTTTGTGTGAGTGTTTCAATATTGCTCTCTGTTTTGACTGATGCATACCTGTGCTCCTTGATAATCTAAGGGGACGAAAATGGCAGCACACAGACTGCACACAGGTCTAACTAAAATACAGAAAGTGCTGCTAGGAAAGTGGGAAAATCAGATGGGGATCACTTTGTGAGCATCTTTGCTTTTGAGCTTATATCTTCAGAGACATAACAGGTTAAAGGACTTTGGCACTCAGAACTTGGTGTCTACCAAGGAGTGTGTCACTTGCATGTTATCTGCTGTATTTATTTGCTTTTTAAAAAATGGTATCATTGCTTTTTCATTGTGTTTCCTACCTAGAGCATCCAGAGAAGGATAGGAAAGACAAGGTGCAAATATTTCAAATGAATATGCATAGACAGATGTAGCTTTGATTTGGTTTTATGTTCTTGGGGCCAGCAGTCAGTATTTTGGATGGCAAATGGCTCCAAATGCTTTGCCAAATTACTATGAGGATGCTAATTGACAGAGGAAGGACAAAGGAGTTGCAATGCTCTTTACAAGTAACCAGGTTTAACTTGCAGGTTTAGGTTTTTGAGGGCTGGAATGTCAACCGAAAGAGAAGATTTGCTCAGAGTGCTTAGGCAGGCTTGGCTGTCACTGCCCAGAACAACATCTGAGTGGGCTTAAAAATGGTAACATTATCCTGGAATTATCGGCAGCCTGCAGCTGATGTTTTTCTGGAGAGGTTATTCAAAAGCTTTGAAGGAGTCTGCAGACGGAGGAAGTTGTGTCCGTTTGTACAATTTATGGAGCAGATGTGCTGATGGCAGCGGAAAAGCGAGCCGTTGAGTGCCACTATGGATTTCATCGCCAATCAAAACTAAATTAAGAAACAAAGATTATTAAAAAGTCTTCTGTGCATGTAATTCTGGCCTAATATTATGAGTTAGACCTTAAATGTTTTCCGTGGGGATTTTCGGCATTGTTAATATAGCGCGTCTTTCATTACACATAGGCTTGCATTATGGAAAAAAATCAGGAAAATAAAGGAATCTCTGGTGTAGTTAGCACTGCCGTGATTATGTTTACAGAAATAATTAAACCATCAGATTCCATTCATCAGACTAGTTTATAAGGCAAAATGTGAAATGAAAATGGGATTTCATTTGGAAATGCCCTAATAAAATATGCATGTATACCTCAGGACAACAAATCAATACAGCACTGCGGCAGCAATATCAAGAACAAATCTACTTGGGAAGGTTGCTAGCTGGTAATTTGTCACGAGGAGGAAAATAGCCAGTTCACATTGCATCCATTACCCTTATGAATTTTGGTTTCAAAGTAGGAGCTGTTTCTTTTTTCCATTTTAAAAAAATGTGGTGAAATGAGATGCTAGTAAAAAGTTTTCCGTGCTTTTATGAATGAAGGTTATGTGACCCCCTAAGTATTGTTTCAGGCTGTGGTTGTGGTTGAGTCATTAAGATTATATTTTTATGAGTGTGGTTTTCATGTTTGGTAGTTTCTTGTTTTTTGAAGCCACTTGAGTATTAGAAGCGATGGTATAGAAATTAATCAGAGAAAATCATGCTATTTTAATAGGGCTGGTTCCCAGACTACTGGCCCTGTAGTCCTACAGCTATGCTCCACCGACATAGGCCCATTTGATCCACCGACATAGGCCCTTTTGTAGTGGCATGAAAGTCACAATGCTATCACAAGTAATGGAGGTGCTGGTGGAAAACACCATGTGCACCAAAATGCTTTGCCAGCTTAGTTGTGGGTGGAGAGGGTTAGGAGCAGGCTAATGGGGTGGATCTCAGTGCATACCTGAGAATTGCATACCTGATCTTATCCCCCATTTTCCAAGCTGCCACACCCCCTTTCTCTTCTTAGATATACACCAGCCACATAGGAGGCCAGAAGTCTAACATAGATTTTCACTTATTTTTCTTCACTGATCATTCCTCCCACTATAGCAGTGGAAATCGGGCATTTCAACCTGGGACCCCCTTTCAGACTTAAAAATCTGTCTGGGACTCCCTGTCAAACTTACTGGAATGTGACATCACTGTGATGCCAGAGCACCTACATCTCTACTTTGAAGTAAACCTCATTGTGTTGAATGAGACTCTCAGGAAAGCGCAGTGCCGGATGCCAAGATGGTGGATCCCGCCCTTTCATGACCCTTTTAACCCTTACTTTTGAGTATCACATAGCAGTCTATGGTTGCATGTTTTAGGGGGTATAATTGAGCTACAATCTTATATCAGGTTACCTAGGAGTAAAGCTAAGGCAGCAATCCTAAAGACACTTTCCTGGGAGTAAGACCCATTGAACACAATGGGGCTTACTTTTGAGTAGACATGGTTAGGATTGTTCTTTAAGTAAACTGTTGGATCTACCTCTAAGTAGACATCCTTAGGCTTGTACTCTTGATGATGGGATTATACAGGGAGCCCTAAATTCACAGATTCAGTTGTCCACAAATTGCTTCTGATGCATCTTATCCCAAAGGAAAAGTTGTGAGCTAGCATCTTTCAAATTTTATTCCTCTTCACCCAGCTAGAGCATTGACTACAGTTCAGTAATAATAAAACTAATTACAAATGTCTATGTTCTAGAATGCTTGTGTTGTATTTTTGAAACACTGTTGAATTGTCATAATTTTTACTTGCATTAAAGAAATATAAATGCTATCAACAATTGTAAATTTAAATGGTGACTTGCAGTGGGATGCTTGTTCCTTTTGCATCTTAAAGGAGCAAGACTTTGATACTGGGTATCTTTCTGAAATCAAAATTAAGCACCTACGTTCCAGGAAAACAGATTTGATTGCCATTCATTAACCTGCCTGAAAGCATATTTTTAAATTATTAACAGGCTTATGTCAGTGTATCTGACTGTAAACCTATGCTTCCTAAAAGCAAGGTTTGCATTTGTTTGTTGTTGTTGTTTTTAACAACATTTTTTCCCTTTAAGACACATTTTTTCCCTAGAAGGCATAAACATACTTTTGACTGAAATCAGAATTTTATAAACAAATATGCTACTAGGACACCCATATTGCTAAAATCTTATGGCAGTTGAGTATACGAAAATAACTTTTTAAAAATAGATGCTAAGGAAGCACTTTCCATAATGGAGCCGAAATCCGTTCATTCAACTTCTATAGGTAAACTAGTAACAGCATGCAGCTGTTGCTTGCAGAGGTACAATATAGCAACATCTATTTTCCAGCCTATCAACTGCCGTTTTGCCACCTCTCTCCTCAACTGCCCCGTCAACTGCCCTTCTCCTTCCTTTCTCCTCAGTGGCTCTCCTCAATCCCCTCCTAGCCTGTTCTCAGCCTGTCCCAAAGTCAGTTAGAAATTGCAGCTGAAATGTGAATGGAATGTTGATAGTTGTTCTCCTCGGCCATCTCTGCTCCAGAGAAACATGGGAATAGAACCCTCAGCCTGCTCGATTGACATGAATGTGCGGACACTCCTCACACACTTGTCCCCTTCCCAAGACTTTTATGTAGATGGCTAACTTGGACTCATAGCAGAACCAGCAGGGGAGAAGTTGGTCTGACCTGGGTGCCGTGCTCCTGTCGGGTGACAGGTACACTGCAGTGACAGGTACACTGCTTGAGCCCTGCCAAGCGGAGGGCTTGGTTGCCTTTGGTAGCAGAAGGGACCTCTTCCTGCCCTGGTACCCCTCAAAGGACATAATCCCTTTGACATTGAACCACTTCTGGGTGCCATGGTTTGCACCTCTGTGGCAGGTGTTGATAGACCTAAGGTGCCTTCAGTCAGTATGGTAAAACAGGAAGGATTGTTGCATGATGGAGGAGGGGTGACACTTATCCTGGAAGGTGCATGTGCTGGCAGTGGTACTGACCTGAATTTAGGGTCATCATCTAATCCAGTGGTGGGCTTCAGGGGGTTCTCACAGTTTCTATAGAACCCTTTGCTAATGAGTGCCTGGTTCTGAGAACTGGTTACTAATGGGACATAGAACCTGCTGTTAATTTATTTGAATCCCACCACTGATCTAAACTGGCCGTACATGAGCTAGAAGTACTTTACTGTTTGTGAACACATAGCCCAGTCCTGAGCAGCCCAAGGTGAGAAGACTTCCATGCACTTGAATGGCCTCTGTGGGATCCTGCAGGAGCAGGTTGCTATGGTGGACGCCTGAGACATCCTCAGGGAAAGGTGTCCCTTTCCCATGTGTAAGCAAGTGGTGTCGCAATGGCACTACTTATTTCTGCACCAGTTCTTTTCCTGGGGCTCATAGGCATGCCATGAAGCACATTTGTGAGACCAAGGGCGCAAACCAGAGTAACTACGGGGACTCCTTGCTCCAACGTAAGAACAACTTACTCTGGATTGCAATATGAATTTCCCATAGGTTTTCACTAATGCTGCAATCCTAAAGACACTTTCCTGGGTGTAGGACCCATTGAATATAATGGGGCTTACTTTTGAGTAGACACAGTTAGGATTGCACCCTAAGTGGTGCTGTAACTACGTCAACATAAATATCTCTTACATGCACCTGTAGTTACTCTGGATTGTAGGGCAAGTTGCTCATAGGATTGGGCTCCATGTCTTGAATGGGTAGTCAGCAAACCACATATATTGGAAAACACTCCATTACCTCACCTCAAAAATTATGTGGTTTACTTGACTTTCCCAGAGAATATTCTGAGGGCTGCAGGGGGTGCACACTCCTCCTCTCTGGGTTTATGAAAGTGCTTATCAATCAACTTAAATTCATTCATTCCTATAAGTTCTGTCTTGAATAGATTCATTTATTTAATTTTTTCCAGCCCATGACACAGTGTCAGATGATGTTGTTCTGTCCCCCAAAAGTTCGGACATCCTTGTGTTAGACAATGTAAGCCTTATTATGGAGCAGCCATCTGTGAGGGGACTGACAGTTTTGGCTCCTGGGCTAGTGGTGACCAGTATGACCCCTAAAAATTTAGAATTTGGCCATCCTGATTGAAGCTATTTTTTAATTGATCAACACATTGCTATTTTTGACTGTGCTGGATTTTAAAATATCAGAAATTGTGTCTTTTCTCTGGTATATTGTTTTGTTGCATGTAAATTTTTTTAAAGGACTGTGGGTGCAATCCTAACCAGTACAGACCAGCACAATGTGCCCATTTCTCTGTTCCCACATTGGCGCATAAGAGGGGAGAACCTCTCATTTCTCCTAAATAAATCAATTTAGTGACCAGATGGTTTGGTTATATGAACATAAGTTTCCAATCAGCTTGCAATATTTTACTCGGAAGAATTTCTAGTAATTCTGAATGCTTGATCTAGTGGAGAAAGATAAAAGAAGACTTGGGATCTAAAAATGTTAGTCTCTTAAGAGCCAAAGGTTCAGTAATATCCCAAGGCAGAAATATCCATAAACATATCATTTCTTAAGGTTATAGTTCTAGTGCTTTTTTTGTCTCCAGAATTTAATAAATCCACATGGGAACAGTCGCTTGGCAGTGACACTGTCTTGATATTTAAGTCCTGACAGTGTGAATATAATTATAGAGAGTAGCCTTTGAATGAATTTTAATAACATGTATGCCCTATGAAGAGAATAGTTGCCTGAAATTTGAGTTATTAATCTCCTTCTTTTACTCATGTGCCTGCTTAGTTTTGGGCTGTAGGGAATATTCCAAAGCCCGAGTTCTGCAGATTCCTAAGAAATTTAATGTCTGAGAGAAGATCTATACATTTCAGCAAGGTCATGATTGCACAAGAAAACCACAAAAGGAGGGAGTGCAGCACCTACAGCAGAAGGGTTTGCTGTCAGGCTTTTCCAGATGTCCACCAGATCCAGTTCAGAAGATTTTTGTGCAGATCACTTGCCTGATCAAAAACCATGGGTGTGAATCAGATGTACACCCATCCTCATGTGAGTGCTTTCTGTCTTGCATTTTAATGTGCACCTTTACATAGAGAGACACACAGATACCTTGTGTAATTGTCATCCCAGTCGGATTCCCTGCCATGATATAGCATGCAGATGCCCCAAGGAGATGCTCGCTGAATAATGTAGGTTGGGGAGAGATATCAGCCTCTTGGGGAGTGGCAGCCTTTCCACCCAAGGAGAAGGCCATCCAGGGTTTTCCGATGTACTCTTTCTTCTAGTACATCATTGACAAGGAAAGGGCATCCCCCTGCTAGATACAAGGAGCCTGGCAGACCATCATTTAAGCTTTATGCCCTCATTCCAGAGCTCATGGACCGCTGTAGGTCTTATGACAGCTATATAATATGTCTGACAAGCAAAAGGCACAGATTGATTGAAAAAGAGCAGCTAGGATCCTGGTTCCTGACACTGCCACCAGGATCTATCCTCCCCCCCCCCCCCCAAATCTGCCCCGTCTCCCATCCCATTCTTACTCGGGGAGCTTCTTCTAGCTTCTTCCCGATAGCAACATAGTTCCATAAGAGAGAGAACTGAGGCTTGTGCTACAGTGTGGGTGATCTTTAAAACATGCACACATACACAAAGAGTGTGATCCAGTTTATGTTCACAAATACACCCTTACCATTCATAGCTATTTCTGCTAACTGGGCAAAGAAGATCCTTTCTGATTGTTAGTTTTCTTCTATTTAGTCTGGAAGGCTTTCTATTAAGCATTTACATAGAGATCAAGGTTTTTTTCCCACCAAAAATGGAAGGTATGTTCAGACAGTGGCATAGATAAGGGGTAGCAGTTGCATGGGCAACAGGCTTTATGCGGACAAGATGAGCTTGATTCTGGTGGCCAAAATTGTGAAAAACAGGATATGTTTAAATAATAATCCCATTATGCTATATATCTTTTGAAAGGTAATTTAATACAGAATACAATGAAGCGAACTGCATTGGAATATGTCTATTCTATCAAACGTTATGGCCAGTTAACCAGAAAATAAAAACCCAAATGCCAATGTAACAGAAAGTGAATTTCCTTAATTCAAAAGTGACCTATAAGAATTGACCTATGCCTTTTCTAACTGCTGTTTCTTTTTCATTTAGCAGGGAGAGAATAACCTTCTCTCTTTGCCTAAGCTCAGTGTCTCCAACAAATAAGGAGCACTCTTTATTTACTTTAATTTTGTTGTGGAAGGGGCTACAAGATCTTCTTTGAGTCCAGGTAGATAGATGCATTAATGATGCCACCAGCTGGGAGGAGGCAGCAGAGCAACTGGGTGGCTACTTGCTGGGGGGGAAGAGGTGGTTTCCCCCCAATCCTCCATTTTTCTTTTTTTAAAATCCCGGCATGATGTCACTTCTAGTTGTGACATCACATCTTGGTCAACATTTTGAGCATTGCACCAGGCTACATTATCATTAGCTATGTCACTGTTTTCAGGTAAGGTTGTCAAGCCTTTGCTTGTGGCATAATGTTGCAGGGGGCAGGAGCCCAACTCACAGGCAAGCGGAGGTGGTTTTTATTTTCCTCCTGCAGCAGTTTCTCAAGAACTGGGCTGTTTAAGTCTCCTGCCAGGCTGTCTTGATTTATTCGACAAGCTTCCTGCATCACTTCCATGTCCAAAGAGCTAGAAATGTAACCAGGAGATGGTCTAAATTTATGGAATTTGATTTCTTGGTTGGTTTTCCTTGGACATCAGATATGTTTGGAAACTTCAGTTTAAATTACAGTATTTGCTTCTGCTCATCATTCTGGTGCCGAGTCTTAAAAGTATGACCTTGAAATTCAACAATGTAATCAGCATAGTAGGAAAATCAACAACAGATATGAAACCCAGCAACTTCTAAGAATCACAGTATGGTGTTTCTCATTCTCTTCTTAAAAGACTGGGGCTCTGTGAACCAGTACACTGATGCAGAAGCAAACAATATTGCAAATGGATAAGCTTGCTTATATAGAAAATTAGAGCCCAGTGCTATGCATGGTTACTCAGACACGTCCCATTATAGTCATTGGGGCTTACACCAAGGGAAGTGAATAGGACTGTAGCCTTAATATGAAATACATCTCTTGTCCAGACTGAAAAGAGAAGTTAAATAACTCTGGCCTTGTTCACACTATTTGCCGAACCATAGTGTGGAACTACATTAGCAAGATTTTAAAGACAAGGTTTTTAAAGGGAGCATCAGGGGCAAGGAAAAGGGATGGGGAATGGGGGCATGGGGCAGGGAGGGGCTCTGGGATGGTGTGGATCAAGCAGGTGATGGCTGACACCAGATCTTATCCTTTTCCACAGTCTTCCTGTCCTTCTTTCCCACCTTGGATCTGCGCCAGGGCAAGAGATGGCACAAGGAAACCCATTGTGGTTTCTTTCATTTCATTTCCTTTTCCTGTAATCCTTTCCCCCCTGAAGCCTCCTAATCTCTTCCCCCTGCTGAATACAACACACCTACTTTTGGAGTGGGACTGTACCAGCAAGGGGAGACGGAGAAAAATAGGATTGGGCTAGTACTCTGATTCTGTCTCATCCTTTCTGGTATGCAGCTAGCATGATTTTTGCTTTGCCTGGTGTGACAAACTATGCTTCACACTTGTCCTTCAAAGAAGAATTGCAAAGGAACTTCATCTTTTGGTTTCCAGCCCTGGTTTGCAGGGCAAATATAGGCCATACTTTCCTGTTCATGTGAACTGACATACTAATATTTGTTGCAAATCAGAAAGAGGAGGAATGGAATCGGAGGGATCAAGTGATGAGAAGAGGGAGGAGAAGGAATGCATGCATGATGCCCTTGAGGACATGATGTCCTTCATGTAGGACATACATGATATCCTTCACGTGGCCGCGGTGGCAATGTTCCTATCTACTGCAGTGTGCATGCAGTTTTCAGAGAAGTAGGCAGTTATGAATATGTTCAGCTAACCTGTGGAACAAGAATTCTGATACCTTGTGAGCTACAGTAGTAGAATCAAGGTGTTTTCTCCTACACATGCAGACTCTCCAAAAGATGACTTTGTCTTTGGTTCTTTGGTGCACAGCTTCAAAAAGGAAAAATAGCAAAAATAAGTTTTAATTACATGTTTGCTACCTTACGCCAAAAGGCAGAGGAAAAGCTTTTGAGAACTAAGTAGTTAAAAAGCCATTAGAAAGAACTCTCTATGATGAGAAGAGCTTTTCTGTACAAGTTGGTGTAGAGCTTTCTGAAATTTGGGGCACTTTAAACTTTTTTATTTACATGACTGTGGAAGAACCATTATTGGAATTAATCAGTTTGATTTTTTCTTTCTACACCTCGTTGTAGGAATCTCTCTTCAGATGAATATTATCAGTTGAGCTGCTCATGGCTGACATTTACAGAGGACTGGAGTGGGGGGAAAAGAGAAACTAAATAGCACACTATGAAGGGAAAAAATGATTCATCTTTTCAAAAGTATCATGCATGCAGCCACAGGGAAAAATTCAGATTGTCATTCCTGCACCAGATGAGAACCAAGGGTGTGTGAAATTTGCCCCCATATTTCTGCAGGTATTTCCACTTCCCTGAATATTGGAACAGCATGTTTGGGGCCCTTACCAGCTAAAATGATAATGAAACTGTTCACCCCACCCCGTATCTTTTCAAGGGCTGCTGCTGATGCCTTTTCTACATTTTTCTTTTCATATAATGTGTGTGCTTTGGAGAAGGGAATGACTGACTGAATGAATGAAATGTAGCCCCTCTGTATCCATGGGTCCCATATCTGTAGTTTCACTTATCTGCTGTTCTCAGATTCTCTCTGATCACTCTTAGGAGTACGACTTGCCTCTCTTTATCTGCTAATGCTTTTCAAAAAGCTTTATCTTCCTTTGGAAAAGAAAGCAGACAGTGAGACTTATGGCTGCTAGGGGAAGCAACAATGGTGGCATTTTTTAAGCATGCAGCCAGTAGGTGCTTAACTACTTCTTATCAGTCCACTTTCTTCTGACAGCCATAAGATAGGGTTGTAAGTCATTATACTATTAAACAACCAAGGGCCTGATCCTATCCAGCTTTCCACTAATGCAGCAGTTCCAAGAGAGCATGCATTGCATTCTGTAGTGAAGGAAGCAACAGTTCCATTACATTTCTTCCATTGGACTGCACTGTGGCTGCATCCAGGCTGGAAAGCTGGATTGGGACCTGTCACCTAAAAGCCCACATATGTCTAATTCTCCTTTATCCCACGCAAGACGGCCCATAACCTAAAGTCAAAATAAGCCCTTTGCGTTGGAGCAATTAAGGAGACTTTCCATAAGATAACACTAGAAGGTGCCATAACTGCGTGGATCCGTAACTGCTCTGGATTTTGCCTTTATTCTCCTTTGTATGGAAACAATGAGAAAGTCTTGGATTTTGGAAATATGATTTCACACACCTTTTTCATATCAGTCTTGTAGTACAGATTACACACAAGCATCCTTTGCAGACCTGGTTAGAAACCAAGGATCTGGAACAGATCACTCACTCGTACTGACATTTTTATTGGTCTTCAAAAGTGTTGGGGTTTAATTGTTTCTTTGCTTTAGATTGACAGCTTAGCAGTCCTGGCAAAAGCTTCCTCCCCAAGTGTTACTTGAATTTATATGGAAGCCTAAGCTGTCTAGACAGTTGCAAATTTGTACTGTATTTTTGTTTATTTTGAAAGATTTTTTGTCCCGCCTTTCCTAATCCCTCCCTAAAATTCCCTGGCCGTTTGCAGATATAATAAATCAATATGAAATAAAATATAGGAGCATTAAAGCAGTCAAATTACTAGGTGACAATATAAGTAAGTCAGAGAATCAAAAACAGCAATCAGAAATTACTGGCAGTAACAGTAATTTCAGAGCAGAATCAGACTCAGTCAATGAAAGACTTGCTGAAACCAAAACATTTTTCCTCCTCTCCTAAGTGTTAGCAGGGAGGGGGTTTGTCTGTGACTGAGCAAATATGGAATTCCACATATTGGGCACAAGGACAGAGAAAGTCTTATTAGGTATTGTTGCCAGGTATATCTCCAGAGGCATCTGCAACATCTGTTCCCTATGAGACCTCGTGAGACTGGCAGATACATTTAGCAAGAGAGTCCTTCAAGAACTGCTATCAAAATCTGTGATGGTCATGTGGGGAGCCCTAGACCACTTGACATGGAATGACCCATTTTGTGACTTGTATATGTCCAAGTACACTCTCAAATCGGCCTTTTTTAGCCATGCTAGATGCTGTTTTAGGACCTTCATTCAGAGCACGATGCCATAGTCTTTTGAGACTGATAGATGCCAATGACTTGTATACACTGCTTAACATTGGGGATATAGTCTTGATCCTATTATTATGCGATTAGGTTGTTAAGCGAACATTCAGCCCAACTTATATAGTATGTTTTGTAAACAGAGAGCTCCTCTGGTGGTGGAAGTGGTTAAGACACTATGCCTGTTAACTAGCAGGCCAGGGTTCGAGACCCGGGTTCCCACAAGATGAGGATTTCCTTCTACAGGCAGGGGGTTGGACTAGATGATCCACTGGGTCGCTTCCAACTCTATGATTCTACGATTCCCTGCCAGACACTAACTGGCTTCACAGGCTACTGGAGATAGATTGTTTCTTGTTTGCATGAAGGGAGTCTTTCATTGTGTAAACAGACACTGTGCTGCAGACTATTAAAAATTTGTTGGCTTCATTAAGAGTCTCTTTGCTGTGTTTTGACCACTATTGTATATGTGGTCTGTCATTAATTGGAAGGTTGTTAAGTGACACATGTCTGTACTTTTCTCACATCCTTGAATGTGAATCACTGAAACTTATCCAAAGAATTTATGACTAGAGAAGGACTTTAGATTGTGAACCCTTTTGGGACAGGGAACCATTAGCCATTATTTTTTTCATTTTCTGTGTAAACCGCTTTGTGAACGTTTTGGTTGAAAAGTGGTATATAAGTACCAGAGAGACAGACAGACATAGAACAATCCTATAGAGAGATAGATTTGGAGCACAATCCTAACCATGTCTACTCAAAAGTAAGCCCCATTGTGCTCAATGGGTCTTACTTCCAGGAAAATGTCTTTAGGATTGCAGCCTTGGTGGACTGAAATAATGGAGAATTGAGATCAGAGTATAAAGAAACAATCCTGTCAGCAAAACATTTAATTTATTTTATTAAAGTGTATATCCTGCTTTCTTTTTGAGAACACACCCTGAAGTGGCTTACAGCAGTTAAGTGCAGATGGATAAAGATTTATGATGAATTCAACTGAATATAGCTTAAATAAAGTGCCCTTAGTGGGGTAGAAAGGCAAGGTATGTATGAATAAATAAATAGAAAGAAAGAAAGCCTTAGAGCACACTCCTGTGTCTACTCAAAAGTAAGCCCTATTGTGTTCAATGGGTCTTACTCCCAGAAAAGTGTCTATAGGATTGTACCCTTATTCACGGCAGCGACATGCTCTTATATATCTGCTATCAATTTATCTGCACAGGCACTTCTGAAAGAGTTTTTCTGCACGGCGATAGGCCTTTTACAACCAAGCTGTCTTTTCATTAGAAGTTTACACCCTTTAGTAGCCTGCTGGGATAACTGCGTGGCTTTCTTGTTGGCATTACATTGTTTTATTTAAATAGTTTGAGGAGCGAGGTGGAAGGAAGGAAGATAGCTGGGAAAAGTCCTGTTTGTATGTATTGAACAAGTCCTTAAGGGTGCAATCCTAACTGATTTGCCTTATCTCAAGAAGATCTCTGTGACTGCCCGCCCCCCACAACTACACGATGCGCTCAAGCCCACTGGTACAGCTATGCCACTGCTGAAAAGTTGAGTTGGATTGCACCTTAAGTCTGACTCTGTGCTGGAAACATTTTTGTTGAAAAGCAGAGTGCACAGAAAATAATGGGCAGCAGAAATTTGCATACCTAGCTAGACAGAAAGTTGGCCAATTCCCCATGTCAAACATTTAAGCAGTTTCTTTAGCACTGTATACCCAGAGCATCACTTGACCAGCCATATGTGTAACTTAACATCCAGAGTTCAGGATCCCTTACTCTCCATAAGAGTTTGCCTGTAGGTAATTGCTACTTGCCCCAGGCAGGTGGCAAGCTATATAGCTGTACTTTATTTCAGCCACCATTCTGTTGTCTTTCTGTGCTGACTCCTTATGTCAATATCTATATGGACGGTGAGCTACTTTGCAACAGGGGACTGAATTCTTATTCCTTATGCAATGTATGGAATATTTCATAGATTTTTTTCATTCTGAGAATTTGCTTTTTGTTGAGATGTTTTTGTTGAGTGATAAAACCTAGAGTGTAATTCCCTCCGGGCAAGAAGGTGTCTTCTTATTCCTTGCAAAGTGGAGGGGGTGGTGAAATCAAAGGAATTTTATAGCAGAGTGAAGAAAAGGAATCTTAAGCAGTGAGAAGTCATTATTGTACACATCAGCAATGTTTATACTAGCAATAGGGTAGGAGAAGCATAGGATAATTTGAACAAAAGATATACCATCTTTTCCAATATTAAGGATATCAATTCTTTATCAAGTTCTTCAAGATTAATTTTCAGTCTAAAGCCAAAACTATTTACTATGAAAAAGTTGATGCCATGCTTAAAAGCTATGATTAATTTGTTCACTGGTGATAAAAGCTTCTTTCTAAAGCATCCCTAGAGCATTCCTGATAAAAAAATATCTTTCTAATTTCAGTTTTTTTATTTGTTACCTAGTAGATCAACTTTTTCTTGTTATTTTCTTTAGACAATGGCTGCAATCCTAAGGATACTTTCCTGGGAGTAAGATCCATTGAACACAATGGGGCTTACTTTTGAGTAGACATGGTTAGGATTGTGCTCAATGTACTGATCTGCATCCAGCCACTTTTGGCACCTGCAAGAACAAAATTAACATGGCACTGTGAGTGCATCAAAAAGGGGTGGGCAGGCACCAACAAGGTGATTGGGTAGCATCAAGTTCTAAGGCTAAGAGCAGTGAATGGAGCCAACATTCAAGAGGGCATGGAATTCCCACACTTATTGTAGGTCGAAGCAGAGGTGGATGATGTGGAAACAGTTATCAGAGTGATAATAAAATCAAGCATTAAACAGACACCATAAAAACCTCACCTTCTACACGCTATTGCAAGGCTAATTGAATAAAAGTATTCTGATCCCCAACCCTGCCATAATAATTCAAAAATGAAAGGAGAAAGTCCCATAATTGTGGTGCTCCAACTGAGAATATTGGGGATCACACCAACCCTGGTGTGAGAGGACTGAATACACGAGAGAAAGAAGTTCTTCTGCAACCCTGCTCACAAACCATTAAGGACTTTAAATGTTCTAACCAGCATTGAATTGAGATCAGGATTTGACACATCGGAGTCAACTACATAACCCTGGAGTTATGGACCTATAGAATCATGTAACTGACAGCCGGTAACCTTATGGTCTACTGCACTGTGCAGTAACTGAAGTTTCCAGATCGTCTTCCAGAGCAGTTCAAAATAGACTGTATTACGGTACTCTGTTACCAAGGGGTGGACCAATTAATCAGGTCCAGTAGACTTGTATATGATTGGAGCTCCAAAGCTGGTCAAAACACTCCTGACTATAGTCACCACTCAGGACGCAATCTTATCCAGTTAGTCCAGCTATCCCCCATTTCCTCAGTGGTGTGGGAAGGCCAACAAATACAGTTGATTGAATAGTGTTGATTGACTTGTGCTGCCCTAACTGCACTGTCGATGATCCACGAACAATGGTTAATGCAGAAGGAAACCTACCAAGTTGCACATTTTTTCCTGAAGATGGAGAGCAAACACATGCTGAATCCACCTGCATTGGTGAATTTCCAGAGCAGGAGGACCTCTGTTTTGTCTGGATTTAATTTCAGTTTAGTAGCCCAACGGGTCCAAGCAAATTGTCCTTCTTTTCCATTCAAGGTGCATGTTAGTTCTGGACTACAGCACATGCCTGATTCATCTTCTACTCCACAGCTGGATCACAGTTTCATCTCAGATGAGTCTCTCAAGTGGTCCATTTATAGAGTGGGGAAGGGGGGGAAACAAAAAGAGAAGAAAAGAAGGCTGGGATTAAAATCTCAGGTGGGGATTAAGATGATGCCTTGGGTTCTGGCAATGCAGAAGCCTGCCGATCAAAGACATTGCAATGGAACATATGGGATAGAGTTGTCGTATGTTCCCCCAAAGCAGAGACAATCCTTTTGTCAAACAGAGACTGAGAATATTGACAAATGGGACAAAGGGTCCTGTCCCAATTTTGTGGAAGAGAATTATGGCAGCCCTAATAAGGGAGAAGGTATATCTCCCTTGGTGAGGCATACACACCATTTAAGAAAGGCGGCAAAGCCGTGTGATTTTTGTTATATATACATAAAGCCTTCGGAATATGGTGGAAAGAGGGCTATAAGTAATGGCCACCCCAAAAATAATTGCAAAGTCTTACAACTCCATTAGCCAGAAGAAGGGGAAAATAGCCGGCTTTTCATTTTAATGAGATGTCAGCCCTCACCCTTGCCGTCCTGCGCATCTTAATGCACCTGGCTGTCTGTGCTGACTTGGGGCTCGGAGGCTTTGTCATTACTTGGCAGTGCCTGTCTCTAATTCCTTGTGACACATGGTGCTAAAATCCTCCAGAACTGCGAGGTGAGATGGGAGAGGATTCCTGCAGACTGCCTCGCTGTGAGAGAGTTCATTTGCATTATTCATTAGGTGAGGGCATTGATTTGCATCTTGTTGAGGCTGTCTCTGTTTGGAGGCAGAGAGTTCTTGAGATTGCTAAATTTTTATGATATTAATATTGCTCGTC
Organism: Cryptoblepharus egeriae; assembly: GCA_030015325.1. Lineage (NCBI taxonomy): Eukaryota > Metazoa > Chordata > Lepidosauria > Squamata > Scincidae > Cryptoblepharus > Cryptoblepharus egeriae. The sequence continues at coordinate 107,059,254 of JAREYC010000003.1, read as the reverse complement.
AGGGAATAGAGCATCTCCATTTTCTGCTGGCCCGTATTTTGTCCTGTACTTATCACAAAGGCTTCCAAAAAAACTGTGCGCTCTCACCTCTTCATGCAAAGGGAAGCTTTTCCTATTTAAACAAACAGGCTCAGTTTTTTTATTACATAGTTAATATACACATATCTATATTTTTATTTGGCGGAAAAATAGCCCAGCTAGTCTTTGCTTCCAATTAGACTGTAATTGCAGGCTGCTTGCTATTTTTACAAGGCTATTCTTCAGATGCGCATGCCTCTCTTGCCGCAATGTTCTTGTGCACCGTTTAATAACATCTGCAATACTTTCTGTCATTTAGGTTGTCTGAAGCAATCGGCTGTTAAGGAGTTTATGTATTCTGTTCAATAGGACAGCTGTTGTGAAAGTTAAGGAACACAGGATTCGAGTTTCTTCTCTCCTCCTAAATCTCGTTAATTAATTTGCATTGTGCTTAACGCTCACTCTCAATTATTCATTCAGAAACCTTAGGGGGGCGGGAAACAGAGAAAGATCGAACAGGTTTCAGAGTCACATATGCTATGTACGTTTAGTTTTTCATTGTGTGTGGCATTATCGAACCATGCCAGGCTAGTGAATTCAAAGAAACACAACAGCAGCTTTTAACTCATGTTTTTCTAATAGAGATGGTGTAGATCCATTGACAGAGCAGTAAACATGGCCAAGAAAAATGCGCTAAATGCCAGTTTAGCAAGTCAGGAATGAATAAAAAGCTGGTTTCCTTATTTAGGAACAATATACCTCAATCAACAAAGAGAACAACATTTTTCAGTGTGTTTAATATTTAAATTTGTATCCTTATGTGGTGATTGGATGGCTGGGGGAGGGCTGAAACCAATAAAATGATATAATAATTCAGCTTTATTTTCCCAAGTATCAGAGCTAATACTAGAATTCCACTTCACTTGTGTGGGAAGATCTGGGCTAGGGGTTGAACTTCATGGTTTGCTAGGCAGGTAAACCTGGACTCCCACCCAAACTTGCAGCCCGAATTAATTAATTTCATCATATGGAGGGTATCAAAAATGTATAGCCTCAGGTGCCAAATGACTTTTGTATGCTACTGAAGGGAAGGGGGTGGGTTTATATAAATCTTGTCTCCCTCCCTGTTAACATAGGGAATTCACAAAGCTTATGCTGTGTAAACAGCAGGTTTCACATACCTCAAGTATTGGCATCCATCAGTCTCAAAAGACTATGGTATTGTGCTCGATGCTGTATGTGAAGCACAAAGACCTGGGTAGATTAATATGGAGGATAGGTTGTTACCAATGCAGCCAATCCCCCTTTTCCATGCCATTGAAATAGTTCAATGGAAAGGCAGAGCCAATAGGATTGGCTCCAGCTGCGTCGCAGAGCTGGGCTAAGGACAGGAGCTCACCCTGTCTTGTGGGGAGCCGGGTCTCAAACCCTGGCCTTCTGGTTAACAGTGTCTTAACTACTTGCGCCACCCACAAATAGCCATATTTTGTCAAACGACTCAGGACATGAAACGTGTCAGCTTTGTTGTTTCTCAGGAAAAGAAATTAGTTGCTTAGAAATATTATAACCTAAATGTTAAATGTTGCTTTTTTCCACTTTCTACTCTTTTGTTCTCACAGTCTGTCAGCAGCTTCAAAGTTCCCAATGAGGTTTTTGATGTTGTTGTTATTCTTGAAGCTTTCTTGTTGCTGCACCACTGAGGGCATTGGCTTTAGCACTGCTTGAAGCACTGCAGACGTTCCCAGCAGCCAGCTCCTGTTGCTGCTCCTTTTTCTGTCCTTTAAAATGTCCTGGGAATGACCCTATAGTACAGTGATTTTCAACCCATTTCATCTCATGGCACACTAACAAGGCACTGAAATTGTCAAGGCACACCATCAGTTGTTTTTACCATTGACAAGGCATACCAAGCTGTTCAAATCCCCAAATTTTCCTATTAATAAATGACTTTCCCCAAATTCCCATGCCACACCTGAGGACTATCCACAGCACACCAGTATGCCATGGCACACTGGTTGAAAATCACTGCTATAGCACATACTGCAAGGCCATTTCCTGTAGCATTCTTTAAAAGGAAAAAGAAAAAGGCAGGAGATGGTGCTAAGAACTGAACTAGTGTTTCAGGTGCTGCTGAAGTGGTCACTATCCACAGAGATGTGGCAAGAAAATGTTCAGAAGAAAAAAAATCTTGCTAATTCCAATTACCTTGGTGCAAGTTACAGGTCACCAGCAGCAACAGAAGTGGTAAAAGAGGTGTTATTGCACCTCATTATATTTTCTGCCTTTGAGAAAGAGAAGAGGCATTGGGAAGCAATCCAGATTAAGATGCTATTTCTCAAACCGTGGGTCGGGACATGAGCCAGTTTCACATGGGCTGTGTAGTGCTTAGCTCAGTCACAATTGAAAATATAAAGCTGAAAATGTAGGGTATGGAGCTCCTGGGCAAGGTGGTCTTCTGGTGGGAAAAGGGCTTTGCCCTTAGTTGGTGGGATGATGAGTCGGTGGAAAGGGGGACAGGCAACGTGGTTAGAGAAGGATCCAAGTTTGTGTTCTCCTGTGATTTTTGAACTGGAAAGTTTGAATTCCAGAACTATAACTGAACGAGCATGCTGTATAATGGGATCTTTGGTTGATCACTGCTTCAGTCTGAAGCCAAATTGATGAGGTCATTACCAGCCATTACATCACTTCTCTACATCACTTCTCTACATCACTACATAACATCTCCAAGAGGTGCCTATTGAGCTTCTTCTCCTATCTGCGCAGCATATAGATGTATAATATGTTTTTAGTTTCCTGAATGGTGGGATGGGAGTTGTCAGATAGTTGCTGAGCAATGAATGATAGCTCAGCGAGCATCAATTGGCCACTTAAGTGTGCAGCTCATTGAGTAACCTGGGCCGGATATAAAGACGAAATGGATGCTTTCTCATTTCTAAGTGGTAATCTGAGGAAAATGGATACTGCTTTACTTAAAAAAAACACGCTGCAGAAAGATTACAGAGGTTGGAAGACATTTGCTATATTTAGGCTTTCTTTTAATCTCTTCCAACAGTTAATGGATCAGGCATGTTTCTGAGAGATGCACAAATCCACATAATATTCCTGATTATTGTTCATTTGAATTGAGATTTAGCTGAAGGATGTCATGGCAGTCCCCTCACTCTCTCAGCTATGGATGAGATTACCCTACTGTCTGTATATCACAAGGAGCGAGCATGCCAGTCATTCCAGCAAAGATTGATGTTAAATTTAAACTCAGAAACTGTTCTCTCCTGGCTTGTCCTCTTTGTGTTGGCAGCCTATGGATAAGAGTTGCTTTTGGCAAATTTCACACACAGAGAGTCAGGCCACATACTTTTCAAAGATTCAGCCTTCACAGCTGAAGAAAACCCGAGGGTGAGAAGAGAATTGCCCCTTTTGGACCAATGCATCTTGATGTAAACTAGGACAGCTGGTGATAGCCCCATAAGTGCATCACTAAAAGCCAAATTACAAAAAGGGGCATAAAAATAGCAGCTGGCTCTCCAGTAAGTTCTTACCGTGTGCCAAAGTCTGTCATATGCACAACTGGTATGTTTCTAAATGTTCGGAGCACAACTGTTAGGGTTCTGAATGATTTTTATAACCCTGAAGATTCACGCTGGAACTTCTGCATTGATGTGCATACTCTATTTAAATGGTACTGGCTCCATGGGATTCCCCCTTATATGATTTATATTGTAATAGTTCCACTCCCATCATATTTGCCTGGAGTAAATAGACACGTCTTGCAAATTCTCAGTATACAACTTTGGAAGAAGGCCAATTCCTTCTTCATTGCTCCACCAAACTCCCATTGAAATGAATGGCAGCTTTGCCTCATTAAGGAATTCGGAGCCAGGGCTGCAATATGCAAAATACCAGTTACATATTATTTTTGCTTATCCCACATGAAGGAAATGAATATAGAAAGGCAAGTAACTCCATATGCTTGCCTACCCCCTGTCCACTTTGACATTAAATGTGACTTTTACATCAAGAAGGGGGAAATGCTCCTCACTGTTTATTCTTCCTATATTATTCGATGTCTTGAAGCCACTGGTACAAATCGTGAACTGTTTGATGTCTTGATGCCACTGATACAAACTACAAGCTGCACCGATCAATGGGGTTAAAAGGGAATTGCAATTTCACTGCCATGTCCATAATTAGTTTAAAAGGGTGCTATGATGCCAAAGAGAAGCTCTTCTAAAGTCAGACTACCAAAGTCAGGATGACAAAAAATCTTGATCTGTTTTCTCAAGACTTTGCAGTTTTTCTCCAAACTGGACTGATTTACAAACCTGAGTGTTGGCTCCTTTGTCATATGCTTAATCATTGGGATCCACATGCTCCTGCAACTACAGTGGGTAAAGTTTGAAAAAAGGATTATTTGACTCAGAAGTAAGCCCATCTGGCCTATCTGTATCAGTGCAACCCTTTGTACTTGACAAAATGTTCTTACTTCTGAGTAAAAAAAATAGCAGTGCTTTCAAACACCTCTATGAGGCAGGTGGCCACATGTCTTAACAAAAAACAAACCCCCCCCCCAAAAGTAGCACACCCAAAAAATGTAGGACATGACAAAATAATAGCTAAAAACACCCATATATATTGCTTTCAAGTGGTTAATTTATAAAACTGTATTGCATATTATTAAATTAAAAACTATTACATATAAAAAAGTAGAGGGTCCCTGGTAGGTTGCCCTGCCAGTCATAACTGCACCAGCCATAGTTGTTGAGTGCATTGCTCATCCCCAATTCAAAGCCGAAGATCCAACGTTGTCCAAAGACGCTTCCGTGGTCATTTGGTCAGCATGACTAGATGCCAAAGGCCCACAGAGCTCTATTACCTTTCCACCCAAGTGCTACTACTGAGCCACCACAGCTTTTCACAGAGAAAAGGCAAGATGAAAATATAATAACAGGCGCTACTACATCGTGTGGGCTGTAGTGTCTCAGTTGTTAAGATACCATGCTTGTTGATTTGATGGTCAAATCAAATGGGGATCTGGATTAGATAATTCCAGTCCAGAAAATGTGGACCCTGCCACTAAATGGGATAAATGCTGAAGAAGCTGCCTTTTTTGCACTACTTCATTGTACTACTAGTTTTTCCTTAACCATAAATGAAGAGAAGTGGATTATAATAACTGTGTCATCAAAAGAGCTGAGTATTGACTGTGCAATGTCGGTGCCAGTGACACTTGAAGCAATTCTGAAAGCAATATTTACTACATTTCTGCGGAGTGTGCTGAGGAAATCAGCCCTATGCTGTTATCTTTCCTAATTGGAAAACATAATGTGGAAAAATAGTGCATTTGCTGAATTGTGATGATGTGAGTTTGCCTCCTGGTTGGAATTATGAATAATCACAACTGGTAAAGCTGCATATCTGCCTCCACCTCCCCAAACTACCCTTCCAACCCCTTAATTAAACTGCTTCATTTTCTGGTTATTGCCAAAATGCGTGTCTAACTGTTGGAGAGGTATTTGATTGTACTTCCATTAGAATTGCATTTCTTCCAGCCATACAGGTGCAGTGAAAGAAATAAAATTAATTAAAGCCGTGGACATGTTTATCCCCTCCAGGTGCCATAAAAGGTACTGGCAGAGACATTTTTCAAGTAATTAACCAGACATTTTTGTATTTTCTAATGAGTTGTTGCTTGTCTCTCTTAAAATGCATCAAATGGTGTTCAGTGTCCCTCTGTAATCAGGTCTGGGAGAGGTCCGGAGACTAACGTGTTACAGAAGCAGGTGGATCAGTTTCCTTTTCTGACTTTCCACAGAGATAAGCCACAACAGAAATAGCTGCTTATTTACTGTTTAATGAGGTATGGAAGAGTTTTGTGTATGCAGGCATTTAATGCCCCACTTGCACCAAAGGAATACTGTTTTTTACAAATGGGAATGAAGCCTTCATAGCTCCTTCTTTTCAGTAAGCAGGGTTTATGTCCTTATCAGCAGTGAGCTCCAACCCAGGGTGACCATATGCCATAACAAAAGAAAAAAAAGAGGATAAGGGCCCTCAAAATGTAGGACAAATGAATTCTGGTGACAAATCTGAATTCTGAATTGCATAGATGTGTTTCAGATCCTTTGGTTCTTCCTTCTGCTGACAGTGTCATTGTGATGAGATGATATAGCTTCTCCGCAGCTGGTTTCATTAAAGCATTCTCCTCTAATGCGTACAAATATGTAATACAGAGCAATTTACATTTCTTTTGTATTGATTTCTATGACCAGAGAGGCAATCAATAGCAATTAGTTAATCCAAAATGGTTCTAGCTGGAAAAAGAAAGAAAATTCCACTTGATTAATCACTCCAGAGAAGATAATTTTCTACCACCTTCCCCTATACTTAGACCTGGGAACATTACATTCATACATTATGCCACAGCAGAATTCTCAGCTCCAAAGTAACAGCAATGTAACTCCAAGGTATGGGAACAGACATTGCCTTATCTTAAGGATGCCTTACCCCCAAATGCAGGATGCAGCATATGCCCACTGGCATAGCTATGCCAGTGCTGAAAAGTTAATTAGAATTCCATCCTAAGGGTGAAATCCTAAGTCTTTCTACTCAGAAGTAAGTCCCATTGTGTTCTATTGGACTTATTCTCAGGAAAGTATATATAGGATTGCAGTCAAACAGTGTAATCCTAAGCATGTCTACTCAAAAGTAAGCCCCATTGTGTTCAATGGGTCTTACTCCCAGGAAAATGTCTTTAGGATTGTAGCCTAAGGCTACAATCCAGAGTAACTACGGGAGCAAGTAAGACACATTATGGGCAAAATCCAGAGCAGTTACGGGTCCACACAGTTACATTACCCTTAGTGTCATCTTATGGAAAGTCTCCTTAACTGCTCCGGAGCAAAGGGCTTAATTTGACTTTAGGATATGGGCCATAGTGTATCTGTAGTTACTGCACCACCCAGTGAAAACCTATGGGAAATTCATATTGCAATCCAGAGCAAATTGTTCTTACACCGGAGCAAGGACTACCCATAGCTCCTCTGGATTGTGCCCTAAGTCTAACAAATTTTCCATAGAACCATTGTTTTAAAAGGCAGGATGCACCTCTTACCTCCTTTACTTAGGAGTTGCACTACCCTCACCACAGAGCTGGAAAATTGGTTAGGATTGTGCTCAATGTACCTTAGAACATAATCACTCCAAGACCTACAGCTTTAATTCACAATAAGTTTTGTAGTTATGAATAACATAAAAACATAAGATCTTGGGTAGCAAGCTTGATGAAGTACTCCAGATTTTAAGCAAAAGAAAAAGGGAGAATTTGGAAAGATCTGAGCATGGTTTCATTGAACCCATAGTCTGCAATTAGACCAATCAAGAATAAATATCAACACTGAAAAGCTAAATCCCCCTCTGAATTTTTGTTCTCCTTTTTCCCGGGTCTTCCCATTTCTGGACATGGGCTATCAGATCCAGTAAGATCCAGGTCCATATTAAGGACCATAATGAATACAGAAGTTCCTACAAAGAAAGTTCTGATGTCTTTATAAATGTATCACTCAGTGCAATCCCAAGTTTGTCTACACAAAAGTAAGTCCTATTCTATTCAATGAGGCCTACTCCCAGGAAAGTGTATCTAGGATTGCAGCCGCTATTAGTTTTTGCTACAATGAAAATAAACCACATGCAATAGGGACAAGGAGCATTAAAGGAAAGGTGTGCTGATCTTCTTAATTGTTGATGATCATCCATGATGCCAATGTGTGATTGACAATGTACACTTCATTTGCACGCTTTCCCTTGAACTCCTTACTTCCCTCCATTTCTTGTAATAAATTAAATTTGCGTATTGGTGAAAAATTCACTTTTCTGGACTGCAGTCATTATCTTTTGTAGTAATTTCAGGTGTAAATATGTGAGGCTTTTTGAAGGTCACATGGTTTGGGGGAAGGATCTGTGATATTACTGAGTGAATACGCTACAAAATACTAGAAGTCTCACACAATTTTCAATATCTGTTTATTTTTTTCTTTTTAAATAAAATTAAATAAATACTAGAAGCCTCAAAAAGGTTTCCAAAATGATGAATCAGAAAGGACGTATGAAACAAGATTTTGTGAGGAGCACAAAAAATGGATATAATTGAGTGAAAAATACTCAAGTGAATTCAAGGTTCTCTGGCAAAATGCCCACATGTTGACATTAGGGAACAAGTGTAGTATATGTCTATGCTATGCAAATAACATGACTGTTGAGCCCAATCCTATGCCTGTCTACTCAGAAGCAAATCCCATTATAGTCAATGGAGTTTACTCCCAGAAAATTGTGACTAGCATAAGTCTCTGTGTGTAATTGTCTCCAGGGGGAGTTGCCAAAATCCCAAAATATCGTTAAAAACATTTGAAATTGACATTTTAAGGCATTTTGGAAGATCTCTCTCTCTTTATGAGAAGAACAGAATATCATCAAGTTGAAAATTAAAACAGACAGCACTTTGTGTTGCCAAATGATTCTGGAACTGATTTGATTTGTGAGTACACTGCTGATGCATCCTATAATCTGAAATGTAGTGGGGGAAAGAAAACAAAGCAGTTCAGTTTGGGTTTTGCTCTTGTCCAGTCCATGTAATGTAAAATAGTCAAAGTAAAGGTTTTTCTCCAAAGAGTAGAAATCCACTGAACTGGGTCTGAAGCTGAGGGTAAAAAAAAAAATGTGACATCCATCCATTCCCTCATCCCTCTATCCCCTGCTTTTCCCATGCCAAAGCAGCATAACAAAGCTTTTATCCTTTGTCTTCACAACCACCCTGTGAGGTAGGTGGTGATGCTGAGATAGAGTGCCCAAGGTCATCCAGGAAGCTTCATTTCTTTTAAAAATGATTTTGTAGAATTTTTTGAGGATCATGGTGAGGTTTTGCTGGGATAATCCATCTAAGCCATACTCCTTTGATAAATAGTAAATAACTAAATAATGGCTGGCTGTTTGAAATCAATATGTGTTGAAACTTTCCAGAGTGGAAATAAATGATAGAGAACACAATCCTAACCATGTCTACTCAAAAGTATGCACCATTGTGTTCAGTGGGTCTTACGCCCAGGAAAGTGTCTTTAGGATTGCAGCATTTAAGTACAACTGGTAGTACCCATGCCACTTTTATCTTAGTTGGTTCCTTCAACTCTCTTTCCTCTCAGGTTTCTGTGATGATCATTTATGAATTATCTGTATATCCAACCATTCTTCCATTTTGAAACTTGTTAGCATACTTACCCTACAATCCAGAGTAACTACGGGAGCACGTAAGAGACATTATGTGTACCCGTAGTTACTGCACTACCCAGTGAAAACTTATGGGAAATTCATATTGCAATCCAGAGCAAATTGTTCTTACACCGGAGCAAAGACTCCACGTAGTTACTCTGGATTGCGCCCTTAGGCTGCAATCTGAACCTCCACTTAGGCCTGCCTAAGCACTGGCATAAGTCCTCCTATCAGGGATGAGCACCACATCGTATAGATAGTATGGCTAGCAGGGCAACCTTCGGGGCAGTGGCATAGCAAATATTCACATACCCAGAGCAAAGCTCAAAATATTTCCTGGAAGTGATGTTATAACTGGAAGTAACATCATGTTTGGGATTTTTAAAAAAAATTGGGGAGAAACCTGCTTTCTCCAGCAACTTGCCACTGTTCAATCGCATGGGTCATTTTTGAATTAAGAAAACCCACTTTTTTCTTCCTTAAGCAGCTGATATTTTCATTTTCTGGTTAATTTGGCCATATCTTTTAATAGAATACAGACATTCAAAAGAGTTGTTACAATCTGCATTAAATTACCTTTCCATTGATATATAACATCATGGTATTATTATTAATCCATACCCAATTTTTCATAATTTTGATCACTAGTGTCAAGTTCAGCTTGTTGCCCTCCCTAATGCTTGCTACCTGGTTCAACTGCTACCCCCTGTACCCCTTTAGCTTCGCCACTTTGCAGGGCACCCCTTTACCTTTACTACATCACATGGTCCACCTATTTGAAGTACCACCAGAAGTAACTTCGAGTAACATCATCATCAGTTATTTCTGGATTGGGAGGCCATATATGTAGCAATATACACAGCAATAAGAGGCTCAAAATAGGTGGGAAGTCTTTTTCAAGCATGGAAAATAATATGCTTCAGAGTTCTACCCACCAAGCCAAGACTCCAACACAGTTCATTGCATTGTGTTCGTGGTCTCAGTGCTGGATATCAGGTGTGCAGTGCTCTATAAGCATCATCAGACACCATCTAAGTACCACTGGTAATACCCATGACACTGGTTGAGAAATACTGCCTTAGCAAGCAAATTTGAGCCTAATGCTATAGCTGACAATGGCTTGTTTACATTGCTGCTTTGATACATTTGTAACTTTTTTCCGATTTTGGCTTTTCTGATTAAAAAACAACAACAACCAAAAAATCCATTGCACATGAAATGAGGATATTCATTGAGCAAGATGTTTTCTCTTTATCATGCTTTAATATTTACTTATTTATGTCCGAGGTCTTGGCTTCACAGCAGTAAGTATTCCCCAAACATCCTAACGGCATCCAAAACTTTCTGAAGCTTGAAGTGAGGCTAGCTAGTCATACAGGCTGTAAATGAAATGCAGCATGAACAGTTTCAAAGTCCATAAGGAAAGGGCTTTCTGGGAAAATCAATTTTAACAATTGATATATTACATCCCTTATTGGAAGAGAAAAGTGCTTGTAGCATCTTGGAAAACATTCCATGCACGAGCCAGTTTCTTTTACTGTGCCTGCTGACAGGCCTAATCTCTTACTACCTTTTATATTCATAAGACAAACCTTTTGCTTTCTTGCAAATTTCAGCCTAAAGACTTTATTGTTGATTTCTGAGCCAACGGGTTTTTACTGCTGTTGATTAAACCGCCATACAAATACATTGAAATCTGTTAATTAAATAGAATACATATTCATATCCCCTTGGTACAAACACCGAAATACAGGGTAGCTGCACGTACTTGCTTTGCCTCACATGCAAAGACCTCACACTTCTTAACTTGCTTCTTCCTGTCTTTGGTCCCTTTTATTGACTGCTTTGCTGTCAAAATTTAAATTGTAAGCTCCCTTGGGCAATGGTCTAAATTTTTGTTAATTATTTCGTAATTGGTATGCTCATTAGATTTAAAGGCGTTCCCCACTTTTTGACTTTTCGTTTTCTGAGGGTTTCACTATTTCAACACTGTTATACCCATAACTCATTCATTGAACGCATGCCTCACTCTTTCCCCTTCTCTGCTGGTCTAAAGGGCTAAAATTGTCTTCCTTACTGTTGATTTGCATGTGACGTGGTGATCAAACTGTTTTACCCTTAAAATACCAACTGGGTCAATATGATCCGCCAGGAAGTTTGTGTTGTGTTTTTTACTGGAATTTATTATTATTACTTGACAAGACTTTCTGACTTTTTTCCTGCTATTTAGACAGTTACAATTCTAAAAGCATGAAACTTTTGAATTTAAAATTTTTCTGCAAATTCCAATTTATACATAGGATACAAATCGGGTCAAATTTGACCAGTGTTGCCTTTCACTGGTTATTCAATATTTTGCTAGCTAAAATTATACTTAAAATTCATGATTTCACAATATTTAGTATAAAATAATTGTACTAAAACTATAGTGCAGTGTCCAGTGGATTTTCTGTTACAGGCTGGGGGTTGGACTAGATGACCCACAGGATCCCTTCCAACTCTAGGATTCTCTATGTCATGGATAGCCACAAAATATCTTCATTTCTTATGGGAAACATAAGGGCAATCCCCTGCTGAGACCATCTGCATATTTTTTGTTGTTGGAAACCTTCATCTACCCTTGGGAAAAGCAACACCTACATATCATTTGTTTGTTAAGGGAAACCTATCCCGCCTGATTTTTATTTCTGCTTCAACACCCAGACCACTCCATTTGTCTTCTCCTGTTGGATTTGAAAGATGTAAGTTTGCTGGTGGTGTATGTATGTTATCCTCAATCTCGGTTCCTCTACCAGAGGCCTGGGAGTTTGAGGGTTCTGCGCAGTATCTTAGCTGTTCCTAGCAATGCGCTTTTCTGGATCGAGTGTTCTGATGTCCTTCCTGGGATCTGTTTGAGCCATTTTTCCAGCTTGGATGTCTCAGCCCCTAGTGCTCCAATCACTATTGGGATCACATTCACCTTCACTTTCCCCATCCTTTCTAATTCCTCCTTCAAACCCTGATACTTTTCCACCTTTTCATGCTCTTTTTCCTGATGTTGCTGTCATTTGGTATTGCTACATCTATCACTGGGCTGTCTTCTGGGCCTTATCTACCATCACAGTGTCTGGCTGGTTAGCCAGTACCTTCTTGTCTGTCTGGATTTGGAAGTCCCACAGGACCTTAGCCCTGTCATTCTCCACCACCTTCTGAGGGGTCTCCCATCTGGTCTTGGGAAGGGTTAGACCATAGGCTGAGCAGATGTTCCTATACACGATGCCGGCTACTTGGTTGTGCCGTTCAACGTATGCTGTTCCTGCCTGCATCTTACACCCTGCCATGATGTGTTGGATTGTTTCTGACATTTCTCTGCACGGCCTGCACTTTGGGTCTTCTCTTGTATGGTAAATCCCCGCTTCTATGGATCTGGTACTTAGTGCCTGTTCTTGTGCTGCCATGATGAGGGCTTCAGTGCTATCTTTGAAGCCAGCTTTTTCCAGCCACTGATAGGATTTCTCAATGTCAGCGACTTCAGTTATCTGGCGATGGCATATCCCATGCAGGGTCTTATCTTGCCAGGATAATATAATATATATTATTTATATATATATAAATATAAATAAAATGTGACTGTGGGAAGTGTGGGAATATTTTTGCTCTTGTATTTACTATTTACTATCTTGTATTTACTAATATTTACTAGGTCCCTTTCAACTCTAGGATTCTATGATTCTATGATTTGATTTTGCTCTTGTGGTGTTTGATGGCTGGCTGATCATCCTAGGCACAGTGTTTTGGGAGTAGTAGTAGATTTGTAGAATTGACCCGTGCAGTCTCTTAGGTGATAAAAATTGTACTAAAAATCATTATTTCACAATAAAAATAATTATACTAAAATTTGACACATTTATTCATTATATGTATGATATATGTACATCATATGTACATTATATGTATCTAACTATAGTACAGGGTCATATTGAACCATGTTGCCTTTTATTGGTTATTCAATATTTTGCTAGCTAAAATTGTACTGAAAATCATCATACTTATACTATTATAATCATAATTATAATCATAATTATAATCATAATTATACTAAAACTTGACACAACATAGGCAGGACAATCCAGAGCAACTAATCTGTCCACATAAAAGCCCTTAGGCTGCCCTATCTAACACTAGGTTGGAGCAACTGCAAGATGCTCCAGCCCAGTTACTCTGGAAGAGGCTTAGGGCAGAGCAAGGCAAGATAGGGTGCCCTAAGAGAGGTGGACCTGCTCTGCCCTAACTGGGGCAGCCTAAGCAGCTCAGGAGAGGCAAGTTGAGGGCATGTTTAGCATTGCCTAGGGCAGAGCAGTTACTCTGTATCCAGAGCCTGTTTCCAAGGCAGAAATGCCCTCTTCCAGCCCTCAGTTATACCACCTCAGGAGCAGGTATAGTAATGAGTAGACCCATAGGGGTCCATGATAAGGCAGAGTAAGAATGGCAGTGTTGACCAAAAATCTGAGTTCTTGGCCATCCTAGCTGCAACCCCTGCCTCTCAACCTCAGGATATGGAACAAACTACATCTGCCCACAAACCTCAGGATACAGCAGGCCACTCCAAGAAGCCCCTTCTATTCACTGTAGAATGTACTGGCATCTCATCAGGGACTCCTTATAAGGCAGGCACCCAGTGGTGTCACCAGACTGGTGCGGCTGATGTGGGCTGCATTGGGTGATGCGCTCCGTATGGGGTGATGTGCCGGAGGAGTTTGACTGTCCTTTGGCAGGCCCTGGGCATCAGCACCCCCATTCAGGCCTGCTCCAAGGCAGATCAGCAGCCAGAAGCTGCCACTTGTCTGAGGAGCTGGCCTGAACGGCCATCTGAGGTACACTGCGCAGAAACACACTGAGCATGCCGAACAGCTTCAGAGGAAACTTCCTTAGAGCAGAGAAAGTCCGCGCCTCTGCACAGCCATTCGGCCTCACTCAGGAGGCGGAGCGACAGCCGAATGGCTTCAGAAAGAGTACTGCACAGGCACCAACTCTGACGCCTGCACAGTCTCCCCCGAAGCCAAAAGGCTTCAGAAAAGTACTGCGCAGGTGTCAGAGATGGTGCCTGTGCAGTACTCTTTCTGAAGCCAACTGGCGCCAACTTTGGTGACTGCGCAGTCCAGGTAGGGGGGGCGCGCATCCCAGGGATGACGCACAGACTTCTGCACCAGGTGATGTGCAGAGTCATGTCACCACTGTAGCACCACAGCTGTTCCTTGTTCAGTGTGATCTGAGGGGTGACTCCTCAGGAGCAAGTCTTCCCCTTGTGTCAATTACTTAGCATGCTCTGGAGCAGTTAGGGCAGCCCAGGCTTCCTGACTCTCTGGATTCAGCATAACTTTCTGCTCTGGATACAGAATAGTTAGGAGAGTGCAGTTAGGTCAGAGCAGGCTGAATTTGCTCTGGATTGTGTCCTTATACATTATATGAACATTGTATGTACCTAACTATAGTACAGGGTCGCACGGGTCAAAATTGACCCGTGCAGTCTCTTAGGTGATAAAAATTGCACTAAAATTTTTTTATTTCACAATAAAAATAATTATACTAAAACTTGACACATTTATTCATTATATGTATAATATATGTACATCATATGTGCATTATATGTACCTAACCATAGTACAGGGTCGTATGGGTCAAATTGACCTGTGCCATCGTCCGCGTGAAAAAAAAATCCCGGTATTCTAAGGGTTTAGGCTTTTCCTTATTTCCTTATAACATTATTTAGATACATAATTGCCCTGCTAACTGGGCAAGAGACACTCTTTCAAGTGGGTGCTCTTCTTTTATTTAGCAGGGGGAGAGTAACTGGCCCTACACACCCCAGCAATGTCTGTTCTAGTGGCTTCTGCTGGTGTTCTTTTTGCACTTTAGATTGTGAGCCCTTTTGGGACAGGGACTCATTACCTATTAATTAGCTATTAATTTTTTTTCATTTTCTTGTAAACCACTTTGTGAACTTTTCAGTTGAAAAGCGGTATATAAATACTGTAGATAGATAGATAGATAATTCATTGCCCTCATGCCTTTGTTCATTTTACTGTATTTTGTTATATATTTGCAATGTGTTAATAAATATATGTTATTTAGGCTTTGTAAGTGATATTTTTGTCATTTTTGTGGCCGTTTTGTATATGCAAGCTGAAAAAGACGGGGTTCCACTTTTCAACAGTTTTTACTTTTGGACTGTGCTGCAGTCCCTAACCCACTCAATAAGTGGGGGCTGCTTGTATATAAGAATGTTTCACATCAAATCAAACAACATGGGATAAATAAATATATCACAACCATCATTTCCCATTTTCCCCAATTAATGTTTGGAGTACTGTCTCCAAACTGGCATCCCCGAACTCAGATACCATCCAGTTCCTGATAACTAGATCCTGCACTGATGACAAGCCATAGCACTGAATAACTGCGTTTCATTTAACCAGTTATTGACATATTAGAATCGATTACAGCATTTCCAAACAGATGGCAAAGGAGTTTCTCTTGACTAAACAATTTACAATGAAATCTTACATTCATTGCCAGAACTGAGAGTGAGACTATTTCCATGAATACTATCAATATTGATGCTTTTGCACTGAGATGCAACTCTGCGCTCAGAATAAACTATATTAATCTCATCTGAAAAATTTTTATTTTTAAATTAACATGCCTTTGAACACAGAGTGTATTTTCCCATGCTTGGCTTTTCTTATCGTGCGGTGTATTGATTAAAATATTTTATGATTGGCTTTCTCCAGATCCTTCAGGAGCGAGGCTTTAGTAAGTGGGCTTTTGTTGAAGTTTGAGAGCAGCTGGGCTTGGTGCTTGACCTCTGTGTTTGACATCTTTACAGTTTCTCAAACCATCAGCGGTCGGGTAGTCCAGGATTATGATGACTGACAGTTCAAAAATACTGTGATCGGTTGTGTCTAACCTGTGTCAAGCTGAAGAATATTTAAATCAATAATAATGCTATCAGAAGTGGAAAATCAAATGCAAAGTAATTCCCTGAGCTTCCTATATATAATGACACTTGCTCTTTTTGATGAATTTCTAATGCAGTCTTGCACAGAAGAACTGGGGAAAAATGTGCGGGACCAGAAGAGTGAATACTTTCCTTATTCTGCTCATCACTTATGCTTATGCTTATGCTTATGCTTCTTTTCCTCCTAAAATTTATAAGCCACTTTCATCAATCGTGTTCAAGGCAGTACTAATTACATTTCAAATAACAAATTTGGTAGTTTCCCAATTTGGACTAGTATTTGTGCAAGCCAGAGAGAATATTTCCAATGACTGGCCATCCTTGGCAGCATGACATGCCACATTTCATTTTGCACCATAGAGTAGGGATTATTCCCTGTGTGCTAGGGCAGTGATTCTCAAAGTGAGGGTCGAGACTACCTGGGGGGTGTCTCAACTTTATTTCACGACTTAATGGTCGTGAAAAGCTGGGCACTGCCATCTTAGATTCTGGCATTGGCACTGTCATCTTGGAAGGGGGCACTGAGGCTACAATCCATACTTTCCTGGGAGTAAGTCTCAGTGAACACAAAGGACTTACTTCCAAGTAGGCATGGAGGAGCTCTGGCATCACAGTGAAGTCACTTCCTGTTTGATGTCACTTTCAGCCATGACATCACTTTGAGATTGATGACATCGTTTCTGGAAAGGGGTTCTGAACAGATTGTCATTCTCAGAATCAGATCCTCAGCTGAAATGCTTGAGAACCAATGTGCTAGGACAGGGGTGTCCAACCTTTTAGCTTTCCTGGGCTGCATTGGAAGAAGATGAGTTGGTTTGGGCCGCACATAAATACTAATGACCTCTGATCATCAAAAAAACCTTAGAAAACATAGTTAACATATAAAAGTTACTTACCCTACAATCCAGAGTAACTCCAGGAGCACATAAGAGGCATTATGAGCACCTGTAGTTACTGCACAACCTAGTGAAAACCTATAGGAAATTCATACTGCAATCCAGAGCAAATTGTTCTTACACCGGAGCAAGGACTCCCCATAGTTACTCTGGATTGCGCCCTTAGTGAGATGTTTGACATTGTTTCTGAGCCACCAATGCATCCATATTTGCTACCAGAAGAGGCTTACCTGAGGGCATGTTTACTTCCAAGGAATGAGAGGTCTACTCCCAAGAAAGTGTGGCTAGGATTGCATCCATCCTGGGCAGATCTACACAAAAGTAAGCCCCATTACAGCCAATGGGCTTACTCCCAAGAAAGTGTGGCTAGGGGGCAACCTGAGAGCTCCATCCTGGGCAGATCTACAAAAAAGTAAGCACCATTACAGCCAGTGGGCTTACTCCCAAGAAAGCCTCTCCAGTCCCCCTCCCCCTACTGCAGGGTCCCTTTTAATTATTTCTTCTCCAGCTCTTCGTCCACGTGGCTGCAACTGGTTTTTGGCTTTGGAGGCAGTGACCTCTGCAGTGGCTGTAGGTTCTCTGATTGTGCAGCAGTGCTGCAGGCAATGGCTGAGTAAGGCTGTGGAGGAGCCTCTGGAGTGGGGGTGCAGTGGGCAACGGGTGGCAGCGGAGCCTCTGCTCTGCTGCAGGGTGCGGGCAGGTACCTTGCCTGCCAACCTGCTGTGGGAGGCAGGCAGGCAGGCAGCTGCTGAGCTGCCCGATGGCTGGTGGCCAGCCAGAATTGCGGCAATGGCAGCAGAGAGGCAGAGCGAGAAGGGAACACGCTGCTGCCTGGCCACTCTGCTATGCACACAGCTAATGGCCGGCAGAGTTTCACGAGCTGGGAAGGCAGAGGTGCATGCTGGGAAGCCCAGAGCTGTTCACACACAGTTTTAAGATGGCAGTGCCCATGGAGCTTCTTTTACTGGACCCCACTGTCGGGCCGCATCCATGGCCATCCTGGGCCGCATGTGGCCTATGGGCCGCGCGTTGGACAGGCCAGAGCTAGGATGTGAGAAAGACTAGCTATAATAGTTTACTTTGTGGAAAGCTTTTTGATGTAATAAAGCCTTAAATTATGCAGTGCCTCCTATTTTCTAAAGGGGAAATCCAGAAGAACAGTTGTATATAGTTTCACAACCCTATATGTCAAGATCTGTGCTTTTATCTGGCCTTTAGAATAATAAACATAATTAATTAAACATAATTACTTCTTTAAAAGTTCGTATTTTGAAAAAAAAAAACTAGTTGCAGTTAGAAAGAATAAAGAGAACCAGGGGCATAGGGTGGTGCTGTTTGTGCAGGCTGCACCTGTGATTTGCCAGAGGGGGATGACGCGGCAAGGGGTTTGAAAACCCCTCTGGCATGTCACCTCCCTCCTGGAACGTCACTTCCTGATCTCTCAAGCCCAGCGCCAAGCTGGTTTGCCTGACCATAGGCTTGGGAAACCCAGTGCATATATGTTACGGTTGCATATGCAAACTGGGCTTCCCCAGCCCAGGGCAAGGCAAGCCAGCTCAGCTCTGGGCTTGGGAAATCCAATGCACATGTGAGATGATTGCACATGTGCTCTGCACATCTGGAGCCTCCAGCCCTGAGTGACTCAGGGCTGGAGGCTCCAGAGACACAGTACACAGGTAGGGTTATTGTTCGTTTTCGGATTCCATCCTTTAATAAGTATCTAATTAATAAGTATCTAATTCAGTTTCTAATTAAACTGAAGTCTCCACAAATTCATATTCTATACATTTGTGGAACCACAGCTGAAAGGTTTTGTTCAGGAGGTCTACTGTAGCTTCTAACATTTTAACAAAGCTCTTTCAGCTTAATTTATGTGCTTAGTTCTACTGCAATGCCTATCCAAGGTGCTATAGAGATTTCAAGTGATGGGAAATAATACTCACTCTATCATACAGTGGGCATTTATGTGTTCTCAGTACAGATACTGTTAAGGATCTAAAGTTTTACCCCCTTAATTTCCATTGTTGACAGTGGTAGAGGTTTAAGCATGCGTTTGATCCATCTTTTGAAATCAGTGAAACAAAGCATCCTGAAAAGTTTTCCCCTTTTAAGAATCTTTATAATGGAATGCTAAATCCAATGGCAGAACCATAGCTCGGTCAATACATGCAAAAGGAGTCTCCAAATCCAGGCCCAGGGACCAGATGTGGCCTTGGTGAGCATCAATGTGACCCTTGGCAAGAATCCTCTATCCAACCCTTCGGCAAGCCTTGTAAACTACTCCAATGCATTCTCATATCTAAATTTATGTAAATTTATTCAAATTTGAAATGTAAATTATTTTTCTGGCCCCCATCACACTGTCAGAGAAATGATATGGCCCTCCTGCAAAAAGGTTTAGAGACCCCTGCATAAGTTATGACAAGGTCAAGCTCTGGCATTTCCAGACAGAACTGGGGAAGACATCTGCCTGAAATGCTTGAGAACTGCTGACCCTCAAAACAGATAATGCTTGGCTAGGTTGATAAAGAATCTGATCCAATGGTTAACTTGCAGCCTGGTTGGAAGAAGATATTAAGGTAAACACTGCCAGGCTATGAGCCATTCAGTTTATTTATTGTATTTCTGTTGTGGGAAAAATGTGCCCTGCACTTTCCTATCTGGAAACACTCGAATACTGGGCTGTAACCAATAGAATGAATTTCAACAGGGAGAAGTACAAGGTTCTGCACTTAGGAAATCAAAATCAAAACTCAGGTATAAAATGGGGGATACTTGGCTTGGCAGCACAACATGTGAGCAGGATCTTGGAGTTGCCATGGATCATAAGTTGAACATGAGTCAGCAGCGTGACATGTCTGCAAAGAAGGCAAATGCCATTTTAGGCTGCATTAAGATGTCTGTAGCTTCCAAGTCACAAGAAGTTCTAGTTCCTCTTTACTCTGCATTGGTCAGACCTCACCTTGAGTACTGTGTTCAGTTCTGGGCACCTCACTTGAAGAAAGATGCAGCCAAACTGGAGCAAGTCCAGAGGAGAGCAACAAGAATGATCAGTGGGATGAAAGGAAAGTCTTACGAGGAAAGGTTGGGGGAACTTGGGATGTTCAGCCTGGAGAAGAGGAGGCTGAGGGGAGACATGATTGCCCTCTTCAGATACCTGAAGGGCTGTCATAGGGAGGAAGGGGCTCATTTGTTCATAGCTGAAAGCAGAACTAGAACCAATGGGTACAAACTGCAAGAGAGGAGATTCCGGTTGGATAGCGGGAAAAATTCCTGACAGTGAGGGCAGTTCTGCAGTGGAACAGATTGCCAAGGGAGGTGGTGGACTCTCCCTCCCTGGGGATCTTCAAGCAGAGGCTTGATGAGCACCTGTTGGGGTTGGTCTAGGAGGATTTTCTGCTACAGGCAGGGGGTTGGACTAGATGACCTACTTGGTCCCTTCCAACTCTGATTCTATGATTCTATCTCATAAAGCTGGAACTCAAGGTGACTTGATGGGGGAAAAAATCAAAACAAAGAAGCAGCACAATCCTATTGCTGCTCTGATCTGGCATTAGGCACTTGTGGTGGCTCTCACAAGTGCCATAAGGCATGTTCATAGCTGTTTGGGAGTACACTGGGACAGTACAGTAGACTCCCAAAATTTGCAGGGATTACGTTTTATAACCACCTGCAAATTTTGATAAACCATTAATTTTGAAGGCCCCTACACCCCAACAACCAGGGGGGAGATGGAGGGGCAGGTGGGAAGATGGAGCTCAGGGAGGAGATGGAGGCCAGGGGGAAGATGAAGGATGTCAGGGTCCCCCTTCCTCATGGGAACCTTACTTACTGGCTGGTCTACTGGTGATTTGGGGGATTGGAGAGCCAGGGAAGGAAGGTAAAGCTGCACTCCAGCTGGCCGGCAACAGGGGAGAGCATTCCTCTGGGCCTTTACTTTACTCTGAGTTGCATCCTGGGCTGCACCAAACCCTCACTGGCTAGCTGGCCTGCCTACTGCAGCCAGGTTGACCAATAGTCCCCTTTTCCCAGGACATGTTTTCTTTTTTAATCTTGTGTCCTGGGAAAAAATCTTCACCACCCTACTTTGCCATGTCCTATTTTTTTGATATCTTACATTTTTGTGTGGTTTGTCCTCTTTTGCAGTTATGACATCTGGTCCCCCTGGTTCCTGTAGAGGTTAGGACTGAATCCTAAAAAAAAGGAACTTTAAAACAAAGTACAAATGGAAAACAGTGACAGCCTGTCACTGGGTATCCTATAGGACTTCTTGATTAAGAACAATATAGACCATATATAACATACAGTGGTGCCTCACTTAAAGAGCTTAATTTGTTCCAGAGGCATGCTCTTTAAGTGGAACGCTCTTTATGTGAAGCAGATTTTCCCATAGGAAACAATGGAAACTCAGATGATTTGTTCCACAACCCCCAAAATATTCATATAAAAATATTAACTGCATGTAAAAATGAGGACAAAACACTGGAATTGAATTCAAAACACTATAATATAATACAGACCACAATTACTGTAATAAAACACTGTAATCAGTGATGAGATTCAAAGAAATTAACAACCAGTTCTATGCCCATCTGGCAGCCACTTTTAAATGGCTATTTTTAAACTTTATATGTACTATCTCGCCTTAACAACCAGTTCTATAGAGTAGGTGCGAACCTGCTGGAGCCCACCACTGACTGTAATATTCTGTACAGTAAAAAAAGAAAAGAAAAACCTTTATGGCCAAGGATGACTGATTTTCACTAAGAGCCACTGGTGACTTTCTGAGCAACTTTCACAAGGAACCTCTCTCTGTGTGAGAGATCTAAATAGGCAGTCTGCAACAGCAGAGGGGGAATGATCCTATGCTGCCTACTCAGAATCAAGCCCCATTAAATCCACTGGGGCTTACTCACCGGAAAGTGTGTAGGCTGCATTTTGCATGCACAGCAACATCAGAAGGAAAAGTGCAGGCAGGGAAGGTAGTGGGGGGCAGAGGGGTGGTTGTAATGGGGTCCAGGTGGGGGGGGGCTTCCTTGGGGGCAAGGGGTCTGTTTGAGGGGGCTGCAGAGGGGGTGCAGGAGAGTATTCCCTCCTACCTTATGGAGGTTGCATAGGCTGGGCTGACCAAGTTCTCTGGCTGTAGGAGAAGAGCAGCCTCTTTGCTCCCCTGATGAAGAGGCTTTTCAGCTCTTCTGCCCCCTCTGCTGGTCTCTTCCATGTACTGCCAGGGGGGGGAGAAACTCCTGCCTCACTCCCTCAGCCCAGCCAATGCTGGGGACAGACAGGGAGAAGGACAGGGAGCCCAGCCAATGGGCACTCGTTATGCAAAAAATACTCTTTAAGCAAAGCGAAACTACACAGAAATTTTTGCTCTTTAAGTGGAACGGTCTTTATGCAAGGCACTTGTTAAGCAAGGCACCACTGTATATAGTCTTGAATGCTCTGTCAGAATCCTAGCAGATGTTCAGTGCAGATTTCTCCTTAGGACAACGGTCGCTCAAAGAGTTTCCAACTATCTTCACAGGATCCATCAGTTTCTGTGCCTCCTGGTGCATTTCATCTTTAGAAAAGTATTGTGGATGGTTTTAAAACAAGAAATAATTAATTCTCTTTACCTGGACAGAAAGAGCTAGAGTTCCCATTTGTTACTGAAGGAATAGATATGTGCTGTAAGGAACTGTAGGATAATTAATTTCTCAGCATTCAGCACTGTAAGCTCCATGTTTTGGAGACAAAGCATTATCTATTTTTTCCCCTTTCTAATGAGGTTATATTATGTTTTCATTATGATTTCACTGCACTGTTTCTTCAGTGTTTTTTTTCCGATCCTTGTCACATTTAAAATGTCAGCCGCTCAGATTTCTTGAACACCGAGGATTCAAGTGGCCACAAGTTGTGTTCTCAGGCTACAGCCCAAGGTACTATAGAGCAGTGAACAATAAGGAAAGGATTGATATAATGCAAGTCCTCAGGTTTTGAAAGCAAGGCCTTCATTGAGCTAAGTGACAATTTCTTACTTCTGCCTGTTCGGTGTTCTGATAAATCACACTTGTTCCTTGGCTCTTAAAAAAAAATCCAACTCACTCTACCTTTGATATAAAAAGAGAAAAATAAATGTAGTGAGCATAAGTAGGTAATGGAAGTGCCGGAGTTATTTATTTGATAATTATGTGTGTGGGTGTGCAGTCTCCGTCTCCAATTGGCTGAATTGCTGTGAAAGGAGGGAATGTTCACAAACATGTTCTCAGGGAAGAAGCTTGTCAGAATATTTGAAAGATCTGTTTCTGTGAGAGATGGGGAAGTTGTAACTTTGGCTGCAATGAGAGTATTGAATACTCAAGAAAGTAGTTTTGTGGGACATGATGAGAGAAGAGAGATTTCATGCTGGCCTGGGGGTGTTGCAAAATGCCATAAGGCACATCTGCACCACTTCTGGGGAGGTCAGGCCAGTGCACGGGTATGCGCTCCCCATACCACCACAGGAACAGGAAAATGGGTGAGTTGTGCTGGCCTAAATTGGTTAGGATTGTGCCCATATGGTTATGGGGAAGCATGAATCCCGAGAGGGATGATGGATGACTAGAGGTGTTTCCAAAGAATAAACACAATGTGCTTACTAAACACAATGTCTTACTAAACACACTAAACTTCATAAAAACTACACAACTGTTCTTAAATCAGTTCCAAAGGCTGCAATCCTAATCTGCAGTTAGGCCAGCCTAAGCCCCGGCATAAATCCTGCGCTGACCTGGAGGTGTCACAAAAGTGCCATAAGGCACTTCTACACCAGACGGGGGAGGGGGGTTTAGGTCAGTGTACATTCATGTGCCTGCCTCTCCACACCATAGTGGGAATATATGCCAGGGGAGTAAGACCAGTCATAAATTGGTTAGGATTGCACCCTAACTCAACCAACTGTTCCTAAATCAAACATCCAAACAGCAGATTTGGAATCCTGCACAGTGATCACATCATGTCAGATCACTGGTTTTGCATTATTAGATGTTGCTGGAGAAAAAGACAAGATAGGGGACTACTGTTTGGGGTAGCAACCATGCATGTAGAATAAAGCTCTAGTTCTTCCTTCTTAGACCCACATTATGTGTTTAAACTGATGTGTTTGCTGCCACCTCCTGGTTGTTCATGTGCCATTCAGGGCTTGGCCTACTGATGAGGCTGGGTGAAGCAACTGATTTAACAGGCGGGGGGAGGGGGACTGGTGGGTGACCAGGCAGCAGTGATGGGGAATCAGGGCATGGGAGCATTATGGACCATGTGCATACACACACACACACACACACACACTTAAAGGGGAACAATGAAATTTAGGCACGGGTTGAAATGCCAGCTTTATTTGGGCAGAGCCTACATTGAGAGTATACATAAAGGTTTCTGATTCTGTGGTTATGCAATCATCACATTTTACAAGCATATTTCATAAATGAGATATGTCCCAAGGCACTACATCTTGCATGGTTTACAATGCAATGTTAGAAGAGCTTTATGATCAGAATTTCTGTTCATGCATCAGTTCAGACTGGCATGATGTGCAAAAACGGCTGAGAAAATGCACAGAGACCCAGAATTATACCACAGTAGGAACATTAGCTTTTCCTACTGCCCTGCATCACCTTCATACAGAATCTGCTACATCTATTCAAGGTAATACACATTCAGAAGTTCAAGCTGATCTGCCTTTTGTGGAATTTTTTTTAAAAAAACTATCTGCTCAGTTGATTATCATCGTTCTCACCAATATGGCAGCAACTTCAGTGCTGCTAGTTGTCATTGATTTCACACCAACCATGTGCATGGTATCAAAGAAGCAGCCCTTAAAATACTGTTTCACACCAGACCACCAGTGTAGTTTCCTTGTTCCTTCCAGACTTGCTGCAGAGATATATGAAAATTATCAGAGAGATAAAGTACTTGTAGAGGTAGGAGGGGAACTGGGAGGGATTGGCAGATTATGGGATCAGCTGAGACGGGTGGAACTAATTCACCATAGGGTGTACAAGGCTGTCATCTGAAGTGGAAGATCAGCATGACAGGGCAAGGAAAAACTTTGTGACCCTTACCCCTATCACCATGGGTATCATTTATTTGTTCGTTTGTTGCTGAAAACCAGGCACTACCATCCTTACTGGAGGAAAAATATGGGTAGTTACAACTTTTCTTTAGGAGGAGTGATTTCAGTGGGAAAACAGTGCAAGAGGCAAGGGCTAAGAAGAACTTGGACAAATTAGACAAGTTCCTAGAGGAAAGGACCATCACAGATTACAAGCCATAAGGGGTGTGCAATCATGGACAACCTCAAAATGCCAGTCGCAAGGGAGGGCACCAGGATGCAGGTATCATGTGTATTCCTTGAGGCATCTGGTTAGCTGCTGTGAGATACAGGAAGCTGGACTAGATAGGCCCTTGGCCTGATCCAGTGGAGGCTGTTCTTATGTTTTTATGTTCTTAACTTCTCTGTTGGGTTTCTGATGAGTCACTGCATTGGACCTGAGAGTCAGGTGGCACACCTGGAACAGTAACTCATACAGAGGGTGTGCTTATTCTGAGGGCAGATAATGTTATGACTACTCCTTTGGAGTAAAATAAGATAGTCATGTGCGTTTCAAATCCCAGAAATAGTGTCTCTGAGATTGAAAGTTTGGAAAACTCTGGATGAGAAGAAACCTGGTTTTTTAGAGCAAAGCTGAGTTGTCTCAGGCCAGCGCATGACTGCTGTGGTGTAAAAGCCATTTCTATGTAGGACTGGCATTAGGACCTGCAGGACCCAATTGGAACTATTTTTTTGTGGGGTCCCAGCTTCACAACCATACGAGATTATAGACTTTATAGGCGGCTGCTGAAGAAATTGCTCAAAATTGAAACAATTGGAGATCACTTTTTGCCTGATATGCTACTTAGCTTGCCTGATAGTAGCTACTTACCTTAGGCTGCACTCCTAACCTTCAGTTATTCCAGCCCAACATAAGTCCTATGCTGACCTGGGAGGGTCTCCAAAGTGCCCTAAGACACTTCTGTACCTCTCCTGGGTACAGAAACATGTGCCTGCCTTCCTACATTTCCACAGGAATGGAAAGATCAGTGAGTTCTGCTGGTTTAGGTTAGGCTTGCACCCTAAGAAAACACTGGGGTAGAATGCAAAGCAGTCAAAATGTGCATTTAAGTGCATATGAGTTAAAGAAAAATTGAATCGAAATATATTTTAATATAAATTTGCATACAGGACTAGCAGCCTAATTCTGTGGGGCCTTAGCCTCCAAAGCAACACTTGTACCAAAATGAATGTCAAAATGATACCTGCTTGAGCTGGTACAGAACCAAAGAGTCCATGTTGGGCTGTCTAGGCCAGGAAGGAGGATATGATATTATAGCAGAACCGGCTACTGTCTCCACCCCACATCCCAAAATGCCTGAGCGTCCTCTCCCACCAGCTCTGCACTCCATGGTACTAAAACACTTCAGCTCTGGCTGGCGGGATTCCTTAGTCACTCTTTGGAGGCATCGTCTGCCAACTGGCACTAGTCTTGGCACCAGTGCTATGGCTCTAGTTCTAGATCAAAAGTATCTTATGGCACTTTTGTGACAGTGGCTCTGGTGGTGTGAGCAAACTGCAGGTGCTAGAGCATAATAGAATCAGTTTCTAGATTACCTTAGTATGAGGGATCCATGTGTGTGGAAACCCAATTTGGAGCAATTGTTCCAAGTGGTTTAAATCTGGACCTGTTGTTACAAGACCAATATTCTTTCACCACATCTTTCATTTTGCTTTTCATTCATCACTTTAATATGCATGACGAAAAGCACTAATGCCTTCCTTTGCTTTTCTAACTGTTTCTGAACTCCCACATTCTTATCACTGGCCAAAGAGATGAAAGAAACAGGCCGAAAGAATTAAGAAGCTTAAGGATCTAAGCAGAGGCCAGCCAGATGACTCAGAACTACAGAGAACAAGTTCATAGAGATGTCAGTGTAAAGTTCAAAAATTCTTAGATAGGTCCACGCATTTATCTAACGCCAAAGTGACAGTCTCAGCCAGGAAAATGATTGGCTTTTTGCTCTATGACACGATGAAGAAGAAAGCGTGTTGTTTTTTTCCCTGGCCCTGTTGCACCTCTCCTGATATAAATGATTTATTAGCAAAGTTGAATAGCGGAAAATTGTGCGTCCAATACTACAGCATCCCTTCCAGGCAATCTTGATATAGCTTGTGGCTTTAGTTCCCATTGAAACTGATAGCAGGCCAAGAGCACGACTTTGGTGCTCACCACATATATCTATGCACTTGTCAAATGTATCACCCAAATCCTCACCCCAATTAAACTTAAGTGCTTGGATTTAAACCAATTTAATTGCAGTGACTTTGGTGAGATTCAATCTTTTTATGCCCAGGTACATTAGTTTAACAAGGCTGTAGATTTGGATGCACATTAGAAGTCCTGAGTAAATGGTTGCCCTCTTCCCTCTATCCTCCTTTAGGATAACAGGCAGGATTTGAATCACCATAAAATGTCTCAAAATACAAGGGACTGAAGAACAATGCTCAAGGCATTTATATTTTGTTCTACCAAAGCAACCTTGTGGGGTATCCTGACTTCTGCTTTGATCATGGCTGGAACTTTTGCTGCCAGCCCCAGGAAGTTCTACCAGTTCTTTGCAGGGCTTCCCACGCTTCCCAGACTCTGTCAG
The DNA here is from genome assembly GCA_030015325.1 of Cryptoblepharus egeriae. Classification (NCBI taxonomy): domain Eukaryota; kingdom Metazoa; phylum Chordata; class Lepidosauria; order Squamata; family Scincidae; genus Cryptoblepharus; species Cryptoblepharus egeriae. Next base: position 107,031,378 of record JAREYC010000003.1, on the reverse strand, counting down.
AATCCTTGGGGAGCCTAACAATACCCCCTGTTCCCCAATGTGGGGCAATCCTATAGATCATGTCACTGCCAAAGATCTTCCCCCCACAAAGACTTAGGGAGAAAGTAGATGTCACCCAAAGTTTGAGGACCATTGGACTATAGAACTTTCATCCAATGTTCCACTGCTGAAAGAAGTGCACATATAATGTATCCATATGTTTCTGAGCAGAACAGATATGGAGTGCTCTGCAATAATGTTACCATCAAACCCCAGAGAACTGGAAAGGAAATTATGCAGGGTTTCCATTCTAGGGTCTCATAGTATAGGATCACAGGGTGCAGGGTCTAGGTTGCATGGTCATATCATGACTAGGTTGCAGGGGTCTAGGTTGCAGCCATGGCTACACAGCTTACAAGGAATGCTGTTTCTTTTTTTGGTTCTTTCTTGTTACTGACAGGTCACAAACTATGTAGGCAGAGGGGCACTTCATAAATAGAACTGTGGGGGATGAGTATTCTTCATCCTAACCTCATTCCCATTCAGGACTTTTTCACTGATGTCTTCCCATAATATTCTAAATTCCAGCAGCTCATGATAACTTTCCCCTAAAGTTCCCACTGCATTGACCTGGTCAATCAGTTCTTCATGATTAGTTAAGATCAGGTCAAGGATGGCTCCTCGCCTCATTGTTTCCTCCACTTTCTGGACCATGAAGTTATTTTCCAGATATGCACACTGGGCTTCACCCACACACACACACACACACACACACACAGAGAGAGAGAGAGAGAGAGAGAGAGAGAGAGAGAGAGAGAGAGAGAGAGAGAGAGAGAGGTATGGATGCATAGAGAGGACAAAGAAGTTCAAGGTTGGCTGACCAGCCAGTGATGAAGTTTATCAATTTTGATGAAGTTCCTCAGTGTTGGTAGCCTGGAGAGCAAGGAACAGGAAAGCCACTTGGCACAATGGTTATCCAACAGAGGATGAAATAGGGGTGACTTCCCCTTCCCACACCATGCCCATATAGTAAGTAATAGAATTCCCATAGTCTCATGTTGAGCCAGCATCTCGTGTTGTCCTCGTTGGCAATTAAACCAAGGTTGTTTAATTTCACACTGGATGAAAATTAAGCCTCTGGTTCTTTATATTGCAGTGTGCCTTTCATTAGGGAAAGAAAGACAAGCATATCAGCTTCTGTTGAACCTGAGGCCAAGGAAATCTCTTTTCTCTACCATTTCCCTCATTGAATATGCACAGCCCACAAGGATCTGTCTGTCATTTGCAGTTAGGCGTCTGCATTTCCCCCTTTTATTTGGAGAGCACTTGTCCTTTTTTGTTCTACTTTGACACCGACACTGTGTTGTGCTTCACGCTGAACACAAAAGCATGTGCCCCCCGTGTTGCTCAGTCATTGGCATCACCTACGCCACCTGCAATTAGCATTCCTTGGTGCCAGCCGGCCTTTTTATACTGAGCATAACATCCTAACTTTGTCAAGTTAGGAAACAAAATAAGCTCCAACCAGCATGCCAATTCAGGGTGATTATATTCATTGCTATTCAGGTCAGTGCTCAGATTAATTATTATGTTTGTGTAGCATGTTTGTTAAGTGGTTGCCTGATTGCTCTTCAGAAGATTGATTACTTGTTACATTTACCTTGTGGTTTATGTGGGGGAAACTGTGGCTTGATTTCATCAATTCAAGACACATAGAGGTCGAGGAGGGCAGGTGGGAATTATGGGTTGCTCTCTTGGTGGAATCACGTTCAGACTGAAATTACATCAAAGGCATTAATAGGTTATGTGCACCTTTTGGATCTTCTGTGGGGACCATAAAGTATGTCGGTATTGTTAAATTTTTTTTTATAATTCACGAAGGCTGTAATCCTGACTTTCACTTAGGCTGGCTTAAGCCCTAGCATAAATCCTATGCTGACTTGGGGTTGTCACAAAAGTGCCTTAAGACACTTGTGCGCCACTCTTGGGGGAGGATTAGGCCAATGCGCAAACATGCGCTTTGCCTACCTATATTACCACGGAAGACCGATGAATTGTGCTGGCCAAAGTTAGCATTGCACCTACGATGCTTAATCAGACTTTGTCCACTTTTACTGATCCCTCCTTTGTCACAACTTTATTACCAATCCAAAAATTACTTTTTATGAAACACAATTTGTTAGTGAACTTCAAGAATTCTTGAAATAGAAGAACGGGATAGTGAGATGTATCTATCTGCATGCATGTATGTATGTGTGTGAGAGAGACAGATAGCCCGTTTTGCTAGGAAATATACAATTTTAGCAATACAATAGACTAGTCACATTTCTTTCTTTTTTTTATTTTGACATTTAATTTTCTGGTTCATATCATATTCTTCCCCTACACATATATAGCCCACAACTATTTTCAGTCATGGCTATGCCCACAATAACATTGAGACGATTCAGTGGGAAACGTGTTGTGCATGGATACAAGTGGAAGCAACATTTTCTAGCTGCTGGTGCCAGGCAGGATACCAGGAATGACTGCTTTGTGGTGTCGTCAGCCTTTTTCATTTTGATTTTTCTCTCAATGTGCCTTATTTCATATGCTAGGAGGAAATGGCTCACAGGAAGTAGGTAAATAGTTTTCAACCAGTGTGCCATGGCATATTGTTGTGCCATGAATTGTCCACAAGTGTGCTGAGGAGTTTGGGGTCATTCATATATATATATATATTTACACACACACACACACATACTATCTGCAGCATGATCTGCTTTGTCACTTGTCAAAAATCTGATGGTGTCCCTGGACCATTTTAGTGTCCTGACAGTCTGCTGTAAGATGGAGAGTTTAAAATCTGTTAGCAAATGCTACACACTCCCACATCAAGACATGTCTCAGCTGCCCAAAATCTGCTGAAATTGAAATGGCACCCAATGCTTCTACACATTAGCAAGGATTCTAGTGAGTTTTCCTGGGAATGTCCATATTTTGTATAGCCTTTTCTGGAAGATCCTCTCTGTGTGTCCTTATTTTTTTTTGGGGGGGAAAGATGGGGCTTACTCCCAGGACAGTGTGGAGAGGACTGCAGCCTCAGAGCCCCATCCTATGCAGGTCTACTCAGAAGTAAGTCCCATGACAGTCAATGGGGCTTACTCCCAGGATAGTGTGGAGAGGACTGCAGCCTCAGAGCCCCATCCTATGCAGGTCTACTCAGAAGTAAGTCCCATGACAGTCAATGGGACTTACTCCCAGGAAAGTGTGGTTAGGGTTACTGGGGGGCACTAACAAAAACAGATTTTTTCAAAAATATTTTCCCCTTTAAATTCTCCCCGGCCCCGCCCCCTGACCCTGGCCCTGCCCCCTGACCCCAACCCGCCCCCTGACCCAGCCTGGCCCTGCCCACTTCTGGGGAACTGGTTGTTGGGCCAGGCTGGGCCCATCACTGATAGGAGTTATATTCTACATTTTGGCAAAAGGAGCAAGACTATGCAGTAGAGCACCTCTTGCCACACTGTGCACATTTCCTTCTGTCCTCATGGTAATAATGCAAGATGTCTTAGGCAACTCTCCGAGTCACCTTGAAATCAGTTTTTGGGAATCACATGGTTTATGTGGGTAACTCCTCCTTCCCACATCACTGGCATCATACAAGAAAGGGGTCAGACAGAAGCATGAGAGAGGGCAATAACAGCTGAAAGTGAATTAAAGCAATATCACCCAATGAAGTTTCACTTCCTCTGTGGATGAAAGAGAGGCAGGTTTATGAAATATCACTATTGGAAGTCACATTTCCTATTCAAATCAATCGTATGCCCCAGAGAGAGCCACTATTTTTAATATAATGCCTTGAATGGCAGTGAAAAGCAACTTAAGCTATGGGAGTTTTTCTTTCTTAAACATTCTTCAGAGTTGGATGTTTGTACAAAAAAAAAATCTGCCCCTCTCTGGGTGGCAGCAATTCCATATATTTATTGAATTTTCATAGAAACAGCTCAGAATTTAGGGGATTTCCTGCAAGCCAAGAACATTCAGAGTGAGATGCATCTGTCAACCATTTGCAAAAGAGGACAATTTACCATAGTTAGGGTGCAATCCTATGCCCATCTACTCAGAAGTAAGCCCCATTATATTTAATAGTGCTTACTCCCAGAAAAATGTTTTTACGATTGCAGTCTTAGATGCCATCTCCTCATTATAGTTATCAGAGGGTACTAATGAACCTCTGGATAAAATTTCCTCCAATTTGGCTTTTGATTATGACTTTGATCGCCCATCAAAAAATAAATGGGAAAATGGAATACTGAACAAAACTCATTGCTTTTTGAAGGGGAAAGCATGTCTGAATTTTAGATTTGCTATTATTAGCATAAATGACTCCACTGTGCAACTCAAAATGTATGATGATTTAATATTTTATATTCTATCAGAACTTAGTTGCAAACTCTAGGAAAGAAACAAAAGATGAGCAATTTCCAAAGCTTCTTGATGTGGTAAGTGTAAGAATAAGGAGTGTATGAATTGTATGTTCATAACTCCTACCATTAGTATAGGATTTCCCAAGTGATGAGCCTTCTGTCACAGTATTTTGCCTTAAAAAACTAAGATATCTCATTAAGAAGAAAAGATCAGAATTTATTAATGATTAATGGGAAATGCTGTTAATGGGAAAGGCTGTTACAAGCAATTTCACAAAACGAAACAAGTCAGGACTATCTTGAATGGTTCTTGTTGTGCGGCAAATCCTGATCTATACTGCTTGTCAGATTCATTGTGCAATCCTAACTTTCACTGGAACAGGCAGGATAGTTGATCTGCACTTATCCAGCACAAGTTTGGGTCTATCTCCAAAGATTTCACAGAGTCGAGAAGAGCAGTCTGAGTCTGTCCCAGGCAATCTGTTTCCTCCAACATCTTGTGTTTACTGAACTGCATTTCTTATGCAGCCTTGTGTTTAGAAACAGGACAATCATTACTGAAACCAGGTTAATAGCTATTAAATACTGTTGTGCCTATTTTATCACTATGACCCTCCAGTCTTTATGATGTGTCTTGAACCTAATGGCCTAATTTGCTTCAACTGACCTAGCGGTAATTCAGTGTATCCATTGTAGACATTTCAATCCAGTGTAGACTTCTTGATGTTGAAAGGCAGATTCTTTCTAGCAGCATTTCTCAAAGTGGGGGTCAGGACCCCTTTGGGGGTCACCTAGAGCTTTCCTGGGGGTCGCCTAAAGCCCCCTGGTGCAGGGGACCAGGTCAGGCTTGCCAGACCTCCGACTGTACCTGCGCGCACACTATTGTATATAGTAGTCTCTAGATTAGTTTGCTCTTCAAGTTGAGTCTTGGAATCTGCATGGATTCCATTCAGGGAAACTTCTTGGATGCAGATTTTCTCTGTGCCTCCAAAATCTTATAAACAGTGAAAAAATCACATCCAGTTTTCATTTTCTGCTCTCTCTCCTTTTTGTAAGCACTCGCTCCTTTCTCTCCTCCCTTGCATGTAAGCACATGCAACTGGTTAAAGATATACCGTAGGTGTTCTGTCCTCTATTTTATCTGGTCACTCTGGCTCTACCACTGAGGTACATCATCTCCATAGCTGGCGGATGTTGTCCATCTGTTGCCCATTGATCTTCTTGTTGCTCACCAATTCCCAGTCTTTTGGTGCTGTCAGAATTTTGAAGGAGGCAGATGTGAATCAATTGTGACCATTTTTGTGATATTAAATGATTTATAGGTACCTAAAGCTTTCGAAGAGCCACTTCACAGTTTAGGCATACATCCAGTGCGGTGTAGTGGTAAGTGCGCCCAACTAGTGATCCCGCTTCAATGCCCCACTCTGTCGTGAAGTATGTCACTACCTCCCAGGCCTCACTCCCCTCACAGGGTTGTTGTGAAGTTAAATGGGAAGCAAATCTATGCATTGTCCTCAGCTTCTTAGTAGGTTAGAAAAGTATAATAATAATAATAATATAGAAAAGTAGTAGTTAGAAATGTAATATAACAATAAATCAAAATCTTTTGTTGTGAATGTGACAAATACATGCTCACAACATGTGCTTCATAAAGATATGAAGATATGACTGGCTACAGGTCCCTGTTAAACTTAAGCTCAGCAGGCGACCTGGGTTTGCATCTGCATAATGTCTGAAGTGGCCATTTGCTAGCAGGAGGTGGTGTTAGAAATTGTCTCAAATAAGGGAGAGTTGATCTTTTGCAAAATACTGAAAATAGGAGAATGAAAGATTTAAAAAGAAAACACAGAAACACAGTGTAAGGAATATTGAATACTGATTCAGTATGCAAGACTAATTCCCGAGTAAAAGGATATATTCATGAGCCTTGCTTTAGTATTTTCTTATTTTTTTCCCCCTAAGCACAGTTTTTACCCTTTACTAATCTGCATTCACTTTTTGTTTCTCCATTGCCTTGGGTGAAACATGTTATTTGGAGAGAAAACTGGCTCCATCCTTCAAATTCATTCTAAAGTCCTTAGCAAACATTCAGCAATTTATAACCCTAACCCTTTATTTTTTTAAAAAAATCATCTTGAAAGATTCATTTTTATTTTGCACCCACAGCATATCTATCTATCTATCTATCTATCTATCTATCTATCTATCTATCTATCTATCTATCTATCTATGGCTGCAATCCTAAAGACACTTTCTTGGAAGTAAGACCCATTGAACACAATGGGGCTTACATCTGAGTAGACATGGTTAGGATTGTGCTCTATATCTACCTACTTACCTACTGCTTTTCGACTGAAAAGTTCACAAAGTGGCTTACAAGAAAATGCAAAAAAATTAATAGCTAATTAATAGCTAATGGGTCCCTGTCCCAAAAGGGCTCACAATCTAAAATGCAAAAGAACACCAGCCCAGCAGAAGCCACTTGGACAGAAATTGCTGGGGGTGTGTAGGGCCAGTTACTCTCCCCCTGCTCAATAAAAGAGCAGCACCCACTTGAAAGAGTGTCTCTTGCTCAGTTAGCAGGGGTCTTGCTCCCCTTTTATAATACATTTTCCCATGCATTTTTCATTGCCTGATATGTACAATAGCTTATTGTTTTTTTTCCCAAGTAAAACTTTTTTCAGAAGCAAATTTGCTTTGATTTGACATTTCTCATCAGAATCGAGGACTCATGGGAGGTGATCATGACAACGGACATGCTCCAACTGCCTGAAACAGATTACTCATTTTCACCCAAAAGATGGAAGTCCCTCCACAGAGCAAATCAATTCCTTGAAGTGACAGCCTATTTGTTCTGAAAGCCAAAAGATATCCCTACAGACGCGGATCCAGCTGGCGTTAAACTCTTGTGCCTTTCCTCTGGTTGTATACATTATGTAACACTCAGGCCTAGTTTTTCTACTTTGTCTCGCTAGGGTACAGACCTGTGGTAGTTTGAGTTGTTTCACGCTGGAGAAACATTATGGTCCTGACTGTAACTGTCGGGCTGCTGGTTCTTGTTTAACCAGAAAGCCATAAATCTTCTTTAGCACTTTGACTGCTTTGCTCACACTTTTTTTCCATGCTATTTGCTTTGGACATACTGAAGGGATCTGGCTTAGCACAGAAGCTTAAAGAAGGAATGCATAGTCACAGTCCCTTAGGAAAGTGGTCCTCAACCTTTTTGGCCCCAAGGATTAGTTCTGTGGGGAAAAATATTTCCAGGGACCAGCCCAGGGATGGGGGGGGGGGGAGAGTTCTGTCTCTGGCGACCTGGAAGGAGGGTTTCCCCACCCAGAGCTGCCTCCAGCTGTAAATCCCATTATAATAAAGCTATTGCTAGGTTACTATGGATAGAATTGCAGGTGAGAACCCCGTGTCTCAATGCATGTCTACTCAGAGCAGGGATCTTCAACCTTTTCAATGCAGGGGGCATTGGATTGGACTCTGAGACTGCAATCCTATCTGCACTTTCCTGGGAGTAAGCTCCACTGCCTACAATGGGACATTTCTGAGTAGATAGGGATAGGATTGGGCTCTGAAGCTACACTCCTGTTCACACTTTCCTGGGAGTAAGCTCTACTGACTACAGTGAGACTTACTACTGCCCATTACCTGTTTTTTTCCTCATGCACATTATACATTCTGCTCCTACCCCATTTCTTAGCAAAATTCATGTTACATCCAGTGGGGGACGTGATTCAGGAGTCTACCATAGACCTGATTTAGCTGTTTGTTTTTACAAACAAGTAAGAAAAGGGATGTGGCAACTTCAGAAGAAGAGGTCAAGATAAACTGTGATGCTGCTGAGATCCATCCCATTCCTACCCCACACCAAAATTCCCCCACCATTCCTGCCTATTACATGCCCTGTTGGCAACTATCAATATCAGAGCCTCCAGGAGGTACTGCCATGCACTTTGCAGTTCTCACTGTGACAGTGGCAAGGAGGCATGCAACAGCATCCCACCTTTTGCTTCGCCAGAAAGGATCTTGTGCTTCCCAAACACAAGTCCCTTTAGGATTGGCGCCTCAGTTTTATACCCCCTACCATATCCCCAACAGCCATAATTTATTTATTTGTATTTAAGAAACCCAAACATTATAGCTTTTCTTCACAGAGAAGATTTCCTAGTTCTCCAATCATTCTGGCTTCCCTCTTCCACACCTTTCCAACACTACCATATCTTTTGAAGATATGGCAACCAGAAATACACTGAATAGTCCAGTCTTAGTCACAAAATCCCATAACACTTAAGGCAATTGGTAAATAAAACCATGCTCAATAATTCTATTTATGATGATTTTGATTTGCCTTAATATAATCCTATTCAGACATTAATTATATTATTACAGAATTGGTGCTACATTCGTAATGAGTTACAGATCCCCTGAGAATAACGAAATCAGTGTGCTGATCCTGTGTTCCAACATTTTCTGCTCACCCCACCCACAATTAACATATACAGTACATATATTCCTCTATTATTCTTTTTGGTTTTGTTTTTTAATTATCATTAAAGCGGGATCTTGGAGTCACCGTGGATCACAAGCTGAACATGAGTCAGCAGTGTGATGTGTCTGCAAAGAAAGCAAATGCCATTTTAGGCTGCATTAAGAGGACTGTAGCTTTCAAGTCACGAGAAGTTCTAGTTCCTCTTTATTCAGCATTGGTGAGACCTCACCTTGAGTACTGTGTTCAGTTCTGGGCACCTCACTTGAAGAAAGATGCAGCCAAACTGGAGCAAGTCCAGAGGAGAGCGACAAGAATGATCAGCGGGATGGAAGGGAAACCCTATGAGGAAAGGTTGGGGGAATTTGGGATATTCAGCCTGGGGAAGAGGAGGCTGAGGGGAGACATGATTACCCTCTTCAGATACCTGAAGGGCTGTCATAGGGAGGAAGGGGCTCATTTGTTCATAGCTGCTTCTGAAAGCAGAACTAGAACCAATGGGTACAAACTACAAGAGAGGAGATTCCGGTTGGATATCCGGAAAAAATTCCTGACGGTTCGGGCGGTTCGGCAGTGAAACAGATTGCCAAGGGAGGTGGTGGACTCTCCCTCACTGGGGATCTTTAAGCAGAGGCTCGACGAGCACCTGTTGGGGATGCTCTAGGGGGATTTCCTGCTGTAGGCAGGGGGTTGGACTAGATGACCTACTAGGTCCCTTCCAACTCTATGATTCTATGATTTTAAAGTCTGTGTTGTTAACAGTGCTATATTATTTTATAATCTTGAATTTGCTGGGGAGATATTTTCACTGACGCAAGACAGTGTTGAGCAGAAGGAAATCTACCACTATCCCTAGGGAATATCTTCTCTATACATGAATTGTTCATCTTGATCCCACACATTGTACACAATGATCCCACTTTCATGACATATTCGTATGCAAGCTTTTGTTATATGTAGCTGGCTGATGAAAATCATGCATTCGGAGGCATCCTATGCTTATGATTTTTCAGCCCAAATGAATAACTGGCAGTACATGAGCAAAATGTTAAGAAAAAGCCCAATTCCTGCTTATCAAATTTTTAGGAAGGGTAGTGCTGGATAGAAGTCAACTTCCCATGTTTCAGGCTAACTAATATACTAACCCAGAAGTTATGTGTTGAATTGGGTCCTGCACTTTCTAGAGCAGGATTTATTTTATTTTTTATTTATTTTTTAGTGGTGGGGGGTGTCCTGGCTTAATACAAATTTTAAGTTTAATGTATGTTGTTATGCAGTGCAAAGTCTTTAAATGCGCAAAAGTGACAGAGAAGGAAGATAGTGTCAAGCAGAATTGTCACTAAGTCTTTAAAATTCCATCAGTTTCTTTTTGATGACTTGAGTTCTTCACACCGTCTTTTTCATACTTCATGTCATTATCAGGTCTCTATTTTTGTCCTTAGTGATGTTGACTACAATTATCACTATTATGTGTCAGTTCTATTCCCCACTTACAAATAACTTTGTCCTGAAAGAATCTTCAACATTTGTTTAGTTTTTGGTTGATAAATAAGAATAGCTCAGCTGGATTGGGCCAAAAGCCCATCTCGTCTAGCTTCCTGAATCTCAAAGTGGCCCACCAAATGCTTCAGGAAGCACACATGACAACAAGAGACCTGCATACTGCCATCCCCTGCATTTGGCATTTTGTAGTAAACTACACCTAAAAATAAGGAGGTTGCATATGACAATCATGACTTGTAACCTGTGATGGACTTTTTCTCCAGAAATGTGTCCAATTCCATATTTAAGGAAGAAAATATGGAACATTTTTGCACACTGATTGCAATATATCTTTGGCAGTGAGTGCTCGTGCACATGACATATAGGATATTTGAAATGATTGATGTGTGCATGTTTCCGTGTGAACTGCCATTTTATTTAAAGGATTCTCAACTCACACACAAACTTACAAAGTCTTATGCATGTGTTGGTGGAACATTTCCAACAAACATTCTTCTTCTCATATTTATTTACTATCCTATATTGTGATGAGCTATGGTATAGTAGTGTTTTGGGAGTTAGAAATACATCCTGTTCAAATCCCTGCTCAGTCCCAAAAGTTCCTGAGTTAATACCTTCCCCCCTTTCTCTCTCGTGTATCTGTGTCAGGGTGTTTGGAATTTGGGATTATCTTTGTAAAGACTTGATAAGAACTACTGGAATAGAATAAATGCCAACACTGCAGTTTTAACCAATTTAGGCTGGCCTAACTCACCTGGCATAACTTCCCGTAGTTGTGTGTGGGGGGGGGGGGGGTGGGTTGTATGGTGTGTACTGATTTAAACCCTTCTCCCAGGAGTGGGGCATAATGTCTTACAGCCCTTTAGCGATACCTCCAGGTCAGCACAGGGCTTAGGCCTGGCTTAGACTTAATGCCAGGGCTTAGGCCAGCCTAACAGGAGGATTGCAGCCTAAGTTAAAGCTTAAATCCTAGCCCCCAGCCTAAACCCCAGCATAAGTCCTGTGCTGACCTGGGTGTGTCACAAAACTGCTGTAAAGTACTTCTGCTCCATTCTCGGGGGAGGGTTAGGCCAGTTCACAGAGATGTGCTTGCCCAGTGTGACCATATGCTGGCACCCAGAAAGTGGGACAGGGTTCCCACCAAAGTCCGGATTTTACACTGAAAATCCAGATTTGTAAAATTTTTTTGAGAGGTCCCTGTACTTCTTTTTGGGTGCCAGCATATGGTCACCCTTTACTCAGGGGTAAGCCCATTGACTTAATGAGTAGACATGCATAGACATGACTAGGAGGCCTACCTTGTCTGGGGACTGGAGTGCTTGATGTGGAGCTGTGGAAAGTGCTTGGGGCAATTTAGGGGTTGCCCAGTGCACAGGGCCAAGTTTTGACGACTATCTTTACTAATACTACTGTGCACATGCGCGTGCAGCGAAGGAGGCTGTAGAGCGTGCATGTGCACGTTGCTTCCACTACGGAACCAATGCTTCCTTCTCTGAGAGCTGGCAAGGATGGAGCATCCACTCCGGGGACCTCGCCACAGCTGCTCGTACTCTGGCCACTCCTGGCCTCCAGTCAGAGTGGAAGTACAAGCGGCTGCAGCGAGGTTGACGCAGAAAGTCAAAGGCTGCTGTGCTTTTTGGGGACTGGAGTCCACTATTGCCAGGTCCCAGCTCCATCACCATCTCCCTGTTTGCCCCAGGACCACACTTCACCTGCCCTCCCCACCCTGAAACACCCGCTCTCGCCTCTTCCTCACCTTCTCGGTCCTTCACATCAGCTGAGCACTGGCATGCTTTTCACCCATGACTGATGCAAATGTGCTTTACGACAGATTTGCAACCATCCCAGGCCAGCACAAGGGATTTAGGATTGTGCTGTGAAAGTCAGAAGAATGTTGTAAAATATTGTTTAGCGGATATTGCAGCCTGTACCTTAATCATTCCTTAGTGGATGCATTCATTTAATTTTTCAGTTTTTAACAATTATTTGCTGCTGGTTTATTGGGACTAGAGAATTGTGAGATTTTAAACAATGCTTTCTTATTAGTAAGGTTAAAGGAATATAAACTGACATCCAATCTTCAGGAAAATGAAACTGAGTGAACTGTGCGGAATAGAGATGGAGGGGTTAAGTTTATGATGTAGAATATATCGACAGACCATCTATTCCCTGCAGTGTGTCCTTGAATTGCTGGTGAGTGCAAGAGTGCAGTCATGTTGGTAGAGGGAGGGAAAAAAAACCCAAGAAAAATAGGGCTCTGCTGAGCCCTATAGAAGTCCTCTGCATGTGAAATTTGATTGAACCCGTTGTACATGCAAAAATTAATCATCAGCAATCTATTACACTAGCAATTTAGGTGTGATTAAATAGATTAATTGTGAAGCTGACATCAAATTAAAGAAGTCTTAATGGACTAATCACACACGTTTTTAAAGATTAATAATTTATATTGGCATATATTTGCCTTGGAATAAAAGCAACAATTCAATGCATATTTTCTTGGTGTTGTGATTATGGATGTGCCTATAAGAGAAAGAAAGGGGAATGGTTCTTCTAAAATGTTCATCAGGGTCTTTAAAATAGTTTTCTTTTAAATAAGCCACCTGATCAATCAGCAGCTCTCTTTTAATTAAATCAAAAGATTTAGATAGATTAATTGAATGAATTAAGTAACTAAACATTCAAGCCCTAATGAATTGTATTGTAGGAATTACAAAGTAATTTGCTTTAGATGAGAAAGTTATCTACTTGAGTTATTCTTTTATTTTATCATTTTATAAGGGAAAAATACAAGGGGAAAGGATCATTAAAATATTAAATATTCAAGAGCACATTATCACTCATACACTTCAGATGCTTATGAATTTTAGACCTCTATAATTAATATCATACCTCTAATAATAAAGATTAGGGAATCTTGTTGAGCCCTACTATGGGCTCAATCATATCCAATTTTCCAAGGCCATTGCAGCCATGCCAATGGGGCATAAACTACGTCCTGTGGTGGGGAGGCAGTCGCAGAAGCCTCCTCAGAGTATACAAACATTTGTTTCTTTATCCATGGTTGCATTGTGGTTACACTGGTAATGGAAAATTGGATAGGATTGGAACCTAAAGCAATTCCTAGAACAATGGTTCTCAAAGATTTCAGCCAAGAACCCCCTTCTTAGAATGACCCCCACCCTGGGAAGAGATGTCATCAAACTGGAAGTGACATCAAACTGGAAATGACATCACTGTGGTACCAGATTTCCTCCATGTCTACTTGAAAGTAAGTTCCATTTTGTTCAATGGGACTACACTCAGCAGCCTGAATTCCCAATTCCAAAATAGTGGTGTCCAGTGCCATATTGGTGGCACTGTCAAAGATGGTGGCACACAGCTTGTTACAATCGCTCTGAAATGAAGTTGCGACCCTACCAAGGCAGTCCTGACCCCTTAGTTTGAAAAACACTGTTTTAGAAGGTGTTGGCAACAAGCATGTACAGCAGGAGGTGGATGGTCAACAGGACTGCTGCAAAGGAGGCAGGAAAGTATGGATATTAAGAATCGTGAAAGAATATCACGGGCACCTCTCTTTTGTCATCGTCTTGTTTTCCAGTATTCTTACTGGTATAATCTGTACAGAGCAGTTTTCACATAGTTGGCTTTGACAACACAGAATTTGTTATTACAATGGCAAATCCTCATAGGTGACCTTTTTTTTTGTCCGCAGACTGCATTATTCTTTCACAGAAGGCTTTCCACCTTCATCATATCTGTTACGTTTGCTGCTGCCATGAGAGGGAAGCAGTAATAGAACATGACATATTGTAACTCTTTACTTTCCCTGGACAGGGCACAAGAAGGATGGGCACCTGGGGCGAGGCAAAGGAACTGCTTTTGCAGTGGATCAAAACACATTAGAATGCAGCCTGTCACTTGGTTTCAATTTCACCTTTACAGATTTTTCTATGCGCCTAGTCTAGGTGTGTGTGAAAGCAGATCACGTAGCCCTGACTCAGCCAACCTCACTGGTGCCATTTGTTGTGTATCAACTCCAGGCAGATCCCCCTTTGGTGTCTAAGATTTGCTTCCAAGCCATTTTATTCTAGAAATGGGACTATCCCCAGGTAGGACATTGCAATTCTTAGCACACATTCTGTGTCTGCTCACGGACCACGTCACTCTGGAGTGGGGGGAGTTCCCACACTTTCCACACTACCTTCCCACACTACTATAGTAACGGGGAGTGGGTTAGTTGTGCCAGTCTCAGTTAGTTAGGATTGCACCCTAAGAGTTTTAAAATTCCACTGGATAAACAAGGTCAGTAATGGTTAAACTGGATATGTGCCTTTTTGTGACTGAGGGTGCGGTCCTAACCAATTAAGGCCTGAACAACTTATTTGCTCCCTGTTCCTGGTGATGTTGGGAGGCCAGCACATGTCTGTGTACTGGCCTAACCCCTCCAAGAGTGGCGCAGAAATGCCTTATGACATTTTTGCAACATTCCCAGGTCAGAATGGGACTTGTGCCAGGACGTATGCCAGCCTAACTGGAGATTAGGATTGCAGGCTCAGGTCCACAGATGTAATTAACTTTTACACTAAATACAGAACATATTCATTGCCCACACACATGCCTTTGTTCATTTTATCTTAATTTGTGATGTATTTTGGCCATGTGTTAATAAATATGGCTGCAATCCTAATCTCCATTTAGGCCTGTTTAAGATCCAGTTTAAGTCCTGTGCTTACCTCTGAGTGTGGCAAAAGTGCCGTAAGACATTTCTGCACCACTCCGGACGAAGGGTTAGGCCTGTGTACAAACATGTGCTTGCCTCCCTACATCACCACAGGAATGGGAAGACCATGATAATGGACATAGAGGGGATGATGCACAATGGGAAGATGGTACACGGTGGGTATTTTACTCCCACAATGTGGGTAACTTTTGCTAGAAAATATTAAAAGTTAGTGCTAATATTTTCACCCTGACGCAGATTGAGCTCCAGTCGCTGGCTGCATTTGTATCGGGGAATTATAGGATTGGGCTGTTAGTTTTTGAACCACTTATTCTGCAACCATAAATTTTCTTGGGAGTAAAGTAAACATAATGGGGCTTTCATTCAAGTAGACATGGATAGGATTGTCCTCTTAGAGTGCAATCCTAACTGGCTTCCCAATTTTTGCACCACTGGGCACGTCTTAGAAGCCCCATGGGGCAGGATGACTTAGGATAAGGGGAAAGAATGTTCCCTCTCCTCAAGGAGACCTGCAGCCACCTCCATACCTGTGCCAGATACATGGCAGACAATGCAACCAGGCTGTGTTGGTGCAGGTTAGGATTGGCTGTTAGGATTTTAAGGTAATAACCAACACTTTTACTCACTTTGGAAAATAAACAGGTCACTAGTTGTTATAGTTTTACTAAATTATATATATAGTTTCTACTAAATTTAATGCCGTTAAAGACTTAGCTGCCAAATATTTGATCAAATATTGGGACAAGTCAGGCAGGAAATTTTAATCCCTGTCAGGCAGGATGTAAGCAACTGCCATTACGCTAAAATGTCCTCCTCCTAAATATGGCCACAGCTGGACAACAGGTCTTCTGGGGTTTGTCAGGCTCTGAAACATAGAATGGCAGTCATAGCTCCTGATGTTAATTGACGGTAAACTTGCAAAACAAACACCTGATGTTCCTTTCATTCTTTGAAAATGTGAAAATGGCAAGTTTTTTCCCCCAAATCTTTTGTGGTTTGTGATGATGGAAAACAGTGTGTTGGAGGAAAAGCTGTGAAGAGCTTCATAAAAATCTACTTGCTTGTATAAGACATTGGTGAGTATCATTTACCTGTGTACCTCTGACAGAAAAGCTGAGTCCTTAGTGGGGAAAAGTATTGATCTGCATTGTCCTCACTCTTGTATGACTAGCAATGTATGCTGTTAGAAGCCAGCTGGTTCTACTTTCTTTCTCTTGTCAGTCGTAAAAAGTAAATCACACTCTTTTATCACAGATAACATCTGTGCATTATCCGTTTTTATGGGAAGGAAAGCAGATTATGTGTATGCACTCCAATGCACATGGCCTTCTTGAGTGGAAGGGGGTGACTCCATGTGCACATACAGATTCTTTTGATCAGAGTCACAAACTAAAATTCAGAGCCTTCATTCGTGTAAAGGTTCCTCACCTCCAGCTTATGAAGATAGATCGCTGATAGTATAAGGTTTTTTAATTTTCATGGGCCAACAAGCAACTTCGCTTCTGTAGGCAGATTATTTCAGCAGAAAATTTCATGTGCCCGCATAACTGCGTACAGAGGATAATACTAAGTGGAGAGCAATTCTAACCAACTTAGGCCAGAACAACTCACCTGCTCCCATTTTCCATGGTGGGGTAGGGAGACCTGCACACTGGCCTAACCCTCCCTTTTGTACACTGGCCTAACCTTTTGGCACTTTTGCACCCCCCACCCTCTGTGGCCAGCACAGGACTTGTACAGGGACTTAAGATGGCCTAATTTGGGATTAGGATTGGAGCCCAAAGTCCTATGTGAATTTTATTTAGAATCAGAGTTTAATACAGCCATTTTAAACTGCTATGCTATGGCAGACACACTATCAATTAATTAATTAATCAATCAAGCAACCAATCAATCAATTAATTACCAGGATTTATAACCTGCCTTTCTCAGCAAAGCTGACTCAAGATGGCTCAGATAAACATTTACAAACATTTAAAAATTTAAAACTGCCCCTCACCCTAAAGGTCATAAAAACATTTTATCTCTGTCAGGGATTTAAAATTTAAAAACACGACATCCCAAAACTCTCTAAAAAGCATTTACCCATAGAAATGTTTTTTAGGCCCCACCAAAAACTGTATTAAGGAGGGAGCAGTTCTTAGGTCAAAGGGAAGGGAGAGCTGGGGTGCAACCAGAGCTGCACCAGAGCTCTGCACCAGAGCTCCAGAGCTGGGGTGCAAGCACCGAGAAGGCCCTGCTCCTAGCTGCCATACCTTTCACCGCTTTCAATGGTGGCACAATTAGCAGAGTCTCCCAGATGATCTTAGGTGGCAGGTCGGATTGTATGGATGGAGGCAGTCCCTCAGATACCCTGGACCCGAGCTGTAGAGGGCTTTAAAGTTCAAGACCAGCACTTTGAATTCTGCCGCTGTGTAGCCACTGTGTAGCCGCTGTGTAGCCACTGAAGCAGTGGCCCAAATGAGTCAAACCGACGAGCCCCAGCAACCACATAAGCCGCCACATTCTGTACTAGTTGGAGTTTCCGGATCATCTTCAGAGGCAGCCCCACGTAGAGCACATTACAATAGTCCAATCTAGATGTCAATAGAGCATGGGTCACCATGGCCAGTTCCGAGTCACTCAGGTACGGCTGCAGTTGGTGATCAGCCGAAGCTGAGCAAAGGCTCCCCTGGCCACAGCTGCCACCTGGGACTCTAGGAGCAGCTGTGAATCCAAGAGAACCCCCAAACTATGAACCTGCTCCTTCAGAGGGAGTGCAACCCCATCCAGAACAGGAGTGCAACCCTATCCAGACCATCTGCAACACGAAGGTGCTGCAGATGGTCTGCAGGCGTGGCATGAGAGTTTTGGGCAGAGTCATTTATACTAAGGGTACTGGGAATCAGAGTCTCTGCTGTCAATGGATGTACCTCGTCACCTGTCAAAAAACTGATGATGTGTCCCTTGACAATTTTAACGCCTTGTCAGTGAACATTATTTAAATGATGCAAATATATGTAAATGATGTGTATATTAATAAGGTTGACAGCTGTCAATATTTAATTAAAACCTTACAACACAATGCAGTTCTGGAACATTCAGGTTAGAATACTTATGATCAATATTATGAGAATGTCAGCTCAGATTTTCATAAAAAGCAACATCTGATCTTTCTGGATCAAAGACTGGTATGTGACTGCAGCATGTGACGATAAATGAAAAGTCAATTAAAAATAGTACCTTATTAACATAATGCAAAATAGTGCTTTTAAGAGCCCATCTTTATAGGTCAGGAGGATGAATTTGAATAAACTAGTTATAAGAGCACTGCTGAAACAGTTTAAACATTGCTTAGTTTTCATTTAAAACAGTAGGACATATAAATGCAAGAGGCCTATGGGCTTGTTGTGTTTTTGTTCCCCCCTTCTCATCACAATAAATTTAGCTTCTGCCACTTATCAGGTCAGAATCTAGAAAACACTCCTCTGTATTCTGAAACATGTGAAACTACTGAACTAGTTTCAGTATCATGTATTCTGTAATTTATTCCAATAAGAAGCCATTTGTTTGCCTTAAAGCCTACAACGTTAGATTGTGTTTCTGGAGGAATCTCACACAATGTTCCATACTTCATTGTGAGCCATTAAATGAATATTTATTCTGGCCTCAATACAAACCAATGAAAGCAAAGTAATGTAACACCGTCTGGTTTGATATGGTATTATTCAGGGCAACATGCACTAGTGTATCTGCTGTTACACAGTGACAGGGTGAGGAGTCTCTTTACATTATACTTTATTATAGCCTGTGCAGATGGCCAGGATGGTGAATCACAGAGAGGAACACTCCTTATGTTCTGCACTGCCCTTTTTAGACAAGCACTGAATGTGCAGAAGTCCAAGTCTATAACTAGTGGCTGTGTAGGCACTGAATGTGTGGTTAGAGGACATGTTCCTGTCTTCCTGCTCAACATATCGTACACGTATGTGTATTAAATTCAAGATCCAGTTCTAACACTTATTGCCAAATATTGGCAATGAGCTACATTAGCACAGGTATCCCTTGGTTTGAACGCCTTTAAATCTAGCATGTAGGTGAACTACTCTCAAACTGGATTGTTCACTGCTTTGGGAACATGATGGTTGAACAGGCCTGCCCTATTGGCTGTGCCCCAACTGAAGCAACCCAATAGGCTGTGACATTAGTCCTGTTGCCATTGATTTTTGCTCTTCATCATATTACACACCTCATTGCAACGGACAATGAGACAAAGGGTGAAATCCAGAGTAACTGCGGGGAGTCCTTGCTCCGGAGTAAGAACAAGTTACTCTGGACTGCAATATGAATTTCCAATAGGTTTTCACTAGGTGGTGCAGTATACACGGATGCATGTAATGTCTCTTACGTGCTCCCATAGTTACTCTGGATTGTGCCCAAAGTGTAATTTTTATGTGTATGTTTTTAAGAAATACATAAATCTATAATTAATATTTTGATTTATCTTGTATATGGTTCAGTGGAGAAGTTTGTGACCTGCCATCCCTTATAGCCAGCAAGACCATTCTTCCTAGTAGAAGTTATGGTAAGAGAATGATATCTGACATGGAGTATCCAAGATGTCCCTGTCATGATAGTGGCACTAGGACATAGCCTTCGGCTAGATAGGATTACTCCTTGGAGAAACAGTTTCAAAAGTGAATCAAAAGATGTACTCTACATTAGCAGATGAGACTGGAAAAAGTGGTTCAGAACACCTCTGCAACCCATAATCACAGATAATGTAGACTTTTCTTAGGACATGGTAGCAGGTTGTGAAATATATATAGAAAAGGAGATGGTGGTAAAATTTGTCTGGTGAATATTCTTTGTGGATCTGGAGCTGCTGGCTAAAGAGCATGGGAAAGTAGGACCATGACATAGCTGCTCTCACATTGCTTTACAATCCTGAGCACCACTTAAGTTGGCGCAAGTCCCTTGCAGCAACCTAAAAGTGCTGCAATGCTTGCTATGAGGCATGTCTGCATCACATGCAGAACACATGCTATGAGGCATGTCTGCATCACAACAGAGAATGATAGGCCAGTGCACAGATGTTGAGCAGAACCTCTGCAGGTCAGCATTGGGTCTAAGAAGAGTAGTGAGAAGGGTGTTGTGAGACTGAGAGAGAGAGAGTAGAGGGCATACCTGGGGGTCGGAGAGTGGTTCTAGGAGTGAGAGTCAGAAAAATCAAGGTCATGCTTGCATCCTGCAGTTTTCTGGATCCAAACCTCCTCTTCTGTGCAGCCTGGAGTAGCCTCTGGCTGTTCCCATCTGTTCAGATTTAGGCCACCTCTAGAGGTCTGTCCATACCCTATAATCCAGAGTAACTACGGGAGCACATAAGAGACATTTACGTCAACGTGCAACGTCAACCAAGTGCAATTATGGGAAATTTATATTGCAATCCAGAGTAAATTGTTCTTCTGTTGGAGCAAGGACTCCCTGTTTGGACTCCCTGTCTGGATTGCGCCCTTAGTCTGAATTGATCTATTGGGCTGGTGCAGTCCTACCACAAGGAAGGGGATGAACCTCCCTTTCCCCGCAATAGCACAGCAGCAGCAATACCTGCACTGGATTCAGAGCAGGCAAGCCAGTCTGTCTATTCTAGCACGTTAGGATTGTGCTGTCTCATTCATGGTTGACTTCTCTTTTCTACTGCCCCAGCTATCTGAACAGACTCCAGTAGCCCCATATTGCAAAATCCTGGGTTCTCATCTTTCCCAGAGATGATTCTCATCCCAGAACTCTGCAGACTCATCGATATTTAAGAGTTCTCTAAGCCAAGAAATTATGTGAGAAACATGATCACAAGCAAGAAAAGCTTATGCAGACTTCTGTGACAATAAGACAACCTTTAAGAAAAAAACTTGGGGGAAACAGCACACCCCCTGGTTTTTCATAACATCAGCAATTCTAATTGTGGTGCTTGACATTCAGGGCTAATCCACCTGCTCTATTAAAATGGCAACAAACACATTGAAAGCAATAGGGGAACTCAGAAATTATAAGAATGTAATGTTTATGTCAGAGCTAAAATTATGGCAAACGTTGGAATATGGAGCTTTTATGAAATCCATAGGTACAGATTCAATATTATGCTGAAGAACAATGGATGGTCTATGAAATTCACATAGTCCCGGCAGCACAGCTCCTTCAGCAGAAAAAAGAGAAAGAAAAATCTTTAATTTCTTCTCTGGCCATGCAGATTCTTCCCCCCATGGAATCAGAAATAGAATTAACAGCTGATAATAATAAATGCCACACATGAGCAAGAATAAAGCAGTTACCAGGTCAGCTACGATGTGTTTGGGGTCAGATTAATTCTATTTTCCAGTGTTTTCCATCTTTAAATCTTTGTTACCTTTGTGAAAACACATAAATACCTGCAGAGGAATACAGAAAAGAACATTAATGTGAATTAATGTTAGCTTTATATTTAACGAGTGAAAACGTACCCATGTTGCAGGAATAAAATTTCCCCCGCATGCCATTGCCCCACTGTGCATCATCCTTCCATGCGCACTATCCCCCCTACACGACACCCTCTATGCGCAACACCCACATGCTCATCATCCCCCTGTGTGCAACACCCCATGTGAAACACCCTATGCACATCATCTCTGCATGTGCAACACCCCCAATGTGCAACACTCCCCATGAGCATCATCCTCCCATGTGCACCATTCCCTTATGCACACCCCAATGCTCATCATCCCCCATGCACACAATCTCCCATGCGCACCATCTCTAGGCACATAGAATCATAGAATCATAGAGTTGGAAGGGACCTAGTAGGTCATCTAGTCCAACCCCCTGCCTGCAGCAGGAAATCCCCCTAGAGCATCTCCAACAGGTGCTCATCGAGCTTCTGCTTGAAGATCCCCAGTGAGGGAGAGTCCACCACCTCCCTTGGCAATCTGTTCCACTGCCGAACCGCCCGAACCGTCAGGAATTTTTTCCGGATTTCCAGCCGGAATCTCCTTTCTTGCAGTTTGTACCCATTGGTTCTAGTTCTGCTTTCAGAAGCAGCTATGAACAAATTGGCCCCTTCCTCCCTATGACAGCCCTTCAGGTATCTGAAGAGGGCAATCATGTCTCCTCTCAGCCTCCTCTTCTCCAGGCTGAACATCCCAAGTTCCCCCAACCTTTCCTCGTAGGGCTTCCCTTCCATCCCACTGATCATTCTTGTCGCTCTCCTCTGGACTTGCTCCAGTTTGGCTGCATCTTTCTTAAAGTGAGGTGCCCAGAACTGAACACAGTACTCAAGGTGAGGTCTGACCAATGCAGAATAAAGAGGAACTAGAACTTCTCATGACTTGGAAGCTACAGTCCTCTTAATGCAACCTAAAATGGCATTTGCCTTCTTTGCAGACACATCACACTGCTGACTCATGTTCAGCTTGTGATCCACGGAGACTCCAAGATCCGGCTCACATGTTGAGCTGCCAAGCCAAGTATCCCCCATTTTATACCTATGTTTTTGGTTTTTATTGCCTAAGTGCAGAACCTTGCACTTCTCCCTGTTGAAATTCATTCTGTTTGTTACAGCCCAGGATTCCAGTTTATTCAGATCCTCCTGGAGGTTTCTCCTATCTTCTGATGTGTTTGCTACTCCTCCCAGTTTGGTGTCATCTGCAAATTTGATCAGGCTCCCCCGTATCCCTTCCTCCAAGTCATTGATGAAAATGTTAAAGAGAACCGGTCCCAAGACAGAGCCTTGGGGGACCCGACTAGAAACTGACCTCCAAGTTGACACAGAACCATTTACTAAAACCCTTTGAGTGCGGCCATCGAGCCAGTTGTGGATCCACCTAACAATTGCCCTGTCTAGCCCATATTTTTCCAACTTCCCAATTAAAATGTCATGTGGGACTTTGTCAAATGCTTTGCTGAAGTCAAGATAAATGACATCCACAGCATTGCCACTGTCCAGTAAGCTCGTAACCCGATCAAAAAAGGAGATCTGATTTGTCTGGCAAGATTTATTCTTGGTAAATCCATGCTGGGTTGTTTTGATCACGGAGTACTTGTCTAGATGTGCACAAATTGTGTGTTTTATGATTTGCTCTAATATCTTGCCCGGGATTGAAGTCAAACTGACTGGTCTATAATTTCCCGGGTCTTTTTTTTTCTCCTTCTTAAAAATTGGGACTACATTTGCCCTCTTCCAGTCCAGTGGCACTTCTCCACTCCTCAAGGATTTCTCAAAGATGATCGACAGAGGCTCTGCAAGGACATCTGCCAGTTCCTTCAGAACTCGAGGATGCAGCTCATCTGGTCCGAATGACTTGAATTCATTTAGGCCAGTTAAGTGGTTTCGAACCAGTTCTCTGTCAATCTTAATCTGCTGTTCTGCACCATCCATGTTTTCATTACCTCTTAGGGGATGTAAACACATCCCCGAATCAGTCAATGATCCCGCACCTCCATTTGCACAGCCCTCCTTCCATGAATAGACGGATGCAAAGTAGTAGTTGAGCAGCTCCGCCTTCTGCTGGTTTCCAGACACCTGTTGTCCATCCTTGTCCAAGAGCAGCCCCAGCCCCTCGTCTCTCCTCCTGTTCCTTTGGGCATATATAAAGAAGCTCTTTTTGTTATCTTTGACTCTCCTGGCCAGCCTCAGCTCATACTGAGCTTTAGCATCCCTGACCCGCTCCCTACAGGACCGGGCTACCTGCCTGTACTCCTCTCTGGTGATCTTTCCAGTCTTCCTCTCCCTATACTTCTCTTTCTTTAACTTCAGCTGATCCCCAAGTTGCCTGTGGAGCCAACCTGGTTTTTTCAGCATTTTCCCCCCTTTCTTTTTTATTGGAATTGTTTCTGACTGTGCTTGTAGAAGCTGCCTCTTAAGGAGCTCCCACCCATCTTGGGCCCCTTTCCCCATTAGATCATCAACCCATGGGATCCCACCTATGACTCCTCTAAGCCTGTTGAAATCAGCTTTCCTGAAATCCAATGTATAAGTTTCACTCTGCACTCTTCTTATTTCCCACATTATTCTAAATTCCAGCAGCTCATGATTGCTTTCCCCTAAAGTTCCCACTATGTTGACCTGATCAACCAGTTCTTCACGATTTGTTAAGATCAGGTCAAGGATGGCCCCTCCCCTTGTCGTTTCCTCCACTTTCTGGACCATGAAGTTATCTTCCAGGCCCATCAGGAATCTACTGGAGCTTCCATGTTTGGCTGAGTTTGTCTTCCAGCAAATGTCTGGGTAGTTAAAGTCCCCCATTATTACTACCTCATATTTCTTTGCAATGCCTGCCAGTTGCTCCAAGAAGACATCGTCTACTCCTTCTCCTTGGCCTGGCGGTCTATAGTAGACGCCCACCACAATGTTTTGTTTCTTATTTTCCCCCCTTACTTTTACCCAAACACACTCCACAGGGATATCCGGACCACTCTCCTGGATTTCAGAGCAAGTATATATGTTCCTGACACATAATGCTACTCCACCTCCCCTTTTGCCACTTCTGTTCCTCCGGAACAGCTGATAGCCTTCCAATTGTGTGTTCCAGTCATGGGAATCGTCCCACCAAGTTTCAGTTATTCCTATCAAATCAAATTTCCCTTCACTTGCTTAAAGCTCCAGCTCATCTTGTTTATTTCCCAGGCTCTGTGCATTTGTGTAAATGCAACTTAAGCCCTGGAGGTTGCAACTCAATGCATTTCCCTCCTTTTTTGTAAGGCCAGGCCCCTCTAAAGATTTTTGAGTTACAGCTGTGCCCTGGCAATTTCCATCCAGAGCGTTTTCCTTATTCCTAGGTTCCCTTTGGACGTAACCCACCCCCTTCTTATTTAGTTTAAAGCCCTCCTGATAAGGCTGGCCATCTCCCGTCTGAAGACACTCTTCCCCCAACCCGTAAGATGTAGTCCATCCTTTGCTAGGAGTCCTTCCTCAAGGAAGTTCATCCTGTGATCCCAGAATCCAAATCCTTCCCGATGACACCATTTTCGAAGCCAGCTATTGACCTGAAAAATCTTGCTATCTCTCTGAGGACCTTTGCCAATTACTGGGAGGATGGATGAGAATACCACCTGGGCATCCCCCAGGTCCTTAATCTTCCTCCCCAGAGCTTCATAATCCCCAACTATCTTTTGGAAAGTTTCCCGAGCAGTATCGTTTGTTCCTACGTGGATGAGTAAGAACGGGTGACGATCAGCAGGTGTGATCATCCTCGGTAGCCTCTCCGTGATATCCCGTATCCTAGCACCAGGGAGGCAGCACACCTCACGGGAAAACGGGTCTGGTCGGCAGACAGCTTCCATGCCCCTCAGGTGAGAATCTCCAATCACCACCACCCTCCTCCGTGTTCTCCTTCTGTGTCTAGCTTCCCCCACACTAACTGGTTGAGGCTGCTGTCTATGAGGGGGATCTGTAGGCATGCCAGTATGAGCAATGCCAGGATCCGGTGTAGGTGTGCTAGCAAGAAGAACTTCTGCCAGCATGGTGGAATCTGAGAGACTCTGGAAACGGTTGCATAGCTCCAGTGGTTCTCGACTACTCCTGCCCCTTTTTCTCCTGACTGTCACATGTCTCCATGAAGAGACATCATTGCTGGGGTCCCCACTGGTGTCATCCCTCTGGAGAAGTTCCATGTGTGTTGTATCAAGGAACTCCTCAGATGCCTTAATTTGACGAAGGGTGGAAACTTCACCCTCCAGTGCTGCCACCTTCTCCTCCAACAGTGCAACCAGTTTGCACTTGCAGCGTCGATAATCCCCAGGATCCTGGGGCAAGAAGACAAACATGGCACACGTGGTGCATGTCACGACAACTGCGCCCTTCCCTTCCATCTCCTGTCAACTTCACAAGTCCTTCTTGCTCACAGGCTCCGATCCACAGGATTGCGCCTCAGGCCCTAATAAAGCCCTTGAAAGCTCCTCCCACCAGACAACCAGCCAATGAACACCTAGCAGCAATTAAGCACTCAGCTAAGCAGCCCCCCTCCCCACTCACCTGAGACTCTGTGTTCCTTCTCACCTCTCCTCTCCTTCTCACCTCTCCTCCTCACCTCACCTCTTCTCATCATCCTCCCATGTGCAACACCCCATGCGCATTGTCCCCATGCGCATTGTCCCCATGTGCATTGTCCCCATGTGCATCGTCTCCATGCACACCAGCCCCCTACATGCACTGTCCCCAATGCTCAACACCCTCCATTCACATCATCCCCACATGCTCATCATCCCCCATGCACAACACCCCCCTGAGGATCATCTCCCTATGAGCATCATCCCCTCATATGCATTTCCCCCCATATGCACCGTCCCCCCGTAAACAAAAACCTATGAGCATTGTCCCCCCACGCTTATTGTCTCCCCATATGCACCATCTCCCTATGCGTACTTTCCCCCTCATGTGCAACATCCTTTATGCGCAACATCCCCCATGCGCAATGCCACATTCGCAAAATCTCCCATATGCACTGTCCCCCCCTGCGCAACATCCCCATGTGCATCAAGCCCCCATGTGCACCATATGCAAGAACCTCCATGCACATCATCTCCCCATGTACAACACTCCCCATGCGCATTATCCCCATGAGCAATACCCCCATGCACACCATCCCCCATGCGCTCCGTCCCCCATGCACATCATTTCCCATGCGCAACAGCCCCGTACAACATCTAATGACTAAAATTGTGAAAAATGGGGTATGTATGAATGATAATACCAGCATGTTATGTATCATTTGAAAATACAAAAGCCTAGGGAACAAAAGTGAATTTTCTTAACTCAAACTTTACCATGTTACTAATAGCTCTGAAAGCCAATGAGATATAGACTGCAATCCTAAAGACATTTTCCTGGGAGTAAGACCCACTGAATCCAATGGGGCTTCCTTCAGAGTAGACATGGTTAGGATTGTGTTAATTGTTCTGAATAAGATGTTAATATGAATCAGCTCTCATTACATATATACAGTACATATGGCTAAGACACTGTGCTTGTTAACCAGCAGGCCAGGGTTTGAGACCTGGGTCGGCCCCACAAGACAGGGTGAGCTCCTGTCCTTAGCCCAGTTCTGTGACGCCAGCTGGATCCAATCATATTGGCTCTGCCTTTCCATTGGACTAATTCAGTGGCGTGGAGAGGGGGGATTTGTTGGGTAACAGTCTATCCTCCATAACAATCTAACCCAAGCTTTCGTGCTTCGCATGCAGCGTATGCAGCGCCAAGCACAATACCATAGTCTTCCAAGACTGAAAGAGGCCTGCTTTACTTATGCTAACTGGGTATACTGGCACTTCTAAGTGGTGCTTCTATTTAGCAGGGAAGGAATTGTGCCCAGCACAATTTTCCTAACCAATGAGACACAATTTTCATTTTTTTATTTAATTAGATTTTGTTGATGCAGAGTGAAATCTTCTTCAGCTCCAGATAGCAAAGAAGTCCTTTAGCTATTTCAGTAGCAGAGCAAATGGTGGTGTTTTACGCCAATTTTCTTTTTTAAAATATGCGGGAATGACATCACTTCCAGTTGTGACATCACTTCTGGGGCATCATTTTGAGCTTTGCATCTGGCTATATGATCTTTTTATATATATATATATCTCTATATATCTCTCTATATCTATATCTATATCTATATCTATATCTCTATCTATCTATCTATCTATCTATATATATATACCTATATCTATCTATCTATATATATCTATCTATATATATCTATCTATCTATATATATCTATATATCTATATATCTATCTCTCTCTCTCTCTCTCTCTCTCTCTCTCTCTCTCTCTCTCTATATATATATATATATATATATATCAGTGGCAGTAGCTATGCCACTGATGCTAGACAATGCAAGAGACTTGGAGAAACTCCCAAAGACAGCAGCCCCTCATCTACTCCTGCTTTCTTTCTCAGCAATGGTAATTACAGGAGAAAATATGCAACAAGATGGTTTGACTCTGTGGGATTCTTTACTCTTATCATCTGTTCTGTGCTCTTCCATCCTCATCATCATCTGTGCTGTGGCAAGAGCACAGGCTACAATTCCCCAACCTTTGAATTTCTGACAAATGTGTAGAGAGAAACGAAATTTTCTCCATATCATTTAATACAAGATCTCAGGGTCATCCCATGAAAATGATTGACACTCAGTGACAAAAAAAAGCAGGCCTCCGTCAGTCTGGAAAGACTATGGTATCGTGCTTGGCGCTGCATATGCTGCATGCGAAGCACGAAAGCCTGGGTTGGATTGTTATGGACGATATGCTGTTACCCAAGCAGCAAATCCCCCCTCTCCACGCCACGAAATTAGTCCCGTGGAAAGGCAGAGCCGATACAATTGGATCCAGCTGGTGTTGCAGAGCTGGGCTGAGGACAGGAGCTCACCCTGTCTTGTGAGGCCGACCTGGGTCTCGAACCCTGGCCTGCTGATTAACAGGCACAGTGTCTTAGCTGTTTGCGCCACCCACAGCCCACTCAGTGACAACAGACCAAATAACATTGAGCTCAGTTCTATGCAGAAGTAAGTCTCATTATAGTCATTAGGGCTTACTCTCAGGTATGTATTGTAACCAAATGCTGGCTATGTCTTGATCTGATTTAGCAAAACTATTCTTAGACTGCAATCCTAACCATACTTTCCTGGGAGTAAGTCCCATTGAGCAAAATGGGGCTTCTTTTGAGTAGACTTGCTTAGGATTGCACTTTTGGTTTCTTAAGCTCCCACTTCTGCATGCAAGTAAGGATCTGTCTCTGTCCATAGACTTCCATTGCACTAGGAACATGAATATAAGGAAAAATACAACCAGGATTGCATGCACAACTTGGCTTGAAGCCAGTCAACTCTGAATTTCTCTGGAACTGTATTGCCAGCCAATGCTTCTATAGCACAGTATACAGTTAATTTTAGTATACTGTTAGTATACTATTTTAGTATACTGTTAATTCGAACCAGGACCAGTGGCATATAAAAAAAGTCAAAGCCACTTGTCCACTAGAGGACAACCAAAAAACCAATCCTGGAGAAACAGGTAATTTTGGGCAAACCAGTAATCCACCTTTCTTTACCTGTCATATGTAACACATGTTTAAATAATGACATGAACGACAGAAATGTGAAATATTTTCTTCATCTTCAACCTCATCGTTCAGCTCAATCCTCACTAACTTCCCAGTTGGAGATGCAAAGGTGCCAGAACAGCTTAGCAGTATCACCTGGGAGACTTTTGGCTTCTGGGGGTCTCCTCAGCATAAGGAGATATTTGTCCCCTTGCCCTTGGCTCTCTGAAGCTATTATGTGCCAGGTAAAATCACTGTTGTAAACCACTTTATGATGCTTTTGGAACAGTGTGTGCTGGAGGAGCACGTATTCCACTGCTATGGCATCTGAATAGGATTGGACCCATCTAATAAACTCAGTTCTGATGACCCAAAAAAGAGATGCCCTTCCAATTGGGGAGCGAGATGTTTATTTTGTCTTCTCAGCCCACCACTGTCTTTGTGCCGCTGAGTAAAATGTTCTTTCATTATTAATTCAGCAGTGTGCTTATAAACTGGATGTACTCCACTGAGGATAGCCTGCTGAGGGTATTGGAACAGGTCAGCTAAGTCTGGGCAGCATGCTCTTATTATAGCTATAATTAAAATTGGTTTTCTGGACCACATCTTAAGAATTGTTTTAAAGTCTCTGTGTCTCACATCGGTTTTGCAGGGGGAGAGGGAAGGCATTTCACTGTTGCCACAACTTTCTTAGCATAGCAGCTTGTAAAAATAAATGCCTGTATTGTGTACGCAAGAACTGTCCCAGAAGAAATAAGAAAATTAAAGTTGACATTGGTTTGTCAGAGGCAACCATTAATGAACACCACAGAGGGTTCCTTGTCTTTCTGTTCATTGTTTTTCTGTAATTTATATCCAATATCCCAGAGATTATGCAGAATAGATATGTACGCATTTGTTGTAGCTGCACATTTGGACAAGCAAATAGGATTGTATAAATTGGTGGAAGTAAGAAGTGGAAAATAAATGTGCCTGCTTCCTTGGGATAAACACTGAAATCAAAGACATGCTTCGTGAATGGTGTTTTCCCTTGCGCTCAGAGTTGATTGGTCTCATTTAATACAAATACTTCCAGTTGACTGTATAGTGTTGTCAGCACCTGATATGATACATTCTGACATGTCATAATCTGCTGGGTGATGATTCAAATGCTGCACTCATCAAACTTTAAACCCCCAAATAAGATTTGTGTACAGTGATACAAGGAGCCAATCAAACTTTAACTCTATCTATTCATGCTTCTAACTTCCTTTCCTGTGTTTTCTTAAGAGAAGGTATAATATATAACATTAGAAGAGTCATTCCCAGAATGTATGCCAGCACACCCTCTTGTGACTTGAGAAAACTGTTAATACAGGTGTAACCTAATTATCAGCATTTTATTTATAAGAACATGAAGAGCCTCCACTGGATCAGTCCAGAGGCCAATATAGTCCAGTTCCCTGTATTTCACGGTGGCCCACCAGATGATTCTGGGCGTGCACAAGACAAGACACCTGCATCCAGATACCCTTCCCTGCATATGGCATTTTGATGTTCCCTGCACCTGTCCAACCATCCAGACACACACACACACAAAAATACACATATGTATGCTGTGATGGTCCTTTTCTCAAGGACAGGGATCTCCAAACCCTATCCCGAGAGCCAGGTGCAGCCCTCAGCAAGCCTCAATGTTGCCCCCAGCAAGACCCCTCTATCTACCGGTAGCCCTTGGGCAAGCCTTGTAATCCACTCCAATAAATTCTTATATGTAAATATATTATAAATTTGAAGTGTAAATTAGTTGTGCTTGGAAGCAGTTGTGACAGCGTGCAGCAAAACGGTCTGGGGAGTAAGACGCACGGGAGACAGCAATCACCAGTAGATATCTGTATTCCAAAATTCAGGGAGTAGGCAAATACCAGCACAGTCAAACAGCAGTCCAGAGTGTGGTATACAAAAAGGCAGCCCAAGTCCAAATATAAAAAATTACTCCACCAACTGACAGAATATCTAACTTAATCCATACAGTCTGGCAGGATTTGCCTGCCTATATAAAAACACAAGAGCCTTCACTGGATCATGTCAAGGCCCATCTAGTCCAGCTTCCTGTGTCTCACAGCAGCACACCAGACCTATATCCAGGTGTCCTCCAGTGCAGGTACCCCCTGCTTTTTGATGGTTTGTTTTCTTGTCGTCCACTCTTTCAACATCTTTTGATTATACCATGAACTCATTCATTCAACACATGTTCCATTTTTTCAACCTAGATACAAGGGGCATTTGGAACTTGCTAGCTAAAAAAAGCATTAAAAGCAACATTTATAAACTAAAAAAGATTGGGTTCCACTTTGCAACAGTTTTCACTTTTGGATGGTGATCTGTTCTCTAATCCATCCAGTAAGTGAGGGAGGCTTGTATAAATGTCCTCCGATCAGCAGGAGGACAACTCACAACTTGTGCTAGTCTTGTGTCACAATGTCATCATTCATTATATCACTACACAGGTGCAAGCAATTTGGTTAATTAGCTGAATTTCCCAGATTCATATGGAAAACATACATACATCAACCTGGCATCAACTAAGCTGAACCAACACAGTTGGATCATGCATGGATCACATACATAGTGTTCCTAGCATTCTGACACACCATGCACAAGCATGCATATCTGCCAGTGGTTGTGCTGGTGTTCTTCTTCTGCTCGCAAGCAGTAACAGTGAATGTGACCATATGCAGGCACATCTGCCAGCAGAACACACCTCAGGGCCTTTCCCAAACTGAACTATAAGTGTACCAAGGGAGTTGTGTGAAAAGGACAAAAGGTTTTCCCAAGGCCATCCAGCATTTTTCAGGGCTTAGCAGAGTTTTGGATTTAATTTGCACATCTTGAGCCAACATTCTTGCTGTGACACACTGGTTTTCTCTGGATTGTAGATTGTAAGACTGTTGGTAGAGAACAAGCCTTCCTATCATGATCCGAGGGCTAATTTGGATGCTGTGTTTGGTTGCTGTTGAGAGAAGATGCGTTACAATCCAGACAGAAACAGACACAGGTATAATCCAGACAGAAACAGACACGCACAAACAAAACATGAATGTTGTCTTGTTGTGCTATAGATTTGTATAGGGTTGCCATAGTTTTCTTCCACAAAACCGGGTCAGGAGCCTCTGTCACACTTGCCAGAATGTGAAAACAAAACAATCCCCCCAAATCGGGACTGTCCCTGGTTTTTAGGGCATATGGCAAACCTGAATTTGTAAGGTATTTAGGCTGCTATCCTAACCAATTTAGGCCAGCACAATTCACTTGCTCCCTGTTTCTATGATGCTGTGGGGAGACCTGCACGTGTCTGGGCACTAGCCTAACTCCCCCCCCCCCCCCCGCCCAGGAATACCACAAAAGTGTAACACCCCAAAGGCCAGCATGGGACTTATGCTAATCAGTCCCAGCAATAAGCATGGGACATTGCCAGACTAACTGAGAGTTAGGATTGCAGCCCCAGAATATGAGAGGTTGGAGCCTGGCAGGACGGGTGCCTCAGTCCCATGGGTGTCCATATGCTACTCAAGATAGACCTCTCATCTTACCTCATCCTTGGGCTGGCCCTGCTGCAGTCCAGTTCATGCATTACTTCAGTGATAAAGTAACCACTTAAGTAAAACTTAAGTAAAAACCACTTAAGTAAAACCAGTTCATGCATTACTTCCGTGATAAAGTTACCACTTAAGTAAAATTTACTTAAGTAAAATTTTAAGTGCAACAGGGCCCTACCATGCAGGCCTTGATCCTGTTTCCATGAGGTGACATTTGTGTGTTGGTAGCACATTTGGGCTGATATTGAGCATTCTAGCTAATCTATTCAAGGCACAACCCTAACCAATTTAGGCCAGCAGAATTTACCCATCTCCCAGTTCCAGCAGTGGCATGGAGAGGCTGGCACGTGCCTGCACTGACCTAATTCCCCCAGGAATGGCACAGAGATGCCTTATGGCACTTTTGTGACAAACCCAGGCTAGCACAGGATTTATGCCGTTTAGGGTTGCCCCTGGGGTTAGGATTTGTGCCAGAGATTAGGATTGCACTGTTAACGTTTGGAGAAATTATTTGGTTTGAAGAAATTATTATTAGTTAAAAATACTTGAAGGAACAGCTCAGTCTTGGACCTGACCAAGCCACTTTTTTCATCGGTGGAACTACTAAGCAGCAAAGATATAGAAAGCAAAACACATTAAGAAATGCAGCATTACTTCATATAAGGCAGCTCAGGTACTTCAGTCCCATTTAGTTAAAGGCTGTCTCTTTTTCAGGGCTAATGCTAAGTGCAGCCAACAATTTAAAGTTACCTGAGAAGCAGTTAGAAGATAGAAAATGTTCTTGGAAAAGCTGGACCAGCAAACTTGTTCTAGGAAAGCATAGGAAAAATTGATGGCAGATAAAAAGACAACAAGAATATTCTAACTGGATATACTTTGAGTGTGGAAATTGGACATTAATCAAGATTAATAATATTTTCAAAAGAAATCTTTTGTCTCAATTTCTTTTGAAAACAGAGATACTGGTGATTTCCATAGTAATTTCAAAGAAAAAAATTCATACCACAAAGGTCTTTTGTGGTCCAATTTAAGATGCAAAGTTGCTGCTTTGTTATCAACATTTAACGCTAGCCCACATTATTTGTGTCCTATTAGACCAAAACCACAGTGGACAGCATCCTATCATGAATTTGATATATCCTCTTGTTCAGCTGCTTGCATGTGACTGTAAAACTGAGTGGGATAGTCAGGAAGGTAAATGCATGGAGGCCACATATTATGGTTCCTGGACTGTGTTTGGCTTGGTGAGTCATAAGCTGACCTAAATTTATCCAGAAACGCAACCAAATTAAGCTCTTATTAGCGCACTTAACAATAACAACTCCCTTGTGACTGATGAACTTCTCACAGGCTCCTACAGGGAATTAACTTTAGGGTGACTCCTCTAGCACATTTATCACTCAAATACTGCAGCATCAAGTGTTGACTTGCATGTATGTGT
This sequence comes from Cryptoblepharus egeriae, assembly GCA_030015325.1. Taxonomy (NCBI): domain Eukaryota; kingdom Metazoa; phylum Chordata; class Lepidosauria; order Squamata; family Scincidae; genus Cryptoblepharus; species Cryptoblepharus egeriae. The sequence goes on along the minus strand of JAREYC010000003.1, from coordinate 106,997,192 downwards.
GTGATATATATTATAACAACCCAAGCAGAACTTCCTTGTCACCAAATAACATTGCAAACACCAACTGAGTCCGTTTTCATGCATTTGGCTAGCAATCGCCAAACATTCATTTGATCCATTCACTTATTCACAGTCCATTGTTCACACATGTTGGAACGGGGAGGCAGACAGACCTGTCCTGTATACTAGGAAGGATTGGGGATGGTTATAGATCATGCCAGTCCAAGGAGAATTTTTTTCCTACCCTAATGATACATGGCAAAGATCCTAGCAGCCTATTGCTTCTGCTCGGGATTGGGATCCAGAATTGCTGGATCCTATCCCCACCCCCTGCTCTCCACCAGCCTACCCACAGGTCTACCCACTACCTACCATTCCCAGTACCTTCTTCCCACCCTTCCCTCACCCCCAAACTGTCATGCTATCCTGATTCAACAAGAACATGCTTACCTTTTGCATCAATCTCTGCCATCCGAATCATCATAGAAGTGCTATAATGTATGGCATTTTAGCAACACTCTTAGGTTGGAGTAAGGGACTTGCAGTGGCTGAGAGGATGGGACTTTGGGTTTGCACCCTTATATGCATGTAAACCCAACCACAAATCCACAAAGTTTATGCCTCTAATAGTTATGGCAGCCTGATCCTGTCCAGGACTTATGAGGTTGGATCTCACAAAACAGCTGACACATTTGAGGAAACTCATTGGAGGGCTGCTGGCATATGGGGAGGTAAATAAGATAACATTTTACTAGCTACAAGGGATAACTTCCTGTCACTTATCACTCAAACACAGGCCTAAATATCTGGCCATAGACTACTGGAACTTGGACATTTCAGCCCATGACTCCTTCTAAACTTAAAAATCTATCCAGGATGCCTTTTCAAATGTCGTTGTGATGCCTGAGCAATTCCATGTCTACTCCAAAGTAAGTTCCATTGTGTTCAATGAGACTTACTCGCATGAAATCCCAGGGCCAAATTCCAAGGTGGCGGATCCCACCCTCTCACAACCCCTCTGATCTGTGGTCACAACTCCTGAAGGAGATTCTGACCCTCACTTTGAGAACTTCTGCCATAGACCTTAGTGGACATAATCTGAATAATTGTAGACATCTGACACTTTCATTTTTAAAGGACACATGGAATTCAATTGAAAATCCGGGTATTTCTCGGAGATCCCATTATTTCTCCTTAGAGAGATGTGCATGCTATGAAGGCAGTTTTCCACTATTCACAGTCCAGAATTATCCCTGAAAAGCAATTTATGAAATGTTTATTTATATTTATCTCCTGTCTACAATATTCAAACTATACCATACTAGCAGACTGATAGAGAATAGATAAATAAATAAATGAATAATAAATAAATAAATAGATTTCTGAATTGAAGGGTGAGATTTTTTTCTGTTGTCAGCTCCTTGACCCACCTGACCTTGGTGGTCTTTGCCAGTTTGAAAAATCCTCACTGCAATCTTCTGCAGGGATTTATCCAGGTGTCGATTATGGGATGTAATCTGGGATAGAGCTTCCTAGTATTCACACTGCTGAAAGACTAAGCCTGCCTGTCTTTGTTCCCTGTACAAAAAAAGTCAAAATACGTGCAAGGTGTTAGCATGTACATGGAGAAGATGGAAATAAGCAACTGCTTCAATCAAGTCCTGATCTGGGGAATATACTGGGGAAGAATCCTGAAAGTGAAATGTAAAAGAATCAGCCTTGAAACATAACCTGCTCTGTAAAGCTCTCTTACAGCACATCAAGAGACTCTGTATTTAGCACTCCGTAGCAAAGCACCGACCAGGTGCAGGGCAGGTTTTTCCCATCATTGCAACATTTTTCACTTAATGCAGAATTTTAGCTTTCTTCACAGCACATAGTAGGGGTTATTCTTTTAATTAGAAGAAGGGGTGTGTTTGGAGATACTGATGAGCATGGTAATCATTGGTTCCACTCCCTTTATTTGCTTAGACCTGTCCATCCTTATCCTCCTCTTATCTACAAGGTCATCCTGGCCTTCCAAGGTCAGGCATCACCAATGATAACCAGTAGGAAAGACATGAAGATTTGATTTCTCTGGAAGATTAAGAATTCATATTGTTAATCAGGCCTCATCAACGCTTCCTTTCGAATTTTCAATCTTTATTAGACACATTTGCACTAATTGCACATTAGGGTGTGTTCATCACACTTGTGAAAATCTGCCAATGCAATCCTAACCCCTGTTTAGGCTAGCAGTTTCTGGCACCAGACCTATGCTGGCCAAGGAGCATCACAAAAGTCCCGTAAGTCAGTTCTGTACCACTGCTTGGGGGGTTAGACCAGTGTGCAGAAATGCGCTAGCCTCCCCATGCCACCACAAAAACAGGGAGATGGGTGAGTTGATTAGGATTGTACCCCGAGACAGCTAGTTGTAGGTAGCGCACACCTGATTCAGCCAGGTTACAAGGCAAAGTTGCCCTGTTGTTTATACATTGGCCGCTGGATTGGGTGACAGGGCATACCCTGCTTTCCTCTGACTCTGTTATCTGCCTGCTTCCTTTGTGGGATGATGCTCCTGCAGCTTAGAGGACGATGTTGGCTATAGTGAGAGTAACACCTCCAACGTATACAGCTGTGCCAGGATGATACCCTTTGGGTCAGGGCAGATTGGCAGTGCAGGTTGGCAGGGAGCCACACAACACAGCTTTAGTATAATGGTCGTTGAACTTTGCTCTCTCTTTTAGTGCAATGGTTCATAAGATCTATTGATAACATCATTTATTTTTCACATTTTCATACCATATTTCATAGGATCCTGCTCCATATTACATAGATCCTGCTCTCTGTCTGATCTCTCAACAATCCTGTGAGGTAGATGAGGTTGAGAGCTTGTGACTGGCGTAAGGTCCTAGAGGTCGCATCATGGCTGAGTGGGGATGTGAACCTGAACCTATCAGGACCAGATACAACAAAGCTGCACAGCAAACACGCTTGTGGGAAGTGTAGAAAGAAGACAATGTGTTTATTCATTTAGAGCTTACAGGAACTTCATATTGGAGTAGCTGAAGGTATAATGATGTATTTGAACCAAAGCAGAAGTTGGAGGGATACACACAAAAGAAATGGGTAAAATAAATCTTATACTGTATTCTTGGACATATGGAGAGGGTACTCTCAACAGTGAATTATCACTTCTCATTCCCACATACCTGGAAAAGGCATGGGATTTCTGGTCAGGATGTGTACCTTTCAGGCAGACCACAATCCAAGGGCTTCCATGCCCACAGAAGGAAATTAACCATAGCTGAAATAAATACCTTGGAAATCAATTAAACTCTCTTCCTAGTATATTTCTGGATATGGTAGTGAAGCAGTATGAAAAGAATCTTTGTTAAAAGGATTGATTACATATTTTAATGCCCCTGTAATAATCCTTCTTAATGCTCCTAATGCCAAAATGAATGCAAGGGAGAAAAAAAAGCTATTCCCTGACTTGTCAAAACAAAGCACATATTCTCTGCTACTGACATCTAACAGACTTGAGCATAAGCAAGTTGAGCTAATTATCTTGTGACCAGCAGGCAGCCTTGAATAGATCCAAGTAACGGCTGTTCAGCTGGACAAAACGGAAAATCTTTTATTCCTCTTTAAAACAATATTTAAACCATTAAAGGATTTCTAAATACTGTAATTGAACACACAATGCCTCTAAATACGATGCTGACAATGAGCTTCAGAAATTGTGGGATTTTTTGTCACCAACTTCAAAAGAATATGTATTATTTCATAGCACCCCTGGGAGTAACTAGGGCTGCTATTAATTAGCACATTGAAGCCAATAATATTATGATATTATTATTTTTATTTTTTATTTTTTTATTTTTTTTGTCACATCACACTTAAGCAAGTCAGCAGTGTGGTAAAACATTACAAGAAGGCTGCAGGAAGTTTTCATGTAAAAGGGTTTTTTTAAATATAAATATTTGGCAGGAAAATTGGATGAACTCTGGCTTAACATAGCACCACAATCACCAGAGATCAGAATGTTCTGTCATCTTTACTTTTCCATGATTACTAATGTCTGCAGCTGCTATTCTAAGAACAGCCCCATATTCTAAGTAAACCCCATTGTGTTCAATAGGTCTTACTTGTAGGAAAGTGTCTTCAGGATTTCAGCCTATGGCTGCAATCCTTTTGTTCAGTTAGACTGACCTAAGCCCTGGCATAAGTCCTCCAGACTTATGTGCTAACCAGGGGGTGTCACAAAAGTGCCATAAGACACTTCTGCCCCACTCTTGGGAAGTGGGGCTTGGGCCAGTACACAGGCATACACAAACCTCCCCACACCACCGTGAGAAGATAGGCCAGCCTAAATGGGTTAGGATTGCACTTAGTAGGCCTACACAAAAAGTGAGTGTGAGTCTTATGAAGACTTTTTTGAGATTGCATGAGATTACATTTCCTGAGATGTAATGAAATTTCTGGGCCTCCCTTCTTTGGCACCTGCTTGTCACCTCTTCGCCCTGGAATGGTACAATTTGTCATCTGTACCAGTCAATTTTAACACTGGTATGCCATGAATGGTGGCCATGGTAATTTGGGATCATTTGTTAATAGGATTATTGGGAGGTGTGAATGATGTGCCTTGAATATTTTAGTATCTTCTCTTGCACTGAGACAATAAAAGGTCAAAATCACTGGCCTATGCCTTCTTCCATGGGCATTCATGAGATCAAAAACTGTAAGCCCAGGAAATTTTTGGACCCGATCCTTTGGCTTGTGGGCCCCCTTTTAGACCCTGAGTTGTACTACAACTTGCCTACCCTCTACTCCTGTTCATGGATCCTGTGCCAGTAGTCCAAGCTGCAGTCTTTGGCATCTCCACTTAGGTCTAGGAAAACTCCATCTAAAATCAAGAGAGCCTGTGCCAGAAAGCAGCAACAACTTTGAAGAGGATGAACCCACAATCTTTCTTGATATAAGGCAGCTTCATATGTTCATCTTGATGAAACACAAAATATGCAGCTCTGTTTTGGGCCAGTTTCAAAGAAAATTGAAGATAAAAGTTATGGACCTCCCAAAAATGGTTCAGTGCAGATTCTCTTTGCTTGTTGTGACAGGTTGTTCTTATTCATTCATTCATTCATTCATTCATTTATATCTGGTGTAAGGACAAATTTAATAATATAAAAAAGCACTTTTTCAACTCTTTACATTCTGGATCTTCGTAAGTCATTAGTCTTTCCAAATGACAATGGAGTTGCATCTTGAGCTGGGGAGGGGAGGGCTAAGGTTGGTGCATGCGCAGTGGTCTAAGGCTACAGTCCTAAAGACAGTTTCCTGGGAGTAAGGCCCATTGAACACAATGGAGCTTGCTTTGGAGTAGACATGGTTAGGACTGTAGTCACCAGGCTAGAAAAAGAGGATCTATCCTGGAAAGGAGGCAGGAATCCTAAAGACACTTTCCTGGGAGTAAGTCCCATTGAGCACAATAGGGCTTACTTTGGAGTAGACATGGTTAGGACTGGAAAAGAGGCTGCAATCCTAAAGACACTTTCCTGGGAGTAGCTGCATACTGTCCACACTTTCTTGGGAGTAAGACCCACTGACTGTAATGGGACCTACTTCTGAGTAGACCTGCCTAGCCTGGCTGCCCCCTTTAGCTGCCGCTCCAGCAGCCGGGGAAAGGATGCTCCGGCGCTGGGGCTTGTGGGGCGCTTTGCCGGGCTGCCGCTTCGAGCGGCAAATTCAAAAGTGCCCGGCTGCCCCCTCCAGCTGCCGAACCGGTACGCCTGGTTATCTGCCCCCCCCCTTGCTAGCGGATCAGTAGCAGGGGGGAATTAACAACCGGCACGGGTGATTAGGCCCCAACCGGTCACTGCCCACCACTGAATTAAGGCTGGCATAACTCACCTGGCATAACTTTCTGTGATGGTGTGGGGAGGCTGGTGCATGTCTTTGCACTGCCCTAACCTCCCAGGAATGGGGCTGAGCATGAGCCAGCCTCCACCACATCACCACAGGACCTTACACCAGATATACATTGGCCAAAATTGGTTTAGGATTGCACCCTCAGGAAACCATAGCTCCTTTTCCTCAAGGAGACTTGCAGCTGCTTCTCTGTCCCAGCAGAAATCAGCCATTTTGGTGCTTAATACTGCGGCACAATGGCTGGAGAGAGGATTAGCCCTTAGTTTGTATCTCATATTCATGTGGAAGAAAACACGTGTTCAATGACGGGAGCTCAGGGTTTGGGACTCTGTAGGAAACCAGTTGGAAATCCCTGCCACTTAGACTAGAACTTACTGTGTTCCTACACCAGTGCCACAGAATATCCACAAGCATATTAAATAGTTCACAGAAAAAGAGACTTGCCCTACAATCCAGAGTAACTACGGGAGCACGTAAGAGACATTACGTGTACCCGTAGTTACTGCACCAGCTAGTGAAAACCTATGGGAAATTCATATTGCAATCCAGAGCAAATTGTTCTTACACCGGAGCAAGGACTCCCTGTAGTTACTCTGGATTGCACCCATATCCCCTTTTTCCATGGTGTGCCTAAGATCAGTTTAAATTCTCACTCACCCCCCGCCCCAAATTCAGAACATCTATTTTAGTGACTCTTGCTGTGATTTATATTTACATTTTGAATTACCACAAGCCACATGGCCTTTCTTTCAATAATCATCAAATCATTAACCTTCTAAACAGCATTTAGTGCTATGAAACCACACAGAATGTTGTGATTGATTTCTTTTGCTTTATCAGTAGTCTTTGAGGGAGGAAGCTCATCTGGAAGGATTTGCTTACCCAACAATTTTAATAATGTTGCCTCGTGGAAGTAATTGCAGGGAATGGATTGGAGAGAAGGACAAAGCTGTCATTTGGATTAGCCTTGCTTTGTGTCCACCAAAACTGGATCCTTCTAGGATATGCCCTGAAAAAATGATAATTATTTCAGGACTACAATAATTTTCATTAATTTTCTTTTTGGCCCACTCAAGAGCCCAGTCCCATTTAGCACAGGAGAAATGGCATCAAATGACTCCTTCTGTATCCTGTAATGGAGCTAAGTGGGCTAGACATTCATGCATTTATCCCAAGACAAACCCCACATGCTCAGTGGGGTTTCTAGGAGCTGCCCCTGCTATGTTTCTGGGGTTGTCTAGATAATCAGATAATCTTGGCAGATAATCTTAAGGGGTTAATTTCTAAAAACTGGATCTTAATGGGTGCTCACAACACAGAAGGAATACCTTCCCCAAATTTCATGCTTCCAGGTCTGTGGGTTTGGGCTAGGTATTGATGAGTCAGGGATTCTTCAGTGTTAAGCACAGGAACAAAAACATGTTGCATCCATTTTTACCCTAGTGCACAAACATACATTGGTCTCCCCACACCACCACGAGAATGGGGAAGTGGATGAGTTTTGCTAGTCTAATAGGTTAATATTGCACCCTCAGTTCATTTCAGGACAAATAGAACCTGGAGCAAAGAGTCCGCATTTAATTCAGATTCCATTGGTTAAAAAAAAAGCATTCAGTGAAGTGCTGTAGCACCTAGGCAGAGGCATTACAAGAGTTTAGCGCAGGATGTGTTCAACCACGGGCGCCAGGGTGCCAGGGGGTGCACTTACACTCCTCTGGTGGCCCCCAGTCCTTTTGTGTGTGTGTGTGTGTGTGTGTGTGTGTGTGTGTGTGTGTGTGTGTGAATATATTAGTGCAAACATCTAGTCCTTTGCAGAGATCTCTGCAACAAACAGGGAGATAGACTAGATGACCTCCTGGGATCCCTTCTGTTTTAGTAGGGGTGAAATTTCAGTTCTTGCCATGGGTGAAACTTTGCCTAGGTACACCTCTACACCTAGGCTTTTAATTTCTGCTCAGACATTCACTGTGTATGGTCACTACATCTTGCCTATGTGATAAAAACTAGATAAGAAAGAAAGAAAGAAAGAAAGAAAGAAAGAAAGAAAGAAAGAACTAAATTCTGTGCTGCATTACTATATGTTTTGCCTTTTCTGTATTTGTTTAGAGTTGTAGCATAAATTAATCCCTGAGCATAAGGCAACAGGACATTTTTTGGCACTCAATTTGACTAGAGTGCAGTTCCATTCCTTAACATCTTGGTTCCTCGCCCTGCTGTTATTCTTTACCCTACTCTCCAGCTATGCTCTGCACGTTCACCAGCTGTCACTGACCTCCCTTTTCACCTTTTTCTGGAATATTCCTCAAATCAAGGTTGGCCAAGTGTCACATGCCACAGCTACGTTCCTGGGAATTCATCTCACCTGTTCAAAAGCCAATCTGAAAGGTCAGCTTCTTTCTCAACAATCAACTGGTTAATATTCTTTGGCAGTTTCTGCCTGCTCGGCTCCTTGGGAGCCAGCAATGCTTAAAGGAGGAGTAGTAATGTGCAATTGAGGTTATCCATTCCACTTCATAAAACGGTGCTCTCTGCTAGCATCAAGGGACTCGTGTGTACTGTCTGAGCAGCTTTAATTTTTACTATTTAAAAAAAAATCACCACCAATCTGCAATCAGGTTTTCTTGGCTGTTGTTTAGGAGACCAAAGCCAGCTGTCACAGCAGCTTAATATAGATGTTTGTAACTTGCTGTTCAATAGCTTTGATTTTCTACATTTTGATATCCCTGGCCTCCAGATCAAGTAGCATTTTAATCCAAAAAGGAGAAACTCTCATGCAAGTCAACAGACAAAACATATGTTGATGGATTTTGAATCAGCTCTCATTTTCTGGCTAAATTTCAGGTCAAAGTGTGATTTGTATAAGCCCAACCTCTTTCCACAAAATGCATATTTTATTCAAATGTGTGTATATTCCAACAGATTTGGTGACATTTAGTGTTTTCATGTGGGCTGTGGGTGGCGCAAGCAGTTAAGGCGCAGTGCCTGTTAACCAGCAGGCCAGGGTTCAATTCCTGGGTCGGCCCCACAAGACAGGGTGAGCTCCTGTCCTTAGCCCAGCTCTGCGACGCAGCTGGATCCAATTGTATTGGCTCTGCCTTTCCATTGGACTAATTCAGTGGCGTGGAGAGGGGGGATTTGCTGCTTGGGTAACAGCCTATCCTCCATAACAATCCAACCCAGGCTTTTGTGCTTCGCATGCAGCGTATGCAGTGCCAAGCACGATACCATAGTCTTCCAAGACTGATGGAGGCCTGTATTAGTTTTTTCATGAAAGAAAGGAAGAAGTATCTAAAAGAAACCTTCTTTAATCAAAGTGGAAATTGTTGTTGTTGTCCGCTTAGGTCCAGCAAGAGCAAAAACAGTCCAGTCCTATGCATGTGTACTCAGAAATTAGTCCCATTGTGTTTAATGAGATTCCTGTGGCAGGGAGGGGAAGTCGGCACATATCTGTGCACTAGCATAACCCCCACCCCCAGTAGGGGCACAGAAATGCTTTACAGCACTTTTGTGACACCCTTAGGCCAGCATGGATCTTGTGCTGGGACTTGTGCCAGCCGAATTGGGGATTAGGATTGCAGCCCCAGATATCTTTCCTGAAGGCACTGAAATGCAGTATAAGAAAATGGCTTTCACTCCTTCAACAATATTCTCTTCTGTGAGAATCGTGATTGGGCCATCACAAATCTCCCGTTGTTTTATTGTAACTGCAATATTGCCTGTGATTAGCAATTCAAATCTCCATGACATACAACATTCATTTTTATAATTTTGGCTCTCTTTATTTTATTATTAATATTAATGCTATGCATTATTCATCAAACCTCTAAATAGCTAGGTGCTATACAATGGTCGTTTTTTTAAAGGACGAATCCTGATCATAGGCCTACAGTCTCAGAATTTTAGTAAGTTCGTTATTAATCATACCAGTTTCTTTTGAAATTTATGTTCCCTGCTGTGTGAAATAATTTGCTTTAGATCTTCAACAAATAAAATGTTGGCAATTCATTGTGACATTTTGAAAGACTAACTTCTCACCCTACAATATATTATACCATTTTTTAATGTTTCTATTTTTATATAGGGGACAGATGCAGTTGTGTAGAATCAAAAGAACCCAGTGATAAACAGAACCCAGCATGGATTTACCAAGAATAAATCTTGCCAGACTAATCTGATCTCCTTTTTTGATCAGGTTACGAGCTTACTGGACAGTGGCAATGCTGTGGATGTCATTGATCTTGACTTCAGCAAAGCATTCGACAAGGTCCCACATGACATCTTAATTGGGAAGTTGGAAAAATATGGGCTAGACGAGGCAATCATTAGGTGGATCTGCAATTGGCTCGGCGGCTGTACTCAAAGGGTTTTAGTAAATGGTTCTCTGTCAACCCAGAGGTCAGTTTCAAGTGGGGTGCCCCAGGGCTCTTGTCTTGGGCCCAGTTCTCTTTAATAATTTCATCAGTGACTTGGAGGAAGGGATACGGGGGAGCCTGATCAATATTGCGGATGACACCAAGCTGGGAGGAGTAGCAAACACAACAGAAGACAGGAGAAACCTCCAGGAGGAACTGGATAAACTGGAATACTGGGCTGTAACAAACAGAATGAATTTCATCAGGGAGAAGTGCAAGGTTCTGATCTTGGGCAATAAAAACCAAAAATAAAGGTATAAAATGGGGGATACGTGGCTTGGCAGCACAACATGTGAGCGGGATCTTGGTGTCGCCATGGATCACAAGCTGAACATGAATCAGCAGATGGGTACAAACTGCAAGAAACAGAGTTTCCGGTTGGATAGCCAGAAAAAATTCCTGATGTTGAGGGCGGTTCAGACGTGGAACAGATTGCCAAGGGAGGTGGTGGACTCTCCCTCACTGGGGATCTTCAAGCAGAGGCTACACTAGCACCTGTCAGATAGTCTCTATTCTAGGAAGATTTCCTGCTACAGGCAGGGGGTTGGACTAGATGACCTACTAGGTCCCTTCCAACTGTAGGATTCTATGATTCCATGAATCTAGTAATCCAATTTTACATATACCTCGTTGGAAGTCCCTTTGTAGGTTACTCAAATGATTGTGTGCAAGTTATTTTTAGTTGACTTATCCTTTTCTTCTTTAAAACATCTCTCCCCCTTCCTCTCTTATCCTGAAATACATTTTTTCTCAAAGTAAAAGGCTAACAAGTACCTAAAGATCTTTCACCTCCATTACATTGGGGTTAAATATTAGACTTCTGCTTCTGAACCTGCACTAGTATGAATGGAACATTAACAGAAAATTGCAATTTTTTAATTGACTAGATGTGCCCTCAGAAGAATAAAGCTGCTCCAGGTGAAGAAAGAACTTTTCTTGAAATTGACATAAATTTATGCCTTGTGACTTACCTGGTGACCAAGGGAGAACCCATTATTAGAGACTTGGAGCACACAGTGTGGTGATTGAAAAGCTTGAAACCCTAAGGTTAGGACATGGCAAGAAATGTCATAGTAATTATACAGGACAGAAGAAGGGAAGATTAATTATGCAGAAAATTATTCTTCCACCTAGATATAAAAAACAAAAAGAACTCCCAGTAATGAGAATCTAAATTCCTTGCTATGCCATTGCTGGGACAGTATTTAATCTCCTGACAGCGCAATCCTAAATTGTGTTAGAGCAAGCAGCTTAAGATGCCTGCCCTGCATCCAGTGCCTACCAGGGGGCAAGGGAAAACTTTTCCTCTAACCCCAGGTAGGGCTGGAGCAACTTCAGTGGGTCTACTCAGTTCTGAGCCACCTCGGGAAATGAACAGCCAGAGGCTGATCTGTGCTGCCTGTGGTGGGGTCCAGGGGGGGTCTCCCCCTTTTCCCAGCTCCCCTCCATGCCGTCCTCTTCCTCATCCCTCATTGTCACTGGCACAAACCTCTCAGACACAGTAACATGCTGAAAATTCAATAACTTTACTTTAAACTTCAACAAGGTATCTCCAACATAAGAAGGATAACATTGTTAACTCTGGCAGGAGACAGCTGCCTCCACTCAGCTGGTATCTATCCCTCACCGCCTTTTCCATCCCTCCCTTTTAATACCCCCTTAGGGGCTGCAGCCAATCTAGCCATCGCTGGGGTTCTATCGGTCTGGCAGGCCCTATCATCAGGAGCACCCCTCTCCTCATGTCCATCCAGTAGTGCACCTCTGCAATAGGACACCCCCTAACATCCAGGGACATGTCATATCCTCAGCATGTCATATCCTCTGCTGAGTCCCAGGCCAGCCATTGTCTGCTGGTATTTGGCCCTGATCCCAGAGCCACCTGCTGGGTAGAGGGATTCCCTGCTTTTCAGAGGAGCTGTCCAGCCAGAGGGAGAAAAGTCCTGTTTGGTTCCAAGAACCTCTGTGGATGCCCATTTTATTTTTTTATTTTTTATTTTTTATACAAAAGCAATTATTAACAATGGTAACAAGGCAGGCAACGAATCAATATGAATCAAGTTCACTTTCCTAAGGCTTAAAATAGCTCAGTTTTTTCTATTCCAAGTCAGAAGATTCCCCTTATAAAGCAATTCAGAAACTGTCACTTTGTATTGATGTAATAACCACCTGGGGGAGCTCACATATATCAGGCTCCCAGCTCTAAACCAAACTGAATCATTTATGAGGCCTTTCTCAGGCAAGCTTAATTACCTGCCATGCTACTATGTAAGCGGGCTGCTTTTAAGCCTATAACTGCTACTCAGTGACATAGCTAAAGCAGGTGCAGTGGCACAAGGATACAAGCTTTATGGGGTTACAAGCTACATTTTGTCAATTTTAATGACTAAAATTGTGAAAAACGGGGTATGTATGAATGATAATACCATCATGTTATATATCATTGGAAAGGTAATTTAATGCAGAATGCAATGTAACAAACTGCACTGGAATATCCGTGCTCTATCAATCATTATGGCCAATTAACCATAAAATGAAAACACAAAAGCCTATGGAACAAAAATGGATTTTCTTAACTCAAACTTTCCCAAGTTACTGACGGCTCTGAGAACCAATGAGATGTAAGTCTGATATGTTTGGAACTTATCATAATCATATAATACAGTTACCCATACTTACTGGGTATATAGGCACTTTGAAGTAGTGCACCTCTTATATTTAGCAGGGAAAGAATAATCATTCCTCTTTGCCCCAGCCCTGTTTCCCTAACCATAGGGGACACAATTTTTTTTACTAAATTTGATTTTGAGTGTGTGTGGTTGTTGCTTAGTCTGGGGCCACAAAATCATCTTCAACACCAGATAGCAAATAGGTGCTTTAGCTATGCCACAAGCAGAGCAAATGGGTGGTGAACTGCTGATGAGAAGGTGGCAGGTATTCCCCAATTTTCTTTTTAGAAATACCTGGGGATGGCATCACTTCAGGGGCAGCATTCCGAGCTTTGCACCGGTCTACACGATCATTAGCTATGCTAATGCTGCTACGTAAGGGGTGTTTATCTTTTATAGAATTATCGTTTATAATTTAAAGAACCAACCTCATTCACGTTGAATCAAAATCACGAATAAATAATAAGCTGATAAGGTTAAATCTGTAATTTATGAAAATTTATGCAAATTTGAAATGTAAATCAAGTCTTTTTCCAGCCACTGTTACAGTGTCAGAGAGATGATGTGGCCCTCCTTCCAAAACCCCTGGTCTTCCTCATGACTGTGTCTGCAATGTTCACTGGGTCTTGCTTGCCCAAAAGTGGGGACAGGTTTCTTTCATTCATATATATCAGGCTGCAATCTTAATCCCCAGTTAGGTTGGCATAGGTCCCGGTACAAGTCCCGTGTTGGTCTGAGGGTGTTGCAAAAGTGCTGTAAGGTACTTCTGCGCCTCTCTGGGGAGAATTAATCCAGTTCACAGTCATGCTCTGGCTTCCACACACCAGCACAGGAACAGGGAGCGGATGATCTATATTGGGTAGGATTGCATCCTCAGTCAGATTGTGATGTTTCTTGGGAAGTGAAATGGTACCCCTGCTCCTGCTTGCCACTTACGGGGTCAGTATTTAGCGACAGCAGCATATGTCACAGCGAGCAATCCCTTGGATTTGGGCTGCCAGAAACCAAACCGATACACTGATGATTTCATAGGCACGACCGAGGCCATTGTAATGCTCCTGGACTAGCACATCCAATCTGTCCTAGTCTTCAGAGGAGATAGCCTTTTGGAGTCATTGCAAAGGTGGCAGCTCTCAAGTTAATGCCTCCAAAGGTCGAAGAGAATAATTCACTTTCACATTGCCACAGATGAAAAGCTGCAGTAAAAGCTCCCTGTTTATTGGCAAGATTATATATAAACACGTAGTTCATATCTCCAGCCACTTTTCCGGCAGCTTTCCAGCCACAGCTGCTGTCATCACCTACCTACCTAATCAAGTGGTGGATTATCTTGTCCTGATAAATTGAAGCCAGCATCTACTGGAAAGAAGGGGAAGAGAGAGACTTACTTTGCTAGCCTGGAGCTAATAGGGGAGCAGATGTTTGGATCAAGCCCCTGAGCTTGCAGTGTGCACCACAACAGAATGATTTGTGTGAACAGTATAAATGTCTTTAAAGGAAGACATCACTAAAGAGGCACATGGATAAGCATGATATATTTGAGGCCAAGGGACAAAGGGAAGCCGAGAAGCAGTAACAGGTATTGTTTTATAGAAGATACACCTCCTGTAGGGCTGATTTGGACACATTTGCCCCAGAAGGGGCCATTTTTATGAACTGTGCTCTTGAGCAATGTACTTTTCTATCTTAAAAAAGCTGAATGAATGAAAGAACCCTCAGCTTCACTGCAGTGCATCTTTCTGAACAGAATCGAGAGCATTCATTATTGTTGGGATTTTTGTGCAACTTATTCAAAATAAATAAACCATTTTCTTTCTCTTCAACCCCACTGAGATAACCATTAACATTTGCAAAGCACCCAATTGTCTGGGGAGGTTTATTTAAGCCAGAGACAAAAGCAGGGGAGTTCTTGTGCTGATAAACAAAACCAGGCATTTAATCCTTCCTCCCCAGTTACAATAGAATGTGGCAAGCCACAAGTATAATTGAATGATAGTTATATAATATCTTGGCATGTAACAAAAAAATAGATTTGAGGTTTCAGAGGCCAATATCATCTCAAATTTGCATGCCAAGAGTTCCAGTCCTAATCCTGCCAGAACTAAATGTGCACTAACTCACCTCGTGCAATTAAAGGGACTACGGGAAGTCTGTAGTCTAGCTGTTTTCAGCTGAATTCTGTTTTTGATTTTTCTGCATATTTTTCTTCTCTCTAGATTAAATAAATTGAAATTCTGTACTTGGGCAATGCAGATTCTATGCCAAGAGACACTGAATTATCCTACTTTTCTACTTAAATCTGCAAAATTTATGTCCAGAAAATTTTTATTCTTTTGTGTGACCAGATTTTATTAGTCATGGGCAAAGGCAAAGAAACTGCCTTCTACTTGCAGCCACTTATTTATGTATTTTACCTTATTTAACCATTGTGATAAAACAATTGAGGTTTCAATGGACATTGGGCACATACATTCAGGTGGTTTTTGCGCTGTTAACCAGCAGACCAGGGTTTGAGACCCGGGTCGGCCCCACAAGACAGGATGAGTTCCTGTCCTTAGCCCAGCTCTGTGACACCAGCTGGATCCAATCGTATCGGTTCTGCCTTTCGATTGGACTTATTCAGTGGCATGGAGAGGGGGTCTTGGGTAACAGCCTATCCTCCATAACAATCTAACCCAGGCTTTCATGCTTCGCATGCAGCGTATGCAGCCTGAGCACGATACCATAGTCTTCCAAGACTGACGGAGGCCTGCTTTTTGCAGTCATAGGAACTAAAAACTGGCAGCGCAATCCTAACCCCCAGTTAAACTAGCATAAGTCCCATAATGGGCCTGTGGGTCTCTCAAAAGTGTCACAAGACACTTCTGTGCCACTTCTGGAGGAGTTAGGACAATGCATAGACATGCGCTGGTCTGCCCATGCCACTATGGAAACTGGGAGATGGATAAATTATGCTGGCCTAAATTAGGATTTACACTACAATGAAAGTTAAGGTTTGCAGGAAACGGGATTGCAAGCCCCGTATTTAAACTCTGTGCTTTTTCTACCTCTTGTTAAATTGTGGGATATGTACAGCTCTGGTGAGGGAACTTGAATTACCGCCATACTCTGCCTGGCTTGAATTTGAAAGGTCATGTGAATAATTTTTTTATGTGGATAATAAGCACATGAATAAATTAAAGAAAGAAAGAAAGAAAGAAAGAAAGAAAGAAAGAAAGAAAGAAAGAAAGAAAGAAAGAAAGAAAGAAAGAGGTAACGCTGACAAGCCACTTAGAATCTGTAATGTCTGACTTGACACAACTGTGCTGACAGATTCCACTTTCTAGAAGCAATTCATACAGACATGACAAGTTTAAAAAGAAAATGGACCTCCCCGTTTATGCAAATCCTGCTCAGAAAGAGGCACCTGTCAGCAGAGTTGTGGTGGCGTGTCAGAAATTTCTTCCTCCATGTTAATATGTCCATGGGAATGCACTGCAGAGAGGATGGGAAATGTCCTTTGAATAGACTACAGAAACAGCTGGGTTGCTCTTGAAATTCATGCTCTGAAAAACAGCTCTGTGTCTTGACAAAGCCGTTTGTCAAGATGCTGTTGTTGGCTGTAGGGACCAGAAATCCCTCTTTGCCTAGTTCCATCTACAGGTCAGTAAAAGAAGAACCATGTTAATTAACAGACAAAAATGACTGTAATCCAGAGTAACTATAGGAGTTGTTACACTGACGTAGTTATGATGCCACCTATGGGAAATGCATAGAGCAATCCAGAGTAAGTGCCTCTTATATCTTCCTGTAGTCACTCTGGATTGTAGGGAATAACTATTAAGGATGGACTGAGGTGAGGTTCCATGGTGTTGACAGGAACTCAAGTAAAGCTACAAAGGGGATCTATGAATGGATTGGAAGTAGGGAAAATGGATACTTTTTAATAGTCCAGGGTGGACTTAGTTTGGTCAAGAAGACAATACTTGAGGAGGACTATGCAACCAGATTTTCCTGTTTTTATATTGTACATCTGCATACCTTAAGTACTGAATTGTCCAGAGAGCCAAGATGAGGTAATGGTTTGGGAATAGGAGTTAGACCTTGAAGATCCAGTTGCAAATAATTGCTAAGCCATGAAAATTCTTGGTTGACCTTAGGCCATTCACCATCTTCAATGACCCAGCCTTTCTACCACAGGACCTATCCTGCCACACAAAGGATTGTTGGGAGGAAAAATGGGGAAGGAACCGTATGTATGACCCTGAGCTCCTTGGTTTGGGGAGGGG
The DNA here is from genome assembly GCA_030015325.1 of Cryptoblepharus egeriae. Lineage (NCBI taxonomy): Eukaryota > Metazoa > Chordata > Lepidosauria > Squamata > Scincidae > Cryptoblepharus > Cryptoblepharus egeriae. The sequence goes on along the minus strand of JAREYC010000003.1, from coordinate 106,979,933 downwards.
GTGCAATATAACATTATATGGATGTTATATCTAATATTCAGATCAATGTTATTAATCTCTCAAGAATCACAAGTGTCCGGTCAAATATTATTAAAGAGGTCAATTATTATCTGTGCAAATAAAGGAGGAGCCAGTCAAGTGTGTGGCAGCCAACTGGTATAGAAGGGAAGGACAAGCACCACAGAAGTAGAAAGAGTGAGATGCTAGGGCTGGTAAATGCAAGTGGTAGGATTTACAGACTCCAGAACATACATCATGTTACACTTCTAATGCTTAAAGGCCATTTGATAGTTGAATTTTTCACCCAACGGGGGAAATAATGAGGTGTGGGTGGGAAGATCAGGAAAATATTTAAATCCTTCCTCCAGCATCACTGCTGTCTTCAAAATTGTAGCTCTACAAGCTGTTCTTAAGTAAGAAGAAAATAAATCTATTGCAAGATCTAATCACGTATCTCCGCATCAGGTGATTCCATAAATGCATGGATTTTTGGTAATGGGGTAGCATGAGTTATTGGGGGAAATGGTGAAAAACAAATGCCCTGAGCTACAAAATTTCAGAATCCTTTGATTGTAATACCATCTGTCTAATAACTTCTTTTTCTCCTTTCACAGGGGAATCCATATATGTGCAATGAGTGTGATGCGACCATTGATGAATTGGCACATCCACCTGAACTGATGTTTGATGCTGAAGGACGGTATCCGTATACTTTTTGGCAGTCCACCACTTGGAAGGGTTACCCAAATCCTCTCCAGGTTAACATCACACTATATTGGAACAAAACTATAGAGCTAACGGACAACATAGTCATAACCTTTGAATCTGGCCGCCCAGACCTCATGATCTTGGAGAAGTCCCTTGATTATGGCCGAACATGGCAGCCGTACCAGTACTACGCTACAGACTGTTTAAACGCTTTCAACATGGAACCAAAAACAGTGAGGGATTTATCACAACAAACAGTCTTAGAAATAATTTGCACAGAAGAATATTCTATGGGCTACATGGCAAACAGTAAAATACTCCACTTTGAAATTAAGGATAGATTTGCGTTTTTTGCTGGGCCTCGACTTCATAATATGGCTTCTCTCTATGGCCAGCTTGACACAACCAAGAACCTAAGAGATTTCTTTACTGTCACAGACTTGAGGATACGACTGCTCAGACCAGCAACTGGGGAGCTATATGTGGATCCACAACATTTGACACGTTACTTTTATGCCATCTCAGACATAAAAGTAGTTGGAAGGTAAGACTACAAACAAAATTGTATTCATATACCGTTTTGTATATTGCTGTTTCCTTTTTCATCATGAAAATGGGGAACATACTCCCCATTAATAAAATGAACACAAAATCAATTAGCAAATTTTAAATGGTTGCCAAGACATTTCTATGATACAAAGTGGCCCCAACTGATTCTGAAAATCATTTAGAGAACTATGTGGAAGACACATGCTTTTGCCATATTTTGCACATTTCACATTTCAATAACTTTCAGAATAAGGTTGTACCTGTATCTGTTAAAGGAAATGGTGTGTGGACTTCCTATCTCAGGCACCAAATATGTTTGGCTATTGCGGGATGGGAATGTAATTTTGCCAATTTTATTTGGGCTTGACAATTTAGAGATATCTGTGTGAGACACAAAGAGGAAGTCTAGTTGAAAATGTGTTTCTGGACAAAACTGATCACAAAAATTAGTCAACAGCTCACACACTTGTGTCACTGGCACATTGCATGTCTGCACAATGCTTGGCTAACCCTACAATCCTTAGTAACTACAGGAAGACGCAAAGAGGCACTTACTCTGGATTGCTATGTATTTCCCATAGGTGGCACCGCAACTCGGTGTAAAAGGTCCCGTAGTTACTCTGGATTGTAGCCAAAATTAGATCCGACACTAACAGAAAGTGGGTAATTTACTGCTTCATATTACCTTTCAGTATAATTTTACCACGCTGCCAGCAGTCTGCTTATATTTATGCTATAAATTTGAATGCTTTTGCCAACCTGTTAAAGTAAGAAACATTTTGCTGAGAAGCTTTTAAACAACATTATTGGGCACACAGTGTGAGTGGAAGGAAGGACGAACGCTATTATTTCAGATTTCCCCCATACCTGCATTTTTCATATCTACAGGGGTCCCAGGAATTGCCTGTATTCAGCAATGGCTCAGAATTGCCACTAGAAGTGGATAAATTCATGTCATGGTATCTTAAAAGTGGGAAAACATTTTTTCTCCTATTACAAACTGGGGTGTCCAAACGTTTTGGCATGAAGGCCACATCTCTCTGACTCTGTGTTGGAGAACCAGAAAAAAGAACAGATTGAGCAGATTTACATTTCATATTTGAATAAATGTTCATAAATTAATATGTTAGAGACAGGTCTTATATAAATAAATGAATTCATATTAGTTCATTAACACTTTGTAAGATAGAGTGGAGGCATCTGCACTGTGTGGAGGCAAGGGAAGTCGACTTCCCTTCCTTCAGAGGGTTTCAGGGCTCTTAAAATGCTTCATTCATAATGATGGAGCTGATGTCCATTGCTGTACTGTACACTGATGCTCTTGTTGTACTGTATTTCTGGAGAAATTGTTCTCTTCTGGTTTTTTCTGCACATACGTACTGTATAATCATACTTCTTATAAAAAAATCTCACTGTGTTTGTAGTCTTAGGGGCTCTTTAAGTATTATAGGAGCACTGTGATATGAATTTCTATTATTCCTTTTGTACGTTTCCAGAGTGCCAATTCCATAGGAAAGACATACTGCCCACCTGTTTGTGGTCTTTGAAATATTACTCCACTATTGTGGTTTGAATGTATGTAAAAGTGTTTCCCATGGTTCTAGCAGAGCATATATTGCAGTATATTGTGGCAGTGACTGGCAGATTAAGGAAAATGTATCCTAATTAATCACTCATTAGTTTTAATTAATTGGATGTGTTGGATACAGATCTGGGTCCTATCTATGTTGTTCATATGTTAGGTACAGCTAGCAACTCTCTTCGTTGGGCCTTGGGAACTTGTTGAATGCAGGTGCCTAGTCAAGATGCTGAACTCTGTCACGTGTAATTTACCTCTTTATTTTTTTAAAAAAATGTAGATTTTTGATCTCTTTGAACATGTAAGAAATTAATGAGGCCTTAATGCAATATTGATAGCTGCATACACAGAGACAAAAACTGCTTTGACTTACGAAAAGGATGCAGGTGTCAGGTTAAGTGCAGTCTCTCCAGCAAAAGGTAATTTTGATTTTGATGCTTATGCATCAGTCTCTTGAGTCTGAAAATATGAATTTGTAGTCTTACGTTCCACTCCTAACAACTGAGTTTTTGCTGTCAGAGTGAAAACCATGGAGTACTACAATCAGAGTATGAGTTCTAGAATGTATTTGATAGCTTTAAGCTACAATCTAAACTGCACGTGTCCCTTGTGCCAGCCTGGGAGCGTTGCCAAAGTGCTGTAAAGTCCACTCCGAGAGGAGATAAGCAGGCGCATGGATGTGCTCCAGCCTTTCCATGGTGTCTTGGGCCTCAGGAAAGGGTGAGTATGCACTCGCCAAGCTTAGCTAGCAATTGGCAAGGCCAGGATCCAACACTTGCGCCGGATCCTAATCTCATTCCCAGGAGGTTTAGGCCAGCACAACGCTGTTTGGATTTGCATGGCCATCGATCTGAGTATCCACACTGGAGCTCCAGTGGCTCCCTCTGGAATAAGGATAGGGTCGCTATATGCCTTAGAAAACTGTGACTGTCCTGGTTTTCAGGAATTTCACTAGCATACCATCAAGAGCATCCTGAAACTTGCACTGGATGCAGCGCAGACTTGCCAACCCGCCTGTGCCCACTTGCAGGGTGCATTATGTACAATGGTGGCACTGTTTTGTTGGCAGTGGAGTTTATGTCAGGCTGTTTAGCCATTAAAATCTGAGAAACTCATACAATTCTGAGTACTCTCTGGCTGTAGTAGGGGGTTTGAAAACAGGTTTTCTCTGGTGAGGGCAAAGTCCTATGGGCTGTGCCAGGGATTGGATGCTTTTCCAGCTTAAACAGCTCAGCTATTGTACATCATTGTGGCCAAATTTTCCCACAGTTTTTAGAATCTGAGTTTGCTCCTCATGCTTATTCACACAAGAAAAGAAGTTTATTCTGGGTACCGATTAATAAATTAAATAAATTCAATTCAGAACAAATATCTGCTTGTCTTTTTTAATCACTTAGCGTAGAAAACATACGGCATGAAATAAGTTGGGTCTGAACCTATCATCACAGTCGCACAATGAAATTGTGTTGTTAATGAGAAGAAATAATTCAAATTGGAATAAAAACTGCTTTGTGCCATACTTAACATTCTGCATGCCCTTTCTGTAACACATATTAGCAGTTATTAATTCAAAATGTCAAAACACTGGTAAAATGCCATTGGATTCATAATTGTTATTTAAATACACAGTTATTGTTTGACTTCTGAATAATAACACAAGCCTGTGAAACTGAGGGTCAGAAAAACTTTTATTAATTTGTGGTGGTTTATATGAATTTGGGGTACTGATAACAAAAATGGCATCAGTTTTTCCCTATCATGTCTAATTTTGAAAATACCTCATCATTGTCATTAGTGAATGGTTCAAGCAACTTCATAATGGGGAAACCATGTGTCTTACTCCCAGGAAAGTGTCTTTAGAATTGCAGCAATTGTCTCATATCTTGTATATTTCTTTTCTTTTATCAAAAGGGTTCAAAATGTACATATTTTAGAGCAAACCTTGGGTTCAAATTCCTTCCATCCGGTTCCATCATTCTGGCTGCTGTGCAGTGAGCAAAACAGCAGAGTCCAAAAGCCCATTTTTAAAATATACAGACATGTGAATTACAGAAAAGCCCGATTCCCTTGCCAAAATGGCACCCCTGTTCTCTCCCATTCAGCCTTCCCTGCTCACAAAGGGAGTGCAAATCTCCAGCTGAACAGGCTGTTTCCTGTTTGATCAGTGTACAAAGACCAAATAATAATTAGGAGGCAAGCAAAAGGCAGAAAGCCTGTTGCAAGGGAATTAAAACCAGCAGCCTTCCAAAAGCAAGCTTGTAAAAGAAAAAAAAAAACCTGTATGATAATCCCATAGCAAATTGGCTCAAAAAATTAAGTGTGGCAGTATAGCGAATTTATCTGATGGTGCTGCGTGTTGGTTAAACCCTCCGGTAATCGGACATACAGACTACAAAGGGGTTATCTGCTGTGTAATCCTATCCTAGTAGATTAAATTCATGTGAGGTTTTTTCCTCTTTGCACTCAGCTGATGCTGATAAAACACCTCTTGCAGGGATTTTTCCTCTTATAGCTCGTGTGGATCCTTGCCACCCTTTGACTGATAAGAGCTTAATCTATTCCCCCACAAGTAGGGAAAGTCACAGCTTTCTGCTCTTGGTTGCTTGTATTACTTTTCACTATACTACCTCTGCTGTTTCTCATGAAAGATGGAAGCACAAACCTAACTATGTCTACTCAAAAGTAAGCTCCATTGCATTTAATGAAAATTACTCCCGGGAAAGTGTCTTTAGGATTGCAGCTGGCAAGTTTTATATTTCATTGGATGCTCAAAGCGGCTGCTAGAAGGTTTGGGCTTCCAGAGCGAAAAGAATCTGAAGGTCAAATATAATCAAACAATCTAAGAGCAAAGTAGATACAGTAATTTTTAAATTACAGTATTTGCTTTCTGTGGCCTCTGAAGGATTTTGGAAAAGGTAGTAGACTTTGGTCTGAAGGCAACCTCAGTGAAAATAACAACTTTTAAACAAAATCTGGTAACACAGTGATAGTGATTGGCAGTTCTGTTAATATCCCCCAAACAGCTCCTGCAAACAGGGTGAGTTTGAGATCAGCCCTAAACCGAACAAGTTTACAGCAGGAAATGAGAACTGGTGCTAACCACGGTTTAAGCACTGTGTTTGAACAGGGTCTGTGTTCAGTCTTCAGTGATGGCTGGAGAACCGGTTGAATAACAGGAAACACTAATTGATAATAATTTGACAGAGAGGAAAAGTGGAAGTGACACCAAACAGACATCCAGAAGTAGAAGCCTGAAGAAGCAAATGAAAAGCCCAGTTTGCATCCTGGTTAGAGGAAGCCTTCAGCTGAATTAAATGGATATGAAATTCCTCTGTCCTCCAGATCTACAAAAACCCAAACTCTACAAAAATAACCTGAAGGTCAAACAACAATCAAACGATCCAGGAACAAAGTAGATAATTTTTAAATTACAGTATTTGCTTTCTGTGGCCTCTGAAGGTGTCAGGAAAGGTAAAATTTTGGTCTGAAAGCAACTTCAATGAAAATAACAACTTTTAAACAAAATCCTTTCCAGCACTTTAAGAATGGGAAATTTGCCCAGTTAATTTACAGTTTGTTTCCTTGTTCAGATGTGTTTTGCAGTGAAAGGAGTCTAATATATATTTATGAAACTACAAATGAAACTCTGTGTTCTCTTGATTAACATTTCCGGTTTTCTATATCTACCTGTTTATTCAGTGTCCATTTGTGACCTTTCATTATTTTATTAAGATGGTGGAAAAGAAAGGGAAACATGGTTGTTAGCTGTTGAGGCAGTTGAGTCCCCATTATTCAAGGAACATAATAATCCACATATACTAATTCTGATGTGTGGATGGCCTGCTTCACTAAATCAGGGTGATTTTCTCGGGTGAATAACAGACGAGTTTAGTGTGCCGGTAGCTTAATTAAAGAGAATCTCTCTTCGTCTTGATCTCATTTTAATTTACAGGGTAATACTACAATAATATCACTAATGGAAGGTACATTAAAGGGCATCAAGTAGCATTAACTGTATTAAATTATGGCACTTGTGTTAATTAACTTCTGGAGCAAGATGGTCCTAATGGCTCAAAAGGTCGTCTAATGCATAAATAAAGTCTGGCTGGGTGAGAATGGAAATGGATAAAGAGAAGACTGGCTTCATTTTGTTGCTGGCTAACAACAAAAACAATCAAAAAGCCAGACAATGGCTCAAGAATGCTCACATAAACCTCAAGAATGCCTTTTGAATTTCATAATGCCCAAAGCCAGTCTCAGAAAACAGCACTACTTATTCTGTTGTTTCCTTTTTTTTGTTCTGGAGTTATCTGGAAGATTTGGGTGTTTAAGATTCAGAGATGATTGAGGTTCTGTTGCTGTGAGTCACATTTGCTCCCCTGAGTTCAAGAAAGACTGTCAAGGTAAAATCCACAGGCCATTTGCTCAATTCTTTAATACAAAAATCAGTGTGTTTTTTTCAATTTTTTACTAGAACTTAAAATACTTTGAGTCATTTGGCAATCCATACTGTGAAGACTTTCACTATATTTTTATACTCCTCCTCGGCTGGAAGCTTCTGCATTTGAGCTCCAGGGCTTTACTGATTGTGTCCCAGCAATAACAGCCACTCAGTTTTTGTCCCTCACATTTTCAGTTTTAAATTTAATCTACTTCAGAGTCTGAATAAGTTTACCCTTAGGGAAAAAAATCCTAGATTACTCTGCATTTTTTCCTTCTGTCAGCAGACCTGCAATTTTACTGTGACTCTAAACACTCGCTGTTGGGGGATAGGTTTGAGATCTTCAGTTACTACTTTATTTCTCATTCCATAGCTTGGGATATGATTTGGAAAACACACACACTGTGGATATGGTTAAGGAAATTGTCTAGTAGCATTTCCAGCTATATTTCATGCATTCTCTATGTATGCAGAAGAGATGGAAGTTTAGACATTTGCTCTCAAGTTGGTGAAGGAGGCATCTTATTTTTTTTAAAAAAATCCTGATTATTCTATATATATAAAACACTCACCTTTTTCAGCCAAATTTAGTCTTCAAAATCAAGGTGTGCATTAGATTCAATGGCACATTAGATTCAAGTAAATACATGTATTTTTATTATAAGTATAGGTCAGTATTTAATTTAACAGTTTATTATATTGTGATTAAATTGTAACATAAAACCCGTTATTATATAAAGAACTGAAATTAGGTGAAAATCATAACATAAATCCATTGTCATTTTATTATCATTATATAACTCATAACTCATTATTATATACAGTAAAATTAAATGTTGTACCTGCTTTACAGCTGCACATTACAATCGCCAGTAAACATTTTTTAAATCTCAAGCCTTTAATAAAAGGGGTAGTAATGCCAATAAAGGTATTCGTAATCGTAATAAAAGGGATGCACATTAGATTTGATGGCACATTAGATTCGAGTAAATATGGGTATTTAAATCAGGATATTGGATGAAGCTGCTCACATCAGATTTTGTTATATGGCAGCAAATTGATAAATGTTTTGTTTATTGCATTTTCCCCACTCCCTTTCCCCCCTCATTGGTAGTGGGAGGACAATCTGCTTCATACTCACAACATTTGAGGTTATATCTGTTGATCAGCAGAGTATGGGCGCAGTAAATCAAAGTATAAAAAGGAAAAAAGGTTCAGGATACACTATTTATTTCCATAGTTTATGCTTTGGAAAATGTTACCCATGTGCTTTCCTGAGTCTCTCAGCTGTAACGATGGTTGGAGTACACTAATTGCCCTTATTTATATTGTGCAACATGTATGACCTTTTAATTCAGATCATCTGAAATACTGTAATTAAGTTTTATGTTAATACTATTCTCAGTGCTGACCGTTCTTTATCATAAAGCAAACTGAAACTGTTGTAGCAACTACAATTGTTTACTAAAGTCACAATCTAACAGGAAGTGGTCCTGAGCAGGCATCACTAAAATGAATTCATTTGAGGAAATCTATTCTAGGCTGGAAATTTCAATGGATGCCCTGGAATTCCATGTATGATTTATTCATCATGATGTTGATCATAGTAGTCCTGAAAACAAACATAAAACTCAAGCAACTCTTTTATCTCCCTTTCGGATCTTAGGGCTTCTTACTAGCAATAGGTCTACTTCAAACTGTTGGGGGAAAACAGTCATGTTGGTTTGGAGCATTTTTAGTAGCATAGGAAGGTTCCTTTATTTACAAGAATACTTGTACAAGTATTCCTTGTATTCCTTGGAGACCTGCACTACTGGAAGTGACAGCAGTTAACAATTCCTTCCATTAAATTGCCAATTTCATTAGGAGAATGATAGGGGAAGCTTATGATCTTGTCAGTTTATCTACAAGTCCCCTATGCCAGGAAGATTATTTCTTTTGGCTGTGCAGTATGTCATTAAAGAAAGGGCATGCTCATCTTTTAGGAACACTTGAAAGGTCGTTCAGAGAAACAACATGAATACAGATTAATGAAATCAGTGCAACATCTATTAGTCAAAATTAGGGGAGTTTGGGTAAGCTATAGTTTTTTTCCAAGATACTATCTAGTGTCAAATATGTCCCTTCATGTCCATGTCCATGTATCACGGTGCAGTCACAAAATCTCACCGTAAGATACTTCTGCACCACTCCTGGGGTGGGTTAGGCAAGTGCACAGAAATGTGCCGGCCTCCCCACACCACTGCGGGAATGGGTATATGAATGATTTTTGCTGGCCTAAATTGGTTAAGATTTAGGCAGGCATGCATGCAGACAGGCAGGCATGCAGGCATGCAGACAGGCAGGCAGGCATGCAGACAGAAAAACACTAGCCAATTGAGGATAATAATAAAAGCTTCTGTTGAAGTAGGCTGCAGAATGCAAAAGCGTATTCTACTATCAATTTGTTAGTCTTTGAGGAGGCAGGAATCTTATTATTTTTGCTGCAACTTGCATAGCTAACTCACACAGCTGTCTCCCTGGAAATCCTCTCTGCAAGGGAACTGAGAGGCTTTATTTGCAAACTACTGATCTCCCTTGAAGCTCCCCCATGGGAGAGACTTCTCAGCAACTGAGGAGGAGAGGGTGCTGGATTGAGAAACAGAACCAAGAATTTTTGGAGTATCATTTATATTCTTTTTAAAATGTTCAAGAAACAAGGAGGGAGGTTCACACAACAAGGCACAAGAGGGAAAGAATGCAAAAAAACAAAGAGTGTTGAAGAAAAACAGGTTACAGAAAATAAGGCTCAGAATGGAATGAACTGGAAACAATGGATTTAAATCCTCATTCATGAAGTTCATGTAAGAACTATGAAGCCATGAAGATCCTGGGACAGTTCGGTCAATATTTCTGTTAGTGTACCCAGATAAACATTGTGCTCACACATGGAACACGCATTTCCTGGCCCCTCCTCACTAAACAACGGCACTTGCTTAATCATAAATGAGGCCATTTGTCATAAAAATGAGCCACATGTAGAGGAGGGAATCAAATCAACTGTGTTTCTCCCCTACATTTTAGTAAATCATGAGGAGAGGGACCAGGACATGAGCATGCATGTCCCTAAATATGGGGGCCACTAGAAGAATAATCATGGCTCATTGGTCATTATAAGCTTGTATGCTTATAGCAGTCCCACAATTAATAAACATTAATGGGCATGAATGGGTAATTGAAACCACAGATACCACTTTCATAAATACAGGGGCTCAACTACATTTTTTTTAGTTTGATTCCCCCAATGCCTTCTTTGCTAACATCTTTCAACCTAATTAAGTCATTGTGAGGACAAAACAATGCAACCACTTTTAATGAAGCAACCCAGCGCACTGCAGTTAGAGACAATGCTAAGAACACAGCCCAACCAACCAAATATCCTTTATCAGTATTCTTTACCAGTATTCCATTAATAGAAGTAATTACAGTGGCACCGCACATAACAAGTTTAATTCGTTCCAGAGCCATGCTTGTTTGGGAAATGCTCTTTACATGAAGCGGATTTTCCCAGAATGCTTCCACAACCCAAAAAATATTCATATAAAAATATTAACTGTATGTAAAAGTGATACAGTACACAAAACACTGTAACTGAAGTCTACTTAGGCTGCAATCCTAAAGATACTTTCCTTGGCGTAAGACCCATTTAACACAATGGGGCTTACTTCTAGACCGAGATGGTTAGGAGGCTATCAAAGACACTTTCCTGGAAGTAAGCACCATTAAACACAATGGGGCTTACTTCTGGGTAGACATGGTTAGGAGGATGCAATCAAATACATTTACCTGGGAGGCTTACCTGGACTGCTGTTGGAGAGTCAGAGTGGCCAGTGGAGGCACTTGCGGGCAGATAGGGGCAGCTGCCTCTGGCACCCCAGGCAACTGCCCCCAAGTTGGGAGCAGTTAGAGGCAGCAGCGCTGGCCAGCAGCCCTTTTAAACTGCCTCTGCGTGGAGTGTCAGAGCTGCATAGCGCATGTGCCCATTAGGCGCCCTAGGGGTTTGCTTGTTACGTGAAGCAGATTTGTTATATGAAGCAGGATTCCTTAGAAATTTAGACTGGTTACATGGAACATACTTTATGTGAGGCACTTGTTACGTGAGGTGCCACTGTATTATGTTTTAATTAGAGGAGTTTCTTTAACAGAGGTGATTCTTATATTCCAGCAAACCTTGAGGTATTTCCAAGTAAAAATATTTTCCAAGGTGAGTGGTGGGTGGAGGTTATTCTTGGGAGTGATTAGGGAACAGGAAGATGGGCTGAGACCCATTACTTGTGCTGGATCCAAGCCCTGTTCTCTGGACTCTGGTGTGCTTTGGCACAAGTGGTTAAGACACTGTGCCTGTTAACCAGTAGGCAGGGGTTCATGACCCGGGCCCCCACAAGACAGGGTGAGCTCCTGTCCTTAGCCTAGCTCTGCAACGCAACTAGAAACAATCATATTGGCTCTGCCATTCCATTGGACTATTTCAGTGGCGTGGAGAAGGGGGATTTGCTGCTTGGGTAACAGCCTATCCTCCATATTAATCTACCAAGGCCTTCATGGTCTGGAGAAGACACTCCAGAGCATGATACCATAGTCTTTCAGCACTGATGGCTGTGCTTAGCTCTTGAGGTGGGGCAGTTCCAAATAGACCCACTGGGTCTTCTGCTGCCTTACCCAGGTTAAGGGCTGCAGTAGCAGCCTCAAATCTGTGCTGGATACAGCATATGTGCCCATTCCAGTGCAAGTTAGGATTACATTGTATATGCCACATCAGCAAGACATCAGCCTGTCACACTGATGCCCTGCTTAGTGCCGAGAGGCATCTATCAGGCTACTGTTGAAATAAAGAGCTGGAATAAATGGACTCTTGGTACCATCATGCAAGCCAGTCTTTGTGAGCGCTTGTATGAGATGCAATTATTCAAGTGTTATTTGATCTAACAGCATCATCAGCCTATTCAGAACATCTCTTTTGTTCCCACTCCCACACCTGTTTGCTCTTGACTATGTGCCTTTTTAAAGGAAAGGAAAAGAGAATGGTTTATTGGATTTTAATGATTCATTGCACTTGGCTCTGTGCATCTTATTATTAGTGCATAATCCTGGCCAACTTTTCAGCATTGTCATAGATGAGCATGTGGGGCACGTGCTGCAGTTGAGGAGCAGTCATGGAGGCCTCCTCAAGGAAAGGCAATGTTTGTTCCTTTAACTCATATTTGCATTGCCCTTTAAAGCTGGAAAATTGGGCAGGATTGTATCCTTAAGCTCTTGTCCATTAGGTGGGGGCCTTTGGAGCGGAAAGACAGCACTACAATGGGAAAAACATACATGTATGCCAAGATTAGAAGTAGTCAGTATAGTCTTGATCACATTAGAAAAATAGGGATACATGCTCATAATTGTGGGTAAGTATGTCAGTGGTATAATGGGGAAAGGAGTTTATGGTTCAGATTTAATTGCCAGAAGTGTCTCTCATAGAACAATATGCATATTTGCTCACCACAAGGATCTGTGCACTGAGATGTGCATTTTCACACTTGAGTTGTTCTTTGCCCCGACTGCTTTCAACTTGCTCAGCAACATGTGGCACATAAAGCATCACAAAATATGTTAAAATGCAAATGATTGCTAATAGGACAACCATCTGTTTGACTGGAAGGATGTAGTCCCTCTTGCAGAAGGATGGAGCAAGTATTGTTTTTAATCAAACACACCAAATTTGGGTTCTTTTATTTTCCGAAAGGAGGGATAGCTATATTCCACAGCAACAAACCACCTGCTTGTGTGACTGTCACCAGTATCATCAATGCACTCCTATCCGCTCCATTTGCACAAATCAACCATAAGAGATAATTTTGCACAGTGTCATGACTTTGACTACAAGGCTGTGTTGCAAGAATCTAGGCTGCCACAGCTTAGTCTTTAAAACTCAAGCAGCATTCATTGCCTTTGGATAATCCATAAATACGCAAGTTGTCCCACCGTCTCCAGGAACATCTTTTCATCCACAAATATAATTGAACTCTGTCCTCCTCCCCTTCCCAGTTGTCTCGGTATCCCATGGACAAAATGGATGATAATATTTTGTAAGTGATAGATCGGTGACATTTTCCTTCCTGATAATGTATTACAGTAGACTCCATCAGTGTGCACTTTCCATCTCGTAATCTTCCCTACAGTATTACTATTAAAGATCTCTCCTTTGCAAAGGGAAGGGGAAATCGATTCACTTGTCCCAGACATACATTAGTGGCTGCTGTCACATACCTTCCTAATGAACATTGCTAGACAGATGCATGAGTGACAAGGTAATGCATTAGGAAATTACCAGTGGGACATCCAGGGCTGAAGAATCCAGTTGCCTGAACAAAATGTCATGATATTCAAGCTGTACCAAAGAAGCTCCTGCCTCTTCTCTTCCAAGTATTTCAAGGATAACCATCAGATCATAATCTGTTGCAGGAACACCTTACTAGTGGCTATATTCACTCCCTGCCCTATTTCTTCCTAGTCCTCCGTTCTATATTGGAGCCAGTATGCATTTCTTAGTCAGCTAACCAGCTTCCCCTTGCAAAATGAGGCTGGCCCTGGTTATAAAGCATAAGGGCTATTTATCTGGGACCTTTGGCAACAGAAAGCCAGATTCTGAACATGCTGAAGCAATGTGGTCACTTGCCAGAGCTGGCCGCAATTGGGCTTATCCATATCAAGCTTCAGTGCTCTTGTGGCAGATGGATTTATTGTCGCTACCAGCAAATTATTGTCACTACCAGCTCAGTTGGAATCACAAAAGGATCAGATGGTGAGTTCTTTATTGTAGTCTGCACAACTTGCACTTCAAGCAAACCTGAGCTACATTGTTGGAAAGCAGTAGATAGATTGATTGATTGATTGATTGATTGATTGATTGATTTCGCCCATTCCCACATAATGGTTCTTTTCTCCACTTGCCTCCAGACTACCAGGGGACTTTACTATTTGTGATAGAAGGAGCACCTTCCATGTTCTCCAGGAAATGAGGTGAGGGCATCATGGTGGTGCCATCCAGGCCTCTGGCAGTTTAGTTAATGTATCTGTGAAGAAGTTCCTTTGATACCATTACAAGAGGGGTGAATGGCTTTTGCATGCTTAGGGCCAAAATACATGTTACAAAATGTGCAGGTTTAGCCTTTAAATTTATTTTAAAACTCTGCCTCTCATTATGATTTCACATTCCATACCCCTCTACACAGTCTTCAAAAGAAGGAGGAAAAATGATCCAAACTCACACATCGTTTGGCTCTTAGAAATTCACAAATATGTGAATTTATTTCTTAGGTATTGCCCTTGGTGATGCTAAAAAATTAGTTCAGCTCCTATTGGTGAGATTTTAAAAAATCAAACTTAGAATTTACAAATTCCATTTTAAAAACATTATTTTACTTATATTTTAAAAACCATTTTAAAATCATTTTATTTACATATTTTTTTAAAAATCAATTATTTAGTTACACAAAAATTAGTAGCTTTGCCATGCTTTCCTAACCTAGATTTTGAGTTTTCTATTTTCAGTAGGTTTTCAGTTGTTTCTAGAGCCACAATAGCAATGTCTGGTTTGGAATAAAACCTGTATGAAATCAGAGACTGCTGTGGCTCCTCTTCCATTCAGGAAGAAGAACCTGGTAAGAACCTCAGAAATGCAGGTCTTTTTATGGAGAGACACATCTTTTACCATCAGTAAATGGTTCTGTGACAACCTGGAGGTCGGTTTCAAGTTGGGGTACCCCAAGGCTCTGTCTTGGGCCCAGTTCTCTTTAACATTTTCATTAATGACTTAGAGGAAGAGATACAGGGGAGCCTGATCAAATTTGCGGATGACACCAAGCTGGGAGGAGTAGCAAACACAACAGAAGACAGGAGAAACCTCCAGGAGGATCTGGATAAACTAGAATACTGGGCTGTAACAGGGAGAAGTGCAAAGTTCTGCACTTGGGCAATAAAAACCAAAAACACAGGTATAAAATGGGGGATACTTGGCTTGGCAGCAACATGTGAGCGGGATCTTGGAGTCGCCGTGGATCACAAGCTGAACATGAGTCAGCTGTGTGATGTGTCTGCAAAAAAAGCAAATGCAATTTTAGGTTGCATTAAGAGCACTGCAGCTTCCAAGTCATGAGAAGTTCTAGTTCCTCTTTACTCTGCATTGGTCAGACCTCACTTTGAGTACTGTGTTCAGTTCTGGGCACCTCACTTTAAGAAAGATGCAGCCAAACTGGAGCAAGTCCAGAGGAGAGCGACAAGAATGATCAGTGGGATGGAAGGGAAGCCCTACAAGGAAAGGTTGGGGGAACCTGGGATGTTCAGCCTGGAGAAGAGGAGGCTGAGGGGAGACATGATTGCCCTCTTCAGATACCTGAAGGGCTGTCATAGGGAGGAAGAGGCTCATTTGTTCATAGCTGCTTCTGAAAGCAGGACTAGAACCAATGGGTACAAACTGCAAGAGAGGAGATTCCGGTTGGATATCCGGAAAAAATTCCTGATAGTGAGGGCGGTTCGGCAGTGAAACAGATTGCCAAGGGAGGTGGTGGACTCTCCCTCACTGGGGAATCTTCAAGCAGAGGCTCGACAAGCACCTGTTGGGGATGCTCTAGGGGGATTTCCTGCTGCAGGCAGGGGGTTGGACTAGATGACCTGCTAGGTCCCTTCCAACTCTATGATTCTATGATTCTATCTCCAGCAAATTTATATAGTCTTTTACCTTGTGTGCTTAAAAGGGGGAGTAAATTAGTGTTACTGAAGTCATCATTATTTGGCATCCTGCATGTAGTGACCGATTCAGTGAAGACTAGCACATCTTGTTAAATCCATTTTGTTTTGGAGGAAACACAGATAGTTTGAAGTAGAGTGGCTTTACATGTAGCCTTCCAGGAAGCTAAGCATTCACCTGTACTTTGGCTCTGAAACGGAATAACAGCGCTTCTATACTAGTCAAATTTCCAGAAGGAAAGAGATTTGGGGGAATCAATTGCTTGCAGGTGTTTGTTCATGGAGAACTTACGCCAAATTCAAGAATCTGGCTTGCCACTACTTGGCCACCATCTTAGAAATTGCTATCCAAGGAAAGGGATTGTATACATACAGGGGGAGGGGAAGAATCAGTGGCCATCTGGTCATGAAGAATAAAATCTGAATGCATGGATGGATATTACAAAATGAAAAACTGAAACCTGTCCTCATGATGATGCCATTCCAGAACATTGCACAAGAATAATATTTTGTGAGTGCACAAAAGATGCAACATGCTTCAGAGCAGCTGAAAAAGTAATAAAAGCCTTGTGTGTATGTATTCCAAGCTGCAAGTGTGGTCAAAAAGTCATATGTGATAACAGAAAAATGGACTGAATTTCTAGAAGGAAATTGACAAGTATATGTTGATCAAATTTCAAGAAGAAAAATTGTGTGTCTGTGATCCTACAATCCAGAGTAACTACGGGAGCACGTAAGAGATATTACATGTACCCGTAGCTACTGCACCACCTAGTGATAACCTATGGGAAATTCATATTGCAATCAAGAGCAAATTGTTCTTACACCAGAGCAAGACTCCCTGTAGTAAATCTGGATTGTGCCCACAAACACACAAACACACCCACCATGTATTCGGTGATCGTCAAGTCCTTTCAAAATTCTTCCTGAAATAAATTCACAGGAAAATGAAATGCCCTAGGACAAGCAGTGAGCATGTTGTTGATAGATACTGTGCTATTCTGACAGCTAAGCAATTTTCTACGCAAATCAGTTTGCCAGCTTCATAAAAGTAAATGTTGAAATATTTATAAAGCAATTTTTAAAATTGAAAAGTTTGTCTTATTGCTTGTATGAGTTGCAGCCAATCATGAGATTTTGCCAACTATTTTTTTTTATTCAGTGCACTGTTTAAGGCAGTGGTACTCAAATTTTCTGGGAGCTTTACTCCCTAAGTAGATCTTTGAGGAGAAGGGTTGAGGACAGTGACACAATCCTCAGGATTGCCCTCCTGCAGGGGAACGGAGGCTACTTTTAAACTGCCAGGGTCTGGGGAGGATGTAGAGAACCCTCAGAAGCTTTGCGGAGACCTTGTAGGGCTTCCTGGGGTTTGAAACTAGTGATCAATGTTTAAACCAGAAGTTTGACTTCCAGTTTAAACCCAACTGCTTCTTTAACTATATCCTGTGGAGCGTCGTGTGGACAGCATATATGTGGCCTTCCAGCCTTTTTCACTGGGAGCTGCATACCATATACCGTCAGTGAGGGGATCATGTTTGCATATCACATGGATAGGCTTGGGCCATGCATTTCTCATAATGGGTTGGCAGCAGCAATTGCACGCAAGTGAACAGGCTCGAGGTTGCAAAAGTCTGAACTTTGCTATTTCAAACTCATGGGCATCACTTGATGATGACCCTGAATATTTTGTTTGGTTGAGATGATCATAAGGAGAAACATCTTCTGCTTGCTTAGTCTTTGTAGACTGGAAATATTATTTTGGGGTACCTGTCTATTTTGGTATATAGAAATCTGCTTTGGTATATAGAAGTGTTCTACTATATTCTGCAGGAATATATTTATCAGGAGGTAGTAGATACTATTTTGTTGTAGATCTTGCAGTAAAGTGTTGTAGTAATGTATCATTTTTCCTAAAAAAACTCAATCCTAACCAATGTAGGCCAGCACAACACATCTAGCTCCCTGTTCCATGGTAATGTGGGGAAGCTGGCGCATGCCTAGGCACTGGCCTAACCCCTTCAAGGAGTGGCACAAAAGTGTCTCATGGCACTTTTGTTACACCCACTGGCCAGCACGGGATTTGTGCAAGGACTTGTGCTGGCTTAACCAGGCGTTAGGATTTCACTGTTTACCCCTCAATTACACCTCTCTTTTCCTGTGTAACCTCCTACTAAAATCAATGAGAATTGACCAAAGTGCTATTCTCTAAAGAAGAGCATTAATTGATTAGTTCTAGTCTGCACAGCTGTCCTAAATAGACTCCCATATATTTAGAAGTTTCTGGATAGCTGTAGAAAATCTGGATTCTTTCGTCTGGTTTGGCCATATGTGGAGAACTCCCTTGCAAACCTTCCTTTGCCCATATGCCTGCTTATTATTAACACCTGCTTATTCTCTCATTTTCCGACAGCATCTGGCTTCTTTTAGTGCTAAGGTGAATGTTTTATAGTGATAACTCCCATCTCAAGTTTAGAGGGAATCAAAAACTGTCTCTCCCATGCGGGTGGTAAGAATGGGTCATTTTTATAAAATCACACAAATTCATGGTGAACTTTATGTGGGTTTTTATTTTAATTCAGTTGTTCGTTACATAATATTGGCAGCATATGTCTCCACTCTGGCTCTTTTCTGACACCTGCACTTGCAGATTCCCCCCCCCCCCACAATACAGAGTGGTATCTGCAGGTTCCCCCCCACCCCAGTGCCCTGGATAAAGCACATGCATGCATAATGCACACAATACATTGAAATGCGTTCCAGACATTGGAGAGTGGGAAATGATCACAGTCAGGAACCAGCCACACTGTGAGGTTGTCTGCAGTGCAGTGCAGAAAGACTGCTGTCCCACTAATCATAGGCCCCCATTTTTTAGTATCATAGGCCCTCTGTAATTTAGCAAAATGGCCCCTACTTTTGCAACTTTCAAAGATTCAGGCAATTGATTCTAAGCTTCCCTAGTTACCTAAGCTTCTGTTGTTCCAGTAGAGCACCAACACCAACTCCATTAGGATCAGGCCCTGAGACATGCAGTGGAGAGGAATATTTGTGGCATCCTGATTGAGTAGCACAGCAGGCTACAGAATTCACTTTAAGTGACTTGCTGGATTTTCGCAAGACTCCTTGATCCTCTTGTCCTTACTACATGGCTTACTGTGGACGTTCAGCAGAAAGATGGATAGTGTTGGGGGCAGCTCTTGCCCTCAAACATTGTGGGTGGTAGTGGGAAAGACTTGCATTTCCCTCCCAGCCACAGTCCTCAGTTGTCACAGAAAACCAGCACACCTATACTTCTGTTACGTCATGATAAGGTGTATCATGGTGTATACTTGGGGTATACTTGTGGTAGAGCAAAATGCTGTTTTCTGATATTTTTCAGTTAGGCCAGTGAAGCTTCACACAATCATGACAGATAGCTTTTGAGTTCAGCGCTTTAAATTAAGATGCTTCCACGTGTCTTAGGAACGTAATAAAAAATGCAATACTGTGTATTCATCTGTACATTTTTCAAAGCATGAGTGTTTTACAGATTCAACAGGCAAAATTATAAACGGATCAACAGAAAGAGAAAGAGTGGCCCCAAGAGAAATACATGAGACTTGTCTTGAACCAGTGAGGCTCCTAGACAGCTGCCAAGGGTGCAGCAAGGCGCATGAACAGGTGACAATGTGACAGCAAGTTGCGTGATGACTTTTGTCAAGTACATTGTCACCATTCTGGATCTAGAGTACATTTGCCTCAGGGGGAAATTTGCACATCTGTCATATATTTAGATTGCTTTCCTTTTATTTTAAAGCAACTCATGCACACAACTCATGTGAAGAGACAGAAACACAACTGTGTGGGAGGCTAAATTTGTGCAGATATTTCTGAGTTGACTCAATATAGATATATGCACTAATGGTGGTGTAAAAAAGCTATCTGATGCAATGATACATATCGTAAGGGGGTTTAGTCATCCAAAATAGATTGAGAGCCCAATCCTATGTATGTCTACTCAGATGTAAGTCCCATTAAAGTCAATGGGGCTTACTCCCAGGAAAGTGTGAACTGGATTGGACTGTGAATTTCATGTGTAGGACAGTCATGTAACACTTCCTAAAAATGTGTTGCGAGACCAAACTGGTGTAACTCAGTTGAGAATGCAGGTCTAGAAACCTATGTCTCTGTTGAATATGTAAAAAGCACTGGAGAAAGGGCATGATTTGGAGATAGGTGGAGGATGAAGGACATGTTTGTCACCCTTTGTGTATAGATTTTGTGAAACCTGGTTCTTTTCCAGCCAAGTTTCACAAAATGCATATTTTCTGCCACTGGAGAAAAACAGTTGTGGATGGAAACACAGAGAAGTGTCAAAGGGCTTCTCACACCTTCTCACTTGTTTCTCTCTAATCAGGGGTGTCAAACTCATTTCAGACAGTGTGCTGAATACTGTTCATGGTGACTGCTGAGGACCATAAGTGACATCATTAAGCAAGATGTGACATCATCAAGCAGATGGTGATGATGGTGCACTTTGTTCTCATGTAGGAACTCAGCTGCACATGAAAAAAGAAAACATGTAAATCTTGAAATGAGAGAGTCTGGTTATCATGTTAGGAGAGAACATTATCATGTAGTCTGCCCTTTCAACCACACCACTTCTGAGGCATCACTGAGCCATTCAGCAACTGAGAGATCATCCATGAAGTGAAGCCTCAGCCAAAGCAACATTACTGTTTTCTCACCCCCTTTTGATATATGCTTTTCCCCACAGCAGTTCCTGCCAGAAGGATCTCATTCTGGGCCCAATCCAGAGTAACTTCAGGGAGTCTTTGCTCCAACGTAAGAACAATTTACTCTAGATTGCAATATGAATTTCCCATAGGTTTTCACTAGGTGGTGCTGTAACTACATCAACGTAAATGTCTCTTACGTGCTCCTGTAGTTACTCTGGATTGTAGGGTCTATCTCTCCCACCCAGCATTCCAGGAGAAAGGGCAGTGTTGGGAGATCCTGATTATTACATGGGCCAAATAAAGGCTTCTGCAGGCCATAAACTTTTCATTTGACCCTCTGCACTAGTGAATACCCAGGACTTTTTAGTGTTCAGTGAATACCCAGGACTTTTTAAAAATGTCCATTTTGGTCCTTACGCTATCTCTCAAACAGTAGTATGGATATCATCAGTGGTACCTGAAGGGGTGTCTGATCATACAGATCCCCTGGAACCTACTGCCTGAATCTCTGTTTGGTTTGTTGTGTCACATCTGGCCTCCCAACCAAGAAGGAACTGATGATGATGGCATTGCTAGTTATCTCTGATAGTACTTCAGATAGGTAAACCATGAGAGTGAACCTTAAAACGAACCTAGAGAAACACGGATCTATTAGTAGGCAGCCCTGCTAAAGCTGGTCTCAAACTGCTGACTGAACAAACAAAAAACATTACACAACATTGGAAAAACCATTAGGGCTTAAGAAATTGTGATTTACCATGCCTAAGTATAGTATATGGATCCATTTCTTCTAGCTTCATTGTTGCAGTTGGTGCTGTTATTGCAACTGATGCACACTGGAAAAAAAAACACAGTATAAAAATAAGTAAGTCAATCAATCGATCTACAGCAGTGATAAGGCAAGAAAATCCAACACAGGGATCTGTAGAAGAAAAGGGGAACAGTTAAGTGAAGTTGCCACATGAACATCTTCGGGTGTTTCCATATGTGACTATCAGGTTGGAACAGAACATCACAAGAACAGAATTTCTTCTGACTTCGTGGAGATTCAGATTCAACACTGTATAACTTTCTTCCATTTTCTCAGCCCAATAGCTGAATATGGTGAGGTGATGAAATCTTACTGTTTTAATATCTATATTCTGGTCTTCCTTCTAGTAACTTAGAGCAGCATACTGGAGCCTTCCCATGCATTTTTTTTATTTCAAACAGCCCTCTAAGGTAGTTGAGAAAGATTCATCCAGGGTTATTAGCCTAGGAATTTGAACCTAGGCCCATAGCAGACATATCATTCCATGCATTGTGGTATACTAAATGTTAAGAAAGAAATCCCCAAAGAAACTGGAACTGATGCTAACTTTGTGTTTCATATGGTTCTTCCTTAAGAAGCAGACAAGATGTCAGGGAAGGAAATTGGAAACTAGCCAGAGACAAAAAAGTGGCCTGTTTCCACTCATCTTCTTATGTATAGTATCCTCATGATTAAAGCAAGCTGTATGCATTATTTCAGTTATTCTGTTAATCTCCATCAGGCTTCAGACAGAATCCAAGTTCAGCTGAACATGCCCAGTTCAAATGTTGTGTATTAAGTATGGGGATACACACTATAAGCCACATCTCGCTCCGACTACTATCACATTAACTTTCCCCTGAAATGTAAGAGGTAAGACTCTCAAAGAGTAGTACTGTAATTCTGAAACTTCCCCCTCTTGTGTGCTTGGGTAAACATATTTAATGTAAAATAAAAAAGGACAGGTAGTTTTCAAACTGAATGGACATGCTGCATTTTGCATTCCCATTTCTAAAGATCAAATATGAGTGGCACCACCCTCAAAAAAACACAACATCTAATGCCATGTCTGAAACTTCTTGCTGCTTGGAGAAATGAAAATGGCACCCCGCACAAAGCAAATAGGAACTCCTCTATTTCTTAATGTCAAACCTAACAGAGTATCTCTGATTATATGATTGCTTCAAAGGGTCCCCTGCTGCATCAACCTAGACACGTAACTTCAGCCCAAATTAGCATCCAAGAACATCTGTGGCCAATTTGGTGACAGCCTCTACTATCATCCTTTTCCGTCAAGTAAGTCATCAACTCGGATTCCCTCCAACCCACTCTGCTGAGAGTTTTGTATTTCATGCTCAACTAAGAAAACCTTCATTTGGGAGAAAAAAACCTAAATATAATGTATCTTCCCCGCTCTCAGCATCTCAGTCATAATACAGATGCACACTTTGTTCTCAGTGTCATCTGAAAAAAGAATTGCTTTCCAAAACTGCTGTAAGAGGAATCAACTTTGGCACTGGGTGTGTGGATTGAATCCCTGTTTATAAGCCTGCTGGGTGGACCGAACAGGCAGAAACCCATACGGACATGACATGCACACTTTTGGATGCAAAACTTATGGTAATAAATTATCTTATCTGCAAGACTGTGGGGTTTTTTTCACGGAATATCAAAATATATCTTTCCCACTTGTCATCCTCTTAATCCGTGAGGCCAGCATTCCTCATAATGATTTTAGAAATTAAATTAGTAGCAGGAAACAATAGCAACAGTAAATTCTGCATATGCATAATAGCTGCTTGAATCAGTCCTGGGAAAAAATGGAGTTTTTTTGTTAAAAAAAAACAGCTGTTTTTCTTGCAACAGATTAACACAGCTGTCCTGTTTGTTGATAGATATATATAAGGTGCAATTTTTTACATCCTTGCCATACCAGTACAATGCACCTGCAGCATTGCCCTCTGCCACACAACTATTAAAGGGTTAGGAGTCTGTGCACCAGTCTTCCTGCGCATAGCCAGACTCCTTATGCAAGTGGTTAAGACACTGTGCCTGTTAACCAGTAGGCCAGTGTTTGAGACCCGGGTCCCACAAGACAGGGTGCGCTCCTGTCGTTAGCCCAGCTCTGCGATGCCAGCTGGATCCAATCATATCAGCTCTGCCTTTCCATTGGACTAATTCAGTGGCGTGGAGAGGGGGGATTTGCTGCTTGGGGAACAGCTTATCCTCCATATAAATCTACCCAGGCCTTCGTGTTCTGGAGAGGACACTCCAGAGCATGATGCCATAGTCTTTCAAGACTGATGGATGCCAAATTTTTTTAATGCAAGATTCATTACATTTGCTATTGCCAGCCCTCAAACAGAAGTGCCTCCCCACTTCCTGACCATCTCTATCACCTTAGCAAGCTTGACACAGAATGGAGCCTGAAAGAGCCTGAAAGCATGGCTCGCTGGTCCTAACCCTCGGCTGCACTGTCTACAGCTGACAACAGATCCAGTCATCCTCAGACTGAAATAAGCTTTCCTGAACCAGTGAAGGTCTAAGGTCAGCCTATCACGCTCTTTGTCTGACATACACCCAGTGTTGCTGTGTTTTCAGGCCCTATATAAGATGCTTACCATAACCCAGTTTTTCACATGCAAATTTCTCCAGGGCACTTCAGTATCTCTAATCCTTGGGATGGGGAGATATTCCCATTTTTTATTTATTTTCAGATTATCTCGAGTATTTCTTTGTGAGCAGAAGCAGCTTTTGCATTTTTTTGCTGCTGAGTGGGGCTGAGCGTAGGAAGCCTGAATGACATTTAAAAAAGGGTGGTGAGGAGCTGGGGAAGAGACGACAGGCTTGCAAAAAAGCTAAGTCAGGGGAGGCAGAATCAGGAAGGTTCCTCCCTTAATCTAAGTCTTGTTTTCATCAGCACTATTTCACAATCTGTTTTTCTTTATGACAGTCATACATTATTTATCACTGTCAATCTATTCCTTAAAATGTTCCGTTATATGTTGTTGGGTTTGCTTTTGTTGGTGGGGTGATCCCAAATGAAAGGAAGAATATTGATTGGAAGCATTTGAAATATAAATGAAGTTGTTTGGTTCTCCCGGTAGATTGAGTCTTAAAGCAATTGGATCAAATTTAGCAGACCAGCAGGATTCATTTTCAACCAAACAAAACACAGACACACTAAATAAATAAAGCTGCAATCCTATGCATACTTATCTGGGTGAAAGTCCCCTTGAACATTGTGGGACTTCTGAATGCAGTCATTCATGGGCTCATGCTATGTAAGTGCCTGAGTAAGTGAATTAAAGAGCGTTCTGATTAGCCAAATCATATTCTGTCCCCTTCAATAATCAGTAGATCAATAATCCTGACAGTAAAAATTAGTAAATACCTTTTTGAGGCTGAATAGCAGGCCTCCATCAGTCTTGAAAGACTATGGTATCGTGCTCCGCGCTGCATACACTGCAAGCGAAGCATGAAATCCTCCCTCTCCTTGCCACTGAATTAGTCCAATGGAAAGGCAGAGCCGATATGATTGGATCCAGCTGGTGTCGCAGAGCTGGGCTGAGGACAGGAGCTCACCCTTTGTGGGGCCGACCCGGGTCTCAAACCCTGCCTGCTGATTAACAGGCACAGTGTTTTAACCACTTGCGCCACCCACACCTGAGGCTGAATATTGCTTATTTATTTCAGAGTAATGACATCTCAAATGTCATTACTCTGTAATGCTCTGCGCACTCCGCTGAAATGTCACATTTATGGAAAGCTACTCCATGTGAAGATGTGCAGGTTTCCGCTGCAAAGAGACAAACATTGACATTTTCAGAACCTCCTCTCTGCACAAACTGGTCACTTCTTGCTGGTGACCAGCTTGATGTGAGCAAGCCAAATGGCCTGAGCGAATGCAGCTGTGACTCCATATAGGGATTTATTGTCCATGAATGCCCTTGATACTAACCCTCAGCAAAAGAAGAGAGCAGTCAGATTTCCCTTGTATTTGTAATAATTCAATTTGTAAAAAAAGAGACAGTTAATAAAACATATGCATTAAAAAATGCAGTTCTTGATATAACATTATGCAATTCACATACTTTGGGCCAATCCAATCAAACTTTCCAGCACGAAATGGAGCCATGTCAATCCATCCATCCATCCATCCATCTACAGTATTTATATACCACTTTTCAACTAAAAAGTTCACATGGATTGTGTACTATAGTGGGGGGCCACAGAATCCCCCTTATGGTAAGGAACCTTTGTTTCATTACATCAGGGCTGCATTGCTGCTGCATCAGCACTGAAGTGTTGGATAGGATCAGGACCATTTGTATTTGAACACAACCCAGTAGATCATCTCTACTGCACAGTGCTAAATTCAGAGTACAGTGGTGCTTCACATAACAAATTTAATTCATTCCAGAAGCATGTTTGTTATAGGAAGCATTCTTTATGCGAATCTAATTTTCCCATAGGAAATAATGGAAACTCAGATGATTGGTTCCACAACCCAAAAAATATTCATATAAAAATATTAACTGTATGTAAAAATGATGACAAACACTGTAATTGAAGTCTACTCAGGCTGCAATCCTAAATACACTTTCCTGGGAGTAAGCCCCATTAAACACAATGGGGCTTCTGGTTAGACATGGTTAGGAGGCTGCAATCAAAGACACTTTCCTGGGAGGCTTACCTGGGCTACTGCTGGAGGTTCAAGGTGGCTAGTGGAGGCACTTGGGGGCAGTTAGGGGCAGCTGCCTCTGGCACCCCCAGACAAGTGCTCCCAAGTTGGGAGCAGTTAGAGGCAGAAACGCAGGCTGGCAGCCCTTTTAAACAGCCTCCACGTGTAGCGTCAGGGCTGCATAGTGCACGTGCCCATTAGGCACCAGAGGGGTTTGTTATGTGAAGCAGATTTGTTATGTGAAGCAGGATTCCTTGGAAATTTAGATTTGTTATATGGAACATACTTTATATGGGGCATTTGTTATGAGAGATACCACTGTATTGTATTATGACACTAGAATGCAGCTCTGATAGTCTGATGACAGTCTTATTATAACAGAACCTGTTAACTCCCCTTTTCTTCTTCCTGTTTCTTCATTGCACACAACTCCTCCCTTCATTCAAGCAATGAAAAAATGTAGAAGGCAGAGTGGATAATCTGGGACAGTCATTTTATAAATAACTTTGTTGTGAAAGCAGACAGTGGGATGTGTTAAAGGCACTTGTGAACATTTTCAGGGTGACTATATGTTCTTTTTTTCAAGGACATGTCCTGGATATTAACCATGTGTCCTAGAAAAAAAACTTCATTATCCTCCATTTCCTTGTGAGCAGGCAGAATGTAGCCTTCATGTAATTCATAAATTCTATGTAATAAATAGCAGAATTTACCTATTGTTGCAGCTGTGCAGGAGCCCTATGGAACCCCCCACAACTTCTAAATCATGAAAGTTGCAGTTGCTACAAAACCAGAAGTTCCCACACACCTGAAGGACCCTGGCAGCACCTATGTGTAGTCATATGGATTGTGCTGCTGTTATCCTATTTCACCTGCTGATAAATTTTCTTCTGCACAGCTGGGAACCCAATCTCTGAATATTGGCATTAACATAAGCTTGTCCCTAAGACATTTTTTACTGAAACTTTAAAATAATGCAATAAATTAAAGGGAGCAGGAGATCTTTACAGAAACTGGGGATTCATGTCTCCACAATTTGAATATCATTGTATAAGCACAAGTATCCTTTCTAGTTATTTTCATGGAAGAAAGTGACAATATTTCCCACCAACTGCTGGGAATTTTAATCCTGTCCTGCTGCATCAGCTCTGCCTAAATTTTCTTGGCAAGTTCTACATTTCTCTCCACCTACCTGATAACATAGGTTAACATAGGAATTCACCAAGTTAGAACTTAGGCTGATTAGCCTTTTCAACTTCCCAGCAGTGATGCAAGCAGGGAAACATGGTGGGCACTGCATCCTCATACAGTGGGGAAAAACCCCAGAGGCTCTTCAAGGTAATGTAATGTTTGTTACTTTAATTGAGGATTGCTTTAGAGCTGTATTACAGATATATTACAGCTGCATCAGTGCCACTGAGTGGAATAGGATTGAGCCCTTAATAGCTCACAGTGCACTCCAAACTTGCACTGGAACAAGTAGGCAGGCTCAGCCTGCGCTGTATCAAACATGCTATGGGACTGCTGCAGGTCTTTACTTCTGCACTGTAACCTTAGAGAGATTTACTATAAAAAGCTTCAATTGCTACTTCCTGCAGATCAGGACGACACAGAAACAAACCAGATTTTTCTTCTGCACACTTGGAAACCCAATCTCTGATTACTGGCTTTAAAAAACAGCATGAGCTTGTCCCTAAGAATTTTAATTATTTTTTTAAAAAAGCAAGAAATAACACAATTTGGCATTAGGAGTATGTTTATAACATGAGTACATTTCAAATGACTATCTGAAGCTGCAGGCAAGCCAGAATATTGACATTTACATGCAGTCACATAACATACACAGTACCTGGGGGAGGGAGCTATTTATGATGTATGTATTGCCTGATTGCACTACTCCAGTTTGGATTCTCTGTTTTTTGTATAGGTATTAGGGAATCTAACCCTGAAGGGAAAAGAATACAGTGTGCCATTTCTGAACCTCAAATAAGGTATAATTCTAGTGTGTGAAGTGCGTAAGGAATGTAGCAGGCAAAAGAAATGAGGGTGCATATCACAGACAGCAGTACCTTTATCATGACTCCATATCTCAAGCCTTAAAGGACTGAGCAGGGGGCATGAATGAATCCTAGGGGAAAACCTTCCAGAATTATGAATGGTTAGGAACTTCTAAATAACCTGCACTCATGAATATTTGAGTCTCAGAGATGTGAAGCACTCAGAAATCAGTGTACCTGAACCAGATTGTAACTTTCAGAGAAATTCTGAGGAAGTTTTGAGTGAGCCCCCTCCCCCCGACTAAAGTTGGGCTTACATTAGAGGAGATATGCAAGGCTAAGGCTGCAATCCTAAAGATACTTTCCTGGGAGTAAGACCCATTGAACAGAATGGGGCTTACTTTTGAGTAGACATGGTTAGGCTTGTGCTCTAAGTCTCTCAGATTCCTTTCTGTTACATATGAATGAACCCCACTGATTTTAATAAGCTTTCTTCAGAGTAGACATGCATAGGCTGTATGACAATCAAGTGATTAGTTTGACCGACTTTGCCTGAAACTCAGAGAGGGTCTCCCAGCCAACTCCAGTCTCAGGCCAAGGATTTTACACTTTAGGGGGAACTTCCAGGACTGCCTCAGCAGGTCCTTGACTCTAACAGTGAGCCACTTAAACCAGACAATGGGATCCTTGAATACCAGAGCCTCCCAGTCTTCAATATCCAAAACCTTGGTAGCTAGTTCCTTGTTCCTCCAGGATCCGTTCGTTCGGTAGTAGGACAAGCATTCACAACTCCAGGTTAAAAAACATAAATAAGATTTTTTATTTTTAAATAAAATTTAAGAATCAAATAAATAAGATTTTTGAACAGCACATTTGGCATAAAGTGTTTCAAACTTGAAAACAAATAAAGCTGCTCTCCTTCTCTATACATTGTTCACTAAACTAACGCACAACAGAGTTACTATCTTCAGCTGTAGATAAGTCTACCCTTTTGCAGCAGGTCAGAACTCATACTCAAAGTCCTTTCCAGCTCAGTTCCACCCACTGCTGGGTAAGATGTTCCTCTAAGCAAAGTCCAGGAACATGATCCAATAGTCCATGTTTAACAGATGATGGTTCTGTTAGACAAAATCCAGAAGATGGTTCTATTAGACAAAATTATGTTAGACATAATTCCCATGAACAAAGCTTAGAGAAACCAACACTGAACACCTTATGGTGAACACCAACGAACAACAACCAACAACCCTGTGGTCTTCCCTTCTGTCTTTTTCTAGGTCAGGCTCAAGTCTTGCCCATGGCAACTCAATACCAAGTAGGAATTAAGATGGTTCTTGGGTTCTGCCTAGATACTAGGAACTATCATGATCTCAGCTGTATTGAGTCTTCCCAATTAACCACTATCTCAGAGTGCAGGTGTTTGTAGTTCACCATTCTTTGTTTTTGCAAGCACCAATGATAAGATTGGCCAGAGCTTTATCAAGAGCCTTGAAGCTGCCTGTCTCAGCTGAATGCAGTTAAGTTCTCAGGCAGAAACCTGTACTCCCGTTTAATTCTCACTGCACAGAGAGGAATAGCAATCAGTTGGCAATCCCAGAATATTCTTTTGCATAGTCACTCATCAAATGTGGCTTCACTTTGGTTCAAACAGATATTACATTCCCCTTGCATTTCACAAGCTGGTCTCTGAGGAGAGGCAGAGGAGTTGCTGGAGAAGCGCTGAAACTGGCCATATCCCTGCTGGAGTATTTTTCACTTGTATTGCAAGACATTGCCTGTACTGCAAGACAAAATTCATCAGAAATGTTTGCTTGTCTTGCAAAATGCCCTCAAACCAAAACACTCTCAATCCAAGGTTTTACTGTATATTATTATGAGAAAGCTTTGGTGTAATGTTAAAGCGTAGTGTTTTGGGTTTTGTAATAAAGTGCTGGCCAGAGGTGCTTGCTTAGTGGGCACGTATTTGTGGTCAATTGATTTTTCTAGAGCTAAGAGACAAGTCACGCCTGAGAAAGAGTTGAGGGATCAGATGAAATAGTTTTGCAGCTTAAATCTTGCAAGAAAATGCTTCAGGAAGCTATTGCTTTGGGGAAACTGATGCTGCTCATGCTCAGCAGTGTCTTCTTTGTTAAATCTGGACTGTATACTTGTACAGTACTGAAACAGAACAAATTATTCCAACTCACACCATCAGGATTGAAGTGGACTTTAAGAAGTATGATCTTCATCTCTCTGCATTTTCCCAGTCCTCCCTCACATAAATGTATCTCAATAGGAGAGGAAGGAAAATATACAGCATTGTGACACCACATCATAAATTGTGTTACACTGGCTGCAATCCTAAAGACACTTTCCTGGGAGTAAAAGTAAAACCCATTGAACACCATGGGGCTTGAATTTGAGTAGACATGGTTAGGATTGTGCTCCCTGTCACAAGGAAGAGACAGGAAACAAATAATTTCTCCTTGGATTAAAAAGCAGTAAGAAACATCAGACTCCTCTGCTCGCTTTTTTCCCATCCATTCAGTTATTTCCTCCTCATAATTCAGGTTTGAGACAAACCATTGTTTGATTTTCTGTCCAAAATGACAAACCATGCTTTGCATTTGTCTGGCAAGTAAGGATCAAAGACATAGTTTGTGAACTGGGTTGTAGAACAGCACAACGCAAAGTTTAGATGAAACAAAAAATTATGGTTCGCTTCAAAGAGAATTATGATGGATAAGAGGAGAGTGCTTGAGCCTGAAACTCCACTGCTAATTTTTGTAATGCCAAACCATAGTTTGTTGTTTTGTCTAAATCACCCACAATATTTCTTATAATACCTAGTAGGCCCTTTGTATTTTTGAAAAAAAAATTCTCTAAATAAGCAACTTCAACATTTCTTGTCACATCTAGTTCCACCTAAGATCACTTCACAAGGAAACTGATCTGCAAAAAGTTCTCTCTGAAACTTTCTATCAGTAATGGAAACAGGGAGAGTGAAACAATATACGTCCTTCAAGAAATCAGATGAAATCATTCAAGCACAGATCTTTTATAACAAGAAAAGCGGGGGGGGGGGGACTCTGCACAGAGGAAGCAAAGGGGAAAACAGCTCCTTTGCCCTCACCCGTCCACCCACCCATCCCCATGGGATTTAGTTACATCAAGCAGGCTGCAAGGCATGGAGAAATCTCCCAATAGTCCTTGCCTATTTTCACTGCTGAGTCCCATGTGTGCCAACTTATTTCTCTTCATAGAAGAGCAATAAGGTGACAGCTTGGCTGTGGAGCAGGAAGGAAGCCATTTCATCAAAGTTTCACCTAATGGAATTTTGAAACGATTGTAGCAATTAGTACTATAGAGTGAGAAAAGAGAGGTGTACAGGGGTGATGGAAACCTTTTCTCCTCCATAGGGAATGCCCTTCATAGTCCTTTGCTTTATTAGCACCTCAACAACTCAAATAACAAAGGCGGGAGGTTCCACTCTTGTTCTCCTGATTCCTTGCAGAGATTCTCATTCTCCTCCCCACAATGCTGTTGTGGTTGGTTTTCATTTGCTTTCTTTTGGAAGCAAGTTGGCCAACACAAAGTCCACAATTTGAAATGCATCTCCCATGGCCAGTTTGTTGTTGTTGTTTCCTTCTACCAAAGCTCTCTCAGACTATAACAGCTATTCCCTACAATCCAGAGTAACTACGGGAGCACATAAGAGACATTATGTGCACCCGTAGTTACTGCACCACCTAGTGAAAACCTATAGGAAATTCATATTGCAATCTAGAGTAAATTGTTCTTACACCGGAGCAAGGACTCCCCGTAGTTACTCTGGATTGCACCCATAATGTCATGTTTTGAAAGGTCTGGTTCCAAATGCAACAATTCTTTTATGAAAACCATAGTTACAAGATGATCTCTAATCACCTAATCCAGAGACTTTCATCAAAATTCAGTGACAATCCAGTGTGTCATGGATAGTCCTCAGGTATGCCATGGGAGTCAGAAGAGGGACATTAATTAATAGGAAAATTGGGGAATTTGAACAGCTTGGTGTGCCTTGTAATGGTAAAAATAACTGATGATGTGCTTTGACCATTTCAATGCATTGTTAGTGTACCATAAGATGAAAAAAGTTGAAAATTATTGATGTAATCACATGTTTCCAAATTCACATGAAACAATTAGTTTCCTTGGAAAAGACTGTAATGTTGGTTCACCTGGTTTTCTATTCACAGAGAATTTGTTGCACTATCTGCCACATCCACTTTGGGCAGACACATGAAAGTGCTTTAATTCTCTGAGCAAAATCTCATATTTTTGTCTGTAAAGGGAAAGGTATGAAATATATGTTGTCCTTCTGTTCCAATACAATAGCTAATCAACTCATTTTATAGTTCAAAATCTTAACATTCATTGCAAGCAAATCTTTTCTTATAAAGAGAGAGTTTCTATCTTCAAAGTTAAGAATTGCACTTTTGTGGAAATGGTTAGCATTTTAATGTTTTGCTATTTCTTTTACAAATTATTTCAGAGAGGTATTTCATATTTGAGATGGGAAACTTCCACTGAGGACTGTGCTTTCAACTATTCACCATAGCACTTATTTTGAATATAGACTACACCATGCCATCAGTGTTTAGTGGAAATCCCTGTAGATTCATGGGGAGCTATCTTTTAAAAATCAATGGTAAAATACTATACTGAATTTCTACCATTCCTACCACTTATGCTTTTCTTCTTCCACCCTTTCCA
This sequence comes from Cryptoblepharus egeriae, assembly GCA_030015325.1. Taxonomy (NCBI): domain Eukaryota; kingdom Metazoa; phylum Chordata; class Lepidosauria; order Squamata; family Scincidae; genus Cryptoblepharus; species Cryptoblepharus egeriae. The sequence continues at coordinate 106,946,967 of JAREYC010000003.1, read as the reverse complement.
AATCAATATTAGCTTTTTGCCCACTGCCTATGGCTCTGATCAGATATTTCTTTGCAGGGAAAAATCTTAAGACCCTAAGAGTTCTGAGCATGCCTTTCCACTAGAGTTGCATCAGTTAGAGATCATTGCCTTTAAGACTGGGATCAGTAGCTCCATGGACCTCCCATGTGACATCTAGTTCGACCTTCAAATTGATCAGGGAAACTGCATTGAAATACACAGCAGAATACCAGGTGTACTCACTAACATTCCTAGAAGGGGGAGGCAAAATGCTAAGTTGTGCAGGCTCCAAATGAAAGTTTTTGCAGTTGTGAATGGCTCTGAAGGTGCTAGGGAAGAGCCACGTTACACCAGCATTTGGACACTGGCTGCACAACTGTTTTGGACCCTCCAGGAATGCCGGTGGGTGTGTTTTCCTTCATCTATCTATCTATAGTGATAGATAGCTTCCTGTGATAAGGAGTTATGGAAAGTAGGGCCACTTAATTCTTGGCAGGAGATAAGTCATTAAAGCTAGCATAGTAGCTCAACTGAGAATTTGACAGCCGCCACTCTTCCAATCTGAGAGTATCTTTCCAAAGAATGGGTGCAAGAAAAGGAATGGGCACTCACTATGTGAGTGATGGGACAGTAAGCAGTTAGCTAAGCAGTTAGCCATAGAAGGTGGTACACAGACCCCACCAGTTTCCTGTCTTTCTTATCCTCAGTTTAGATAGAAAGAGCCTGCTGGGGGCAGCTTGGACACTCACATTGAATGCATCTGACCCCCAGGCTGGCATTTGGGCACCCCTGATTTAAAGAACACACCTAAAAGCCTAGAAACATTCACTTCAAGAGAAAATTCAGATTGGGCAGTGAAAACAGTTAAACCAAGATGTATGCGTTTTCCCATTTTCATGGTTACTCCCAAGAATCACTCTGACTGCAAAAAGAAGGAATGGAAACTCCATTCATTTATTTAAAGCTTCTTACAAATACTTACTTTTCTTATGTCAGGATCCTGGCCCAAGTATAGCAGATTCTCAGTTGTTCACCTAGACTACATACAATTCAAGGAAGTACTTTAATAGCAGACAAAGACTACCCAGAGAGCTAAGTTCTCAGCCTCATCCTACTCTGTTAATCTCTGCCCCTTCTGCATGTTCTGTACATTTCCAGAATTCTAATAAGGTTTTCTTCAGTCCCAGAAGTTAGAATACAAGGGGAATCTGAAAGATACTCCATGTAATAAGTGGGTTGGGAGAGAGAGAGCATGACGCCCAACAATTTCCCAAGTTGATATATGTTACTATAGTGAGACCTATTTTTAAAAAAATTATTCATTCATGCACACATTTTTGATGCTATTCAGCTCATTTTAATTGCTACTTACAGATTTCTTGCCAGCTTGTTGCCTTTTAACAGCTTATCCAACAACAATGACATTCCAACTTCCAACACTGCCAAAAAGGCACAGAAGAGTTTAACAAAGCATGATTGAACTGTTCTGTGCCATTTTTATACATAAGGTTAGCAATTCCTGTGCTTTGTTTATGTATTGAATAGTCAGTGGGGAAAGGGTGTCCAATGTGCTGGGGGAATGAAGGGAGGGTTACTCGCTTGTATGCATCAGATTCTTCCTGGTGCTCTACACTCCCAGATATTTTATGGGGAACATCAGCTTTCAGGGACAAGCAAGAAGTGAAGGAAGTCTCCCTCTTCCTGCTTCTAAATGGTTCTTGTCCTCACTATTCTCAATTTCCACCCTTGACATTACACTGAGTGGTTTAGTTTGGCCCACTGTTCATGGTGATCAACAAATCTCTTGTGCATAAGAACTCTCTAAAAATCTTAGAATCATATCAGAGAAGACCTAGAAGGTCATCTAATCCAATCCACTAAGTGTAGCACAAAATCCTCTTGGAGCATTTGCAACAAGTGCCCACCTAGCCTCTGCTTAAAGATCTCCAGTGATGGAGAATCCATTTCTACCCGCCTCGGTTCCATTGCTGAACTGTCTTCATCATCAGGAATTTCAAAAGAATGATCTTCACTCAAGATGTTTGTAAAATCTAGTTGCGATCCTTACTTGCACTTAGGCCACCACAAGTCCTGGCACAAAACCCATGCTGGCCTGGGGGAGTTGAAAAAGTGCCATAAGACACATCTGCCACACTCCTGGGGAAGTTAAGTCAGGGCACAGACATGTGCTGGCCTCCCCTCAGCACCATGGAATGGAGAGCAGGTGAGTTGTGCCAGCCTAAACTGGTTATGATTGTGCCCTGAGAGCGCAATCCTAACCAATTTAGCCTGCATAACACCTGGCACTTCCTGTGGTGTTGTCTGGAAGTAGAGACATTCCTGTGCACTGGCCTAACCACCCCAGGAGTGAGGCAGAAGTGTTTTATGGCACTTTGTGACAGCCCCATGCCAACACATGTCTGTGCAATGACCTAACCTCCCCAGGAGTGTGGCAGATGTGTCTTATGCCAGGTCTTATACAACCCTAACTGCGGATTAGGATTGCAGCCTCAGTCACCATTTGTGGTATGACTTTACCTCTTTACCTCCACTCATGGCCACCTTTACCATTCTTTTGTATCAGCCTTTGGGTATCCTAAACATATTCTGCTAAATTTATTTTGTACTTCTTAGTAGTAAATCTTTAAAACAAAGGATTAAACCAGTGGTTTTCAATCAGTGTGCTGTGGCTTACTGGTATGCCCTGGATAGTCCTCAAGTGTGCTGCAATATTTGAGGAAAAGTCTTTAATAGGAAAATTAGGGGATTTGAACAGCCTGGTGTGCCTTGTCAGTGGTACAAACAATTGATGGTGTGCTTTGACAATTTCAGTTCCTTATTATTTGCCATGAGATGAAAAACGTTGAAAATCACTAGATTTAACATTGACATTCTTATTTTTTCCAGTGACAACCAGTAAATTCTGAGATACAAATATAGATTATCTGGTTTTGCCCTAAGGCACATTCTTCTTCCACTATCATTCCTCTTACTTCTGTCAATGCTTTCATTAATAAAGGAGTTCTTTTATTAGCCCATTAAACATGAATGACAGAAGTCTATTGCAATTATTATAATATTTTAGGAACCTTTCTATTTAATCTTTGAGTAATAATAAGCTGAGTACAAATCATGCAAGAAGCCTGAAATGATATCATTGTCATTAAATCACTCATTCACCTGTTTGGAATCAATGAGTCTTGTGTATGAACTTCAGCAGTAAAAGAAATATCCCTGAACAGCTTCTTTACAGGTTGCAGTTATATGAAATAATGCATACGGTGCACAAATACCAGGAATCTGCATACCATTAACTCTATCAGATGTTTTTGTCCACAGGAAGATGAATCAGGATGGATAGAGTGGATAGAGATTTTTTCTCCTCTCACACAAGCCACTAAAAGGGAGAGTTAGAACAGATGAAATAAAATATTCATTTGCTGGTTAATGTAAGTAGTCTGTGGAACTCCATGCCACAGGATGTGGTGACAGTTTAAGGTTTTGATGCCTTAAAAAAAGGACTTTAAAAGAGGACTGGAAATCTTTCTAAGGAAAAAAATCCATCACAGATTCCAAGCTGTGATGAGTACGTGAAATTTAGAGTGCAATCCTAACCATATCAACTCAAAAGCAAGCCCCATTGTGTTCAATGTACCTTACTCCCAGGAAAATGTCTTTAGGATTGCAGCCTTACTGGTTTCACTTCAAAATGACAGGTGTGGTGCCAGGATGCAGAAACTGGGATGTATTTCCTAAGGTATCTGGTGGGCCATGGTGAAGCTGGACCAGATGGGCCTTTGGCCTGTTCTTATATTCTTATGACTAGTGAAAAGCGTACCCACATTGCAGGAGTAAAATTCCCCCGTATGCCATCCCCCCATGCGCATCAACCCCCCATGCGCAACTTCCCCCATGTGCATCAACCCCCCACGCGCAACTTCCCCCCATGCGCAACTTCCCCCATGTGCATCAACCCCATGCTCAACTTCCCCCCACGTACATCAACCCCCCATGCGCAACTTCCCCCATGCGCAACTTCCCCCCATGCGCAACTTCCCCCCTGTGCATCAACCTCCACATGCGCACCAACCCCCCATGCACAACATCCTCCACAGTGCAACCTATTCCTCCTAACAACATCCCCCCAGTGCACCAGGCAGAGAGCACCAGATTGGCTGGATGTTGGTCAGTCTCCCATGTTAAGTATAGGACAGAAACACGTTGCCCCCTTTTCAGCCCCTGAAGGGTTAATTTCTCCAGATGGTTCTTGGTGGGAGTTCAGGTGACAGAAGGAACTCCCAGAATTCCATGCTTCAGGCCCAGCAGTTGGGGCGGAATGTTGATGAGTCAGCAATTCTCAATGCAAAGTATAGGGAAGAAAACGCGTTGCGCCCCTTTTCACCCCCTTCCCGTTGGAATTTCCAAAAACCGGTTCTTAGTGCACCCCTCAGTCACGGAAGGAACACCCACCCCAAATTTCACACTTCTAGGCCCAGCGGTTTTGGCAGGGTGGTGATGAGTCAGTCAGTTAGTGAGTCAGTCAGTCAGTAAGTGACTTTTCTCTTTTATATATATACCATAGATAAGCAATAAGCCTTATCCCCAAATTCTCCCTAGCAGCCCCCCATTACATATAGCATATATCTACATTACAGTGACTAAAGCTGTACTTATGGAAGATATTTTAGAGGACACTCAAAGAACAGAATTCCTGATCATGGGTGGAGTATTTTCCCTGGGTAAATCATTTTTGCAGAGAAGTGCTGTATGTGTGACAAGAAGGTGACTTTGTGAGTGTATCATGCAACAGTAGGACTTACAGGTACTCTGTGCCTCCTCATTCAGTCATCCTCTCATGCTTACTCACACATGCCTAAGACTTTAATTTGCGGCCATATCTCCACCAGTGACATGTGTGAAGTGAATGGGACCCTATTGATATCCCCCTAGTTTTACCAGAAAGAAATAGTATTCATTCATCCCATCACTCACTCCAGTAATCCCATCACTCACTCTGGTAATCATGACCAGAAAGCAAGACCGTCAAATAATTATCTCCCAATATTCACACATGCTTGCAAACTGCAGGAACTTAGCTTCTCACATTTAACTGATCTTTCCATCACCCTTTGGTGACCCACCATAAATCAGATCACAACCTACCAGTGGGTCCCAATCCATATTTTGCAAATCACTGCTGTTTAGTAATAGGCAGTGTGCCTATTAATAGTAATGTGCCTACTATACAGGGAGACTAGCCTTGAGCTGTGGCAGCAGAGCTCAGCCGCCCTTGTCGGTTGGCAATCTCTCTCTCTCTCTCTCTCTCTCTCTCTCTCTCTCTCTCTCTCTCTCTCTCTCTCTCTCTCATATGTGTGTAATTATATATTATTATTATTATAATATATATTATCTGGAAACCCAATGTGTTTCATCACTCTTTTCATCAGGGATGTTATCAGTCCCCAGACAGTCAAAGCCTCTCTGTTCCTTCCACATTGAGGTCAGAACTCAGCATGAAGGGAACTGAGAGAGACTTGAAATACTGTTTTGTTCTAAACTTGCCTGCCTTGGAACAGATATGTGTAGTTTGAAATTCACTGGGTTTCCAGTTATTATTTCCTTTAATAGAGCTACCTCTGCGATGGCTCTGCCTATTAGCTAATTAATAGTTTGGATTAGTGGAGTAAAACATTTTTAATTGAGTATAAAGGTACTTCCAGTTAATAGGATTAGCAGAGTTTTTTCCCCCAATGTCTTAAAATACAAATACATACAAAAATTGTGTGTAGTGAAATCTGTTTTAAGAGAGGCATTGCCCCTTCTCTTACATGTGAGAAGGAATGCCGTACCTAAGGCCTGCTGGGTTATATGCTTTGCCACATTCTGTGCGCATATGGGCACAATCCTAACCAACTTTCCCTCACTGCCTACATCTGCCAGTGGGGCATGTGCTGCAGTTGAGGGGAGGGGAATCAGGGATGCCTCCTTAGGATAAGGCAATGTTTGTTCCCTTGCCATAAGTGCAATCCTAACCTGTTCCTGACATAAGTGCAATCCTAACCTATGCCGGCACAACTTATAAGTCCTCCCATTTCTCGTGGTGATGTAGGTAGGCAAACACATGTCTGTGCACTGGCCTTACCCTTCCACAGGAGTGGCACAGAAGTGTCTTTCAGCACTTTTGTGACACCCTCAGGTAAGCAGAGGACTTATGCCAGGGTTTATGCTAGCCTAACTGGAGAATAGGAGTGCACCCATATTCTCTAAACCCCCATCCCCATACTGCTCTCTTCTACCACTCCCTATCGGTGAGGTCCAACTGACGACTATATATGGCTGCTGAACTGTAGTCAGCGCAAGTTGTGCAGGCCTCTTTTAAACAAGGAAAAAATCCATAAAATATTGAATGGGTCAACATATGCAATTAAAGATAATTGTTTCAGCAATAGTAAATGTAATATTTGGACATTATGCCCATATCTCAATTATTATGTAATTTACAAAACAAGGACTAATGGGTAAGATTTTAAAGCTTCTTAAATCTATAAGTAGCTTTTATGACTGGGAAAGGACCTGTGCTATTCAATCCTCTCATACCTTCACAGATGGGGGACACGTGACTTAGGCTGCAATCCTAAACACATTTTCCTGGGAGTAAGACCCACTGAGCACAGTGGGCCTTCCTTTGAGTAGACATGGTTAAGACTGCTCTGTGTCAAGATTCTGCAGCCTCTATTGTTCATTTTTACCTTTTGTTATTCAGTTCGGGGAGGATACTGAATAGTAGGGATGAAGAAGGTGGCTCAAATCTGATGTTTTTGACTTAAATGTTTTTACTGACATGTGTTTGCCATGTGTTGACTCAAATCACCACATGTTTCTTGCTGATTCATGTACACTCAAGTCACCTGATGACTCTCACATTGAGGATTCAAACTGACTTGGCAATTGGTCCACACAGACTGTATGTGTACATGTGTCTCAGTGTGCTTGCTTATTTTTTTGCAGTGTGAAAAAACCTTGTGCGCCATCAATCAGATTGGACAATCATCAGAGTTAATCCAACCAGAAGGTTTTGAAGGCCTCCTAGTGGGGAGCCTTCAATTTGTGGGCACTGCTTGGCAAAATGCAAATTCTTCTCAGAAAGTGGCTTCCAGGTGTGACACAGACCAAGGGTTCAGTAACCTCTTCTCCAGATGATTTTCATTTTGCCCATTTGCCAATTTCCAGGGAAATTGAAGCCTCTGCCACAGAGGCTTTTGTATAGTCCTTCTTTTAAGCACCTCCATTGCTCACTGTCATTCTTCATTGCCTTAGTTCAGTGTTTCCCAAACTGGAAGTCATATGACCCTCCCCCCCACCACCACCACGACATGAATCAATGAATTCCCCTTTACGAGGAATAGCGACATGCAGTGATGGAAGACACTTTCTGATTCATTTTGATGACAGCTGAGTGGACAAAGAAATTTTTCAGACTCACCCAGTGGTGCAGTAACTAGAGACACAAGAAAACCTAAGCTCTTGCTGCTGCTGAATAAATCTAAACACCTTTTTTCACCCAATCTGTCAGCTGTGGAAAAACCTGGAAGCTTCATCACGCACAAGTCGCCACCCCTTGTGACAGTCCTGCAAGCACTCAGTGTTCCTTTACTGGTGCATAAAGGTTGGAAACCTGTTTTATCTCAAGCAACCTCAATGAGATGGGATGTACGAGAAAGGAAGCCTCCTTTGCTGTTAACACAATAATAGTTAAAGACTTCTGTCCCAGCTTGAAAAAATGGCTGATATACTTAATAGTTGGAGGTGGGCTGAGGAGGAGAGGAGATCAGAGTAAAGGGTTAGATGGAAAACCTTTTCAAACATCCCAGATGCCTATGCACTGTTTTTAATCTGATTTTGCTAAACCTTGGCAATAATGTGCAAAAACCCAGAGGCATGTGTTAAGAGACAAACATATGAGCATTTATTTGTGGTATAAAATGTGTCAAATAGCCTTTCTTTCTTTCTTTCTTTCGTTCTTTCGTTCTTTCTTTCTTTCTTTCTTTCGTTCGTTCTTTCGTTCTTTCGTTCTTTCTTTCTTTCGTTCGTTCGTTCTTTCTTTCTTTCTTTCAACCCACCAGGAGCAATCCCCTTATAAGACCTCCATTCTGCTGTTTGGCATGTATAAGCAAGTGAATCAACTTGCTATTAGCAGTTACCTTAGTGATATTTACAGCATTTTAATGTCAGCTGCAAAAATGTAAATAGAAACTGTGAGAAGCTAAAAAAGCCCATGGTTTATTCTCACATGGAAGCCAAGCCCTTCCTTGGATGTATCAGAATACTTCCCACATCTTATGCAACTATCACAAAGGGAGTTGGAGAGAGATATATTTAAAAATGCCTTATGACAAAACAAGGAGCAAAGCTGAGTTGTCAAGAAAACCAATTTGTTTTCTCCCACAATATGAACAACCCAGTGTGGCGCTGGACAGTAATCTCACAGGCTTGCAAATTCAACATGCACATTGCAGTAAGTGGCATTTTTATGTGCCTGCCCTAAACACAATTTTCATGTGTCAGTTTTCTCAGAAACCGAGAAGGAAGGTGGAAACCAGCTGAACTGTTGAAGCCAATGGCACTAAAATTTCCCAGGTACAGAGAGCAATGAGCCAGGCATTCTCACCCTACTCTGACAAGGTGATTGTAAAAAAGTATACAAATAGTGTTTTGTTATTGTGGTTATCAGAGACTATAGTTGAACTTACTTCTGAGTAATCATGCACAGTATTGGGCTTAGATGTCTCAAAATAGTTAGGGTGGTGGTGATGGTGGTAAACAACAGTCATGGTGCAGGCATGTAACATGGTCAGGATGTTTTCATTTTCCAAAGTTGTGAAGCCAGCATTTGTTGTTTACCACCATCACCAACATGCTAGCTACTCAGAAACACCCAGAGCTCATTCCTATGCATGACTACTCATAAGTAAGTCCAATTGTAGTCAATGAGGCTTACCCCCAAATCCAGAGTAACTACAGGAGCACATAAGAGACATTATGTGCACCCATATTTACTGCACCTCCTAGTGAAAATGTATGGGAAATTCATATTGGAATCCAGAGTAACTTGTTCTTACACCAGAGCAAGGACTCCCCGTAGTTACTCTGGATTTTGCCTTTATCCCTTGACAAGTGTAGTTAGGATTGCAGCCCTATGCACTTTGACTTCCATAGGACAGCCTAGAGAAGAGAATGAGTTTGCTTTTAGTGTGAATTGAATTTCTTTTCAGGCTGAAAATGTTCCCTAATTGTGGAATTTAATCATCATTATCTTGAGTTCATTTTAAAAACAGCTGGCAATAAGCTTTTATGTTTTCTTTTCATATTCTTCTATTTTCCTCTCAATTTTGTCTCTGCTCCTCAGCATGAAAAATGGCATGTTTTTCATTTTTTATTACAGAAAATGGTCACATCATTGGGGGATGAGGGTGGGCTTTCAAGTTCTCCCAAAGTAGTCGAGGAACTTTTCAAGTTTAGGGGGTTACATCATGGCTTCATTTGAAAGAGGTAGCAAATTTAGGGTCTCAACTAGTGGATAATGTTTCTGATGTTACTATATGCTGGAATGTCAAAGAGAACTGATACTCAGTGACATTCCAATATTTTATTCCTTCCAATTGATCTCTGCCTTAGCTGAACAGTTACACACAGAACACATTTTCCTTGATTTCAGTCTCCCTATTATTGGCAAGGAGTACTACTTTTGGCACTAGTGCAGCACAATCCTGAGAGGTGTGTGGCTGGGTTCAAATATTAAATAAGTCAGTATGAACAGGTGGTCTGTGTGTGGCACAAGAAGTTAAGACACTGTGCCTGTCAACCAGAAGGCCAGGGTTCAAAACCTGGGTCCCCACAAGACAGGGTGAGCTCCTGTCCTTAGCCCAGCTCTGCGACGTAGCTGGAACCAATCTTATCGGCTCTGCCATTGCATTGGACTATTTCAGTGGTGTGGAGAAGGGGGATTTGCTGCTTGGGTAACAGCCTATCCTCCATATTAATCTATCCAGGCCTTTGTGCTTCGTATACAGCGTCAAGCACAATACCATAGTCTTTCGAGTCTGATGGATGTCAATACAATACAGTTTGAACTACAGTAAGCAGTTCAAGAAAATATTTTAAAAACTAGACAGCCCATCATAAAAAAGCATTCTCAACAAATATAAAACCAAGAATTGGCAGCAGCATAAAAGTTAGAAGAGCACACCCAAGCAGCCAGTAAACCAACATCTACTTATAACAAGTCTTTACATCCTTACAAAAAATCTTTAACTCCTGCCAGAACAATCTCCAAGAACTGTATCACATTTAAAGAAGTACAGTAATCTAATCTGGATATCACCAAAGCAGTGGTTAGGTCCTACTGACTCTGATATGGTCGTGGCTGGCTTACCAGCAGTTGTGAATCCCAAAGGGCTTCATAAAGACACACATATTCCTGCAGAAGGAGTGCAAACCCATTCAAAACAGGTGGATAGTCAACCTTACACCTTGTGATTCCTGAACTGGGAGGATCTCTTTTTTTCCAAATTAATTTCAACTTAGTACCCACTTCCACTTCCCAGCTGCCTCCCAGCAATGCTTCAATACTCCAAACGCACCAAGTCTCCTCAGTATTTGCTGTAAAGCAGAGATAATGCTGGGTTGCATCTGCATTGTTCATCAACATACTGATGACCCCCTAATTCAAATCTCCATGTGAACTCTCCCAGTGGTTTTAAAGGTGTTAAACATCCTGTGCTACAAGGATGAATCTAAAAAGCTAAACAAATGAATAATGCATATAAAGAGAGTTGAACTACTATCAAACCCAATTTTTCATTTTTTAAAAAAATACCAATCAATTTATATAATTACCACAACGAACGGAGAAGTGGTTTGGACTTATTCCATGGTGAATATTCCATGACTTATTCTAGATAAGCAATCTCCTTTTGTGTAATTTCAACCCACGGTACATTTCAGTTCCACACTCCTAAATTCTTCCTTTTGGCATGGTTATTCTTCCACTACTCATAAGCCCAACACTGCATATGTTTTTCTGAGCAGAGTTAAGCCATTTGTTGGTTTCTTTTATTCATTCATTATACATCCTTCTTTCCAATGCACAAGTGATTTCTGTAGCTTCAGAATGAATTCTCTCCCAATGACATGCACAGAATTTACTAGAGTCATTCAACTGCATCTCCCTAGATTGATAAAGATATAGAGAATCCCAGGTCAGTGCTTCAGAAGGTGATGTTTCTCAGTATGCAGAGCCAAATGTCATTGCTGTTCTCTATTATCCCTTGGAGTGTGAATCTCTTGCCATGTATCATAGAAGGTAAAGTCAGGACAGATACCATGATCATCAGAGTCTCAACTCCCACCAACACCAAAAAAGATTATTTTATCCAGTTGCTTCTACACCATAGTTTCCAAATGTAATACATCTCATTCATTATAATTGTTATTTGTATAACAATTTAGCATGGTTATTTGTATGCCTCCATTTCTGAATCTCTTGATGCAAGGGTGATCCATTCATGTCAAAAGAAATCCCTTCTCTCCATTTGGTACATTCATCTCTCTACCCACCACACCGTGACACCTCATGGGATAAGGGGAAAAAGTCTGCTATGATGCTACTAAAAATAAAATACCAGCACCCATGGAAGCTGTGCTAGATCTCTTGGAGAATGATGATCCAAAGCCAAGACTGTTTCAGTTAAAGAGGTTTATGGAGAATCTGAGGACCATATCCCAGTTTTGTATTCCATTCCAATAAACCCCCATTCCGATCTGCTGAGAAACCACTGAAGACACTTACAGTGGCGCCTCATGTAAAGAATGCCTCACGTAAAGTATGATTCACGTAACAAACAAAAATTTATCTAGGATTCTGCTTCACATAAAGAAAGTGCTTCACGTAAAGAACACATTCGTTGGCAATTGGGGGCAGATGCGCTGGCCGGCAGCCTGTTTAAAAAGCATCAGGGCTGCCTAGCGCACCTGCCTATACCAAAAGCAACTCTTCTGCACTGTTCCTCCTGTGGCCAGGCATCTGCTGGGCAGAGGGAGAGCAACAGTGGAGAAGAGGGAAGCAGCTCAGGGCTAGCCAGAAGGGAGCAGGGGAGAGAGAGGCTCAGGATGGAGAGAAGGAGAAAGTGGGGAGACACTTTGAAGGTGTCTTGGATTGCAGCCTCCTAACCATGTCTACCCAGAAGTAAGCCCCATTGTGTTAAATGGGTCTTACTCCCAGGAAAGTGTCTTTAGGACTGCAGCCTAAATAGATTTCATAAGATCATGCACATTGAATGCATGTTTTGAATTCAATCCCAGTATTCTGTCATCATTTTTACATCCAGTTAATATTTTTATATGAATATTTTTGGGGTTGTGGAACCAATCGTCTGAGTTTCCATTATTTCCATTATTTCTTATGGGAAAATCCGCTTCACGTAAAGAATGTTTCATGTAAAGAACATGCCTCCAGAACAAATTAAATTTGTTATGTGAGGCGCCACTGTATTTTGAAAACATTGATTATGCTGTTTTAGTGGACCATGTTTGAATGCCCCCCATATTAAAGATTCAGTGCATCTAGAAAGGTAGGTACTCTGTCTTCTGGCAATGCGTCATTCAAACATGTAACTGCACATTCATTCAAACATGCAATTGCACACACGTACACAAACACACCTATCTTCTGCAGTGGAACTCCTTGGGGTGATGGCATCTAGTTTCAATGTCTTTAAGAAAGGATTGGACAAATTCCAACCTAGAGGAAAATATCATCCAAGTCATGATGGATATGGGTATAGAGACAGACAGACAGACAGATGTAGGCAATCTCAAAATGCCAGATGAGCTTTTGTCCTGATGCAGTGGAAGTGCTTATATTCTCACGATTCTTACTTCCCAGATGAATTTACACTGTGATTTTCTATACAATGGAATTCGCAGTTGATACCAAATAACCTGTAGCAGAATCTTAACTGCTTCTCAGAAAGCCCTTTCCAGGGATGATTAAAATCAAACATTTTTTTCCTCAATATTAAGAAAATGTCAAGAGCTGAGCATCTAGCACATTAATGAACATCTTTCCTTAAAAGTGTGCAGTGTAAATAAACCTTTTATAAGTAAAGACAAGCAGCACAAATCTACAATAGTTGAACTGGCTGCTTAACAGATCTCTTTATAGATCTGTTTACAGATATTTTTTTTACCCCCCACGCCGAGAATAAGGAGCCGGAGACAGATGCTGGATTTAATGGCCACTTTATTAAAATATAACATATTTAACCCAACAAAAGGGGCTGCTAACTTGTCGTGCTGGTAACTAAAAAATAAGGGATGGCGAAAGCCTGGCTCAGGTGTCACCCTCGCAAGGGTACCCATCAACACCGACCCGAAGGTCGAGACAGCTGGGTGCTTGGTCAATCAAAGCAGCTGAACACTCGGTACACCCGAATTAATGCCCGGCCGAACCAAGCCTAACTTCCCAGGTACAGGGCTAGCCATCCCGACCTACGTCCGGTCTGGTACCAATAGGCAAGAGATGCGTAGCACTGACCCTGCTGTCTCAGGCAGTCACCGAAGGCCTATCCTGCCTACTCCAGCACGACACCTGCCATAAAGTTACCTATTTAAACCTCCCTCACCACTATTACAGTTCAGGGTAGGCAAAAAAGAGTCCCGGCAAGAGCCAATCAGCAGGGACCCCAAAAATTCCTACCCGGCCCAAAATGCGACCAGCAAAGCCTAAACTGCACAAGGGAGGGAGGGTGGGGACGACTCTCTGGCGAAGACTGGAGGGACGCTGCAGGCAGCACGCCTACAGCGTCCCTCCAGCGCCGCCCCCTGGCCATAGCAGCCAGTAGGCTGCAAGCATCTCCTCCGGCCATACCATCCCGGCCGGGGGAGGCAAAAGGGCCAGCCCATTAACGGGCTAGCCCCATTACCCCCCACGCCGAGAATAAGGAGCCGGAGACAGATGCTGGATTTAATGGCCACTTTATTAAAATATAACATATTTAACCCAACAAAAGGGGCTGCTAACTTGTCGTGCTGGTAACTAAAAAATAAGGGATGGCGAAAGCCTGGCTCAGGTGTCACCCTCGCAAGGGTACCCATCAACACCGACCCGAAGGTCGAGACAGCTGGGTGCTTGGTCAATCAAAGCAGCTGAACACTCGGTACACCCGAATTAATGCCCGGCCGAACCAAGCCTAACTTCCCAGGTACAGGGCTAGCCATCCCGACCTACGTCCGGTCTGGTACCAATAGGCAAGAGATGCGTAGCACTGACCCTGCTGTCTCAGGCAGTCACCGAAGGCCTATCCTGCCTACTCCAGCACGACACCTGCCACACGGGGAACCTGACTAGAACATGGTTCCACCGCCCCATTACAGACAGGTGAGCAGCCCCTTAACTAAATTCCAAACATATTCCTCAATGGCCAAATCACTAAGGTGGACCCCGTCTGATCTAAAAACATGGGGCAGCTGCCACATGACGTGACGGTGATAAATCACCAACCCACCCCAGCTCTCAACAAAATGCGCCACGTAGGCGTTGACCCTCTTACGGGCCAGATCTATCTTCCGGATGCTCCTAGCCCCCTTCCAAACCCTCCTGGGCAGGAAAGAGGACCAAACAAACCGGATCGCTGGGCACCACCACTTTACAAGTGACAGGTCTTGAACGATCTGCACCCTGAGGTCCACAGTCCTCGTCTGGGTCAGATCATTCTCACCCAGGTGCACCAGCAAAACATCAGGGGGTGGGTTGTCACGTAAAAAGCCGCTAACTATGGGCAGCAGCTGACCCCACCCCATTCCCCTCTGGACAGCCCAGGCAATACACACGTCTGGACTGAGGCCGAGACAGGAGCCGCCGCCACTGCGTTCGGCCCACTTCCGGGCCCAGAAGAGGATGGAGTGGCCAATCACCAGGACACGAAGAGGTCTTGATGATGAGGAATCTGCAACATAAACAAAGAGAAGGTCACTAAACAACTGCAACGTAGCAGCAACAGTAAACGCAAAAACAGGCAAATGAGCTCCACTGAGCCTCACTTGCGCACATAATACTTAAAGGCCCCAGAGCGCCATCTCCCGATGCGCCTGATGACCTCCTCAGGGAGCCCCATGGTGGCCGCGCCAATTCGCAGGGAATGGACACTGTAAAACTGCGGGGAGAGACCAAGATGAGTCACTGCCCAAGCAAAAATGGCCCGAAATTGAAAAAACGTAAGCGGGGTCCCATCCGCATGTTGGAACAATGGCCCAACAAATTGAAGCACCCTGTCCCTATACCTGCTCAAGGCCCGCACTGGGCACAGGGCGTGGCCGTGAATAGCTCTCAACCTGATAACCAATCCCCGAGCCCTCTGGTCAGTTTTGGATCTTCTTAGCCGCAGGATACAGACCGAGCTTTCCAGGGTCACGTCCGACCACCACAGCACCCAGGCAGGGTCTGCCGAACGAGACCGCACCAAAACCTCGCTGATCCGAAACGCTCCAAAAAACATAACCAAAGTCACTGCTCGAAAGAGGTCCCTTTCGAAGTCAGAGCTACAACACAGGCCAAAGGCCTCCATTAAACCACCCAAAATCTTAATCGTTACCGGCTTCCTCTGGTCCGGAACCGAAGGTCTGTCCCTACGCATGCCTTCAAGCATGCGTCTTACCTTAAAGTCCTGTGTAGTGTCAACCACCCCTCTCAAGCCCGCCACAAAGGCCAAGGCCGACAGGTACACAGAGATAGATTTTGGGTGAAGGCCAGATTCAAAAAGGGAAAGCATGAACCTGAGCAGTATCTCTACAGGTAAGGGCCACTCTACAGGCACACTCTTGGCCCGACAGAAGGCCTCAAACTCTCCCACCTTACTCTCGTAGCTGCTCCTTGTGGAAGGAGCCAGCGACCCCATAATCAACCTTTGCGCTCTCACGGTCCAAGGCTCCACAGCCACTCGGGCATGGGGTCCGGATCCTGAAGAGCAGTCGGGGCGAGTTGCCGGAAGCGCTCCTCCTGAAAACGAGACAGAGCATCGGCAACCCCATTTTCAAGCCCCGGTACATGACATATCGACACCACCAAGTTAATGCGCAGGCACTGCAACACAAAGGCACGAACCAAACGCATAACCCGTGGAGAACGAGAAGTCTGTTTGCGAAGCACATGTACTACAGCCTGGTTATCACACCAAAACCGAACTGTAGAGTTCCGGAATTGGTCTGCCCAGATGTGCACCGCGACAACAACCGGGAAAAGTTCCAAAAAGGTAAGATCCTGCACTACATCACTGGCCGTCCACGTAGAAGGCCAAGGACGAGCACACCACCTTCCCCGAAAGTAAACTCCAAAACCATGGCCGCCTGCAGCATCCGAATGGACCTGCAAGTCAGCCCGGAGGACCTGCACCTCCCTCCAAAAAGAAGTGCCATTAAAGTCAGACAAGAAGGTCAACCAAACCCTCATGTCCTCCCTCATGGCCACAGAGACCCTAATCTTATGGTACGGCGCCGTTAGGCCCACCATAGCATCACATAAGCGCCTGAGAAAAGCCCGACCGGGCGCCACCACCCGACAAGCAAAATTCAAATGTCCAACTAAAACCTGTAATTCCCTAAGCGACAACCTCTTTGCATTCAAGGATTGAGCCAAAAGGTTGCGCAGGGTCACCAATTTTTCTAAAGGCAACCTGGAGCACTGAGCCAAAGTGTCCAGCTCTATGCCCAAAAAGGTCAAGGTGGTGGCCGGCCCCTCGGTCTTCTCCTCAGCTAAGGGAACTCCCAACTCTGAACAAAGGCTCTTGAACGAGGCAAGCAACTGGTCACACTGGTCAGTGCCCGCCGCCCCCATAAAGAGAAAGTCGTCCAAATAGTGAACAACTCTCCGAAAAGGGGACCGGGATCGAAGAGCCCATTCTAAAAAAGTACTAAAAGCCTCAAAGGCTGAACAAGAAACTGAACACCCCATAGGGAGAGCCCTGTCAACATAATACCCACCCTCAAACCACATACCCAGCAGGCAGAAATCACTCGGATGAATGGGGAGCAGTCGAAAGGCCGACTCCACATCAGTCTTGGCCATCAAAGCCCCAGACCCGCAGGTCCGCAAAAGACGAACCGCGTCATCCAAGGAAGTATACCTAACTGAGCACAGGTGAGGAGGGATACCATCATTAACGGACTCACCCCGGGGAAAAGATAAATGATGAATTAACCGGTACTGACCCGGGGCCTTCTTGGGAACGACTCCCAAAGGGGAAACCCTCAAATTCGGAAAGGGAGGGGACGGAAAAGGACCAAGTACTCTGCCTGCTGCAACTTCCTTGGCCAACTTTTTCCGCACAACCACCTCCATACCCCGTACCGATTTCAAGTTTGCCGCCCAAAAGGCATTGTCCGGGCGAGGGGCCGGAATTCGAAAACCCTCAACAAAACCATCCAACAAAAACTGAGCAGCTTCCCTATCAGGGTAAGCCTCCAACAAAGCAGTCAACACAGACAGCTTAACTGGGGTCGGCCCCCTTTCCAGCAGCTGCGGGTGGCTGGGGTGGTTGACCCCCACCCCCTCTTTTGGCCCCTCTTGGCCCTGCACCCTTAAAACCTTTCCCTTTCGTGCAAGAGCTGGCGGGGTGCCGTCCGCCACACAATGCACAGAGGTGGCTAAAGGGGCAGCTGGTCTTGGAGCAAGTCCCCGAAGAGCTAAACTCGTAGCAAGCCCTTTGTCCTTGAACCCCCGGGGCGCCCGAAGACGCCCTGGGTAGCGACGAAGGGTTGCGAGCGATAAGATGACCGCTATCCGAGCGGTCACCTTGGATGGGTTTGGCAGTAGCCACAACCTGCATCCATAGCTCAAACTTTGGTACCGACCAATCCAGGGAAGGGTCATTGGCTGCCCTCATCCTGAAATTTTGGTCATAATAAAGCCAAGCATTGCCACCAAAGTCCCTCAGGGTCCGGTGCACAATATCCAAATACTTTATAAGTGCCGGGGCCCTCTTGGGCCTCAGCTGGACAACAACGGCCATATAGATGCAATATCCATATAGCCAATTGGTCCAATTGTGATCAATTTTGCGGCGCTTCGCCGCTTCTTGATCGCGCTCTGGCTCCCCAATTCTTGGCACCCTTTCAGGCTCCACATGGAGAAGACTGAAAAGGTCGACATAGTCGCCCCTCCAAATCTTCTCCTTGACGGACATGGCCAAGTGTCCGCCAAGTGGCAGATCAATGCTGCCATAAGGACGATCCTCAGGACCATCCTCAAACTCAGCATGTCTGGCCAGCCGATAAATTTCTTCCCAAGTGGGCATGCCCCGTCCTCGATCCGCCTCAGAGCTCCTGGCACGGGGAGGACGAGGCATACCCAACCAGGAACCCTCATAAGCCCCCAAACCCATTGGGGGCCAAGAATAATAAGGGCATCCCCAGCCCGGCATCCACCAAGGCATCATCTGGGCAGCCCTCTTGGGAGGAGGAGGTGTAATGACCGGACACTCCTCCCAACAACCCACCACCTCAGGCTCATCAGCTTCAGAGTCCTCACCTGTGGCACCATCTCCCCAGGAGGAAGCCGGGACCCCTGTAACACCCAACGGAACCTGTTCCACAGGAGGAGCCTGAGGTTTCCGGCCGCCCGACCTGGAGGGGCGAGCCGAAAACATTAAAGCCCCCCGACCCTTCCTCGTGAAGGTACGGGTGGGCACAGGAGCCGAAGGCCCAGCATCCCGATTCTCAGCCCGCTCCCGAGCTTCCCTCTCCAGCGCCTTACAGCGCTCCACTAAGGTCCTATGATCCATAGCCTCCCATTCCTCGTCCGAGGAAGTTGGTTCGGGAGGGGGAGGCGGGGGCGGGGTGGGGGGGCGAGGGGCTCTCCCACCCCTTTTCTGGGTCCTCTTGCCCATGGTTCCCAACCAAACAAGTCACAACAAAATATGTTCTGCTTTATTGACACTGAACACTGAAAAGGATATGGGCTGCTCCAGCAGCAGAGGATCAAGGATCGCCCAGGCCAGCAGCAGGAAGACTCTTGAAGATGCGAAGGAAAAAATTGCGCAGCTCCCACAAGCACCCAAAGCACCAGCAGCAGACCAGCAGCCCCAAGGAGCACTCAAGATGGCCGCCGCGCCAAAAGGAGCGCCTCAACAAGCCCCCAAAGCACCAGCAGCAGACCAGCAGCCCCCAAGGAGCACTCAAGATGGCCGCCGCGCCACGAGGAGCGCCTCAAAATGGCGGCCACCCGCTTCGCGCGCCTCAAAATGGCGCCCTGCTGTCCCAAAATGGCGCCCGCCGCCCGTTAAGCGGGCCCCAAGGCGAGCGCGCGGCCCGCAACGAGCCCGGAGGACGAGGTGCCGAGGGGGTGGGGTGGACAAAGCCACCACCGTGCGGCCGCAGCCGCAAGACTAAGCGGGGGCGTCCGGAGACGACCCTCCCCGCTACAAACCTTCGCCGCGGGCTTAAGGCCCTTGAAGAGAGCCGCCGGGAGCAGTCCGAAAGATGTCTGCTCCAGACGACTCTCTGGCGAAGACTGGAGGGACGCTGCAGGCAGCACGCCTACAGCGTCCCTCCAGCGCCGCCCCCTGGCCATAGCAGCCAGTAGGCTGCAAGCATCTCCTCCGGCCATACCATCCCGGCCGGGGGAGGCAAAAGGGCCAGCCCATTAACGGGCTAGCCCCATTCTTTTAATTAAAAGGGAAACATGTTAATATTTCCAGCTGGAATGAACAATTAATAACAGCAATTCAGAGAATGTCATTTGCTGAAGTTGGAGGGTGCAATTTATGCTTTGTCTATCCAGTTATCAATTCTGTTTGGTATTATTTGGAAGCTTCCAAAAGCTATCATAAGATTCTTTTACCCTAAGGATATATGTGTGGGTTGCTGCTTGCTTCAGGTCAAATTTCTCTTCAATGGAAGTCAAGTTTGACAGCTGTTCATTTCCACTTGCTAGAATAAAAAATTCCTTGCCCATTCCTTGTGCTGCTTGCCCTAATTACTAATCATTTGGTAGAACCAGTGACAAATGCCCACAGAAGAATCCTTCCAGCTACCGGATGTAAAATCATTAGGAAAATAATCAACCAGAATTGCTAAATATTTAGGCACCTCTCCAGCATCCCTGAGAAGGCGATCTTAAGCCATTTCTGACATCTGCTGGATAGAATTAACAATGCTCTTGTTCTTCTAATATGCACTTTAAAAATAATTGACTGCTCCTTACAGCAAATTCCTGACAGAGGCTGCAATCCTAAAGACACTTTTCTGGGAGTAAGATCCACTGAACACAGTGGATCTGCGTTTGAGTAGACATAATTAGGATTGTGCTCAGAGTGTATCTGTGATTTCTTGTACATTAAAAGAAAAAATTATCTATCTATCTAACTTTCTATCTATTTGCAGAATCTGCATTCCATCCAAATAAAAACCAATAACAGTGCTTTACTTACAGAGACAAATCTATCAACATAAAACCCTTGACCTGTATCAGCATCCACACATTCTGGGTCAATCAAGTGGGCTGAGTGTTCTCTGTGTGGCAGAAAAAGCTGAGGAGAACAACTTTCAACATTCCATTTGCATTTCAATGGTCATTTTTAACTGTCTCTAGGACAGGTAACAGATCAGGCTGAGAACAAACTAGGTAATTGAGGAGAGAGGAAGCAAAGGGGCTGGCCTAAACTGGATAGGATGGCACCCTTGGTGTGTTTGAATCTACCTCTGCCATGAGCTTTCCAAGTAGCCTTCAGGAAGCCTTTCAAGCCCAATCAACATGTCACAGTGTTTAATGGCAAGACCAACAAGTTGCTGCCATTTTAACTTGAACATGAGAAAGCAATGAGATGGTGCAGGACCAGATCAAGAAGGAGGGCTTTAGTACTCTCCCTCTCATAACAGTATTATTCATATAAAGTGAAAAGTCACTGACCGATTCACTGACTGATTCACTGACTGATTCACCAGCCAAAACCACTGGACCTAGAAGCATGAAATTTGGGGTTAATCACAAGTTAATGGAAGATACCAACTTTGTGAACTGATGTGTAAATTCAGCTTTTTTACTGTAGCTTTTTCAGCTTTTATTGTAAATTCATTTTTGCTTTTATTGTAAATTTATTTAGGGCACCAACCTAACCATGTCTACTCAGAAGTAAGCCCCGTCATGTTCAATGTGTCTTACTCCTAGGAAAGTGTCTTTAAGATTACTGCCATAGGTTTAAGTGTATATTCAGGTTTTTTACATGCATATATTTGCTAAGGGCACAATCCAGAGTAACTATGGGGAGTCCTTGCTTCGGAGTAAGAACAATTTAATCTGGATTGCAATATTAATTTCCCATAGGTTTTCACTAGGTGGTGCAGTAACTATGGGTACACGTAATGTCTCTTATGTGCTTCTGTAGTTACTCTGGATTGTAGGGTACTTCTCCTAATAATTGCAATTTCCCCTACAAAACCAGTGGTCGCTAGAAAAGGTCGCAAACCTGTACAGATACTATACTTCACACTTGCTCATATAAGGAAACAGTTAATAATGTAAACTATGAATCTGAATGCCTCTGGTTCAAATCTCACCTCTTTCATGAACTCAGTAAATGGCCTTTGGGCACAATCCAGAGTAACTACAGGGAGTCCTTGCTCCGGTGTAAGAACAATTTATTCTGGATTGCAATATGAATTTCCCATAGGTTTTGACAGGAGTGGTGCCGTAGCTATGTTGACGTAAATATCTCTTACGTGCTCTCGTAGATACTCTGGATTGTAGGCTTTGTCAAGCCATTCCACCCAGTTGTAATATAATAATAATATTTACCTGACAGCATTACTGTAGTTTCTTCTGTCACAAAATTAAGTTACCAGCTTTTATTCCTGGTATGGCCAACCCCATCCTCCGAATCACAATTGCCAAATTTTCCAGGGAAGTGGGATGGATAGTTACAGATTTGTTGCTTAGGGTTGAAATATAAAATACGCCAGTGTCAACTGTGTGTGACTCTCTTCGTTTGAATGTAGAAGCAGACCATAGTAGTTTTGATGTTGTTAGTTTTGATTGATTAGTACACAATGCAACAGCAGTACCCAACAGCAGTACCCAACTATTATCTGGGAAAACAATTTGAAACAGTTCCGGGTGGCTGTTTGCATCTCTAACCAACACAAGTTAAAAACAGCAACAACAAGATCACAGGTCTTTCTGATCTAGACATTTCTTGCCATGAGCTGAATGTCAGCCTGGGATAAAGTCTCCACTTGTGATAACACCTTGCTTTTTTTATTTTGTTAGGTGCAAGTGTAACCTTCATGCAACTGGCTGCAGAGAAGAAAATAAAAAATTGTTATGTGAATGTGAGCACAACACAACAGGCCCCGATTGTGGGAAATGCAAGAAAAGCTATCAGGGTCGACCTTGGAGTGCAGGCTCATACCTGCCAATTCCAAGAGGCACTGCAAATATCTGTAAGTATCCTGACCTCTCCTCATCATTCGCAAATGAGCTTAAAAAACCTGTGACCCTATTTCAAAACCTTATCACCAAAAGTGGCATTCAAGCTTTTCCTAGCTACTGGCATTGACTTAAGTATAAGCATGGAAATTGTGGCATGTCTCAGGTGTAGCACCAGGAGACATTTCAGTACCAAATGTCTTTCTCTTTGTCATATTTTATGCAATGGATTGACAACTTGTGGCAAGTCTCTGATGTTCTTGAATAGAAGCAAGAAAGTCTGTGTTCATTGGGTCAGGACTGTGCCCCTGTCTGTTTCATGGCTCCACTGCTGCAACAAAATGTTCCATATGCTGCAATAATAATGTATCATGGATTAGAATAGCACTTTCTTTCGATGGATGGTGGCTATTTGCCCCTAAAATATTTACCATTATTGCCATAGAGCAAAATCCTAACCATGTCTACTCAAAAGGAACCCCCATTGTGTTCAATGGGTCTTACTCCTAGAAAGTGTCTTTAGGATTCCTGCCTTAGACTTCTGTTCAGTGTTAAAGCATCCCATGGTAGAAAATAGTCTGAGCCCAGCATATCTGTTATTATGTCTTCCATCACACCACACCCGATTAATTTCCTGAACCCTAATATCAATGAGAGATCAATTCATCTATTTTATCTTTTATGGAGGTGAAAGACCCATGGCACAATCCTAACCAACTTTCCAGCACTGGAATGGCTGTGCCCATGTGGCCCCCACAGTAGGGGGCAAAGTCACAGGACCTCCTCAAGGTAAGGTGATGTTTGTTCCTTTACCTTGGAGTTGCACCGCCCTTACACTCGAGCTGGAAAATTGGTTAGGATTGGGCTCTTAGTGTCATTGAAATTGTGGAGTGAACTTCTCAGTAAGATCCACTGGGCACTTTCTTTGTCACTTGACAGTTGATGAAAACATTTTCATTTTAATAATCTTTTTTAATTCATGGGCTTTTGATTCAAGCTTATTAGCTGTTATCATCTACAGCTGTCCACGCAAGCTCCTTAAGGACAGATCACAGGGCCTTGCCTCTGCTGATGACAACAATGGAAAAGGAATTGTTCAATTAAACCACCTTCACTCTTGTATCAACAGACATGGCATTTACCAGGGGCTTCTTTATTCCCACTCTGTGCTGTCTCTTTTTAAGCAGAAAGGGGATTAAAAAGATCAGGCATTCCATTAACCAAGTATGCCACTTCTCCTTGGTGCTATTCTCATAGACTTGAGCAAGGAATGGTATGGGGTATTTCTACAGAGAATCAAACAAGAAATCTTGGGATAGTTCAGATGACATTCCACATATGGGTGTGGATGTTCCCCCCCCCCCACTTCATCCCCAACTGATCAGGCATGCCTGGTCAAACAAAGGGAAGTTAAAGTAGTATTTAAAGCAGTTTAAAATAGTATTTAAGTGCAGTTCAGATGAACTACCTCTCCCACTAATGCACTGAGAGTGAAGAAAAAACATAAATGCTCCTCCTCCACAGAATACAGTCTAAGAGTTCCCATCAGTCATCTGAACGAGTCCCTTGATTCAAATACAAAGACTTCAGTGCTCTGTGAGGGCCACTTGACTCTTCTTCAGCAAAATTGCTGGAGCACATCCACTACGGGCCTAAGTTGGGGGCATGGATCTGAGAAGGGGCTTGTATGGGGTAGATGCCGCCACTGCCACCAAATCCTCACCCTTCCCAGACCCAAGTTGTTGCATTATCTCTTTATTTTGCTTTCCCCAGTTACATCTCACCCTGGTACCTACCTCAAAGTGGCAGGACTCAATGGCATGTCATGTGTAGTGGAATGATCCATCATCAATGTTGATGTTTCATCAGTGAGCAACTTCAGATTCCGCTGGAATGTGATTTATGTCTGTCATAAGGCAGTTAACACTGGTGGAACAGTCTTGTTCAGTAGTCTTGCACCCAACAGTCTTGTTCCCATCAGAGATAATCCTTCTTAATATTAACAGACAACTACTGTTAGTTCTTCAAATATTAGGCACAGTCCAACCATAGTTAAAGGGTTTGAAGTCTCATCAATTCCAAATGGAGAATTTTAATCAGGTGCTAAACTTTTCTCATTTAACTCAATGGGACTTATCAGTGCTCAATTTTAGGCCAGAACATTTCTGATATCCCCCAACTAATAGTAATTCTTATATTCCCCTAACTAAGAGTAGTGCACACAGGCAGGAAGAGGTTCAGGGGCATAGGCTACAATCCAGAGTAACTACAGGACCTTTTACACTGACGTAGTTGTGGTGCCACCTATGGGAAACCTATGGGAAATGCATAAAGCAATCCAGTGTAAGTGCCTTTTATGTCTTCCTGTAGTTACTGTGGATTGTAGGGTTAACAAAGAAATACGGTGTAAAAAGCAAAAAAAAAATCACATAACCATTCTGCCATGCATGCCTGTGAGAGATACATTAACCTGGATCCTAATTAATTTGACTTACGTCTTCCATGACTCAAGTTAGTAAATCCTTCAGAGGAAAAGGAAAGGAGTAACTGAGAATAAGCCATCATACCATTTTTAGGTAGAAGTTACTTGTTGCTTTTTATACAATGTCTGGAATTCTGCCCCATATAAAAATAAAAAGCTGGCTTTAGAAACAACCATTGACTGAAAAGTTATTTTGAAGAAACAGGGTTATGTGCTGCAGCTAAATAAAAAAAGAGAGGGAAAAAACCAGGCATGTGGCATGTTCCAAATGTTATCTTGCACTTCAAAGCAGCAGCTGTGAGGAATCAAACCGCCACAATGAATATCACAGGAAGCAGGACCTTATCAAGTTTAATGTGAAAGTAATAGACCAAGCAACAAACCACGAAGTGTGGGGGGCATGAAATTATGATAAAATTCCTACCAGGCAGAGGGGAAAAAGTGAACCTTCAAAAAGAAGGGAAAAACATTTTGTAAGAGCATTAACTTTTAGAAAAACAGACACTTTGGATCACAGGATTAATACTCTAAAGCTGTGTTCAAGATATGTTTTGAAATTCACAGGATTTTTTCCCTCCCCTCACTCATGGAGCAGTTTCACAGCCTCAAAAAAAATATCAGCCTGAGTGATTCCAGATAGGAAAATATGGTTTCTATACTACATCCTCCTCTGCTGTATACTCTTAGATATCTCTCGGAATGAGTACCTCACACTTCTTCTTTGCAAATGGTCTTAAAGTTAGTGAGTAAGAGAAGGAACAGCATAAGGAACAGTGCACTAATCTTTCTTTTCTCTCAGGAAAAGTGGGGGAGACCTGCCACAAATTGAATAAGGGGGGTACAGGCTTTAATCTGCTGACAGGGCTATGCTGCAGGGCTGCCATGACTCCAAAATGGCTGCTGTGACACTCTCGTTCCCTTTCCACAAGTAAGGAAAGTAGCCCTATAATGGGGCTACTCGATTCTGAGGCAGCCGTTGAGCCACAAGGCCCACTGGTGTCATCCCCATCCTGTCCAGCTCCTTTCCCCTGATATGCTTCCTCCCTGCCCTCCCAGGAGATATGTTCACATACGGTTTGTGATTGAACTAATAATGTTGGTGAAAAAAGCAATGGTTGAAGGCCCATCTTGTATGACCACAAACTTTCTTCTTTAGGCTGCAATCCTAACCTTCAGCTTTATTCCCAGCAGAAGTCCTTTGCTAACCTAGGGCTGTCACAAAAATGCCATAAGACACTTGTGCACCACTCCTGGGAGAGGGCATGGACAATGCACCAACATGCACTTGCCTTCCTACATCACAACGGGCATGGTCTAAGAACACTATCCTAACCATGTCCATTCAAAAGTAAGCCCCATTGTGTTTAATGGGTCTTACTCCCAGAAAAGTGTCCTTAGGATTTCAGCCTTAGTTAGGATTTGCACCCTATATCAATGTTCAAAGTCAGGAAGCTCCCAATATGTTGCATTTGTTTGTGGATCTGCGTAGGACAACCAAGAATGATGCTTCCTTGACAAGGCAAAGCAGAACAGCATGAGGGTGGGTTACACTTTCCTGTCATGTATCCAGCACCAAGTTCACAAGAATATATTCATGACAGACAGAAGAGCAACAAACTTAGCTGTACTTCAAATAAACTAATTGCCAGTTGACAAAGTGAGCATCTAATAAACAATTAATTTGATCTTTTTTTCTGCAACAACATTTCAATCTAATTGTTACTTCCATTGCTTGGTATAATTTATTATTTTGACATTGATAATCAGTAAATTAGGAGTTTTACTAAAATAGCAATATAAACAATTACATGATACATAATAATTACAATAGCTACCTGATAAAATTATTCAGGTATTAGTCTCTCTCTCTCTCTCTCTCTCTCTCTCTCTCTCTCTCTGTGTGTGTGTGTGTGTGTGTGTGTGTGTGTGTGTGGCTGTAATCACCATGAAGATCATTCTCTAGCTAAAAATAACATTACTTCTCTCCTTGTGATGTTGGTATAAAGTGGATTGTCTCTTTTTGCCAACTGTTCTTTTATTTTCAAAACCACATAGTGAGTACTGTAGACAGAAGCACATCAGGCAATTTTTTTAAAGCTCCTATCTTTGGCTCTCAGTATGGAGAGAAAAACAATTCAAAAGTGAATACAAGAAGTGGCACTAATACAAAGGCAATTAATTGGTTGACTTCCACTAGTAGATGTTACTTGCCATAAATTAAGGTGGGATATAATCCTTAGTATACATTATGATAAATGAATTATGTGGAGGTAAGTAACTGGAATTATGGATGAATTATGAAATAAGAAAGGCAAACAGCTGCCTCACAACTAATGAAGGTTGATGAGAAGTATGTAAACTCTGTTTATAATTTCCAGCAATTTCTCATATATTGTACATAAATTATGTTCTCACACGCCCACAGGTTCTGGTACACATTAACCTCAGTGAAAACCTCCAACATAGCACCTGAGCCTTATTGAGAATGAGGTCTTTTTTATAAATACTGTACTGCGTGTGATCATTGGCTGCTGTTCTCCATTTATGTGATTGCCTAGAAGCACATGTTGAGAGTTGGGAACTCAAAATCAGTGACTAACCTTACAATCCAGAGTAACTATGTGAGCATGTAAGAGACATTAAATGTAGATATTGCATCACCTAGTTAAAACTTATGGGAAATTCATATCACAATCCAGAGTAAATTGTTCTTACACCGGAGCAAGGACTCACTGTAGTTACTCTGGATTTCGCCATTAAACTCAAGTCATGAAAATGCATGCCTTTACTGACGCATCTCACAAGTCAAGAGCATGGAAGACTGAAAAGCAATCATGTTAAGAACCATCTTTCTCTGACTCATATTTGAGTCAGATAAGTATAGTTGCACAAAAATAGATACATGTCATACCGTCTCCATCTTGCCCACAATAATTTCTTCAAACAATTGTTTTGGTATGTGTTGGCTAGCAGGCACAGGAGCAGCAGAAGAAGGGTATGCTCCAAGATGTGTTGAGAGGGGGGCAAGAGAGTTTACCTTTTAGTTTATGCACCAAATGTTTGGAAGGGTCTCATGATGCTGCACCTGTTGCGGATTCTGAAAAATGTATCAATTTGACCTAGGTTTTTGCACAGAACCCAGACTGTGCGGTACCTCTGCGGGTTCTTCACTGCATCCAATGGCCAAAGGATGCTCATCTGAGGCACTGATTGGGCAAGGGATGCTGTCCTTTTCCAGGACAAGGGGACCAACTGCCTGCATCTTCTTGGGAAAAAGGGACTTTACCCCTCTCCTCACATAAGCAAACAGCCCCGCAATGTGTCTGGGTGGAGGTATGTTGGAGGAAGGAGCAGAGCAGGATCATTGTAGCTGAGCTCCACCAGATCCAGAGCCTCCATGTCGGGCTTCCTGGAGTATCTTGATTCTAAGACAACCAGAAATCCCTTAACTGTTATGAGCCATGGATCTTATGACTCATAAGATTTTGTGTCTTAACTATACATATGCAAATCTAATCAAAATTATCTCTTTTCTTTTCAGGTATGCCCAGTATTTCCAGCATTGGTAGTAAGTAAAAAAGAGCAGATTTAGGCCAGCTTTGCTTGTTGTTCAACCTCTTAAAAATCTATTTTTCCAACATCTATTTCTGTTTTCTATCTAAAACATGTTTTGCGGTGACTGGAGAACTACTTTTAATCTTTTTTCTGCTGCATTTGCACATCATAAATATTTATGGTCAGAGCGACATGGGCTGTATATACCTCATGGCACTGTATCCAGTGGCAAATGCAGATTCTGTGACCATCAGACAATTACGGAATCCCAACCATACTCTGTTAGGGTGTATTTTTCCAACAGCAAGAACAACATTTGCTAATATTTTGGTCCTTATGAATTAAGCAACATCACAAGTTTAAAA
Organism: Cryptoblepharus egeriae; assembly: GCA_030015325.1. Classification (NCBI taxonomy): domain Eukaryota; kingdom Metazoa; phylum Chordata; class Lepidosauria; order Squamata; family Scincidae; genus Cryptoblepharus; species Cryptoblepharus egeriae. The sequence goes on along the minus strand of JAREYC010000003.1, from coordinate 106,918,091 downwards.
AAATTGTTAGAGGAATAAATGTTGAATCCCTAAGGAATTTTTAAATATACAAACAAGTACATAAAAAGAATAAATTGCCCTTCAGATAACTAGGGTTGTACTAGGAAAGCCTTCATTATAGCCAGACTACATTATGACTTTACATGTCCTTAATACACAGTATTTAGTGCAAGTCTACTTATCTCAAAAATTTGTTTTCATGTATAAATTAGAATATACCACTTAATACATTTACATCTTAATATGTAAGAAAATATGTTTCTCTTCATTTCACTTTGACTAGAATTCCAGTAATTCCTATACCACACCTCTTTTCTATTAAAATAGTTTCTGCAATGCATTCCTAGCTTGTAATCTTTCTATGAACTAGCTAGTTAGTCAGGTTTATGGAGGCTCTGGGATAAGGCTCCTCCTCCTTCTTTAATGTTTGTCCCTATGGTGGAGGTGTCCACTATTCTGGATCTCATTCACCAGTGAGGAGGAAAAGGACCCTCCAAATTGTAGGACATAACAAAACAAAAGCTAAAAACACTCCTATATTGGTTTTCATTTTGTTAAGTTAAACACTGTATTACTTATTAATAAGTATTGCATATAATTTATTACAATAAATACAGTTTACAGGACTTTCTGGCCATTGGATTTCTCCTCTTCTTTATTCAAGAGTTAATACGTGGGCAAACTTTTCTAACTCTCAGGAGGGTTTTATAATCAACAGAGAGGTTCTGGCTGCGATTCTAAAGACATTTTCCTGGGCGTAAGACCCATTGAACACAATGGGACTTACTTTTGAGTAGACATGGTTAGGATTGTGCTCTCTGTCTTTCCAAAACTGCTACTGTCTTAGATGGATCCATTTTTTTTCATCTTGGTCAACTTCTTGGCCGTGTTCTTTGCCTCATGAATGGCTTCTTATCTCTCACTCTGCTCATTCCACAGCTTCAAGGTCTTATTGCACAGCTCCAGATGTTCTCATCCTGACAACCTTCAGTTCTTCGCTCAGGGCTTAATTGGAGATCTGCCTTCTAGACTAGACCTTCTGCCCTTATTACATATAATTTATTAATTATAAGATGGCTACAAGCTGCCTGCTCACAAGGAAAAGAAGAATAATTTTTTTAGGAGAACAATGTCCCCCCCTCCCCCCCCCGGACACAAGGATATAAAAAGAGGAGACATCCTGAAAAAGAGGTCACCTGGGGCACATCCAGAAGGGCTACAATCCTAAGGGCAAAATCCAGAGCCATTACGGGTCCACACAGTTACGTCACCCTCTAGTATTATCTTATGGAAAGTCACCTTATCTGCTCCAGAGCAAAGGGCTTAATTTGACTTTAGGATATGGGCCTAAGTCCCAGTTTGGCCAGCATAAGCCCCAGCACAAGTCCTGTGCTGGCCTGGGAGTGTCACAAAAGTACTTTAAGGCAGTTCTGAGCACTTCTGGATGAAAGATTAGTGCAGTTCACAGGCATGCGCTAGCATAACCACAAGAGTGCAAAGACCAATGAGTTGTGCTGGCCTAAGTTAGGACTGCACCATAGGTCATCTAAAGCAGTCACCTCAAGCAGTAGATGGGATGTACCCATCTCTGCCTAATTGCCTCCTCTGCTCCCCCTTCTCTCACTCTCTGATTTGGAAAAGGAATAAGGGAAGAGGCGGGGGAGAAAATGTGGAAGGGAGGAGTGTGCTGAACCAGAATACTTGAGAATGAAAGGAATAAAGGCCAGCACATCATCAGGTAAAAGGCAGCAGCATTTGGCATCCTGCATCAGGTATCAAGAGACTATGAGCACAATCCTAACCATGTCTACTCAAAAGTAAGCCCCATTGTGTCCAATGGGTCCTTCTCCCAGGAAAGTGTCTTTAGGATTGCAGCCTTTGGGTTGACCTGCCCATGGCAAACACCTCTGACTCCTTGGTGGCACATTGGTATCAAATATAAATATCAAATACATGAAATAGATACTCCTGAGCAACATAGTCAAATGTTTTTTCACAGCTATAAAAGTATTTTTTTTATTTTTCCAAATTCAAATGGTCAGTTACATTAATCTTTCTGTTATGAACTGTCTTACAACTTTTAACAAATGCTGCTTGATCATCTTGAATTATCTTGCGAATCGTTTATCCTATTTATTTGAATTGAATAATATATAGTCGCAGTTCAGTAAACTGATCTGTTAGACGGACGTACATTTGGGATTTTATCTATTTTATGAAAGATTATAATTTTTGCCTCTCTCCAGGGCTCTGGTAATTAGATTTTCAGCAATCATAAAAGAATAAAAGCTTTATAAAATTCAAATGACAAACCATCTGGTTCTGAAGCTTTTCAAACTGAATTTTTTTAACCTTTTAAGTACCTCCGTTAACTCTTCATCAGTTAAGCTAGGTAGAGTTTTAAAATTGATGTTTATTATCATAGAAATATTCATTTTTTTAAAAAAAGAATAAATATTACTGCAGATTGTTACATTTTATACATGAATAAAATTCTTAATAAAAATCAAAAATTCTTTATACAAATCTGCTTGAACTTACACACCAAATGTTTATCAGCTTTTAAGTTATATTCTTTTTTATAACAAAGGCATCCATTTATCATAAATCTTCTGTTTCATTCCACATTAAACCTAGCACTTTCCTACCCCATCAATTTTTGATGGTTTTTGGTATTCAAAAGTTCTAATTCCCTGTTTGCTCACATCCTTAGATTTCAGACATTGCTGAGATTGCACTGTAAATTTTGAATGCATTTTTTCTTCTTTTTCCATCCTAATTCTTCATTTCTCACTATCTCACATATCTATATTTCATTTTGGAGTCTTTTATCCTAATCAACTCACTTTCTATTTTTATTGGTTCTTTGCAAATAAGATAAGTAATCTTAAAGATCACTTTCCTTCCTCTAAATGAGAATGGTTTTCCTTGTATTTTAGAATTTAATTCATCAATTCATTCTTTTCCCATTCATATAATTTTCAGGATGCAAATCATTATCAAACCCTGCAATCCAGAGCAACTACAGGAGCACGTAAGAGACATTACGTGCACCCGTAGTTACTGCACCACCTAGTGAAAACCTATGGGAAATTCATACTGCAATCCAGAGTAAATTGTTCTTACACTGGAGCAAGGACTCACTGTAGTTACTCTGGATTTTGCCAGGATAAGTCTTGTGCTGACATAGAGGTGTCATAAAAATGCAGTAAGATACTTCTGCACCACTCCGGGGGGACATTTAAGCCAGTCATAGACATGTGCTCGTCTTCCTACATCATCATGGGGATAGGAAGATGGATGAGTGGTGCTGGTTTAGGTTAGGATTGTACTCTAAATGTCTTTAGCTTGGTCTCCTTAAATAGTATCATTATTATAGAATCATCATATTGGAAGTTTAGCCTCTCCTCAAGCCAGGGTTGCCATATCTCCTGAAAAACAGGGACAGTCCCAGTTTGGGGAGGATTGTGTTCACACACTGGCAAGTGTGACAGAAGGTCTTGTCCCAATTTTGTGAAAGAGAATTATGGCAACGCAACTCAAAGCAGAAAATCCTATATAGAGCATTTACCCTTTATGCCTCTTCTTAAAGACATCCACTTCCCTCCAAGACAAATGCCATTGATGAACCACTCTTAAAGAAGCATTTTTCGTGTTTAATTAAATCTCTCATGCTGCCATTTAAGATGAATTGCTTAATTTTAAAGCTCAGGAACTTAACCACATTATACTGTGTTCTAGTAATTCTTCTTATCATTGGTGAATCTACACACATAATATCAGTACATTTTCTACAAATAAATTGACTTCCTTACCATTGAGGTGACCTTTAAGATCATCCAGGCCAACCCCCTGCCAATGGAAGCTTTCAAAACTACATCATCAATAGATGGCTATCTAACCTCTCCTAAAGACTTCCAAGGGTGGAGAGGCTTATCTCCTGAGGCAGACTATTCCTCTGCCAAAAACTGTGTGTCATTAATTTTTCCTAATATCCAGTTGAAATATATCTTTTCATTTAAACCCACTTGTCCTGGTTTTGTCCAGGTCTGATGCTTGAATCAACTGAAAACAAATCCACTCTATCTCCCACATGTCATGCTGTTCATGTGTTTCACCATCAATCCCCATAACACATTCACACTATCTTCTCAAAGCAATAAGAACATAAGAAATTTCTTTCAGCTTTCCAAAGTGTACTTTCCTAAAGTCCAGCTTCTATTTGTCCAACTCCACTCCATTTTCATCCATCTCTATATCATCAATTCCAGAAAGACATGATAATTTACTTATAAGCTACTTCTACTTTAACTTCATCAACCAATACAAATGAGGTATAACATAGCTGGTCCTCCTGGGCTGTGTCTCCTATTTTCTGGAACATAAAATTGTCAGGCACATCAATAATTTTTTTTACCTGTTCACTCTTGACTAAGTGTGGGTACAATCCTAACCAATTTAGGATAGCACAACTCACACTGGTGGCGTGGGGAGGCCAGCTCTCATCTGTGCACCACCCTAAACCCCCCAGGAGTGGCACAGAAGTGCCTTATTTAAACATTTTTAATATTTTAAATATTTTTAAAGCCATTGATTTCCACTAGGGAATTAAACACAGACATTAATTTTAATGTGAATAAAAAATGTTTAGCTTTGGCTGGATCATGCCCGAATTGTATGTTATTCAGGGCCACCATACACATTAAGACAAAAAGATTTGCAGCACCTGACATCCAGCTGAAAAGCAAATCCCTAATAATTTAACAGCAGCGTAACTCCTTACAAATGCATGGTCAGGTTTTTCAATTTATAAATCAACACTTTTTTCTCCAGCTCATAAACAGGCTTAGGGCTGTTTTGTTAAGCAAAACATTAAATATAATCAAAACTAGCCATACCGAAGATGCAAGCTGCACTCTTATTCCATCTTGATACCAGCTTGAATGATGTGGCACCATTTGGTTGCTACTAAAAGCTTACACAGCATAATGAAATCACTATTAACAACATGCTAAATTAAAGTCTTCCATTTTGAATGGTCTCTCATTAAAGATATTGCCATACTTTCGATTTTAGTTATTTTTGTAATAACCCAACACAGTTACCTACAATGTTTCTTTTGCTATTTTAACAAGTTTTTGTTTCACTGCTAATGCGGATTGATGTGCAACATTTGAATCTTTGACAATGAATTTGTCCCTTTTGATGCAGATATGAAAAAATTGATACCAGCAGGAAAAAAGAGATACTGTTCAAAAAAAATTATTGCATTGCTAACAGAAATGGATAAATGGCAAAAATAGTTATTGTGCTAAAAATTGTTGGTATTGTCTTGCATGCACTTATGTGGTTGTAATATTCACTTATGCTCTTCCATAACAGCCTTCTTCACTGCTTTCTCCATCTCTGAGCATCAGCAGATGTTGGTCTTCGGACACTTAATAGGGAAACTCAATTACACACGCATTGAGCAGAGGTGATCAGAATGGATGTTGTTGACCTCTCTGAACATTGGTGCTCTTTCTGATATAATTAACCTTTGTAGTATGTTAGCCTTGCAAAAATGTCCACAAAGTATGAGCCTATATTTTTTCCTGGTCCATTTGCTCATACTACTTATTAATGGCCTGAAAGAACAAATTTGATAATACTGTACCTTCCTTGCCTGATTTGGCAGCTTCCCTTTCTAATGTCAGTTCCTACTTGCTACAGAAAATGGCTAATGGCTAATAATAAGCCTGATTTCGACAGATTTGTGCTACCTAATTCACAATTTTAAAAGAAAATTGGGGACAGATCCCCATTCCAGATGCAGAGTACCTTTACAGATGTAAATAGCTATACATGAATAAAAGGTATAGCAATTGCTCTGTTTAGTTTATTTATTAGAACAGGTGGAAAATTGTGCGTTGTACTGTATAGTATATTTCAAACACTCCCATTGTTAGAATGGTTAGTTCTTAAAACTATACAGAGCATCTTGCCACATTCTCTCTACTTTGTTTCACAGTACTGCAATCAATACATATATATAAATATATATGAAACATCAAACAAGATTAATAACATGAGGCTGCTTTAATGGATTCTGTGTGATTTCTTCTTTTGTCTATGCTAATGCAATATTTGTGTTCATTCCAGGAGGTTTTTCCTCTCCCATCAGGGGAATTGATTATTCCCAGGTGGTGCATTTAATATTGCTTGCTGGAAGAACGCTGAACTGGGAGTATTGGCTTCTGTATGCCTGAAGCTTTACTCAGTTTAGTGGAGAAAGGGGGAAAAATGAACACAAAACATCCAGCATACAAAGAAAATCCATTGCAACAGATGTTCGGTAACATATAATTCGTATGATCAAAAGCATGCCCAAGGAGGAATAAAATATGTATATATCTATATACGTATATGTATAATTCTGTGTTCTCTTTGATCTCAAAGGATCTTGTATTAAAGCAGCACATCCCTGAAGTCTAAGTGCAGTACAAATAATAGTCATTAAGTAAACACATCCTTTCTGATCATCTACAGAAAAATTAAACCAGAGTTTTCCCTATTAAGGGCATTTGTACCTGCTGTTGTCTATCAATTGAATAATACATTCTTTGATCATTTCCAGTGCTGATCTTTTCAACATTTTTTCAGCGTGGGCTGGAAAAAAAGACGGGTGAAATGGTTAGCAATTAATGAATCCCAAAACCAATTTGAGAATACTATAATCTTGTACAATTTCATTTATGCCTTACAAATCACTGTACTTCAACCATCTTTCAATGATCATGGTATAGAGTAGACAAATGTCAAAAAAACACTTTTGAGAATGAAGATGAAAGTTTGTTCCCTTTTTTCCCAGCACCTTTTTAGACCATTTCAGAGGTTCAGAATTATTCCATACATTGTGTAGAATAAGGTAGTAAGTAGAATGATGCACTAGACTACAGATGGGTTATCCTAATTTTCAAACTTGCCCACGTAAAACTCCCTGTTAGTTGTACACTAGCCCAGACACTAAAATATATGTGCTCATTTACTACATACAGGGAAGTTCTTACATGACCACATGTTCACCGGAAGCACTAAAGTCTACAACCCCATTGTCTCTATTATTTAGATTGGTCTTCAGGCTCTACGCATGCACCTCACTTGTGAATCTTACTCTTTTGCAAAACATATCAAAGTAAAATCCACCATCCCACCTTGCAGTGCACTCTGCCTACATGGCCGGGATCGCTCTCTGGTCCTCTGCCTTCCATCTCTATGTTGTCACTGCCTGTCAAATCTGTGAAGCCAAGCTTTTTCGTGGACAAAGAAACCAGGTGGGTACATCGTCACATGTCTGGTGTTCCTCCTCATCCTGGTTTTCCACACTCTCCCATGGGAAGAAAATGTTCCCATTTGAAAGCCCTTCTTGAATGCTAGCTGTTTTGTCACAATCGACTACATCTAGTTTGCATTTCATACTGTTACTAATTATGCCAGGTAACTTGTGAGAAAGGGCACAATTAGACAGAAAATAGGATTGATGTGATGTCCAAATAGCTTTGTGGGAGGTGATTACAACTTCTGAAGAAACCTGTCAATAACAGAGTTTTGAAACATGCTAAAGCATAAAAATGAGTCACCTTTCTGTGTGTTTCTTGCAGCCGTTTTGTTTTTGTTTTTACCCATTTCAGGCAGTGATTTGTATTCCTCACTTCCCTAAACAGTGAGATATTTCAGGGTGGTGTTTTAATATGGCTGTTTCCTTTAGGAATATAGGGCATTAGGGACTTGCATGGTATTTGTGGAATATCTGTTGATTGACTGATGTACCGGTTGGATAGGTGGAATCAAACAATAACACAAGTAGGCTGCTATAGCATGAAACCAGCATTAGTCCACCAGCCTAAGCTCCTAAAATGCCAGGCAAAAGACACTTTGCAATATTTTTCAGTCTGTTCCAAAATTAACAAAATGTGACAAGGAAAAGAGAATGCAAGAATTGCCCCTGCTGGGTCCCACTTCTCACTCAGGCTAAGCAAACCAATTGAAATGACAGAAGCAGATGGGGCAAGAGATTACTGGAGGAAGCACCTAAACATAGTTAACAAAAGCATCTCACAATCAAAGCATGCATCCTTGGTTATATAGTTGGATGCCAATCACTACAACCAGGACTGAGGACGATATTTTAAACTTGATTTTAAAGGATCAAGTTGAACTTGGCACAGGAGATCAATGAACCGGAGTTCTCAAAAGTTCTTTTAATTGATTTCTTTAAAAGCAGCTGCAGGAGGCAAGTCAAACTGACAGCACAGCATTGGGCAGATGGGGTCAGCTCTTTCCCCGTGCCATTTTCTTAATTTAATTTTCTCTCTCTTGCACAACAACAACACACACATTTGCACACACAGCTTTTTGCCACACAAGGGAATCAGGAGCTCAAAGGCTCTGTTGACTGGTCTTCAGTGTTTCATCTAGATTGTGCCTAATGTACAGTGTTTGATTGTAATCTTAGGGCAAAATCCAGAGTAATTATGTGGAGTCCTTGCTCCGGAGTAAGAACAAGTTCGTCTGGATTGCAATATCAATTTCCCATAGGTTTTCACTAGGTGGTGCAGTAACTATGGGTGCATGTAAAGTCTCTTATGTGCTCTTGTACGTAGTTACTCTGGATTTGGGGGTTAGAGTAAATAAGTAATCTTAGAGTAAATCCCACTGAAGTAAAAATCCCATTGATGTAAATAGATTTTACTTCTCAATGTGCTTTAGATTCTGCTATTAAACCCCAGAAATCTAATGGTGCCACATATTTTCTAATAAGCAATTGAATTGTGACTGTTATTTTAAGGAAACATTGCTTGTGTAACACAAAGTTTGTCATTTTTGTATAGTTATATCTTTGCTTTAACTCTTCTTCTAAGAAGTAGTATTTCTTAAGAACACAAGACTCTAAAGCCAAGGATTTTTTTAAGTCCTTGTCCCTTAGAATTCAGTGGGTGGAGTGATCCTATCATATGGTTCCTATTAATAGGAAAAACCCCATAACGCACCCTGCCTTTGGTGCCCTGACCAGATGGAATGGCCATTGGATCTCCTAAATTAAGCTTCATCATGAAGTTGGCGGAGACCACTAAAGGTGCAAAACTTGTCCTTTCTCTTTTAAAATTGATTTCCCCAACTTAGGAATCCAGGGCTTACATCAATGAAATTTGCTGTTCAGATAGCAGAATTTAAAGCAGGAAAGCCTCTTCTTCATTTTGTAGGCATGAAAACTACAGGGGTCCCTCATTATCTACTAGGGTTCAGTCCCAAAACTTCCTGTGGATTAAAAAAATCTTTGTTTCAAGAAAACAATGGAAAAACAGGTTTAAAGACCCATTTCTTGCTCCTCTATTAGACCTAATTGAATACAATAAGTGCCTCAATATCTGCAGGGGTTTGATTCTAGGATAGAAAAATGGAATGATTGCTTGCATGATCACCTCTCTACAACAGTAGAAAAGCAGTTTTTAAAACTGGTTTGCAGTGGCCATTTGTTTTGAGTCAAATCTATGTATAAAAAATCAGTGAATAACAAGGTTGGACCTGTATTAGCTTTTAAACTATGAAAAAAATTCCTTCCTATCTAGAGTGTTAAGCTCCTATTCAAGCTTAATGTGAGGAGAGGGGAAATATGATGGCTCAAGAGGAAAAAATGTAATCCTCCTAGCCAGAAGATCTGTGGCCTCACACCAACATGCCTTCTAACAGGCAGGTTACATGTCTGTCCCTTTGCCCCCCAAGCAGTTGTTCAGCATCAAGTGCATTTGTGTAAGTGCAAGATTCCTTGAATTAAGTAGAAATGAATTAAAATATTGTCTGGTTGTCACTACCCAACTAGAATTACACAAAAATATTTCACTAACCTGCTGATATGAGTACTATACTAGAAAAGTGATGCACCTCTACAGTTGTCTTCTGTATGGTAACTACAAGCTGTCCCTCATTATCCACAAGGGTTCTGTTCTGGAACCTCCAGTGGATTAAAAAAAATCAGTGGATAAAACAGTGGACAAATAAATTTAATACATTTCTTGCTTCTAATGGAAAAAGGTTGTGCCTCAGAATCTGTGGGAGTTTGAGTCTGGGACTCTCTGCTGGTACAAAATAAATGTTATATAAATAACATAAAAATAAAAAGTGCATCTCTTTACAACTGATAAAAACCAGCTTTTCTTACTGTTGTAGCAAGAGAATGAACAATTAGAAATGCAAAGTATCTTCTGCCTTTGTCTGGCTCAGCTGGAGACCAAAATGACTCCTATAAGAAAAGATGGATCAGGAAAAGAAGTTCTTTAGACTGATTTTAAAGGGATACATTTTTTCTTCTCCAAGGATCAGCACATTCCTCATATATAGTTTGTGTTAAATCAAATCTGTGTATAACAAAGTTGGACCTGTCCCTCAAACACATAGATTGAAGTGGTCTGTTTGTAAGTAGTTTTCGTATGAGTACAGCTGTGCTCCTCCTCTGTTGCTATATCTGTCAGTTTCACTTGGGACATTGTCAGCGTTGCTAGTTTCACTCCAAATTGTCTGTGTCTCCCAGGAAGTTGTCCATATTTGTCCCTTTCATGCCCCATGATTTGTATTTCCCTTCTGAGGCAATCAGCACTGTCGATTTCACTCCCCATGTTGTCAGTTTCACTCCACTGTCACTGTTGTCATTCTCACACTCGTCTTTGCCCATTTCATTCCAGATGCTAAAAACTGCTGTTGATTTCTTTTGAAATGTGAACGTTCCTGAACAGTTTTCTATTCAGTAACATCCACTGCAAATGAGAAATCATTCTGTGTTGATCTTAGGTTAAAGACTTAAATAAGGGATCTCTTAGTTTATTAAGAATTATATCTATACTCTCAACAAGAATTGTATCTACACAATTGAATCACACTAATGTGTGGTTATATGGCTGTTCTTACATATCCAGCAGAATTTGGCTTTCATCTGATATCATATAAAGCTGAATTTTTTAAAAAAAAATTTCAACTGATGTCTACCTCTACCCTTTATAGTTACAATAGCAAAATGTCCTATTGTATTTGTTTATGATGTTTTTGATTGTCCCAGTAAATAGAATATGAATTGCCTTATGATATGAATTGCCTCATGGTGCTAAGGTTGTCACCTTACCAGAGAAAATACATCATTTACACCTATCTTTAGCAGAGGATATAAGTGCAGAAAAGAGGAGGATAACATATTCACAGTACTGAGTTAAATATCACCTGCTGTACCTTGTCTTCAATACAGACATGTGTGCTAATGAAGTGCACTATGCTACATAAGCTAGATAACTTTCAGGACATAACAGCCTCAGGACATTGGTGACATCTGGGGTCCAAGACTTCTAGGCAAATAGGGTCAGGTATCTTGTAACTGCCCTAGAAGGTTTGCAACTCTTTGCTGAGTGGCCACAGTTGTAAGACTAATATTAGACATAGATAGGGAAGAGGTTCTTGCACCGAGTTCCTTCTCGTAACCTTGGCTTCTTACTCTGGTTCACTGGAGAAAGGGCTTCTGCTCAGCCTGGTCACCTCTGCCATCTCCTACCTCTTCATCAGCCTGCCAGGTATGTTTATATAACATGGGGCATCTCTTCTAGTCCTTGGGCTATCAGAAAAGCAGTTCCATCCCCCAGTCTCAACCTAGACCTCAGCGTGTTCAGAATGCACTTGGATAGGCTTCCTTCTGCTTCCACTTCTTCTAGGGTGGCGCCAACAATGTCTGCTTCACCTAGTGTGAGAGGCCAGTGTCTCACCCCCTGTCGGCCACATGTGCAACACACTTCTGAAGCCAACCACCGTGAGTCTGGCTTCAGAGGAGCACTGCACATGTACTGAAGTTCGCCCATGCACTGCTCAGGGTATTCAGTCGCCTGTCCATTGCCTGGAGCACTCTGAGCACAGCACATATATGGAAATATATATCCAGAATAGATGGGAGGAATAGAAGCTCATGAATGGAGCACTTTTTGCATGTGGAAGGTGCCAGATTCTATCTCAGGTGTCTCCAGGTAGCGATGGAAAACAACATTGCTTGAAACCCTGGTGATTTACTGACAGGCAGGTATAAAGACAAATCATGGGTCTGACTTTGCAGAAAGCAGTTTTCCTATATTCTGTTTCTTAGCTGTGCACACATAAAAATGTGCAAACATTCAGCACTACCAAAAAATAATTTAGATTTGAAAGCGACCAGACGTTTCCTGCGGGGAAAAGGAGAAACATGTTGTTACCAAGAAAGAGAGCAGCATATGATCAATCCAGCAAGATTACAGGATAGAAAGCTTCCACAGTTAGTCTCACTGTCAGGTACCCAACACTGACAGATGATGATAAAAATGTGGAAGCTGCCAGTCACTTTTTTGACCTTTTTGATGGCGTTGTATTAACAAGGCTTGTTTCAAAAGATAACATCTCCTAACCTCACTTACTTGGGAATAAGCCCCATTGCTCATAATGGGGCTTACATCTGAGTAAATGGATAGGATTGTGTTCTGTATTGCATAAAGGAAGTGGGAATGTGTTATTTTGTTTTCTGTCCATCTGCTAGTATGATGTGATACTGGAAAAAAGGAAGCAAGCATTTTTTTAAAAAAAATGTTTGCTCAGGTTATGCAGGCTGCACATTTTTGTCATTCTGAAAACAAGATCTGAATATTGTTGATGCGCAAAGTGATTTTCAAAACTTTTTAAAGGTAGGAAGAATAATTTATTTTCTGTGTGTGCCATCTCTGTGGCATCTTCTTTTGAGGACCACACCAAATATGATGAGGGGTGTTAAGGTTCAAAGAAAGAAAATAATTCATTTTACAGCAGGAGAACAATTGGGATTGGAGATAGGAGGTAGCTACCCTATTGTAGCTGCAAATTTTTGCAGCTAATAGCTGTAGTTTCGGTAGAGTTTGACCAACTGGTGCAGGAACAAAGGGTTAAAAAACCCTCTCTCACCGTGCCAAGATCCCGTTCCGTATCAGAGACCCAAAGCTGCTTCTTATAAAATAAAAAGACAATGTGATTTTCAGTCAAAGAATTCTCAACTAACATTCAGCGGTAAAGACGCTGTGCCTGTTAACCAGCAGGCCAGGGTTCGATTCCCGGGTCAGCCCCACAAGACAGGGCGAGCTCCTATCCTTAGACCAGCTCTGCGACGCCAGCTGGATCCAACTGTATTGGCTCTGCCTTTCCATTGGACTAATTCAGTGGCGTGGAGAGGGGGGATTTGCTGCTTGGGTAACAGCCTATCCTCCATAACAATCCAACCCAGGCTTTTGTGCTTTGCATGCAGCGTATGCAGTGCCAAGCACAATACCATAGTCTTTCAAGACTTACGGAGGCCTGTTCAGTCAATTAAAATTGTTCTCCTAATATAGGAAGTTTATTCCATAAAGCCAATCTTAAAATGCATATTTCATCCTGTAGTAGGTGGAAGATCACATAATCCAGGCCACCAACAAGTAATCAGTCTTCTGGCACACAGAAAGCTAGTATGTGAGGAAGAAAGGTTAGCCTATAGCTTCAATGCTCTGTGTTCATATAATTCTATGGCTCTTTATTTTAGAAGTTACTATACATGTCTCATATCTTCCATCTTCAGTCTGAAGTGGTATAGTCCAGGAACAGCAGCATCAAGTGATTGTGCTGCTTGCGTAGGTGATCTATGATTCATCATCATCAGATTCTTTAAAATATGTGAGATAAGATACCACTGTAATCCTGACTGAAAGAAAAATGGAAGGAAAATTATTTTTCATTTATATTTTACCGTAATCTCAAACATAGATAAAAATAAATCCTTGTATAGTAGTAACCTGTTGTTACTTGCATGCATGCGCACACACACAACTGCGCTTTGCCAAAGCTTCACTGTACCCATCTGTATCCTGTATTCATTTATTCTATGACTGTTTCTTCTGTAATAGTTTCTGAGACAGGTGAATCAGTATACTGATCATAGCAGTTTCTACATTTATAAAATGCAAGAATGTTTAAAACTCATAGGTCAGCTCAGACATTTCTTCCCATGGCATGCCTTGTTGTATGTACAAGAATCTGTGAACTGAAACACCAATCCTGTGCTAAAGTTAGAATAAGAAGATGTTCCTTTACTCATCCTTAGCACATGAGTAGGTCAGAAGTAGGCAATGGAAAGCATTGCAGATGTGGCCAGAAGTTCACTGTAGTTTCCATTCTTTGTACGCCTGACAGCACAGTCCTGAACATGTCTACTCAAAAGTAAGCCCCATTGTTTCAATGGGACTTACTCCCAGGAAAGTGTCTTTAGGATTGCAACCTGAGTTTGATATATGGAGAGCACAATCCTATCTCACTGAAGTGCCGCTGCAGCAACTGCTGCACTGAGGAAGGATTGTTTTGGGATAGAGGCAGACAGAACAGGGTGACCATATCACCAGAAAAACCTGGATTTCTCCGGATTTTTAGCCTCTGTCCAGGTGTCCTACATTTTGGCTTCATTTTGAAACTTCGCAATAGTGCACAGTACCCCATCATGCCATATGTTCTTGGATTCATATTGAAGAGCAGAATCCAATGCAAAAATCATTTTGAAGATAACTCCTTCCTATCAAAAGTTATGGTCATAAAACCAAAAAACAAAATAAAAAAGACATTTTTTGGCAATTTTTTTAAGCGGGTAGGAATTTTGGCTTGGGATTAGGAATTTTGGCCCTGGTGTTCAGGAATAATCTGGTCACCCTGAGACAGAACAAGGGCTGATCCTTATGCCCACCCACGTCTCCCTGCTTTACATAGGTCTGTTATTATTTGCATGTAATATTTAGCAGACATAGGGTGCAATCCAGAGTAACTACGGGGAGTCCTTGTTCTGACGTAGGAACAATTTACTCTGGATTGCAATATGAATTTCCCATAGGTTTTCACAAGGTGGTGCCGTAACTATGTCAATGTAAATGTCTCTTATGTGCTCCCATAGTTACTCTGGATTGTAGGGTTACTGTAGTTCATATCTGTGTTGTTCATACTCGTCTTAACTTAGGGATGTTTATGCACTGGCCTAACCCACCCCCAGGAGTGGCGCAGAAGTTTTTTACATCACTTTTTTGATACCCCCAGGTCAGCACAGGACATGCCGGGGCTTATGCCAGCCTAACTGGAGGTTAGGATTGCAGCCATAAATCTGTAGCCCCCTAGGGCAGGTTGGGGTTTTATTTGTGGTAAGGGAGAAAATATCTCATTTTCCCAAGGAGACCTCCGTGGTGATCTGCATTTGATACAACAGAGGTCCTGCAGGTCTGCTTTATCAGAGTGGCTGAGGATTGGCCATGAGGCACAACACTTTTGCTGCCCACGGTTAAGTATCTCTGGCCACACCTTTCCATTCCTGGAAGTTCACATCCTCCCAGAGTCCTGCTGCATGGTTTCAAAACTATGAAATATGCATCAGTTAAAAAGGAAACTTGTGAGCTACAGCATGTGAAATAACAGAATGTAGTTCAGCATTAATGCACATGCAGTTACTTGCACATAATGTCAAGATGCACATGGCGCCCAGAGGTTTAACTCTGAGTCTCAGGGGAGTGAGTACAGCCTTCAAGGATATCAGCTCTAAGGCATGCATTTATTCAATTCAGTGGAGCACAGTGAATTTTAAAATGTTAAAAAGGCACACCACCCAAAAAAAATTATGCATCAAAAAGGACAAAATAAAGTCAATGATTTACCAGCAACATGTACAAAAATAGAATGCTTTCTTTGGACAACAGACTGTGTTGTTCATACCTGTGCTATTGTCATAACAATAAAATCCATAGGTAATTTCTCCTAGGCAGGCCTCATTAAAAGCAGTGGTAGCAGCACTAAAGCACTTTTGAGATTTAAACAGCAGAATTTCTCAGTAGACTTTTTTCTTTTTCCCCATTTGCCAATTTCTTTCTGAAGTTCTGCAAAAGATCAGAATAAATTCCTTCACCCAGGATAAAGATATGCAGCTTTCTCCTGCTTTGCAAAGCATTGTACTGGAAATTGATAGCCTTCTTTTCCTTTGGATAGCAGGGATCTTTTGAAAACTGAGTCAATTAAAAACTAAATTTCTAGCATATGAAAGGATTGTTCAATTCAAAAGATATTTCCAATGGAAATACCATATTTGCCGTAAGTAAATGCTTTTCATATTTGTCTTCTGACAGTGTAAACCTAAACCCCAGTTAGGCTGGCAAAATCTCTTGTATTGGCCCAAAATTGTGACACCCCTGGGGTTTAGGATTGCTCCGGTCTCTCCACACCTCAGTGGGAATAGGATGACAGGTGAGTTGAGCTGGCCTAAATGGGTTAGGCCTTAGGACGCAATCCTAACCAATTTAGGCCTGTCTAAATCATCTGGCATATCTTCCTCTGATGGTGTGGAGAGACCAGCACATGGCTGTGCACTAGCCTAATCTCCCTCCACTCCCAGTAGGGGGGCAGAAGCACTATGCAGCACTTTTGTGACACTCGGGCAAGCACAGGATTTATGCTGGCCTAATTACAGGTTAGGATTGCAGCCTAAGGGTGCAATCCTAATCCAGGCCAGCACAACTCCTCAGTCTTTCTATTCCTATGGTGATGTAAGGAGGCAAGCGTTGGCCTAACCCTCCCCAGGAGTGGTGCACAAGTGTCCTAAAGTATTTTTGTGACACTTCCAGGTCAGCACAGGACTTTTGCTGGGTCTTACGCTGGCCTAACTGGATGTGGGATTGCTGCCTATGAGCACAATCCTAACCATGTCTACTCAAAAGTAAGCCCCATTGTGTTTAATGGGTCTTATTCTCAGGAAAGTGTCTTTAGGATTGCAGTCTCAACCCCAAATCCAGAGTCACTACAGGAACACGCAAGAGACTTTATGTGCACCCAGAGTTACTGCATCACCAAATAAAAACCTATGAGAAATTCATATTGGAATCCAGAGTAAGTTGTTTTTACACCAGAGCAAGGATTCCCCGTAGTTACTCTGGATTTTGCCCTTCATGGGTTTTTTTTGTCATTTTTAAACATAATTCCCTTTCAGATCAAAAAGAGGTGGACAAACAAGTCTCTTATTCTGTTCAGATTCATTCAGTAGATACCAGCAGTGTCATAATCAAGTCCCCCTTCCCTGACCTCTATGAAAATAAAAAGAATGGAAAGTAAACTGAAATAATAACTGAGATAAACATAACTCTGGGCCTCAACGTAAAGGGCAGCCCAATCCTAGCACCATCAGTGCCTAAATGGTTGCCACTGTATTCTGCAGGGCCTGGAAAGCTGCCAACTGGTGCCATTCCCCAGGCTTTTAAAGAGAGCTTTTTTGTAGCTTCTCAGGATATGCTAGGCATTGAAAGGTGGACACTTCTGCATGCAAAAAAGGTGCTCTGTCACTGAGCCATGACCCTCTTTCCCCACAGTTACTGGTGACACCCTCCCTGACACCCAGCCATCATAGGCCAGAACTCAACACTTCATGGGGGCTCAAGCACTTTTGGGGCAGTCCTAACCTAGGCGAGCAGAACTCATTGGTCTTCCCGTACACTGGCTGTCTGTGCACTGGCCTAACCCTCCCCAAGAAGTGGCGCAGAAGAGCCTTACAGCACTTTTGTAACACTCTCAGGTCAGCACAGGACTTATGCCAGGGCTTAGGCTGGCCTAACTGGAGCTTAGTATTGCAGCCTTTGCCCTTAACAATCTTGCACTGCTGTATATTTGTGAGAACAACCATTATTTTTTTCATAGAATGAAATACATACTTTGTATAGTATACTTTATATATGAAGATTTCAGAAGGTTTTTATTAGACAATGTAGTAGACAATTTCTATATGCTTTCTATTCCCAGCTTTCTGCTGATCCCTATTTGTGCAGTACTAAGACTTCACGCTAACTTCTTTAAAAACGAGACGATTACAGTGCAGTATTTTTTTCCTAGGCATTGTAAATTGGGGTAGTTCTGAACAAACGGAAGGAGGCTGAAGAAATGCTGAATTTCTCTTTTGATGAAACAAAAGGTGTATAATAGGAAAGTTTCATACCAAACAGCTTAGGTCTAGTTTCACTCAACCATTCTTTAACCGGAACTTTAAACCATAAACAAATATGATGGAAATTGATGTGAAACTTGTTCCTATAAATAGGATCATTATGTATTTCCTTCAGTATAACCTGCTAGGTTAAAAGAGTCTGCCATATAGACGTTGGAAGCTGAAGCCAAAGGTGGACCTCTTCACAATAATGGGGTCCACATCATTTATCGACATGAAGGAGGAAGACTATTTACTCCAAGAGTTTAATAAGTCCCCGACTGCTCTTTTCATGGCCATCACAGTTCCCGGTTCTGGAGCAGCTATAAGGGAATACCAGCAGTTGCTTAGCAACCCCTATATTTCATTTTCTTACCCCGGAAGAGGCCTCAGGGAAGCAGCAATTAGTGTGACCAAATGCAAAGAAGGACAGGATTCCTGTATCTTTAAGAGTTGTGAAGAGGGAATTTCAGCAGGTACATCTCATCAGGCATGTGAATATCACCTGCCTGTCCCCCCCCCCCCCCCCCGCATTGTACATCAGCGACAAGAAACATGAGCCCTGTTCTTCTCTGCATGTGGTCACCCTCATAGTAATCTGTATCTTGCAGCATAATTTCCCCATAGTTATCTGTGAAAAGCAGACTGTTCATTTCTTCCCATAGGTTCCTTGTAGGGATCACATGGATCATGCAACCATGATGAGCTAAAAGTTGTGCAAGGTGGAAATACGCTTATTCGAAGAAGGCAATAAGAAATATTTAAAATTGCAGCTCATGATTCCCTTGCTATTTATCATAAATATCTATACTGCAAAATTCTAATAGTCTCATATATTGTGGCATTTTGTTTGTGGTCAAACAAGCCAACAATCTGTGACCATATTCAATATTTTGTGCCCCTTCAGATAAACATCACAAAAATCTGAACTGGTTAAAACACAGAAAACAACGCTTTGCTGAAGTTAACAGGCTTTGGACTTTATCAGTGCCTACATGACATCCTTTCCAGAAAGTATCGTTAAGTGCCCTGAAGGAAAGGTGGGGGGACAAATTTAATAAAGGGAAAGTTCTATCCTTGCAGCTATTAAAAAAAATTAATGATTTTTTTTACAACAGACTTTTTGAGATCAGAGGCAGCACTTTACAATAGTGTACCTTTCTCCACAGACTTACCTCTATCCCTGTGGTGATCTCAGAACTATTATGTTATTTTCCTGCGGCTCAGGAAGAGAGAGTTCTTAACAAATTGCAGTAAATGAATGAGTGGCCATTATATGCCCCAGCTATTAAAGGATCCTGATTGAAGCCTGTAGCATATGAATCATCTTTTCCAGTCACCTAAAGACTTCACAGGCAGCCCCCAAAAGAACGTCTGAGTGACTCAAAAAGTTTTTATTCTACAACTCAGGCATTGAATAACATGATAAATCTGCAAAATTGGATGACGTTCACAGGGTAGACAGCCAAGAACTGGCAAAAGTACAAAAAGCTTAATGTCTAGAACAAAAAGACACATTTATAAGAGGAAAAATATAATAATTTGTGCAGTGGTAGAATAAGACTTAGAAGCAGGACTGTACAATGACAGCTTTATTCCATGGTCTTTTTGGTTATACTATTAAGCAGGATGATACAGATACGTTTCTGACCAGCACTTTTAAATAAAGGGGGAAAGGGAGTGGATGTACTTGCCTTTTCCCATTGTGAAGTATTCTAATTGCATAAGATGGGTACAATTCAGCCAAACCATCTGTTAATACTACTTTCAAACTATATTCAGTTCATACGTCGAAGAATGGTTTGGACAAATTGTCTCCTATATGTCAATATGCTTCTTCCTCGTACATTTAGAAGGACCAAACTGACCCATGAAGGAAAATGAACTTTCTTATTAGTGAAATATGGCACAGTAGAGGAAGAAAATAGACCACAAACAACTCAATCTAGGGCTGGACTGAGTACCCTCTGATCACATTCACTAATGAGTCAGCCTTACTAAAGGCAATGGTACTCCAGAAGAATACTTGGGTTCCTCTGTCTATCGTTGGGCTGACCCTAGATGGACCACCCTAGTTATTCTGGAAAAGGCTTGGGGCAGCCTAAGGCAACATAGGGGCAGCCTATGCAGTTCAGGAGAGGCATGTTGAGGGCATGTTTAGCATTGCCTAGAGCAGAGCAGTTACTCTGTATCCAGAGCCTGTTTCCAGGGCAGAAATTCCCTCTTCCAGCTCCTCGGGAACAGGTATAGTAATGAGTAGATTCATAGGGGTCCATGATAAGGCAGTAATGGCAGTGTTGACCAAAAATCTGAGTTCGTGGCCAGCCTAGCTGCAACACCTACCTCTCAACTTCCGGATATGGCACAACTATGGCAGCCCACTAACCTGGGGATACAACAGGCCACTCCAAGAAGCCCCTTCTATTTGAACAGTAACCAGCTGTTACTGGTTTTCAGAGAATCCTTATAAGGCAGGCACCACAACTGTTCCTTGGTCAGTGAGATCTGATGTGGGTCTCCTCGGGGGCAAGCCCTCTGCTCTGGATTCAGAATAGTTGGGGCAGCCCAGCTAGCACACTCCTTACTGCCCTAACTCTAAACTTACTGTATTTTTATGTATACCTATACAGGGTTGCAGTTTGCAGCCATTTCACTAAAGATTTTGGAAACTGGCCTCTTCAGCATCTAATCCACTAAATACAGTTTAATACTAACCAAAACATTAAAAGTGTAGTACTAGGTTAGTAGCAAAAGTGTAAATGTAACTTACAAAAGTAAGTTCCTATTTGAAAGAAATTACCTATTTGGACGAGGGAAGGAGATTTTGTTAAATTTTCCTTTTTTAATTCCATTTTATACTACTGAAACTGAAGGAAAATAGTCTCAAAAGAAAAAAAAAGTGTGCCTTGATGGATGTGTGTAGAGCCATGAGGTGTAGAGGTGGACATCACAAAATGCCAGATGGAGGGGGCACCTGGATGCAGGTGTCATGTGCTCCCTGAAACATCTGGTGGGCCACTGAGTGATACAGGATGCTGGATTAGATGGGCTTTGGCCTAATCCAGCAGAGGCTCTTCTTATGTTCTTATGATCTGAATTTTAATTTTATTAAAATCTGTACACATCCTTCAATCAGCACTTAATGTTTCATCTCTAGGAATAAAACTGTTTTCTGAGAAAGCTGGCATTTTTTCATGGCAATATAGAATCATAGAATCCTAGAGTTGAAAGGGACCTAGTAGGTAATCTAGTCCAACCCCCTGCCTGCAGCAGGAAATCCTCCTACATCATCCCCGACAGGTGCTCATCAAGCCTCTGCTTGAAGACCCCCAGTGAGGGAGAGTCCACCACCTCCCTTGGCAATCTGTTCCACTGCCGAATCGCCCGAACCGTCAGGAATTTTTTCCGGATATCCAACTGGACTCTCTGTTTCTTGCAGTAAAACCCATCTGCTGATTCATGTTCAGCTTGTGATCCATGGCGACTCCAAGATCCCGCTCACATGTTGTGCTGCCAAGCCAAGTATCCCCCATTTTATACCTGTATTTTTGGTTTTTATTGCCTAAGTGCAGAACCTTGCACTTCTCCCTGTTGAAATTCATTCTGTTGCAGCCCTGTATTCTAGTTTATCCAGATCCTCCTGGAGGTTTCTCCTGTCGTCTGTTGTCTTTGCTACTCCTCCAAGCTTGGTGTCATCTGCAAATTTGATCAGGCTCCCCCGTATCCCTTCCTCCAAGTCACTGATGAAAATGTTAAAGAGGACTGGGCCCAAGACAGAGCCTGTATCAATATGATTGATACAATGCAAAATAAATTTTGAGCAAAGAAACAAATGAGACTTCTGAATAAGAACTTTTTTTCTGAAAAGAAGAGTTAAATTTGATAGATAATGGACATATTATGCACCCATTTCTGCTTGGAAGTAGAAACCACTGATTTCACCGATATCTATTTCCAAAAAAGTACATTCAGCAGTGCTTCTTTCCAGCATTTTTGCGCACACGTGAAATCCAGTATGCAATTAGGACAGGTAACACTGAGCCACAAGATAAAAAAGAATTCCGCAGAAACAAGTTATGCCACCAAAGTCTAAGAAAGGCGCGGTGCCAGTTTGCCCACTCCAGTGAGATGGAAAGAGACTATGAGTGTGGCTCACAGCTAACAGTGTACAACCAAGTAGCTAGCCAGCAACCACAATTAGTGAAAAAGTTATTCCAAATCCCCCGAAATCAGTGAGAATCATTTTTAATTAACTTAATGTGAGAATCCATTCTTTCATGTCCCTGTGAAAATTTCAACAGAAACCAAAGCAGTTTAAGAAGTGCTTAACGTTGTAGTTGTGACTCATTTTGTATGCACATTCACATGTCTTTCAAGAACAGATATACATAAGGACGTGCAAAAGGTGAGGTTATTTTTCCTGATAAAGGATAACACCTCTTTGTCAGGAAAAATAACCTCACCCTTTGCGGGTCCCTTTGTATAGGTAATGGTTACCTTTGCTGATGCTACATGAGTATATTTAGTACAGTGGTAAACTTTCTTGGAAAAAAAATGGTTATAAACCCAATCTTTTTTATAAAAAAAATCTTTTTGCAACTGCTGCTTTAAGAAACACAACCTTCTGACTTTTTCCACCTTCCAAGAGAACAGTGGAAGGAGCAAGAAAGAGAATGTTTTTGCTATCCTCATCTCTTATAACTGGAGTTTTGTTTTAGATGGATTTGTGGTGTGTCAATCCATTTTGTGATGATCTCAGTATCTATTTGTGAGTCAGCCATCACAGATGTACTACAGCATACAGAACTTTAGTATTGCTGCACTTACAATATTTTTTATGGAAGCCACACATTCTGCTGCTAGTCAAGTGCATAATAGGTTTAATCCAGTGATGGCAAACACATGTCTGAAACATCTCTTAGTATTCCTGAATCCTCCAGGTATGTAATGAAATAGAGAGGAAATTCGCATACTCAGTTGAGATTGATGGCCCATTTGAGTGTTCCTATTTTGTGTTAAAGCTTCAGTATTTTGTGAGTATTATGTATTTGGCTCATTAAAGGTACAGTATATAAGTGGCCAGCAGGATTGCCACTTCACATTGGTGCAGAAGCAAAGAGGATTCTTAATGAGGTTCAGATACCTGCTTTTGAACATGTTCAACGTTAAATTGCAAAGCACAATGTATTCTGAGAACAATTTGTAATTTTATTTTAAACCTCATTAGGACTAGCAGTATTAGCAGTATTGGTCAACATCACCTTCGTCTTGGCATATCAACAGGGTTCATTCACCCTGATATCACAAGATGCATACAACAGAGGTATAGGTGGCTCTTGAAGAATAATCACACATGGTTTGTAACACCAAGCTAAGGAAGCCTACCTCACCACTTCCTATAACTAATCTCTGCCAAAGCACTGAACAGCTTCTATGCTGTAGATGCCGTTGAATTAGAGAGGTTCAGCTTATCAACATCCCTTTATGTTAAACATTCTTTAACACTGAATTATTACTGTTAAAATTATATTGATACACAAACAATTTGTAAATGTCCATTCAGTGTTTTGGGAATCATCAATTGCTTGTTCTTGTTCAATGTGGCAGTGATGTATTGTCCAAGTGTGTCATAGACAAAGTCCGGTAATGGATGTTTGTGCTTTTATGTCTTTCTTCATACACAACTGTTTAGAAACAACAGCATCAAAATCTATCACAGATGTAAATAACAAATCCTGATTTTTCCCCAATATATGCAGCTTCTCCAAAGTTTGATAGGATATGGCCGAATATATCTTCCCTTGGGGTTTCTAACCCAAATCAAGGTAGGATTCTATAAAATTCCTACTAGTCTAAAATATTTAACTGCTTTCATAGGATATTAAATGCTGGCAAAAAAGGGGCAAAGCATTTTTCCTCCTGTCTTAGGGGTAAGAAAAAGGTATTATGTCCAAACAACCTACTGAGAATTATTATTATAAAAATGAATTTTACATGAAAAGGCTTTCTATAATGTGTACAGATCTTCCTCGCCAAAGTTATAAGCATTTTTATAGCTTAAATTGAATATGAGTCCCTGGAGTAGAGTGAAATTGCATAGACATCATGGTATTCATCATAAATAAGTTTGGAGACTTTTTGAGCGACAGAGGTTTCCTTTATCCCCATCAAATCATTTCTTAATGTCTCTCTCTTTGTTTTATTAATTGAAATGTTATTTCAGTTAGTATTCATTGCTGACTCTGCAGTGAAACAGAAAGTCTTCTATGGGGGTAGCAAAACCATATATCCAGGGAATTTATTTGAACATTGCAGCATTCTCAGAAAGCTGGGCTTTTCTTTCTCCTTCCCCTCCCTCATCTTTTCCAGGAGGTCAGGTCACACTGTAGGTTGTTTCCTACATTTTCATGCTTAAAGTGTTACAATTCCACTAGCATTGACAGCAATCTCTCTTTCACTCCTCCTGAAGTCCCTAGTGGACTACTTGCACATCTGAATTCCAATAACACTCACATACACACAGAAAAAAAATGTATTGTAGACTGTGGCATGATGATTATTCCAGAAAGGAATGGAATGGGTTTAAAAAAGAGAAAAGAAGAATAATTAAATGCATATCAAAAAGGCATTCCAATACAACTTTTTCTCATCAACTTGATTCACACAATTCTAAACTTGATATGTTTTATGTGAAATTATCCTGTTTCCCTGCCCTTAAAATAATTAGCATTGGTCTACAGCCTACCATCATTATAAACAGGATGTTCCTTTTAAACTCTAATAAATACAAATGGAAAAGGAAATGAGCACATAAGATCTCAGGAAACTGCTTCTAAGCTAAACAAAATGAATTAGCAATTTGTTGGAGAGCTAGATTGGAAAGATTGTAGTCTTAGCCCTTGATCGTAGTGAGTATTGAGCACTGAGACTGCCCTAGATACATACATTACTAACATCTAGAATTGCCTTAATCCCTGTTAGATTTTACATGTCTTTCTATCTGCTCTCTGGAGAGGTTTTTTTATAACAATAAAAAAAGATCTCTGCTCTAGAGCGACGACTGGCACAGAATTCTAGAGCACATTTATTTTGAATTTTACAATAAATTAACAAATCATCACAACTGAGACGGAGAGCCCAATCTTGAGCTTCTACTGCCAGTCCTCAGCCAGGAAGAGTGCTGCAAATGCATATAATACATTTGCAAGCAAATGCATATAATACATTTGCAAGCCCTTAGTGCCAGCTCAGCGCCAGAGCTAGCTCAGTGCTAGTTGGTGCAGGACTAGTACAACTATAATAGTGATGTTCCAGCACTTGGCGATTACCAGGACTGCCAGGAGGTGGAGAGATCAGTGAGGGCATGAAGGGAGGTGGAGAGGAGGCATTCGAGGGCAGAGAGAGAGAGAGAGAGAGAGAGATGATGTAGGGCATGAAGGAAACATGCCATGAAGGGAGGATAGGAGGAGGACAGGAATAGTTCAACAAGAAGAAATACCTAAAATTATGAATTTTACCCAGTTTAAGGAATTGTGTATCCAGAAAATGATGAGCTCCCCCTCTTGAAAGAGAAGCAAAGAAGAGAAAGATACAACCAGAACTTTCAACATCTGTGCAGAGAGGAGGAAGCCTGGATTGAAACTGTCCTCTTCCACTCCCCTACCCAAATTTGGCTACTGCCAGACTGTTGCCGTACAAATATTTAGTCCCAATCACATCTTGGGTAATTTGCACGTAATACATGAGTACTTAAATTTACATCTGCAGATTTGCAGTCATAAAATGGCAGGTTCTTGGCTCCCAGCAGTGTTTTGCTTCTTTTTATATGCAGATGAGGTAAATTATAGCAGGAGTTTTGTAAAACAAGACCTGAGAAAATCCAAACCAAAGTATATATATTGTCCATAAGGCCCAGTTCTTATTGATCATATTTAGTAGGTTATTCTTATCACCATTATGCCACAAAAGTAGATTCTTCTTCATATTTCAAAACCAAACAGTATTAGTCAAATGTGCAAATATCCCTTTAGTATTTCATGTACATAAGCATCTATAGGTAGCTTCAGCCGAAGAAGTTAACTGTCGAGGGTTTTAACATCCTGTTATATATACTGAAAGCCACATCTCGTGACTTTTTATGGTATGGAAGCCCCTGGAGCAATATGTCAAAAATCTGATTATGGGAAGAATCCCTCCCCATGTCCAGATTTTCCCCCTTGACGCTTGCAACAAGCTAGTCATGCAACTGAGCAGTGACAGGGACTCTTTCCAGGTGACTTGATTTTGGACTTTCAATCTTAGTAAGCAATCTTAGTAAGCAGTCTTCAATCTTAGGAAGGAACTCTGTTGTTGAGATTCTTTCACTACTTCAAAAGTATCCAAGCATATTCCTAGGTATCACTGTAAGCATTGTCCTGTCCTTTGACAACCATTAGTAATATTTCAAAGAGGCAGACCGTTCCCACAAAAGATAAGCTGAAAATTAAGAGGGGCTGTTCCTGAGCAGCACTTGTTGGATTGTGCACTGAGATGGTCATTCCTGATATCATACTTTTAAAAAAGTATTTTCACATTATTATTATTATTATTATTATTATTATTATTATTATTATTATTATTATTATACTGGATTTTGTTTATTTCCACCTACTGAATCCTTCTCAAGGGCTTAGTATAGGTAGCTGTTTTTTAATTTTTCTCTTGGTGCATTACAAGTACTGTCAGAGTATTTGTTAATGAGCTAGCAGGAAAAATAAGTTAGCTATCCTAGGTATCTAGTTGTTGTTGTTGTTGTTATTGTTATTATTATTATTGTTGTTATTATTATTATTATTATTATTATTATTATTATTATTATTATTATTATTTCTTATGTGAATTTTTTCTAATTTCTGTTCATTTTTTTTAAACCTATCCAGTTGATCCAAAATTAGCTTTGTCTACTGTTTCTTCTGTTCAAGTTGCAAACCACAAAAGAGGTAGGAATTCTTGCATTCATACAGTGATTCCCTAGCATCTGTCCTGTGTTTTATAAAATAGTACACTGTATGAATCTGGAATAATTTGTGGTGTGTTCTGGATATTTTTTCGTTAGGTAGGACTGCATATCGATCACAACTGGAAGCATTAAGTATCACTTGAGATGCATGTGAAAAAAGAAAGCAAATAAATACAATTCATAGGTTGTATCTGTTTTCAAATCCAAATTTTTTTAAAATGAAATCAAATACAAAGAGTTGGTTTAGTACATTATCACCTTTCCCAGGGATTGCTAGGGGTAATTCGCACTCACCCCAGGGTCAAAAAGTAGGATTCCTTCCCAAGGCAGTAGCCCAGAAAATTCTTACATTTTCTGATCTCACCTAGACTTGCTACCTGGGGATCCTGGGGATCCTACTGTAGTTGCAAGGCCATCCTGCTGCTGCAAGCCATGTATAGTGGGACAAGGAATGAATAGCACAGTATTAAGTCAGAGAGGAAAATGGCCTGCTACAGTCTGGGTTATGGATCCACTTACCATACAGAAGGTTAGGGACACGGGTGCTTTAGAAATAAGTTTAGATATTTCCATTCTGCTGTGAATTTAAATATGATGGTGCTGATTTTCGTCAATGATTTTATATATTTAAAAGACTTTAGAAAGACTTTGGGATAGGCTTAGTTTTTGAGATTGGTTTATCATATTTCCATATATTTCTGTATCTAGCTGTTGATATTGCATGGGGAAGTAGATCTGGGCTTTGCACTGGGAAGGCTGATAGTCCTGGGCTCCAAAAACTATTCCAGCAGTTGCTGTCCACCTTACCTACCCAGTTTCACTTTTGTCCAGCCCCTGTTCTCCCTCCCCTCAACCTCACTTCCCCTCCTCTGTTTCACCTGTTGCCTTTTGGGGAAGGTTTCAAAAGAAACATTGTGTCTTCTAATAAAATAGATCCCCTGATTTTTCCTACCAGTTTGAGTAAGGGTGCAATCCTAATCTAGGCTGGCACAATTCATTGGTCTTCCTGTTCCATTGGTGACATGGGGAAGCTGGCACATGTCTGTACGCTGTCCAAACCCCCAGGAGAGGCCCAGAAGTGCCTTATGACACTTTTACAACACCTGCAGGACTGCACAGGACTTGTGCCAGCCTTAACCGGGGTGAGGATTGCATTGTCAGTAAATGGAGAACATTAACCAAGGCTGCAATCCTAAGCATCAGTTAGGCTAGCCTAAGCTCCAGCATAAGTCCTATGCTGACCTGGGGGTGTCACAAAAATGCCATAAGACACTTTTGCACCACTCCAGGGGGAGGGTAAGGCAACTGCACAGCATGCGCTTGCCTCCCTATATCACTGTAGATATTATGGGAACAGGAAGTCTAATGAACCAGCCTATGTTAAGATTGTACCCCAAGTTAACTAAGGCATGTGCATCATGGGGAGCTTGACTTTAGATAAATGTTTGAGGATCAAATTCCCATTCTCCAAGCTAAGATAAGAAAAGTTACTATGGATTTTGCTTAACACAAAATTTGTGGCAACTTTGTTTCTGAACTTCCCCATGGATTGTGTGAATCCTTTGGATTCCATGTGAACAGATACAAATTCAATATTTTACTAAAATAAAGGAATGAGATTGACATTCTGAAAGCACAGCACAAATGCCTTGACAGCTTCCAGACAGTCTGTCCCAGCAGAGCATCTGTCATTCATGGACTCAAAGTATTATGAAAGTATTGCTATTTTCCTCTTAGCATTTTATCTATTAAAGCATGTGAATAAAATGCTGTTCCCATCCCCCCTGTAAGCTATGCTGTCACCACTGTTTCATTAATCATTGAATAAGAGTTGCCGAGAAACACAGACTGACTTTAAAAAAATGAACCTAAGTTTGGCTCCAGGGGGTGGGGGACATGCAGAGGATGAGCCCCACCATAGGAAGCTACATAAGAATATGTCCAGTGTGCAACTTCTAAGCTGATGCTGAAAATCAAATTACCATATTTACTCAAATTTAACCCTCACTTGAATCTAATGCTCATCTAACACTCATTTGTTTCAGCCAAATTTAGGTCCAAAATCAGGATGCACATTAGATTTGATGGTATGAAAGATTTGAGTAAATACCGTATTTTGATTATATGTAGGTATTAAATTTAATAGTTTCCTATATTGTAATAAAAATATAGTATAAAGTTGTGCAATTAAATAAAATCATAACATAAACCCATTATGATATAACTCATTATTGTATGCCTTAAAATTAAATTTGCACCTGCTTTGTAGCTGAGCATTACAATCACCAGTAATTTTTTAAATCTCACACTTTTTAAAATTGGAGTGTGCATTGGTGTAGATTTGAGTAAATAGCAGGTAATTTTCTAATTCATGTCATACTGTGGAAGAGATATTTGATATGATAGGGGACAAGGGATTTAAAACCCATTTTTCTCCTTGTCAAAAATATGCATCAGAAGCATTTGTTTTGTTTTTAAAGGCAGTGGGACCAACCAGCAAACGTTTCCAAGTCCAGTTCTGAACTGCCGCTTTAGTACTAAGCACAACTCAGTACAAATGAAAAAGGAGCAACAACATTGCCAGGAATTTATTGTGCCAATTTGTATCTATACTAGTCATGCAAAAGACTTATGAGCCATATGGTCAAAGATGCTGAAAAGTTCTAAGGAAAGCTACATGATCCAGCAAAACAAATCAAGTAGTTACCAAGATTTGACCAATCTGTCATTTTGTTGATCTGTATAAGTCCCAAAACACCATCTGATCCAATGTTATTGGGATTCAAGGGATAGCTGGTCCATTTGTTCCACTTCCAGCTCAGTGCTATATAGCCATTGCAGCTATTGAGCTATTGAGCCATGGAAACTTATGCTTCTTCAGCATTTTTCCTTGTATCTATTTCTGTCTGTTTCTATTAAGTATTTCTATTTCTAGCATCCTATTACTGACAAGCTGAAAGGAAAAAAGTTCTTTGTTAAATTTGGCTGGCACCATTTTTACAGTAGGATTTGGGGCAACAGAGCCACCACTCTGGCAGTCTTCAGAGGTACCCCAGACAGTACCTGAAGTCCTATGTGTCATTCCCAAATGGCTCTAGCAATGTCAGAAAGTCAAGATCACAAGGAAGAAATCTACAAATCTGATGCTTTTCCTGCTCTAGTATCATGCCTTTGGTTATATTTGAATAGGAAGAAGCTACATTGTGGGCTCATAACTTGGAATATAACCAGAAACTTTGAACTTCTGACATTACCAGAGTAGTAGAGGAACACTGTATCATGCAGTGGAACTCAGTTTACTGTCAAAAGTTCCTAATCCTGAAGTTGTAGATCCAAATGTTTGGCAGCAATGTTATTTCAGCAGGCTAAGCTGTCATAAAAACAGATACAGTTGCAGTTCCTGCTCTAGTGCAGATGACAGTGTTGGCTACTAATAACTAAACAAATCTTGCTTAACCCACATGGGCAAGCCTGTGATGTTTTGGTTTGAACCGGGGGTCCCTAGCTTTTTGGCCAAAAGGCAGCATTAAATATCTGGCACAGTGTTGAGTGCTGGAAAAAAAACATTTTAATGTAAAATGTAAATAAATATATTAAAGATGGATTAATGAATAAATGGGTTCAAATTTACAGGATTTCTGCAAGTAAAGCAATGAAATAAAGCACACACGTAGATGGACCCCCATTTCTCCCATTCACCCCACCATCCAGTCATGTTTGGTCAACTGGGTTTGGACCAGTGGCTAGCCGTGGGCCCTTTAAAGGCTCATTGTTGGCCGCATCTGGCCCCCAGTCCGGGGTTTGGAGACCCCTAGTTTAAATCATTGTTGCTGCTGGAACATGCATTCCACTGACAAGGACTGCTGCAAAATCATTGTTGTACACCTCCCAGGAAGGCGTACATTTATTACATATTATGTATTATTTGCTCTCCTGTTACCTTACAAAGAGGGTAAGTCAGCAGGAGAGGCAGGAGGCAGAGGCTGGATCCTATCCCCTTTTCCTGCAATAGCTTTCCCACTCCTTTCTCTCTGGACATCTGCAAATGAGACCCATTGAGCAGCTGATGTACAAGTAAGGGGATAAGTCTCCCATCCTCTGAAGTCTCCCATTCCTGCTGAATATAGTGCACCTGTTTGGCACATGGGTAGGATTGGCCCATTTGTTTGGAACCAGTATTTCCAACTCTTAAGTGTATTTTTTTATTTGTTGTCTTAGTAAATCTGTGTGGTTTTCTCCTGAAATACATGTTTTGTATGTATGTATGCAATGGAACATGTCTGTATTATTGTAACTGATTTTTAAAAAGACAGTTTGAGTACTTTTCAGTCTACACAGTTTAAGGCATCCAAAGGGCACAATCTTGCCAATGCTAGCTCCCATTGGCATGTGCATAATTCTTACACATTTAAGCCAGCTGTACTTGATCCTGTAAGTAACACTGGCTAGAATATTCCAAGAGAGTTTATTTATTTGTTACCTTGTTACAATTTGTGCCTGTAATTTTCCTTCCTAGTTGTTTAAGCATCGACAGTATTTTCGTTGTCTTGTGGTAGAAGAGATTTTATATGTCCGTGAGGTGCTTATTTTTTAATGCTCTTTTTATGTTAGTGTAGAATTTCACACTTACATGATAAAATTTTATACTTACTATTTTTCCCCAAAAAACCTCCTTTTAATTACCTCCTGATTTGACATTATGGAACATATTGCAGCTAGTTGCCAAAGCAAAAGAAATAATTCATAACATGTCTTTATAGTTTGGCCATACCTTTATAATTTGGTATAGTTTGTTGTGGATTTCATGTAAAAGGTGGCAAAGTGATAGGAAATGGTTTCTTTATTACAAAGTGTAGAGAAAATGTGCCCTGAATCTCCAGGAATTAAGGTGCATCCTGGACAACGTAGCCACCCATTTAAGAGCGACAACTTCACCCATCAGTGTGGCAGATGGTCTTAAAACAGAAAGGAATCTTCTTATGCCCACCATGGTGTCAAACGAATTTTACTCCTAAAGTACATTCTCTGTACATTGTCACCTGAATGATATGGAATCTGTTCTGTCTGAATCCGAGGTTAAATCCCTGTAATATGCCATAAAAATTCAAATGGTCAATTCAGAAATTATGGAAATCTTTGTTATGGCAGTTTTTACTGATAAGCATCTTGAACATGCAGTGTTTGGTGTGATGGAAATAGCAATAGAAATGCATATGTACAGTTTTTGTTTTGTTAATATTTATGCGTGAACAGTATTAATAATATACATACACAAGGAAGCCTGTGTGTGAACAAGGTTAGGAAGGGGATGAGAGAGAAAGTGAAGGAAAGTTTATTTACAAGAGAGGGAGGAAGGGGAGGCAAGAAAAGTCCTGTTCATGAGTTGTTTCTGCAATGAGTCTGTTTCTGCAATTTGGAATTCTAAAACTACCTTAGAGGTATGAATAGAATATGTGGAATTTAAGGTCTTGGCTGGCAATCAATCAAGATAGAAGATCAAGTAGTTGGTTGCCTCTTGCCCTGAAAAACCAGTCAGAAGAAATAGAACTGAAGGTTGCCATTTGAAAATACAGGCATTGAGCATATCCCTTAAATACTATTGATACAGCAGAAGGTTCAGCAGCCACAGGTCTTCCTGCCTGTTCCCTGCCATTGCTTGACATTTACCTGCTCTGCTGTCATGTGCAATCACCTGCTCAGTCACAACAAATAAGGGAAAAGAACACAGGAAACAAGCTGAAAAGGAGTTGCAGCTCCCTTTTCTTCTTCCACAGCAGGGAGATGCAAAGCAACATGGCTAGTACCATGTCGCCATAGTAAGACTGCATTTATAAAAGGGCTGGCTGTGTAAGTGACTGTGTAAGTGTAAGTGACTGCTACCACTAAACGTGTAGCAAAAAGTACTATTCTCCATCAGGTTTGTGGTGCTTGTCAGTTTCATCTAAAGATCTTATGTGAGGAAGATGAGCAGCTTTTCTAAGGAAGCTCCTCTTTGGATGGAACAAGTGACGGATGCCACTCGAATGTAAAATTGACCTGGCATAAGAAGGTGGCACATACTGAAGTTGCTCTTAAGTCATGTGCTTGAAAAGTCAGGGCCCCTGCCAGACTGAGTCACCCAGAACTATTGTTCCATGAAATAATAATTTGCTGTGCAAGTTTGTTACATCAAAGATCAGATTGTTGCTTGGCACCATTCTTTATTCTTCACAGTCTTGGCACTGTTCTTTATACTTCACAGTGTTTTCGTATTAAACTGATGTGTTAACCTACATTCTGAATTCAAAAAGGCAAAGATGAGGTCTGTCACTGCAAGCTCTTCAAATACTTCCCATATTATTGGTATTAATTCAATGT
This sequence comes from Cryptoblepharus egeriae, assembly GCA_030015325.1. NCBI lineage: Eukaryota > Metazoa > Chordata > Lepidosauria > Squamata > Scincidae > Cryptoblepharus > Cryptoblepharus egeriae. Next base: position 106,884,708 of record JAREYC010000003.1, on the reverse strand, counting down.
CCTGAAGGCAGGGGTCAGATGATCGCCAGTCTTAAATAGCTAATGGGTGCTGACAACCCTAAAAAAAAATCAACACTAGATTTTTAGGAGTGGGAAATCAGCTCTTCCTTCTAAAAGTCCAATTAAGCAATTAACACAATCTTATGCATGTCTTCTCAGAAGTTAGTTCTAGCAGGTTCAGTGGGACTTACTCTCAGGTAGGCATGTATAAAATTGTGGTCTAGAAAACTGATTTTTTTTAAAAAAAATTCTCATTCCAAGTTGCTCCAGACTAGTGCAGTTTGGGATTCTCTGGTGGGCTCTATTTTTTTCACTAATTTTCCCATCTTGGGAGCAGCAGTCCCTGAATTAGCAATAGTCTCTGAATTCATGTAGCATTTAATAGGCTCATCCATACCTCTTAACTGAGCTGGTTGCTAACAGCACTGTGTGCATAGTCTGATAATCTTTTCACCAATGGCCAGATATTGCAAACACTTGATAAGAAAGCTAAGGGTGCAATCCTAACCATGTCTACTCAAAAGTAAGCTCCATTGTGTTCAATGGATCTTACTCCCAGGAAAGTGTCTTTAGGATTGCAGCCTCAGTCTTTGATGTGTGCCTTGTGGTAGCCATTTCATTCAGCCAGACTCTTGGTGAGAATGTCATTCCTCCTTAACGGACACAAGATGAGGAGCTGAACTATAGGGTAAGAGGATACTCTTGTTTAATCATGTCAACATAGGCTGGCAATTCTGACTGAACTGTACTCAGAAGTAAAATATGTAAATTCACATTGAATTACAAGAATGCTATAGTAATACAATTAATGGGAGTAGATAGATAGATATCCTTTATTACGGTCTTTGACCAGCACAAAGTAAACAGTAATTACAAATGCATCCAAAGATAAAAGTATAAAATAAGAATATAAATATAGCAACTGTAAGAGTGCAAAAGGACATAGTATGCCCTAAAATCGTTAACCATGTTTAAAATATAGATTAAAATTCTAAAATGGGCCAAATTTAGGTAATAAAACAAATAATAGATTAAAATTCTAAGAATAATGGAAGTAAGCTTGAGCTATGAGTGAACAAACTAATCGTGAGATTTTGACAATCACACTTGCCAGAGCAGAGGTTTGGCCTCCTGGGGCTTCCTCCAACCCCATTCAGAGTGTTTTCTGGAGACAGAAATCACACAAGCAGGGCTAATTGCATGGTTCCTTTGCATCTAAATGACATACTTGAAGCTAGCAAACCAGAAAACGAGGAAAGGGATCATGCAACTGGTTCTACCTACAGTGGTTCCTCTTCCCAAGAGTCTTGTCAAGGTGAAAAGCATCACAAGCTGCAACTGTCAGACCACTGCCTGGTGAGTAAATTGGATCTTAGATTCAGGACTTCATGAATTTATTGGGCATCTTTAGTCAAGCTGACTTTCAGTCTGTCATATGATAAAGATACTCTGGCTTTGTTTTTCCACTGGAAAGAGATTATGATTTGAATGCCTTGTCCTACTTTTCTGTGTCTTGTTGTGGCTCTGAATTGCTTCTGTTATCCTATACACCAGAACTAAGAATTTAGTTCCTATGTTGGGTTTTTACTTTTATGTACCAGGAATCTTGTGTATCATAAGAAATAGTCTTCATGATACTCCAGAGCAGGAATTAACCATGCAGGCATATACATTCACTTCCTCCTTTAGCTATCTAGCATATTCAATGGATGTGTTCCTAATTTCATCCATCTTGAATCATTTATGTAAATATTTATTAGAACAGCCAGCGTGAACATATGATGGGAGGCATTGGACATCAAAGGTGGAAATAAGAGCTTTTGCATCCTAAGTGATCATAACCATACTTTTCACACATGTGGCACCACCATGGAATTTAACATGCAACACATACCATTAGAAATTCCTCAATAGTGCATTTTTTTTGTTCACTGAATTTGTGATTCAAAATGACTGCCGTTGCGTATTGCGCAAAGCATACTGGATGTTGTATTACAAAACCTATGAAAGGTTTACAACTGCAAGTGCTTCAGCTTTATTGGATCTATTGACTAAGCTTTGTTTTGGATGCCTCATCTTTCCGATCTGCCTGAAAAGAGACGCCACCTTCATAACAGTCAAACATCTGTTGTTGTCCATGTATGCTACGTAACATTAACTAACATTTTGTGCTGCTGCTCATTCATAATCTATTCATGCTTCATTTTTTAAAGCAAAAAAAGAGCATGTGAATTGCTATAACTCTGCTACAGGATACCCTTTGTGTACATTTTTGTTCTTCCTTGCAAGACTGTGAATGCTTCGGCCACTCCAACCGGTGCAGTTACATCGATCTGCTCAATACATTCATTTGTGTGAGCTGTAAACACAACACTAGAGGGCAGCACTGTGAGTTGTGCAGGCTGGGCTACTTCCGAAATGCCTCTGCAAAGCTGGACGATGAAAATGTATGCATAGGTCAGTTTCATTCTAATTCTGGCATTTCGTTCTCTATCCTTTTTCAACTGTCTTTAGTGACTAGGCAAGTGATTCCTACCATTTAGCCACGTTTTCCCAGCTGAAGTTGAATGAACTTTTTCAGTGGAGAATTCTGCATACCTTAAAGTGCTTTGCTGAGTATCTGAGTACAAACTCCATATGGCTATGATAACCATGGCTAAACATTGTAAATACTTTTTTTAAAAAAACCTATGAGATTATTGTTTGTAATGTAATCAGCTGTAATAAATCAAAACAATGCGACGAGTTCAAATTTCAACAAAAGGAGTACCAACAAAAAGTAATGGCACTTGGCATGCTGTTACAGCTATGGAAGCTGCCATTTGAAATCTCACTATAATTCTGCCTAGCAGAATCCAGCTGCATAGTTTAAAAGTCCAGGGCCCATAGTCTAAAAGTATATATGCAAAGTATGCAAAGCATGAGGCTGCCTTCCATGGCTGGTGAGCAGCATTCAGATTGGTAGATTACAAATTCTGTAGGTCTACCATAAGGTCACAAATTCAGAAGGATTCTCATTAATCATCTACTAATCCACCTTCTTGCAATAACCGAATGCCCAAGATTTAAAATACAGATGAGGGAACATTGTGCATTTCCCTGACAACCATTCACTGTCGTGTACTAAAAATAAAAGCCTCATTCTATGGTTATTAGCTACCACATTGAAAAATTTGGCCTATTTATGAGAAGCGGTTCTGTTTTTGTTTTTATTGCACTTCTGAGAGGTTTGTATAGCATTGCTTTTCAGTTTATTTGTCTCAGGATAAGAACTGCATCTATTTGTCACAGTATCTTCTATTGCTTATAAAGTATATTTAAAGTCTATTTTGTGTAGTAAAAGCAACACAAGAGAGCCTCCATAATCTGCAGTTTTAAATCATCTAGAACAAAAATCATCAAATACACAATCATGTTCGAGTACTCTTTCACAAAATAAAATTAAGACAAGAAACAGAACAGCTTTGAATCATATACATGCATGCATTTGTGAACCTTTTAATGTCACTTGGAAACCTTTTGCCAACTTCAGTATCAATACTGAAGTTCTGCACCTAGGTGTAGAGATCTATAAACTCTTATGTTTCTCCCATTAAACTGAAGGAAGAAGAAATTGCTGCCCTGAGATCACATAGCCTAATTTAGGGAGTAATAGGGAGCTCCAGAAATTTAACAGGTCTCCAAATCAGGGGATCAACCACCTGTCCATTGAAGACTGCTAGATGCAAGCAAGACCTTGTAGCCAAACCAGGAAACTGTTTACTTTTTCTGATATAAACTTTTATTATAAATGTTTTATACTGATATAAACTGATATAAACTTTTTAAACTATTAGGGATGAAATCTTAAAAGATACCTACTAGGGTGTAAGACTTACTGACCTCAGAGAAACTCTCTTCTGAGTAAACATATATAGGATCAGGCTTCATAAGAATAGGCACATTGATATAAGAAACCAAATATAACAGACGTATATACTAATATAGCTATAAAGCAGAGCAAATACAACAGTTCACTGGCATGAGAGAGGACACATTGGAGGAATACATGGCTTTGCCTCAGTTTCTCAAATGGCAAAAGAAAAGCAACCATCACATTTGACAGAGTTGATGAAAAATTGAATAAATTAAAAAAAAACTAATTTTTTACTTTAAGATGGGGCTTTACTTTAAGATAGTCAATTTGGGTATTAAACTGGCCAGTAGTGAAAATGACAGTGTACAGTGATCTTGACAGTGATCTTTCCTGGCCGCTATTGAAGAATGAAAGCAGTCCAACAGAAGCCCTACGTGATTTTTTTTCAAGTACAGGGACCTCTTGTTTTACAGGAGGGGTACAATCTTGAAAAACAGCACATACCACAAAAACACATACATTAACAATAGTTTGCGCATAAGCATGAATATAAATGGTACAGGTTAGGGGAAAAGTCATACATTATCTGTTCCCGTCAGAAAATGTAGCAATGTGGTAAGTCAGAATGTGAGGCAATGGAAGGCTGATGTCTGGAGATGTCAAGTGACAGTGGCTGGAATTATCTGTTATTGCCAAATGTTGGGACTCACAATATTTTCAAGAAATCTGATATCAATGTGGCTTTTGTGGCTTTCATTTTCTTTTCTTACAGTATTTCTTTGAATGTTCTCCACCCCAATCTTATCCATACATTCAGCCTTCCTGCCTCTTACACATTGATCTGACATTGCTGTGCTCCCATAAAACCAAAAACACACCTCTCACAGACCACCAACTTTTCAGACACTTCCCTCCCACCATCTGTCAATCTTGTCTCCAGGCAGCATCTGGCAGCATATCACTTTTGCCCCAAGTTCTTATGACAACAGCCTGGAAAAGCAAGCCCACAAAAAGGCAAAGACAGACCAGATCTCACCTCTTTGCCCTCCTCCACTTCTCCTCCTCCACCTTGATGTGGACAACGTTCTCCATCTGGCAAAAGAGGCATGAGCAAGACAGATTCCCTTGGACTGGAGGAAGGGGAGGAGAAGTTCCAACATAGCCTTAGATGGAGCAGACACACAGGAAGCAATCTCCACAGTGCAATGAGAAATAAGACATGGAGCCTGAAAACACATGCGCATGCCCCTCTGCTCCCAATCTCAAGAGCTGCTTGTGCCTACCTAGCCAACTTCAAAACAGGAAAGTTCTCAGGAGTTGGCAAGGCCTTCAATTTTCCAGATATGTTGATGGGGAGAAACAGAATTTCATGCGCTCACACACATGCACACATACACAAAATGCATGAAATCTAGCAATTCAACGAGACCATTGCACATGTCTACACTCTCAGCCAGACACAAAGGAAGTTTGATGAAATTATTCTGTTTTAAAAATTGTATTCCCAATTGCAGTATTAAACAAAGTGCATTCTTCAAAAAATATCTAAATCTCAAAAAAGCTTATAATATACTTATAATAAAGCTAAACTATAATATACTTACTTCATCTAGTGAGGTTAGTAGTAGTAGTAGTAGTTGTAGTTGTAGTTGTAGTAGTTGTAATAGTAGTAGTACAGACTGGTAGTTTAGTAACAGTAAACATATATCTGTTCTTCAAACTTTTTGTGATTTGCAATGGATTCTTACACCTTCTAAATTTTCCTTAATGCAAAATTAAGTGAATATTGAGACCAGTGAAGAGTAGAAAATAATTAAATATATGATGACTGATTTCTAGTCAGTTGTAGAAAGTATCCCCCACTTTCTGATGATTCATTTTCTGATGACCTGCTCTTTCATCATCTTTCAATTATACTCCAAAATAATTCATTCAACACATGTTTCACTCTTTCATCCACTCTCTGCAATTCCAAAGGCTAAAATTGCCTGCCCTATGCGGTAGATAGACAGACAGACAGACCAGAGTTCCTGGTCTATTCCCATTCCCAATGGAGTTAATGAAAGTCCATTTGCAGAAATATTTGTGTGACAGAGGGCATA